>JAIOJX010000001.1:10033787-11462120 GCA_022376925.1 Tragulus kanchil
TCTGAGATCAGTGCAAGATATATGGTGCTTTCAGTCAAAGGTTTTGAAGTAATGGAGATCTTGGTTTGAGTCTTGGTTCCATCACTGATGAACTGTATGGCCCTGAACAAATTTGCTCAACCCACCGAGGTTCAGTTTTCTTTATGGCAAAATGAGTATAATGATGATAGGTTCTGCATCCTATAATTATAGATGAGAGGGTTAGTAATTTGTCTAGGTTTACAAAACTAAACATGGGTGAGCCAGGTCTGGCTGTCTCCATGCCTGTGTTCACACTTGTTTAACTAGCTTTTCAAAGAACCCTGGGAATATGAGAAATGTTTTTCAGTTCCCACTCTGGCACTAATAAGCTGTATTAGCTTGAGCAAGTTGCTTCACTTCCCTGTGTTGGAGAGAAAAATGATAGAGAAATAATAATAAAATACATTGCACACAGGTCAAATAGAGCATTTGATATAAGCAGTCTGAGAAAATGTTGGCTTGTAGCGAAAATCAGAACCACTAGTACAGTGACCATGAAAAATTAAGTCAATTTAACCCCAACTGGTGTCTATAAGATAGAAGGAAAAACCAGCATCTGGTTATTTGCATAGTTTTGATCACAGAGACAAAATATAGGTTTGTAACATTCCTTTGGAAGAAAGACAACTAGCATGAGGGTGATCACTCAGGAAGTACTGCAGTGGACTCCTCAAGTGGCTTTAGGATGCCTAGCCACAGCCCATAGTAGTATTATCATCCCATACTGGCAAGAAAAGGAGTCTGCATGAGCCTAAATTGGTTTAAGAAGGGAGCACTGTGGGCCTGTCCTGAATACAGAACTAACTGCCTGGGAACCTGATTGCAGTCAAAAGATAAAGGAAAAACATAAGAAGGTTATTGCAATACTGCCTATGAGACCTTCAGCTATACTTGAGACCTATCTCTCTCCCACTGACTGGTCATGTATGTGCAGTTGATAAATCATGTTTTTTTGTAGGCACTTTGCTTTACCCGCTCAACTGGGCTTTTCAGGGGATACGGTTAACGTGGAAAAGGTAGCAGTATATTCCTTGAGTGTACCCTTCCTTTGTGATTTGATCTGAGATCAGTGCAAGATATATGGTGCTTTCAGTCAAAGGTTTTGAAGTAATGGAGATCTTGGTTTGAGTCTTGGTTCCATCACTGATGAACTGTATGGCCCTGAACAAATTTGCTCAACCCACCGAGGTTCAGTTTTCTTTATGGCAAAATGAGTATAATGATGATAGGTTCTGCATCCTATAATTATAGATGAGAGGGTTAGTAATTTGTCTAGGTTTACAAAACTAAACATGGGTGAGCCAGGTCTGGCTGTCTCCATGCCTGTGTTCACACAAGTGATCTCAAATCCATTCAGTAATGAAGTAAGGCGTGGCAGGTGCTGCCACTCAAGTACTTAAGATATGTTCTCCTTGACTTCCTTACCAAAAAATGATTTTCCCACCAGAGTAGATACATGTTCTTGGCCTTTTGGCTAAGTTCAAGTGTAGTATGAGGCTTCCCAGGTGGTACAATGGTAAAGAACATGCCTGCCAATGCAAGAGACCTGGCTTTGATCCCTGGGTTGGGAAGATTCTCTGGAGGAGGGCATGGCAACCCACTCCACTATTCTTTTTTTTAAAATTTTTATTTATTTATTTATTTATTTTTGGCCACTTCTATAGGTATTTCATCTATTTATCTTTGTTCTTTGGCCTGAGTGGGCCTCCCATCACAGTGGCCTCTCTCCTTGCAGAGCACTAGCTCTGGGTGCATGCGCTCCAGAGCTCCAGCTCGGTAGTTGGACACATCGGTCCAGCTGCTCTGTGGCACGTGGATCCTCCCAGGCCAAGGATCGAACTGGTGCCCCCTGCACAGCGAGGTGGTGTCCTTACCCACTGGACCACCAGGGAGGCCCCACTCCAGTATTCTTGCCTGGACAATCCCATGAACAGAGGAGCCTGATGGGCTACAGTCCATGGGGTCGCAAAGAGTTGGGTATGACTGAGCACAGAAATTTGGCCATCTGAAAATTCAACTTCTTGAGTTTTAAGGAGCTTTGGTCATGTATGTGACACAGTTTTGTCCCATGTCATATAATCAGAACTATACTGGGTAGGGTTTCTAATACAGCTGTTATCCTGTTAACAGGGCTGGTCTCTGTTGAAATGCATGCTTCTTTAGTGTTTGTCATAGAAATAATACTTAAAATAGTCATCTTTGTAACCATGTTGATAATAGAAAGAAAAAAAGCCACATGCTAAATATGGTAGAAGTCAGATGAAAGCTGGGATGAGCCTTTGTGGAGAAGCAGTACCAAGCTTGGAGGATGAATTTCCAGAATTAGTTGCTTTAAAGAAAATCACTGTTTGCTTAAGTCATTGTAGTCTGGCTTCTTTTATACATAGATAAATCCAATTCTAACTGATATACTAGAGTTCAAACCTCCAGAAATTTATTCAGTGCATATTTTCTGGTGAGATCTCTACAGACAAAGTTCTGCTCATACTGTCTTTCATCTTGTTTATTTGTAATAGTTACTATCCTGTCCTTGGTTTTAACCATCAACTCATCAGGGCCAAAGTGCTTGGAATCCAGGGTAATGAGCAGTCAACACCCATGATTTAAGGACCGGGAAATTGGGGCCTAGAGAGAGGTTATTTAGTGGTGCAGCAGAGGCTAGTGCAGAGGAATTTTGATATTCAGTCTTTTCCTCTTAGCATTAGGGCCACATAGGATAGACCAGGTTGGGGTTTTGTACTAGCTAATGCTTCTTCCAAAAGTACTAGGCATCAGTGGAAGATGTGAGAGTTTGGGCCACAGAATATTCTCAGGTTATCATTTTGTTCTGAACCTTCCTGTTACTTGCTGTATAGACAAGATGTAAGCTTTGTTCTTCATGTGCAGAGCAGGCATAATGTCAGTGCCTATTATCATAGAACTATTAATAGATCTAAGGAGTTAATAGATGTAAAGGCCTTAGACCAGTGTCTAGTAGAGTAAGTGTTAAGTTCAGTCATAAGGGGTATTATTTTGACTCTGAAATAATGAATCTTTTCAATTTTTTCTCCTGGGAATCTTCACATTCGTAAAGGTTCTGTAGTTGGATAGATGTGAGTTTTAAGGAGCTTTGGTCATGTATGTGACACAGTTTTGTCCCATGTCATATAATCAGAACTATACTGGGTAGGGTTTCTAATACAGCTGTTATCCTGTTAACAGGGCTGGTCTCTGTTGAAATGCATGCTTCTTTAGTGTTTGTCATAGAAATAATACTTAAAATAGTCATCTTTGTAACCATGTTGATAATAGAAAGAAAAAAAGCCACATGCTAAATATGGTAGAAGTCAGATGAAAGCTGGGATGAGCCTTTGTGGAGAAGCAGTACCAAGCTTGGAGGATGAATTTCCAGAATTAGTTGCTTTAAAGAAAATCACTGTTTGCTTAAGTCATTGTAGTCTGGCTTCTTTTATACATAGATAAATCCAATTCTAACTGATATACTAGAGTTCAAACCTCCAGAAATTTATTCAGTGCATATTTTCTGGTGAGATCTCTACAGACAAAGTTCTGCTCATACTGTCTTTCATCTTGTTTATTTGTAATAGTTACTATCCTGTCCTTGGTTTTAACCATCAACTCATCAGGGCCAAAGTGCTTGGAATCCAGGGTAATGAGCAGTCAACACCCATGATTTAAGGACCGGGAAATTGGGGCCTAGAGAGAGGTTATTTAGTGGTGCAGCAGAGGCTAGTGCAGAGGAATTTTGATATTCAGTCTTTTCCTCTTAGCATTAGGGCCACATAGGATAGACCAGGTTGGGGTTTTGTACTAGCTAATGCTTCTTCCAAAAGTACTAGGCATCAGTGGAAGATGTGAGAGTTTGGGCCACAGAATATTCTCAGGTTATCATTTTGTTCTGAACCTTCCTGTTACTTGCTGTATAGACAAGATGTAAGCTTTGTTCTTCATGTGCAGAGCAGGCATAATGTCAGTGCCTATTATCATAGAACTATTAATAGATCTAAGGAGTTAATAGATGTAAAGGCCTTAGACCAGTGTCTAGTAGAGTAAGTGTTAAGTTCAGTCATAAGGGGTATTATTTTTGACTCTGAAATAATGAATCTTTTCAATTTTTTCTCCTGGGAATCTTCACATTCACTAAAGTAAAGGTTCTGTAGTTGGATAGATGTGAGTTGTAGACAGAGATTTGTCACTTATCAATTGTATGACATTGAGAAAAGCATGGAGACACTCCAAGTCTTGATTTCCTCCTTTATGAGAGAGGGTATGTTACTGAGTTGTAAGGATTAACTGAGATACTTTTAAGTATACAACACAGTGTAGACCTTCTCTAAAACATAGCTATTGTCATTGTTTTTGTTTAGATCCTTTCTTCTAATATACCTTAGGTGTTTCTTTTTTAACATTAACTGAACTTGGGACCACATGTCCCTCATCTTCACTTACTTGGCATAGTCCATTCTTCTGTTAGCTATTTTTTTTCTTTTTGGCCACTTCTATCGATCTTTAATTTATTTATCTTTGTTCTTTGGCCTGTGTGGGCCTTCCATTGCAGTGGCCTCTGTTGTTGCAGAGTGCTGGCTCTGGGCGCATGTGCTCCAGAGCTCTGGCTCAGTAGTTGGACACATCGGTCCAGCTGCTCCATGGCACATGGGATCTTCCCAGACCAGGGATCGAACTGGACCAGGGATCGAACTGGCGCCCCTTGCACTGCAAGGCGGTGTCCTTCCCCACTGGACCACCAGGGAAGCCCCTTCTGTTAGCTATTTTTTAAAATCTCTTGATAATTTGTCTCTTGTGTGATGGTTAAATTTTATATGTCAATTTGTCTGGGTTTCAGTGCCCAGTTGATGAGTCAAATACTATTCTATGTGTTAACTGGTTTTAAAGGTAATTTTTCAAGTTCTCAGGTTATCATTTTGTTCTGAACCTTCCTGTTACTTGCTGTATAGACAAGATGTAAGCTTTGTTCTTCATGTGCAGAGCAGGCATAATGTCAGTGCCTATTATCATAGAACTATTAATAGATCTAAGGAGTTAATAGATGTAAAGGCCTTAGACCAGTGTCTAGTAGAGTAAGTGTTAAGTTCAGTCATAAGGGGTATTATTTTTGACTCTGAAATAATGAATCTTTTCAATTTTTTCTCCTGGGAATCTTCACATTCACTAAAGTAAAGGTTCTGTAGTTGGATAGATGTGAGTTGTAGACAGAGATTTGTCACTTATCAATTGTATGACATTGAGAAAAGCATGGAGACACTCCAAGTCTTGATTTCCTCCTTTATGAGAGAGGGTATGTTACTGAGTTGTAAGGATTAACTGAGATACTTTTAAGTATACAACACAGTGTAGACCTTCTCTAAAACATAGCTATTGTCATTGTTTTTGTTTAGATCCTTTCTTCTAATATACCTTAGGTGTTTCTTTTTTAACATTAACTGAACTTGGGACCACATGTCCCTCATCTTCACTTACTTGGCATAGTCCATTCTTCTGTTAGCTATTTTTTTTCTTTTTGGCCACTTCTATCGATCTTTAATTTATTTATCTTTGTTCTTTGGCCTGTGTGGGCCTTCCATTGCAGTGGCCTCTGTTGTTGCAGAGTGCTGGCTCTGGGCGCATGTGCTCCAGAGCTCTGGCTCAGTAGTTGGACACATCGGTCCAGCTGCTCCATGGCACATGGGATCTTCCCAGACCAGGGATCGAACTGGACCAGGGATCGAACTGGCGCCCCTTGCACTGCAAGGCGGTGTCCTTCCCCACTGGACCACCAGGGAAGCCCCTTCTGTTAGCTATTTTTTAAAATCTCTTGATAATTTGTCTCTTGTGTGATGGTTAAATTTTATATGTCAATTTGTCTGGGTTTCAGTGCCCAGTTGATGAGTCAAATACTATTCTATGTGTTAACTGTGAAGGTAATTTGATAAATTGTTGTAGTTATTCCTTAAGTTGTATCAAACTCTTTGTGACGCCATGGGCTGCAGCAAAACAGACTTCCCTGTCCTTCACTACTCCTAGAATTTGCTCAAACTCAGGCCCATTGAGTCAGGGATGGTATCCAACCAACTCTTCCCCTGTTGCTCCCTTTTCCTCCTGCCCTCAATCTTTCCTACCAACACGGTCTTTTCTGATAAGTCAGCTCTTTGCATCAGATGGCCAAAGTATTGGAGCATTAGCTTCAGCATCAGTTCTTCCAATGAATATTCAGGATTTCCTTTAGGATAGACCAGTTTGATCTCCTTGCTGTCCAAGGGACCCTTGAGAGTCTTCTACAGCACCACAATTCAAAACCATCAGTTCTTTGGCACTCAACCTTTTTTATGGTCCAACGCTTACATCCATACATGACTACTGGGAAAACGATAGCTTTGACTAGATTGAGTTTTGTCAGCAAAGTGATGTCTCTGCTTTTGAATACGCTGTCTAGGTTTGTCATAGCTTTTCTTCCAAGGAGTAAGCCTCTTAATTTCATGGCTGCAGTCACCATCTGCAGTGATTTTGGACCCCAAGTAAACAAAGTTTGTCACTGTTTCCATTGTTTCTCCATCTATTTGCCATGGAATGGTGGGACAAGATACCATGATCTTAGTTTTTTTAATGATGAGTGTTAAGCCTGTTTTTTTCACTCTCCTCTTTCATCCTCAAGAGGTTCTTTAGTTCCTTTTCACTTTCTGCCATTAGAGTAGTATTATCTGCATATCTGAGGTTGTTGATATTTCTCCTGGCAATCTGGATTCCAGCTTGTGATTCATCCAGCCTGGCATTTTGCATGATGTTCTCTGCATATAAGTTAAATAAACAGGGTGACAATATACAGCCTCATCATACTTTCCAAATTTTATTCCAGTCTGTTGTTCCATTTCTGGTTCAAACTATTGCTTCTTAAGCTGCACACAGGTTTCTCAGGAGGCAAGTAAGGTGGTCTGGTATTCCCATCTCATTAATAACTTTCCACATTTGTTGTGATCCACATAGTTAAAGGTGTAACATAGTTAATGAAGTGGAAGTAGATGTTTTCTGGAATCCCCTTGCTTTCTCTATGATCCAATGAATTTTGTCTATTTAGTTTCTTATTCCTTTGCCTTTTCTAACCCAACTTATACATCTGGAAGTTCTTGGTTCTGCACCATCATGGTTATCTGGGTCATTAAGGCCTTTTTTTGCATAGTGCTTCTGTGTATTCTTGCCACCTCTTCTTAATCTTTTCTGCTTCTGTTAGGTCCTTGCTATTTCTGTCCTTTATTGTACACATCTTTGTGTGAAATGTTTTTTTGGTGTGTCCAATTTTCTTGAAGAGATCTCTGGTCTTTCTCATTCTGTTGTTTTTCTCTATTCTTTGCATTGTCTATTTAAGAAGGCTTTCTTATCTCTCCTTGTTATTCTTTAGAACTCTGGACTCAGTTCAGTATGTTGTTGATGTTGTTTGGTCACCAAGTTGTGTCAGACTCTTTGCAACCCCATGGACTGCAGCATACAGTTCATTGGGTCGTTACAGCAAATATAATGGAGTATAGTTTACCATTCCCTCCTCCAGTGGATCATGTTTTGTCAGAGCTCTCCACCATGGCCCATACATATTGGTAGCCCTGTATGGCATGGCTCATAGATTCATTGAGTTATGCCAGCCCCTTTGCCATGACAAAGTAGTGATTAATGAAGGGTCAGTTGGTTATATCTTTCCCTTTCTCGTTTGCTTTTTGCTTTTCTTCTTTTCTGAGCTATTTCTAAGGCCTCCTCAGATAGCCACTTTGCCTTTCTGCATTTCTTTCTCTTTGGGGTAGTTTTGGTCACTGCCTTTGGTGCATCAAGTTAAATCTCCTGGCAATCTGGATTCCAGCTTGTGATTCATCCAGCCTGGCATTTTGCATGATGTTCTCTGCATATAAGTTAAATAAACAGGGTGACAATATACAGCCTCATCATACTTTCCAAATTTTATTCCAGTCTGTTGTTCCATTTCTGGTTCAAACTATTGCTTCTTAAGCTGCACACAGGTTTCTCAGGAGGCAAGTAAGGTGGTCTGGTATTCCCATCTCATTAATAACTTTCCACATTTGTTGTGATCCACATAGTTAAAGGTGTAACATAGTTAATGAAGTGGAAGTAGATGTTTTCTGGAATCCCCTTGCTTTCTCTATGATCCAATGAATTTTGTCTATTTAGTTTCTTATTCCTTTGCCTTTTCTAACCCAACTTATACATCTGGAAGTTCTTGGTTCTGCACCATCATGGTTATCTGGGTCATTAAGGCCTTTTTTTGCATAGTGCTTCTGTGTATTCTTGCCACCTCTTCTTAATCTTTTCTGCTTCTGTTAGGTCCTTGCTATTTCTGTCCTTTATTGTACACATCTTTGTGTGAAATGTTTTTTTGGTGTGTCCAATTTTCTTGAAGAGATCTCTGGTCTTTCTCATTCTGTTGTTTTTCTCTATTCTTTGCATTGTCTATTTAAGAAGGCTTTCTTATCTCTCCTTGTTATTCTTTAGAACTCTGGACTCAGTTCAGTATGTTGTTGATGTTGTTTGGTCACCAAGTTGTGTCAGACTCTTTGCAACCCCATGGACTGCAGCATACAGTTCATTGGGTCGTTACAGCAAATATAATGGAGTATAGTTTACCATTCCCTCCTCCAGTGGATCATGTTTTGTCAGAGCTCTCCACCATGGCCCATACATATTGGTAGCCCTGTATGGCATGGCTCATAGATTCATTGAGTTATGCCAGCCCCTTTGCCATGACAAAGTAGTGATTAATGAAGGGTCAGTTGGTTATATCTTTCCCTTTCTCGTTTGCTTTTTGCTTTTCTTCTTTTCTGAGCTATTTCTAAGGCCTCCTCAGATAGCCACTTTGCCTTTCTGCATTTCTTTCTCTTTGGGGTAGTTTTGGTCACTGCCTTTGGTACAATGTTAGGAACCTCCATCCATAGTTCTTATAGTACTCTATCTGCCAGATCTCATCCCTTGAATCTATTCATCACATCCACTGTATAATCATAAGGGATTTGATTTAGGTCATACCTGAGTGGCTTAGTTATTTTCCCTGGTTTCCTCAATTTAAACCTGAAGTTTGCAAGAATAGCTTGTGATCTGAGCCATAGTCGGCTCCCACTTTTGTATACAGCTTCTCCATTTTCGGCTGCAAAGAATATAATGAATCTGATTTTGGTGTTGACCATCTGGTGATACGTATGTGTAGAGATTTCTCTTGTGTTGTTGGAAGAGGGTGTTTGCTATGACCAGTGCATTCTCTTGACAAAACTCTGTTATCTTTCGTCCTGCTTCATTTTGTATTCCAAGGTCAAACTTGCCTGTTATTCCAGGTATCTCTTGACTTCCTACTTTTGCTTTCCAGTCCCCTATGATAAAGAGGGCATCATTTTTGGATTTCTGTCATGTTGAATGGGTTGCCCTGAAAAGGAGTGGAGATCATTCTGTTGTTTTTGAGATTGCACTCAAGTATTGCATTCAGGACTCTTTTGTTAATGTATGATTAATTGTTAATCACCTAACTTAAATGAGATTATCCTGAAGTTGTAGGTAGACCTTGTCCAATTTGCTGAAGGTCTTTAGAGCAAAACCAGAAGCTTCCTGGAGAGACGAATTCTGCTCTAAGACTGTAACATGGGAAAAAAATTCTCTAACAATAATTTTGCCTGAGTTTGCAGCCTGGTAACCTGCTCTATGGTCTTCCCTGGGCGCTCTGGCAGTAAAGGATGTGCCTATAATGCAGGAGACTGGGTTTTGATCCCTGGGTTGGGAAAATCCCCTGGAGAAGGAAATGGCTACACACTCTAGGATTCTTGTCTGGAGAGCCCCATGGACAGAGAAGCCTGGTGGGGTACAGTCAGTGGGGTCCCAAAAGAGTTGGACATGATTGAGCACTAAAAACAACAATAAAGCTGACCCTTGAACACCATGTGTTTGAGCTGCACAGGTCCATTTTTTTTTTTTTTTTAAAGATTTATTTATTTATTTATTTTGGGCGGGGGTCGGGTTGGGGAGCGAGGGGAGTGGGCGGGCCACTTCTATTGGTCTTTCATTTCTCTGTTTTCATCCGTCTTTGTTCTTTGGCTCCTGCAGGCCTCCCATCGCGGTGGCGTCCGTTGTCGCAGAGCGCCGGCCCTGGGCGCATGCGCTCCAGAGCTCCAGCTCGGTGATTGGACACATCAGTCCAGCCGCTCCGCGGCACGTGGGATCTTCCCAGGCCAGGGACCGAACCGGCGCCCCTTGCACTGCAAGGTGGTGTCCTTATCCACTGGATCACCAGGGGAAGCCCCATAGGTCCATTTTTGTGCAAATTTTTTTCTGTAGTAAATTATACAACATCTGTGGTCGACCAAATCTGTGGATTTGGAGGAAGTGTGGAGGACCAACTCTAAGTTATATGAGGATTTCAGATTTTTGACTGCATGGAAATTTGATGCCTCTAATCCTTCTGTGATTCTGGGGTCATCTGTATAGCGTATTGTTTGGTTCTATTTCTTTAGAGTATCCTTACTGATAGACCTTGTTTCTTAAACAAAATGGGATCTTAGGAAGAATTAGATCTTCTTTGATTATGTATCAATTCTCTTGAGTATCTCATCTTAACTTCTAACATTTCTTCTGCCTAAATCGAGATGATTGGCTCTCTAGGACAGCTGGCTGACTCACGTATGTTTTTGTTTTCTTTGTGAAAACTAGCCCTTCATTCTCTTTTTCCAGTCAATTGATTATTCCCTACAGCCTTTCACTTCAAATTTACCACTCATCCCTATGCACCTCTTGGGTGTTTCCACTCCACTAGCACTCTTTTTTCTTTTCCATTTCTCCTTGTGGCTATCTTGTCATAACCACTCATTAATCATGGAAATCATTTTGCAAATCAGACAGGAAGGACCCTCAAGGCCATGGGGTACAGCACAGAGAAGCTGGTGTAAGAGCCTTCCACCAGGCCCTTTCCACCACATATTATTTGCACCACAGATCCTCTATCCTCTATGATTGAGCACTAAAAACAACAATAAAGCTGACCCTTGAACACCATGTGTTTGAGCTGCACAGGTCCATTTTTTTTTTTTTTTTAAAGATTTATTTATTTATTTATTTTGGGCGGGGGTCAGGTTGGGGAGGGAGGGGAGCCGGTGGGCCACTTCTATTGGTCTTTCATTTCTCTGTTTTCATCCGTCTTTCTTCTTTGGCTTCTGCAGGCCTCCCATCGTGGTGGTGTCCGTTGTCGCAGAGCGCCGGCTCTGGGCGCATGCGCTCCAGAGCTCCAGCTCGGTGATTGGACACATCAGTCCAGCCACTCCACGGGCACGTGGGATCTTCCCAGGCCAGGGATCGAATCGGCGCCCCTTGCACTGCAAGGCGGTGTCCTTATCCACTGGACCACCAAGGGAAGCCCCATAGGTCCATTTTTGTGCAAATTTTTTTCTGTAGTAAATTATACAACATCTGTGGTCGACCAAATCTGTGGATTTGGAGGAAGTGTGGAGGACCAACTCTAAGTTATATGAGGATTTCAGATTTTTGACTGCATGGAAATTTGATGCCTCTAATCCTTCTGTGATTCTGGGGTCATCTGTATAGCGTATTGTTTGGTTCTATTTCTTTAGAGTATCCTTACTGATAGACCTTGTTTCTTAAACAAAATGGGATCTTAGGAAGAATTAGATCTTCTTTGATTATGTATCAATTCTCTTGAGTATCTCATCTTAACTTCTAACATTTCTTCTGCCTAAATCGAGATGATTGGCTCTCTAGGACAGCTGGCTGACTCACGTATGTTTTTGTTTTCTTTGTGAAAACTAGCCCTTCATTCTCTTTTTCCAGTCAATTGATTATTCCCTACAGCCTTTCACTTCAAATTTACCACTCATCCCTATGCACCTCTTGGGTGTTTCCACTCCACTAGCACTCTTTTTTCTTTTCCATTTCTCCTTGTGGCTATCTTGTCATAACCACTCATTAATCATGGAAATCATTTTGCAAATCAGACAGGAAGGACCCTCAAGGCCATGGGGTACAGCACAGAGAAAGCTGGTGTAAGAGCCTTCCACCAGGCCCTTTCCACCACATATTATTTGCACCACAGATCCTCTATCCTCTGGACAATTTTTAGAGAACCAGGGTTTTGTTAAGAATTTTCAGGCATGTAAGGAGCTTTAAAGGATACTATGGAGGGCTTCTGGAATCCCTTGGACCTGAGTAAAGCATGCCTGTCTTTGCTATGTCTCCTTGGTACCACGAAAGCTGCTATCTGCCCTGTTCTGGACAAAGTGCTTGATTCCTTACCCATGGTTATTGGTATCCTCAGAAATCTTCATCTACTTCGGAAGGCACAGCTCGGGGAAGCCAATTAATTAACCTAGTTTTCCAGCTGATAGACTGATACATTTCCACTGTTTAAGTAAAGCACAATTTAGAAGCATACTATGTCTGAAGACCTGGTCATCTCTCACTATTGACTCTAATTGCCAGAGAAGAAGGAAGAAAACAAGAACTAAACCTGGGAAGAGTGGTGCCCGGGGACTTGTGAATGCTGAGGAAATGTTTACTGAATGCTGATTGTGTGTCAAAATAAGTGCGTCACTCACGTTACCTCATTTAAGACTCATAGAAACCCTTTGAGGCAGACTTGAGAATTGTATCCCAACTTTATGAGTAGGAAAATAGGCTTGGAGAGGTTGAATTACTTTCCTAAGGACAGACAGCTCTTTAGTGACAGTAGGAAAAACAAGTCAAGGGTAATAGTTATATTCTGACCCTGACACACTTAGATGGAATTTTTGCTGATACACTGTCTTTTACTGTGTCCTCTTCTCCATCCACCTCCCTTTAGTCTCCCACACATCAGGAAGCCTTTCTATGCTGTCCTGATAATGGATTATACTCTGCTGATCTCTCATTCTTTTGTGTCAGTTCCAACTGCTAAGGAATGGAATCATAGCAATTGCAAGATGTCAATGTTTGCAACCTACCTTGCAGCAAGGAAGGCACAACTCATTGTAATGAAGGTATAAAAAAGGCTTGTTTTGATCCTTAGTTGCAGTTGCAGCTGATGAAGCTTAAGACCTTTGAAGTTCAACTACTTTGATCCCAGCTGTTCTGTAGCTGATCCTGCCAGGCTGGTTTGAAGTCAAGAAATCTACAGTTCCCTGTTTATAGGATATGGAAAGTGCTAGAAGAGCATGGGAATTTCATGGGACCAGTTAATTGGCTGTTGCTAGAATCCAGGTGTGACATTTGATGAGAGCTTGGACTAGGGTGGGAAAATGTACATTGCAAATAAGAGGAGAGGCTATGTTAGAGTGTACATTGTTAGAATAAACCGGATATGGAAACCCTTTGAAAATGTGAAGTGAGGAAGAGGGAACATTTTAAGATGAATCATTAACTTCTGATATTTGAAAACTTTGGGTAATGGTGCCCTTCACAGATGGAAGACACAGTAATAGAAACCAAGGCAAATGCTTCAGTTTTGGTTTGTAAGATGCTTGTGACAACCCATGGCAGGAAAAGAGTCCAGACACAGGGAACAAAAAAAGGTGGCAGCAACAGGAAGTCAAGGCCTGTCTATAAAATAGAAAATGGAGATGTATATTTGAACTGCAGTATGCACATTGAAGGAGAGAGAGAGAGATGAAGTTTGAAAGGTAGGAACTAGATCAAGAAGGGCTTTTAAAGCCATGTTGAGTTTTGCTTTCATCTTTAGGGGAAACAGAATGAAGTAATAGTTTTAAAGCAATGAAGTAAGTTGATGATAAAGATTTTCATTTTAGAAAAATATCTCTATGGTGCAGAGGGCAACCTGGAAGTGAGGTAATGGCATTAACGGGAACCTGTTGACATAGCTGAAAGTGAGAGTTGATGGTAGTTGGGACTAGTGTAGTGGCAAATGAGGTTGAGAAAAATAAATGGAATGAGAAATATTTTAAAGGCAGAATAGACAAGACTTGGTGACTTAGATGTAGAGGAGAAGTGAAGTGGGAAATCGGATATAGCTACTAGATTCTGACTAGGAAACTAGGTTGATGTTGATGCCATTTAATAAGATGGAAATGACAGTAGTAAGAATTGGTTACATTTGTATTATCTCTATGTTCTTGTTTTATTAGGAGTTAACTTTGATCTCTGCCCTTTCCTTACTGCTCACAGATAGCTAGTCACTGATCTTTGTTTGCTGTAATCCCCAGAGAATCACCATCTGACCATGGTACACCACGTTTGAGTAGGCTCTACCGGTCATGTGTGGTGCTGGCGAGGTATGTGCTTTAGAGATTATGGATATTTGATTCTTTTCTGTCCAGGAATGACTGTGGAGAAGAGAGCCAAAACTTGGGGTTAGAGCATCTATCTATAGGCCTAGGATGACTTAAGGGAGAGAGTTCTTGGGTTGCTCTGATAATGCCCTTACTATTCTTAAAAACCTAGCCAACATTTGTATTTTTCTTTCTTATATCTATGCAACACACTTCCTCCCAAAACACAGGCATGCATATGATACTTTGTTGCCTCCATTCTTATTTTTCCTTACTTCCCAGAATGTGCCCTTTACTCTGTAATCTTTGCATGCCATCACCATCCCCACTTTGACTTAATGAATTCTATCCATCCTATCCACATGAGCTTTGGTCATACTTAGCTCTGAGAACCCTTGTAGATGTCCCGATCAAAATTAGTCTTTATTCTACTGTAGTGTGTATAAATGCCTCTTGAAGCAAATAGCTTTATTTCAATATTCTCAATAATTTCTGTTAGGGCTATACATTCTGATAGACTTTTGGGACCTAATAGAGGACAGCAGTCAAGGCAAACACATCTGTACATTTAAAAATCAGTCCTTTGACATAGCCATGATTGATATTCAATCAAGTATTGCAAAATTTAAATGACTATCTCCCAAATGACTATAAAAGCACATATTAAGTGTTCACTAGGTTTTTTTTCATTATTAAGTGAAATTTTGCTTTTATCCTTACCATCCTGGAAAATTATATTTTCCCACTTAATATATAGTTATTTATCCTGAAAAATGGCAAATGAAGTTCATTGACTTTTTCCTTTAGAGATGCCTACTTTGTGTTATAGTAGATATTGATGAGTGTAAATATCTGTTTGTTTTTAAAAAAAGGATGAATGGTGCTTCTTGGAATCGAATCCACAACTTTGGTTTATTATCTTAGAGCCTAGGGTATGGGCATCACTATACTGAGACTGAAGATGTTCGCTAGGGACTTAAATTCTAAATGATACTTAATAGATTGACATAACCTTGATAATCTAAGCACTGTGGGCTTACATATTCTTTCAATTATTTTGTTTGTAAAAACGAAGAAAATTAGGCAGTCTTCTATACCTGTCTTTGATAATAATGCATCATGTGGAGACAAGTTATAGAAGATGAAAACCTAAATGTTCTTTGGTTAGAGCAAGTTCAAAATTCGTATCAGCATTAGCATACATGATATATTTCAGTGAATTATTCAGTAGCTTAAACATATTCAGCATCCAGTATTTCCATGACACATAGTTTAGAGTGATTTATCAAAATCTGTTGGATGATCAATTTGTAATAACTGTAGATGCTGTCTTTGTTTGCCTATTGCAGTGGTACTAAATCACATATGGAGGAAGGAAGCCATGTAAAATATCATTCAAGAACCTTTTCCTTCCACACAAATGTGAATTACTTGTAATTACCAGCTCAAGGGTCACGGGTAAGCAAAGTGGATTCCTTTTGGATGGAGTTCTCAGTGTCCTTTCCCCCATTACTGACTTTAGACAACCAAACCATGCAAGACAGATATAGAACACTGCCTAATTTTCTTCATTTTTATAAACAAAATAATTGAAAGAATATGTAAGTCCGCAGTACTTAGATTGTCAAAGTTATGTCAATCTATTAAGTATCGTTAGAATTTAAGCCCCTAGCAAACATCTTCAGTCTCAGTATAGTGATGACTCTACCCTAGGCTCAAGGATAATGGTGACAGTTTAGGGAAGATGGCACTTACAAGAGTCTTCCATTGTCCATTTTTGAGTGGATAAATTTAATAGAAATATTAATGTTACTTTGAAAGCGCTGCATAAGAAGGTAGGTCATTTCATTTTCTGAAAAACATTAAGGTAGTTGTGATTGGAATTTTTAAATAAAATTCTAAGAGATGTATGGATAGGGTAAACATGCAAACTTACACTACCATATGTAAAAGAGACAACCAATGTGAATGTGCTGTAAGACTAAGGGAACTTACACAGGGGCTCTGTAACAACCTGGAGGGGTGGGATGAGGAGGAGATGAGAGGAAGTTAAGGAGAGGGTCATGTGTATACCTGTAACTGAGGGAGTAAAATGATTGACATAACCTTGATAATCTAAGCACTGTGGGCTTACATATTCTTTCAATTATTTTGTTTGTAAAAACGAAGAAAATTAGGCAGTCTTCTATACCTGTCTTTGATAATAATGCATCATGTGGAGACAAGTTATAGAAGATGAAAACCTAAATGTTCTTTGGTTAGAGCAAGTTCAAAATTCGTATCAGCATTAGCATACATGATATATTTCAGTGAATTATTCAGTAGCTTAAACATATTCAGCATCCAGTATTTCCATGACACATAGTTTAGAGTGATTTATCAAAATCTGTTGGATGATCAATTTGTAATAACTGTAGATGCTGTCTTTGTTTGCCTATTGCAGTGGTACTAAATCACATATGGAGGAAGGAAGCCATGTAAAATATCATTCAAGAACCTTTTCCTTCCACACAAATGTGAATTACTTGTAATTACCAGCTCAAGGGTCACGGGTAAGCAAAGTGGATTCCTTTTGGATGGAGTTCTCAGTGTCCTTTCCCCCATTACTGACTTTAGACAACCAAACCATGCAAGACAGATATAGAACACTGCCTAATTTTCTTCATTTTTATAAACAAAATAATTGAAAGAATATGTAAGTCCGCAGTACTTAGATTGTCAAAGTTATGTCAATCTATTAAGTATCGTTAGAATTTAAGCCCCTAGCAAACATCTTCAGTCTCAGTATAGTGATGACTCTACCCTAGGCTCAAGGATAATGGTGACAGTTTAGGGAAGATGGCACTTACAAGAGTCTTCCATTGTCCATTTTTGAGTGGATAAATTTAATAGAAATATTAATGTTACTTTGAAAGCGCTGCATAAGAAGGTAGGTCATTTCATTTTCTGAAAAACATTAAGGTAGTTGTGATTGGAATTTTTAAATAAAATTCTAAGAGATGTATGGATAGGGTAAACATGCAAACTTACACTACCATATGTAAAAGAGACAACCAATGTGAATGTGCTGTAAGACTAAGGGAACTTACACAGGGGCTCTGTAACAACCTGGAGGGGTGGGATGAGGAGGGAGATGAGAGGGAAGTTAAGGAGGGAGGGGTCATGTGTATACCTGTAACTGATTTGGGTTGATATATAGCAGTAAACAACAAAACTCTGTAAAAGGAAAATAAAAATAAAATTTAAAAATAATGACAAAAAATTCTAACATAGACAAGTAATATCTGGTACTTTGAATGTTACAAAAGTGCCTTAACAGAAAAAAAGTGAATGGAGAAATTTGTGGGAAATGGTAGATGTATGATCGATCTTTTTTAAAAATTTTTTATATTTTACATTGTAGTAGAGGTGATTTATAATATTTTCATGTATATAGCAAACTAATGCAATTATATGTATATTTTTTCAGATTCTTTTCCCATATATGTTATCACAGAATATTAAAGTACAGTTCCCTGTACTATACAGTTAATTCCCTATTTTATTATAGCAGTTTTATACATTAATCCTGACTTCCTAATATATCCCTTCCATCACATTTACCCTTTGGTAACCATAAGTTTGTTTTATAATTCTGTGAGTCTGTTTATTTTATAAAGAAGTTAATTTATATAATTTTCTTTGGATTCCATGTATAAGTGATACCATATGATTTTTGTTTTTCTGTGTCTGCGTTACTTAGTATGATAATCTCTAGGTCCATCCCTATTGCTGCAAATGGCATCCTTTTTATTGATGAGTAGTATTGAACATTAGGGTGCATGTATCTTTTTGAATCATAGTTTTGTCTGGTTATATGTCCAGGAGTGGGATTGCTAGATCATACGGTAGCTCTATTTTCAGTTTGTTAAGAAACCTCCAGCATTGTTCAAAATAGTTGTAAAAAAATCCTCTATAAGATGAGCCATGAGGCACAGAGGGCAAATATATACTCTCATTTTTAGTTAAATGAAGCTATAGGTTTGGGTTTTAATAGGTAGATGTGAACAAATTTCCTTGACTTAATTTGTTGTACAACTAAGGAGATGTATGGATAGGGTAAACATGCAAACTTACACTACCATATGTAAAAGAGACAACCAATGTGAATGTGCTGTAAGACTAAGGGAACTTACACAGGGGCTCTGTAACAACCTGGAGGGGTGGGATGAGGAGGGAGATGAGAGGGAAGTTAAGGAGGGAGGGGTCATGTGTATACCTGTAACTGATTTGGGTTGATATATAGCAGTAAACAACAAAACTCTGTAAAAGGAAAATAAAAATAAAATTTAAAAATAATGACAAAAAATTCTAACATAGACAAGTAATATCTGGTACTTTGAATGTTACAAAAGTGCCTTAACAGAAAAAAAGTGAATGGAGAAATTTGTGGGAAATGGTAGATGTATGATCGATCTTTTTTAAAAATTTTTTATATTTTACATTGTAGTAGAGGTGATTTATAATATTTTCATGTATATAGCAAACTAATGCAATTATATGTATATTTTTTCAGATTCTTTTCCCATATATGTTATCACAGAATATTAAAGTACAGTTCCCTGTACTATACAGTTAATTCCCTATTTTATTATAGCAGTTTTATACATTAATCCTGACTTCCTAATATATCCCTTCCATCACATTTACCCTTTGGTAACCATAAGTTTGTTTTATAATTCTGTGAGTCTGTTTATTTTATAAAGAAGTTAATTTATATAATTTTCTTTGGATTCCATGTATAAGTGATACCATATGATTTTTGTTTTTCTGTGTCTGCGTTACTTAGTATGATAATCTCTAGGTCCATCCCTATTGCTGCAAATGGCATCCTTTTTATTGATGAGTAGTATTGAACATTAGGGTGCATGTATCTTTTTGAATCATAGTTTTGTCTGGTTATATGTCCAGGAGTGGGATTGCTAGATCATACGGTAGCTCTATTTTCAGTTTGTTAAGAAACCTCCAGCATTGTTCAAAATAGTTGTAAAAAAATCCTCTATAAGATGAGCCATGAGGCACAGAGGGCAAATATATACTCTCATTTTTAGTTAAATGAAGCTATAGGTTTGGGTTTTAATAGGTAGATGTGAACAAATTTCCTTGACTTAATTTGTTGTACAACTAAGGAACTCTATTTAATATTAATAATTTTCAGGGTAGATAGCTGGGATATTGTCCATAGAATGTGAGTTTGGTGAGTAAGTATTACACTAAAGAGATTCATTTCCCTGAGGCACTTCCATCCATGATATACAACTTAGGATATATGATGAAGATAAATACTCTCATTACTTTGGTGGTTATCACTGATACTTACAGGCATCTCAGGATAGACTTGAACCAAACTCCACATAGTGAAAAGACCCATTGTTTCCTGACAGTTTGTCTATGGCTTCCTTTTACATGGTTCCCCTTGACTTCCATATCCCTCTGGTTCTGCTTCAAGGCCATCTTACCACACCCCGTGTTATGTCTTTCATCTGCACTGGGACATCCCAGATGTGGAATTTAGTCCTGTAATTTCTACACAAAGCATTTGTATGTTTAGTAGATGTTCCTGGACATCTAAGGCCATCACAAGATGTTTATGTTGTAACAAAGCAAACAACCTAATGTGGTGTATTTAAGCATTACTGTTCTTAAACCTTCTTTGGCCCCTCTGTTTTGGGGTATAATGTAAGTGATTTTTTAGTTGACTTTTCTACAAGCCCGAGAAAAGAGGACAAATAGGGATGTTTGGTTTCTTTCCCACCAGTTAAATAGCAATTACTCCTCATCCCTGGGGCAGAGCAAGGCAGGCCTCAGCAGCTCCCTATGGGAACAGCAGAGCAAGCAATTCATAATGGCTCACAACAACTAGCTTTCCGGGAAGGATGTGATAATACCTTTTACAGTTATTTCATAAGGGAAAATTGCTTTGACATATATGTTTTTAGATTACATTTCTCTTTCAAGGATGTAATCTCTTCATAAGGCATTGTATATGTATATGTGGTTGTGTATAGAAAATGTAACACATTAAAACTGAAGCAGAGCAACATAAATAGTTCATGAAGATAACATTTAAGACTTAAAAGTAGGTGTCTTTACTTTCCCCCTTTCCTTTAATGATTAGACTAGCTGGAAATTTTTCTGTTCTATTGTTTTGATTTTCAAGTAATAGCTCTTGCACTTATTCAATTCACTATTTTCATAGCCACTAATTTGGCTTTTTATCTTATTTATTTATTTATTTATTTATTTTTATCTTATTTATTCTTATCTTACATGTAGACTCCTTTTTTCTCACCTTAGGTAAATGCTTATTTTGATTCAGTTTCTGCTAATTATTAAGTAAAGTATTGTATTTCACCAATTTAAATATAAAATACTTTCATATAAATAATTATATATTGGATTAACTCTGGCATAATATCTTTTCAATAGTATCTTTAAAACTCATGAAGTTTTACTGTGTTTATTTGCTTGAATTTTTATTTCTGTTTGTATTCTGGTGAGATAATATGGCCTATTCATTTTCTGAATTTAGGTATTTGTTGAAGTGAGATATTTTTCTAGCTTAATATTGATTTGATTTTGTGAGTGATCCATGATGGTTTGGGAAAGAAGCTATATTTTCTATTTATTTGGCATGTAGTATTCTATGCAGCTATTAAATTAACCTTATTAACTTTATTGCTTGTGTCTTCTATAATTCTGTATTTGCCTAATTGGTCGGAAAATGAGATAAATATGTTAAAGTCTTATACCATAATTAGGTTTTTGTCATTTTTTCATATTTTTGCATAATTTTCTTATGTATTTCAATGCAATCATATTCAACTGTGAAAAGATTCATGATTTTTATCTTTTCATTAACAGATTTGCTCATTCACTGCTTTGACATTGAATTCTAAATTTCTTTCTCACAATAATGTGACATGTACTGTTTCAAGGCCTGTGTAGGAAAAAGACCATGACACAGATGCTGAAGTTGAAAAACCCAGCTTTATTGAAGGAAGGAAAGACATGCAGGATTTCTTTACGTTGAAATGCTACTATTTTATTCCAATAGTTTGTCAGGTTACTGATATTAGAAGCCACCAGGGATGGAGAAAAGTAGAGATCTTAATAGTCTGAGAAAATCTAAGGAAAAGGGAAGGTTATTTGTAGGCCAACAGACCCATTGTCAAAGTGTGGAGAAGACAGAACTGAAAGTAGATATATATTATATATTTGTGTGTGTGTGTGTGTGTGTGTGTGTGTGTATTTGTCATGGCTCACGTGATTATGGAGGTTGGAGAAGTCCTGACATATGCAAAGTGAGTAGACAAGCTGGAGACCCTAGAAAACCAATGATGTAGATCCATTGCAAATCCAAATGCGTGAGAACCAGAAGAGTCAATTATATATTTTCAGTTAGAGGAGTTGGCAGGCTTGAGAACCAAAATGCACCAATATTTCAATTTGAATCTAAGGCAGTAAAAAGTAGATGTCCCAGTTCAATGGAAGTTACCTGAGGACAATTCTTACTCGGAGGAGGTTAGCCTTTTTGTTCTATTCAGACCTTCAACTGATTGAATGATGCCCACTCACATTAAGGAGGCCAATCTTCTTTACTCAATTTATCAGTTTAAATATTAATGTTGTCCAAAAAACATCCTTATAGAGACACCCAGAAATAATCTTTGACCAAAAATCTGAGCACTCTACGGTGCATTGAAGTTGACACATGAAATTAACAATAGATATAAGTAGATAGCAATAACTGCTAAAGGAACTGCTTGTGCTTCCAGTATTTGTGAGGTGAAACCTGAAAAGAAGCAGAAATGTAATAGCTGTCAGGTTACTCAAGAATTCATTAGTTTATGCCCAATCCAAATAATTAAACCACAAAGATTGAGTTGTATAGATGATAGCAGTCGCATCTCTTTATCAAAGCCTTTATCACTGTTCTTTATCGTAACTTGGGGACTCAAAGTATAGTCTGTAGTTCACCATGCAGAGGTTGTTGTAAGAATAGCTGTTTCATAGCTAAATGTATCAGGAAGGAGAAAGCTCTTCTTGGTTTTTTAAGAGACTAAGAGCTACCCAGGTGGGGCTGGCAAATGCCACAACAAAGGATACACATTATATGCTACTTGGTTAGGTCCAGGTCTTGCTTCTCACCTCCCTTCCTGCCGCCCCTCCCCTTTTATTTCTTTCTGTGTCAACTGAGTTAGCTGAAGAGTCCATAAGACAGCATCTATATGGTCTTTTTTTAAAAAATGATAATGCGTATGATAAAATCAGGAAAGGTAATATTAAAATGCTTTGCAAACTAAAAGGATACAAAGGGTAGTGCCTTTTGAAAAGAAATTACTCGAAAATTATTGCTTTTCTTTCTCTTCACTCTCTTCCTCTCTCACTGGCCATCTAGCAGTGCCTCCTCTTGTTCCCTGCTTCTTCATTCCCAGCCTGATGTGGCGAGAGATTGCAACAGGGATATGATCTATCTCAACTGAGATACATTTTCCTTTGGCAAACTCTCTCCATGTCTAGAATTTTCTCAAACTACCCATTTAGCTGTACCTCTGTGTTTTAAATATTATTTTCTGGAAGGAATTCACAATAGTTTTCCCTGTTCTCCAACAATCAACAGTGTTTGTTCAGTGCACATGTATTAAGCACTCCAGGCCATATATCACTGCCGGTGCTGAGAATACAAAGAAAGATAAATTGGGTCCCTGCTAGGGGAGAACTGGGTCTTGTGAAAATTTAAAGAAATTCCTTTCCAGTGTTGTCTCTGGAAGCCAGAATTTATTTTTCACAATTGACATCACCAAAATCTTAATTTTCTGGGTTCACTTAAAAGTTCTTACCCAGCAAAATTGTATATGACCATAAAAATTCTGAAAATGTACTTGAAAGTTTCAGAACAATTGTTCTTAAACAAGATTGTAGGCATGTCTTCTAACTGGAGAGCTTCCAAGATGGCCCTCATGGTAAAGTAGCTGCCTGCCAGTGCGGCTTAGACATAGGAGATGTGGTTCAGTCCCTGAGCTGAGAAGATCCCATGGATGAGGGCATGGCAACCCACTCCAGTATTCCCGCCTGGAGAATCCCATAGATAAAGGAACCTAGTGTGCTGTGATCTATAGTGTTGCACAGAGTTGGACACAAATGAAGTCACTTAGAACGCATGCAATCAAAATTTTAGAGGCCCAGAATTTTAATTACTACAAACCAAAATGTCTCTCTCTCCCCATGTCCTCATCAAGTCTTTTGGTGCTTTGGCTTTCAAAATAGTAGTTTAATTATGAAGAACATTGAAATATTAGAGATATGGTCTTTCATGTTTTAGAAATCACTTTGGTAAATTTAAAGAAACATGGTCAGATATATTTAAGGAGAAGTCATAAATTACTGTCAATTTCTACCACAAGTATGATAGAGCAATACTCTTAATAACTACCTTATTGTACTATAGGCCAGATACCATTCCATGTGCATGTTATCCGATTTAATTATCACAGCTAGTCTTTTAAGACATCATAGTTTTACAGATTGAATAGCTGTGAAGGAAGATTTGTTCAAGTAGTGTCATTTTTCACTGTAGAAGTTTTTTTTAAATTATGTATTATCTCATATAATGATGTCCATATTATTGGTATTAATCTACTATATTCAAGGTAATGTCAAATTTTGTGAGACATATGGAAAAATGCTATTTGGATATAAAGAGACTTCTTTTCACTCTCATGGTAAATGAAATAGCTGCTGAAGAAATCTGTGGAGTCCTCAGCCCTGAACTATCTAGGTAGAGGGGAAAAAATGCTTGATAGAGTACTACAAGTGTATTTTTTCCCTGCGAATTATATAACAAGGTCTAGCAGTTTGTCAAAATCCAAGAGACATTTCAAGCAATTTTCAACAACTGTAATGTGGTCTTAAATATCTGTGGTTTCTATTAGTGACAAAGTCACAGCTACTCTAATATTCATAATATAAGGAAAGGTGGAATGTCAGTTAAAGTTTAATGACAAAAAAATTCAAGCTACTCCTATATAACTGGAGAGCTTCCAAGATGGCCCTCATGGTAAAGTAGCTGCCTGCCAGTGCGGCTTAGACATAGGAGATGTGGTTCAGTCCCTGAGCTGAGAAGATCCCATGGATGAGGGCATGGCAACCCACTCCAGTATTCCCGCCTGGAGAATCCCATAGATAAAGGAACCTAGTGTGCTGTGATCTATAGTGTTGCACAGAGTTGGACACAAATGAAGTCACTTAGAACGCATGCAATCAAAATTTTAGAGGCCCAGAATTTTAATTACTACAAACCAAAATGTCTCTCTCTCCCTATGTCCTCATCAAGTCTTTTGGTGCTTTGGCTTTCAAAATAGTAGTTTAATTATGAAGAACATTGAAATATTAGAGATATGGTCTTTCATGTTTTAGAAATCACTTTGGTAAATTTAAAGAAACATGGTCAGATATATTTAAGGAGAAGTCATAAATTACTGTCAATTTCTACCACAAGTATGATAGAGCAATACTCTTAATAACTACCTTATTGTACTATAGGCCAGATACCATTCCATGTGCATGTTATCCGATTTAATTATCACAGCTAGTCTTTTAAGACATCATAGTTTTACAGATTGAATAGCTGTGAAGGAAGATTTGTTCAAGTAGTGTCATTTTTCACTGTAGAAGTTTTTTTTAAATTATGTATTATCTCATATAATGATGTCCATATTATTGGTATTAATCTACTATATTCAAGGTAATGTCAAATTTTGTGAGACATATGGAAAAATGCTATTTGGATATAAAGAGACTTCTTTTCACTCTCATGGTAAATGAAATAGCTGCTGAAGAAATCTGTGGAGTCCTCAGCCCTGAACTATCTAGGTAGAGGGGAAAAAATGCTTGATAGAGTACTACAAGTGTATTTTTTCCCTGCGAATTATATAACAAGGTCTAGCAGTTTGTCAAAATCCAAGAGACATTTCAAGCAATTTTCAACAACTGTAATGTGGTCTTAAATATCTGTGGTTTCTATTAGTGACAAAGTCACAGCTACTCCTAATATTCATAATATAAGGAAAGGTGGAATGTCAGTTAAAGTTTAATGACAAGAAATATGAAATAGTTCCTAACAAAATTTATAAATAGAGCAAAGTTTCTTTATCTGCTAACAGAAGACCTTGCACTGAGGTGATAAAAATGGAGAACTATAAAGAAGGCAACTTTTGGAGCTCATTGAGGGTGGTATAGAGGCCTGGGTGTATTATCTCTGAGGAAGACACAGACACACGGCACCTTGATGACATTAAGTTCATCCATTTGCAAATGCATAAATTCTTCCCAATGTGGATAGAATCTGTGTGTTTTTCGTACTTAGTGTTACCAGTTCTGAGATATTTGTAGACTTGGTCTATTTTAATCATCTTTTTTATTTATAGGATAGTATTATAATGTACTTCAACAACTTACATGTATTTGATTCTTATGATCAATATGAATTGGAAATATTAAACTGAATAATATAAATTTATTTTTAGGAAGTTTGAAATTTGAGAATTAAAACCATTTGTCTTCACATCTGCATGTATATATGGAAATGGAACTTCTCACACATGATTTAACATTTTAAAAACCTTTCCTATAAGCTCTCAGTCATGTTATTTAACATGCTGAGCAACAGAGTCACCAGTAAATGTGAAATTTGCAATAGTTTATTTCAGCTATGCTTGATAGGCACTCCTTTGTAAACTTGCCATCTGTACGTTTTGACGCCTGTGGTTTTATTTTTTCGCTGAACAGCCTTTCACAATGGCATTCTTTATTTCAGTTGCATTTTAAAAAAAAATGGTTGCAGTCCCTTTCTCCAGTAACATTTTCCAGTTCATGCATGTTTTCTGTCTACCAGTCATATGTCTTACAATGGCGTGTTTTCGAAAGATGTCTTCAGCCGTATTCTTTGAACACAGATTTGCTTTATTTGCATAGAAAATGTTTATGCCCAGACTCCCTACAGCTTATTATTCTTCAGGTCTCTACATGAGGCTTATGTCTTCTGTTCCATGATTGCTGCTTCATCTCTTACGGCTGCCATAATAAATTACCACAGACCAGGTGGCTTAAACAGTGACAATTTATCCTTTCACAGTTCCAGTGACTAGAAACCTGAAATCAAGGTGTTTACTGCACCATGCTGCCTCTGAAGACTCTAGAAGAATCCTTTTGTTTCTCTTCTTAGCTTCTGGTGTCCAACCACGATTCTTGTCATTTCTTGGCTTGCTGCTTCAGCTAGTCTGATCTCTGTCTCAGTTGTAATATGGCCTTATTCTTGTGTCTGTATCCAAATTTCTCTCATTTCATAGGAGCACCAGCCATGGGTTGGGGTTCATACAAGGTACCATGACCTCGTTTTACTTAGTTACAGCTTTAAAGACCCTATTTGCAAATAAAGTCACATTAGCAGGTACCAGGGGTTAGAACTTAAGCGTTTCTTTTGAAACAAATATTTCACTGAGGTTGTATTTCAGTTCAGTTCAGTCGCACATTTGTGTCTGACCCTTTGCAACCCCATGAACTGCAGCATCCAGGCTTCTCAAACTCATGTCCATTGATTCAGTGATGCTGTCCAACCATCTCATCCTTTGTCACCCCCTTCTTCTTTTGCCTTCTGTTTTTCATAACATCATTTTCCTTTGAGAATTAAAACCATTTGTCATGTATATATGGAAATGGAACTTCTCACATGATTTAACATTTTAAAAACCTTTCCTATAAGCTCTCAGTCATGTTATTTAACATGCTGAGCAACAGAGTCACCAGTAAATGTGAAATTTGCAATAGTTTATTTCAGCTATGCTTGATAGGCACTCCTTTGTAAACTTGCCATCTGTACGTTTTGACGCCTGTGGTTTTATTTTTTCGCTGAACAGCCTTTCACAATGGCATTCTTTATTTCAGTTGCATTTTAAAAAAAAATGGTTGCAGTCCCTTTCTCCAGTAACATTTTCCAGTTCATGCATGTTTTCTGTCTACCAGTCATATGTCTTACAATGGCGTGTTTTCGAAAGATGTCTTCAGCCGTATTCTTTGAACACAGATTTGCTTTATTTGCATAGAAAATGTTTATGCCCAGACTCCCTACAGCTTATTATTCTTCAGGTCTCTACATGAGGCTTATGTCTTCTGTTCCATGATTGCTGCTTCATCTCTTACGGCTGCCATAATAAATTACCACAGACCAGGTGGCTTAAACAGTGACAATTTATCCTTTCACAGTTCCAGTGACTAGAAACCTGAAATCAAGGTGTTTACTGCACCATGCTGCCTCTGAAGACTCTAGAAGAATCCTTTTGTTTCTCTTCTTAGCTTCTGGTGTCCAACCACGATTCTTGTCATTTCTTGGCTTGCTGCTTCAGCTAGTCTGATCTCTGTCTCAGTTGTAATATGGCCTTATTCTTGTGTCTGTATCCAAATTTCTCTCATTTCATAGGAGCACCAGCCATGGGTTGGGGTTCATACAAGGTACCATGACCTCGTTTTACTTAGTTACAGCTTTAAAGACCCTATTTGCAAATAAAGTCACATTAGCAGGTACCAGGGGTTAGAACTTAAGCGTTTCTTTTGAAACAAATATTTCACTGAGGTTGTATTTCAGTTCAGTTCAGTCGCACATTTGTGTCTGACCCTTTGCAACCCCATGAACTGCAGCATCCAGGCTTCTCAAACTCATGTCCATTGATTCAGTGATGCTGTCCAACCATCTCATCCTTTGTCACCCCCTTCTTCTTTTGCCTTCTGTTTTTCATAACATCAGGGTCTTTTCCAATGAGTTGTCTTTTCTCATCAGGTGGCCAAACTATTGGAGCTTCAGCATCAGTCCTTCCAATGAATATTCAGGGTTTATTTCCTTTAGGACTGACTGGTTTAATCTCCTTGCAGTCCAAGAGACTCAAGAGCCTTCTCTAACATGACAGTTCAAAGGCATCAATACTTTGCTAGAGTGCAATGGTGTGGTAGTTTGAACATTCTGTGGCATTGTCTTTCTTTGATATTGGAATGAAAACTGACCTTTTCCAGTCCTGTGGCCACCGCTGAGTTTTCCAAATTTTCTGGCATATTGAGCATAGCACTTTAATAGTATCATCTTTTAGGATTTGAAGTAGCTCAGCTAGAATTCCATCACCTCCATTGGCTTTGTTCATAGCAATTCTTCCTAGGACCCAATTGAACTTGCACTCTAAGATATCTGGATCTAGGTGAGTGGTCACACCATTGTGGTCATCCGGATTATTAAAATCTTTTTTGAATAATTCTTCTGTGTGTTCTTTCCATCTCTTCTTAATATCTTCTGCTTCTGTTAGGTCCATACCTTTTCTGTCCTTTACTGTGCCCGTCTTTGCATGAAATGTTCCCTTGGTGTCTCTAATTTTCTTATAGAGCTATCTAGTCTTTCCCATTCTATTGTTTTCCTCTATTTCTTTGCATTGTTTTCACTTTGCTCGCATCCATTACTTAATCTTAGTTTTAAAGTCATACTCGATTGCAAAAGAGAAGGTTAAAATGGTCGTGTTTAACTTTACACTCATGTGCTCAACTCAAAATTCAGTTGTAAGAAGGGAAGCATATGTATTCATGGAAAACTAGTCATTTATATTAGGTTGGTGCAAACGTAATTGTATTTTTGGACCATGAATCTTAAATTATTGTAACTAGAATCAAACACATCTTTATGAATCAAAATAGGAACCACTACAATCAACACATTTTTGCCAACAACAAATAAGTTTGTTTATTCCTGTAGCATAAAAATCCAAGCCTTGGGATTCAATGAAGTCTTGGAAAGCATTTTCTGCCTTATGCTGGTTGTGGAAATGTTTTCCTTGGTGAGAGGTCAAGTGAATATAGCAGATGAGATGAAACTTTGTAGCATAATTCATTCAGCTTTTGAAGTGTTGGTTGTGTGACATGTGGTTGGGCATTGTCTTGGAGATAAGTTAGGTCCTTTCTGTTGATCAGTGCTGGCTGTAGGCATTGTAGTTTGGGGGGCACCTCATTAATGTGCTGAGCATGCTTCTCAGATGTTATGGTTTCAATAGGATTTAGAAAGCTGTAGTCGATGAGGCTGGCAACAGACCATCAGTGACCATAACTTTTTATTGGTGCAAGTTTGGCTTAATTGCGTGCTTTGGAACTTCTTCTCCATCCAGCCACTGAGCTGATCATCACCAGTTGTCATATAAAATCAACTTTTCATTACATGTCACAATTCAGTCAAGAAATTGGTCATTGCTCTTGCATAGAATAAGAGAAGGCAATATTTCAAAATGATGATTTTTTTTTATTGGTGGCCAGCTCAAGAGACACCCACTTATTGTGATTTTTCACCTTTTCAATTTCTTTCAAATGCTGAAGGACCATAGAATGGTTTATGTTGAGTTCTTTGGCAACTTCTCATGTAGTTGTAAGAGGATCAGCTTCAGTGATGGTTCTCAGTTGGTTGTTGTCAGCTTCCGATGGCCAGCCAGCATGCTCCGCATCTTCAGGCCTCTCGTCTCTTTTGCAAAACTTCTTGAACCACCACTGCACTGTAAGCTCCTTAGCAGTTCCTGCACTAAGTGCATTGTTGGTGTTGTGAGTTGATTCTGCAGCTTTATGACCCATTTTGAAATCGAATAAGAAAATTGCTCGAATTTGCTTTTTGCCTAACATCATTTCCAGTCTAGAGTATATATAAAATAAACACGTTATATCATTGGTAAAAAATAAAAATAAAATGAGAAATGTGCATTAAGGTTATGTATAACATGACCACATTTATTTATGAATGTGTTCCAGTATCAAAGGCAAATGTCAGTGATGAAAAAACTGCAGTTACTTTTGTACCAACCTAATGTTTCAAGGTTATACTTTTTAATAAGGTTTTGATGTTTTATAGACATTGCTCTTTTATCAGACAAATGTTGCTATGGATATCTTTGAGGTCTGTCTGATCCTCTTTCCCTTCCTGTTTTTGCTTAGAAGACTGAAAAAAACGATCTTTCTGTCCTTGAGATTAAATAGCACAGTCATAATAACAGAATGTTGATAATTTTGTACCCATTTTTTAAGTGCAGAATGACATTTTGATCTGCAAGTTCTAATTTTATTTTAATTATTTCTTTGATTATGCTTCCATTTCTAGTTGTTAGGAATTTTATATCAAGGATACTGGTTACATTTGGTTTTCATCTGTGACTACTCAACTACTTGCTATTTCTACACTATATATTAGTTCAATAATTATGTTTTATTCCTCAATTTCCTTGGCTTTGTACCATTCCTTTTAAGTTTCATTCTGATATTTACTGTCTCATTTTGAGTTATTATGAAGTTATATCCTGTTTAATCAGTATTTTCTGAAGAGATTATTCTTTTTATTTCTTTTGAATAAAATCTTCATCTGTTTTACTTACTGCTTTCATTCTTCCTCTATCCTCTTCTGTAGACTCTATTCAAAGATGCCTTAATCCTTTTTTGTTTTGGTTTTATTTTTTATAAGTTTATTGGAATATGGTTGATTTACAATGTTGCGTTAGTGTCAGATATACCACAAAGTGAATCAGTTATATATATATATCTATCTACTCTTTTATATATTCTTTTCCCTTATAGGTCATTACAGTGTATTGAGTAGAGTTCCCTGTGATATACAGTAGGTCCTTATTAGCTATTATACATATAATATAGTGTATTATATATGTAGATAGATAGTTTGTATATGTCAATCCCAATCTCCTAATTTATCTATTCCCTCCGACCATCCTAATAACTGTAAGTTTGTTTTCTACATCTGTGACTCTGTTTCTGTTTCGTAATTTGCTTGTACCATTTTTATAGATTCCACATGTGTGCTATGATATTTGCCTTTTTATGACTGACTTATTTCACTCAGTGTAACAATCTCTACATCCTTCCATCTTGATGCAAATGGCATTATTTCATTCTTTTTATTGCTGAGTGGTATTCCATTGTATATATGTACATCTTCTTTATCCATTCCTCTGAAGATGGACATTTAGGTTGCTTCCATGTTCTGCATATTGTAAATAGTGCTGCAATAAACATTAGGGTGCATATATCTTTTTGAATTAGTTTTTCTCCTGATATGTGCCAAGGAATGGAATTTGTGGATCATACGGTAATTCTACTTTTAGTTTTTTTAATGAACCTCTATATTCTCCATAATGGCCCACCAACAATGTAGAAGGGTTCTATTATTTTACACCATCTCCAGCATCTTTGTTTGCAGATTTTTTGTTGATGGCCATTCTGACCAGTGTGAGGTGATACCTCACTGTACTTTTGATTTGCATTCTTTTAAGTTTCATTCTGATATTTACTGTCTCATTTTGAGTTATTATGAAGTTATATCCTGTTTAATCAGTATTTTCTGAAGAGATTATTCTTTTATTTCTTTTGAATAAAATCTTCATCTGTTTTACTTACTGCTTTCATTCTTCCTCTATCCTCTTCTGTAGACTCTATTCAAAGATGCCTTAATCCTTTTTTGTTTTGGTTTTATTTTTTATAAGTTTATTGGAATATGGTTGATTTACAATGTTGCGTTAGTGTCAGATATACCACAAAGTGAATCAGTTATATATATATATCTATCTACTCTTTTATATATTCTTTTCCCTTATAGGTCATTACAGTGTATTGAGTAGAGTTCCCTGTGATATACAGTAGGTCCTTATTAGCTATTATACATATAATATAGTGTATTATATATGTAGATAGATAGTTTGTATATGTCAATCCCAATCTCCTAATTTATCTATTCCCTCCGACCATCCTAATAACTGTAAGTTTGTTTTCTACATCTGTGACTCTGTTTCTGTTTCGTAATTTGCTTGTACCATTTTTATAGATTCCACATGTGTGCTATGATATTTCCCTTTTTTATGACTGACTTATTTCACTCAGTGTAACAATCTCTACATCCTTCCATCTTGATGCAAATGGCATTATTTCATTCTTTTTATTGCTGAGTGGTATTCCATTGTATATATGTACATCTTCTTTATCCATTCCTCTGAAGATGGACATTTAGGTTGCTTCCATGTTCTGCATATTGTAAATAGTGCTGCAATAAACATTAGGGTGCATATATCTTTTTGAATTAGTTTTTCTCCTGATATGTGCCAAGGAATGGAATTTGTGGATCATACGGTAATTCTACTTTTAGTTTTTTTAATGAACCTCTATATTCTCCATAATGGCCCACCAACAATGTAGAAGGGTTCTATTATTTTACACCATCTCCAGCATCTTTGTTTGCAGATTTTTTGTTGATGGCCATTCTGACCAGTGTGAGGTGATACCTCACTGTACTTTTGATTTGCATTCTTTTAATAATTACTGATGTTGAGCACCTTTTCATGTACTTTTTGGCTATCTGTATGTCTTCTTTGGAGAAATGTCTATTTAGATCTTCCACCCGTAATTTGATTCTTTATATTTGATATTGTCCTGTATGAGCTGTTTGTATATTTTGCAGATCAGTTCCTCGTTGATTAGTTCATTTGCAAACATCTTCCATTTTTAGGGTTTTTTTTTTTTTAACTATTTATTTTGCTTGATATTTAGCACTGTTTTTGGGGGGGGGTGGGGCGGGGGTCGAGTTGGGGAGGGAGGGGAGCAGGCGGGCCACTTCTATTGGTCTTTCGTTTCTCTATGTTCATCCGTCTTTGTTCTTTGGCTCCTGTGGGCCTCCCATCGCGGTGGCGTCTGTCGCTGTAGAGCGCCGGCTCTGGGCGCATGCGCTCCAGAGCTCTGGCTCGGTAATTGGACACATCAGTCCAGCCGCTCCGCGGCACATGGGACCTTCCCAGGCCAGGGCTCGAACCCGTGCCCCTTGCACTGCAAGGCGGTGTCCTTACCCACTGGACCATCAGGGGAAGCCCGAGGGTTGATTTTTTTCTTTGTTTTGTTTATGGCTTCCTTTACTATACAAAAGCTTTAAAGGTTAATTAGGTACCATTGTTTGTTTTCATTTTCTTTTCTTTAGGAGGTGGGCCAAAAACGAAGTCGCTGTGATTTATATCAAAGAGTATTCTGACTGGGTTCTCCTGTAAGAGTTTTACAGTATCTGGCTTTACATTTAGGTCTTCAATCTATTTTAAGTTTTAATTTTGTATATAGTGTTAGAGAATGTTCTGATTTCATTCTTCTGCATGTAGCTGTCTATTTTCCCTAGCACTGCTTATTGAAGAGACTGCCTTTTTCCATTGTATATTCCTGGCTCTTTTATTTTATTGGCACTTCCCTAGTAGTCCAGTGAGTAAGTTTTCATACTTCCACTTCAGGGGGCATGAGTTTGGTCCCTTGTCAGGGGAATAAGATGCCACATGTGTGGCATAGCCAAAAAATTGAAAAAAAAACATCTTAATGATACTAAATATGGACAGTTGTAACCAATCCTTTTGTTTCTTTTCATAGATTTTGGATACATTTCTCTTGACTCATTCTGCCTTGTTAGGGCCTTATTTTCCTTCTTAGGCATAATCTGAGTTTACTCTATATTATAGGAGTGAATATGGTAAATGGGAGGCATCAGTTGGGTTTATAAGCCAAACCAGTTGCCACAACTGGGCTTAGTCTTGTCTTATAAGGTCTTGGTAAATGTTCTGTAGCTCTTCCTGAGCCTTTCCAGAGGGAGAGAACTTAGAACATCAGATAGGCTACCCTGCTCATGGTGGAACATTAAGGCTTTGCTTGTGTCAGAGTGAGTCAACCAGGTTTAGTTTCCCTTTTGCTGTTCTTCTCACAAGGAATATTTTCACCCTTCTCAAGGAGTAGTTCACTCTCCCAAGAAGAGCAAAAAGCCAAGTAGAAGGCGGTCTTGGGTTAAGGACTCGTTGCATTGGGAGGAGAAATCAGTGCTTTCAGATGTCATGTCTCACATCTCCCACTCTGCCGGGTCTTATTTCTTTTCTTCTTGGTCTTCTGATTGACTGAATTTGTGTTTATTGCTGTTGCTAATGAGTTCTGAGTTTTTATGATCCTTGTGTTTTCCTCTTCAGCTCTACTCCCAGCAGGGAATTGAGAATCACAGCAAATTCTAGCAGCATTTCTACATTGTGGTTAAAGGAAGAGAGGTTCAGGGTTGGGGTTTTTCAGTAATGGTACTGTCTGCATCTTTGACCAGATACTCTTATGATTTCTTTCTTTCAGCCAAACTCTGAATTGGGGGTAGGTTGTGAAATTTCAACATGTTAGGTTTACTTACCTCCCACTGGGATGTTTCTTTGGAGGATGAAATTGAGCTGTTTAGTCCCTCAGGAAGCTGTGTGGTCCCTCAATAAGCAGATTGTTAATAGGTTTCATATTTCTTTTGCTGTTCTCATCTTCCTCCTCTGTTTGATTGGCCCTTAAGCCAAAGGGCCACAGTGGTGGATGGGGTTAGCTGAATCAAAGTAAGTTCTATCAGTAAGAAGACAAGATGATGAACAGTTTAGGGTAGATGATCAGCAGTGCCTAGTGAAATCTACAGCTATCAGGTTCCTAGTGTTTTATGAGATGACCTCCATTGTTTCCCAGTAGCACCTGCATTTTTGTGATCATATATTCAGTCTTCTCTTAAAAGTTTAAAGGACTTTGTGAAAGATTTTCAAAATATGTTCTTTTTTCACATATCAGATAAGATTAAAGAAAAAAAGGGAATGCTCAGTGCCAGCCTAGGATATGAAGGGGGAAAAAGAAGGCAACACTCTTATATAGAGCTTCTGGCAATGCAAATGAATAGAGAACTTTCTGGAAGTAAACTTGGCAACATGTATCAGACATTTAAAATTTGTGTGCTTTTTAAATAAAGATTTCCTTTGCAGATATTTGAGAGTGAATGCTCATGTATGTATGTAAAGGAGATATAAGGATGGTTGTTGTATTTAATACTAAAGAATTTGAAGCTAATAATCAGACTGAGTTAAAAACATTTTGATAGACATTTAAAATGTGATTTTATGCAACATTAAACAAGATGATGTAGACGCTACCATTACTTGCCATTTGTTGAGCATTTGCTATGTGATTTACATGTATTATATGTTTATAATTTAATGAGTTTGCGAGTAGGTAATATAATCACCCCCATTTTAGAAATGAAGATAGATGATTAGGGATACTCACGTCACCAGAGATAGTTAAGACAAAAGTAAGATTTGAGTAAAGAAATGCCTCTTTTAAATTGTATGTATTAAAACACAACGGAAACTTTCCTTGAGATGTAATGATATACAACATACCACATGTACTGAAGATATATAATTTCAGAGGTTATGACATGAATAGATAAACTATCCTCACAATCGAGAGTGAACATACCAATTACCTACCAAAGTCTATGTCTTTTTCTTCTTCGTTTTTTTTTTTTTTTTTTTTTTTTAATATTTCTTATTTCCGCGGGTGGTTGAGGGGGCGGGTTGGGGAGGGGGGCGGGCGGGCCACTTCTATTGGTCTTTCATTTATCTATTTTCATCCGTCTTTGTACTTTGGCCCGTGGGGGCCTTCCATTGCAGTGGCCTCTGTTGTTGCAGAGCACCGGCTCTGGGCGCATGCGCTCCCAGAGCTCCGGCTCGGTAATTGGGCACATGGGTCCAGCCACTCCGCGGCACGTGGGATCTTCCCAGGCCAGGGATCGAACCAGCTCCCCTTGCACTGCAAGGTGGTGGCCTTACCCACTGGACCACCAGGGAAGCCCCTATGTCTTTTTCTAATCTTTCTTTCCTGCTGCTGCCCTCCCTCATATCTCTACTGAATTTCTTTTGTCACTTTGTCAAAAATTATGTGACCATATGTGTGGGTCTATTTCTGAAAACTGTATTGTTTCATTGATCTATTTTTCTATTATTTGCACCAGTACCACACTATCTTGAATATGGCACCTTTATAATAAAGTTTGAGGTCAGGTAATGGAATTCTTTCTGCTTTATCTCTCTTTTTCAAAGTTGTCTTGGTTCTTTCCATTTCTACATGAGTTCTAGAGTCGGCTTGTTAATTTATACAGTAAGGCCCACTGGGATTTGGAATGTGATTACATTGAGTCTGTAGATGAGTTTAGGGAGAACTAACATCTTAGCCATTTTGAATCATCCTACCCATGAATATGGCGTACCTCCTCCCCATTTATTTTGGGTTTCTTTAATAAACCTAGAAATACAGTTCTGTGTATAGGATCTCACATCTTTGTCAGGTTTCTCATTAGGCATTTTCATATTTTGGTTTTCTGGTAAATGCTACTGTATATTTAGTTTCCAATTATTCTTCAGTGACAGATAAAAGAAATACCACTGATTTTTGCATGTTCACATTTTATTCTGCAATCTTGCTCAACTCACTTAATAGTTCTGGTGCCTTTTTGGTGATTCCATTGAATTTTCTACATAGACAATCATGTCATCTATGAATAAAGATAGTTTTATTTATTCTCCAAAGTAATTGTAATTTATTTCTTTTTACTGACTTTTTACACTGGATAGACTTGCCAATACAATATTGATTAGAAGTAAAGAAAGTAGAAATCCTTGTCTAATTATTAACACCTGAATCCTGGAGTGAGTTGCCTTGCCCTCCTCCAGAGGATCTTCCTCGACTTGAGAAGGGGTATACATAGGAAGGATAAGAATCCTGGGGGAGATCACTGCTCGGCTTCAATATGGATGAGAGGTGCCTTGCAAATGAGGGGAGCCTAACACAGATATTGAACAGCCAATCACAGAACAAAACAATTATCCCCCAGCATGGAACAATCAACCAAAGTTGGAGTACAACCAGACACAAGCACAAAGGGCACGAAGGAGAGGATTACCCCCTGTCAATCCAAGTGAGAGAGCATCAGATGACTCTACCCTCACTCCACTTCTTGTTTGGACCCCACCCCAGATTTCTTTTGTCACTTTGTCAAAAATTATGTGACCATATGTGTGGGTCTATTTCTGAAAACTGTATTGTTTCATTGATCTATTTTTCTATTATTTGCACCAGTACCACACTATCTTGAATATGGCACCTTTATAATAAAGTTTGAGGTCAGGTAATGGAATTCTTTCTGCTTTATCTCTCTTTTTCAAAGTTGTCTTGGTTCTTTCCATTTCTACATGAGTTCTAGAGTCGGCTTGTTAATTTATACAGTAAGGCCCACTGGGATTTGGAATGTGATTACATTGAGTCTGTAGATGAGTTTAGGGAGAACTAACATCTTAGCCATTTTGAATCATCCTACCCATGAATATGGCGTACCTCCTCCCCATTTATTTTGGGTTTCTTTAATAAACCTAGAAATACAGTTCTGTGTATAGGATCTCACATCTTTGTCAGGTTTCTCATTAGGCATTTTCATATTTTGGTTTTCTGGTAAATGCTACTGTATATTTAGTTTCCAATTATTCTTCAGTGACAGATAAAAGAAATACCACTGATTTTTGCATGTTCACATTTTATTCTGCAATCTTGCTCAACTCACTTAATAGTTCTGGTGCCTTTTTGGTGATTCCATTGAATTTTCTACATAGACAATCATGTCATCTATGAATAAAGATAGTTTTATTTATTCTCCAAAGTAATTGTAATTTATTTCTTTTTACTGACTTTTTCCATTGGATAGACTTGCCAATACAATATTGATTAGAAGTAAAGAAAGTAGAAATCCTTGTCTAATTATTAACACCTGAATCCTGGAGTGAGTTGCCTTGCCCTCCTCCAGAGGATCTTCCTCGACTTGAGAAGGGGTATACATAGGAAGGATAAGAATCCTGGGGGAGATCACTGCTCGGCTTCAATATGGATGAGAGGTGCCTTGCAAATGAGGGGAGCCTAACACAGATATTGAACAGCCAATCACAGAACAAAACAATTATCCCCCAGCATGGAACAATCAACCAAAGTTGGAGTACAACCAGACACAAGCACAAAGGGCACGAAGGAGAGGATTACCCCCTGTCAATCCAAGTGCAGAGACAGCACCAGCATCAGATGACTCTACCCTCACTCCACTTCTTGTTTGTGGACCCCCACCCCAGACACCTGTGCTGTTTATGCCTGGCATCAACCCCCTCCTCAGCCTGAGCTAGATATGAAGCCCCTCCCAATGCAGTCTTCATCTTCTCCCCCCAAACTAATACTGTGCTCTGTGCACCCAAATGGGTAGAAATGTCCCTGTGAGAGTGTGCGGCTCCAAGATCCCTGAATTATATATCACCTGTTCAAGAAAACACACGAGGGAAACAAGGCCAGGGACATACGACTGTTACTTCCAGCTGCTTAGAAGTGGGAATCAAAATAAGCGACTGCAGCTCCAGCAGGAGCCAGAACCAAGACACCCCAGAGAACCCGTCCCATCCCAGTAATGCAGTATGTATTGAGAGGCTAAAACACCAGCATCGGTCTGCTACATCCCCAGAGGACCCTGTGGAGAAACAGCCATCTTTGCTGAGATCATAGGGTTGCCAACAGGGTACACTGGTGCCGGTGGTCAAAATAAAATCAACAAGATTTGCAGGAGAGATTGTGTGTGTGTGCGCGTGTGTGAGTGTGTGTGTGTGTGTATCTGGCACTTTCCTGGTTGGTTGAGGTGAGAGGGAGGAAAGGGAGGGGCAGGTGTGACAAAGGCTTGGGAGAAGGGTCCTGCAAGGTCAGGGGCCATACCTGCAGGGCCACAGTTAGCCAGACACAGGGGATAAGGATGAGGTGAGGATTCAGAACTGAAGACAGACTTCTCCTGAATGCTTAATTCCATGGATAGGAGGGGGGGTGACAATGGAACATTCCCGCATAAAAGCAGGCAAATTACCTCCAGGCTACATACTTAATAGAACTGTTTGTTGCAAGCTATTATATGCTGTAAGCAATTTGAAGGCCCTCAAAAAAAATTAAAAACAAAGCAATACCCAAAGAACTTCATCCTACTGAAAGTCATCCCTAACCACTAAAATGGTGGTATTTGCAGGCTCTAATTGCAACACTAATTAGGGTAGTTTCTTGCCCAGAAACTCTGAGCAGGAGAGCAGTGGCCAGTGGAGGGAGGGGCACTAGAAAGGGTGTAGGTGATAATAAGCCTTATCTACTGAGAATTTTGATCATTTAAAATTTTTAATGTATTTTTATTGAAGTATAGTTGATTTATAATGTGTTAATTTCTGCTGTACAACATAGTGACTCGGTTATACACATATACACATTTATTTTTTATATTCTTTTCCTTTAAGGTTTAATCACAGTATACTGAATATACTTCCCTGTGTTATTATACATTTGGACCTTGTTTATCCTTACAAGAATTTTTAATACAAAAGGAAACCAATTAGACCTAGTCCTGTTTTTATTATCTCTTCTGTATGCCAGCATTTCTATATAATGCCAGTTATTAAATATTCTACTGCCTCCAAAAATCTTTTTTGGTGTGGCGTTTAAGGTTTTGACATCAATTGTAGAGGACTGAATTAATCATAATTCATTGAACTAATTGTTCGGGGCTCTCTGCTGTTTATTTTCTCATTTATTCTCCTTTTACTTACAGCCAGTCATTCTAATGAATTTTATGCACATTCTTCCCCTTGCTTGAGTGTTAGTAAAATGCACATTGTGGTTTATTGGCATGCATTTTAAGTTTATCTCTTATATATTATTGTCTACTATTTCACTCAGCAGTAGTTTTTCTATCCATTCGTCTACATGTATGTCTACTCTGTTTCTTACCTTGAAATTAAATGTTTGTGAACTTTTTTTTTAACTGTATAAACTTCAGAAAGATATTTGAACAAGGTAATAATACACAGAATGTTTTTACTCGGTTAATCAAATATGTCTTAATTGCTTACCAAATGATATTTTCGTTTTTTAATTGAAATTCAACTTAATATCTTGATAATACTAATGAAGTAATTAAACATTTGTTAAAATTATAATGAAATAAAGTAGTATAATCATTCGTATGTCACTTATTCTCATTTGACTTATATTGGAATGATATTTATCTATTGAATAATTATTATATTTCAACTAATACTTTCTAGAAAAAATAATCGAACTTGAGGCATTTATTGGGCCTGATTAGTCAGAGAGGATGTTTGGTGATTCTTTAGATTTTGTGATGGGCTGTTCAGTCCAGCTGCCCAGTCGTGTCTGACTCTCTTCGACCACATGGACTGCAGCACAGCAGGCTGCCTTGCCCTTCACCATCTCCCGGAGTCCACTCAGAATCATGTCCATTTAGTTGGTGCTGCCATCCAACCATTTCATTCTCTGTCACCCCCTTCTCCTTCTGCCCTCTATTTTGTCCCAGGATCAGGGTATTTTCCAATGAGTCAGCTCTTTGCATCAGGTGGCTATAATATTGGAGCTTCCGCATCAGTCCTGCCAATGAATATTCAGGGTTAATTTCCTTTGTAACTGACTGGTTTGATATCTGGTACAGCCCCACTCATTCGGTGACGTTGATCATGTAGCTGCTTTGTTTCAGGGGGACACTGTCAGGAAGGAGAGTCATGAGGCTTAACAGATGAGTCAGAAGTAGAATGCTAAGGTTTGTCCTGGTAAGAGTGCTAGGTTTCTTTTTGGAACATCGACTGTAACTGATTTATAGGTGCTAGTTTTTTAAAGTTTCTTCTGGTTTCTGGGAAGACAAAAATGATCTCAGAAAAGAGAAAAAGCAAAAATACTCCCTCCACACAGACAAATATATGGGAAGAAAAGAAGCCGTGTATCTGTGCATGCGAGAGACCTCATCTGAGTGTCGTTTGGTGCTGTGAAGATGCCATCTTGATGGGATCATGATGTTTACAGGAAATGGAAAAAATCTTTTCACTATGTCTATAATCACTTCCTAGTTTGCATGTTCAATGTGTATGAATGTTCATTTAGCAGGTTTTGTAACAAGAAGCATTTCTACATTCCATCATAGGAAAAGAAAAACCTCAACAGACATATTACTGAGCCAAGTCTGTTGGTCTCTGAATTTCCAAGCAGCAGCTCTATGTAGCTTATACTGCATTCTCACACGGGTTCATTGAACTACTGATGGCTACTGCAAATATTTAAGTAACGATGTTGAAAATTTTTAACATTCAAAAAACAGTGCTGGGCTTCCCTGGTGGTCCAGTGGGTAAGGACACTGCCTTGCAGTGCAAGGAGAGCCGGTTCGATCCCTGGCCTGGGAAGATCCTACGTGCCATGGAGCAGCTGGACAGACGTGTCCAATTACTGAGCTGGAGCTCTGGAGCACATGTGCCCAGAGCTGATGCTCTGCGACAACAGAGGCCACCGCGATGGGAGGCCCACACGGGCCAAAGAACAAAGATGGATGAAAATAGACAAATGAAAGACCACTAGAAGTGGCCCGCCCGCCCCCTCCCCTCCCTCTCCACCCCCAAAGAAAAAACAGTGCTAATTTTGAAAAGGAGACAATGCAAGTTGAGTAGTATAAATCCGAGCAAAGACCCTGGCACACCAGAGGCTTGAGGTATTTGTTGGATTAAAAGATGGCCTTGGTTTTGCCAAGCTCTTCCCTCAGGACTCTGGGGGAAGTTGTAGCTGCTTTAAAACTTGGCAAATCCCTGTTTCCCCAAGTTAAATATGGTTGGCCAGCACACATTTGTATTTTGGTGCAAATTAGTTTGCAAGAATTAAATGTATAGGCATCTCTCAGAGATACTGTGGGTTCAGTTCCAGATCTGTACAATAAAGTGAATATCACAAAACAAGTCACACCATTATTTTGGTTTTCCAGTGCATATAAAAGTTATGTTTATATTATACTGTAGTCTATTATGTATGTGATAGCATGTCTATGAAAATGTACATGCTTTAATTAAAAAGTACTTTATTGGGCTTCCCTGGTGGTCCAGTGGGTGGGGACGCCGCCTTGCAGTGCAAGGGGCGCCGGTTTGATCCCTGGCCTGGGAAGATCCCATGTGCCGCTGAGCGGCTGGACTGATGTGTCCAGTTGCCGAGCCAGAGCTCTGGAGCGCATGCACCCAGAGCCGGTGCTCTGCAGCAAGAGGCCACTGCGATGGGAGGCCCATGCAGGCCAAAGAACAAGGATGGATGAAAATGGATAAATGAAGGACTAGCAGAAGTGGACTGCACGCCCCTCTCCCTCCCCAGCCCGCACCCCACCCCCCAAAAAAATTTAAAAAAAAAAATTAAAAAAAAAAAAGTACTTTATGGGCTTTCCTGGTGGTCCAATGGGTAAAGAATCCGCCTTACAGTGCAAAGTGCACTGGTTCGATCCCTGGCCCAGGAAGTTCTCACATGCCATGGAGCAGTTGGACCTGTGTGTCCGGTTGTGAGCCAGTGCTCTAGAGCACATGCACCCAGAGCCGGAGCTCTGTGACGAGAGAGGCCACTGCAATGCGAGGCCCACATAGGCCAGAGAATAAAGATGGATGAAAATAAATGGATAAAAAAAATCAATAAAAGAGGCCAAAAAATTTTTTAAAAGTACTTTATTGCTAAAAATGATAAGCATCATCTGAGCCTTCAGCAGGCTGTAATCTTTTTTCTCTGCTGAAGGGTTTGAAATACTGTGAAAATTACCAAAATGTGATAAAGGCAGGAAACAAGCAACTGCTGTTGTAAAAATGGCATCAGTAGACTTGTTCTAAGTAGTTTGTTTAAAAAAAAAAAATGAATGTAGTGGCTGTGAGGGCAACAAATAGACCTGTAGTAGGGATGTTTGAAACCTCACAGACCATCTCATTCACCAATCTTACTTACTGGATAAGAAAACTGAACTCCTAGTAAAGGATGACAGAACTCCGACGCGGTGGTTGTACACATCTGTCCAGCCGCTCCGTGGCACGTGGGATCTTCCCAGGCCAGGGATCGAACTGGTGCCCCTTGCACTGCAAGGCAGTGTCCTTACCCACTGGATCACCAGGGAAGCCCCTCAAATATGTTTTGAAAGTGATTTCTAACAATTCCACAGTGATAAGAGAACAGACTCTATGATTTCAGTACCTTTCAATCATGACTTTTTGCAGCTTATTTTATGTTCCTGGATATGTTCCAGTGTCTCTTAGTTTATACTCTTTGGGAATTTGAATAGAATTTGTATGCTATTGTTGTGAAAACTGTATAAATCTTAATTATGTTTAATTTGTTCATGGTGCTTTCAAGTCTACTGTGTCCTTCTACTTTTCTAAAGATTCATTCCATTAATGTTTGAGAGTTTGATATTGAAACTCCAACTATGAATCTTAATTCATTTATTGAAAAAAAAAGGTTATATATAGGGGAAGTATATGTAACCTTGCTCTGTATTTTCTCAGTTTCCTGTAAATGTTTTATACTTTCATAGTTTAAAAGAAAACCTACATCTACTTTTGTCACCATCAGAAAAATAACCAGATAATTAAGAATGTAGCTCACTTTTTAAAATGTCTGATTTTTAAGTTATAAAGCTAATGTACTTCCATTGAAGAAAAGTCATAAAAGTCAAAAAATACATAGAATTCCTAATCTCATCACCCAGAGCCATCTTCTATTAATGTTTTGGTCTTTGCAGATCTTTAACAAACTATTTAAACACACTCATAAATCTGCTTTTACTTTGACAGGGAATTATATAATATACATATATACTGTAGTAGCCTCCTTTTGTTAGATTTCAATGTACCAAACACATTTCAATGCCTGCATTGCATCATCATTTATTAATGGTTCTACAGTATTTCATAGAAAGGATATATGGTGGTTTATTTAAATAATCTTCCATTGAAAGAGATTGGTTGCATTTTTTTCCAGTATCACGAACAACATTATGATAGAATTTTCATAAATATGTGTGCAATTACCTGATTAGGAGTTGACTTTTTCCTTAGGGTAAAGTCCTAGAAGAAGAGGTTTTTGGTTAAAGGGTCTCAATTAAGAACTTTGGAATTATATTAGATTGTCCTTCAGATAATGTCAAATCAATTTAGGTATCTTCTATCTGTTTTTGCTTCAATGAAAAGTGAGTGTATGACTATTGATTTCCCATACCCTTGCCAGCTATAAGCATTATTTTCTGAAACTTGCCATCTCACAGGGGAAAACCTCTCATAAATATTTTCATACGCAGTTATTTGATTATCAGTTAGGTGCGACAAATTTTCCTAAACACATTGGCCATTGTGGTTTAAACTTTGCCCATTTTTTTAGAAAAAATTAAGTATAGTTGATTTACAATGTTGCATTAATTTCTTCTTTACAGCAAAGTGATTCAGTTATACATCCATATACATTCTTTCATATTTTTCTTTATGGGTTATGACAAGACTTATTGCTATGTGTCCTTCTTACTTTTCTAAAGATTCATTCCATTAATGTTTGAGAGTTTGATATTGAAACTCCAACTATGAATCTTAATTCATTTATTGAAAAAAAGGTTATATATAGGGGAAGTATATGTAACCTTGCTCTGTATTTTCTCAGTTTCCTGTAAATGTTTTATACTTTCATAGTTTAAAAGAAAACCTACATCTACTTTTGTCACCATCAGAAAAATAACCAGATAATTAAGAATGTAGCTCACTTTTTAAAATGTCTGATTTTTAAGTTATAAAGCTAATGTACTTCCATTGAAGAAAAGTCATAAAAGTCAAAAAATACATAGAATTCCTAATCTCATCACCCAGAGCCATCTTCTATTAATGTTTTGGTCTTTGCAGATCTTTAACAAACTATTTAAACACACTCATAAATCTGCTTTTACTTTGACAGGGAATTATATAATATACATATATACTGTAGTAGCCTCCTTTTGTTAGATTTCAATGTACCAAACACATTTCAATGCCTGCATTGCATCATCATTTATTAATGGTTCTACAGTATTTCATAGAAAGGATATATGGTGGTTTATTTAAATAATCTTCCATTGAAAGAGATTGGTTGCATTTTTTTCCAGTATCACGAACAACATTATGATAGAATTTTCATAAATATGTGTGCAATTACCTGATTAGGAGTTGACTTTTTCCTTAGGGTAAAGTCCTAGAAGAAGAGGTTTTTGGTTAAAGGGTCTCAATTAAGAACTTTGGAATTATATTAGATTGTCCTTCAGATAATGTCAAATCAATTTAGGTATCTTCTATCTGTTTTTGCTTCAATGAAAAGTGAGTGTATGACTATTGATTTCCCATACCCTTGCCAGCTATAAGCATTATTTTCTGAAACTTGCCATCTCACAGGGAAAGCCTCTCATAAATATTTTCATAAGCAGTTATTTGATTATCAGTTAGGTGAGACAAATTTTCCTAAACACATTGGCCATTGTGGTTTAAACTTTGCCCATTTTTTTAGAAAAAATTAAGTATAGTTGATTTACAATGTTGCATTAATTTCTTCTTTACAGCAAAGTGATTCAGTTATACATCCATATATATTCTTTTTCATATTTTTCTTTATGGGTTATGACAAGACACTGAATATTGTGCTATACAGTAGTTCTTTGTTGTTTATCTATTTTATATATAGTGGTGTATATCTGCAGATGGCAGACTCTTAAATTTATCCTTCATCCACCCACTTTCCCCTTCAGTAGCCATAAGTTTGTTTTCTATGTGAATCTGTTTCTATTTGGTAAATAAATTCATTTGTAGCATATTTTAGATTCCACATAAAAATGATATCATATGATAGTTGCTTTCTTTTTCTCACTTCAGTCAGTATGTTAATGTCTAGGTCCATCCATGTTGGTGCAAGTTGGCCTTTGCACATTTTTCTACATCACATTTATCTTTTTCTTGTCTAACATTTGATTGCATGCTTACTATGTACTACATATTGTGCAAAGCATTTTTACTATCTAATTTAAGGCTTAAGAAGACACCACAGGGTAAGTAAGCAGTGCTGTGATTCACAGTTTTATAGATTACAGGCATGAGGCTGTGCCATGTTTTGAGGCTCAGGTAGTTGGTCAGTGGCAGACACATGATACTAAATCGAATCTGTTTTCTTTGGGGCTTTGCACTTAACTATGACTCCAACCTACTCTACAGTAATTTTGGAATTATTTTGTAGTCAGACCTTTTCTGGTTTCTGATCCAGGTGTTATACTTGGAGAAGGTTTTTTCCCCTGTAAAACAGGAAAGAACACCATCTGTCTAGAGTGAAAGGGCAAGTAATAAAGTGAGAGGCTGGAGGAACGTGGAGGACATTTGAAATGGCCACTGCAGATGCGCTCTCATAAGACTGCACCTCACAGCTGCTAGTTTCTGCCAGTTCTGGCTTGAAGAGTCCCATTACCGTTGCCTGCCATTGAATGTTCTGTCTCCACTGATGCCTCTGGCTTTTTTTTTCTTTATAAGCATTTAGAGACCCCTTTAAAAAGTATTTCTCATCTTTAAAAAAATCCCTTATCAACATCAGATTCTTTACAACCTTGGCCCTATCTTACTCCTCACTTTTTTAAATGAAACTTAAAATTTGAGTACCTTTTTGAAATTCTTATTCTTCTCTCAGCCCTCTCCTGTCTGGCTCATCATTTGTCTGAAAATGTTCTCAATTGTTCTCCAGTAACCAGTGTATTTACAACTCTTTCCTCAGTCCTTATTTACCTTGCACACTTGACTGTGGTCTCTCTTTCCTTGGCTTCTGTGACAGCACAGAATTGGTTTTCTTTGCGTATTGCAGACTGGTCCACGTCTTTTTCGGTCTCCTTTTCAAAAAGCTGGCTCATTGGAAAAGACCCTGATGCTGGGAACGATTGAAGACAAAAGGAGGAAGGGGCGGTAGAGAATGAGATGGTTAGATAGCATCACCAACTCAGTGGACATGAATTTGAGCAAACTCTGGGAGATGGTAAAGGACATGGAAGCCTGGTATGTTGCCATCCATGGGGCCACAAGGAGTTGGACATGACTGAGCAGCTGAACAACAACTGCCTTAACGTTTATATGTTGGAAGTTCTCTTGCATGCTCTTTTCTTGTCCCAGTATACACCGCACTACCTGGGTGGTCTGAGACACTCCCAATGCTAGAATTTGTTGTTCAGTTGCCAGGTCATGTCCAGCTCTTTGCTGTTTTACATACATGTTTATGTAATGTCAAAATGTTTAAAATAGTAATCATTTTCACCTTCAGATCTGCTCCTTTTTCATTTTTCTCTCCTGTAACATCTACCGAATTTCCCAGAGCAAAAATCTGGGATCATCTTTTTACTTCTTTTTTTACCTTCTCCTAATCCTATAAAATACATCTATGATTATATCCATCTCTTCCCAGCTCTTTTATTCTTGGCTTCTATAGCCTCTAGTTGGATTAGTGCCATCTGCTAACTGTCCTTCTTTTATTCAGTCTTTGCTACTTCAAACCATTTTAACATTACAGAAAGTGTTAATGTTCTAAAATGAATGTTTGATCATGTTACTGGCCATTCTCCCCATGAAAAAGTCTAAGCCCCTATACAACATTAGTGGCACATCCAGAAATCATATACAGCAAAATAGTGCTTTTGCAATTATAGGAGGGGATGAAAAAAGGGTTTTAATTAAATATACTCACCCTAAAGACTTTCACTTGCCCTTCTTTTTTGTTTTTCTTTGAAATTCTTATTCTTCTCTCAGCCCTCTCTGTCTGGCTCATCATTTGTCTGAAAATGTTCTCAATTGTTCTCCAGTAACCAGTGTATTTACAACTCTTTCCTCAGTCCTTATTTACCTTGCACACTTGACTGTGGTCTCTCTTTCCTTGGCTTCTGTGACAGCACAGAATTGGTTTTCTTTGCGTATTGCAGACTGGTCCACGTCTTTTTCGGTCTCCTTTTCAAAAAGCTGGCTCATTGGAAAAGACCCTGATGCTGGGAACGATTGAAGACAAAAGGAGGAAGGGGCGGTAGAGAATGAGATGGTTAGATAGCATCACCAACTCAGTGGACATGAATTTGAGCAAACTCTGGGAGATGGTAAAGGACATGGAAGCCTGGTATGTTGCCATCCATGGGGCCACAAGGAGTTGGACATGACTGAGCAGCTGAACAACAACTGCCTTAACGTTTATATGTTGGAAGTTCTCTTGCATGCTCTTTTCTTGTCCCAGTATACACCGCACTACCTGGGTGGTCTGAGACACTCCCAATGCTAGAATTTGTTGTTCAGTTGCCAGGTCATGTCCAGCTCTTTGCTGTTTTACATACATGTTTATGTAATGTCAAAATGTTTAAAATAGTAATCATTTTCACCTTCAGATCTGCTCCTTTTTCATTTTTCTCTCCTGTAACATCTACCGAATTTCCCAGAGCAAAAATCTGGGATCATCTTTTTACTTCTTTTTTTACCTTCTCCTAATCCTATAAAATACATCTATGATTATATCCATCTCTTCCCAGCTCTTTTATTCTTGGCTTCTATAGCCTCTAGTTGGATTAGTGCCATCTGCTAACTGTCCTTCTTTTATTCAGTCTTTGCTACTTCAAACCATTTTAACATTACAGAAAGTGTTAATGTTCTAAAATGAATGTTTGATCATGTTACTGGCCATTCTCCCCATGAAAAAGTCTAAGCCCCTATACAACATTAGTGGCACATCCAGAAATCATATACAGCAAAATAGTGCTTTTGCAATTATAGGAGGGGATGATGGTGATAAATATACTCAGAACCAGGAGTTACTGAATTCATCTTAAAACTGATTTTACATAGCACTTTGCAACACTTTGAGAAAATGTCAACTTTCCATACCAAAGACTGGGAAGGTGTCTGACAATATATTGGTGAAAAGGTTGCCCTTCTTCCAAGCCACCCTTTGGATATGTCCTCCAAGACCTAAACCTACATGATTGGGACCTCCTTAAAATTCATTTCATTTTTGACCACCCTCATCCCTGGACTTCCAGGTGTGGCAGTGGTAAAGAACCCTTCTGCCAATGCAGGAGATGCAAGTGATGTGGGTTCAATCCCTGGGTCAGGAAGATCCCATGGAGGAGGGCATGGCAACCCACTCCAGTAGTCTTACCTGGAGAATCCCATGGCCAGAGGAGCCTGGCGGTCTCTAGACCATAGAGTCACAAGAAGTCGGACACGACTGAGTGAGCACACACATTCCTGGTCAGTTATCAGTCACTTTTAGACCAGTCAATAGACGCTTATTGAATACGCACTATGTGCTAAAATTATGGTACATATTAAGGACATGAATGAACAGGACATAGTCTTGGACCTCATGAAGTTTTAGCATGTCAGAACAGGTAGACATAAAATTATTCCAATATTAATAGCATGATTACTTAAACTTATAAGAAGTGACTTTTGGAGCACAGTAGAATCTAGTCCAGGTTTTCTCAGTCTTGCACTGTTCGTGTTTTGGGTCACATATGTCTTCGTTTTGGTGGCAGTCCACTGCACTGTGGGATGTTTAACACCATCCTTAGCCTCAAATCACTGGATGCCTATAGTACCTCTCACCCAGATGTGACCATCAAAAATGTCTCCAGTGTCCTGTGGGGGGGGGGGGTTGCATTACTCCCACTTGACAGTCACTGTTCTGTACTAAGGTTAACACTGATTATTTTAGCAGTCAAGTGTCTAATTTTCTCAAGCATGGCACATTCCTTTTGCTAACTCAAAACCTGTGCCCACACTGTTTCCTCTGCCTAGAACACTCCTTTCCTTCCTTGATTGAGTCACCCCAGCATCTACAGTTCTGACACTGTCACTCTGGTGTGGATGCCTATTAACCTCCTAAGTCATAGCACCCAAGTCATTTCCTATCTTGTGCAAATGACACTTCCTTATAATTGTCTTGTTTACGTGTCCTTATCCTCCACTAGTGTCTAAGGTCCATGAGGATAGTCCCTGTCTTACTCCTCATTGTACCCAAAAAGCTTAGACTTATATTTGGCACACAAGAAAATGCTGATCAGAATGTACTTGTTGAGTTGATAATTATATAGATGAAAGGATAACAGGGAATAACATGGTCAGCCAAGATTAAATAACAGCAGTTGTGCTGATTTTTCACAATCATTTTGGTAAGACACCTAATGTCAACATATAAAACCACCTCTGAAGTACTAGCCAAATAGTACTAGTCAATAGATACCTCTGGCTCTCTCTTATAGCTGACTCTTGATATATGATTTTCCTTTTCTTAATTTCTGATTCCATACATCTATGTTTCTGACTACCAGTGTGAAGACAGGAAATAGTGTAAGAATTAGAAATTGATTGTCTAGTTTACAGATTATTTGGTAATTTAGAAAGCTATTTTTGTGCAGCTGTGGCAAAATATTTTCACCTAAAAGATCTGGAACAAGCCGAGGGGCTGAAACACCCAATAGGACCCCAGTGCAGCAGAGCTATGGGGGAAGAAATTCCTCTTAGAGCTATAGGGGTAATGCTGCCACTCTAGTGGGCTTGGGAGATGGGACACTAAGCCAAGAGGATTATTCCCAAGATGTAAGATCTCATGGCATTTGTCTCTCTGGGTTTTGCACTTGTTTGGGACCTGACATATTTTTTCTTAAATTTCTTCATTTTATAATGAGAATGTCTATTGTATACCTGTCCTACCATTGCATTTTGCTAGCTCATAACTTGTCTGGTTTCACAGGTACATAGCTAGGAGAAACTTTGTCTTAGGATGAATCTTACCTTGAATCTCAATCATATCTGATTTAGATGACATTTTAGATGAGACTCTGAACTTCAGACATTAGAGTTCATGCTAGAATGAGCTAAGACTCTTTACGCTATTTCACGTGAGAAGAAAATGAATTTTGGGGGACAGGGACAGAGTGTTATGGACAGAATTATGTTCCCCTAAGTTTAATGTTTGAGGCCCTAGCCCCACCATGTGATGCTGTTTGGAGATGGGACCTTTGGGAAGTGATCTGGCTTTGATGAGTTCATAAGTTGGGAGGGGGAGGGGGTTAACCTGATGGGAAGGCTGGCTCTGTAAGAGAAGATCTGTCTCTATCTCTCTTCATGCACATGCCCCATGGAAAGGCCTTGTGAGCACACAGTGAGAAGGCAGCCATCAATAATCCAGGAAGACATCCCTTACTGGTACCTGACCCTGTTAGCACTTGATCTTAGTAGACTTCCAGCCTCCAGAAGTGGGAGAAAATAAATGTCGGGTTTTAAAAGTCTTTGGTATTTTGTTGTGGCACCCCAAACTGATTAAGACAAGTTCACACTAAAGACACTGACTTTTTCTCAAAAATTCATCTAGCTCGCTGGTGATGTCCTCTAATCTAAGCCTGCATGCTTTACCTGCGAATACCCTGTAGACTTTTGTAAACTCAGTATTACCTTCTATGTGCCAGATATCTCTGCTTGAGGCCCTAAATAATTGATGGAGCCAAGTGAACCAGGATGGCAGAGTAGAAAGATGTACACTCATCTTCTCCTGTGAGAGCACCAGAATTGCAACTAGCTGCTGAAAAACCATCAACAGGAGCAAGTTGGATCCCATCAAAAATAAAGACACCCCACATCTAAGAGCAAAGAAGAAACTGAAACAAGATGGTAGAAGGGGCGCAATCGTGTTTTTAAAATCAAACCTCAAACCCACCAGAGACGTTGGAAGGGTGCAAACAAAACCATATGCACACTAAGACCCAGAAAAGGAGCAGTGTCCTCCACGGGAGACTGAGACAGACCTGCCTTTGGTGGTTCACGTGCCTCCTGCGTGGCTCTTCTGGAGGCACGGGTTAGAAGTGGCCTACAGCAGTCCTCGAAAGTGTGACGTTTGGCATAAGTCCTCTTGAAGGAGGTCTCCATTAGCTGGACTGTAGAGCCCACTGAGCAGGACTGGGGAAACAGACTCTGGAGGGTGCAAACAAACAAAACTTTGTGCACACAGGAATAAGGGAAAAAGGAGCAGTGACCACACCTGAGACTGAGCCAGACTTGCCTCTGAGTGTTCTGAAGGCTCCAGCAGAGGCGTGGGTCCATGGTGGCCTGCCACAGGGCAGGGACACTGAAGCAGCAGTCCTGGTACAACAGGCTGGAGTAGGGCCTTTTGGAGAGGGTTGCCTTAACCCCTACCATAGTTTGGTCTACAGCCAAACTACAGGGAGGGAACATAGCTGTACCCATCAGCAGATAATTGGATTAAAGATCAAGAACCTGCCACACCTAGGCAGGACTGGCCTTTTAGTGCTTAAACAGACAGAGCTCCAGAAAAGAACCAGTGAAAGAGGCCTTCTGATCTGGCTGCTGCCAGAGGCAAGGAAAAGATGCTGATAGGGCCATAGTTCCTGCTGAGGCAGTCTGTGTGCCTGAACATGGGCACCACCAGGGTCCCTGGGATCCATCCCGCTGTATCTCCTTCAAGCTCAGTGCTCACTGGGGCAGAGCTGCCCCAGGCTAGAAAAAGCCCTCATAGTGCCGTATCTCCTCTGACAATAGCCACCTGTGCTCCTGCAGAGCCAGCACGGGAAAGGTCACTGACAGCAGACTCCCCAAAACAAAAACATTTATTATTTTTACATTTTGACTTGCTCTGGAGTTGCTTCTGGACTTCTGTTTTCTTTTTGTTTCATTCTCCCCTCACCTCTTTTTCTTTTTTTTCCTTTCCCCTCTGCTGATACAGTTGTCAATTTAAATAGTACTACTGAATATATTCAAAATTTTAAGATTTTTAAAAATCATACACTTTATTTTGGTTATGTAATTCTGCTTCTATATTGGCCTTTTGTGGTTCTGTGGGGGTTTTGTTTTTGTTTCTCTATATTTTTCTCTATATCTTAGTTTTTTAAGTTTTCATACTTTTTTCTACAACTAGCGCTTGGTTTGCTTTCCCTACTGTTCTTTTCCTGTTGCACTAAACTTTAATATATACAAATCTACTTTATCTTTCTCTGTTTAACTTTGCATTACTATTTTTTCTTTCCATCTTTCCTCTCTTTTCTCTTTTCCTCATCATATTTCTTTGTTTTCATTGCTTTATCTCCAATTGGACATTGCTCTAGCATTGTTTTCCAATGTGTGCTTTAGTTTGGTTTGGTTTGTAACTGGTAGATATCAATTTTGGTTTCCTCTATTCTCTGGGTTAATTGTACTGTATTTTTTTTCCTTTGGACTGTTTGGGTTTTTTATTTTTTTTTTTTTACAGAATTTTGTTGTTCACAGACATGTATGTTCCCAGATCAGTCATATGCATATCCCTGGTCCCCTCCCCTGTTTGGGTTTTGTTATGGATGTTTATGTTTGTATATTCCAGTATGTTAGATAATACTTTCATGATATTTTAATTGTCATTTGTCAGGGGTACACCCTCTGTTCCTCATTTGTGTATATTTGTTATAAAACCATTTAATGCCATAACAAACTAGCCGTGGAATCTCCATTCTCCAGCCAGAGATCAAGCGCAGGGACTTTGGAGAGGGAGCGATGGCTCTAAGACCCTACACTACCAAAGAATGCCTAGCACTGGGGAGCCTTAAACAGTGAGAACTCCCACAAAAGAGTGAGAGCCAGCATCACCAAGTCACCAGTAGCACCCTGAGCAAGATGTCTAATCCAAACAACAAACAAGATAAAAATTCAAAACCAATCAGCAGCAGACCTAACTCAGGCCTGTCCATCAGAGGGAAAAAAATAAAAATGAAAAATGAAAACGCATCTCCAGCCACACCCTGCATGAAGCTCACACAAACTACTGGACCAACAACTTTACAAGGGCAGAAACCAAAAGGAAGAAAGAATTCATCCTTGAAGCCTGGGAAAGGGAGACCTCAAACACAGTAAGTTAAAAAAATAATAATAATATGAAAAGGCAGAGAAATATTGCACAAATGAAGGAGCAAACAAACATACAAATCCAAATAAATGAAGAGGAAATAGGCAAACTATCTGAAAGAGAATTCAGAATAAAGATAGTAAAGATGTTCCAAAACCTCGAAAATAGAATGGAGAAAATGTGATAATCAATTAACATATTGAGGAAATACGTGCAAGAGATTAAGAATAAAGATAGACAAACAACACAATTAATGAACTTAAAAATACTGTAGAAGAAGGGGGAGGGGACCTATGCATATGACTGATCTGGGAACATACATGTCTGTGAACAACAAAACTCTGTAAAAATTTTTAAAAATATATTGTAGAAGGAATCAATAGTAGAGTATTTGAGGCAGAAGAGTGGATAAGTGAGTTGGAAGATAGAATGGTGGAAATAACTGCTGAAGAACAGGATAAAGTTCAACGAATGAAAAAAACAGATAATAACAAATGCACCAACATTCGAATTATAGGGGTTTCAGAAGAAGAACAGAGAAAGAAAGGGTATGAGAAAAATTTTGAAGAGATTATAGTTGAAAACTTCCCCAATATGGGAAAGGAAATAGTCAATCAAGTCCAAGAAGCTCAAGGAGTCCTATACAGGATAAACCCTAGGAGAAGCATGCCAAGTCACATACTAATTAAGCTAACACAGATTAAACACAAAATAAGAATATTAAAAGCAGCAAGGGAAAAGCAACTTGTGACATACAAGGGAATCCCCATAAGTTTAACAGCTGATCTTTCAGCAGAAACTCTGCAGGACAGAAGGCAAGACATATTTAAAATACTGAAATAGAAAAATCTATAACCAAGATTACTCTATCCATCAAGGGTCTCATTCAGAATTGATGGAGAAATCAAAAGCTTTACAAACAAGCACAAGTTAAGAGAATATAATACCACCAAACCAGCCTTATAAGAAATGTAAAGAGACTTATACAGTCAGCAAACACAAGAGAAGAAAACGATTTGAAAAATAAACCCCAAACATTTAAGAATTGACAGGGCCATGTCAGTTGTACCATTATTCTCCAAGGTATCTGAGCTTCAATATGTGTATATGTTTGCCCCAGCTCTCAAAAGCCCCCCACAACTATTTTTCTTCTCCAAATGTTCTGTATTGTATTTCTTTTTACAGATATGCAGAGTTCCAATATATACTATTGTGTCTCATCAATTCTGAAAGGTACTACTATTTTATCTACCATTAAGGAAGTAGGAACACTGAGAGTTATGCTGTGATGCAACATTAATTGTGAAATGCAGCCCAGTTACAACATTTTAGCATCACAGATCAGTAAAATGAAGCAAGTGGAAAAAGCAAGGGCACTACACTATATAGACCATGATACTGTGTCAATCAGATCCCAGCAGGAAATTGATGATCCACCAAAATTAGAGTAGTGTAACAAGGTTTGTCTATAAAGCAGTTAGTTACAAAGATGCAGGTGGGTCATGAGGGAGCCATAAGGAATAGTGTAGGAACCTGCATCTACTAGTGGTAGAGCTAATTCCACTCCTAGGGTCACAGTGATGAAAAAAGGAAAAAAAATTAGTGGAATTAAGGAGGAGAGTGAATCATATGAAGCAGGTTGTATTGAGAGTAGAAATTTCTTCAGTGGGAGACACAGCACATGTCAGGCACCCTTGTGAGGTGGGAGCAGGGAGCTAACTATGCTTCTTCCTTCCTAATCTTTTGCCAATGCCTCCTGATTGGCCGAACCCAGTTGGAAGCCATAGGGCAAGAGACTGAGAGTGATGTAATTCAGACATTTCAGTCTCAGGAAAAGAGTAGCATGGAAGAGAAAAAGAAAATGGATATATAGGGGCAAAGGCAGAAATTTTAACAACACGAACGTGTTACATATACAATGAAAGAAAAGCATGCATGTTTGCGTACCTACATATTTAAATGTTTTCTCTGGAAGGAAACAAAGCTTTGCATGACTATACAGGAAACATGGGGTTTAGGTGATTAAGATTGGGAACTTTTATTTTTTATATCTTAATCTTTCTTGTCCATGTGAAGTTTTACTTTTATAATAACTATTGCTTCTATGGACTTCCCTGGTGGCTCAGTCGGTAAAGAAGCCACCTGCAATATAGGAGACATGGGTCAATCCCTGGGTTGGGAAGATTCCCTGGAAGAGGAAATGACAACCCACTCCAGTATTCTTGCCCGGAAAATTCAATGCACAGAGGAGCCTGGTGGGCTACCGCCCACGGGATCATAAAGAGTCAGCTCTGACTAAGTGACTAAGCCACGACCACAATTGCTTCTACATTAAAAAATAAAAATAGAGAGTAACCCCACAGTTATATCATTCTTTGTTACTAGTGCCATAACCCTAGTCTAGAAGGTAATGTCCTCATACCACAGGTATTCACTCTCTCTCATCTGGCACCTCTGTCTTAGTTTGCTTTTTCTAAGTATTCTTTAATATGATATGATTGCCAAAATTATGTTTCGTCATTCACTCATTCATTAAAATGTTATTGAGGAGCTAGTGTATAGTGGGTATATTCTAACACCAGAGATCCTCTGGAGAGTAAAGAAAGACTGCTTATCTTTCTAATATAGTTCAGTAAGAAAGGTGGTGGCTAATTTTTAAATCACTTGAACAAATTATCATTTCCTTTAAAATTATATTCTATAGAAGTTGAGGGAACCTGCATCTACTAGTGGTAGAGCTAACAGGAATACATATGAAGCAGGTTGTATTGAGAGTAGAAATTTCTTCAGTGGGAGACACAGCACATGTCAGGCACCCTTGTGAGGTGGGAGCAGGGAGCTAACTATGCTTCTTCCTTCCTAATCTTTTGCCAATGCCTCCTGATTGGCCGAACCCAGTTGGAAGCCATAGGGCAAGAGACTGAGAGTGATGTAATTCAGACATTTCAGTCTCAGGAAAAGAGTAGCATGGAAGAGAAAAAGAAAATGGATATATAGGGGCAAAGGCAGAAATTTTAACAACACGAACGTGTTACATATACAATGAAAGAAAAGCATGCATGTTTGCGTACCTACATATTTAAATGTTTTCTCTGGAAGGAAACAAAGCTTTGCATGACTATACAGGAAACATGGGGTTTAGGTGATTAAGATTGGGAACTTTTATTTTTTATATCTTAATCTTTCTTGTCCATGTGAAGTTTTACTTTTATAATAACTATTGCTTCTATGGACTTCCCTGGTGGCTCAGTCGGTAAAGAAGCCACCTGCAATATAGGAGACATGGGTCAATCCCTGGGTTGGGAAGATTCCCTGGAAGAGGAAATGACAACCCACTCCAGTATTCTTGCCCGGAAAATTCAATGCACAGAGGAGCCTGGTGGGCTACCGCCCACGGGATCATAAAGAGTCAGCTCTGACTAAGTGACTAAGCCACGACCACAATTGCTTCTACATTAAAAAATAAAAATAGAGAGTAACCCCACAGTTATATCATTCTTTGTTACTAGTGCCATAACCCTAGTCTAGAAGGTAATGTCCTCATACCACAGGTATTCACTCTCTCTCATCTGGCACCTCTGTCTTAGTTTGCTTTTTCTAAGTATTCTTTAATATGATATGATTGCCAAAATTATGTTTCGTCATTCACTCATTCATTAAAATGTTATTGAGGAGCTAGTGTATAGTGGGTATATTCTAACACCAGAGATCCTCTGGAGAGTAAAGAAAGACTGCTTATCTTTCTAATATAGTTCAGTAAGAAAGGTGGTGGCTAATTTTTTAAATCACTTGAACAAATATATTCAATTTCAACCTTAATGATGACAAGGGAAACATTTCTGAGGGAGTGGTAATTGATATCAAATATGAAGGATGAGTAAGGTTTATTACTCAGGAAAGTTGAGGGAATATTTTTCCAGGTAGGTAGAATGATTTATACAGTTCTCTGTGGTGTAAGTGTACCTGGCATTAGAAAAAGAGAAAAGAAAGAAAGCTATGTGGCTTATACATTGACTTGAAAAGAAGCTTGCTGAGCATTTTGTGGATGAGGTGGTTAGGGTCCAGTCTGTGTATGCTTTAAAGTCTGTTACAAGGATTTTTCTATTTATTTCAAAACCAAAACCAATAGGAGTTCTTTGAAATATTTTTCTGAAACCTGACTTTTGTCATATTGGTGGTTCAGTATACACTCCCTAAGTATTTCTAGTATTTATCCTTAGGGCTTCCTTTACCATTATCTGTAATCTGTCTCCACTGACATGTGGAAACAGATGACTCACTAATCTCCACTCTGTCATATCTGAGTCTTTGCAACCAATGGGTAATCCTTTGACTCCTCCAAGCAAGAATATCAGAGCGGGTAGCCTTTCCTTTATCCAGAGGATGTTCCCAACCCAGGGGTTGAACCCAGGTCTCCTGAATTGCAGATTGTTTCTGTACTGTATGAGCCACCAGGGAAGCCCAAGAATACTGGAGTGGGTAGCCTCCCCTTCTCCAGGGGATCTTCCCAACCCAGGAATTGAACCAAGGTCTCCTGCATTGCAGGCGGATTCTTGACCAGCTGAGATAATAATGGAAGCCCATATACACCTTTGTTTTCATTCAGAATATACTAGTGCCATAACCCTAGTCTAGAAGGTAATGTCTCATACCACAGGTATTCACTCTCTCATCTGGCACCTCTGTCTTAGTTTGCTTTTTCTAAGTATTCTTTAATATGATATGATTGCCAAAATTATGTTTCGTCATTCACTCATTCATTAAAATGTTATTGAGGAGCTAGTGTATAGTGGGTATATTCTAACACCAGAGATCCTCTGGAGAGTAAAGAAAGACTGCTTATCTTTCTAATATAGTTCAGTAAGAAAGGTGGTGGCTAATTTTTTAAATCACTTGAACAAATATATTCAATTTCAACCTTAATGATGACAAGGGAAACATTTCTGAGGGAGTGGTAATTGATATCAAATATGAAGGATGAGTAAGGTTTATTACTCAGGAAAGTTGAGGGAATATTTTTCCAGGTAGGTAGAATGATTTATACAGTTCTCTGTGGTGTAAGTGTACCTGGCATTAGAAAAAGAGAAAAGAAAGAAAGCTATGTGGCTTATACATTGACTTGAAAAGAAGCTTGCTGAGCATTTTGTGGATGAGGTGGTTAGGGTCCAGTCTGTGTATGCTTTAAAGTCTGTTACAAGGATTTTTCTATTTATTTCAAAACCAAAACCAATAGGAGTTCTTTGAAATATTTTTCTGAAACCTGACTTTTGTCATATTGGTGGTTCAGTATACACTCCCTAAGTATTTCTAGTATTTATCCTTAGGGCTTCCTTTACCATTATCTGTAATCTGTCTCCACTGACATGTGGAAACAGATGACTCACTAATCTCCACTCTGTCATATCTGAGTCTTTGCAACCAATGGGTAATCCTTTGACTCCTCCAAGCAAGAATATCAGAGCGGGTAGCCTTTCCTTTATCCAGAGGATGTTCCCAACCCAGGGGTTGAACCCAGGTCTCCTGAATTGCAGATTGTTTCTGTACTGTATGAGCCACCAGGGAAGCCCAAGAATACTGGAGTGGGTAGCCTCCCCTTCTCCAGGGGATCTTCCCAACCCAGGAATTGAACCAAGGTCTCCTGCATTGCAGGCGGATTCTTGACCAGCTGAGATAATAATGGAAGCCCATATACACCTTTGTTTTCATTCAGCATATACTGAGTACCAACTATGTGCCAAGGACTGTTCTAGGCACTTACTGTACATCAGCTAGCACACCAAAGATCTCTGTTCTCATGGGACTTGCATTCTAACCACACTTCCATCAGTTTTCTGTGCCTACTGCACCACAGTATACTGTCATGCCCTGTGGAATTTAAGAAGAGGAAAGCCAAAAATGACTTTAAAAGTTGATCGTTGTATGGGACAGAAATTTTGCAGTAGATAACTAAGTTCTACTTTATACGGCTTAAGAAAAAGGAGAAAGATTTATTGTAAGGATGGTGGAACATCTTATAGAACCAGCCACTGTCTTTTTCATCCTCTTGTCTTTTTGCTACATTGCTTGCCTGCTTCATGCATCAATCTTGATGCAGACTAGCTCTTTCATTTTACACAGCTCTTGAGTTTTACATCCCCTTTCTTCCAGAGACCAATCATACTGAGACTTGAACTTCAGGATTCTAGTTCAGACTGATAGGAGAGGGGTTCTCATTGTTGGTTCAGGCATCCCCAATTCTGGGATAAAAAAAATGTGGGTAAAAGAAGATGGGATAATCTTGTGTTAACATGTTTTTTCCCTCTGTAACATTGTATACTGGAGAAGGGATTGAGGGCCAGGGAGAAGGGAAAATTTCAGAAAACAGATTTGGGTAATGGTTCATCCAGTAAATATGTGTCTACTATACTAATATATCTGCCTCTTTAAATGCAAGGAAATTGGTGTCTAGAGAAGGACAGGAATTCCCTAAGATCGTAGAGTAGAACTGAGTGGTCTCTTCTCAGCCTGCCTACTTGTATTTACTCATTTTATTCCCCTCACGTGAAATTTCTTTTATATTCTTCACTATGACTTTCAAGGTCAATCCCTTCAAGATTATGGGATCTCCTTTCCCTTCTCTGCAGTTTTACAAGCTTTAAAACTCATATCACCCAATTTTAGCACACCTATAGAAGACCTAGGTTCGATCCCTGCATTCGGAAGATCCCCTAGAGAAGGGAAAGGCTACCCAGTCCAATATTCTTTCTTGGAGAATTCTACAGCTTGACCATGGGTCACAAAGACTCAAACATGACTGAGTAGCTTTCACTTTTTCATTTTTTCAGTCATGTTGTATAGATTTATTTTCTAGATCTTTTGTTGACTCCTCTCTTTAGGCTTCTCTGGTGGCTCAAATGGTAAGGAATCTGCCTGCAATGTAGGAGACTGAGGTTTGATCCCTGGGTCAGGAAGGCCCAGGAGGAGGAAATGGCAACCCACTCCAGTATTTGTGCCTGGAGAATCCCATGGACAGAGGTGCTTGGTGGACTACAGTCCATGGGGATTACAAAGAACTGGACACAACTGAGTACCACTTTCTTTCACTATCACAGCTTTAACTTTTTCCATTTTCATATAATCTTTAAATTTGTTACAATTTGCAAGACTAACTTTTATAGTGTCTATCTGGTGCATTTTAGGTTCAGTGTTTCCAAATTATAGTTATTAGTGCACTTTAATTTTAGTAGTACAGCATAAATATTATTACAAGGCAAGACACACAATTTCAGTGAATTTGTGTGAATGAACTTGATGCAGACTAGCTCTTTCATTTTACACAGCTCTTGAGTTTTACATCCCCTTTCTTCCAGAGACCAATCATACTGAGACTTGAACTTCAGGATTCTAGTTCAGACTGATAGGAGAGGGGTTCTCATTGTTGGTTCAGGCATCCCCAATTCTGGGATAAAAAAAATGTGGGTAAAAGAAGATGGGATAATCTTGTGTTAACATGTTTTTTCCCTCTGTAACATTGTATACTGGAGAAGGGATTGAGGGCCAGGGAGAAGGGAAAATTTCAGAAAACAGATTTGGGTAATGGTTCATCCAGTAAATATGTGTCTACTATACTAATATATCTGCCTCTTTAAATGCAAGGAAATTGGTGTCTAGAGAAGGACAGGAATTCCCTAAGATCGTAGAGTAGAACTGAGTGGTCTCTTCTCAGCCTGCCTACTTGTATTTACTCATTTTTTTCCCCCTCACGTGAAATTTCTTTTATATTCTTCACTATGACTTTCAAGGTCAATCCCTTCAAGATTATGGGATCTCCTTTCCCTTCTCTGCAGTTTTACAAGCTTTAAAACTCATATCACCCAATTTTAGCACACCTATAGAAGACCTAGGTTCGATCCCTGCATTCGGAAGATCCCCTAGAGAAGGGAAAGGCTACCCAGTCCAATATTCTTTCTTGGAGAATTCTACAGCTTGACCATGGGTCACAAAGACTCAAACATGACTGAGTAGCTTTCACTTTTTCATTTTTTCAGTCATGTTGTATAGATTTATTTTCTAGATCTTTTGTTGACTCCTCTCTTTAGGCTTCTCTGGTGGCTCAAATGGTAAGGAATCTGCCTGCAATGTAGGAGACTGAGGTTTGATCCCTGGGTCAGGAAGGCCCAGGAGGAGGAAATGGCAACCCACTCCAGTATTTGTGCCTGGAGAATCCCATGGACAGAGGTGCTTGGTGGACTACAGTCCATGGGGATTACAAAGAACTGGACACAACTGAGTACCACTTTCTTTCACTATCACAGCTTTAACTTTTTCCATTTTCATATAATCTTTAAATTTGTTACAATTTGCAAGACTAACTTTTATAGTGTCTATCTGGTGCATTTTAGGTTCAGTGTTTCCAAATTATAGTTATTAGTGCACTTTAATTTTAGTAGTACAGCATAAATATTATTACAAGGCAAGACACACAATTTCAGTGAATTTGTGTGAATGAATTTTGGAGTTAGAGACTTTTTGGTTGCAGTCTGTATTGCCCTTGTGATCTTGTGCATATTATCTGACCTCTCTTCCTTTCTTCTATCATCATGTGTATTTCAAAGAATTATTTGAAAGACTGAGAAAATGCATTCAATTATTCCTTCACTCAATAAATATTTAAATAACAACTATGCACCATGTACTCCTGTATGTAACAGAGATGATGCATAAAACTGGCAGAAGTCTCTGACTTCATGTTCTTTGCATGTATCTTGGTCCATAATACAATTTCAACAAGCAAAGCCTTCATATTCTCATCTAGAAAGGTTGTCTTGTAGCTTACATAATCTTATTTACTAATATTTCCTAATCTTACATACTTTTTTTTTAGAGGGAAGACATTTTATTATACTTGTGAAAAAGTATTATTTTTGTGAAAAAACAAGCATAGTAAATGGTAGAATTTAGAATAGAATAGAATCTAGGTGATGGACCTGTGGATGTTGACTATAAAATTCCTTAAGCTGTTATGAATATTCACATTTGTTCATATTAAAATGTTGAAAACACACATACCTTTTGTCATGAAGAATGAAGAGACATAACATTTCAGAATAAAAAGTTGGAATACATTGTTATATTTAAGCTTTTTTAAAAATTGAAGTATTAGATGGTATGTAGTGTTGTACTATACCATTTTTGTATTTTTGCAAATTATCCAAAGATTATAATGTACAATATTGAGATGTATAGAACAAAATACAATTAAATCTTACATAGTCTTATTTCCTAATATTTTTAAAGAAGAGAATCTTTACAACTTGGTGGTCTTGTCTGTTTTCTTGGCCACCTTTCCTGGAAGGCCCAGGAGGAGGAATGGCAACCCACTCCAGTATTTGTGCCTGGAGAATCCCATGGACAGAGGTGCTTGGTGGACTACAGTCCATGGGGATTACAAAGAACTGGACACAACTGAGTACCACTTTCTTTCACTATCACAGCTTTAACTTTTTCCATTTTCATATAATCTTTAAATTTGTTACAATTTGCAAGACTAACTTTTATAGTGTCTATCTGGTGCATTTTAGGTTCAGTGTTTCCAAATTATAGTTATTAGTGCACTTTAATTTTAGTAGTACAGCATAAATATTATTACAAGGCAAGACACACAATTTCAGTGAATTTGTGTGAATGAATTTTGGAGTTAGAGACTTTTTGGTTGCAGTCTGTATTGCCCTTGTGATCTTGTGCATATTATCTGACCTCTCTTCCTTTCTTCTATCATCATGTGTATTTCAAAGAATTATTTGAAAGACTGAGAAAATGCATTCAATTATTCCTTCACTCAATAAATATTTAAATAACAACTATGCACCATGTACTCCTGTATGTAACAGAGATGATGCATAAAACTGGCAGAAGTCTCTGACTTCATGTTCTTTGCATGTATCTTGGTCCATAATACAATTTCAACAAGCAAAGCCTTCATATTCTCATCTAGAAAGGTTGTCTTGTAGCTTACATAATCTTATTTACTAATATTTCCTAATCTTACATACTTTTTTTTTAGAGGGAAGACATTTTATTATACTTGTGAAAAAGTATTATTTTTGTGAAAAAACAAGCATAGTAAATGGTAGAATTTAGAATAGAATAGAATCTAGGTGATGGACCTGTGGATGTTGACTATAAAATTCCTTAAGCTGTTATGAATATTCACATTTGTTCATATTAAAATGTTGAAAACACACATACCTTTTGTCATGAAGAATGAAGAGACATAACATTTCAGAATAAAAAGTTGGAATACATTGTTATATTTAAGCTTTTTTAAAAATTGAAGTATTAGATGGTATGTAGTGTTGTACTATACCATTTTTGTATTTTTGCAAATTATCCAAAGATTATAATGTACAATATTGAGATGTATAGAACAAAATACAATTAAATCTTACATAGTCTTATTTCCTAATATTTTTAAAGAAGAGAATCTTTACAACTTGGTGGTCTTGTCTGTTTTCTTGGTCACCTTTCCTTTGTATTTTATGTACAACAGACTAAACTCACACTCGTAAGATCACCTAGGTATCATACATCTTCCCATATAGTTTTCTATATGGAATTTATTTTCTTACAGTTAGCTTGGGTTTCACAGATAAATCTTTGAAGAAATTGTGAAATGTAAAGGACATCCAAGAAGAAAATGTATCTGTTGTTTCAGTATAAAGGCATACTATTCAATGAAGAGAATACTACTTGACATTTGGTGTATTTTCTCACTGTCTTTTGAATTGCCTCGAGATTGGACTCCATATTACCACTATCCTGTATCTGTTATGCCTCTGTTTCAAAATGCCATTGACATTTCTTACATATTTAGGTTTTGGTAATGAAAGCTTGGCTGACTCTGTCTACACAAATACACTCTTCAGTGCATTGACCTGTCTCTGACTTCTTGATAATCAACAGCTCTTTGTCCTTGCATGATGTTGAGTATTGGAGATTTGCACAGATATTGATGACTTGATTAACATGAATGTCCAAACACAGAATGGAACACAGACACTTTTCTTTATAATGGGAAAACAGGAAATGACTTTACTGAATGTAAGGCTAGCTTATTGACTACTTAGTAATTAATGACTAGTAAGTTGTGCCAAAATACTGATTTAATTTAATACAAATTAAATACAATACTGTATTTAATTTAATACAAATTAAAAATAGCATACTTAATTGTGTGTGAACATAGCATACAAGTTCATCCAGTTCAAAACCAGTCTCACTTTGTTGACTTTCTAGAGGGTGGTTTACTTGGTTTTGCCAGTCTGAGTACCACCATTTTAAAAGTGTTTATCTCCCAAATTGTCACATACATAAAATTATACTACTGTAATGAACTACCATGTATTAACAATTTCAACAATTATCAGCGTTTTATCTTGTGTCACTGAGTACCCCTAGAGTATTTTAAATTCATACAGATGTCATGTAACTCATATGCTTCTGTATGCATCTCTAGCTTATAAGGGTATTTTTTTTTGCATACCCGTTAGGTTGTCATCACATCCAACAATTAATAATTAAAATCACTTAGTCCTCAGCCCATGTTTAGATTCCCATGATTGTTTCAAAATGTTTTTTTATGGTTGGTTTGCTTCTTAAGTCTCATTTATTCTGTAATAATTGCCAAGTCCCTCTTTATCATACAGTTGATTTTTTAGAGAACATAGGTCCTTTGTCCTGTAGAATGGCTCACTTTCTAGCTTTGGGTGATATTTTGTGTTATGCTTAGTTTGTATTTCCTGTAAACTATGACTAAGATCTGGAGCCATGATTAGATTTAAGTTAAATTGAATTCTGAATAAGTACTTAATATGTGGTTTTATGTATTTCTCTTGCAAGAAATTGTAAGACATATAATATGTAGCATCATTTTTATTGATGTCGAGATTCATTGGTGCCTTCAGATATATCAACCTGATCCCTCCAACATGTTTGAGTTCTCATCAATATTTCATCTGGTGATTTTAACAACCAGATAATAACGGCTTTGTCCTATTATATCAGGGTTGCAAAAATGTTTTTCCTAATACCATCTTTCATTTTGCCTTTATTATCTACAATCCTTTTATAAAAAATAAATTTGTCCCTCTTGAAATATATTGATACTCTCAGGTTGTATAAAAAAGTAAATGTTTGCTGCTTTCCTTTTATCATTTTTTATAGTAACGAGTTAGTGGGTGTCTGCAACCTCCAGGGTTGTCCAATGAATAATTGCGTAGTATTATTGTGTGTTTGCTATATATCAATCCAGTGCACTTATTGTCCTTCTTTATAACCAAGTTGTATTATGCTGAATCAGTGGAAGCCCATTAGAATTGGCTTTTGTGGGCAACAGAGGCTTAACTTTAATCATCAGGTAGGTCTGAAAAATGTAGATATCAATATTTAATTGCACACAATGTGACTTTTTGAGTCAAGACTTAATGAAGATTATCAAAGCATAAGTTCAGAATGGCTATATCATGCTCTGGAATGAGAAATATAGGAGGTGGTACAGGGGATTCTCATTTTCATTCCCTGTTTTTTCCTCAGAAAGGAATTTCTGATAACCCTGAATCAGTAGGGTCTAAGGAAGGGATACAGTTCCATATTGACTCTAGTTGGTGTGTCCTAATGCTCTTGTCCCACTCTTACATAGTAATGAGGCTTCAAGGATATTATTGGTAAGACTAAGTTTTTGCTTATGTACTAGCTCAGAATAGATTTTTACATTCTGAATTTTTAATCAATTGTAAAGGGCTTAATTCCTTCTGTGGTACAATGCTACTGCAACTCTAGTTCAAATCCAACTATTGTGTAACCGTACTTGAACTTTTTGGTGGCTCATCTGCTCTATGTGAGTCAAGTTCTTTGTTTGTTTGTTTGTTTGCTATTAGAAGCAATTTTTATATCTTGGTGGGAAAGGTCACTTCCAATATGAGCTCAATCTAAAGATAGATTTTTCTATAGGTTTTTGGCATGCAATTCAACAGCTTTCTGCTTTCATTTTTGCCAATACTTCAATCCATTTATGATGCATAAACATATAGATTGTAATGTTATGCAATCTTGTATCTTAATTTATATAGGCCATCTATGTATATTCAATTTAACTGTAAAATTAGCTCATTTCATCTGAAAATCCATTTCCAGTACTTCCTTTTCCTTTTAACTTGAAAATGGTCAAGATAAGGACTCAAAAAACCACACCCTTGGGCTAAATTCAGACAACAACTTAATTTTTTAGCTCAGGTTGTATAAAAAGTAAATGCTGCTTTCCTTTTATCATTTTTTATAGTAACGAGTTAGTGGGTGTCTGCAACCTCCAGGGTTGTCCAATGAATAATTGCGTAGTATTATTGTGTGTTTGCTATATATCAATCCAGTGCACTTATTGTCCTTCTTTATAACCAAGTTGTATTATGCTGAATCAGTGGAAGCCCATTAGAATTGGCTTTTGTGGGCAACAGAGGCTTAACTTTAATCATCAGGTAGGTCTGAAAAATGTAGATATCAATATTTAATTGCACACAATGTGACTTTTTGAGTCAAGACTTAATGAAGATTATCAAAGCATAAGTTCAGAATGGCTATATCATGCTCTGGAATGAGAAATATAGGAGGTGGTACAGGGGATTCTCATTTTCTTTCCCCTGTTTTTTCCTCAGAAAGGAATTTCTGATAACCCTGAATCAGTAGGGTCTAAGGAAGGGATACAGTTCCATATTGACTCTAGTTGGTGTGTCCTAATGCTCTTGTCCCACTCTTACATAGTAATGAGGCTTCAAGGATATTATTGGTAAGACTAAGTTTTTGCTTATGTACTAGCTCAGAATAGATTTTACATTCTGAATTTTTAATCAATTGTAAAGGGCTTAATTCCTTCTGTGGTACAATGCTACTGCAACTCTAGTTCAAATCCAACTATTGTGTAACCGTACTTGAACTTTTTGGTGGCTCATCTGCTCTATGTGAGTCAAGTTCTTTGTTTGTTTGTTTGTTTGCTATTAGAAGCAATTTTTATATCTTGGTGGGAAAGGTCACTTCCAATATGAGCTCAATCTAAAGATAGATTTTTCTATAGGTTTTTGGCATGCAATTCAACAGCTTTCTGCTTTCATTTTTGCCAATACTTCAATCCATTTATGATGCATAAACATATAGATTGTAATGTTATGCAATCTTGTATCTTAATTTATATAGGCCATCTATGTATATTCAATTTAACTGTAAAATTAGCTCATTTCATCTGAAAATCCATTTCCAGTACTTCCTTTTCCTTTTAACTTGAAAATGGTCAAGATAAGGACTCAAAAAACCACACCCTTGGGCTAAATTCAGACAACAACTTAATTTTTTTAGAGCTATATTGAAATATATCTTTGGAAACTTTGGGATACAAGGGCAAAGTCAGATATTTGCAACAGAAAATATATAGCCTGCAAAGATGAAAATATTTACTATCAGGAGATTTTCAGTGAAAGTTTACTAACCCTTGGTCAATACTACTGTAGCTTCCTTTGTACGTATTCACAATGATACTCTCAGAAAGCTGCTATGGAACTACTGCACACAAATAAAGAAAAGAGAAATTATTTTCCTAAAATACCATTCTTGCAGTATTAGCTAGGAAAAGAATTTTTTTCTTTTGCTGCTTATCTCCATTCACTGAGGTGGCGCAATGGTAAAGAATTCACTTGCCAGGCAGCAGACATAGCTTCAGTCCCTGTGTCTGAAAGATGCCCTGGAGAAGGACATGGCAGCCCAGTCCAGTATTCTTGCCTGGGAAGTCCTCTGGACAGAGGAGCCCATAGAGACTAAAGTCCATGGGACTACGAAGGTTCAGACATGACTGAGCAACTCAACAACAACCACAGCAGTCTTCATCTTATAGTAGGTGATCAGTAAACCTTTAAGTGAATGAATACATGGATGAATTACACTTCAAAGTCTTTAATGATTAACCAAATCAAATACAAGAAGCCTAAACTATATTCTTGTTTCTGTGTTGTTGTTGCTCATTTGCTACATTTTGTCTGACTGTCTGCGACCCCACCAACTGCAGCATACCAAGCTCCCCTGTTCATGTCCATAGAATGGGAAAGACTAGAGATCTCTTAAAGAAAATTGGAGATATCAAGGGAATATTTCATCCAAGTATGGGCATGATAAAGGACAGAAATGGTAAGGACTAGTTTCTGTAGCTCTAGTGATTAACTTTCATGGGAAGACCATACAATTGATCACAAACTAAGTGGCCAAACATATATTAACAATATTTTATATGCAACCCTTTGACATATCACATATTAGATACTAATTTGCTTGTAACAAAGGCCAGTTGAGGTTAGGTATCCATTATCCTTGTTGGTGATTTTGGTGAAAAGTTTTCTGCAACATAATACTTGTATTTTTAATCATGAAGAAAGACACCTGGATCTGTGGTTAGTCACCTGTTTTTACTGTGAACTCTAAAAGGGTTTATGAACTGATTTCCATTCATTCTGTTTGACAGACCTTACAGTTAATAAGGTTGGTAGTTGTGTTGAGATCTGAGATTTACTTTTTATATATAAAAAGCCTCATATAAGCACAATGAACAATTGGTCATCTCATTCTTAACAGTTTAGAGAATTCAGACCAATTCAAGATTCTGAATCTTAGAATTTGGGTAGTTTAGCTCATTCAAAGTAGCATTTCTAAATTTTCCTTAACAATCTTCATACATGGGGGCTATGCGATGGCCTGGAGGGGTGGAAAGTGGGGGAATGGGGTATGCATATGACTAATCTGGAATTGTACATATCTGTAAACAACAAAACTCTGTAAAATCAAAAAAGCACAATTAAAAAAACTTGTGATTGTGAGGGAAAAAAAAGTAAAAGGAAAGTGAAATGCAAGGAGCTAGAACTAGAATCTGGATTTATTGATTTGCATGCCAACATTGTATCTGCCCTACATGATAGGCAGAGCCAAAGCTAGATCCTCACATGATGGAAACTGGATGCCAGAAATGCTACTTTTAGAATAAAAAGTAGCAAGTTGGAAAAACAAGAAAACCTTACAAAGTTATCCCATGAAGTTGTCCTTTTATCCCCACAATGAAAAAAATTTGAATATCTATCATTTCACATATTTTTTTTTATAATTTGCCTTTGTTTCAGTCCAGTCATTCTGTACTTGTTGATAATTCATAAGTTTACTTTCAATTAAATCTGAGATACACATTAAAATACTTGCCTGGGGGCTTCCCTGGTAGCTCCAGTGGTGAGGAGTTCACCTGCCAATGCAGGAGACGTGGGTTCAATTCCTGATCTGGGAAGATCCCACATGCTGCAGAGCAACTAAGCCTGTGAACCAGAACTATTACCAGTGCTATTGCGCCTTAGAGCCGCAACTGTTGAAGCCTGTGTGCCCTAGAGCCCCAGTTCCACAACAGTAGAAGTCCCCACAACGAGAAGCCTGCTCACTTCAACTAGAGAGTAGCCCCCACTCCCTGCAACTAGAGAAGAGACTGCAGCAGCAGTGAAAACCCAGAATAGCCAAGAATAAATAAATAAATAAAATTTTAAAAATGCTTGATGAAATGTGGCTTTCATTCCTGACTCAGTTCACCGTCTTGAGCCAAAAGAGCCTTTGGTAAATCTTCACAAGTTTGTCTTCAGTAATGTTTGTAGTGAAACACACTATAACAGATGTCACTCAGATCTGACCCTGTAGGTCATCTGTGACTGGCTTCTGGTTGTAACAGCCTTTGATCAACTTGTTGACAACTCGTGCCTTAGCTGGCTCATCTCTGTTAGAAGTTTCCATTCCCTTAAACTCTTGTGCCTGTTAGTTTGCAACCAGGTATTCTCGTGAGCCTCCATATTAACCAGTGTGAAGTGTATAATTCTAATATATATAATACAGAATACAGCAATTAAAGAGTTCACAGGTTTTGAAGGTCTGTGACATTAGCCTAGTCATTTTTATCTTTTATGGCTATGTTTCCTCACCTTTAAAGTAGGGTATTATATTGTCTTCTAGATCACCTGTATTCATATTCTACTACTAATGAATTTTGCATTTCCATAAGCCTTTATCAAAGCAATCTGTATATTATACTTTTGTGGTAACTGTTCAGTGCTAATCTAGAATTTACCATAGTGTGTTTCATTTGTTCTACATTTCATTTGTTTCAGTTCTGTACTGAATGTTTGGTTCAATCCCCCTGTCCTCCAAGCTATTGATTCCCTTAAAGGTGAAGCAATTACACTGCCAACTCAGTTGTGGGCATAAGCAGTCCTGCTTACTCATTTATCAACTGGAATGAACTTGCTCAGTGTCTCTACATGTCAAGACTATTGTAGTTTCATAGGCAGTGGTAAGTCAGTAGCTAGTGAGACACTGTCAAGTTTTGTTTGGCATAAGCAGTCCTGCTTTTTTGATGAGCCTGTGGGGGGCCCTAGAGCCCCAGTTCCTGTGAACCAGAACTATTACCAGTGCTATTGCCTTAGAGCCGCAACTGTTGAAGCCTGTGTGCCCTAGAGCCCCAGTTCCACAACAGTAGAAGTCCCCACAACGAGAAGCCTGCTCACTTCAACTAGAGAGTAGCCCCCACTCCCTGCAACTAGAGAAGAGACTGCAGCAGCAGTGAAAACCCAGAATAGCCAAGAATAAATAAATAAATAAAATTTTAAAAATGCTTGATGAAATGTGGCTTTCATTCCTGACTCAGTTCACCGTCTTGAGCCAAAAGAGCCTTTGGTAAATCTTCACAAGTTTGTCTTCAGTAATGTTTGTAGTGAAACACACTATAACAGATGTCACTCAGATCTGACCCTGTAGGTCATCTGTGACTGGCTTCTGGTTGTAACAGCCTTTGATCAACTTGTTGACAACTCGTGCCTTAGCTGGCTCATCTCTGTTAGAAGTTTCCATTCCCTTAAACTCTTGTGCCTGTTAGTTTGCAACCAGGTATTCTCGTGAGCCTCCATATTAACCAGTGTGAAGTGTATAATTCTAATATATATAATACAGAATACAGCAATTAAAGAGTTCACAGGTTTTGAAGGTCTGTGACATTAGCCTAGTCATTTTTATCTTTTATGGCTATGTTTCCTCACCTTTAAAGTAGGGTATTATATTGTCTTCTAGATCACCTGTATTCATATTCTACTACTAATGAATTTTGCATTTCCATAAGCCTTTATCAAAGCAATCTGTATATTATACTTTTGTGGTAACTGTTCAGTGCTAATCTAGAATTTACCATAGTGTGTTTCATTTGTTCTACATTTCATTTGTTTCAGTTCTGTACTGAATGTTTGGTTCAATCCCCCTGTCCTCCAAGCTATTGATTCCCCTTAAAGGTGAAGCAATTACACTGCCAACTCAGTTGTGGGCATAAGCAGTCCTGCTTACTCATTTATCAACTGGAATGAACTTGCTCAGTGTCTCTACATGTCAAGACTATTGTAGTTTCATAGGCAGTGGTAAGTCAGTAGCTAGTGAGACACTGTAGATACAAATGGAATACTTCTCCTTATGGTAATAAAATGGATTAGTTCAACTAATTTGTCAAGCCCTCTCAAGACTAGCTTGCATCAACTCAACTTCTTCTAAGGCTGGAGGCACATAGTGGTCAAGGTTAATTCTTACCATTTCTCTGATGAACAGACACACTCTTGCTACATGTTGATCCCCACCTAGCAACTTTAGAGTAGTAGACTTCCCCAGATTCTCTTAGATAAGTGTCCTCTCAGATTACGTATTTCCCATTCTTTTTTTCCCACCTCTCCACTATAATAAGGAGTGAAATAGAACCTGCTCTTTGATGGAACATTTCTATAAAGATACAGAGAAGAAGCACAGCAGGTATATCAAACTTTCTTGAACTGCTTTAGCATGATTAATAAGTGAGCATTCAACGTGCAGATTCTTAGATCATCCTTAACGGGGCAAGGTAAAGAAGTAAGCTAATAATGCATTAACTCAAGAAGTAAATAGTGAGAATCTGAGCATAAACAGAGTTCCTCCAACAATAGAGTTGATCTCCCTCCACAGAGTATCCAGAAGAGAACCCAGCAAAACTTGGGCACTTTGTGGATTTCATTCTATAGGAGTCTTCCTGAGATGATAACCCTAGATATGGACACTGATATGCCCATGGAAGGTAGTGGAATCAATGAGTTTTTCCAGGTGGTTTTTCTAGTAGTTAATGTGAAGGAAACAGAACAAGAAATAAGATCAAGGAGGATTCTCTGTAGTGACTACAGGTGCTAGACAGTCAGACCTGGCTGGATAACATGTGAGACATTTTATTTGGACCAAAACGGTGCTTAAGTATGGCCCATGTTTGAAGGTAGTGGTAATGTTCTACATTTCATTTGTTTCAGTTCTGTACTGAATGTTTGGTTCAATCCCCCTGTCCTCCAAGCTATTGATTCCCCTTAAAGGTGAAGCAATTACACTGCCAACTCAGTTGTGGGCATAAGCAGTCCTGCTTACTCATTTATCAACTGGAATGAACTTGCTCAGTGTCTCTACATGTCAAGACTATTGTAGTTTCATAGGCAGTGGTAAGTCAGTAGCTAGTGAGACACTGTAGATACAAATGGAATACTTCTCCTTATGGTAATAAAATGGATTAGTTCAACTAATTTGTCAAGCCCTCTCAAGACTAGCTTGCATCAACTCAACTTCTTCTAAGGCTGGAGGCACATAGTGGTCAAGGTTAATTCTTACCATTTCTCTGATGAACAGACACACTCTTGCTACATGTTGATCCCCACCTAGCAACTTTAGAGTAGTAGACTTCCCCAGATTCTCTTAGATAAGTGTCCTCTCAGATTACGTATTTCCCATTCTTTTTTTCCCACCTCTCCACTATAATAAGGAGTGAAATAGAACCTGCTCTTTGATGGAACATTTCTATAAAGATACAGAGAAGAAGCACAGCAGGTATATCAAACTTTCTTGAACTGCTTTAGCATGATTAATAAGTGAGCATTCAACGTGCAGATTCTTAGATCATCCTTAACGGGCAAGGAAAAGGGTAAGCTAATAATGCATTAACTCAAGAAGTAAATAGTGAGAATCTGAGCATAAACAGAGTTCCTCCAACAATAGAGTTGATCTCCCTCCACAGAGTATCCAGAAGAGAACCCAGCAAAACTTGGGCACTTTGTGGATTTCATTCTATAGGAGTCTTCCTGAGATGATAACCCTAGATATGGACACTGATATGCCCATGGAAGGTAGTGGAATCAATGAGTTTTTCCAGGTGGTTTTTCTAGTAGTTAATGTGAAGGAAACAGAACAAGAAATAAGATCAAGGAGGATTCTCTGTAGTGACTACAGGTGCTAGACAGTCAGACCTGGCTGGATAACATGTGAGACATTTTTATTTGAGAACTTCCAGAAATATCGAAGGTGCATCTTAAGTAGGAGGTCTGAGATCAGTGTTCATATACAGGTAGACTATTAAGCCAGTAGGTAGTTGGGTAGCATGGTAATAGTAACCAACACTTCTCAACTGCATTCTATGTACCAAGAAATGTTTAAGTACCTCTTACTTGTATTAATTTATTTAATCCTCTCACCTATTCTGTTACTCTGTTGTTATCATGTTGGTGCAAAAGTAATTGTGGTTTTGGGCCATAGATTTTAAATCATTATAACTGGGCTTAAACACATCTTTATGAGTCGAAATAGGAACCATTTCAGTCAAGACATTTTTACCAAGAAGAAATAAGTTTGTGTATTCCTGTAACATAAAAATCCATGCTTCAGGATTCAACAAACTTTTAGAAAGCATTTTTCTACCCACTGTTGGTTGTAGAAGCATCTTCCCTGCAAAAAGTTGTTGCAAATGCAAAGCTGTGATTACTTTTGCACCAACCTAAAACACGAGGCATTTGCCAAAGAATTCAATGTCAACCATTCTATGGTCATTCCACACTTGAAGCAAATTGAGAAGGTAAAAAAGCTCAGTAACTGGGTGCCTCATGAGCTGACCAGAAATCAAAAAAAAAAAAAAAATCATTGTTTAGAAATGTTGTCTTCTCTTATTCTACACAACAGTGAACCATTTCTCAATTAGATTGTGATGTGAGACGACAAGTGGGTTTTATACAACAACTGGTGATGACCAGCTCAGTGGTTTGACTGAGAAGAAGCTCTAAAGCATTTCCCAAAGCCAAACTTGCACCAAAAAATGATCATGGTCACTGTTCAGTGGTCTGATGCCCATCTGTTCCACTGCATCCTGTCAAAACCACTACATCTGAGAATAACAGCAAATTGATGAGATGCACTGAAACCTGCAACACCTGCAGCTCGCACTAGTCAACGTAAAGGGCTTAGTCCTTCTCCACAACAGTGTCCAACTGCGTGTTGCACAACCAGAGCTTCAAAAGTTGAATGAATTGGGCATCCATCATGTTCACCTGATCTCTCACCAGCCAACTATTACTTCTCAAGCATCTCAACAACTTTTTGCAGGAAAAATGCTTCCACAATCAGTGTAATGCAAGAGTTCATCAAATCCTGAAGCATGAACTTTAGTGCTACATGAATAAACTTATTTCTCCTTGGCGAAAATGTCTCGATTGTAATTGTTCCTATTTTGATTAATAAAGATGTGTTTGAGTCTAGTTAGAATGATTTAAAATTCACGATCTAAAACTATAATTATGTTTATGCCAACCTAATAAACTGGAAGAGGGATTCTATAATCCAGAGCAGAGTTTTAAAAATGTTAAAATGGGAATAATGAATGAGAGGATAAGTAGATGACAGAACCGGATAGTCTATAATAATAGAAATGATAAGAGAGGAAGAAAATGAATAGAGGAGAAACCATGGAAGAAAAGCAGCCCCGGGTTATAATAAAAGCTTCTGTCTGTGGATCAGCAGGGCACAGCGAGGGCAAAGTGAAAGAAAAATAGCAAACATTTAGCCATATACCAATGAGATTTCTGAACTTCATGAATTAACAGATACTTAAAAAACAATGAGTAAGTTACAAGATATTTCAAACTTATGAAAAATCTCATAACCTGTGTACCTACTGTCTATGTTGAACAAATGTTAGCATTTTTGCTACGTGCTTCAATTATTTTTTAAATTAAAATACAGATTTCATATAATTAAAACTCCTCTCAGCATCCTACTTCTCTTATTTCCCTTTGCAGAGGTGAGGACTTTTCCTGAGTTGATGTGCATCTTTTCTACTGACTTTTTTTTTTTAAATTGTCATTTTATATATATACACACACACACACACACACACACACACACGTGTGTGTGTGTATGTGTGTGTGACATTGTTTTATTTTTTTAAAATAGATAAAATTGCCACACATTACATATTACTTTGTTTTGTTTTTTTAGCTTAATGTTTTAAGATTTATTTGAGTTAAAGTATAACTAGACAGCTAGATAGCTAGATGTAAATCTAGTACATACTACTTAGCTTCCATCAACTTTATTACTAGATACCCCTTGTGTCAATGTTTCCCTGTAGAACATTTAAAAACCTGTAAATATTAATTTCTTAAAATAATGTATAAATTTAATGCAATTACAATTAGAACCCCACATCCATTTCTTGGGCAGAAAGTTCTTAAAGCAGGCTAATTTCATATTGAAAACTAGTACTGTTTTTTTAATCAGAAATCAGCCAACTTGCAAGTTGACTATAATTTTTTCTCATTTCCTCACATTTACAAGGAACCTTAGTATACTCTATGTGTAAATTAAGTATTTCAGGTCTTGGAGAGGCTGTCATATAATAAATATTTCAGATAATTAATACATGAAAAAAATTCACAATCAGTTATGAAATAGAAAATCATAACAATTAAAACTAATTCCATTACCCGTTTTATCTCTTATGCTTTTTCTGTCTTACTTGTTTTACACCAACTGTGTTGGCTATTGCCTGGCTGTTAACAAAAACAGGAACTTGTAACATACAAAATGCCAGATGATATAATTATTATAATATTGCTGAGGAGAACTTCTAGGCAGCTGGATATATATTCCTGATTCCTAAATCTTCTGATTGTTAGCCTGGTGTTACAGTGCTTTGGAAAAGAGAAACACTTTGAGAAATAGAAAGTTGGATTTATTTCCACTTTTCAGATAGCACTGAAGGACTTATACATTTCCAGTGGATTAGCAACAGATGAAGAAGAAAATCTAGCTTCTACGCTTGCCATTGCACCAGAGTCCTCTGACACCTAGAGGGATATAAATTTTGGCAGGACAAACATTTTTAACTTCAGTTTCTTTGGACTTTTAATTTGAGGAGACTCCATTTTGTTTTCATTTCTCCTTGAGAAAGAAATAATTGAAGGGGATTGAGAGTGTTCAAATTTGGGACATCGTTCATGTTGTAATTATTTGGGCTAATTGCATAATCTCTGGTGAGCCATGTTAAACAATGCAGATGGGCCTAATTTGAATGGAAAATAGAATGAAAAGGAACTATTTTGCTAGGGGTATAATGCAGCATAGAAGTAATTTTGTTAATGTCTCTTTTTGACCTACTTCAGAGTCTTCTGAGGGCAAAAAATTGAACTGTCTTCATAGCTGGTCCCAAGAGCATACCATATAAAGTAGAAGGGGCTGAGACTAGTGACACAGGGTGAGTACCTCATCAGGTTTGGGACAACACTGCTCTGAAATATCACTAGTTTATTTTCCCAAGGGGCCATACCATATGCATCATTACTAAGCTCAGTGGGTTAAGACAGTGGTTTTCATCCCAGCTGCTCGTTAGATTATCTAGGAGTGTTTCAAATACTTAAGCTTTACCCTGGACCAATTAAAGCAGATTTTATGTTAAACTCCCATACCATTGCATTTGTCCTGGGTTCTCATTTCCTCACATTTACAAGGAACCTTAGTATACTCTATGTGTAAATTAAGTATTTCAGGTCTTGGAGAGGCTGTCATATAATAAATATTTCAGATAATTAATACATGAAAAAAATTCACAATCAGTTATGAAATAGAAAATCATAACAATTAAAACTAATTCCATTACCCGTTTTATCTCTTATGCTTTTTCTGTCTTACTTGTTTTACACCAACTGTGTTGGCTATTGCCTGGCTGTTAACAAAACAGGAACTTGTAACATACAAAATGCCAGATGATATAATTATTATAATATTGCTGAGGAGAACTTCTAGGCAGCTGGATATATATTCCTGATTCCTAAATCTTCTGATTGTTAGCCTGGTGTTACAGTGCTTTGGAAAAGAGAAACACTTTGAGAAATAGAAAGTTGGATTTATTTCCACTTTTCAGATAGCACTGAAGGACTTATACATTTCCAGTGGATTAGCAACAGATGAAGAAGAAAATCTAGCTTCTACGCTTGCCATTGCACCAGAGTCCTCTGACACCTAGAGGGATATAAATTTTGGCAGGACAAACATTTTTAACTTCAGTTTCTTTGGACTTTTAATTTGAGGAGACTCCATTTTTGTTTTTTCATTTCTCCTTGAGAAAGAAATAATTGAAGGGGATTGAGAGTGTTCAAATTTGGGACATCGTTCATGTTGTAATTATTTGGGCTAATTGCATAATCTCTGGTGAGCCATGTTAAACAATGCAGATGGGCCTAATTTGAATGGAAAATAGAATGAAAAGGAACTATTTTGCTAGGGGTATAATGCAGCATAGAAGTAATTTTGTTAATGTCTCTTTTTGACCTACTTCAGAGTCTTCTGAGGGCAAAAAATTGAACTGTCTTCATAGCTGGTCCCAAGAGCATACCATATAAAGTAGAAGGGGCTGAGACTAGTGACACAGGGGTGAGTACCTCATCAGGTTTGGGACAACACTGCTCTGAAATATCACTAGTTTATTTTCCCAAGGGGAATGGCCATACCATATGCATCATTACTAAGCTCAGTGGGTTAAGACAGTGGTTTTCATCCCAGCTGCTCGTTAGATTATCTAGGGAGTGTTTCAAATACTTAAGCTTTACCCTGGACCAATTAAAGCAGAATCTCGGGTTGGGGTCTAGTGTTATTCAAAAGCTCCCAAGTACATCCAGTGTGCATTTGTCCTGGGTTCAGTTCCCTAGGAAACACTCTGTGAGAGATTTGGGTAGAGAAAGTTTATTGGGAACAACTCTCACTGGTAACACCTGTGAACACAGGCCGATTGGGCACAGTTGAGCTTCAGTGGTCACAGCAGAGGTCTCTGCCACAGGGACGACTGGAGCTGCGGCAGCCCTCCGTATATATGCCACCTTGAGCAAAGGTAGCTGGGCGTCTTTACATCCCTACATCCAATGCAGCTGTAGACTTGGGCTGCTCTTGGGAAAGGAGTGTGCCTTTGGGAATGGAAGCACTTTTTCACTTCATGAAATGTTCCGGGGCCACTCAGTTCTAGGCTGTCGGCAGTCACCACTATGCACTCACAGTCAGATACCAGAGCCCACAGCACTTTTATAAATAATAAAAGCCCCATGCTGCATAGATGATGCAGATAGTTCTAGTTACCTGTTCAAGCAGAAAGCAAGCACTTTATGGTCTTTAGCGCCAATCTTTTGTTCATTTCTTATTTCTTTTTGGATGGCGAAACTAGATGATGGTATAGATGGTAAAGCCGGCAATTACTACACCCTCGCGGGAGGGGAGACATTCTCAGCTGGTGGATTGGCTGCTCTTGTCTCTTTGGCATCTTGTGGTTTAGGTTTTTCTGGTCGTCTGTGTCAGTAATGGAAGTTGAGGTGGTACCGACGTTGAGGTGGTTGGCGACCTTGGGTCTCATCTCTAGTTTCCATATCTTGGTCATCGCTGTCCTCTCAGGGCTGTCTTTGGTGAGGAGCACCCCTGCAGAATTGTGGTCTGTAACCACCATGTGTATTCTGTCTCACTGGTCTACCTTGTTGGGCTGCACCCTGGTGATCAGGCCCCTCCATCAAACCCCCCTGTGTATCTCCCTTGCTCATGGAGGTTTTTTACCGTCTGTATCGGGTTGGCTCAGTGGGTTAAGACAGTGGTTTTCATCCCAGCTGCTCGTTAGATTATCTAGGGAGTGTTTCAAATACTTAAGCTTTACCCTGGACCAATTAAAGCAGAATCTCGGGTTGGGGTCTAGTGTTATTCAAAAGCTCCCAAGTACATCCAGTGTGCATTTGTCCTGGGTTCAGTTCCCTAGGAAACACTCTGTGAGAGATTTGGGTAGAGAAAGTTTATTGGGAACAACTCTCACTGGTAACACCTGTGAACACAGGCCGATTGGGCACAGTTGAGCTTCAGTGGTCACAGCAGAGGTCTCTGCCACAGGGACGACTGGAGCTGCGGCAGCCCTCCGTATATATGCCACCTTGAGCAAAGGTAGCTGGGCGTCTTTACATCCCTACATCCAATGCAGCTGTAGACTTGGGCTGCTCTTGGGAAAGGAGTGTGCCTTTGGGAATGGAAGCACTTTTTCACTTCATGAAATGTTCCGGGGCCACTCAGTTCTAGGCTGTCGGCAGTCACCACTATGCACTCACAGTCAGATACCAGAGCCCACAGCACTTTTATAAATAATAAAAGCCCCATGCTGCATAGATGATGCAGATAGTTCTAGTTACCTGTTCAAGCAGAAAGCAAGCACTTTATGGTCTTTAGCGCCAATCTTTTGTTCATTTCTTATTTCTTTTTGGATGGCGAAACTAGATGATGGTATAGATGGTAAAGCCGGCAATTACTACACCCTCGCGGGAGGGGAGACATTCTCAGCTGGTGGATTGGCTGCTCTTGTCTCTTTGGCATCTTGTGGTTTAGGTTTTTCTGGTCGTCTGTGTCAGTAATGGAAGTTGAGGTGGTACCGACGTTGAGGTGGTTGGCGACCTTGGGTCTCATCTCTAGTTTCCATATCTTGGTCATCGCTGTCCTCTCAGGGCTGTCTTTGGTGAGGAGCACCCCTGCAGAATTGTGGTCTGTAACCACCATGTGTATTCTGTCTCACTGGTCTACCTTGTTGGGCTGCACCCTGGTGATCAGGCCCCTCCATCACTTCTCCCTGCTCAGGAGGGTTGGAGCACTGTGGTTGAGGCCCATAGGGTCTCCTCATGTGGTGAGGTGGGCCCCTCCACCTTTGGCAGCGCTCTCCCCATTCCTCATTCTTCTCCCCACTCTCACTGTTCTGGTAATCGCTTGGAGGACTCCTGTGACATGGGTAGCATCTGTAATGGTTATGGTCTACTGCATATTTACTGCCTTGCACTGGAAGTCCACCAGGGCCTGCAACATTCGCTGTCTCTGCACCCTTTTCTCCTTCAATCACATCAAACTCCAGTCTCTCCATCTCTGACGCTGTGAAGGTCCTTCCTGGGGTTATTCTTCTTTATGGCAGCCTGGTATACAAATACATCTTCCTTGGTGTCATTCCTGTTGATGAAACCATATCTGTTTCTTACAGTGAAGCATTTTACTGTTCTCAAACCTTTGTTGCAATGAACTTCTTGTCCTTGTGGGCAGGTGCCACCGATGCAAGGCTGCTTGAGTAGCTGCTCCGTGCACTGCTGTTCACTCTGCAAGATTTGGTGTCAGCAGAGCTGAGGGCGGGGACAAGTAGACAGCTGCTGGGTCTCGGCCTTGCTGCTCATGGTTGCTATGGTGGTGAGCTGGGCTGGCTGCGGCAGCTGAGGCTCCTCCTGGGGTGTGATGGTTACTAGGCTAGCAACGGTGGTGGGGCTGCTCTGGCTCGACCAATGGAACTCTGTATATGAATCTTGAGTGGAGATTCTAGATTACTGGTTGCTATAGTCTGTGTCAGTCATTCAGGGGTCTAGGCTGCCTGCCTTGTCTTTTTCAAAGTATGTCATAAATGGCTCCCAAGGTTCTTCTGGTTACCACCAACACAATCAGCCAGAGGCAGAGGAGCTTGGAGGAGGTTTATGTAGGACAGATGTTGAAGTTTCATATATCACTTAGTTCCCTGGCCATGCCTAACTCGATGAGCAGTTGGGAAGAAATAATCTCATTGTGGGCTTGAAAGAGGAAGATAGATTTTGTTGAGTGACTAGTTTCTACATATTATCTCTTTTAATCCACACACATTATGATCGAGTCCTATTAGTAGTCCCAAATTATATGCAAAGGACCATGCCACAAAGAATAAAGGGAACATGTCCATAGTCACACAGCTAACTGGTTAACCTCATAATCCAATCCAGTTTACTAACTTCAGAATCCATGTTTTTTTGGGGGGGGGACTGTGGTTGAGGCCCATAGGGTCTCCTCATGTGGTGAGTGGGCCCCTCCACCTTGGCAGCGCTCTCCCATTCCTCATTCTTCTCCCCACTCTCACTGTTCTGGTATCGGGGTTAATGGTAGCATCTGTAATGGTTATGGTCTACTGCATATTTACTGCCTTGCACTGGAAGTCCACCAGGGCCTGCAACATTCGCTGTCTCTGCACCCTTTTCTCCTTCAATCACATCAAACTCCAGTCTCTCCATCTCTGACGCTGTGAAGGTCCTTCCTGGGGTTATTCTTCTTTATGGCAGCCTGGTATACAAATACATCTTCCTTGGTGTCATTCCTGTTGATGAAACCATATCTGTTTCTTACAGTGAAGCATTTTACTGTTCTCAAACCTTTGTTGCAATGAACTTCTTGTCCTTGTGGGCAGGTGCCACCGATGCAAGGCTGCTTGAGTAGCTGCTCCGTGCACTGCTGTTCACTCTGCAAGATTTGGTGTCAGCAGAGCTGAGGGCGGGGACAAGTAGACAGCTGCTGGGTCTCGGCCTTGCTGCTCATGGTTGCTATGGTGGTGAGCTGGGCTGGCTGCGGCAGCTGAGGCTCCTCCTGGGGTGTGATGGTTACTAGGCTAGCAACGGTGGTGGGGCTGCTCTGGCTCGACCAATGGAACTCTGTATATGAATCTTGAGTGGAGATTCTAGATTACTGGTTGCTATAGTCTGTGTCAGTCATTCAGGGGTCTAGGCTGCCTGCCTTGTCTTTTTCAAAGTATGTCATAAATGGCTCCCAAGGTTCTTCTGGTTACCACCAACACAATCAGCCAGAGGCAGAGGAGCTTGGAGGAGGTTTATGTAGGACAGATGTTGAAGTTTCATATATCACTTAGTTCCCTGGCCATGCCTAACTCGATGAGCAGTTGGGAAGAAATAATCTCATTGTGGGCTTGAAAGAGGAAGATAGATTTTGTTGAGTGACTAGTTTCTACATATTATCTCTTTTAATCCACACACATTATGATCGAGTCCTATTAGTAGTCCCAAATTATATGCAAAGGACCATGCCACAAAGAATAAAGGGAACATGTCCATAGTCACACAGCTAACTGGTTAACCTCATAATCCAATCCAGTTTACTAACTTCAGAATCCATGTACATCACTGGTAACTCGTACTATAAGCACTAGTATAACTACCACCACTCCTACTATTACTATACACACACACAGGTGTGCATGGTTTAAATTTATGAGAAATATACTTAAAATCCCAGACAATTAGTAGCTATAATCAAATGCACTATATGAAAACATAAATAGATAATTTTCTTGTACTTTATAAAAAATTCAGAGAAATAATATAAAAAGTAAAATCATTTATAAGAACATATTGGTGATTCACCAACACTGTTAATTTCTAAATGTAATATGAAGTATAGGGCTTCCCTGGTGGCTCAGATGGTAAAGAATCAGCCAACAGTGCAGGAGATCTGGGTTCAATTCCTGGGTAGGGAGGATCCCCTGGAGAAGGGAATGGTGACTGACTCTAGTATTCTTGCCCAGAGAATCCCATGAAAAGAGGAGCCTGGTGGGCTACAGTCCATGGGGTTGCAAAGAGTCAGACATGACTGAGCAACTAAAGTATAACTTTAGTTACACTTTCTTCTTTAAAGTCTAACTTTATACAGTTAGTGGCAAAGGAAAGGACTGGTATATCTGACTACATAAGGATTAAATATTTCATGTGCCAAAAATCAGTAAAATTAAAGGAAAATGGCAAACTAGTAAAATATGTGCAACATGTTTGACAGCTGCTAAGACACATTAATATTTAAGAAGTCTGATGAGTAAGAACACTAATAGCCTATAAGAAAAACGAAAGGACTTCATTTATTTCATTTTACAGATAGAATACTGATGGAACTATAAGTAGCTGTAACATATATGAAAAACATTCAGTCCTATTAGAAAACAAAGTAATGCAAAATTAAACAACAAGATACTTTTCATCCAGTTGGGTAACATTACTAAAATATATATTTAGTAACATATAATGAAAAACTACTGTGTGTCAGGTACGTTTTGAAATTTTGGAAAATGTCTTATACAACAAAGCAGTAGGAACCGTGCCTTCATGGAAATTATTTTCAGTGGGAAGAGCTTAGACTAAAGGGAACATGTCCATAGTCACACAGCTAACTGGTTAACCTCATAATCCAATCCAGTTTACTAACTTCAGAATCCATGTACATCACTGGTAACTCGTACTATAAGCACTAGTATAACTACCACCACTCCTACTATTACTATACACACACACAGGTGTGCATGGTTTAAATTTATGAGAAATATACTTAAAATCCCAGACAATTAGTAGCTATAATCAAATGCACTATATGAAAACATAAATAGATAATTTTCTTGTACTTTATAAAAAATTCAGAGAAATAATATAAAAAGTAAAATCATTTATAAGAACATATTGGTGATTCACCAACACTGTTAATTTCTAAATGTAATATGAAGTATAGGGCTTCCCTGGTGGCTCAGATGGTAAAGAATCAGCCAACAGTGCAGGAGATCTGGGTTCAATTCCTGGGTAGGGAGGATCCCCTGGAGAAGGGAATGGTGACTGACTCTAGTATTCTTGCCCAGAGAATCCCATGAAAAGAGGAGCCTGGTGGGCTACAGTCCATGGGGTTGCAAAGAGTCAGACATGACTGAGCAACTAAAGTATAACTTTAGTTACACTTTCTTCTTTAAAGTCTAACTTTATACAGTTAGTGGCAAAGGAAAGGACTGGTATATCTGACTACATAAGGATTAAATATTTCATGTGCCAAAAATCAGTAAAATTAAAGGAAAATGGCAAACTAGTAAAATATGTGCAACATGTTTGACAGCTGCTAAGACACATTAATATTTAAGAAGTCTGATGAGTAAGAACACTAATAGCCTATAAGAAAAACGAAAGGACTTCATTTATTTCATTTTACAGATAGAATACTGATGGAACTATAAGTAGCTGTAACATATATGAAAAACATTCAGTCCTATTAGAAAACAAAGTAATGCAAAATTAAACAACAAGATACTTTTCATCCAGTTGGGTAACATTACTAAAATATATATTTAGTAACATATAATGAAAAACTACTGTGTGTCAGGTACGTTTTGAAATTTTGGAAAATGTCTTATACAACAAAGCAGTAGGAACCGTGCCTTCATGGAAATTATTTTCAGTGGGAAGAGCTTAGACTAACAGAATCAACAAAGTATTAGATGTGGATAAATGCTATGCAGAGAGTTTAATGTAGGATATCAAATAGCTGGATGACTTCTTTACAAGAGGTGGCTGGGGAAGACTCCTGAAGAGAGGTGTTTAACTGTGGATATGAATAACAGGTCAATCATGTAAAGATAGAAAAGGACTACATACAGTAAGAGGGAAAGTGAAAGTGATAGTCACTCAGTCATGTCTGACTCTTTGGGACCCCGTGGACTGTAGGCACCTCTCTCCATGGGATTCTCCAAGCAAGAATACTGGAGTGGGTTGCCATGCCCTTCTCCAGGGCATCTTCCTGACCCAGGGAGTGAACCCACATCTCTTTCAAGTCCTGCATTGCAGGCAGATTCTGTACCTTCTGAGTCACTGAGGAGTCAGAGGGAAAGTTCCATGAATAGTCAGTATTGCCAGATTCTGCAGGCTAAGGTAAGGTAATAGCATAGTAAGGAGTAGATTTTACTTAAAGTGTATTTGAGATTCCCTTTTAGGGTTTTAAGCAGGGGCCTAATATCGTATGAGTTGACTTGACCAAAATATCATTCTGGTTGCTTTTTGGAGAATTGTTTGCAGGAAGGAGCAAGGTAAGAGGCAAGGAGATCTGTTAGGAAGTTTTTCAGCAGTCCAAGTGAGAAATGATGATGATTGAGATCACAGTGGCAACTGGGAAGATGGAGATCTGTTAACAAATCTGGGATAGATTTAGGTCACATCCATCGCATGTGTTAAGAATTGCCTATGGAAATCTAAGGGAGCAAGAGGAAAACTGAGCACAACTCCTACATTTTGCAATATTTGGTGTGGAGAGATGTCACTTACTGAAAAGAAAAAGTTGTTTGATGGGAGAATGAACAGTTCTTTCTTATTTTTTAAAATTTGAGATACCTTTTTAATGAACTATCTGGAGATGTAAAATAGGCATTAGAATATGAGTTTGAAGTTCTAGAGAAAATTTAGGGCCTGTAAAAGATTCATATTTATGAATAAATTTATAAATGGGTGTGTGTCTATATAGGTTATAGTTACATAGTTTTTACACTTACTATATTTTTTACATGTAGAAATAGGATACCACTTGATTTTACCAGGATTAATGCTTGTCAATAGAAAAACAAAGGATCTTCAAATGCTATAGAATGTGAGGAACTTGAGAAGAGTTCTAAATTTGAAATTTTTCTTTAGTGCTCTTTGACAAATCTGTATCTAAAGATCTTAGGGTTCATATTTATTGATGTATTATTCCAAATTCTAGAAATATTTCCAAAAGAAATTGACACTCACATTCAAATATTTATAGATAAAGATGTCCTTTGTGGTGTTATTTATAAAAGAGAATATGAGAGTAATCTTAAAATCCCAGAAATTGGGGGATGGTTATATAAACTATGAAATATATGGCAGAAATTAAGTTTTACTTTGTTTCACAAATATTTAAGGATATGAGAAAAATAAAGCATGTCATAGGGAACTGTTCATGTAGTAGGGATACAGGCACATAAACAATTAAAATATAATGATTACGCTCAGCATATAAGTATTTATGTATAGAGAACATAAACACAAGAGTAAATGCTTGAATATGTTTAGGGTTGGAGTGTTTAAGGTTATAACATTGTGGTATATCTGTGAAACTTTAGAAAGTTCTTGTTACTGAGGCATTAAACATAAAAACATGTTTCTGATGCATTAAGTATAAAAACAGATATAGATGAAGAAAGCAAGGGAGGGAGGGACCAGACTGCACAGTTCATAACATGTCATACAAAACCTAGAATTTATAGCATGGTCAATGGCGAGGTGAGTTGGTGAAACATTTTTAATAGAGGCATGACAAATCAGATCTAAATATAATCCTAACATCTTCCTGCATTGCAAGGAAATTTGGGGGAAAGTACTACAGACATAAAATCAGATACCCAGTTTGACATAGTCTTTATCCCTGACTGTTCTTCCACAGCACACTGGTTCTTGGCTACCAGCTGTCTTGTTACACCTGATTCTTCTCCCCTTCAAGACCTCTAAAATAATCTCTCTCATCAGGAGCAGAATAGATATTATATACGTGTTTACCCAAACGTCCAAAAGCAGTGTGTTCCTGTGAAAGAAGCAATTGCCTTAGGACACATCTTGCTAAGGGATTCACAGAATAAATGGAGACAAAACACAGATGCTCACAGACACAGTTCAAAGCTATGGCAGCTAGATGCTGAGATGCTGAGTGTAATTCCTGGGGAAGGAGCTTTGCCATGACACTCTCATTACTTGGGGTGTGCACTGCCACTATAATGGCTTGCTGAAGACTATTTTCACTTTTTGCCTATTAATTTCCTAAAAGCAAAAAACCCTCTTCAGATTTCTTTTCGTTAGTGACAACAGGTACTATTTTAGGTCATATGTAAAAGCAAAAGGAGTGTAAAGAAACCATTTGAAAAGCAGAGTATACCTATTATTGTCTTCCAGACAAGACTCTCATGAAGCCCATCCGTTCGTGAATGGGTGCTAGAGATGTAATGTGTTGATGCATTCTGTAGTTGTGGAGGATAGAATGGAGATGTGCAAGACTGAAGCTAGAAAGACAAGTTGCCTAATTACTGTGATGGTCCAGGTTCATATGCCTGACACTAAAGCAGGAGCAGTAAGTCCTGAGAGGAGGAGATGGATTTAAGAAATATGAACATAGAAGTTAAAATGGTTCACATGGCACATGGAGTATCAAAAAAGGCAATGGGAAATTTAATTCTAGACACGTTCTGCAGAATAATATTTAGAGCAATAGTTTCCAAATGTGGCTTGCACATTGGAATCAGTGGGAGAGCTTTGCAACAGTACCTATTCTAGAACGTAACTCCTGGATTTTCTGATTCAGCACTCCTTCGGTGCAAGACAGGTATAATCATTTTAAATAAACTCCAATAGCGATCAGAATGCACAGGCAGAACTGGAACTGTCGCTGTAGAATACTGCTTAGTGTAGAGTTAGTAAAGTACTAACTAGCACATAAATGGATAGAGAAAAATAGCTTGGTTATGGTCCCATGGCTCCTAGTTTTGCAAGTGTATTTAGTAGAGGGCTGAATATTCTCTTCTATTGCTATGTTTTCCAACGTCCTAAAAGCCCAGTGGGGTAGATATTATATACGTGTTTACCCAAACGTCCAAAAGCAGTGTGTTCCTGTGAAAGAAGCAATTGCCTTAGGACACATCTTGCTAAGGGATTCACAGAATAAATGGAGACAAAACACAGATGCTCACAGACACAGTTCAAAGCTATGGCAGCTAGATGCTGAGATGCTGAGTGTAATTCCTGGGGAAGGAGCTTTGCCATGACACTCTCATTACTTGGGGTGTGCACTGCCACTATAATGGCTTGCTGAAGACTATTTTCACTTTTTGCCTATTAATTTCCTAAAAGCAAAAAACCCTCTTCAGATTTCTTTTCGTTAGTGACAACAGGTACTATTTTAGGTCTTTTGTAAAAGCAAAAGGAGTGTAAAGAAACCATTTGAAAAGCAGAGTATACCTATTATTGTCTTCCAGACAAGACTCTCATGAAGCCCATCCGTTCGTGAATGGGTGCTAGAGATGTAATGTGTTGATGCATTCTGTAGTTGTGGAGGATAGAATGGAGATGTGCAAGACTGAAGCTAGAAAGACAAGTTGCCTAATTACTGTGATGGTCCAGGTTCATATGCCTGACACTAAAGCAGGAGCAGTAAGTCCTGAGAGGAGGAGATGGATTTAAGAAATATGAACATAGAAGTTAAAATGGTTCACATGGCACATGGAGTATCAAAAAAGGCAATGGGAAATTTAATTCTAGACACGTTCTGCAGAATAATATTTAGAGCAATAGTTTCCAAATGTGGCTTGCACATTGGAATCAGTGGGAGAGCTTTGCAACAGTACCTATTCTAGAACGTAACTCCTGGATTTTCTGATTCAGCACTCCTTCGGTGCAAGACAGGTATAATCATTTTAAATAAACTCCAATAGCGATCAGAATGCACAGGCAGAACTGGAACTGTCGCTGTAGAATACTGCTTAGTGTAGAGTTAGTAAAGTACTAACTAGCACATAAATGGATAGAGAAAAAATAGCTTGGTTATGGTCCCATGGCTCCTAGTTTTGCAAGTGTATTTAGTAGAGGGCTGAATATTCTCTTCTATTGCTATTCTGAGCAGATGTTCATTCCTCATTCATGAGAAATTAGGGTTTGAATATCCTGCACCTGTTGCCAAATCTTACCAATGGCAGATTCTCAACCTCTTTCTCTATACATCTATTAATCCAGTTCGTAATGATTTCTTTTATGTTTAACATGTGCTCTTTCTGGCACAGAAAGATGGCCTTTATATAGCCCAGCTTTCCACGTACACAAATGATTATATCAGTTGCTCAGCAGATGTCCAAGACAATGGTTTTCTGTAGAACTGTATCCTGAAGATTAAACTGTTTGCCATGAGAATTGGCCAGAATTTTATTCTTACTTCCAAAAACATTGTGAGAATCCTGCATGGATGATACATGCAGTGTGACGCAGATCACTGACCACATAAACTGTTGTGGAAAAAACAAACATCCATCTATGATATTCCCCAAATGGTGCTTCATTATATCAAAAACATGCTCTCTTTAGGTAAGTTGAACCGGCATATCTGTTCTTTCTTACTATATCTCTACCTCCTTTTGTCTACTGTTGACTGGTTTTCTCATTAAATAATTTCTTACTTGGTGCCAACCATGAGGATTAAGTAGCCTCTTTCTGGATGCTAATTAGTGCTTGATAAAGAGATGATAATTCTGCATCTTTGTAGGAAAAAAAAGCCTCAATATTAAAACATCTTACCAATATCTTAAGTTATATTGAATGATGATCCAAAACTCACAGTAACATTGCCAACACAAGATATGCAGACTCCACTGGCATCCCCTCTGTTTCTAAGTTGCATAGTAACTACACGCTGGAAACATGTGCTCTGCTACCTTCCTTCATGATGCAGAAATTGGGGACAGTGTGTTCATCTGGAGACCTCCAGATTTCCAACAGTTTGGCTGAAACATGGATTCATGACTGGATTTGAAGGTCAAGAAAATTTTGAAATGCCCTGAATAGAAGCCACAGAGATGGAAAACATATTAGAGATTGCCAGAAGTTAGAGATGGTGAATTGGGGAAGGAAATGGCAACCCATTCCAGTGTTCTTGCCTGGAAAATTCTATGGACAGAGGAGTCTGGCAAGCTACAGTCCATGGGTATCGTGTGTGTGTGTGTGTGTGTGTGTGTGTGTGTGTGTGTGTGTTGGGAAGATCCCCCTGGAGGAGGGCATGGCATCCACTCCAGTATTCTTGCCTGGGGCATTCCATGGATGGAGGAGTCTGGGGGACTGCGGTTTATGGGGTCACACAGAGTTAGACACGACCGAAGTGACTCAGCAGCAGAGATGGTTGATGGGAGTGGCAGGGGATTGATTGATAAACGGTTCATCTGAAGCAGATCTTTCTGGTCATGGGGCAGGTGGTCATTTCACCAAACTGTATGTGTGATCAAAGGACATAGAATGGTAGCCCTGTGTTGGTATCAATATCAGTTTTTTGGTTTTGATGCAATGTTATATATAAGCTGTAGCTATTGAGGGCAGCTGGAGGAAGGATACAAGGGACCTGTTAGTACTACCTTTACTCCTTTCTGTGAACCTTTATTTCAAAATAATATATTCAAAAAATAAGTTCATCTGTACCATTTTTCTAGATTCCACATATACAAATATGCATACAATATTTGTTTTGCTGTCTTACTTTACTCTGAACCCAGTCTCTGGGTTCATCCATGGCTCTGCAAATGGCACAATGTTGTGCTGAGTATAATTGTGGCTGAGTTATAATGGGAAGACAGTCCAAGAAAGAGAGCTTATATATATATTTGAGGCTCATTCACTTTGCTGTACAGTAGAAACTAATACTGCATTGTAAAGCAATAAAATACTCCAATAAAAATAATACTAATAGGGCTTCCCTGGTGGTCCAGTGGGTAAGGACACAGCCTTGCAGTGCAAGGGGTGCCGGTTTGATCCCTGGCCTGGGAAGATCCCACGTGCCACAGAGCGGCTGGACTGATGTGTCCAATTACCAAGCCGGAGCTCTGGAGCGCACGTGCCCAGAGCCGATGCTCTGCAGCGAGAGAGGCCACTGTGATGGGAGGCCCACACGGGCCAAAGAACAAAGATGGATGAAAATGGACAAATGAAAGAACAATAAAAGTGACCCGCCTGCTCCCCTCCCTCCCCAACCCTCCCCCACCAAAATAAATAAATAAATCTTTAAAAATAATGCTAATAAAAAGATGCTTACATGGTACAAAACATAAGAAAAGCTTAAAAGAGAAACTCCTTGTCAGAGTGTCCATTAGAGAACAACCACCCCAAGCACTGTGGAGTCTGTTTCTTCCAGAACTGGTGTTGTCTGTTTTGCCTGCATTTTGGCTACCACCTAGGATAAATCTGTCACTTCACTCAGCTCTTTGTCTGGCATTTTGTCAAGGCCTAGCCTTCCCAAATCAGGCCAGATTTCTGCCTTTAATATTTGCTCTTGTTCAATCTGCAATACCTAGCAGAATCTGGCACGTAGGAGGCATTTTGGCTGAATGAATAAAGGCAGGGAAGATGGTCTTATCTATCCTACTAGAACTCAGAGTTCCTTGAGGCCTGGAACAACAGATTCATTTCTATCAGCAAAACATCTAGCACAGTAGGCAGTCAGTGAATGTTTTAAGAAGTAATAAGTGGAATGGTATAAAATCAGTGAGGATTATTGTTATTAACATTTTAAAGGTTCTTGCAATCCTCCACTAAAAGAAACTTTTCATAATTTCCATCAGCTGCACCTTTCTTTCTAAGACCTTTTGTATTTTTGAATATGACTGAGGGCAGCCTATTTTTATCGAGATCATATACTTCTGTATGTATGCCTATAAAATGGAACAATTTTCGAATATAGAAAATTACATTCAAAGCTGTCCTTGCAAATCGTATCCCACAGAGATATTAGATGGTCAGGGCATGAGCTCTGCTACTTTTTGAAATAAAGTGGTGAGGCACTTGGGATCTCAGAGAATGGCTGCTTGTTAACTGGTTATTGCAAAGATGGGGAAAATGAGGAGCCCCATCAGCAGACCAATGAACTGCTGAGTCAATTTTGCCCCGGAGGCTGGACCGATGTGTCCAATTACCAAGCCGGAGCTCTGGAGCGCACGTGCCCAGAGCCGATGCTCTGCAGCGAGAGAGGCCACTGTGATGGGAGGCCCACACGGGCCAAAGAACAAAGATGGATGAAAATGGACAAATGAAAGAACAATAAAAGTGACCCGCCTGCCCTCCACACTCCCCCACCAAAATAAATAAATAAATCTTTAAAAATAATGCTAATAAAAAGATGCTTACATGGTACAAAACATAAGAAAAGCTTAAAAGAGAAACTCCTTGTCAGAGTGTCCATTAGAGAACAACCACCCCAAGCACTGTGGAGTCTGTTTCTTCCAGAACTGGTGTTGTCTGTTTTGCCTGCATTTTGGCTACCACCTAGGATAAATCTGTCACTTCACTCAGCTCTTTGTCTGGCATTTTGTCAAGGCCTAGCCTTCCCAAATCAGGCCAGATTTCTGCCTTTAATATTTGCTCTTGTTCAATCTGCAATACCTAGCAGAATCTGGCACGTAGGAGGCATTTTGGCTGAATGAATAAAGGCAGGGAAGATGGTCTTATCTATCCTACTAGAACTCAGAGTTCCTTGAGGCCTGGAACAACAGATTCATTTCTATCAGCAAAACATCTAGCACAGTAGGCAGTCAGTGAATGTTTTAAGAAGTAATAAGTGGAATGGTATAAAATCAGTGAGGATTATTGTTATTAACATTTTAAAGGTTCTTGCAATCCTCCACTAAAAGAAACTTTTCATAATTTCCATCAGCTGCACCTTTCTTTCTAAGACCTTTTGTATTTTTGAATATGACTGAGGGCAGCCTATTTTTATCGAGATCATATACTTCTGTATGTATGCCTATAAAATGGAACAATTTTCGAATATAGAAAATTACATTCAAAGCTGTCCTTGCAAATCGTATCCCACAGAGATATTAGATGGTCAGGGCATGAGCTCTGCTACTTTTTGAAATAAAGTGGTGAGGCACTTGGGATCTCAGAGAATGGCTGCTTGTTAACTGGTTATTGCAAAGATGGGGAAAATGAGGAGCCCCATCAGCAGACCAATGAACTGCTGAGGCCCCTGCACAATCCATTCATACTTTCTTACTGTCCTATTGGCAGTGTTTGAATCTTCGAGAAACTAGCCTTTGTGTTTTGGGAGAGTGGCAGAGGATCAAAAAGAGGCCAGCCTGGCAAGTATCTGATGACATTTCTTCTTACTCATCCTCTCATCCTGTGACTGATAGATAGGAACCCTTGGGTACAAGGGACAGAAAGCCTAGCATAAACGGGCTTTATAAATGGAGATTTGGTTAGCTTATGTAAAATAATTCTTGAGTGCACTCTCAGCTGGGGAGCACCAGTGTCATCCAGGCTTGATTTATCTTCACTCATAACTCTGCTCTCACCTGCATTGCTTCATTATCAGGCTGTACATGGCAATGTGCAGAATCTTCAGGTGTATGGCTTCCCAAGTTCAAGTATACTAGAAAAGAGAGAATATATTTTCCTAGTACAGTATGTAAAAGTTCAAAGAATTACTATAATTGGACTAGCTGAGGTCACATGTACACTTGTTGAGTAATCAATGTGGCCAAGGGAATTCTTTGACTCAGTTGGCCAGACCTGGATCTTCTGCTCTGTTATTGGACTCCTTATATTTGCAATTGAACTAAAGGAATTTGAAATATAGAATATTGACTCCAAAAGGTATTGGGGGTACCATTACTAGGAGAAAAATGTGATAGCAAGCCCAAATAGTAAACACCAGAGACATACTGTACATTGTGCTTTTGCTCTGCTTAGATCAGCTGCTTGCCATTTTCTAATGCACTTCTTTCCACTTTTGAACCATTGCTTCTACCATCCTCCTCATGTTTTCCTGTCAAAATAGTATCTGTCCTTCCAGGGAATATCCTGTTTAAATGTCCCTTTCTTTGTTGATCCTTGGTCAAATGAATTTCTCCTGCTCTGTGTTCCTAAAGTATTTTTTTTTCAGTGATTTACCTCTCCTGATCTTCAAAAAATATTTATTTAATCATAATTAATGGGTGGCAAATCCAATTATGCTCTGGTAGAAATCACAGGCTGCTTGTTAACTGGTTTTGCAAAGATGGGGAAAATGAGGAGCCCCATCAGCAGACCAATGAACTGCTGAGGCCCCTGCACAATCCATTCATACTTTCTTACTGTCCTATTGGCAGTGTTTGAATCTTCGAGAAACTAGCCTTTGTGTTTTGGGAGAGTGGCAGAGGATCAAAAAGAGGCCAGCCTGGCAAGTATCTGATGACATTTCTTCTTACTCATCCTCTCATCCTGTGACTGATAGATAGGAACCCTTGGGTACAAGGGACAGAAAGCCTAGCATAAACGGGCTTTATAAATGGAGATTTGGTTAGCTTATGTAAAATAATTCTTGAGTGCACTCTCAGCTGGGGAGCACCAGTGTCATCCAGGCTTGATTTATCTTCACTCATAACTCTGCTCTCACCTGCATTGCTTCATTATCAGGCTGTACATGGCAATGTGCAGAATCTTCAGGTGTATGGCTTCCCAAGTTCAAGTATACTAGAAAAGAGAGAATATATTTTCCTAGTACAGTATGTAAAAGTTCAAAGAATTACTATAATTGGACTAGCTGAGGTCACATGTACACTTGTTGAGTAATCAATGTGGCCAAGGGAATTCTTTGACTCAGTTGGCCAGACCTGGATCTTCTGCTCTGTTATTGGACTCCTTATATTTGCAATTGAACTAAAGGAATTTGAAATATAGAATATTGACTCCAAAAGGTATTGGGGGTACCATTACTAGGAGAAAAATGTGATAGCAAGCCCAAATAGTAAACACCAGAGACATACTGTACATTGTGCTTTTGCTCTGCTTAGATCAGCTGCTTGCCATTTTCTAATGCACTTCTTTCCACTTTTGAACCATTGCTTCTACCATCCTCCTCATGTTTTCCTGTCAAAATAGTATCTGTCCTTCCAGGGAATATCCTGTTTAAATGTCCCTTTCTTTGTTGATCCTTGGTCAAATGAATTTCTCCTGCTCTGTGTTCCTAAAGTATTTTTTTTTCAGTGATTTACCTCTCCTGATCTTCAAAAAATATTTATTTAATCATAATTAATGGGTGGCAAATCCAATTATGCTCTGGTAGAGAAATCACAGGCTTCCCTGGTAGTTTAGTGGTATAAAATCCATCTGCAATGCAGGAGACTGGAGTTCAATCCCTGGATGAGGAAGATCCCCTAGAGAAGGAAATGTCAACCGACTCCAGTATTCTTGCCTGGAAAACCCCATGGACAAAGGAGCCTGCTGAGCTATAGTTCATGGGGTCGCCAGAGTCAGACTTAGCTACTAAACCACAGAGAAATCAGGTCATTTTATATCACTTAGCATAACTTGATTACTTATCTATAACAATTAGAAAAGTAAGCTCTATGATTAAAAGTCAAGTTTTCAAGTTCCCACCAAAGAAGGTTTTCTCCAATATAAAGATTTTCCCAGCAATATCTTCTTGATGGCTTGATATTTCTTAACATCTCATAACATCATTATCATTATCATCTTCAATACCATTATAATGTTTAGTTTACCTTTTGTCTTTTTTTTTTAATTTTTAAATTTATTTTTATTCTTTATTTTAAAGGTTTTACAGAGTTTTCTTGTTCACATACATGTATGTTCCCAGATCAGTCATATGCATATCCATGGTCCCTACCCACTCAGATCCCCCCATCCCACCCCTCCAGACCTTTGCCCCAAGCCATTGTAAGCACTCCTATTCCCTTAGCACTGTGACACTAGCTATCTTTTCCACACATAACACTATAGGTTTCCTTGTTACTTCCTCCAAGCTTCCCCCTCCCTATTTATTCACCACGATGTCCCTATGTCTATGCTCTGTCTTTTTTTTTTTTCATGAGTTCCCTGTGTGTGATATCAAGACCGTCCTACTAGATTCCATATATGTGTGTTAGTATACTGTATTTGTCTTTCTCTTTTTGACTTACTTCACTTTTTATGATAGGTTCTAGAGCCAGCCACTTCATTAGGATTGAGTCTTCTGCATTTCTTTTAACAGCTGAGTAGTATTCCATTGTATATGTGTACCAGAGCTCCTGGATCCATTCATTCGTCGATGGACATCTAGGTTGCTTCCATGTTTTGGCTATTGTCCTAAAGTATTTTTGAACCTCTGCTCTAGCATCTGTTATAGTCTGTTTGGTATTATAATGACCTGAATTTATGTCTTCATTTTCCTAGGTAACCAGTGTTTTGAGTTACATACTGAATCAGTTATAGCTTTGCATTGCTAACAGCATGCCAAGGATTCTGCCTTATGTACAATATATTCTTGATGAATTATTGACTTAAAATTAATTTGAATAATTAATCATTTTCCCATTTCAGCTTGCTGCATCAATAGCCTGTGCTCACTCCTGCAAACCTGTTCTAGGGCATGAAGTTTTCCCACTTTTTGACTTAAATCCCTCTATACTTATTTTTATATAAAATAATCCTTCAGTTGCTGACTTGTCTATGCTAAGATTGACTTTGAATGAGTTTTTGATTGTCAAGAGGCTGGAAGACATTGACCCTTCCTTCCCATCACTTACATACATTATAGATTTTTGTATCAGAAAGAAATTCATTATTCATAGTATGGTTTTGGCCATATAATCAGCCAGAATTAAGTAGCAATCACAATGGGGTCTTTATATTGTGAATTATATTCAGCATTTTTATAAATCAAGGAACTCTTGACTGTCTGAGAACTCTTCTGACCATTAGAGCAGTTGCTGTTCTGGATGGATACCTAATGACACATCTTCCTTGCTAGTGAAGCTGCCAAGACCAGTGGTTAGTTCTATACCAGGGAGATAATTGGGATGGAAATGGGGAAATATTCAATTTAGTGTAAACTGGCTTTACTGAGTCCTTACTGTAGCTGCATGTCCTTTGTTGTGTGTGGAGGATAAATGGATGAAGACATGGTAGGAACCTCATGGTTCAGGCCTCTGCACAGAACCTTTATTAATAGCATGTTAAGGTTAGTAACAGTTGCTCAGATTACTCCTGGAACATGGAGAAGGTCAGCTTCACCCAGAGTAGGGACATATGATTAGAGTTTCTGGATGTAGTTAATTATCTGGATGTCTCCAAACAGCTCCTGCTTGTGGCTGGGAGAGGTTCAGTAATTGGCCCATGGCTACACATGGAGACAGCTTGTGTGGTGTCCATAGATGTGCATCTCTAGTTGATCAGTCTACCCCATTAAATGTCACTGTCCTTCTCACACCGTATATATGTGTATTTTTGCTCTAGCATTATAGTCTGTTTGGTAATCAAGTCTTTTTAGGTAACCAGTGTTTTGAGTTACATACTGAATCAGTTATAGCTTTGCATTGCTAACAGCATGCCAAGGATTCTGCCTTATGTACAATATATTCTTGATGAATTATTGACTTAAAATTAATTTGAATAATTAATCATTTTCCCATTTCAGCTTGCTGCATCAATAGCCTGTGCTCACTCCTGCAAACCTGTTCTAGGGCATGAAGTTTTCCCACTTTTTGACTTAAATCCCTCTATACTTATTTTTATATAAAATAATCCTTCAGTTGCTGACTTGTCTATGCTAAGATTGACTTTGAATGAGTTTTTGATTGTCAAGAGGCTGGAAGACATTGACCCTTCCTTCCCATCACTTACATACATTATAGATTTTTGTATCAGAAAGAAATTCATTATTCATAGTATGGTTTTGGCCATATAATCAGCCAGAATTAAGTAGCAATCACAATGGGGTCTTTATATTGTGAATTATATTCAGCATTTTTATAAATCAAGGAACTCTTGACTGTCTGAGAACTCTTCTGACCATTAGAGCAGTTGCTGTTCTGGATGGATACCTAATGACACATCTTCCTTGCTAGTGAAGCTGCCAAGACCAGTGGTTAGTTCTATACCAGGGAGATAATTGGGATGGAAATGGGGAAATATTCAATTTAGTGTAAACTGGCTTTACTGAGTCCTTACTGTAGCTGCATGTCCTTTGTTGTGTGTGGAGGATAAATGGATGAAGACATGGTAGGAACCTCATGGTTCAGGCCTCTGCACAGAACCTTTATTAATAGCATGTTAAGGTTAGTAACAGTTGCTCAGATTACTCCTGGAACATGGAGAAGGTCAGCTTCACCCAGAGTAGGGACATATGATTAGAGTTTCTGGATGTAGTTAATTATCTGGATGTCTCCAAACAGCTCCTGCTTGTGGCTGGGAGAGGTTCAGTAATTGGCCCATGGCTACACATGGAGACAGCTTGTGTGGTGTCCATAGATGTGCATCTCTAGTTGATCAGTCTACCCCATTAAATGTCACTGTCCTTCTCACACCGTATATATGTGTATTATCGCCAGGAGTTAATGAAACCACAACCATAGCTGAATCTTTCTATAGTATATTTAAGAGCAAATATCTTTAGTGTAAAAAGGAAACTTGAAAAATATCTTAAGATGAGGAGAGTGCCATATCTACCATATCCCTGGGAAAAATGGATATATGTCAAACTGCATCTGTGCCAGGTATCAAAATTTAGCAGAGGGTATACAGAAACTAAAGTTTCCAACTTGAGGTCCCTTAACTTTGGAGGTAAGAGTTTACAGACTTATCATGCTGACTGAGTAAACAAATGCAATATAATGCCTTCCCCCAGTTTCATTTAAACTGCTAATAAGCTCCTCTTCCAAATAAAATGAACTGACATCTACCTGAAAGGCTTGCACATTTCAGTGTTCCTTAATAGCGACGAACTTTAACCGTTCAAGATAAACATAGGGTACTACAAATTCAAGATAATGAGTTATCTTGGTGGGGAATTTTCAAGCAGATATCAGAGAGACCAGATTAATAATAAACTCATCAAAAGATTTGTTTATTTTTCAGCGAAAACAGAAATATATTGTTTCAAGTTGTCAGTATAAAATGTTGGTTTTTTGGTAGTTCTTTATCCACTGGTATTCTCTGGGATATTACTGAATTACACAAGTATTTTATAGAGCTTTTGATTTACAGAGTCTCCTAGAGATCAACAATCTTTTAAATTAATCAAACTCTACATTTTATGATTATATATACTCACTCTAGGAATACGGAAATACAAATATAGATTCAAACAAAGAAAAAAGTTTCTTTGTTTTTCTTTATTTGAAATTGAGAATTTGCACCAGGCTTCTATGCAATGAAATACCTTAAATGCAGTTATTCCTTTGCCTAATGCTGTCTCTTCATCTTCCAAATGTCTACTACACTTTTCTACCTGGACATTTCACAAGTCCAATGTTTTCAAATCCCACCATTACTTTACCCATGAACAGGTCCCCCCTGGATTCCCACATTTGTATGTGACACCACTGTTGAGCCATTTACTCAGGATTAGTATTTGAGTCATGCTTGTATTTTATTCAGTTTTATATCCACGCCCTGTTACATTTCATTAATAGTCATAAATTTTAGACAATATCTCTCACCTGGACTGTTGTAATAGTCACTTAGTTTGTATGTTTTTGTTAATCGTATCCTTAAAAACCCTCTTACTCTCAATAAAATCTGGATTTGGTTTTGTCACTCCCAATCGTTCCACATTGCCTACAGGAAAACAAAGTCCCTCATTGTCTTAGAATGGCATTTAAGACTTTCATAATCTGACCACAAGCTGACACTAGTATCAATAAGAATGCATATTGAAAAATTGATACTTTCAGGATTGAAGTTAAAGTTTTCCCATTCAACTAATTCTTTGTTTCTCTTTACTTTTAGAGGCAAACTTTCAAAAGTTGCTTCTATTTATTCCCTTCATTATGACAGTGTATTAGCTTCCTTAAGCCCTCCAACATGCATGCTCCTATTTCCCCACCATTAATCTTTCCACGGAGTGTCTTACTCTTTGCTTACTGATGACCTGCATGCTTGTCCAGGTAATAGTCAGAGTCTTCTTTTCACAGTGTGCTCAGTCGTGTCCAACTCCTTTTGTGATCCCATGGACCCTAGCCCATCAGGCTCCTGTGTCCATGGGATTTTCCCAGGCAAGCATACTAGAGTGGACTGCCATTTCCTTTTCCAGGGGATTTTCCCTACCCAGAGTTTGAACCTGTGTCTCCTGCATTGCGGGGGGATTCTTTTTACCACTGAGACACTGGGGAAGCCCTGAGCCACCAACAGCTCTAGTATATAGAACACTCCTTTAGAGTCTGAGAATCCACCTATTTCTGGTTCCCCTGCTGCCTCTCTATCTATCTGCTCTTTTTAAAAATCTCCTTTGCAGACTTGTTACCTTTGGCAAACTCTTTATGATGGCATTCTTCAGAGACCTCTCCTTGTCCCTCTTTACCTGTCACTTTTGCCTTGGGCAATCTCATAAAGTTCCTGAGTTTGATTAGAAGCAGATGACTCAAAATATGCTCATTGGACATGAATTTGAGCAAACTCTGGGAGATAATGAAGCAAAGGGGAGCCTGGTGTGCTGCAGGCCATGGAGTCACAGAGAGTTGGACATGATTTAGTGACTAAACAACAAGACTGACAATATTGCATATCCAGTGCAGATCTTTTCTCTGAATTCCACAGCTGTATACAGTCATCCCTCAGTATCTCGAGGGGATTGGTTCCAGAATTCCCTGTGGATACCACAATTCATGAATGCTCAAGTCCCTTACATGAAATGGTGTAGTACCATTAGCTCTTGATATCCACAGGTCCCATTTCCAAGGATTCAACCAACGACAATTTTATCCACAGTTACTTGAATCCTTGAGTGTGTAATTTGTGGATACAGAAGATTGACTATATTTATCTATGTATTTGATATGTGTGTATGTATTCACAAACCTTAAATATAGACTAGGCACTTAATCAAAATATCCCAAGCCAAACTTATAATTTGTCTCTACCAAACACCTTCTCTGTCTATATTCCTTGACTTAGTGATTGGCACTAATTATATATCCATTATCTGGTCAAAGTCCATGATTTCTTTCTGACTATTTGTATCCAGGTAATTGCTGAATCTCAACAATATCAACTCCTAAGTATTTACCTAATATATCCTGCCTACTTTCCTGGTGGCTCAGACAATAAAGAATCTACCTGCCAATGCCGGAGATGGGGGTTCAGTCCCCGTGTCAGATAGATCCCCTGGAGAAAGGAATGGCTACCCACTCCAGTCTTATTGCCTGCATTGCGGGGGATTCTTTACCACTGAGACACTGGGAAGCCCTGAGCCACCAACAGCTCTAGTATATAGAACACTCCTTTAGAGTCTGAGAATCCACCTATTTCTGGTTCCCCTGCTGCCTCTCTATCTATCTGCTCTTTTTAAAAATCTCCTTTGCAGACTTGTTACCTTTGGCAAACTCTTTATGATGGCATTCTTCAGAGACCTCTCCTTGTCCCTCTTTACCTGTCACTTTTGCCTTGGGCAATCTCATAAAGTTCCTGAGTTTGATTAGAAGCAGATGACTCAAAATATGCTCATTGGACATGAATTTGAGCAAACTCTGGGAGATAATGAAGCAAAGGGGAGCCTGGTGTGCTGCAGGCCATGGAGTCACAGAGAGTTGGACATGATTTAGTGACTAAACAACAAGACTGACAATATTGCATATCCAGTGCAGATCTTTTCTCTGAATTCCACAGCTGTATACAGTCATCCCTCAGTATCTCGAGGGGATTGGTTCCAGAATTCCCTGTGGATACCACAATTCATGAATGCTCAAGTCCCTTACATGAAATGGTGTAGTACCATTAGCTCTTGATATCCACAGGTCCCATTTCCAAGGATTCAACCAACGACAATTTTATCCACAGTTACTTGAATCCTTGAGTGTGTAATTTGTGGATACAGAAGATTGACTATATTTATCTATGTATTTGATATGTGTGTGTATGTATTCACAAACCTTAAATATAGACTAGGCACTTAATCAAAATATCCCAAGCCAAACTTATAATTTGTCTCTACCAAACACCTTCTCTGTCTATATTCCTTGACTTAGTGATTGGCACTAATTATATATCCATTATCTGGTCAAAGTCCATGATTTCTTTCTGACTATTTGTATCCAGGTAATTGCTGAATCTCAACAATATCAACTCCTAAGTATTTACCTAATATATCCTGCCTACTTTCCTGGTGGCTCAGACAATAAAGAATCTACCTGCCAATGCCGGAGATGGGGGTTCAGTCCCCGTGTCAGATAGATCCCCTGGAGAAAGGAATGGCTACCCACTCCAGTATTATTGCCTGGAGAATTCCATGGACAGGAGCTACAGTCCATAGGTTCACAAAGAGTCAGAAACGACTGAGCGACTAAGACTTTCACTACATACATACTATCACTCCTTTCTTTTCTCTTTCCAAAACCAGCACAATAGTGTAACATCTCTACCTTCATCATTTATTTCTTATGTTAATTCTCTATCCTGTAGCATATTGACTGCTTTTCCTCTCTCTAATTTTGTGATACTGTTTTCTTTTGGTTATCCAACCATCTTTGATTTTTGCTTTTTAGCTCTTTTGCTAGCCGCCTTCAGTCTCCTCATCAATTAATGTGGCACTTCTCAGTGTTGTGTATGAAGTCTCTCCTTTTCATATTTCTCTCTCTCCTTAGGTGGTCCCTTCTCTCTTATGGCTTCAAATAACAACTAGGTATTTTAACTATTGGAGTCATAGCTGCAAGCCAGCTTTCTCCCCTGAGTTATACCAGAAGTTTATTTTGAAGTTCTTCGCCTACATGTCCCACAAAACTCAGAAAAACTTGTCCTCCTCTCATCTTTCTTGGCTACTGATGTCATTGTGACTACAGTGTTCTTTTACTTTCTTCTCTGACATGTGATGGTCTACTTATCTTCAAAATCTAGGTAACACCTCTTTCTACAGTCCTCTTTGTCTGATGCTTTCCTTTTTTGGCTCTGGTTAAATTTCTTTGCACGTTAGCCTGGACTTTTTTGGTAGTCAATGACAGAAACTCACTTCTAACCAGCTGAAGTAAGCAGTTGGACTTATTTTAAGCCTTGTGTAACCACACAAATGGCAGTGAATCACATGGCATCAAAGATGGCTGGAGGAGTGAACTCCCATATCAACTGGATTAATTCATTCTCTATTTGTCTGTCTGTCTGTCTGTCTGTCTGTCTGTCTGTCTGTCTGTCTCTCTCTCTCTCTCTCTCTCTCTCTCTCTCTCTCTCTCTCTCTCTCACACACACACACACACACACACACACACACACACACACACACACACACACACACACACACACACACACACACACACACACACACACACACACACACACACACACCCTACTTCTCTCTCTTAGTTTTATTCACTCTACCTGATTTTTATCACACTATAGAAAAGATATTATCAGCAATTCTCATGCTTCACATTTCTGGATCATACTCAGAAGGGGACTCTGTTGCTTGTCCTCTACTGCATTTTGAGAATAAAAAAAAAGATCAAGTTGGAATTCTTTGACTAAGCTCTAGTTATATTCCTAACCCTGGATCAATTACATGTAATTGTGAAATCGTGGTATTAAAATTTACCCTAATTTGGTCAGCCATGCAAAACCAATCAACCATGACAGAGTAGAAAGGGATATGAACACACAGAAGATTTTGCTAGAACCTCCTGGTTTAAATGGAAGTACATGGGATTTGGAGGAGAATTTTCCATAATGAAAGGTAAGAAAGGCATACAAAATAGTTTTCTACTAATCTTCTTGTATATTTCTTGAAGGTTACTCTGTGTGTGCGTGTGTGTGTGTGTGTGTGTATGTGTGCGTGAGTGAGAGAGAGACATGTTTTGAATGCATGAAGCACATATAGGCATTATTTCTTTTCTTCATTTAAAATTTTTTCTTTAGTTTTAAAGTGGTGATCTGTCTTCTAAAAGTTTCTAGGAATTCTCTTTTCCCTCATGGAAAAAAAGACTAATATTGGGGAAAACTCCCTTTTGTCCTGGGAAACTTAAACAGATTCTTCTGTACCTATTACTGTTCTCTGGGGAGATATAAAAGATCAGTTAATCTAAATAAGTGCTGGGGTTCTGCATGCTGATGAAGTCATGCATTCTTCTTTTTTTAACTATATGCTTGAAAACTCCTGGGAAAGGAATAGGTACATTTGTATAGAATGGAGATGCAGTACAACACATGAGCCTCACCTACTGCTTTCAGTTTGGTGATAGTGCCTTGGCTTCCATGGCGAGTCCTGTGGTGAATGGAACGCCAGAGAAATCTAAGGCAACAGAAAGGGTCAGTTAGAGCTCCTTTGGTGTTGGCCTTTGTGTAGATTGCCCTTTAGAGCTGTATTTACATTCCTATTCTATACTGACCCATGACATCCAGGTGACTAAGAACTACATCTAATAGCAACATAAGCCACCTTTAGTGATTTCAAAAATGAAATGCCTTTTCAAAATATGATTCCCACACACAGATCTCCTGATTACTTTTATCCAGCATCTTTAATTGAGCACATATCTGGTATACTGACTTACTATTTTCATGATACCTTCACAGTTTGGCTCTCTGATAATCCATGCAAACAGGGTGATTGAATAGAGGTTTACATAAATGCCTGAATGAAAATTTCTCCTTGATGTTTGTCCTAGAGTCTCTATATGTGTGCTTAGGCATGCCTTCAACTCTCAAGCAGGCATTTGACAAATGTGTCTTTGTTTTCACTTCCCACCTGTGTAGAATCCTATGCTCAATCTGGGGTAAAAGTGTTGAGTCTTTTCAGGTATCCTTTGGGCCCTCACACAGCCCTGCATGTGTGAATTGATTCCTAGAATTTTAGAAAAGGTACTGCTTTTCAAAACCTTAATAGATAGTACTGTTTTACCAAATATTTGTTTTACCTTTTGGCTGGTCTCTCATTTGTCCTAACTGGTATCACTACTTCATATAGCTGCAGTATTAAACAGTTGTTGGTTGTTTTTGACAAACACCCTGTGAATAGGTCTTTTCCACCTAAGAGGACTTTGACTCACACAAATGAAGAGAAGTGTTGTGGTTGAGACTTTTCCAGGGCATTGCAAAATAGGTCACATAATAAGAGTTCTTTAGGGATTAGGTGATAAGGGGAGTTTTGAACACATTCTGTCTATAGTGGCTTTTAGGTTGATGACTTGAAGGAATGTTGTGGTTGTGAGGTTGTTTAGAATTTAAGTGCATGGAGCATGACTGGGTGGAAGTAGGACAGCTAAAATGCAACAGAACTTATTGTTCTTACTGATATTCAGCCATTTTTGTCCAATAAACATTTCTTGAATTGTTGCAAGCCTTTTCTTAATTTCTATAATCCCAAAAGAGTTGACAATTTTTACTGGTATTTCTCTTGCTTTTCTGGAAGAATAGATTTTTTGGGATTACTTCATCTGTCATTCCAGAAGTGACTGCTGTATTTTATATGCCATTTCAAATCAGAAATTCTCCTGATAGAAGTTCTAAGTGTGACACGTCCTTCATAAATGTGGCTGCTTCTTTGGTATCAATCAGCTGGAACCAATTATTAAGAACATCTTCATTTCATGTTTATTATCCATATGCATTTATTGCAGATTGGCATGGAATTGTGCTAGCATACTGGGGAACACACATTGCCTTTTCAGGTTCTCATTCTTTTTTTTTTTTTTTTATCTGCAAATTGTTGAAAGTAGAGCAGGTGATCTTAAAGCTATCTTTTAACTGTGATGTTGTCCTGATTGACTTTCTGCTTTAGAAGTTTAATCTACCCTGGAGGTAACTTAGGCTTGCCAAATTCAGACCTATAGGCCTGATTATGACAAATTACAGAAAGCTTTTTGAAAAGAAAAGTGAGACACCAGTGAGTGGATGCCCTAATGAAGTTCTCTATTTATAAATAAGACACCCTATTCTCCCTCCACAGGCATGAGTTTTAGTAATGTCACTGATGACATATCCACCCCTATCCAGTAAGAATGGAACAGCTTCAGACCCTCACCTTTTGCCTTTAAAATCAGTGACATAGTTCTTATGGCTAACATCCACACAGGGACAGGCAGTTAAGTTCTCTGATGAGTGGCTCCAATGGATTTCAATGAAGCACATACATACCCGGGAGGATACTTACTAAACCGGCAACTTTGGCTCTGAGAAACTGGGTTAGGTCCTGTCAGGTGAGAAAATGACTACTGTAGTACCTTGTAGTACTCAGTTGAAGGGCCTGGGTTAAGGATAGCCTGGAAAATACAACCTTTTTTCCCCCCATCCTCAAGTTGTCTTAGCTACGTTATAGGGAAATGTTGCCACGTAAAATAAGCTAATCCTCTCCCAACAGAACTTATTGTTCTTACTGATATTCAGCCATTTTTGTCCAATAAACATTTCTTGAATTGTTGCAAGCCTTTTCTTAATTTCTATAATCCCAAAAGAGTTGACAATTTTTACTGGTATTTCTCTTGCTTTTCTGGAAGAATAGATTTTTTGGGATTACTTCATCTGTCATTCCAGAAGTGACTGCTGTATTTTATATGCCATTTCAAATCAGAAATTCTCCTGATAGAAGTTCTAAGTGTGACACGTCCTTCATAAATGTGGCTGCTTCTTTGGTATCAATCAGCTGGAACCAATTATTAAGAACATCTTCATTTCATGTTTATTATCCATATGCATTTATTGCAGATTGGCATGGAATTGTGCTAGCATACTGGGGAACACACATTGCCTTTTCAGGTTCTCATTCTTTTTTTTTTTTTTTTATCTGCAAATTGTTGAAAGTAGAGCAGGTGATCTTAAAGCTATCTTTTAACTGTGATGTTGTCCTGATTGACTTTCTGCTTTAGAAGTTTAATCTACCCTGGAGGTAACTTAGGCTTGCCAAATTCAGACCTATAGGCCTGATTATGACAAATTACAGAAAGCTTTTTGAAAAGAAAAGTGAGACACCAGTGAGTGGATGCCCTAATGAAGTTCTCTATTTATAAATAAGACACCCTATTCTCCCTCCACAGGCATGAGTTTTAGTAATGTCACTGATGACATATCCACCCCTATCCAGTAAGAATGGAACAGCTTCAGACCCTCACCTTTTGCCTTTAAAATCAGTGACATAGTTCTTATGGCTAACATCCACACAGGGACAGGCAGTTAAGTTCTCTGATGAGTGGCTCCAATGGATTTCAATGAAGCACATACATACCCGGGAGGATACTTACTAAACCGGCAACTTTGGCTCTGAGAAACTGGGTTAGGTCCTGTCAGGTGAGAAAATGACTACTGTAGTACCTTGTAGTACTCAGTTGAAGGGCCTGGGTTAAGGATAGCCTGGAAAATACAACCTTTTTTCCCCCCATCCTCAAGTTGTCTTAGCTACGTTATAGGGAAATGTTGCCACGTAAAATAAGCTAATCCTCTCCCAACAAAGGGGTGGTTTCCATGTAAGTAATCCTTCTTAAGCTAAAGAGATCCAAAGGACAGTTGTCATGTTCAGATTTGCTGGAGCTGACAGCAAGAAGAAAATTTGTTTCTCTACCAGTTGGTTTACAAAATCCATTGGAAGTCAGTGATTTTTTAAGCATAAGACCTAATACCCCCCTATATCCAGTGAAAATATCCTTTAAAAACATAGACTTAGCATGGTACAAGACAGAGTCCTTGGCATATAGATCTTGCGCTATAGAAAGTAAAACAGATGATATATAAATGAAGAAATACGTATTAGTGCTGGGTACTGAGGAAACAATGGTTGGTTTTGCAGTCATACGTTAATCACTTTTATGCTATTCCATGCATGTACGCATAAACACAAATGAGTTCATGTTAGACATATGTTCTGGAACTTGGTGAAGAGATTTGGGCGTGTAAAATGAATTTTAGAGTTATAAGAAGCCACTGGGTTCAAGAATGCATTGGAGGAGAGGAAATCTGACTATAAGCAGATTTCATGAGTTTGTGAGGAAGTAGAAGGAAAATAGGGGCAGGAGCTATAGGGGTACAAATAGAAAGCTATGGAAAAAGAGTAATGAGTATCTAGGTATACATCTTATAAATATTTAGTAATCAGTAGAAGCTTCAGGAGAAGGTGAGGGATAAGGAGGCCTGGCGTGCTACAGTCTATGGGGTCACAGAGAATCAGACACAACTTAGCAACTGCACAGCAACAACAGAGCTTTATACTCATCGTAAGAATGGAACTTCAGATTTGAAAAGGACATATTTAGGCTCATCACAGGGACAGGCAGTTAAGTTCTCTGATGAGTGGCTCAATGGATTTCAATGAAGCACATACATACCGGAGGATACTTACTAAACCGGCAACTTTGGCTCTGAGAAACTGGGTTAGGTCCTGTCAGGTGAGAAAATGACTACTGTAGTACCTTGTAGTACTCAGTTGAAGGGCCTGGGTTAAGGATAGCCTGGAAAATACAACCTTTTTTCCCCCCATCCTCAAGTTGTCTTAGCTACGTTATAGGGAAATGTTGCCACGTAAAATAAGCTAATCCTCTCCCAACAAAGGGGTGGTTTCCATGTAAGTAATCCTTCTTAAGCTAAAGAGATCCAAAGGACAGTTGTCATGTTCAGATTTGCTGGAGCTGACAGCAAGAAGAAAATTTGTTTCTCTACCAGTTGGTTTACAAAATCCATTGGAAGTCAGTGATTTTTTAAGCATAAGACCTAATACCCCCCTATATCCAGTGAAAATATCCTTTAAAAACATAGACTTAGCATGGTACAAGACAGAGTCCTTGGCATATAGATCTTGCGCTATAGAAAGTAAAACAGATGATATATAAATGAAGAAATACGTATTAGTGCTGGGTACTGAGGAAACAATGGTTGGTTTTGCAGTCATACGTTAATCACTTTTATGCTATTCCATGCATGTACGCATAAACACAAATGAGTTCATGTTAGACATATGTTCTGGAACTTGGTGAAGAGATTTGGGCGTGTAAAATGAATTTTAGAGTTATAAGAAGCCACTGGGTTCAAGAATGCATTGGAGGAGAGGAAATCTGACTATAAGCAGATTTCATGAGTTTGTGAGGAAGTAGAAGGAAAATAGGGGCAGGAGCTATAGGGGTACAAATAGAAAGCTATGGAAAAAGAGTAATGAGTATCTAGGTATACATCTTATAAATATTTAGTAATCAGTAGAAGCTTCAGGAGAAGGTGAGGGATAAGGAGGCCTGGCGTGCTACAGTCTATGGGGTCACAGAGAATCAGACACAACTTAGCAACTGCACAGCAACAACAGAGCTTTATAATAGTGCAGGAAATAGCAGCAGAATGGAGGATCAAGAAAGAGACCCAAATATCTGTCAGCCATAGCATACATTTTACATGTCAAGTCTGTGGGGAATATGGAGGGTTTTTTTTTTTTTTTTTTAAATGAGTGTTTTTCAGACAGTTGTCTAGGAAAACATTGCCTAAGAAGTTTAAAAAAGGAGAAGAAAAAATCAAGACAAAAATAAGACTTTTGAAACAAATTATGTTGGTACGAGTTTTCTCAGAATGATAGAAAATCTAAAATATTAAAGACCATAAATTTGAAGTGGTTACAACATAGTTATTCACAGAAAGAGTCAAAAATAAAAAATGGCCAACTGGAAAAATTTGACACAGATGACAAATTGTATATTTTTGATGGATAAAACAACTTACTGTATTAATAACAATAAAAAATAACACATTAGGAAAATGACCCATGAATTGAATAAGCACTTCACCAAAAACAGATATACAAATGACTAATAAACATGTGAAAATATATGATTGCTCTCAGTCATGTTTGAGTTACTGTGAACTAAAATAACTACGAAAAAACATTTGTTATATATAAAATGGGTAAGTGTTTTAAAATAGGTGAGGATAGGCAGAAATCGGCGTTCTTGAACACTTTGCTTGTGATGTAAACACAGCATTATTAATGCTACGTTCACATATTGTTTAACCCAATAATTCTACTTCAGTGATTGCTTCTAAATACACACACACACACACACACATGTTCACACACAGAAACACACATTTTCACAAAGTTAGAAAAATGTTTGAAGGTTTTGTATAAGGATATTTAGTGGTATATATTCAAAAATAAACTCTAGGCAATTAATATCCATTAATAGGAGATGGGATGTTTCTAGCTTTTGCACTTTGAATTTAAGTATGTGAAGAGAAAAACCTGATTGGAGAGGCTAAAGGAGAGAAGAGGTTTAAGTGCAATTGATTAAGCCAGCACTGTAGTGTTGAGGGGTGTGTTGTAATTAGGCGGGAACAATTTAAAGAGTGGTGAACTTTGTTCCTTTTTCAGGGTGTTTGGAGGACATAGGCATGGAAATAGTTTTCAAATATGAGGGGAATGGATAAGGAAAGGAAAGAAAAAGGGTTTTTTTGACCTCTTTCCTTAGCACAGGGTTAAAGAAATAAACACTGGCTGTGATTAAATTGAGTTTTGACTGCTGATCTGTGTTGTTCTGATAGCAGCACCTCTTTGGGATGGAAATGTAGGAATATAGGGGACACACAGTGTGGTATAATATGTCAGTGTGTGTAAATACTTTAATTCTAAATCAAATATAAATCTAAATAAATGTGTATCTGTATCTTCCTACTTTTATCTTTCTGTCTGTCCATCCATCCATCCACTTGTTATGAACCAAGGGCTCTTCTCCAACCCCTTTCCATTGATTGACTCACTGGACCCTCATAAAATCTCTCCAAGGTTATTTAGTCTCCTCACTGGTTAGGTGAGGACACTGAGGTATGACATGGTTGGTGGTGGTTGTTTAGTTGCGAAGTCCTATCCAACTCTTTTGTGATCCCATGGACTGTTTGATACTGCTCTCAACAGTTTATTCAACATCCACCCAATAGTTTATTTAAGCTTTTGAAGTCAGTAATACATGAGATTAGTTTTATAATATTTTGTGCAGAGTTTTCATTGTGGTGTTTGCCAAATTTTGTTATCCATATAGTGCTGACCTTATTTAATATGTGGAATTTTGAATTATTTTTCTGTATTCTATACCTGACTAAATAGCCTTGGAATTATGTTTGTTCTCTGTTTTCCAAAGCTCATCTGTGAAATTATATGTGTGGGAAATGATTGAGAAGATTTGCTCTTGATAAAATGATTTCAATTTCTTTCATGGATGTGGTTAGTAGATTGCTTGTGTCTTATTTATTATTATCAGTCAAAGTGAGGAACTAGAAAGTCATTTAATCCAGATTTTAATGTTTATTTGCATAAAATTTATGCCAAGTATTATATGTTACTTAAAACATTGTTTTGTATCTAAAATTATTTTCTCCATGTAATTTGCAGTTTTCTATTTTTGTGATTTCTCAATTTTTGGCTGATTTTGTTAGCTAATGATTTGTATATCTTTGTGATTTTTCACATAAATTCTTGAGAGTAATTACTCTGCCTTTTTTTTTAATGTTCAAAATTATTAATATCTGATTCCTCCTTATTAATCATTTATTTCTGCTTTATTGTAACTTGATGGATTTTTTTATTTATTGAATTGATTTAATTTTATCTTTCCATACGTAAAGGTTTAAGTTTGTGTAACAGTGTAACTACTTCTGAAGTGGCTTTGATCCAAACCTGTGATAGACGATATTCTTTTCACTATCTGCATTTTCCAGATACTCTACAGTCTCCCTCCACTTTCCTATTGGACATAAGAATTTGTGTGCTACTTGTTGCTTGTAATCTCTGTATCAGTATGTTTTATATGTTTTTATTTATTAAAACCTTCTGGTTTTATAGCTGTAGCTTGAATAACCTTATCTGCACATTTTCTCCATTAGGGCTCATGAGTACTTAAAAACGAGTTTGTTCTCTAGTGACAGAGGGTCACTCTGGCTGCTGTGTGGAAAACTGGCTAGATCCTATCCAACTCTTTTGTGATCCCATGGACTGTTTGATACTGCTCTCAACAGTTTATTCAACATCCACCCAATAGTTTATTTAAGCTTTTGAAGTCAGTAATACATGAGATTAGTTTTATAATATTTTGTGCAGAGTTTTCATTGTGGTGTTTGCCAAATTTTGTTATCCATATAGTGCTGACCTTATTTAATATGTGGAATTTTGAATTATTTTTCTGTATTCTATACCTGACTAAATAGCCTTGGAATTATGTTTGTTCTCTGTTTTCCAAAGCTCATCTGTGAAATTATATGTGTGGGAAATGATTGAGAAGATTTGCTCTTGATAAAATGATTTCAATTTCTTTCATGGATGTGGTTAGTAGATTGCTTGTGTCTTATTTATTATTATCAGTCAAAGTGAGGAACTAGAAAGTCATTTAATCCAGATTTTAATGTTTATTTGCATAAAATTTATGCCAAGTATTATATGTTACTTAAAACATTGTTTTGTATCTAAAATTATTTTCTCCATGTAATTTGCAGTTTTCTATTTTTGTGATTTCTCAATTTTTGGCTGATTTTGTTAGCTAATGATTTGTATATCTTTGTGATTTTTCACATAAATTCTTGAGAGTAATTACTCTGCCTTTTTTTCTAATGTTCAAAATTATTAATATCTGATTCCTCCTTATTAATCATTTATTTCTGCTTTATTGTAACTTGATGGATTTTTTTATTTATTGAATTGATTTAATTTTATCTTTCCATACGTAAAGGTTTAAGTTTGTGTAACAGTGTAACTACTTCTGAAGTGGCTTTGATCCAAACCTGTGATAGACGATATTCTTTTCACTATCTGCATTTTCCAGATACTCTACAGTCTCCCTCCACTTTCCTATTGGACATAAGAATTTGTGTGCTACTTGTTGCTTGTAATCTCTGTATCAGTATGTTTTATATGTTTTTATTTATTAAAACCTTCTGGTTTTATAGCTGTAGCTTGAATAACCTTATCTGCACATTTTCTCCATTAGGGCTCATGAGTACTTAAAAACGAGTTTGTTCTCTAGTGACAGAGGGTCACTCTGGCTGCTGTGTGGAAAACTGGCAGAATTGAGGTGAGGATAAAAGCAGTGTGACAAGCAGTGAACTTTTGCAGTTAACCAAGTAAGATCAGATGATGGCGAAGACCAGGGTGATCGTGGTGAAGATAGCGAGAAGTGGTTCACTCCTGGATGTAGTATGTTTTAAAGATGGTGCTAATAGGGTTTATATTTTATAAATTCTGTTATGTATATCAGGTGTAGAATGATAAAGAGAGGAGCAGCAAGCAGGGCTGGCTGCCCAGGCATTTGGTCTGAGTAACAAAGAAATCAGCTGAGATGGAGAATATTTAAGTGAGAACCGATTTAAAATGAAAGTTTGTTTAGTAGATCAGTTTTGAACTTGCTGGTTTTAGTATTTCCATCAGCCCTGTTAATGAAGATGTTAAGTTAAAAATGTGATATAGAAAGCTAGATTTCTGGAGAGATTTGAGCTTGGAGATAAGACATTTGTGAGTCATCAATGTATAGATGGCATTAAGGATGAATCAACCACAGTAGTGAGTACCGATATAAGAGGGAATAGGTAAAATAACTGAGGCCTGGGTTTTTGCAGTCTTTTGAAGTCTAGGCAAAGAACAAAGAGTGAATAGAGGGCGAATTTGCCGCTAGGTAAAAATAGTATCCCGAAGGTCAAGTGAAAAATGAATGTCAGTGAAGAGAGAGTAGTCTACTGTGTCAGATGCTCTGATAGGTCAGATAATAAGAGAAATGATCAGTATATTTGGCAGCAAAAGCTTCCTTGCTGACCTTGATCGGGACAGTTTCAGAGGTGTGGTAGGGGGCAGCCTGATTGGCTCAGGTTCAAGAGAGGATCTGAGCAAAGATTTTGGTGGTAGTGAACCTAGACAATTTCTTTTAGAAATTTGGAGTAAAAATGGTAATGTACAAGTGGTATGTGGAGTCAAGAGAGACCTTTTTAGAGGGAAGTAGGTCCTTCCTCTTTTGTAGATTATTTGTGGTTTTTCATCAGTCTTTCTGCCCTTTGGAGAACGTATTATTCATAGGTACAATGACCCTCTCTGTTACTTCTCTTATCTTATTTTCACTTCTCCTGACAACTTAAAACAGTGTGGGGAGAACTGAGCAGAGTGACTTGGGGTAGCAGGTGTCTTTAATTTGGTGCTGTGTTCTCAGAGCACCTTGTCTAAATTTTCCTTACCCAGGAATATATTTCCCCTCTTTTTTTTCGGTTGTCTTTTTGAAATCAGCAGATCCACTCGGATGAATGTCATTGTCCCTTGCCCTGTATTTCATTGGTTTTTGAAATTTCCTGTTCATTTTTTTTCTGCTGAATTAACCTTGGTCAACAATTACAAATCTGATTTCACCTTCCACTGTGTCCTCCAAGTTATATTACCTGTGACTTTTCTGCAGATTTCAAGACAAAATGCCAAACGATAAAGCTAGAATTCCCTTGTGGTCTCTGTTTTCACTAAATCTCCTCTTGCACTGTTGGAGTTAGAAAGGACACTCACTAGAAAGACTCAGTTTTTTTGTTTTTTTTTTTTAAGATGTATTTATTTATTTATTTTGGGCGGGGGTCGGGTTGGGGAGGGAGGGGAGCGGGCGGCCACTTCTATTGGTCTTTCATTTCTCCATTTTCATCCGTGTTTGTTCTTTGGCTCCTGTAGGCCTCCCATTGCGGTGGCGTCTGTAGTCGCAGAGCACTGACTCTGGGCGCATGCGCTCCAGAGCTCCGGCTCGGTAATTGGACACATGGGTCCAGCCACTCCGCGGCACGTGGGATCTTCCCAGGCCAGGGATCGAACTGGCGCCCCTTGCATTGCAAGGCGGTGTCCTTACCCACTGGACCACTAGGGGAAGCCCAAGACTCAGTTTCTTATTGAGTCTGTCTGAGTCTCTGGATCTCATTATTCTAAATGATTAATTGTTGATCTCATTATTCTAAATGATTAATTGTTGATTAGAATTTTCAGGAACCAAGTATTTTCTTTTCAGAGAATTTCCTATCCACTAGAGCATGTAAAGATACTTATCTTTCCTTGTTTTCTTTATCGAGTTGGTCTAATTCTATTAAAATTGCTTATAGTGGTAAAAGTGAATATATTTATAAAACATCAAATTTACTGTTTTAACCATGCTAGGCGTACAGTTTCGTGGCACTGTGTCCATTCACACTGTTGCACCACTGTTAACATCATTCGGCATCAGAACATTTTCATCTTCCAAAACTGGAACTCTGTACCCATTTAACAATAACTCTCCATTTGTCCCTGAACAAAGCAGTGGCAAAAAACATTCTACTTTCTGTGTCTAAGTTTGACTATTCCAGGTACTAAGAGGAATTATACAATACTTGTCCTTTTGCATCTGGCTTATTTCACTTAGTGTAATGTCTGTAAGATTTATTCACATTGTAGAAGATGTCAGAATTTCATTTGTTTTAATGCAGAATATGACTTAATTGTATCTTATACTGTATTTTATCTGTTCATCCATCAGTAGACACTGGATTTTTTCAAACTTTTGGCTATTGTGAATAATGCTCTTGTGAACACGGGTGTACAAATATCTGTTTGAGTGTCTGCTTTCAATTCTTTGGGGTATATATCTAGAGGTAGAATGGCTGGATCATATGGTAATTCTGTCTTTAATGTTATGAAGTGCTGCCAGACTGTTTTCTGCAGTCTCAGTCTCAGTTCTCGCTGTAAATCAGAATCACTGCTTGAGCTTTAAGACTGCACTGTCCATCTCTACCACTGCAGACTCTGATCCAGTCGATGGGAGGATACAAGTCACTTAGGTTGCTTTTCATCATTCATATTTTAAAAAATACTAGTGATAAGTTACTAAGAGGTAGTTTTTGAAGAGTGAAAATAAAAGAATATGGAGCAAAAAGTAAGTCTCTCATTAGCATTTGAAGTGTATATTTACATACATCTGTCTACACAGCCGCATGCATTTTTCTGTGTTTTTAAGAAAATAAATGTGACCATACCATACAGTTTCTGCAGCATGCATGATTATCTTATTTAATCTCAAATATCTTTTATTTCCATTCATGTAAATCTAGTTCAGTCTTTTTCAACAGATGCAAAATATGCCATGGTATAGATGCATTATTCCCTAAATCAATTGGCAAGCATTTAGGTTTTCCCATTTTTTAAAATTATAAAAAATTAGTATTTAGGTTACCTGAATATAATTTTAAGTTTTGATATTAGGGATGCAAGGTTTATGAAATTTGGAACAACTTGATTAAAGAGTATGATCATTTTCTGTGTTTATGGATATTTCCTGGCTGTACTTCAAAGAGGCAGTGTCAATTTTTATAAACAATTTTTTGAAGCATAGTTGATTTACAATATTGTGTTAGTTTCAGGTGTATATCACAGTGAATCAGTTCTATATATATATATATTTTTTTTTTTTCCCCCCTCAGAATGTTGAGTATAGTTCCATGTGCTATAGAAGGTCCTTGTTGGTTACCTGTTTCATTTATAGTAGCCTGTATACATTAATCCCAGTCTACTAATTTATTTCTGTCTCTACTCCTTTGGAGAAAAGGCAGTGTCAAATTAAGCTCTTGTCATTAGTGAATGGACATGGCTTTTCCCTCTCTCCCGCATGTTGGATATTTGCCTCTGGAATGTGAACTCCTCCAATGTTTCTCAATCGTTGCCTTCATCCTTAGGTGTTAGAAGATAACTAGAATGGGCTTGAGTTGAGTATCTTCTTTCCTCCAGGTAAATTAGGCTCTTATTGTAACCTAGCAGGTTAGGCTCTAGTTAGCTAGTTTCTCCTGAGGGCTGGCCTTGGAAACCATATTTCAAACCATATTTCAAAATGGTTCCTTTTCCTCTGCCCTTGATGGGATCATGAGAGATTTTATTCACTGACATTTATTGTGGGTATCTGGTGAAGTAAATGGAGGTAAATCTCACAGAATTATGGGGATGCCCCTGTGATAGTCTTTAACTATCAGTTTCCATAGTAAGCCTTCAATGATTTGTCAGTTACAGTTCAGATTTATCTGCCCCTGCTCTGGTTCCTCTGTAGGTTTCTACTAATGTGCCTCTGCTCTGTTGAAGTAAGGAGTCCATGTATTCACCTGTCTCTCCCCAATCTCTGGAGCAGTGAGTCATTTGTGCTGTGATCTGTAAGATCCTTTCTTATGGATCTTAGAAGAGTTACTGATTTTTCAGTCTGTTCAGCATTTTACCTGTTAAGATAGGGGGGTGACTTCCAAGCTCCTTTTACATGTGGAACTGGAAACCAGAAGTCCTTTTAATTTCATTTTATTTGGCATATATTCCCTTTTAATTTCATTTTATTTGGCATATATTCTTCATATGTTATACTTGAGGGGAAAACTACTTCCTAGTTGAATCGAGGTTGGGCTTTCATTTTTTCAGCCTTATGCTTTTTTCCCCCATCAATCTGTTTCAGAAAGGAGATGCTATAAATACTTTTACTATGCATTATTTTAGAAATCTCACAAAGTATCCTTTACAAAGTAGTAAGTACACTGCAGATATAACTTTGGATGAAAATACTTCTATGATTTTAACAGTCATCTTTTTTTGTGCTCTTCTAGTCAATAAACATTTATGTTTGAACTCTAGTGCTAAACCCTGCCCTCAATTCTTGTTGGTTAGAGTAATGGGTTGTTAGTGCCCCTGAGCAGTTATTGTTAATTAAGGATTAGAAAACTATGACTGAAGATTTTACATAAACTGTGTGTCATGTGAGGCAAGTCATGATAGAGGTGGATACAAAAAGAGGATCATCACCACAAAGAAAGGCACCTGCTAACTATTTTAAAATGTTGAATTAACACAAATCATAATTAGAATCCTATCTGATAGAAGTACGAACAATAAGTATATTATTGACAGTTTTAGATGGGGTTTGAGGATGATCATGGGTTCTAGGTGTATTTATCAGGAGGAAAGATGTGGTTCTATGACATTTTGGGATCCTATTCAGGGAAATGTCTGATTGCTTTGAACCTAAAATATGTGTAGAGTGGAAGTGAGAGATAAGACTCTGATAGTTACTAACGGTCAACAGTATTGCTTGGATCTTACGTGACTGCAAATCCATTAACCTCTGAAATGTTACAGTTCTCCCACAAAGGAAATGGGGCATCTACTCTGATATGATATAAAATCATCCATTAGGGCTGATGCCAATGACTGAAAAGGTATAATAACAAAGATAATGGTACTGATGTAACTTTAAACCAACTGAGCCTAACAATCTCCACTGTGGACTTTCTTCTCTATGCAGGCTAGGAAATTTCTAAGACATCGCTGTGGCTCTTTTCATGCTTACTATAAGGTCAGATGCCTAGAATTCACTTTGGTTAGGTACCCAACCCTGAGTACATTGCCTTTTATATACCATATTTTGGAGAACATGTCTCTAATGGACCTTGGTGTCAGTCAGCGTGACCTGTCTGAGAACATGAGCTTGCTTCTGGAGCACCCCCTGCTAAGGATGAGTCCAAGAAGAAATTGTCGGCCCTGCATGAACAGTGCTGGACCTTCACCCTTTACCCAGTAGCTGCACCTAGAGCACAGCAAAACATTTGCATCCTGACTTCCTTCCTACTTTATAGGTGTCACTCAGAAGACACTACATAAGATAAATCAGGAAAACTGAATATTTCATATATGCCACAGCAAATCAGCTGATGTTTATGGGCAGAAGGAAATTGGCACTGGATGCCATGGGGAGAAGAAGTTTTTAATACTGCATGCACTCCTGTTGTAATCAAAATGAAGTTGTAATTTATGTTTAGGAACTATAAAAATAACCTTCTAGCCTAATGTGGATTTCCATTTGGTTTCTGAGCAAATAGAGCAGAATTATAGGAAACCATACAAGAAAAATTCCTCTAAATCTCTGCATTTTACATGCTAAGAAGGCATTCTAATTGACTGTGTGCTAAGATTAGAGGTTGACTATTACTGGAAAAGGTTAAAATGTTAAAACCCTGAAATTTTGAAAATGGTAGAGTATTTGTATTTGGAGTGTTTTCATATACTGAAAGTCTAGTCTATTAAGTTATGTAACTTCTTCCACGCCAAAGCAATATTTAAGAGACCAGTTGATGATAACAATGTATAATAGATTCTTCAAGCTTAGTCATCAGAGTAAAAATTATCCAGCAAGCTAAATAAAAACATCCTGCCTTAATACAAATTTCTCAGTACATTTTGGGGACTTAAGAGAATTTGGGCTAATTCCATTCCCATCTCCCAAACTGTGAACTTCTGCAGTTGAACTGACCACATTAACCTATTACTTGATTTTGTTTATTGTCACCAACTCACAACCCAAGCAATGCATAATTGAACCAGGAAAGTTGTAAAGAATGTTTGACATAGGTATCATTGAATAAAGTGCTTGGATTTTTATATATGTGTCTTCAAAATTTCAGATTCTGTATTTATACTCTGACATGTTATTCTAAGATTGTGATGTCAAATTATTTGGGAAACTTGCCAACTGAAGTTCTACCCATTTAACAACTATCTCTTTGTTCCTCTACAAAGCAGTGGCAAAAAAAAAAAAGGATTCTACTTTCTGTGTCTTAATTTGACTACTTTATATAAGAAGAATCATACTGTACTTGTCCCTGTGTGTCTGGCTTGTTTCACTTAATGTAATGTCTTCAAGGTTTATCCCCATTGTCACAGATTTCAGAATTTCATTCTTTTTAAGACTAGGTAATATTTCATTGTATCTTAAATCATATTTTGTCCATCTGTTCATCAGTGGATACCTGAGTTTTTTCTATTCTTTGGCTATTGTGAATGATTTCATTATAAACATGGGTGTATAAATACCTATTTGAGTGCCTGTTTTGAATTCTTGAGGTATATACCCAGGTGTAGAATGGCAGGATCATATGGTAAATCTATCTTTAATGTTATGAAGTGTTGCCAGATTGCTTTATACAGTCTTAGTTCTTACTGTGCATCAGAATGACCACTTGAACTTTAAAAAAAAATTAAAATACTTGCTGTCTTGCTGTCTACATTCTTGGAGACTCTGAATCACTAGATGTGAGGGTACATCTGACTTAATGTTTCTTGTTCAAGATTATGTTTTAAAAAATGCTAGTGGTAAGTTATTAAGAGTTAGTTTTTAAAGAGTGAAAATAAAATTATGGAGCAAAATGTTCAAGTCTCCCATTAACATTTGGAGTGTATCTTTTTTTTTTTTCTATTTTTTTGACCACTTCTATTGGTCTTTCGCTTACCTATTTTCATCCATCTTTGTTCTTTGACCCGTGTGGGCCTCCCATCACAGTGGCCTCTGTCGCTGCAGAGCATCGGCTCTAGGCCCATGTGCTCTAGAGCTCCAGTGTGGTAATTCAACACATCGGTTCAGCTGCTCTGTGGCACGTGGGATCTTCCCAGGCCAGGGATCGAACTGGCGCCCCTTGCACTGCAAGATGGTGTCCTTAACCACTGGACCACCAGGGAAGCCCTTGAGTGAATCTTTATATACACGTGTGTATATGCACTCACACACACATACGTACTTGTTTGTATAAGAAATGTGGTCACACTTTACACAGTTTCTAGCGCTTTTATCTCCTCTCAGTAGTGATATAAGAAAAATAATGATAGACAGGGAATGGTTTAATACAGATAAGAGAGAGGGGATTATCAATAATGTCAATTTCCTAAGAAATGGTATAAGGATTAGATACAATGTTTAGATTGAGAGTATGACAGCAAATAAGCAAGGAGGACAAAGTATTTCTGTTCTTTCCTTCTGTCTCTTTAGAAGTTATGAGCAAGATCATATCTTGGCAGTCAGAGCATGGTACAGCATTGAATGCCTGATGAATAAAGTTTTCTTACAGTTGTTGTGGGTAAAGGGAGTTTTCAAATGAAATAGGGTTGCTATTAGTGCTGAGAGCCTGTTCACTGATTGTGCTTTGGTCCTTGAGTTGTAATGGATCTGCCATGTTGTTGGACTTTATTTAGTAGTAGTGTGCTTCGTGGGTGAAGTCATAGGAAAAGTAGGTAATTTAGTTCTTTCAGGAATTGTTATTTACTATGTACTTAAAGGGCAGAGTGACACTTTAACTTAGAGTATTTCTAAGAACATTATTGACATGAAGAACTTCACACTTGAAGGCAGGTATAGAGAAGAAATTATGATGGAGTGGAATTTCTAGTGAGGTCAAAGAGCCTAGAAGTCTGAATTTCAGAAGTTTGTATTCATGGTTATTAAAGAAAGCCAACATTTGGCAAAAGTTATGATTGAGTGAAAAGATCTTTGAATACTTACAAAAATAGCTGACATATTCATAAACAATATTAGTGACATAGAAAAGGAGATATAGTCAAATTGCTTATATTCTAATATTTGGGGGGATAAACAAGGTTGCAAAGGAACCATCTATAAGTAAGAAAGAGAAACAAGGAAGGTACAACTTAATTTTCTAAATTAGTGATTTATAGAGTAGGAACATATGAATTATGAAAGGACTAAACAAAATAATGTTCTGAGACGAAAGCCAGATTTTAGTTAATGAAATAGAAGGATGTTTGGAGAAGAAGTTAAGTATATAAGAAAATTGGATGATTTGGGGATTCTGTACTGTTTTAATTACTATAGTTTTTTTGTATGTTTTCTACTTGGTAGGCCCATTGTTTCCTCTTTAAATTTAGTTTTAGCAATCCTGTGACAGTTCTCATGCAATAATCTTACTAAATATTAGAATTGTTGGTTATACAGTTATTTTACTTTAGTTCTCCTATTTTAACTCCCACGGATGATGAGCTTTTGATGCTTGTTGACTCTAACCTTGGCATTTTTCTGAATTTTTATTGAAAGTTAAAAAATTCAACTTGAGAAAAATTTCCCAGAATATATGCCATTTTTAGTTTATTCATTTCTGTTTCCTTTGTTGATATGTGCTTCCTTTTTTTGCATATATTATATGAAGTATGGATTTTTAACCTTCTCCCTATTATTTAGATTTATTGTGTAAAAGTTTCTTTTTCTTATATATTCATTTATTCAATATATATTGACCCACTACCTTGTGACAGGCACTGTTTTAGCTGCTGGAGTAAAGTGGTGTGTGAGAGAGGAAGGGTTTTCTTATAAATTTTTCTTTTCCCAGTTTTGTTGCTTCAGTGGGACTTGATGGAGATAAAAGTGTGAGCTCAGTCAACCACTTTTAACTATAAGTCTTCCTCTTTTACTCTTGAGTGAAATACTGGAACTGGATCAGGAGAGAGAATCCAGTACTAGTATAAGACTCAGAAGAAGCATAATGATACTGTAATGAGACTCAGAGCAAGTGAGATGAATATGTGATACCATAATGATACCGTAATTATCTGTTACTTTTGGGAATTGTGACATTTTTCCTCCTTTGATTAACTCCATCTTACAAAAGCATTCTATCCAACTATATATAAAATATGCAAATAACTTTCATAGTAAAATATCTAACTATTTTACTTGATTCCAAAAAATCAAGGTAATAAAATGCCAGGTGAACATGATATTTTTATCATAAGAAAGTAAATGTGATTTGATGTCACAATTTTTTGATGTAATTTGTGGTTGGAGTAAAAATTTTCTGAGAGAGGGAAGTATTCATTCATACATAGAATTCTACACAAACGATGCTCAAAGTCACTTACTATTAGAGAAATGCAAATCAAAGCTACAATGAGGTATCACCTCACACCAGTCAGAATGGCCATCATCAAAAAATCTACAGACAATAAATGCTGGAGAGGGTGCGGAGAAAAGGGAACACTCTTGCAGTGCTTGTGGGAATGTAAATTGATACAACTGCTATAGAAGGCAATATGGCAATTCCTTAAAAAACTAAAAATAGAAGCACCATATGACCTAGCAATCCCACTATTAGGCTTATACCCTGATGAAATCAAAATTGGAAGAGGCACCTGTACCCCAAGGTTCATCGCAGCTCTCTACACAATAGCTAGAACATGGAAACAACCTAGATGTCCATCCATGAATGAATGGATAAAATAAAAGCTCTGATACATCTATACAATGGAATACTTCTCTGCAATAAAATGAAATGCAGAAGAATCAGCCCTAATAAAATGGATGAATCTAGAACCTATTATAAAAAGTGAAGTAAGTCAAAAAGAGAAAGACAAGTACAGTGTACTAACACATATATATGGAATCTAGTAGGATGGTCATGATAACACACGCAGAGAAGCAATGGAAGAACAGACACAGAGAACTGACGTATGGACATTGTGGGAAATGAACAGTGGGTGGGAGGCATAGAGGGAGTAACATGGAAACCTATACTATCATATGTGAAAAAGATAGCTATTGTCATTGTGCTGTGGGAATAGGGCATCCTGCAGGGGCACTGTGCACCGACCTGGAGGATTTGGATGGGGGGAACTGGGAGAGGGGTGGAGGAGGGAGGGGACCAGGGATATACATATGACTAATCTCAGATTATACATATTTGTAAACAATAAAGCTTTGTAAAAGTAAAAAGTAAAACAAAGGACTTCCCTGGTGGTCCAGTGGATATGGACGCTGCCTTGCAGTGCAAGGGGCGCTGCTTCGATCCCTGGCCTGGGAAGATCCCACGTGACTTGGAGCGGCTGGACCGATGTGTCCAATTGCAAGCCAGCGCTCTGGAGCACATGTGCCCAGAACCAGGGCTCTGCGACAACAGAGGCCACTGTGATGGGAGGCACACACGGGCCAAAGAACAAAGATGGATGAAAATAGATAAATGAAAGACCAATAGAAGTGGTCTGCCTGCCCCCACCCTCCCCAACACACCCCCCCCAAAAAATTAAAAAATAAAAAAAAAAGTAAAACAAAAATAATTATTTTTAAAAAAGAATTTTACACACATGAGAGGGAATCTTGGTGGAGATAGTTTCAATAAAAATAAAGTATAAAGCAGGACTGTTTTTGGTGTTTGAGGATACAAAAATGGAATTTTCTTGATGGTCACAGATGTTAAAATATTCTATGAAATATAATACACTAATGATGGATGCTATCTACTGAAGCATTTATCAGCTACAAGAGGGTCAAATAATGAATTATTGACTTGCTGTATTCAAAAGATAGTAAAAAGGGAATTCTACCACCCAAAATCTGAATTCTGACCAGTAAAGAAGTACAGCTAAGATACTTGGAAATAACCAAACTAAAGCATTATTTTAATATATTTTATGTCATTAAATGAAGGAGGGCGACTAGATGTAACTGAATTTACTCATACATATAGAAATTTTTATTGAACAGTTACTCTGTGATAGGCAATGTTGTAGGTGACAGATCATAGTAGTATATAAAACAGAGTTCTACCCTCTTGGCCCTTAAGTTGTGATTAGGGGTTAAGAAAAGCACAAATAATTATTTAGCTGGTAAAATGATGGCAAGTGCCATGGATGAAAAATAAGATTGTAAAGGAGGAATAAGGAAGAACAGATTGGAGGCTATAATTATTAAAATGGTAATCAAGAAAAGCTGCAGAAGTAGGGTGATATTTGAGCCAAGACCTAATGGAGGATGTAAAAGAGCAAGTAATGATAATAACAGGAAGAAGAGCATTTCAAGAAGAGGCAAGAATATGTTAAAAGGTCTTGTGGTGGAAGCATGTCTAGAATACCTGAAGAACTGTAAGCAAGTGAACAGTGTGATGAACAGAGAGAAAACTAGTAGATGATGTTACAGAGAAAATGGTGGATTAGATCATCTTGAATCGTGAAAGCATTTTAAAGATTTAGTTTTTATTCTGAGTGAGATAAGGAGTCACTTGACATGATCTGACTTCTATTTTCAAACAAAATTATGCTGACTGATACTCTGAAAGTATATTGTAGGAGGCAAGGATGGAGTGAACATCATTTAGGTAACTATCAAAAATACCAAAATAAAAGATCATAATGATATGGTTAAGAATGATAGTGGTGAAGGGATTGAGAATTGATTCAATTCTGAATGATTTAAAACCAATGGCTTTGGTCATGGATTCAATAAAGGAATGTGAAAGAAGGTGTCTCCAGGGATTTAGTTTCTTCAAATGTAAATATGAAGTTGCCATCATGGAAATGGGGGAGAATTTCAGGAGCAAGCTTGGAGCAAATACCATGAAATTGCTTTAGAAATGCTAAGTTTATGGTTGCAGACACTACAGATAAGAAGTATGTAGTTGGATGTAAGAGTCTAGATTTTAGGTGAAAGGGCTGGCTTGGAAAATATGCCTTTGGTGTAGTGAAGAAATCTTAATCTATGGTCATGAAATTTTATGAAATCATTAGATGGAAGTCAAAGTATATAAACTGAAGAGGAGCAAAAGAGCCTCTTGATGAAAGAGGAGAGTGAAAAAGCTGGCCTAAAACTCAACATACAAAAAACAAAGACCATGGCCTCTTGTCCCATCACTTCATGGCAAATACATGGGCAAACGATGGAAACAATGACAGACTTTATTTTCTTGGGCTCCAAAATCACTCTGGATGGTGAATGCAGCCATGAAATTAAAAGACACTTGTTCCTTGGGAAAAAAGCTATGACAAACCTAGACAGTGTATACAAAATCAGAGACATCACTTTGCTGACAAAGGTCCATATAGTCAAGGCTATGGTTTTCCAAGTAGTCATGTATGGATGTGAAAGTTGGACCATAAAGAAGACTGAGCACCAAAGAATTGATTCCTTTGAACTGTGGTATTGAAGAAGACTTGAGAGTTCCTTGGACTACAAGGAGATCAAACAAGTTCATCCTAAAGGAAATCAGCTGTGACAATTCATTGGAAGGACTGAAGCTGAAGCTCCAATACTTTGGCCACCTGATGCAAAGAGATGACTCATTGGAAAAGACCCTGGTGCTGGGGAAAATGGAAGGAAGAAGAAGGGAAAGACAGAGGATGAGATGGTTGGATGGCATCACTGAGTTAATGAACATGAGTTTGAGCAAGCTCTGGGAGATGATGAAGGACAGTGAAGCCTGGTGTACTACAGTCCTTGGAGTCGCAAAGAGTAGGACACAACTGAGCGACAGAACTAAACTGAAAGAAGATGAAAATGTTTCAAGCTTTGATCTCTGGGCTACTCCAGTATTAAGAGAACAGGCACATGAGTATGAAAGAAGATAGAAATTAAGTACTTCATTGAGGTGAATAGACACAAATTTGAAGTGAGACAAGTTGGCATAATTATATATTTTTCCACAGCCACATTCTCCTCTACATGTTTAGATATAGAGTCAAGTAGTGAACTGGTTTTCTAAGCTTGTGATTTTGCCATGAGAATGCAATGAAGTGAGAGAAGACTCAGGAAGTTACAGGAGTGTAACTTCTAAGACTGTGTGAGAAAGTGATCATAGTGATGGAGCGTAGGTGGGTGAGGAGGGAAGTGAGGATATCAGAGCAGTGAAGGCAGTGAGAAGCTGTGTGTGTCAATTGATTGAAGACATTACTGAGTCAAAGTTGTTGAAATCAGGGAGTTGAATTAGGGAGAGTAATCTTGACAGTAGGTAGGTATTGGTTGGAAAGCAGAGTTTGTAAATGGTATTATGGAGGATTTGTTTTGATTAATAATGACAAGATATAGAGTACAACCATGGAAGTGAGTAGCTAAAACAGGATTGAAGAGATGAAGAGGAAAGGTCAAGAAATTTTGTACATTTTATGAGGACTATCACTTATTGAAAGCACCAATATTTGTGATAGAAGTAGTGTTGGGGAAAACTTAAAACAGGAAACAGCTAAACTCTTCTAAGATAAAGACCAAAAATATCAACACATGCCTGTTACAAGAAAGGGCAGAGGTGGTATAGTCTGATAAGTTGAGATTAAAAATTCAGGTTAATTAAAAAAAGGAATCAAGCTTCCCCTAAATATCTGCAAGGCATTGGTTCCAAGGCTCGCCCCATGTATTTTGAAATCAGTGGATGTTCTTGTCCCTCATATAAAATGACATAGTATTTGTTTATAACCAACACACATCCTTCTATTTATCTATAGATTACTTACAATAAGTGTGCTGTGCTGTGCTAGGTTGCTTCAGTTGTGTCTGAATCTTTGTGACCACATAGGCCGTAGCCTGCCAGGCTCTTTTGTCCATGGGATAAATCCTGGAGTGGGTTGCCATGCCCTCCTCCAGGGGATCTTCCCAGCCCAGGGATTGAGTCAGAGTCTCTCTGTCTCCTGCACTGGCAGGCATATTCTTTGCCACGAGTGCTACCTTGGAGCCCCCAACGTATAATAACTAATACAAAGTAAATTCTATGTGAATAGTTACCATCAGTTAGAAATTTCAAGTTTTGTTTTTTGGAACTTTCTGAATCCCCCAGATAATTTCATTCCTGATTGGTCTGATTGTGAATGCAGAGCCCATGTATATGGAGGGATGAATGTGATGTCTGGAAATGACAAAGAGGAACTCACTTTCTGACTGAGTAGATGTCAAATGTGAGAGAGAGGAATACTGTAGAGGCTGTGGTCCTAAGGGAAGAGCTAACTTTTCTGAGGATATCAGAGCAGTGAAGGCAGTGAGAAGCTGTGTGTGTCAATTGATTGAAGACATTACTGAGTCAAAGTTGTTGAAATCAGGGAGTTGAATTAGGGAGAGTAATCTTGACAGTAGGTAGGTATTGGTTGGAAAGCAGAGTTTGTAAATGGTATTATGGAGGATTTGTTTTGATTAATAATGACAAGATATAGAGTACAACCATGGAAGTGAGTAGCTAAAACAGGATTGAAGAGATGAAGAGGAAAGGTCAAGAAATTTTGTACATTTTATGAGGACTATCACTTATTGAAAGCACCAATATTTGTGATAGAAGTAGTGTTGGGGAAAACTTAAAACAGGAAACAGCTAAACTCTTCTAAGATAAAGACCAAAAATATCAACACATGCCTGTTACAAGAAAGGGCAGAGGTGGTATAGTCTGATAAGTTGAGATTAAAAATTCAGGTTAATTAAAAAAAGGAATCAAGCTTCCCCTAAATATCTGCAAGGCATTGGTTCCAAGGCTCGCCCCATGTATTTTGAAATCAGTGGATGTTCTTGTCCCTCATATAAAATGACATAGTATTTGTTTATAACCAACACACATCCTTCTATTTATCTATAGATTACTTACAATAAGTGTGCTGTGCTGTGCTAGGTTGCTTCAGTTGTGTCTGAATCTTTGTGACCACATAGGCCGTAGCCTGCCAGGCTCTTTTGTCCATGGGATAAATCCTGGAGTGGGTTGCCATGCCCTCCTCCAGGGGATCTTCCCAGCCCAGGGATTGAGTCAGAGTCTCTCTGTCTCCTGCACTGGCAGGCATATTCTTTGCCACGAGTGCTACCTTGGAGCCCCCAACGTATAATAACTAATACAAAGTAAATTCTATGTGAATAGTTACCATCAGGTAGAAATTTCAAGTTTTGTTTTTTGGAACTTTCTGAATCCCCCAGATAATTTCATTCCTGATTGGTCTGATTGTGAATGCAGAGCCCATGTATATGGAGGGATGAATGTGATGTCTGGAAATGACAAAGAGGAACTCACTTTCTGACTGAGTAGATGTCAAATGTGAGAGAGAGAGGAATACTGTAGAGGCTGTGGTCCTAAGGGAAGAGCTAACTTTTCTTTCGATCAGGAAACACAGCAGTATGTTTTCAGAAGTTCAAAGAGAAGCAATGGGGTCAGAAAAGGGGTGTTTTTTTTTGAGTAATATAAACCTTATAATCTTAGGGACAATAATGTTTATAATAATCATCCTTTATAATATTATATATTATTTTAAATTATATAGTATTATAAATTGTATAATATTATGAATTATGATAAGCAGCCAGTATAGCATCATAATGGCTGCTTATCATAATTTGATCTGAGTAAATGAAGGGTGTAGTGAGATGACTTCTGGTTGTCCAAGGGCAAAATGATGGGAGTGAGGGGATGGGGAGTGTCTCACTGGAAGCAAACAGGAGGAAGGTGCTCATTTATTTAATTCCTTTCAATGGAAATGTGGAGCCTAGAGGAGCCTTCTTTGGAGCACACAAGGGTTTAGGGTTTCTTCTTCAATAAATGATATGAGGAAACCTGGTACAAGATGGTTTAATCCTGAGATGAGTACCTCTGAGGTTCTCTCTTGTTTCCAAATGATGGTAGTGTGGAGCAGGGTGGAGGTAGTAGTGTTTACTTTTGAGTTTTAGGTCCAAAAGGTCATAGGAAAGATAGTTATAGTTCTGTGGCCTGAAACTGGAAAAATACATAAAGAAAGCTATAGTGAGGGAAGAAGGCTAGAAAAAGGCAACTGTGCTCTCCATTGCCATCCAGTGTGAAAGCGACAGAGAAAGCATTTAACCAAACATTAGGAAGTTTCACAGGAAGGAAGAGCTCTAATTTAAAAGAGCCATGTAAAAAATATAAGCACATAAGCAAGGATGAACATGAACATCTCTTGAAAGGCTACCTTTAAAATCTGAATCTATTTAAGTGCTAAGTATGAACTGAAAGGACTTTGTGGAGAGAGGATGAAGTGATGGCTGTGGACTATGAAGTAAACCAATGGCTGGGAACAGATCGTGTCATATATTTTCATTTTATTTTGGCAAGCACTGGCTGAGTTCATTGCTGCTGTGGTCTACAGATAAATAAGAAACAGAATTTATTTTCAACATTTCTTAATGCAACAAGTATCTCTGGAGTTCCTAACATGTAATATACCTAGCTTAGGACCTAAAGATAAACTGATGAGCCAAACATTTCTAGGCACTGCTGTCATAAAGCATACAGTGTAAATGAAAAGAAGCACTACCTACGGGTCAGAAAAGGGTGTTTTTTTTTTGGGAAATGTTTATAATAATCATCCTTTATAATATTATATATTATTTTAAATTATATAGTATTATAAATTGTATATTATGAATTATGATAAGCAGCCAGTATAGCATCATAATGGCTGCTTATCATAATTTGATCTGAGTAAATGAAGGGTGTAGTGAGATGACTTCTGGTTGTCCAAGGGCAAAATGATGGGAGTGAGGGGATGGGGAGTGTCTCACTGGAAGCAAACAGGAGGAAGGTGCTCATTTATTTAATTCCTTTCAATGGAAATGTGGAGCCTAGAGGAGCCTTCTTTGGAGCACACAAGGGTTTAGGGTTTCTTCTTCAATAAATGATATGAGGAAACCTGGTACAAGATGGTTTAATCCTGAGATGAGTACCTCTGAGGTTCTCTCTTGTTTCCAAATGATGGTAGTGTGGAGCAGGGTGGAGGTAGTAGTGTTTACTTTTGAGTTTTAGGTCCAAAAGGTCATAGGAAAGATAGTTATAGTTCTGTGGCCTGAAACTGGAAAAATACATAAAGAAAGCTATAGTGAGGGAAGAAGGCTAGAAAAAGGCAACTGTGCTCTCCATTGCCATCCAGTGTGAAAGCGACAGAGAAAGCATTTAACCAAACATTAGGAAGTTTCACAGGAAGGAAGAGCTCTAATTTAAAAGAGCCATGTAAAAAATATAAGCACATAAGCAAGGATGAACATGAACATCTCTTGAAAGGCTACCTTTAAAATCTGAATCTATTTAAGTGCTAAGTATGAACTGAAAGGACTTTGTGGAGAGAGGATGAAGTGATGGCTGTGGACTATGAAGTAAACCAATGGCTGGGAACAGATCGTGTCATATATTTTCATTTTATTTTGGCAAGCACTGGCTGAGTTCATTGCTGCTGTGGTCTACAGATAAATAAGAAACAGAATTTATTTTCAACATTTCTTAATGCAACAAGTATCTCTGGAGTTCCTAACATGTAATATACCCTAGCTTAGGACCTAAAGATAAACTGATGAGCCAAACATTTCTAGGCACTGCTGTCATAAAGCATACAGTGTAATGAAAAAGAAGTTTATCAGGTATAGAAACAAGTAGTAATTTATAGAGAGCACACTATGATACAACCTACCTACCTCTATCGCAAGACACCTTAGATACTTAACAAAGTCACTTTCATAGTAATTCATTCTAGAATTAATTAGCAACTGTAAGGCATATTTGAATTTCCAGTGTGTGGGTTGTAGTTAGAAAAGCCCTCTCCTCTGGTGATTCAGTCTGCCTCCATTGTATGTGTGCCTCCACTAAGAAACTTCAGAATAGAGAGAAGGGGATGGAATAAGGCTCAAGATACGTGTACTTGATAGTCATAGTAAAACACAGGTGGGATTTGGGTTTTGGAGAATCTTACTTGTCAGAATGTGTTGCATTATACGTGATGGGCCCCAAGTTAAAATGAAATTTATTGATTCAAGTAACTAAAACTTCTAGGGACTAAGTACTAAAGTACTAAATGTAAATGAAAAAAATATCAGCTACATGTTTATATCTCTGTTTCCGGCTCTGTTTTCCATAGTGCTCCCTTTACTCACTATTTGTTCTACCCATATTGTCAGAAAAGTGATCCCTGGAAGATTTAGGGTTCTGTTCTTATAACATGGCAGTTCCAGTGAAATGCATCAGCCTCTACCCTGTTATTTTAGTGTAAATCACAGTATTATATTTGACTTGGACCTGTTTGATCCATATGTTTATACACAAACCAGCCAGTACCAGCAGCTATGGAATATGCTGACTGGCCAGATCATACACCCAACTGCTTAAACTGTGTAATGGGTTCTGTCTCATGGGAAACCTTAAAAACTGATGTGAAATATCAATTCTTCAAAGTGAGACTGAAGTTCTATTATTAGAATGCCAGGAAATGACTGATAAATAAGAACCAGAATTTATTTTCAACATTTCTTAATGCAACAAGTATCTCTGGAGTTCCTAACATGTAATATACCCTAGCTTAGGACCTAAAGATAAACTGATGAGCCAAACATTTCTAGGCACTGCTGTCATAAAGCATACAGTGTAATGAAAAAGAAGTTTATCAGGTATAGAAACAAGTAGTAATTTATAGAGAGCACACTATGATACAACCTACCTACCTCTATCGCAAGACACCTTAGATACTTAACAAAGTCACTTTCATAGTAATTCATTCTAGAATTAATTAGCAACTGTAAGGCATATTTGAATTTCCAGTGTGTGGGTTGTAGTTAGAAAAAGCCCTCTCCTCTGGTGATTCAGTCTGCCTCCATTGTATGTGTGCCTCCACTAAGAAACTTCAGAATAGAGAGAAGGGGATGGAATAAGGCTCAAGATACGTGTACTTGATAGTCATAGTAAAACACAGGTGGGATTTGGGTTTTGGAGAATCTTACTTGTCAGAATGTGTTGCATTATACGTGATGGGCCCCAAGTTAAAATGAAATTTATTGATTCAAGTAACTAAAACTTCTAGGGACTAAGTACTAAAGTACTAAATGTAAATGAAAAAAATATCAGCTACATGTTTATATCTCTGTTTCCGGCTCTGTTTTCCATAGTGCTCCCTTTACTCACTATTTGTTCTACCCATATTGTCAGAAAAGTGATCCCTGGAAGATTTAGGGTTCTGTTCTTATAACATGGCAGTTCCAGTGAAATGCATCAGCCTCTACCCTGTTATTTTAGTGTAAATCACAGTATTATATTTGACTTGGACCTGTTTGATCCATATGTTTATACACAAACCAGCCAGTACCAGCAGCTATGGAATATGCTGACTGGCCAGATCATACACCCAACTGCTTAAACTGTGTAATGGGTTCTGTCTCATGGGAAACCTTAAAAACTGATGTGAAATATCAATTCTTCAAAGTGAGACTGAAGTTCTATTATTAGAATGCCAGGAAATGACTGATAAATAGGGAGAAACGATTGATGTCATTTACGTAAGGCTTCCATGAGGTGATGTTACTTGGTCTAGGCTTTGAAAGATGGTCAGAATATAACTGATGAAGGGAGAGGAAGCATCATTTTAGATTCAGGAAATGATATGGGTAAAGGTATGTGGACTAAAAGAGCATAAGGCTTCCCATTACATCCAGTGCACTCACCATTCACATCTGCCTACCTTCTCTACAGAGACACTATGAATGTGAGAAAAAAAGAAGACAACACTATGTGGTTGATGGATTTCATTCATTGTGTTAATTCTCCACCTATCCACACCTCTTGGACATGAAACTTTTGGGCACCTTCCTGTTCAGACTCGGGTTAACCAGAGTGTGATTTTTTTTATCAGATAGGATGTTGGCAAATGTGACACAAACAAGAGGCTTGAAAAGTGCTTGCAGAATTGAGTTTGCTTGCTCTTATGTCTCTGCCTTTGCCGTGAGAATGTGTCTGGGCTGGTCTGTTGGAGAGATGTGAGAGCCACATAAAGCAGAACAGAATTGCCCAAGCTGACACGTGAAGGAACCTAGCTAAGATTAGCACCTAGTGCTTCTGAGGCTGACTTCAGATGTATGCACCAGCCCAGCTCAGATTAGCTGAATGTCAGGGAAAATAGGCTGAACGAGTGTCTATGGTTGTATGCCACTGAGAGTTTGTGTTTTGTTGTTATGCATTGTTATTAAGTTGATAGATAATTGAAACAGGAATGAATCAATTTGAGGGAAGAGATTGAGACGGACCCCTCTAGTGGCGAAGGTATTTCAACACATTTCTGGAAGACTGAAAATAGAAACATTGGCAAATGAAGTCGAATGGAAGAAGAAACAGCCCAAGGGGAGACTGTGGTGAATGCCAATCGATTTTCTAGGTCTGGTCTTGGAGTTGGCGGTTCCAGGTAACAGGGTTTATTAGTGGTGCTGAAAACAGGGGGTTTCTTTGCAGTTGTTTACAGAGGAAGTTGGAGAATTGCCTTCAGTGTCAACCTGCCTACCCCTGCAGAGTGATGAGTGACAGAGGAGTAGGCAGTCCTGAGTGCACTTTTAAATAAATGCTAGGAATGCTCTTCTCTAGAGAGATGAGGGCGTTGATTCTACAGCACTGGAAAGGCTAGCTGACAGAAATGAGGTCAGGGAAAAGAGGAGAAAAAAGAGTGGAGGGCAGTCAGATCACAGTTTTACATAGTGCAACACCCAGAGCTACTGTTAAAGGTGATAGAATGAGAGAGAGAGACATGTGTATTTGATGTAAGGTTAGGAAGTTTATGATCATAATAACAAAATTAAAATGTGGATAATCTATCCACATGTTGGGGTAGAGTTTAATGACAAAGTTCAGGTGGTATAAGGGATTATAGTCCTCACTGTCTTAAGGTCATCAATCAGGAAATAATTAGCACAGAGTCATTATACAAGGCAGTGGAGGTGAGCATGAGAACTAAGCACACATGCCCATCAGAGATTGCTTCTGGAGTAGGTCTAAGGATAGAGAGGTTCGGGGTGGGAAAATTTGGTTTTCATTATAATTTTTTTTATCTTAGTTCATTATTTCTACCAATGCATGTGTGTAAGTCAGTACATATGAAACATTCTACCTTCTTAAAGCAGGAGTACATTTGATATAGGAAGCTACATGTTTACAAGTTACAATAAGAGCATGAAGAACAGAAGTTGAGGGTCCACCATGAAGCTATTGATTTCAAGGTCACAGCATTGTAACTGCAATCAAAATATCAAGGAGCTATCCTATCACCCCTGCTCCTGTGACTGTTCTCTCCTAGCCACAAAACTGGGGATGGGATGGAGCACCCTGGCAGTTTCTAGTGAAGAGACATTATACACTCTGATGTACTTCAGAACAAAAAACTTCCAGTATTCCATGAAGAATGGATTTAGGAGTCCTAGAGACCACTTAGCAAATGGTTTAACTAGCTCATGAAGAAAATCCTTCTCTGATGGAGCTGGAGGGATCAGCCTCCCCAACTTCAGACTCTACTACAAAGCAACAGTCATCAAGACAGTATGGTACTGGCACAAAAACAGAAATATTGACCAATGGAACAAGATCGAGAACCCAGAGATAAACCCACGCACCTATGGGCACCTTATTTTTGACAAAGGAGGTGAAAATCTAAAATGGGACAAAGACAGCCTCTTCAACAAATGGTGCTGGGAAAATTGGACAGCTACATGCAAAAAAATGAAGTTGGAACACTCCCTGACACCATACACAAAGATCAACTCAAAATGGATTAAAGATCTAAATGTAAGACCAGAAACCATCAAACTCTTAGAGGAGAATATAGGCAAAACCCTCAAGGACATAAATCAAAGCGAGATCTTCTCTGACCCACCTACTAGAATAGCGGAACTGAAAAGAAAAATGAACATGTGGGACCTAATGAAACTTAAAAGCTTTTGTACAGCAAAAGAAATTACAAAAAAGCTGAACAGACAGCCCACAGAGTGGGAGAAAATCATAGCAAATGAAACAACAAACAAAGAATTCATCTCCAAAATCTACAAGCAACTCAGACAACTCAGCACTGGAAAAACGAGCAACCCAATCAAAAAATGGGAAAAGGACCTAAACAGACACCTCTCCAACGATGACGTACAGATGGCCCAAAAACACATGAAACGATGCTCAACTTCACTTATAATTAGAGAAATGCAAATCAAAACTACAATGAGATATCACCTCACACCCGTCAGAATGGCCATCATCCACAAATGGACAGACAGTAAATGCTGGAGAGGCTGCGGAGAAAAGGGAACACTCCTGCATTGCTGGTGGGAATATAGATGATACAGCCGCTATGGAAGACAGTATGGAGAGTCCTTAAAAAACTAAAAATAGAAGCACCATATGACCCAGCAATCCCACTCTTAGGCTTATACCCTAATGAAATCAAAAGTGAAAGAAGCACCTGTACCCCAAAGTTTATTGCAGCTCTCTATACAATAGCTAGAACATGGAAGCAACCTAGATGCCCATCGATGAACAAATGGATCCAAAAGCTCTGGTACATATATACAATGGAATACTACACAGGTGTAAAGAGAAATGCAGAAGAATCAGCCCTCATGAGGTGGCTGGATGTAGAACGTGTCATAAAAAGTGAAGTCAGTCAGAAAGAGAGGGACAAATACAGTATATTAACACATATATATGGAATCTAACAGGATGGTGATGATGGCACATGCAGTGAAGCAACGGAAAGACAGACATGGACAGTGGACATATGGACATTGTGGAGAAGGAACAGAGGTTGGGAGGCGTAAAGGAAGTAGCATGAAGGCCTGTACTATCATAAGTGAAGAAAATAGCTCTAGTCATTGCTCTATGAGAAAAGGAGATCATTCAGGGGTGCTGTGTGATGGTCGGGAGGGGTGGGAAGGAGGGGATATACATATGACTAATCTGAGAACATGCATATCTGTAAACAACAAAACTCTGTAAAAGTTAAAAGTAAAATAAAGGTTTAAAAAAAAAAAAGAAAATCGTTCTCTGCAACAGGAAATTTTTGCTCTATTCCTCACACCTGCATTGTTTCCTTCCTTGTTCACTAACATAGTCATTATTCACGAAACGTTTTTATGATCTGCTGAATCAGTATAATTTCATGTCCTAAGTGGCAATCAGAGAGAGATAAGGGCACAGATTTGAATCTTAAACGTAGATGCACTTAGAGGCACTTATGGATGTTTGGACAACATTCATATTTGTTGTCTACTTCAACAAAACTTTGGTAAGGCGTTGTGTAAAGGGGAGTCGGACACTTGTAAGGCCACCAGTGAGGCAGCACATTGTTCATTTATCATTGTGTGAGAGTCTGTTTTACCCCATAGAGAGGAAAGGTGCCTGGGAAAGTAGGATTCAGACATTCTTGGATCTGTGAACATAGTATTGACTAAATTCCATAGAAACCCAAGCTTTTATATCTCATAATCATACAATCCTGATCTAACTTTGCAACACAGGCAGATAGTGAGGCAGCGATCCCCTCCTAACATGTAATAAGGGCATTTGGGCACAGACTAAAAAAGAACAGAACTGCTCAAGTCATCAGTTGCTTTTACATTAAAGAGAATAATCTTAAAACTGGATAGAGTGAAGAAACATAAATAAAAAGGAACTGAAGTCCAAGTTAGACATTTTTTAGTCTCTACACTCTTTAAAGGAGTTGAAGGATCTTTATACAGATAAATTATCAACATCAAAAATAATAACCAATTTTACCCTTGAGAGACTATAGACAATTATAGCAAAACCAGCAGACTGTGGATAAACACATACTACCCCATTTATTAAAAAGGGGAACAATGGTAGAATCTGGAAAGCAGAGATCAGTAAGTGTGAGAGCAATTGATATTAAGATTTCAGAAATGAATTATTCAGTATACGTATGGGTAAGTGTAGCTGGTCTGCCATGAGAGTTAAGAGCATGATGCTGCTGGATTTGAATCCTTGTTCTAAAATGAAGATGATAATAGTACCTGTTGCAAAGACAAACTAAATTAATACAAAATGCTTAAAACAGTGCCTGGTATGTAGAAAGTGCTATGTACTTTTATACAAAAATGAAAATGTATATATATTTAGAAAATACTTGCAGAAAGTGATGTTAACTAAAAATAGGTCTGGGCTAACTAAGGACAGTTCATGCAAACTAGCTGCTGTTTCAGTTTAATAAGTTTATGAGCTAGTTACAGAGAGGAATGCTAATTCATAGTGTATTTGACCTAAATGCATCATTTCATCCTAAGGCCTGAACCAGGGGCAGAAGAAGTGGGTATGGAGGGCCAGCACTCAGATCAAACAGGATGAACATGGGTATCTGGGTCAGATAGAGTTAGATTAAAGTCCGGATCTGTAACTTCTCAGTAAAATGTTGAATAAATTATATAAACTCTTCAACATTCAACTCTGTCAGTACTATGGAGAAAATCGTATCTACCTAGCAGGGCAATTGTATGGATTTGGTCTTTATGGATGCTGCGTCAGGTGGGAGTTTGGGTGGAGCAATTGCAATAACTCCTTTCATCCTTCCGACGTTGTTTTGATTTCGGGCATTTTGGTACATCTGTATTGAATGAAACAGGAATGTATATATACATATAAGTTATTTAGAAACCGTTTTTGAGTCTATTATCTATGAAACCTTCTACCTTTTCACCCAAAAATCTCTATACTGAAGTAAATATAAAAAATAAATAGACCCTTTAACTAATCACGATTCCCTGACTCTTTTTGTGGTGATAATAAAAAGACCATTTTACATGGAAGAAATTACTCCAAGCAAATAATGTGTGATAGTTGGATAATTATAGTGAGAAGCAAATTGAAAAGTCAATTTTCATAATTAATCTCTGATATGTTGTGGCTCAAAAATTTTCATGCAATAGAGAACTTTGTATGTGGCAAACCTTACTAAGTTGATATCCTCTTAATATCATCCATCAGCCACTTTCAGATTAGCACAAGTTGAAATAGTTCAAAGGAGGTTTTACTTTTGATATCATTAATTTAATTGATGAATCTTTAAGTGCTGGTTATAAGGTCACAGATTAGATCATTTGCGTAAGAAACAAGAGACATTTACTTGATCTCTTTGAGTTCTATGGCCCCTGATACACGTGTCAACCATTGCTGATCAATTATGTTGCCTCCTGTGTTGAGGAGGGTTTTCCTCCTTATAGATTCAACATAGATATTTTTCATTGTGTGAAATATAACTTTGATTCAGTCCATCAAAAAGCATAGAACACTAAAGAACTGTTATGAAGGTTGAGATCTCAAGACTAAAATGAGCTCACTGCTGAGAGGAAGAAGATAAAGAATTCACCACCACCACCCGCCCCCTTTTACCTTGTATAGCCTCATTGTTCCATCTTCACTGTGTCCCAATGCGTCCCAATAGATAGCTGTATGTAAAACAACTGAAGTAAAAGAAAGTTGGGCCCTGATTTCTTGGTGCAGATGTTCATGCTTTGTCCATCTTTCTATCCCTTACTTCTTCCATCAGTACAATCTGTAGCTACCATCCATATCTACCATGCCTTCACTCATCTTCCCCTTCACATTCTCAACTACAGTCATACCGAATGCCAGTTCTCAAAATAAACCATGTTCCTTCATTGTGCTTCTCTGTTTATGTTGTGTTCACTGTACCTGAAGGTCTCTCCCCTTTTATCCTCCTCCTCCCCCGCCCCTCCTTTTCCCCTTCTCCCTCCTCCTCTCTCCTGCCCCACCACTTCCTTCTTCCCTTCTTCTCTAGCTACTTCTCCTAAAGGTACCTTCATGATTTGATACAAGTATCTTCTCCTGGGTAAGTTCCTGTACACCACCTGGTTCAGCCTGAGTTTGGTGTGCCTGCCATTCACAGGAATAAGAACATCTATCTGTCTTCATCATTATATTGCACACTATATCTTTTTAAAAATATATATATTTTTTAATTTGTTTTCAACCATCTTTTATTCTTCCTATTGCAGTGGCCTCTCTCATTGCAGAGCACCGGTTCTGGGCGCATGTGCTCCAGAGGCTGGCTCGTAATTGGACACACTGGTCCAGGCATTCCACGGCACATGGAATCTTCCCGGGCCAGGGATCAAACCAGTGCCCCTTGCACTGCAAGGTGGACTCTTTACTCACTGGACCACCAGGAAAGCCCCACACTAAATCTTTGTATTCACAAGTAAAGTATCCTAGAACTTTATCATTCTACCACAAGCATATGCACTCACCGACATGAGGAAATAGCTAAATCAAGAAGGATATACTGGGCAGATGGCTAGACTGTCTTACTAGCTAAGCAATGTGTCCTGTTACATAAGCTTGGCAATATATTAAGACAAATCCTAGCCTCGGAAAAATTATGCACATGATAGATACAAGGCAGGACCATAATAAAGGCTTTTGGTTGAGAAACTACATAATTTTGAGCTTATATTATTGAAAGAATCTCTCCATTTGAAACAGAACAAAAGGAGTAAACAAGATAACGAAAGATTTGGAGAGAAAATAAGTAAAATCAGCCTTTGGACAGCAAGCAGATCAACCCAGTCAATCCTAAAGGAAATCTACCCTGAATATTCATTGGAAGGACTGCTGGTGAAGCTGAAGCTCCAATATTTTGGCCACCTGATGCAAAGATATGACTCATTGGTAAAGACCCTGATGCTGGGAAAGACTGAGGGCAGGAGGAGAAGGAGGCAACAGTGGATGAGATGGTTGGATGGCATCACCAACCTAATGGAAATGAGAGAACTCCAGGAGATAGTGAAGGACAGGGAAGCCTGGCATGCTGCAGTCCATGGAGTCATAAAGAGTCGGACACAACTTAGCAACTGAACAACAGCAGGTAGTGTTGAGTGCAAGGGGACATGTGCAATACCCTGCTTTTGCTCCTGGTACCTTGTTTTTGCTCCCAGCTCTTTAGAGGTGGGAGTTGGCATGGGTTTATTTATTTATTTTTTGATCTTTTTGTATCTTGTTGTCTCTAATTTCCCCCCAACTGCCCATACAGGCAGTTATTTTTAGTCCCTTTTAGTTTCTGTATATTTTCTTGCTGGAGGAAATGTTTGTTCAGGTGCTAGTACTGCAGCAAAAGGTCCCAGGTTCGTAGCCTGCCTCAAATTCAATCCCTCTTGCATGTACACAAGAGAGGACTATCAGTTTACTCTGCTTTGGTGTCCTGAATACTTATGACAAAATTAAGCCTTGAAAATCCTATAAAAATACAGGGCTTGATATTACATGGAAATCTCTAATGAGCTTCCTACAACACCCCATTTACCAGCTACATCTGATCCAAACTCAGCTCCAAAGGTATTAATATCTGGTATCACATCAGTTATTTTTATTTCATTGGTTTCACATTAGACATATAAACTGTCTTTTCTGTACATTAGACTTTTAAAATTGTATTTACTATATAAAGTTACCTCAAGATGTGAATTTTACAACAAATAATTGAAATATATTAAACTAGATAAAACAACCATGATAAAAGAAAGTCAATAATATGCTAATTCCAGAAGACTTTTTGCTGCCTTGAGGGCACCAGGTATTGGATTTTAGCTTCACAGGAGGTAGGAAAAATGAGCAACATCTAGCCCTTCTGCCTCTTCCCTCTGATTTCCTATTCTAAAAGATGAATTCTTGTAGGTGAGGGAATTTTATCTCACTGGTGTTCTCAGAGCCCTGATTCAGTGCTGGTCCTGTCCTGGGCGTTGGAGTCACAGAGATGAACATGAGGCTTCCTTCCTTTGGGAACTCCCAGTCTATTGAGGGAAGTATACGAGTCAGTGGGCAACTGCAGTATTATGGTAAAGAAGTGACAAAAGTATGTATGGCAATGATAGGCAAAGTACTTGAGATCATACGTGGAGAAAAACAGGGATGCTTAAAACAAATTCTAAATCCTTACTGGTGAGGAATCTTTTTCTCTTTGTTTTTAACAACTGATTTGGGCCACTAAAATGTTAGTAAGCCCTTGGAAGAGAATGAGGAGATTGAAGAGTGTGGTTTTCCTTTTATTTTCTCCTATTTATTATCATAGAATTTGGTGTAGGACAGAAGGAAAGTTTGGGAGTTGGACAGCACATAGGAGGTACTGGTGACCTAGCCACTAGGATTAGGAAAACTTTACAAAGGAAGTGAGAACCGGATTGAGATGTGCTAGGAAGGATGCAAAAGAAATAGAGACTCAGGAGATGTCCTGGGCAAAAGACATGGTATGGAAGAGGCAGGGTGGATGGAATTAGGATGCCATACTTGAGAAGCTGAAACAGGTTGGTGATTGCTGGCTCATGATGTGGAAAGATGATGCTGGAGAGATAAGCAAAAGCTAGCTTTTGGAGTACCTTCGATACCACCCATACAGGCCAAACCAAAGCTTAGACTTTTTCTCATAAGTTAGGGATTAGCAAAAAAAAAAAAAAAAAAAAAATTGGGGATCCAGATAGTGTAAATATGGCTTTGCTGGCTTTGCTTTCTCTATTCCAAGTATTCATGTCTCCCTCAGTTTTGCTTTTGTAGTCAAATATAGCAGTGAATAATATGTAAATGAATGATGAGGGCTGGGTTCCAGTAGAATCTTTCTAGATTTGACCTAAAGGCCATGGTCTGCCCACCCTTGATATCAGTGATAAGGAACCATCAGCAGATTTTAAGCAGCAGTGCGCCATTTATATATGAGAGAGAAATTGCTGCACAGTTTAATAAGTTTCTCTGGTAGATCTGAAATATATTCAGGTTCACAAAAAATTTTTCACCCTGGACTCTACATAAGAACTGTGCCACAGAATTTACTGTGATAATGGAAATGTTCTATATCTGCGTTATCTAATGCAGAGGCCCCTAGCTAAATTCTTGAATTAAGCAAAGTGTGAAAAAGAACCGAGTTACAAACTTAATTTTAATTTACATATGGTTAGTGGTTGCCCCATTGGACAACAGAATTCTAGGCATTGACCAACGTTTGGATTTAGACAATTTCAGGTAGAACACAACACAAAGAAGAATGCTAGGACAGACATCAGCATGCCATTATCCACACGGCATGGGGCATCAGCAGTAAATCTAGAAAACACTGCAAAGCAGGCTCAGAGTATGCCTTAAAATCATTCAATTCTGTTGCTTTTTCCGCCTTTCTATCTTATTTGTTAGAATCCTTTGCCTAATTTTCTATAGAATTTTTAAGCTTTCTTTCATTTGTTTACATGAACTTTGCATACAGTAAGGAAATGAGCATTTCATAATATGAATTACAGATCTTTTTAAGCTATTTTTTAATTTAAATTTTTATTTAAAAATTTCTTTTGAGTTTTACCATGTTCTTTTTCATGTAATTTTTAAAAATATAGTATTTTAAGGGTTTCCTCTTTGACTTTGGTCATTGTTATTCTTTTAAGCCTTTTCTATCCTGAAATTGCTGGGAAAAAAAAAAGCATTGCATAGCTTTTTCTGGAATGTTTATGGTTTGATTATTTGCATTTAAATAGTTCCATGGGAAATTTATTTTTGTTTAAAGTGTGAGGTTAGAGATTCAACTAATTTTTTTCCAGATACCAAACCATTTATTGAATAATTTGTTTTTACCCACAAACAGTATATTTTATCGTTAAAATTTCTCCTGTATATACTTGCTTACATATCTCAATTTCGTACTCTGTGCTATTGACCTATCTATTCATGACCTAGAGTCATACTCTTTAAATTATTAAAGGCTTATAATATGTTTGAATATTTATTACGGTTAGTCGTCATCCTCCTCCCCTTCTTCCTCCTTTTATTTTGTTTTTCTCTATGGATTTTCTAATCAGCTTTTCCAGTTACTATGCCTCACTTCAAGAGAACTGATGTGTTTATGCAGTGTGTTTTCCTAGTCTAAAACACGGCATGCTTTTTGAATCATTCGTGCATTTTATGTTTATGTTTTTTAAGATTTATATCATTCTTTTTTCCCAATATAATTAGTAAAAATTTCAAACTTACCTAATGTTTGGAAGAATTATACAATAAACTCCCACAGATAAGTCACATCCATTCTACCATGTACATTTTGCTATATTTACTTTATCAAATGGCTATCTATATATCTTCTCTAGCAGTATAAAAATATATAATGCATTTCAAAATAAATTGCAGACATAATTAAATTTGAAATATTCAGTATGTGTACTAGTAACTTGACTTCAGTATTTGTTTATGGGATTTTTTTAAAATGTGAGGTAAAACATACATAAAATGAAATAGGCACATCCTGACTCTTTAATAAAATGCAAACATCTGGGAAAACCAAACTTCTGTCAAGATGTAGAATATTATCATTCAATTGTGAATGATTTTGATTTTTTTCAAAAGTTATACGTATCTTGATTTTAAGAGCTAAATGCTACATGGTCAATATATATGTTTTAATAAATTTTTATATATTATTGGATTTGTTCTGCTAATATTAAGAATTTTTCTATTTTGTTTATAAAGAATATTAGTCAATACCTTTTTTTAACATTTCTTTATTTATTTATCGGGGGGTGCGGGTTGGGGAGGAAGGGGGGTGGGCAGGCCACTTCTATTGGTTTTTTATTTATCTATTTTCATCCAGCTTTGTTCTTTGGCCTGTGTGGGCCTCCCATCGTGGTGGCCTCTGTTGTCACAGAGCACTGGCTCTGGGCCACATGCGCTCCGGAGCGGAGGCTCAGTAATTGGGCACATGGGTCCAGCTGCTCCGCGGCACATGGGATCTTCCCAAGTCAGGGATCGAACCGGTGCCCCTTGCACTGCAAGGCGGTGTCCTTACCCACTGGACCACCAGGGAAGCCCTAGTCAATACTTTTATTGTAACATCTTTGTCTGCTTTTGATATTAGTGTTATTCTGGTCTCAACATGTATAGAAGCATTCTTTTCTCATGTTTATAAGGGGTTGGAGCAAGATAAGTTCTATTTCTTCATTAAATATTTGATAGGGTTCATGTTTGAAATAATTTTGACCTTAGATTTTCTTGTGTGAAAAAAATTATAATGAAACTGTTGGTTTCATAGATAGAGAGCTATTCATATTTTCTGTTCCATCAAGTGTCACTTTTGCTAAGTTGCATTTTTGAAGGAAATTGTCTATTTATTTGTCAAATTCATTAGCATTATTTTATATGTCTATAGGACCTGAACTTATAATTGCTTTTCATTGCTGATATTAGTAATTTGTTTCTCTCCTTTCCTTGGTTAGTCAATCTATGGGTATATTAATATCATTTTTGATCCTTTCAAATAACTATAACCAACTTTTTAAAAAGCTTTATTGAGATATAATTCACATGCCATAATTTTATCAATTTAAAGTGTAGAATTCATGTTTTCAGGATATTTGTAGGAGTATGCAGCAATTAGCACTAATTTTGGAATAGACACTTTCCTCCTGAAAGAAACGGTATAGGCATTAGCCATCTTTATTTATTTTCTCAATTGGTTATCTGTTTTCAGTTCACTTATAACTGCTATTATCTTTATTATTTCCTCTCATCAATTTGCTTGGCTTTACATTGTTCTTTTTCTAGCTTCTTAAGATGGAATTTTAGGTCTTTGAATTTAAGCTATTATTTTCTAATATAAGCATCATAAGTAAATGTTTTCTTCTAATGCTGCATTATCTGTGTCCTGCGCATTTTGATCTGTATTTGTGTTATCACTTAGTTCTAAATATTTCCTAACTTCCTTCACAATTTTTTTCTATGATCCACAGATTATTAGAAGTGTGCTCTTTAATTTCCAAATACTTGGAGTTGTTCTAGATATCTTACCTTCTTTTCTATTTTTATTAATTTATTTTTATTTTACTTTTGCAGAGTTTTGTTGTTTACTGCTATACATAAACCCGAATCAGTCATAGGTATACAGAATGTTGAGTTTTAAGCCAGCTTTTTCACTCTCCTCTTTCATTTTCATCAAGAGGCTCTTTAGTTCCTCTTCACTGTCTGCACTTAGAGTGGTATAATCTCCATATCTGGGTTGTTGATATTTCTCCCAACAATCTTGATTCCAGCTTGTCATTCATTCAGCCCGCACTTCACATGGTGTTTTCTGGATAGAAGTTAAAAAACAGGGTGACAATATACAGCCTTTTTGTACTCCTTTCCCAATTTTGATTCCGTCTCTTGTTCCATGTAATGTTCCAACTGTTGTTTTTTTGATCCACATACATGATCCTCAGGAGACGTGTAGAATGGTCTGGTATTCCCATCACTTTAAGTATTTTCCACACTTTGTTGTGATCCACATAGTTCAAGGCTTTAGTGTAGTCAATGAAGCAGAAGTAGATGCTTTTCTGGAAACCCCTTGCTTTATCTATGATATAACAGATGTTGGCCATTTGATTTCTGATTCCTCTGCTTTTCCTAAACCCAGCTTGTACATCTGGAAGTCCTGCTGAAGCCTAACTTGAAAGAGTTTGAGTATAGTCTTACTACCATGCAAAATGAGTGCAATTGTACATTCTTCAGCACTGCCCTTCTATGGAATTGGAATGAAAACTGACCTTTACCCTTCCTGTGGCCATTACTGAGATTTCCAAATGTGGGGACCTATTGAATGCAGCACTTTAACATTGCCATCTTTGAGGATTCGAAATAGCTCAGGTGGAATTCCATCACCTCCACTACCCTTGTTTGTAGTAATGCTTCCTAAGGCCCACTTGACATCAGACTTCCAGATGTGAGGCTCTGAGTGACCACACCATCCTAGTTATCTGGGTCATGAAGACTTTTTGGTATTGTTCTTCTGTGAATTATTGCCACCTCTTTTATTCTCTTCTCCTTCTGTTAGAGCCTTAATGTTTATATCCTTTATCATACCCACCTGTATGAAATATTCCCTTGATATCTCCAATTTTCTCGAAGAGTGTTTCCCATTATATCATTTTCCTATGCTTCTTTGCACTGTTTATTTGATAAGGCCTTCTTATCTCTCTCTGCTCTTCTCTGAAACTCTGCATTTAGTTGCACATATCTTTCCCTTTCTCCCTTGCTTTTTGCTTCTGTTCTTTCCTCAGCTGTGTCTAAAACCTCCTCAGACAATCACTTTGCCTTCTTGCATTTCTTTTTCTTTAGGATGATTTTGGTCAATTCCTATCTCCTATACAATGTTACGAACCTCTGCACATAGTTGTTCTGGCATTCTGTCTACCAGATCTAATGCCTTAAATCTCTTTGTCACCTCCAGTGTATAATCAAGGGATTTGATTTAGGTGATACCTGAATGGTCTGGTGGTTTTCCCTACTTTCTTCAGTTTCAACCTTTTGTAATAAAGGAGCTGATGATCTGAGCCACAGTCAGCTCCAGGTCTGACTGTATAGAGCTTCTCTATCTTTGGTTGCAAAGAATATAGTCAATCTGATTTCAGTATTGACCATCTGGGGATGTCTATGTATAGAATCATCTCTTGCTTTGTTGGTAAAGAGTGTTTGCTATGACCAGTGTGTTCTCTTGACACAACTCTGTGAGCCTTTGCCCTGCTTCATTTTGTACTCCAAGGCCAAACTTGCCTGATATACCCAAGTTTCACATCTTCATAGAAGCATTCAACTTCAGCTTCTTCAGTATCAGTGCTTGGGGCATAGACTTGGATTACTGTGATCTTGAATGATTTGCCTTGGAAACACACCAAGATCATTCTGTCATTTTTGAGATTACACACAAGTACTACATTTCAGACTTCTTTGTTGACTATAAACACTACTCCATTTCTTCTAAAGAATTCTTGCCTACAGTAGTAGATATAATGGTCATCTGAATTAAATTTACCCTTTCCTGTTCATTTTACTTCAGTGACTCCTAAGATGTAAATGTTCACTCTTGCCTTCTCCTGCTTGACCACATCCAATTTATCTCGATCCACGGACCTAACCGTTTATAGAATTCTCACAGCAAGAATACTGGAGTGGTCTGTCATTTCCTCCTCCAGTGGACCACATTTTGTCAGAACTCTCCAGTACAATCTGTCCATCTTGGTTGGCCCTGCTCAGCATGGCTCATAGCTTCACTGAGTTATGCAGACCCCTCTTCCTCTTGATACTTGGAAATAATTTTCTCTGAACATCATAACTACCCCAGCTGTTCAACATGCACTTTCTTTTGGCATGTCATAACTTTGGACAACCACTTACTTTGAGTTTGTCTTTATACTTAACTGTGCCTTCATATTCTGCTCTTGTAGGCATAATATAGATAAGTATTGTTTTTTAAATTAATTCAGCCAAACCTGCCTAAAATAATTGCTTTTTAATGTAATTATTGTTAACAACTTAATTAATAATGCTCTTATTATCATTTGTTATTCTGACCTTGTCTTTGATTATTTAAATATTGATTATATTTTTATTTATACAATGGCCTTTTATTAAAATTAAAATTAAGTTAAAATTAACTTTTATTGGAATATAGTTGCTGTATAATGTGTTAGTTTCTGCTCTACAGCAAATTTCAAAGCCTCTTAATTATGTCTTTTAATTAATATTTGTTCTATTTTCAAATATGCATATTTAACTTTTTGTAAATTTTTGCAGAGTTCATATTTTAACATGTCACCTAACATATGGAAAACTGACAGCTTTATAGGATTATTTCTACCCCTGCTTTATGACTTTGTCATTGTTATGGGTATTACACACACACACACTTAAGTATCCCCATAAGAAAATGTTATAATTTTTATCTTAAACAGTACTATGTATTTGGAAGAAATTTAGAGTAGTAAGCAATCTTTTAAAAAAATTACTCAGCTACTTACCATTCCCAATGCTCCTTTCCAGATTTTACATGGTTTTACTTTTACATAATGTCACTGAATTATACTTTCAGACCAGTGTCCACTAAAAGTGGCAATATGAGACATCCTTCTCTGTTTCCTTTCTTTAATACAAGCACTTCCAGCGTTTCATCAGATTCTGGCTTTGGAGTTCTGTTAGTTACCAACTATTATGTCAAACATTTACATTGATGTAGGTAAGTAACATTGGCTCATATTTTTATTTTGTACAATATCTGTTTTTTCTTTTACATTTAAGTAAAGGATAGATCATAAAATCACTTAGAAATTTCTTCTTTTTCTAAGCTCTGGAACAGTTTCTGTGGTGTTATAGTTATCTCTTCCCTAAAGTTTGAGTAACATTCACCTGTGAAATTATCCATACCTCTTGTGGTTTAGAGTGAGTTGCTGTTTGACAGTTTTGTTTCTTCTGTGATATTTGATATGTTTAGATATCTGTTTTAAATTTTTTTCGTGTGTATTTGCATGGGATTTACAAAAGTAGTCCAGTTTTATTTCATATAATAAAATATATTTTATTATGTTTCATGTAATAAAATAAAAAATAAAATAATTTTCCATTTATTAATCCTCAGTTTTTATGTTTGTTCTTAACTGAGTTTGTTACCAGTCAGTTACTTCATTGTTTTACTGAAACTTTTGAGAACAAGTCTTATATTTATTATTGCTTCAATTGTTTTTCCATTTTCTTTCAGTCTGGGAAGTCTCTTACATTATATATTTTGCATCATCCCTTCTTATCTCTGATTTTATTTTACATCTTTTGTAATTGTGCAACACTTCATGAATATTTTGTCTTTTTCTCTGTGCATTTAAATTTTGAAAAGGACTAATGACTTTTATTCAGGCTCACTAATTGTTTCCTTGGCCATGTCCTGTCTGTTAATGAGCCCATCAAAGGCATTCTTTTTTCCCTTATGGTGATTTTTATTTCTAGCATTTCCTATTCTTTCTTAGAAGTTTTACTTTTCAGTTTACATTATCCATCAGTCTTAGCATGTGAATTTGGTTTTTGTGTGTGTTCTTGATCTCATAATTTCAGCATCTATGATTTATCTCAGTTTGGATTTCGTGCCTTCTCTGTGTCTTCACACTATGTCTTTTACACTTTAATATGCTTTGTAATTTTTTTGAAAGGCAAATACAATGTATAAAGCAAAAAGAACTGTGGTAAACAAGGATTTAGAATGAGAATTTATGTTTATCTGACTAGGATTCAGGCTATATTTACTATTTGCTAAGGCTGTAGCTATTAGATGCTTGTTTTCATCTTCTGCTTTCTTTATGTTTCCCTAAAAGCTTAAATAAAATCAGGGACATGCAGTTCCTTCAGTTGAGTTCTTTGGTTATTATACAGGAGCCCTATTGATGTGATGGTAAGACATGCATGGAGGGGAATGTTCTCTAGTTCTATGAAGTATTAGTATTTTTGTAAGCCCGTTCCATTGTACTATGGCCATCATTATGTTGAGTCTACTGAGATACTTCTTAGTTATTTGTCCCAGCTATGTAAGAAAGGAAGGCTATGCGGGCCTTGAATTGGGCATTCCCCTTCCCCACATGAAGGCTACAGCATGCTGCAGGAGGTGGATGTTTCCCTTCCTCCAGATCAGTTAGGCTGTGGTAAAAATTCCAGTAATTTAGACTCTGGTAAATTTGTTTCTCTTGAGGAAGGACTTGTTAGGAAGAACAGAATGTTCTGGGCATCTTTCAAAACAGCTATTTTTTTCTCCTCCTTCCAGAAGCATAGGGGAATTTTTCTCTCCTGTTCACTGTGAAAACCTGCTAGGGCTCCTGGAGTTAAAATGCACAGAAGTGTGACCCTCTCCCTCAGATTTCTCCACACTGATCGAGTTGATTTGGAAGCGGATATTCTAGCCCACTGCAATCCTTCAGATGACATCTTAACTGCAAATTTCTTACAGTTCAGATGCTTCCGAATTCAGCCTACAAACCTGAGGAAAATAAATGTTCACTGCTTTTATAGCTACTATGATTTGAAGAAATTTGTTACACAGCAAGAACAGCAAAAACATAGGTTAGATCTGTTTAATACTAGCATATATATAATATGTACTAGCTACATGTTATATATAATGTATATTACATATTTATATTTCTCTACCATTCTTCTAAGTCCTTTGTTTCTATTCTGTTTTACAAGCATTTCTTTTTTTTAAATTTTTTGAATTTTGAGGGTTTTTTTTTGCTTTTACAAAGTCTTGTTTTTTGCAGATATGTATAGTTCCAGATTAGTCATATGTAGTCAAGCATTTCTTAATCTTGTTGTATGTATCTCTTGCATTATTTTCAGCAATATCTGTTATTCTTTCTGTTGCTTTTAATTTCACATTTCACTTTTATATTGAGATATAATGAACACGTACATATAATGGTCATAGTGTATTGTAGTGGTTTTAGGTGTACATATAACTCAATATATTTGTATGTTGCAAAATGATTACAATAAGTCTGATTAACATCTATCACAACATGTAGCTGCAGTTTTTTCTTGAGAGCTTTTAAGATCCCTCTGTCTTAGCAACTTTTAAATATGAATACAATATTATTACATATAGTCATCATGTTGTAACTTACTTCCCCAAGAGTTATTTATCTTTTAAGTTGAAATTTGTACCTTTTGACGACCCTCACACCACATTTTATCACAAAATGGTGAAAATATCCGTGTTTTGCTTTTAATGTTAATTTTAGCATTTGCTAGTTTTCTTTAATTTCCTTCCTGAATAATACAGTTAATATTTTGTTTTTTTGTTATTGTTGTTGCCTCACCATATTTTTTGGATTATTCTATTTCATCTTTGAGGTCTTTTTTATAGAGATAATTGTACTACATTTTTCTAAATAAAATCTTGGCAACATGCTTGTTGACAGTTTTTGTTAGCTCCATGGCAACATTCTTTTCTTGAATGTTCTTTGCCTAACATTTGTTTTTTTTTCTGTTTTTTTTCCTTTAATCTTCATTTCCCTTTATATCTTTGTCGAGATAAATGGTTACATTTTGGACAAATTAAATGCAGGAAATTTATACAGAAGAAGAGGTAGTATTCTTTTCATATTAAGAAAGTTTTTCCTTCTCACAACTTGTGTTTGAGTGAGAATGTGTGTGTGTTTGTGTAAGTGTGTGTGTGAGTTCTTTAAGTTTCTACTTCTCCTCACAATTTGCACCGATGTGCAGCTGGCAACATAATCTTCATCCATTTCCTTATTGATTCACTGCTTTTTGTTAATATGACTTTGCCTGTTTGATTTCTCATTTATGCCTATTCGCAGAACCAAATAAAGTCCAGGGAAACTGTCTTTTGGCAATTCTTGAGTTCAGTCGAGTTTTGCAAACAAGAATGAGGGTAGGTTTATACCACTGGGTATACCACACTCAATGGTGTAGTGTGCACTGCAAATTTTTCTTTGGGATCTTCATTCATGGGCTTATTCTGTTTGCATCTTCCTGCATATGTTTTGACCTTCATTACTCTTGGCAGTTTTTCCTCCTATTTTTTATGTCTTTTTAAAAAATGTACACTTTGTATTATTCTTTTCTTTTTATCTTGGCTTTTGGGTGATTTTTTTAAATAAGCAGGTGGGGGCACTCAAATTTTGTTTGCTGTATTAAATCTGGAAGTGTCTCAACTGGGGTTATATATGTCCATGAGGCTCTCTCAAAGAAGTATATTGTTTCTTTCTTATTGATTGTAATTCTGATATTCTAAGAATTCCTATACGCATACAATTAATTCAAGTTGCTGTTTTGACATTAGGCTAACTGCATATTTTGTGAGTTCTAATGTAAAACTGTCGGGTCCCTTGCTCAAAATCAGGAAACTCATGTTCTTTTGTTCTCTCTTTCAACCTGTCCTGGTGATTTTTATTGGCATTTAATAGTGATGCCCTAGGTTTACTCAAGAGATGAATACAGTCACCCATCCAAGTACTAACCAGGCCCAATAACATTTGTTACAGTTTTGTTAGCTCCATGGCAACATTCTTTTCTTGAATGTTCTTTGCCTAACATTTTTTTTTTTTCTGTTTTTCCTTTAATCTTCATTTCCTTTATATCTTTGTCGAGATAAATGGTTACATTTTGGACAAATTAAATGCAGGAAATTTATACAGAAGAAGAGGTAGTATTCTTTTCATATTAAGAAAGTTTTTCCTTCTCACAACTTGTGTTTGAGTGAGAATGTGTGTGTGTTTGTGTAAGTGTGTGTGTGAGTTCTTTAAGTTTCTACTTCTCCTCACAATTTGCACCGATGTGCAGCTGGCAACATAATCTTCATCCATTTCCTTATTGATTCACTGCTTTTTGTTAATATGACTTTGCCTGTTTGATTTCTCATTTATGCCTATTCGCAGAACCAAATAAAGTCCAGGGAAACTGTCTTTTGGCAATTCTTGAGTTCAGTCGAGTTTTGCAAACAAGAATGAGGGTAGGTTTATACCACTGGGTATACCACACTCAATGGTGTAGTGTGCACTGCAAATTTTTCTTTGGGATCTTCATTCATGGGCTTATTCTGTTTGCATCTTCCTGCATATGTTTTGACCTTCATTACTCTTGGCAGTTTTTCCTCCTATTTTTTATGTCTTTTTAAAAAATGTACACTTTGTATTATTCTTTTCTTTTTATCTTGGCTTTTGGGTGATTTTTTTAAATAAGCAGGTGGGGGCACTCAAATTTTGTTTGCTGTATTAAATCTGGAAGTGTCTCAACTGGGGTTATATATGTCCATGAGGCTCTCTCAAAGAAGTATATTGTTTCTTTCTTATTGATTGTAATTCTGATATTCTAAGAATTCCTATACGCATACAATTAATTCAAGTTGCTGTTTTGACATTAGGCTAACTGCATATTTTGTGAGTTCTAATGTAAAACTGTCGGGTCCCTTGCTCAAAATCAGGAAACTCATGTTCTTTTGTTCTCTCTTTCAACCTGTCCTGGTGATTTTTATTGGCATTTAATAGTGTGATGCCCTAGGTACTATAATTCTCAAGAGATGAATACAGTCACCCATCCAAGTACTAACCAGGCCCAACCCTGCTTAGCTTTCAAGATTGGGCATGTTCAGGGTGGTATGGCTGTAGAGAACAGATGACTACAGTCTCTTCCAGTTGCCTTGTGTCTTGATGAGCAGAGCATATGCACCCAAACCTAACCCTCTCATGCCTAGGCTGCTCTGAAGGGCAAAGAGTGGCAGCAGTTGCCATATGAGGCAGCCAAGCCAGCAATGGTGAACCTATCCTCTGTGGTTAGGGGGCAACAGAAGCAGACATGGGCTGAGACCTGAACCTGAGCAACATGTGCCTTGTCCCAACAAATGTCCATTATGAAATATAAACTTAAAGATCAAATTATTAAGAGTTTCGGCAAGTTGATTGCAGTGTGAGGTCCCTTCTTAGCATGAGAGAGGCCCTGTGTGACTCTATTGCTTATATGTGGAGTCAGCCCTGAGTTTTCAGTAAAGGCACAGTATGCAGTTTTGCTAAATCACCTGTACATTAGCTACAAATTATTCGCCATTGCTAACAAACCAAAATTCTTGTAGGTAAATTATGTTTTAAAGAACACTTTCCTTTTGCTTGCTCTTACCTAGTTCCTCTCCTATAGCTTTTTTCTCTCATTTGTGCTTTATACATAACCCCAGTATGTACTAAGCATATTCAGACTCCTAGATCTAAGATATCCATAGGCAGATAAACTAACTTGTACCCAAACCTCAAATTTATATAGAAAGTAACTCAAGATAAGTTATAGATCTAAATGGGAAACACAGATTAAAAAAAAATTAGAAGGTCACATAGGAGAAAATCTTTATGACCTATGGTTAGCGTTGTTCATACATATGATAGCAAAGGCATGGCTGGCACCACAAAATGACCGTCTTATTGGGCTGATTGCCACTTTCTTTTATAGATCAGAGATGGTAGGGAGGTGAGGAAACACAGTTAAAAAGGCCATTAATCTTGCAAGCATCTCCTAGAATGCCAAACCTCAGGCAGGTAATATGTTAATTTCTCCCTTCCTCTCATCCACAGGTGGACAGGGTTCTGAACAGACACTTTAGTTTAACAGGGAACGGGGTAGAATTCTGTCTCAGGCAAACCATTCCCTATGATTATAATAACAAAAGCAACAAAAAGCAAGTCAAAGAAACAGTTTCATCCTGGGGTCAGAATTGGCTGCAGCACAATGACACCTTGAAGGAATGTGCTTTCCCTTACCTCTACTTTATGGATATTTCAGCTTGTTAAACATGGAAGGCTTGTTAAAACACATCTTCAGGGTCCCCAGAGACTGATTATATAGGTCTGGTCTGGAGTGAGAGTATTAGCATTTCTAGCAAGTATCCAGGCGATATGTGTGCTTTTGGTTCAAAAAGAATCACTGATTTTGAAAGGTATTTCCTAATTCCATCAACTTAAAAAAATTGATATTTGAGCCCCTGTGTTTAGAATCCACCTGCCAGTGCAGGAGACATAAGAGACACAAGTTTGATCCCTGGGTTGGGAAGATCCCGCCCTGGAGAAGGTCATAGCAACCCACATCAATATTCTTGCTTGGATAATCCCATGGGCAGAGGAGCTTGATGGGCTACAGTCCATAGGCTTGTAAAGAGTTGGACATGACCGAAGCAACTTAGCATGCATATCTTGTTTAATTGGTCATATTTTGAGTACTAAAAACAATCCATGGTGTTTCTACTCTGAATGGAGTTATGACAGAGAAATCTTTCAGTTTGCTCAGGACTGAGTCACTTAGTGAGATGGGGCATTTGAAGGGCTAAAACTGGATCATCTTACTGACACTGGTACAGTTGGTCAATTTAGCTATGGAGTGTAGGTCTACTGGATAAATCATCTTATGGAGGACAATGATAAACAGTTTGTCTCAACATTCTCTCACCATTGAATAGCGTAGGAGTGGACACTCTTAAACTAGATGCTTGATTCCACTTAACATTGCAGAGAGGAAGAAACATCTTTCTTATAGCATAAGTGTGATGTTTTGAAGAAAACACTATAAAGAATAGAAAGAAAGAAAAGCTATTGAAGTTAGAATTGCACACAGTAGCTGCTGATTCCTATATAAATTAGTTGTGTACCTCTGGGTGTGGCACTCAGTCTTGTGTAAAGCGCAAAAATAATAGCTCACAGAGTTTTTGTGAGAACCCATGAAATTATTTAGTATAAACATGTCTAGCATAGTGGTAGAATCTCTGTTTTTCTTTACTAAAGATGGCCATATGAATATGCAGAAGCCTTTAGGGAGTAGTAGTATATGTATAGTTGAGTAAATGAATTCCAGAATGATGGCTCCATGTGAGGAAACCCCAGCTGTCAAAGGGTATTGTCTTTGAGGATAAGTTCTTTTGGGATATGTACAGGAGGGTTGGTGTCATGGTGCTATGATCTGAATGTTGCGTCCACCTGAATTTCACGTGTTGAAAGCCTAACCGCTAAAGATAATGGCATTGGGAGGTGGGGGATTAGGGACATGCTGAGGTCATGAAGGTGGAGCCTTCGTGAATATGAGGGGTGTTCTTATAAAGGAGGCCCCACAGAGTTTCCCTGGCCCCATTCTACCATATGAAGACACAGCAATAAATAGGCAGGCTGAAACCCAGAAGAGGGCCTCTGCTAGAACATGACCATGCTGACACCACAATTTTGGTAATATGTAATTTATATAACACCTCATGAAAATGTGCTGATCTGTTTGGAATTCTTGACTTATACTTCCAAAAATAAGAGCTTAAACCCCAATAGTATTTTGGCTATGTTTGGGCAACATTTTTATTTGGGTTTTTAAAAAATTACCTCAAATTAAGGGAGACTACTATTAGACTGTACAAAATACAGCAATGCTTACCAAATGCAGAACCATTTTGTAAAAATAAATTCAACATTTCTTCTTTTATTTATATGAAAAGTACAAATTATATAATCTCATGACAAATTCTATTTCATTTTATTAATAGTTCTCTTGTTTCTAAAAGTAAGAAGGAAATTAACATGAAAAAATTAATATCCCCAAGAATGACTGTCAAGTGCAGCCAGCTCTCAGGCAGAAATAAATGAAACAACTATATAGTCATCATAATTATAAGAATGTCAAACTAACCTGATTATTTTGTTGTCTTATAACTGGACATTAATCTTATGCATTCCCAATTTTCTGTGTTTCGTAACATTTTCTGGATTTTACTTAGAAATGTTTGTGTGTATTGTCAGTTTTCTTTGAAGAAGAAAACCAACACAATGGAAGTGATTAGTGTGGTGACCACAGATGCACTTGCTGGGCAGTGGAGGTAGAGAAGGGTCTTCACTATCAGAGGTTGAGTCATCTGGTGTGTTCTTTGTCTTGATGTGTGGCAGGAAGGATACCAAAATAACTTGAGAACATAGATGTACACAGAAAGGAAGCAAGAACAAAGAAATGAGGTCAAGGAAAATTTGGGTTTTGGCCAAAATGAAAAAAGAGAAAAGATAGCAAATTTGAACAGCAGGTATCCACCTAAAAGCAATTGTTATGAAAGTTGGAAACTGTAGACCTTAAAGCATCACCACAGTTCTAATTAATTCCAGAAAACAAACCAAAAGACACTATGTTCCAGATGTTTTATGAGGAAGTTACCATCTTTGAATCCTATTTAATTATGGTTGCAGTGTTGACATCAAAGATTCCAATTACATTTTCCATTTCATTGATTAGAAGTTACGAAAAATGAAAGGTATAGAGTAATTCCAGGCCTAGGTATTCTCAGTGAACAGTAAATGAGTTAGAAAGTGTAAGCCAGGATTGAATAATGTTCCCAGGAGTTTAAAATGCCAGGAAACTCCACTCCATGGCTTATTCATTCTAAATATTGGGGTGTCTACTTCTGTCAGATTCTTTGTCCTGCAGTGACTGTCTGGTCAGTACACCCACTGGTCAGTAATTTTGTAAGTTAAGCAAAGAATCCTGATGTCCCATTGCAGGCCTAAGGAAGTAAAACGGTAAGGACACCTTTCAGTACATGTACTTTTGTGCATGGTAGGGGAGTGTTACATAAGATAGTAAGCAGAGGTCTGAAATTGAACTCCATTAAAGTACAGTAGGCTTTGCTATGTGTCTTAGTTTCCTAAGGCTGCTGTAACAAAGTGTTAGGAGTTTAGTGACTTAAACCAACAGAGATTTATTCTGTCGTGACTCTAGGCTAGATATTCAAAATTAAGGTGTTGCCAGGGCCAACCTCCCTTTGAAGCCTCTAGGGAAAAATCCTGCCTTGCTGCTTCCTACTTCTGGTAGCCCCGGATGTTCCTTGGCTTGTGGCAACAGAACTCCAGTCTCTGCCTCCATCACCACATGGTTCCTGTGTCTCAGTTTCTTGTCTCTTTTTCTCTTCTCAGAAGAACACCAGGCCTCCTGGATTAGGCCACCCTCTGACCTCAGTCATCTGGTGTGTTCTTTGTCTTGATGTGTGGCAGGAAGGATACCAAAATAACTTGAGAACATAGATGTACACAGAAAGGAAGCAAGAACAAAGAAATGAGGTCAAGGAAAATTTGGGTTTTGGCCAAAATGAAAAAAGAGAAAAGATAGCAAATTTGAACAGCAGGTATCCACCTAAAAGCAATTGTTATGAAAGTTGGAAACTGTAGACCTTAAAGCATCACCACAGTTCTAATTAATTCCAGAAAACAAACCAAAAGACACTATGTTCCAGATGTTTTATGAGGAAGTTACCATCTTTGAATCCTATTTAATTATGGTTGCAGTGTTGACATCAAAGATTCCAATTACATTTTCCATTTCATTGATTAGAAGTTACGAAAAATGAAAGGTATAGAGTAATTCCAGGCCTAGGTATTCTCAGTGAACAGTAAATGAGTTAGAAAGTGTAAGCCAGGATTGAATAATGTTCCCAGGAGTTTAAAATGCCAGGAAACTCCACTCCATGGCTTATTCATTCTAAATATTGGGGTGTCTACTTCTGTCAGATTCTTTGTCCTGCAGTGACTGTCTGGTCAGTACACCCACTGGTCAGTAATTTTGTAAGTTAAGCAAAGAATCCTGATGTCCCATTGCAGGCCTAAGGAAGTAAAACGGTAAGGACACCTTTCAGTACATGTACTTTTGTGCATGGTAGGGGAGTGTTACATAAGATAGTAAGCAGAGGTCTGAAATTGAACTCCATTAAAGTACAGTAGGCTTTGCTATGTGTCTTAGTTTCCTAAGGCTGCTGTAACAAAGTGTTAGGAGTTTAGTGACTTAAACCAACAGAGATTTATTCTGTCGTGACTCTAGGCTAGATATTCAAAATTAAGGTGTTGCCAGGGCCAACCTCCCTTTGAAGCCTCTAGGGAAAAATCCTGCCTTGCTGCTTCCTACTTCTGGTAGCCCCGGATGTTCCTTGGCTTGTGGCAACAGAACTCCAGTCTCTGCCTCCATCACCACATGGTTCCTGTGTCTCAGTTTCTTGTCTCTTTTTCTCTTCTCAGAAGAACACCAGGCCTCCTGGATTAGGCCACCCTCTGACCTCAGCTTAACTTGATTATATCTGCAAAGCGTCTATTTGAACATCAAGCCACACTCACATATATGAGGAGTTATGACTTCAGACTATCTTTCTAGGAGACAGAATTCAACCCATAACACTATCCTTCCTTCAGAAGCCCTCCCTGACAATTTGATTTCAGGGAGAAAATGTACTTTTGATTCCAAACAGTATACCAAATTACAGGACCACATATGAGTGGCCTGAGCTAAGATTTGGAAGTAGTACTAATTAGACCTCTTTCATATATCTTCTGCTTTCCAGGCCAGATTTTAACATCAACAAGTTCAGTTGCTATGGAGTAAGTGTTATCTCAGAGAAAGAGCTTCTAAAGTTTCAGCTTCAGTTCAGTTCAGTTGAGTTCAGTTGCTCAGTCATGCGTGACTCTTTGCAGCCCTATGAACTGCAGCACAGCAGCCTTCCCTGTCTTTCACCATCTCGCGGGGCTTGCTCAAACTCATGTCCATTGACTCAGTGATACCATCCAGCCATCTCATCTTCTGTCATCCCCTTCTCCTTTTGCCTTCTATTTTTCCCAACATCAGGGTCTTTTTCAGTGACTCATCTCTTTGCATCAGATGGCTAAAGTATTGGAGCTTTTAGTCAGGGTGGATTTCCTTTTGGATTGACAGGTTGCATCTCCTTGCAGTCCAGCAGATTCTTAATCGTCTTCTCCAACACTGCAGTTCAAAGGCATCAATTCTTTGTTATTCACCCTTCTTTATGGTCCAGCTCTCACATCCGTACATGATTACTGAGAAAACCATAGCTTTGACTATATGGATCACTTTTGTTGGCAAAGTGATGTCTCTGCTTTTTAATTCGCTGTCTAGGTTTGTCTAAAGCCTATTTGCAGTTTCACATGATACCATAAGCCCTACTGAAAAAGTTTTTTAAAAAATACCAATTTATCAGCATTCGTATAATACAGTTCTATATGAAATCACCTTATGCCAAACAGTATTAAGAAATGATCATCATTACTGAGTAGAACAATTACTGAATATCATTAAAGTCTAGTAAAGATAAATACCCTTGATTAGGCCACCCTCTGACTTCAGCTTAACTTGATTATATCTGCAAAGCGTCTATTTGAACATCAAGCCACACTCACATATATGAGGAGTTATGACTTCAGACTATCTTTCTAGGAGACAGAATTCAACCCATAACACTATCCTTCCTTCAGAAGCCCTCCCTGACAATTTGATTTCGGGGAGAAAATGTACTTTTGATTCCAAACAGTATACCAAATTACAGGACCACATATGAGTGGCCTGAGCTAAGATTTGGAAGTAGTACTAATTAGACCTCTTTCATATATCTTCTGCTTTCCAGGCCAGATTTTAACATCAACAAGTTCAGTTGCTATGGAGTAAGTGTTATCTCAGAGAAAGAGCTTCTAAAGTTTCAGCTTCAGTTCAGTTCAGTTGAGTTCAGTTGCTCAGTCATGCGTGACTCTTTGCAGCCCTATGAACTGCAGCACAGCAGCCTTCCCTGTCTTTCACCATCTCGCGGGGCTTGCTCAAACTCATGTCCATTGACTCAGTGATACCATCCAGCCATCTCATCTTCTGTCATCCCCTTCTCCTTTTGCCTTCTATTTTTCCCAACATCAGGGTCTTTTTCAGTGACTCATCTCTTTGCATCAGATGGCTAAAGTATTGGAGCTTTTAGTCAGGGTGGATTTCCTTTTGGATTGACAGGTTGCATCTCCTTGCAGTCCAGCAGATTCTTAATCGTCTTCTCCAACACTGCAGTTCAAAGGCATCAATTCTTTGTTATTCACCCTTCTTTATGGTCCAGCTCTCACATCCGTACATGATTACTGAGAAAACCATAGCTTTGACTATATGGATCACTTTTGTTGGCAAAGTGATGTCTCTGCTTTTTAATTCGCTGTCTAGGTTTGTCTAAAGCCTATTTGCAGTTTCACATGATACCATAAGCCCTACTGAAAAAAGTTTTTAAAAAGTACCAATTTATCAGCATTCGTATAATACAGTTCTATATGAAATCACCTTATGCCAAACAGTATTAAGAAATGATCATCATTACTGAGTAGAACAATTACTGAATATCATTAAAGTCTAGTAATAAGATAAATACTGAGTTACTTTTAGTAACTGTAGAAACTATTCCTTCTTGACTCAAGTAATTAGTTTTTGTTATCAGAATGGCTCCTAAATCTTTTTATTGAAATGTGCAAAAAAAAATTGCTTTGGGTTTATACAAACTCTGACCCCAGGTATTTTCTCTTTATTTTCTTAAATGATTCAACCTTCCATGGAGTACTTATCTAAAAAGAAGGTTGAGGGCTTCCGTGGTGGTCCAGTGGGTAAAGAGTGCACCTTACTCTGCAAGGGGCACTGGTTCGATCCCTGGCATGGGAAGATGCCACATGCCGTGGAGTGACTGGACTGGTGTGTCCAATTGCGATCCAGTGCCCAGAGCCGGTGCTCTGTGACAAGAGAGGCCACTGTGATGGGAGGCCCACACAGGCCAAAGAACTAAGATGGATAAAAATAAACAAATGAAGGACCAATAAGAGAGCCAAAGTTAAAAAAAAAAAAAAAAAAAGTTCAGAAGAAATGCCTTGATTTTTTTGTGGGGGCGGGGAGCGGGTTGGGGAGGGAGGAGGGTGGGCAGACCACTTCTCTTGGTCTTTCATTTATCTGTTTTCATCCATCTTTGTTCTCTGCGCTCCAGAGCTCAGGCTCGGTAATTGGACACATCGGTCCAGCTGCTCCGCGGCACGTGGGATCTTCCCAGGCCAGGGATCGAACCGGCACCCCTTGCACTGCAAGGCGATGTCCTTACCCACTGGACCACCAGGGAAGCCCTCATTTGGTGTTTCTTTTTTTCATTAATACTATCTGATGTTTTGTGCCAGTTTCTCTGGTTTTGCTGCTTTCATTGCAGGAGTGAATACCTGGTAGTATTCTATCATATTTCCCATGCTTGTGTGTGTACATGTACATTACTGTGTGTGTGTTTTTAAGTAATTTGCAGAATATAATATGTGTCTGCATTTTATCATATCTTACTTTAAGAATCATTCTCTTTGACCATAATACTAGAGCTTTGAACATTTATGGTCTTAATGACCCCTCCTAGTCTCTGTCCTCTTCTATTTCTATGTTTATGTTCTTGCTTGCTTGCTAAGTTGCTCAGTCATGTCTGACTCTTTGCAACCCCATAGACTGTAGCTTGCCAGACTCTCTTGTCCATAGAAGTCCCCAGGCAGGAATACTTCTACAAAGTCTATAATCATAATTTACATTATTATTTTAAAAAGTTGCCTTTTTAAAGATATTTACATGTGTGTATATAATAATGTATTTTTATCTATAATAAGAATAATTTATAAAAATGTCCTGTCTATTCATATGGTCTTTGTTCCTTCCTGTGGAAGTGGATTTCTATCTTGCCTCATTTGTTTTTCCCCTGAAGAAACTCTTTTAGGAATTTGTATAGCTTAAGTCTAGTGAAAGTTAAATATTTCAGCCATTGTCACTTGAAAAAAATGGATTAATTTTATCTAAAATTTGAAGATAATTTTCCTGGATATATAATTATAGTCTGATTTATTATTTATTTTAGTACATGAATGACTTCATTTCATTGTTTCCTGGACTCCTTTGTTTTTTATTTAAAAAATCTTGTGTTATTTTTATTATTGTTATTTTTTATTTAAAGTGTCTTTTGTCTTTAAATGTCTTCAAAATATTTTTTATTTATCTTCAATTTTTCGCCATTTGACTGTGATGATACTGTGTTTGACTTCTTTGTATTTATCATACTTGGCTTACACTGAGCTTCTTGGATCTCTAGATTGGTGTCTTATATTTTGAAAAATTCTTGGTCAGTATCTCTTCAGATATTTCTCTACTTCATTTTCACTCTTGTTTCCTTTGCTGGTCCAATTATACATGCATTAGACTGTTTAATATGATCTTACATGATATTAATGGTATATTCCAGTATTTTCTCATTCCCATCCTTGTATTTTACTTTGGAGAACTTTTATTAACCTTCCTTCAATTTCATTACTTTTTCTTTCGCTATACCACTCAGTTAGTAAACCTATTGAAAGCATTTCTCCTATCCAGAAACATAGTTTTTCTTTCTAGTATTTTTATTTGACTCTCTAGTTTCCTGCCCTATGCTGAAATGCCTTAATTCTTTAGACAAATACAATATTCCCGACCCTTGTCCTCTTCTATTTATGTTTATGTTCTTGCTTGCTTGCTAAGTTGCTCAGTCATGTCTGACTCTTTGCAACCCCATAGACTGTAGCTTGCCAGACTCTCTTGTCCATAGAAGTCCCCAGGCAGGAATACTTCTACAAAGTCTATAATCATAATTTACATTATTATTTTAAAAAGTTGCCTTTTTAAAGATATTTACATGTGTGTATATAATAATGTATTTTTATCTATAATAAGAATAATTTATAAAAATGTCCTGTCTATTCATATGGTCTTTGTTCCTTCCTGTGGAAGTGGATTTCTATCTTGCCTCATTTGTTTTTCCCCTGAAGAAACTCTTTTAGGAATTTGTATAGCTTAAGTCTAGTGAAAGTTAAATATTTCAGCCATTGTCACTTGAAAAAAATGGATTAATTTTATCTAAAATTTGAAGATAATTTTCCTGGATATATAATTATAGTCTGATTTATTATTTATTTTAGTACATGAATGACTTCATTTCATTGTTTCCTGGACTCCTTTGTTTTTTATTTAAAAAATCTTGTGTTATTTTTATTATTGTTATTTTTTATTTAAAGTGTCTTTTGTCTTTAAATGTCTTCAAAATATTTTTTATTTATCTTCAATTTTTCGCCATTTGACTGTGATGATACTGTGTTTGACTTCTTTGTATTTATCATACTTGGCTTACACTGAGCTTCTTGGATCTCTAGATTGGTGTCTTATATTTTGAAAAATTCTTGGTCAGTATCTCTTCAGATATTTCTCTACTTCATTTTCACTCTTGTTTCCTTTGCTGGTCCAATTATACATGCATTAGACTGTTTAATATGATCTTACATGATATTAATGGTATATTCCAGTATTTTCTCATTCCCATCCTTGTATTTTACTTTGGAGAACTTTTATTAACCTTCCTTCAATTTCATTACTTTTTCTTTCGCTATACCACTCAGTTAGTAAACCTATTGAAAGCATTTCTCCTATCCAGAAACATAGTTTTTCTTTCTAGTATTTTTATTTGACTCTCTAGTTTCCTGCCCTATGCTGAAATGCCTTAATTCTTTAGACAAATACAATATTCCCACTAGATATTCTGACTTATTTTTCTTAGTTATTTTAAACTAGCTCTTGAATAGTTTAATAATGTATACTTGGAGAATCTCTGGGTTTGGACATATAAATGATTTCTTCTCCTGATTATGGATCACTTTGTCTTACTCTTTGGGTAGAGTGCAGTTTTTGTCTTAATGCTGAATATTTACTGTAAATGACTAGTTTACTTTAAGGCAAATAATATTTAGACCAAATAAAAAGTATACAGCTTATTTAGTCAGGCCATGAGTGTTGAGTTTTGAATATGGTTAGCTTCTGCTTAAGCTGGGGTTTGGTTTTTGAGATTTCATTTACGTGCTTGAAAGTGTTTGATGTATAAGGATCACAGCTTTTTGGGGCTAGAATTCGTGTCTGAGTAACTGGTGGATTTTTATTTTTCATATGTCTGCCCTGTTCTCAGCCTTCAGTAGAACTTGCCTATTGCTTGCTGAGGGGGCTTCTCAAGTCTTCTGCCCATCCATCATATATAAATAACCATTGCCTCAGATCAATTCCATGAATACCAGTGGATTTTCTCACAGGGGAGTTCTAACAGATCTCCTGACCCAAGTCTAATCTTCCTTGCAAACACTTGTTAAATCTATGGGAAATAGTTTTTGGTGGGTAATATGTCTGTTTCTAGGGCAGTTCGAGAGATTTAAAACATTGTTGTCTAGTAGAATAAGCATTTGCCTCATGTGGATGTATAAAAATTAAATTATGCTAATAATTTGGTTCCTCGATTGTACTAGGCACATTTCAAGTTCTCAAAAGCCATGAATATCTAGTGGCTGCAGTATTGGATAGTGCAGACATAGATTATTTCCATCATCACAAAAAATGTTCTTTTGGACAAATCTAAATCTCTCAGCCTTTAGATATCTGTGAACAGTTTAGCTGTTTTCCTGTTACCAAATCTGTTACAGTTTTGTCCTCCCCCCAATCAGCTGTCAAATACAAAAAAGCCATGAGTATCTTTTTATTTTTTTAAACTAGAACATCAAAATTTGGATTTTCGTTTTATAGGTTTCTTTGTTACTTGTTGAATTCTCAAATAGAGTTGTTAACTTGTGATTTTGTAAGCTACTTGTTCTTTGTTGGAGAAGGAGCAATGTTCTCCTGTAACTTTCTGTATTCTAAGCAAGAGCAGAAGTTCCTAATAGGATTTTGAGATGTGTGATTCATAGTGAGAAAAACAAACAAAATGAAAAAATACTGCTTTTATTTGATTAGCATGATTAGAGTTGGGGAAGTTTGGGTCTTGAGCTCTGGTAGTGCTAATATCATACTTTTTAATGTTTCTTATTTTTAACATTACATACTGGATTACTATAGAAAGCCAGGGTTGCTAGCATTCTCAAAATATACCTATCAGAAAACATACTGAATTGATAGTATTTAACTAATAATCTTGTAATTTCTGCTTGAAACTACATCTAGGGATGGAGAATACTAATCTTTGAAAAAAGGTAAGGAATCATTGTGTGTCACATGGCAATTGTTTCCCCAGATCAGAATATCTGAGAGAGAAGAAAAAACCCAAGAGAGAAGCTGCAGTATCTTTAAAAACCTAAACGTAAAAGTAACATATTATCCTATCATTTCTGCTAGTTTGTACCACTCTCACAGACCAACACTGGAATAGTATGGAAGAAGTTTATACAAGAATATAAATGCCAAGAGGTGGGAATCATCTTAGAGGCTCACTAACACATAGGTCAGATTTTCAGATTAAAAAATGAAACAGCCAAGCAAACAAACCCTTAGAATGAAATATGGGAGAAATCTTTTATCTTTTGATGTGGAGAAGTCATTCCTAATGCTCATCTAAACTCAAAAGCCATCAGCAAATAATTGATATATTTTAATATATGTAACTAATAAGAAATAGGTGTCAAAATCCACCATAATCAGATCCAAAAGAGAAATAGCAAATTACAAAGAAATGTGATTATTTTATAAAGGAAAGAAAATCACTGCATCGTTTTTGTAGTTCATTTACTCAGTCATTTCCAACTCTTTATTACACCACGGCCTGCAGCACACCAGGCTTCCCTGTCCTTCACTGTCTCCCGGTATTTGCTCAGATTCATGTCCATTGATGCCATCCAACCATCTTCTTCTCTGATAACTCCTGTCATCAGATTGGGTAAATTATATGAATAAATAATTAACATTAAAGGAAATAAATATAGATCTTCAACATAAAAAACTACTGTACTTCACTCATAATAAAGGAAATGAAATTTTAAATTGTATCAAACTGTACTTAAAATACATTAAAAGTCTATTGTTTCTCACTGAATTGGCATTTATTCAAAAGTTTGAAACCATACTAAGGAATCAAGAAATGTAAATTAGCAGAACCCTTGTGAAAGGTACTTCTACAATTTCAGTTAAAATTAAGAAAGAATATATATCCTTCTACCTATCAATTTCCCTTTTAGAAATTTATACTGTAGACACACTCCCACATTTGCAAATAAAATTTCCATTGGTTTATTTAATGTAACATTTGTTTTAGCAACACATTTGAAACAAAGCATCAAACAATGAAAGACTGGAAAGAACTTCCCACATGGTCTAGTGGTTAAGAATCTGCCAGCCAATGCAAGGGACACTGGAACTTTACCATTCTGCTCTCTGTCACAGTGCAGTTGGTTCATACAGGTGCCATATCTGCTTCATCCATTTCATTTAGAGATGTCTTATAGCTTTGAATTTGCTGATAAGTGTTAAAAGTGAAATTAGTGATAAATATGGTTAAGAGAGATAAATATATGTAGGTTTGGAACTGATGGGAGGAAGGGATGTTTTAGAAAAAAGAAATTGCAAAGGTAAAGTCAAAATATTTCAAACGAATAATTCCAGGAGGTGCAGATGTTTCGGTATGGTTGACAAATCAGATTTTCATGGTAGAACCTTCAAAATGTTTGCATTGAGAGAAAGGCTTAAAAGAAGGCATAGGTTAGATCATAAAAGGCTTCATATAATATTTTGAGAAATTTTGTATATATCATGTAAGAAGGTGAGAATAATTTATTCTTTCAAACTGGCATTTTAGAAACATCAGCACATTTGATATGTGGATGGCAGTTTGCAACTAGAATATAGAGAGAAGATGGTAGCAGTGGACATAAGTAAGCTAGAATATGAAAGTAGAGAGAGAAAGAGAAAGGACATGAGAATGAAAGAATGTCAGGTATTAAAAGCTAGCTATGAAGAAACAAAGCTATTTGGCCATAATACAAACGATATCACTTTTAGGGCTGAGGGAAAAGGGAATACCAAGATTGTATTATAAGAAGTCATATTTGAATTATCGTAATGAGTTTCAGAAGAGTGATCAAACCTTGAGGAAAAAGTAATTGTTGTCAAGTAAAAATAAAAGCAACGTCTTCAGTATTTTAAAGTTAGACACTTATAAAGGGGTAGTCACAAACTGAATTCTAGCAGTAATAGCCTACCAGCCATATTTTTAAGAAAAGGCTAAGAATTCATGCAAGGTAGGAAAAGTCAGGGTGTGAGATTTACTTGGATGGGGTTGTGTATGTATTTTGCTTCCTCTGGGTGAGGAGAGGAACAAGCTTCCACCTACCTCAAATTAAGTGAGGGGGTGCTTCAAGAAGAATTTAACAGGCGTTCCCTGGAGTTTTAAGTGATTCAAGGTTTGTTGTCTGATTCATATCTGAAAAGTTGCAAGTAAAAAAAGCCAAAGTTTAAGTTCATCGCATTTATGCAGAATGTAGACATAGGGCTTCATGGTGAGTGCACTTCTAGAGTTTGTGGTGGAATTTCGTTTGCTGTGGGCTAGATGAGGAGTCCATAGGAAGAAGGCCAACAAAATTCCATATAGTCAAAATATTTCAAACGAATAATTCCAGGAGGTGCAGATGTTTCGGTATGGTTGACAAATCAGATTTTCATGGTAGAACCTTCAAAATGTTTGCATTGAGAGAAAGGCTTAAAAGAAGGCATAGGTTAGATCATAAAAGGCTTCATATAATATTTTGAGAAATTTTGTATATATCATGTAAGAAGGTGAGAATAATTTATTCTTTCAAACTGGCATTTTAGAAACATCAGCACATTTGATATGTGGATGGCAGTTTGCAACTAGAATATAGAGAGAAGATGGTAGCAGTGGACATAAGTAAGCTAGAATATGAAAGTAGAGAGAGAAAGAGAAAGGACATGAGAATGAAAGAATGTCAGGTATTAAAAGCTAGCTATGAAGAAACAAAGCTATTTGGCCATAATACAAACGATATCACTTTTAGGGCTGAGGGAAAGGGAATACCAAGATTGTATTATAAGAAGTCATATTTGAATTATCGTAATGAGTTTCAGAAGAGTGATCAAACCTTGAGGAAAAAGTAATTGTTGTCAAGTAAAAATAAAAGCAACGTCTTCAGTATTTTAAAGTTAGACACTTATAAAGGGGTAGTCACAAACTGAATTCTAGCAGTAATAGCCTACCAGCCATATTTTTAAGAAAAGGCTAAGAATTCATGCAAGGTAGGAAAAGTCAGGGTGTGAGATTTACTTGGATGGGGTTGTGTATGTATTTTGCTTCCTCTGGGTGAGGAGAGGAACAAGCTTCCACCTACCTCAAATTAAGTGAGGGGGTGCTTCAAGAAGAATTTAACAGGCGTTCCCTGGAGTTTTAAGTGATTCAAGGTTTGTTGTCTGATTCATATCTGAAAAGTTGCAAGTAAAAAAAGCCAAAGTTTAAGTTCATCGCATTTATGCAGAATGTAGACATAGGGCTTCATGGTGAGTGCACTTCTAGAGTTTGTGGTGGAATTTCGTTTGCTGTGGGCTAGATGAGGAGTCCATAGGAAGAAGGCCAACAAAATTCCATATAGTCAAAGCTATGGTTTTCCCAGTAGTCACATATGGATATGAGACCCAGACCATAAAGAAGGCTGAGGGTCAAAGAATTGATGCCTTTGAGCTGTGGTGTTAGAGAAGACTCTTAGGAGTCCATTGGACTGCAAGGAGATCAAACTAATCAATCCTAAAGGAAATCAATCTTGAATATTTATTGAAGGACTGTTGCTGAAACTGAAGCTCCAGCACTTTGGCCACATGATACAAAAATCTGACTCATTGGCAAAGACCCTGATGCTGGGAAAGACCGAAGGCAGAAGAAGAGGGCAACAGAGGATGAGATGGTTGGATGGCACCACTGACTCATTGGACATAAGTTAGAGCCAGCTTTGGGAGATGGTGAAGGACAGGGAACCCTGGCATGCTGCATCCCATGGGGTTGCAAAGAGTCAGACACAACTTGGCAACTGAACAACAACACAGAAGAGATGAGACTAAGACCTTTTGGGTAGGGACTCACTCGAAAAGGATGATTGGAGAACTAGGTGATATGGAAAAAAGTGTGAACCACTAGAGAGCAAAAAGATGAGAGAAAACTCATCTGGGAGATAGCAGTGAGCAAAATACACAAAACCACGAAGTAACCCTGTTCTCAGTAGAATTTGAATGTGAATGAAAAGCCCATTTGAACTGACTTTTATTAAAACAAGTTATAAGTATAAACTTGAAGTAGAAAAAAAATGAAGCTGTTATCAGCTTGCATCTAATAAAGCATAGCTTTGTTTTTTTAATTTGTTAGAGTATAGTTGCTTTGCAATGTAGCAATAACTTCTTAAGTACACTTGAAGATTTCCGACTTGAATACATGGTAGAAATAGTTAACGAATGCAAAATGACTGCCATTCACAAGATGAAGAACACTAAAGTAATAAGAAGGAAGTGACTGTGTGAGAGAGTGTGTGTGTGTGTGTGTGTGTGTGTGACCATGTGTGTAGCCGATGAGTTCAGTTTTGTGTATCTTGAATTTGAGAAGACTATGGACCATTTAGATGAAGATTCTCAGTAGACAATTATAGATACAAGTATGGTGCTTCAGAGAGAAATTTAGCTACATTATTAATATTTAGATTTTGTCATTATTGCATAGATAGTGATAGAAACATTAGGAACATTTACCCACATCAATAGAAAGAAGGGATAAAATAAAAAGAAACTATGGAAAAGCTCTTAGATATGTCAGGATCCGTTAGATTGACAAGATTAATAATTCTAGAAGGAGTCTAAGAAAGAATGGCCAGAGAGGCAGAAGAAAAGAGTAATTTTTCTGTAGTCAGAATAAAAAGGAGTTTCAAAGAGAAAGAAATGAAAAACATTATCAAATACCTCCGAAGAGTCAATAAAGATGAGGACTAGTGAGAGGCTGTAAAACTGGGAAATCAGTATTATGTAATCTTTATCAGCACACTTGGTGGTATAGGCAGGCAGGATAGATAATATTGAATAGCATAACAGTGATTTCTAATTTTAGGTAATATGTGGATAATTTTTAAAGGATTAATTATATATCAAATTATTTTTATCGTGTAACTCAAATATGTCCAAACCTAAATTCATGTATATGCTATTATCAAAAAATAGGATTTAAACACAGACACAATTCAAATAATTTAATGGTGTTATTGTATGCAAATCAAAGTACATCTCAGAACTAATCTACAGTTATATAAAGTACCATGACAAATTGTTTGAGCTTTGTAATTACTCAATTCTCCCATGACTTTTCTCCTATCGTAATTTTGCTTGCATATCACATCATGCTATGATATGGCCTTTGAAGGACCTGAACTCATTGTCTATACCTTAAAACTGTTCATTTCTACTCGACAACAAAAAGGGTACTAGTTGGCACCAATTTGATTTTAAAAATGAGCACAAACTTGGCACTGACCTCCTTTGAAGCAAAGACACAAATCTGGGGTCTGAAATGTTAACTTATAATATTGTAAAGTTGTTATAATCCAACATATCATAGCATATATAACATGTGTTATATTACTGCACATTTCTGAAGAGTCACATATCCACACATTCACATTCTGATAGACTCTATCTCTGAACCCTGAGAATATGTCCCCAGGTCCTCTTTTGAGAAGCAAGACATTATACTGTTATATTGAGACATACTATCTTTCTTTCTATACTTTAATTTATAATAAGCATAGAGTAATTTATTAATTTTTGGATCCTGCTCTCAGGGATTGCCACAGTTTTTGAAATGGAAAGTTAAAAGGTTCAAAGAATGAATGTCATGATCTCTGTTTTTTTTAATATACAACAGAGGTTGCATCAGATATATTGGTGGGAACCCATTGCTTTTACTAAGAGTTTTTCCCCATAGTCTCAGTCCTGAATCTACTCATTAAGGCACACCATCAAAGGATACAATAGGGGATATGAGATAACAGTCTTTGACTACAATCAGATCCCCGGGAAGCTCAGCCCCAGGACCCTGCTGCTTCCAGTGGGCATTGTCATTCAGGTAACCTCCCACTGGGCTAGGTGACACATGCGTCTGTAGAGGCAGCCTTCCAGCAGGGCTTCAAAACTGGAACTGCACTGTTCTTAGAAGCAACCTGAAAACTAGTTGCCCACTGGGTAAGCTTTTCCCAGCTGGAGATTGCTTCCACACATATATTATGTTGCAGCCTGTTTACACTATCACAGATTTCTAGGAGCATTCAGCTAATTAAAAACCTGGGCAGGCATGGAGTTAGAAGGAACAAATCATCCACAGTATCTTGCCACATTCCAGCTAAGGTTCCCAGAGGTTCATTGACTGAAGTTGCATCACTTTTCTAAAAAGGAGAAGCCCTCTGGATCTTTGAGTGTTGCTTTGACTGATGTTTTCTGCTCCTCTTTCCCTTCCTTGTGCTTTTTTCCTCTCACATATGTCCACCTGGATAAACTTCTGTCAATTCAAGTTTCTTGACTGCTTCCACAATCACAGTCTGCCTCTTCCCAGAGATTTTCTGACTAACATCTATAATTCCCTAACTTTACTTCTTCAGTTTTATATGGAAGTTTTCTGAATAGTAACCTGGACTCAAAGCAGAAAATGAGCTTTGAGATGAAAGAGATATGTGTTCAACTTCTATCTGCAATAATTACATTTTGTGACTCTGAGAAAATGTCTTAAATTCACATTCCATTTCCTTATCTAAAATTTTGGTGTAACAGTCATCACCTCATATGATTGTTGTGAGGATCAAATGAAATGACAGATGTGAACTACCCAGCTCAGCATGTGGCACGTAATAGATATTCAGTCAAGGCTAGCTGTAGCTTTTGTTATTTTGCTGAATACTGGATTAAAACATTCCATCTGTGTTGTTTCCATGTCTTTAAAGTCTCTCCTAACTTTTACCTGGCCATTCCTCCGGGATGATTCTATGTTCTAGTCTTCTGGGTCTCAAAGACCACAGGGAAACCTGCCACCATTCCAGCTGTGATCCTAGCTCACCTAAACAGAAACCATGATTTACATGCTAAGTGCGGACTTCTTCCTTATTTCTCCAAGAGAAAGTGAGCGAATGTCCTTTTACAGGAAGCCACCATCTTTAACTTAAGTGTCCATGAATTTGGATGCATCTTGTTCTGTTCCTTTTCTATAAGGAAGATCAATCACTTCCAACCTTCTTTCTTTGTTTTTTTTTTTTTTTTTTTTCCCGATGCACAAGTAGCCTCTTGTGTCTGTAGCCATCTTGGACAACAGCATTGCTGTATCTGGACTGTTCAGTTTCCAGCCCTCTGGGGCATCACACCCCTCGACGCCCATGGTGGACACCTCAAAGTCATTGTAAATCATTTCATTTCTGTACTTCCCCACTTACCCAGTCAGTCCTAGTTATATCTGTCTTTTCTATCCAGATTGCCACTACCTCCGTTAAGAAACACTTCTCTTTTCTGGACTTATGAGCACCCCTGTACTCAGTCTCTTATCTCCTTAGACTAATCTTTATACTGGTTTCTGAATTGTCTTCATAAAGCACAGGTTACATCTTAAATTCTGTTTCTCAAAATTTGACAGTGACTCCCAAAGAAGCTCCTAAACTTCAAAGTTTATTTTGAAACTCCAGTTCAAAATTAGCTCCAAACTTCTTAGCATGGTCTTCCCCCACTGGATCCCCAAACCACTTTTCAGTTCCAAATCCAAATTTACTCTTCCTTGAATATGGAACTCGATCCTTAATAAAGGACTTAGCCCTCTATGGGTCCTAAACACTCTTCTGCCTCAGCATGTCTTGTTAGCCTCTTCCCTCTGGCTGGATGGCTACATGGCCCCATTTGGTTTCCACCTCCTAGATGCTCTCTTCTCTCAGGCACAGATTCAAGTGCCCTGGTCTCTCTACTCATAACCAGTTATTTGTCTTTCTGCATCCAGAATACAAATTTTTACCTGGATTTAACCTTTACTGTTCCTAAAATAAAAGGATTTATATGTCTTCTAATACATACGCCTCTAAAGGGCAAAGATCATCTCTCTACTCTTACAGCACAGAGAAAAATGACTGTACATTAGATGAACACAAGAATGTGTATTGCATTTAATCAGATAACATATAACATTTTCCAACTGTATTTGAAAACATAAATGCTGCTTTTTTTACATGCGTTGATGCCAAAATTTGTTCAATTGTGTGAATTGCTAGTCTATTCTGAGAATGGAGCTTCTGGCAAAATTTTTCTGTAAGATCAAATTTTCTTTTCAATATCTAAAAGCTCTCTCTTGTTCTCATTGGATTCAAAACACTTGGGTTCATATATAAGAAATCTGTATATTTTCTAAATTAATAACATCCTGACACCCTATGGCAGTGCTGGAGTGGGATGTCTTTTAGACTGATGAGCTGTGAATGATTTAGTTAAGCTACTACTGTGCCAGAAAATAACAAATAGCAGATCTATTACCAAGCAGCATGCCCTGATTTTATAGTTTAAGAAACTGAAGCAAAGAGGAATTTGGAACAAGAGAACTGAATTGTAATAATAGAAAAAGCACCATCTCAGGCATCTCACCATATGATTGGGAGAGATAACATATTAACAGGACATTCTTGAAGAGACTGAAATAGATTTAAATTTCAGTCATGCACTCTTTATACTGGTTTCTGAAATAAAGCACAGGTTACATCTTAAATTCTGTTTCTCAAAATTTGACAGTGACTCCAAAGAAGCTCCTAAACTTCAAAGTTTATTTTGAAACTACAAATTAGCTCCAAACTTCTTAGCATGGTCTTCCCCCACTGGATCCCCAAACCACTTTTCAGTTCCAAATCCAAATTTACTCTTCCTTGAATATGGAACTCGATCCTTAATAAAGGACTTAGCCCTCTATGGGTCCTAAACACTCTTCTGCCTCAGCATGTCTTGTTAGCCTCTTCCCTCTGGCTGGATGGCTACATGGCCCCATTTGGTTTCCACCTCCTAGATGCTCTCTTCTCTCAGGCACAGATTCAAGTGCCCTGGTCTCTCTACTCATAACCAGTTATTTGTCTTTCTGCATCCAGAATACAAATTTTTACCTGGATTTAACCTTTACTGTTCCTAAAATAAAAGGATTTATATGTCTTCTAATACATACGCCTCTAAAGGGCAAAGATCATCTCTCTACTCTTACAGCACAGAGAAAAATGACTGTACATTAGATGAACACAAGAATGTGTATTGCATTTAATCAGATAACATATAACATTTTCCAACTGTATTTGAAAACATAAATGCTGCTTTTTTTACATGCGTTGATGCCAAAATTTGTTCAATTGTGTGAATTGCTAGTCTATTCTGAGAATGGAGCTTCTGGCAAAATTTTTCTGTAAGATCAAATTTTCTTTTCAATATCTAAAAGCTCTCTCTTGTTCTCATTGGATTCAAAACACTTGGGTTCATATATAAGAAATCTGTATATTTTCTAAATTAATAACATCCTGACACCCTATGGCAGTGCTGGAGTGGGATGTCTTTTAGACTGATGAGCTGTGAATGATTTAGTTAAGCTACTACTGTGCCAGAAAATAACAAATAGCAGATCTATTACCAAGCAGCATGCCCTGATTTTATAGTTTAAGAAACTGAAGCAAAGAGGAATTTGGAACAAGAGAACTGAATTGTAATAATAGAAAAAGCACCATCTCAGGCATCTCACCATATGATTGGGAGAGATAACATATTAACAGGACATTCTTGAAGAGACTGAAATAGATTTTTAAATTTCAGTCATGCATTTTAATCACAGGTAGGGATATGTCCTAATTCCTATAGAGTAAAACTTTAAAAAGCAATGAAAACAAATCATACATGAAATGTTGATATTTCCTCCTTATATATTTATGGTGATATAGATGGATTATATCAGAATTTCCATATGTTTTATTTCTTCTTTAAAAATGCAGATGAAGTGTTCTTTTAATAGCAAAACACAGTTGTTAACTGATACATTTAAAGAAACTTGACTCATGTTTTTTAGGAAAAAAGAATCCCTGAAGTATTTAAATAGATTAACTCAGTGTGTATTTATGGAGCTTTGTTTTAACAACACCTAACATTTCCATAGATTCCAAGGCACCAAAGCTCTTTCACATTCATCATTCCATTTGAACCTCAAAATATCCCTCTGAGAAAGTATTATTACCCTGATTTTCCTCTGAGGTCATTGAGACTCAAAGAATCAAAATGACTCTTAAGAACTACCAAATGGAACTTAGAAGTAAGGCATTGTAACTCACAGTCCTATATTATGAGTACTTTGTTTTGCCTAGCTTCATTAAGCACTGGGAAGGATACAGAGATTGAGAACTAGGGACACTTGCCCTCAAGTAGCTTTTATTGGATTGGCCAAGAAGTTCCTTTGGGTTTTTCCTTTTGGCCAACCCAATATTTATTCACTTGATGAATGTGTAAATAAGTAATTATGGTAAGAAAGGGATGGGTTGGTAGGGGTATAGAGTAGATTATTCAGTTAATTGTAATTGGCATCTGTGAAGTATCTTGTCCTTTTGGTGTACAATAATAATTTGGTTATTCAAAAAATAAAGCAGGAGGAATCAAAAATAATGATCATTTAAAAATTATAAGTTCATTTATATCATTTTTTTAGCTTTTACATGTAAGTGATATCATATGGCTTTTGTCTCTGTATGGTTTACTTCATTTAATATGATCATCTCTAGGTGCATGGTAACTTTAAATGGAGTTCAGTTTATAAAAGTATTAAATAACTATGATGTACACCTGAAACTAACATAATATTGTAAAATAATAATCAACTGATAGCGAAAAATTAAAAAATAAAAATATTAAAGGATGTAAGTGGACTTACCTTAACTCTGTTGTTTTTAACCAGTATCTGATCTGTATCTCATCCTTGGGCCATCCTGAAGTCCTACTGTACTCTCAGTTTATTCCTGATCTTCATGTCATTTCTAAGCTTCAGCCCATTCCTTATCTCAGCTCTCTAACCATTTAGACCAGAGCTGGAAAGAGAGTTTCAATTTGTGTAATCCATGTGTTTTTAGAATGTTAAACAAAATCGACTTGTCAAAATATCCCTACATAAAAATGACTATGGGAAAGTGATTGAAGAAAAATATTCTTGCCATCAAGTTGACTGTGTCAGAATAGTTAGCTAAAGGGAGGGTATTGTTTATTGCTGTGTAAACAGTTATCTCCAAAGTTAGCTATTTAGATACAACAAATATTTATTACCTCGTCATTTCTCTGGGTGAGAAATTTGGACATCACTTAGGTGAGTGGTCCTGATGCAGGATATGTCATGAAGACGCCATCAAGTTGTCCCCTGGGATGAAGAATCATCCATAGCCTTTTCTGTGGCTGGAAGATTCACTTCCAAGATGGCCAGTTCACATGATTGTTGGCCTAAGGCCACAGTTCCTTGCTGGCTACTGGGAGGAAGCCTTAGTTCCTTACTAAGTGCATCTCTCCATAGGACCACTTGAGTGTCCTCACAATATGACTCTTGCCTACCTGCAGAGTGAATGATCAAGAAAGAAAATTAAACTGAGGCTGGCAGCACAGTGTCTTTTATAATTTAGCCTCAGATATCATATACTTTTGCCACATTCTGTTGATCATGCATAACAATCTGGGAGGGGACAACACAAATCTATTCAATCCAGGGGGAGAAAATATGACTGGTTTGGGCTGTCACACAGGACTGCATATTGTCAGAAACATAGAGGGAATAGGTTTGAGCTTAGAGATCTTAGCAATCATATCAGAGCTTAGGTGAGGAGGAGTGGAAAGCCTTTTTGAGAACATTGAAAGTTGGCACTCCGTTTGATGTTGAATCCTTCTGTGAGCTTTGAAACTGTCACTGTAGATCAGGGGTCAACAGACTGGGGCTTGTGTAGCAAATATGGTCTGCAGCATGTTTTTGTATGGTCAGTGAGCTGAGTGATTTTACAATTTGAAGGTAGTATAAAATAAGGACTTCCCTGGTGGCTCAAATGGGAAAGAAATCACCTCCAGTGCAGGAGAACTGGGTTCAGTCCCTGAGTCAGGAAGATCCCCCGGAGAAGGGAATGGCAGCCCACTCCAGTATTCTCGCCTGGAGAATCCATGGACAGATGTTTTGTTTTTTTAGAATGTTAAACAAAATCGACTTGTCAAAATATCCCTACATAAAAATGACTATGGGAAAGTGATTGAAGAAAAATATTCTTGCCATCAAGTTGACTGTGTCAGAATAGTTAGCTAAAGGGAGGGTATTGTTTATTGCTGTGTAAACAGTTATCTCCAAAGTTAGCTATTTAGATACAACAAATATTTATTACCTCGTCATTTCTCTGGGTGAGAAATTTGGACATCACTTAGGTGAGTGGTCCTGATGCAGGATATGTCATGAAGACGCCATCAAGTTGTCCCCTGGGATGAAGAATCATCCATAGCCTTTTCTGTGGCTGGAAGATTCACTTCCAAGATGGCCAGTTCACATGATTGTTGGCCTAAGGCCACAGTTCCTTGCTGGCTACTGGGAGGAAGCCTTAGTTCCTTACTAAGTGCATCTCTCCATAGGACCACTTGAGTGTCCTCACAATATGACTCTTGCCTACCTGCAGAGTGAATGATCAAGAAAGAAAATTAAACTGAGGCTGGCAGCACAGTGTCTTTTATAATTTAGCCTCAGATATCATATACTTTTGCCACATTCTGTTGATCATGCATAACAATCTGGGAGGGGACAACACAAATCTATTCAATCCAGGGGGAGAAAATATGACTGGTTTGGGCTGTCACACAGGACTGCATATTGTCAGAAACATAGAGGGAATAGGTTTGAGCTTAGAGATCTTAGCAATCATATCAGAGCTTAGGTGAGGAGGAGTGGAAAGCCTTTTTGAGAACATTGAAAGTTGGCACTCCGTTTGATGTTGAATCCTTCTGTGAGCTTTGAAACTGTCACTGTAGATCAGGGGTCAACAGACTGGGGCTTGTGTAGCAAATATGGTCTGCAGCATGTTTTTGTATGGTCAGTGAGCTGAGTGATTTTACAATTTGAAGGTAGTATAAAATAAGGACTTCCCTGGTGGCTCAAATGGGAAAGAAATCACCTCCAGTGCAGGAGAACTGGGTTCAGTCCCTGAGTCAGGAAGATCCCCTGGAGAAGGGAATGGCAGCCCACTCCAGTATTCTCGCCTGGAGAATCCATGGACAGATGAGCCTGAGTCACACACACATAGAAAATAAGTATGTATATAGATAGATGGTGGATGCATAAAGTGTGAGGCGGAAACCATATGTAGCCTACAGAGTCTAAAATATTTAGTAAGTGGCCCTTTAAAAAATTGCAAGGCCTATCAAAAATAATCCAAATACCTATAAAACATCTAGTAAAAAGTAGAAATTTAAACTCGGCTACATTGTATAGAAGGAAATGTGTGCATGTATCAAGAATTGTCTTTCTAAGTAGAGTATACTAACACACATATATGGAATCTAGTAAGATGGTAATGATAACACACACAGTGAAGCGATGTAAAAACAGACATAAGAGAACAGACTTACGGACATTGTGGTGAATGAACAGGGGTGGGAGGCATAGAGAGAGTAACACAGAAACCTATACTATCATATGTGAAAAAGACAGCTATTGTCATTGCGCTGTGGGAATAGGGGATCCTGCAGGGCGCGGTGCGATGGCCTGAAGGGGTGGAATGAGGGGAGGTGGTGGGTGTGGAGGAGGGATGGGAGACAGGGATATACATATGACTAATCTAGGATTATACATATCTATAAACAACAGAACACTGCAAAAGTAAAAAGTAAAATAAAATTAAAAAAACAAAAACAAAGAATTGTCTTTCTCCCTAGGCAAAAGGTTGAGGATCATTGGCATGCTGGACCTTTAATTTTTCTACTTGATGTGATAATAACTAAAATTGAATATCCTTTTTTTGGTATATCCCAAACAATGGAACATTAACCTCAGATGCACACATAAGAAAAGGATTCTATGGTGAATCAGAAACACCACATACTCTATCCTGTTTGGGAAATTCAGAACTTATTTGAATAAAAAAGCACTGAAAATTCCTTCAGTAATTCATTTTTGACTACTTAATACAGCATCTCCAAATGCTAGATTGTTCATGGACCATTTTTACTTACACATTAACATCTACTGATATACCATGTGTGTGTGTAACCGCTGGATACATTCCCACTACCCCACTTCAGGGTACTCTAATAAACTTAGTTCAATCTGTGAGCATCTTGATATAGTGAATCCATTCCCACTTTCCTAAATACACAGAAGTCCCCTTTTGGCTTGCAAGGATCCATTCCTTGAGAAATCTTCATAGGGATGTTGAATATGAGCTGAGCCAAGAGTCCTGGAAGAATCCCATCTTCCCTGTAAATAGGTGATTGGCTGTTGGGTCCAAATCCTTATGGAGTCAAGTTCCCATTCATATCACTGACTGATGAATGACATAGCTCTTGAAAATGGGACAATAGCTTGATGAAACCTGGCACTGAACCTGACTCCTGCTCACTTGAATCATGCTGCCATGTTGCAGTCTCATGGTCCCATTTTTTAGGACATTTTCCTTATCTTATGGATGGGACAGGAATGTATAGTTTAACAGAATCTCACCTATTTAAGATGTTGTTAGATCACTGACCAACATGTGAAAACACAGTTTTCAACAAATGATAATAAGAATGCCAGATTTGGCTGATGTGCAGCGTAAATTACAGTCCTTGATTTTGGGGTTTTATTTTAATATTCATAATAATGACACTGACATGTATGAAACATTCTCCTAATAAGGGAAATGTATCTGATTGCAAGTGCATAAGCATGATGATATTTTAGGGATAATCCTGAATCCACTCTAGCACATATAAAAATAGAAACCATTCATCAAACTTTAGTGCCGCAGCCATGGCTGGTGCTGTTGGGTATATGCTGAAGTTGGTCCATACATCTCAGGAAAGCTGGCTGTGAACAGATCTTCCCAATGGCAGATTCAGCACATTTGCATGAGTAGCCTAATACCAGTCCAGTATCTACATCCTAGAAAGAAAACAATGTAACAGATAAAATATAACCTTATAAGTCATCTACAATTAAAAAGCATTTGTGACGTGATGATGTGTAGAACACTGAGGCTGAGAATGGTTTCGTGTTTGGTTTTGCCACCAAGTACTGTATCAGCAGAAGAATCCTACTGACCTTTGGTACAAATTCTGCTATTTTGACTGCCTCGCTTCCTGATGTTTAGGAATTTATTCTAAGATTCATTTTGACAATAGAAATGTGCATAGCAATATGAATTCCTGGGAGACCTATATGGCTATTGTGGATGGCTTCTGTAAATTATGTTACACAGTGCCTGGAACATCCTAGGCACTTGAATACATAGCAGTTACTATTGTTACTCTCGTCTCCACTATAGAAGCAGTGATCTGAGCTTAAGCCTAAACTGCGGTGAATAACTAGGTCTCTGCTGAAATTTCCCAAGTATTTCTCCCACATTCCTGCAACTATCCGTACAGATCGCTGCACCCTCTCCTTATTTTGACCGTAGGACCTCCCTAGGACCACTAATTGGGAAGATCATGTAAAATTGATCTCAGATCAACTCTAAGACATTTTGCTCCATTGCAGTATAGTTGTTGTTCAGTCACTAGGTTGTGTCCTATTCTCTGTGACCCCATGGACTGCAGCACACCAGGCTACATCTTTCCTTCCAATGAATAGTCAGGGTTGATTTCCTTTAGGACTGACTGGTTTGATCTTGCAGTTCAAGGGACTCTCAAGTGTCTTCTCCCACACCACAATTTGAAGTATAGAACGAGAAGTAAAGGTAGGAATGAAGTTCACTTCAAGGTGATGAACTTCATTGGATTTATTACTACTTCAAAATATTACCATGTTCCTGCCACACACATACCAGTACATACACACAAGTTCTCACAAGAGGAAAAAGATACATTTAGAAACAGTAAGAGATAAGACATTTCAAATATGCCAAAGAGGTGCATTTGAAATATCTGGAAGGCTCTCTTGGGAAGGTTTATTTAATTCCTTCCTTAAGAGACAATCACAGATGTTCCGGTCATGCTCTGACCTTCGACACCTTGACAATCCATGACAGACTCATCTGTATTTTTTTTTGAATCTTTTGAACCACAAGCTACATCCTTGACCTACCTCTACTAGCTGATCCCCAGTTATTTACTATTGACTGTAACAATAATTAATTCTGTTCAATTCAATAGGCATTTACTAAGCACCTGTGTGCATTTTTAACTTCAATTTCCTTTTCTTAAAATGCAAATAAATTGTTTTTGGCTTTGGGGGAATTATTTGAGATGTAATTGTTATTTTCAGCCTGGCTGTGCTGCTATTTATTTTTATGTAACTATACAAGCACAGGTGTGTATTTGCTGATAGTTTGCTTATTTGGGTGAAAAAAATAGGAATACTTTCCAAAATAGCAAGGTTTTACAAGCTCTTGAGACCGGGAACTGGGTCTTAGTCACCTTTCTATTCCCTCGTAACTGAGCAGGTGCCTTGTATGAGAATGTGCTCAGTCAATGCGTGTCACACTGAATCATTCTTTATACCTGTGATGTCCTAGGTGAAGATGGCTCTCTTTACATTGAAACCCCTCAACGAAGGTCCTAAATCCACTGCTATCATGTGAAACACAGTAAAATTTCATGATGAAGTTTTTCACAATGTCATTAGATGGTAAAGAAAATATTGTTTGTTTTTAGCACATGCCTGGATTCTCAGAACTGCACATGTCTATTATCAAAATATAAACTGTTTTCCTACGTGAATCCTGATTCCTGCCCTGAGCATGAAACATATTAAGAATACTTGTTTTAGTAAAAATTGGCTCAGGATCCATGGTCATTCTTACCAATGTCTTAACTTTTCTACCCAGTTTTTTAACCTAGATTATAACTTTTATTACTTCTTCTCTCTGAATCCCCGATAGTAGTAGTTGCCCTGAGTTGGCCTTCTTTCCTTCCTTCCTCCCTCTCTCCCTCCAACAAGGTATTTTATAGAACACCTGTAAGTGCCCAGGACTTGTGTTAAACACCAGAAGCTCGATAATATATGTCAGTGCCATCTTTGAGAAGTAGTCATTCTTTTTTAAAAGCAGAGAAGCATCAGGGTCTGTGCTAGTGGATATGCTTTTCGCATCAGGTGGTCAAAGTATTACAGCTTCAGCTTCAGCATCAGTCCTTCCAATGAATATTCAGGGTTGATTTCCTTTAGGATTGATTGCTTTTATCTCCTTGCAGTTTAAGGGGCTCTCAAGAGTCTTCTTGAACACCACAGCTCAAATGCACCACTTCCTTGGTGCTCAGCCTTCTTTATGGTCAAGCTCTCACATCTGTACATGATTACTGGAAAAACCATAACTTTGAGTATATGGACCTTTGTTGGGAAAGTAATGTCTCTTATTTTTAATATGCGGCCTGGTTTGTCATAGCTTTCTTTCCAAAGAGGAAGTGTCTTTTAGTTTTATGGCTGCAGTCACTGAGCTCAGTGATTTTGGAGCCCTATAAAATAAAATAAACTCTGTCAGTTTCCACTTTTCCTCCTATTTGCCATGAAGTGACGGGACCAGATGCCCTTGATCTATCTTTAACTAATCTGGTGTATTACAACATTGTATTACTTTTTAAAGTGCTTTCACAAAAAGGCATATATATTTGGCAAATGTTGATGTCATTACACTTAGACACATGTGTTAATAGGAATTTGCTAGGGCTGCCAGCCATGGGCAGGGTGAGTTGGACAATAGAGAGTTAACACAGCACAGTTCTTGAGGGTAGAATTCTGAGATCAAGAGGCTAACATGGTTGGATTCTCCTCCATGTTAAGGCCTCCCTCCTTGGCTTGTAGGTGGCTTTCGGCTTCTGCTATCTTTATGCATTCTTCTCTCTGTGTCTTTCCATGTCCTAATCTCTTCTTTTTATAAGGACACCAGTTATATTGGATGATGGCCCATTTGCCTCTTTTTCACTTACTTCTTGCGATACCCTGTCTCCAAATAGAGTCATATGCTGAGGTATTGGAAGTTGGACGTAAACATAGGAATTTGGGAGAGACAAAGTTCAGCATCAGAGATGTCATGGAACCTGATAAGGTATCCTAGTAAGCAAGGTGTAAACTCTGATATGATCTAACGTCTGTATGAGTCTTGAATTCATATTCTTTCTACACCATGCTGCTGCCATTCCAGCTCTGTTACAAAACTACCTAGATTGGATCTTGCTCCTTATCCCTTGCCACTTTCTTTTTAATTAGGATGATTTTAACTCCAGTGTTCTCTAGACCTGCTACTTGATTTTCTGACTTTGTCTGATATAGCTTTAACGTTTTTCCCAGTTTTGCTCTGCTCATAATAATCTTCCTCTGTTTTAGATCAGAACTTGTTTCAGATGTACTTGCTGCTTACAAATATACATGTACTTCCCCATATTTCCCTGCTCTATTGTGGTTATGTGGACCCATATAGTTGGTTATAGGCTGTGGTCTATCTATGGAAATCATCTGTCCTCATTCTGTGCCTATTATTCATCTTTATTGCAAGCTTCCTCTGTACTCCCTCTTTCCCTGATACACGTTGAAATGATAACATGAGATCAACTCTGCCTGGATCAGAGAACCTGCATTGGGAATTAAGGGAGCAAGAAATACAGCCATGGTGTTAAGCTCATGAAAGTTTTGGATTACATTTCTACTGCAGCATATTTCAGGCCAGTCAGATTGGAACTGTCTCCTTCCTGTATTTCCTTCAATCTTGCTTACATCTAGCCTCTCAGGTTGCTTTTCTCTCTTAAAGCATTCACATGCCTTCCCTGAAGGAACTGACCTTCTGCCCACATTGGCAATATCCATCAAATTCCTCTGATTTAATTGGACTTCCAGTTCCAGCCCTGTCTTGGTTGGCTGCCACCCAGGTTCCAATTCAGAGAATGGCCCCAATATGTGGATACTCTGCTGAATCCTATACCATACCGGGGTTTGTTCCATGTCCTAATCTCTTTTATAAGGACACCAGTTATATTGGATGATGGCCCATTTGCCTCTTTTTCACTTACTTCTTGCGATACCCTGTCTCCAAATAGAGTCATATGCTGAGGTATTGGAAGTTGGACGTAAACATAGGAATTTGGGAGAGACAAAGTTCAGCATCAGAGATGTCATGGAACCTGATAAGGTATCCTAGTAAGCAAGGTGTAAACTCTGATATGATCTAACGTCTGTATGAGTCTTGAATTCATATTCTTTCTACACCATGCTGCTGCCATTCCAGCTCTGTTACAAAACTACCTAGATTGGATCTTGCTCCTTATCCCTTGCCACTTTCTTTTTAATTAGGATGATTTTAACTCCAGTGTTCTCTAGACCTGCTACTTGATTTTCTGACTTTGTCTGATATAGCTTTAACGTTTTTCCCAGTTTTGCTCTGCTCATAATAATCTTCCTCTGTTTTAGATCAGAACTTGTTTCAGATGTACTTGCTGCTTACAAATATACATGTACTTCCCCATATTTCCCTGCTCTATTGTGGTTATGTGGACCCATATAGTTGGTTATAGGCTGTGGTCTATCTATGGAAATCATCTGTCCTCATTCTGTGCCTATTATTCATCTTTATTGCAAGCTTCCTCTGTACTCCCTCTTTCCCTGATACACGTTGAAATGATAACATGAGATCAACTCTGCCTGGATCAGAGAACCTGCATTGGGAATTAAGGGAGCAAGAAATACAGCCATGGTGTTAAGCTCATGAAAGTTTTGGATTACATTTCTACTGCAGCATATTTCAGGCCAGTCAGATTGGAACTGTCTCCTTCCTGTATTTCCTTCAATCTTGCTTACATCTAGCCTCTCAGGTTGCTTTTCTCTCTTAAAGCATTCACATGCCTTCCCTGAAGGAACTGACCTTCTGCCCACACATTGGCAATATCCATCAAATTCCTCTGATTTAATTGGACTTCCAGTTCCAGCCCTGTCTTGGTTGGCTGCCACCCAGGTTCCAATTCAGAGAATAAGGAACATCCCTAATATGTGGATACTCTGCTGAATCCTATACCATACCGGGGTTGCAATTTGCCTTTAAAATCATGCAAAAATACGTCTGAAAAAAAGACAGCTTCAAAAAGAATATTCCCAGTTGTTAATTTAGTGAGAGTGAAGCTACGTTAGCTCATTGAAATTTAATTTCTAATGGGTTATAAGATCTTAAGAACTACAGGCCCAGCATCTGTCTCTTTTTAGTGTCTCAATTATCACCAGGATAATTTAATGGCATCCTGTTGAAGAAGCGTCGTTGCCATGCTAATGGATGGCACCCTGCTCGTTTCCATGAACTTCCCATCCCTAGGTGATCAGTCGAAGCCCAGAATTTTAGATTTCCATCATTTGGTCAAACAGACTGACTTAACATTTGACCAAAATGATATATTAAAAAAAAATTGTTTGACATGGAATTGCAAGTGTCTGAGACTTTAGTCACTTATAATTTTATAAATATGAACCAAAATTGAGACAAACCATGGGAACCCTAGGATCTATTTCATTCTCTAATTTCATCATGACCTTTTACATTTAAGTTCATTCCTCTATTTAGTTATTTCATCAGTGTTTCATGACTGATCCCATCTGCAACATTTTGCTTTCCTAATTATTTTCTTGAGGTTTTACTTTTGTTTTTTAAGGTTATAATAGCTTTCTTCTCTGTATTCATTTTGTTTATTTGTTTATTTACAGTTATACTGCTCTCTGACTTTATTAAACATTGAGTAGTAACAGCCTAGATTTCTAGCCACATCATAGGCTTTTTAGAAGGAGAGAAGATCTAAATATCCAAGCAGATAAATATATAAATATATTTAATTTTCTATTTGTTAATTCAAAAGCAAAATAGAAGCTGTTGCAATCTATAATTTTTATTTGTTTATTTTGGCTGTGCTAGGTCTTCGTGGCTGCATAGGCTTGTCTCTGGTTGTGGCCAGCAGGGGCTACTCTCTAGTTGTGGTGCGCGGGATTCTCATTAGCACTTGCTGCAATTTATTTATTTATTTTTTTACAATCACAAGTTTTTTTATTTGTGACAGCCTATAGAGGGGTGGGATGGGGGCGGAATGGAATATACATATGGCTAATCTGGAATCATACATATCTGTAAACAACAAAACACTGTAAAATCAAAAAAGCAAAATAAAAAAGTTGCTGCAATTTAAATTGAGATTTGTAACTAGCTTAATAATGTATAAAAGTCATCATTTTGGGGCTTCCCTGGTGGTCCAGTGGGTAAAGAGTCTGCTTTGCAGTGCAAGGGGCACTGGTTCAGTCCCTGGCACGGGAAGATCCCTGGCCCAGGATGAAAAATAAATAAATAAAAAACCAATAAGAGTGGCCAAAATTAAAATGTAAAAAATTTAAAAAGTAAAAAATAAAAGAAGCACTATGGTATGTTTATACAATGGAATACTCAGCCGTAAAAAGAAATGCAGAAGAATCAGTCCTAATGAGGTGGATAAATCTAGAACCTACTATACAAAATGAAGTAAGTGAAAAAGAGAAGGACAAGTACAGTATACTAACATACATATGGAGTCTAGTAGGATGGTAATGATAACACATGCAGAGAAACGATGGAGAAACAGACTGAGAACAGACTTATGGACATTGTGGGGACTGAACAGTGGGTGAGAGGCATGGAGAGAGTAACATGGAAACCTGTACTAACATATGGAAAAGAAATAACTTGTCAATGTGCTGCGGGAATAAGGAATCCTACATGGGGGCTACATGATGGCCTGGAGGGGTGGGAGGGGGGCAGAGCAGGGAGGGTTCTGGGATATACGTATGACTAATCTGGGATTATACATATCTGTAAACAACGAGACTTTGTAAAAGCAAAAAGTAAAATAAAAATGATTGTTAAAAAATAATTTTAAAAGAAAAGATGTAGTGTACAACACAGACAATATAGTTATTTTTTCGTAAACAGAGGACTGTAAACAGAGTGTAACCTTTAAAAATTTTATAAAAATTAACAATAAATTAAAAATCAATTTTAATCTTAAAAATGTCACAAGTTGCATGAGCTCCTAAAAAATTAAAATTGAATTAAGATTTTTAAAAAACTAAGTGCTTATTAAGCACTTACTCCATTTCAGTGGATTGAAATAAATATGGCACATCTAGTACATATAATATAAGGTCATATGCAACATGCTGTGAATGCTACCAAGGCAAGCTTTCCTTTCTGATTTCTGGTCTTCATGATTTGTGAAGGGAAAGAGAAAGTAACAATTGTTGAAACGTTACCTGTGGCAAGCATTGTGCTGGGCACCTTTCATTCATCTCACTGAATGCTTGTAACTAAATAAGGTTGTCTCCACTGTCCTATCTCATAGCTGAGGAAACTAAAGTTCAAAGAAATTAAATGACTTGCCCAAAGTTAGTACATGATCCAGCCAAGATAGTGTGCAGATAATTATAACACAAGGAATAATGTGACCTAGATAGTGAGAAAATAAAACATTGTTATATGTTCTATCCCTTTTAAAATAATTATTCAAGCCAGTGACCCATCCTGTTGCCCATTAAGGTATGGATTTTCTTGCCGCTTTTTGTCTGGGACCTAGGCTGGTTTCTGTTTGCATCTCAAAAACTTCTGCTGATCTTCCAGATCTTGATATATGGGAACTCCATCCTTCCAGCTGATCAGACTACAGAGCTGAGTCATTCCTAACTCTTCTTTCTCCAATGTCACATATTCAGTCAATTAACAACTCATGTCAGTTCCATGCTTAAAATGTATTTGAAATGTCTGATCTCTTACTACTGGCCACACTTCATTCCAAGTCTCTGCTGTCTCTTGTCTGCTTTCTCTATTAGCTTGCTTGTCTCCTCAGGGTCTAACTGCTTCTGTCCTTAGGCTCCGTCAGTCCCTTCTCAACATAACACACAGACTAGCTCTGTTAAAGTAGTTAGCTCCTGGCTGCTCTCTGCTCAGGACGTTCCACTGACTATCCATATCATTTAGAGACAGAGTCAAGGTTCTTACAGTGTCCCATGAGGCCACCACCCTATGTGGTCCCATGCTACCTCTATAACTTTGTTTCCTACCACTTCCCTTTCCCTCAGTTCCACCCATACTGTCCACGGTTTCTCTCCTGGAATATGTCAGACATGTACTTTCTGGATAATCTGAGGTTCCATTTCCCAGGAACATTCTTCTGTCAAATATTTTCCTGTTTTAAAGTTCTCATCTGCAAAATATAAGGTCATATGCAACATGCTGTGAATGCTACCAAGGCAAGCTTTCCTTTCTGGTCTTCATGATTTGTGAAGGGAAAGAGAAAGTAACAATTGTTGAAACGTTACCTGTGGCAAGCATTGTGCTGGGCACCTTTCATTCATCTCACTGAATGCTTGTAACTAAATAAGGTTGTCTCCACTGTCCTATCTCATAGCTGAGGAAACTAAAGTTCAAAGAAATTAAATGACTTGCCCAAAGTTAGTACATGATCCAGCCAAGATAGTGTGCAGATAATTATAACACAAGGAATAATGTGACCTAGATAGTGAGAAAATAAAACATTGTTATATGTTCTATCCCTTTTAAAATAATTATTCAAGCCAGTGACCCATCCTGTTGCCCATTAAGGTATGGATTTTCTTGCCGCTTTTTGTCTGGGACCTAGGCTGGTTTCTGTTTGCATCTCAAAAACTTCTGCTGATCTTCCAGATCTTGATATATGGGAACTCCATCCTTCCAGCTGATCAGACTACAGAGCTGAGTCATTCCTAACTCTTCTTTCTCCAATGTCACATATTCAGTCAATTAACAACTCATGTCAGTTCCATGCTTAAAATGTATTTGAAATGTCTGATCTCTTACTACTGGCCACACTTCATTCCAAGTCTCTGCTGTCTCTTGTCTGCTTTCTCTATTAGCTTGCTTGTCTCCTCAGGGTCTAACTGCTTCTGTCCTTAGGCTCCGTCAGTCCCTTCTCAACATAACACACAGACTAGCTCTGTTAAAGTAGTTAGCTCCTGGCTGCTCTCTGCTCAGGACGTTCCACTGACTATCCATATCATTTAGAGACAGAGTCAAGGTTCTTACAGTGTCCCATGAGGCCACCACCCTATGTGGTCCCATGCTACCTCTATAACTTTGTTTCCTACCACTTCCCTTTCCCTCAGTTCCACCCATACTGTCCACGGTTTCTCTCCTGGAATATGTCAGACATGTACTTTCTGGATAATCTGAGGTTCCATTTCCCAGGAACATTCTTCTGTCAAATATTTTCCTGTTTTAAAGTTCTCATCTGCAAAATATACTAACTGACAGTGTTTGAGCAAGGAAATAGGCATGTGATGCTTTCAAATATTTATATTATCTGAGCCTTTGAATTTTCTTCTAAGAATTGCTCCTAAGGAAATAACCCACTCTAAATGTAAAGATTTCTAAGCCAAGATGTATAAGTAGCACAATATATTTGTGAATACTACCAAGATATGGAGAAAACAGAAACACCAACATGCTGGTATTATTTAAATAAATTGTGATATTTTGGTCCCATAGACTACTGCTCATGCACTAAAAATTCTACTGTAGGACAATATTTGTTGAAAATGTCCCAACACGTTACTGTTTTATAAAATGACTAAATTATGTCTGAGGCAAATGAAGGGGCAACCCAGCCAGGGAACTCCAAAGATGTCAGGATATCTGGGGCACTAGAGCCTCACCAGGAAAATAATAAGACAGAGAAAAGTACGTTTATCAGAGAATCTTTTCAGGACAGCACTCTTGTGCAGGAATAGATACTTCCGTGTGGCAGTTAGAGTGGGTTGAGTGGTGAGCACATACTCCACCACTAAAAGGTGGTCATGAAAGGTTCTTTTGAGTATGCCCAGTTACCTGTATGACTTTTAATATGCTGATTTACTTTCCCCATTTGGATTCTGGCCTTCCTAGGTGGCACTAGTGGTGAAGAACCTCCCTGCTAATGCAAGAGACATAAGAGATGCGGTTCCATCCCTGGGTTGAAGAAGATCCCCTGGAGGGGGACACAGCACCCCACTCCAGTATTCTTGCCTGGAGAATCCCATGGGCAGAGGAGCCTGGCGGGCTACAGCCCATGGGGTTGCAAACAGTCAGGCATGACTGAGTGACGGAGCACACAGGGCTCTTATTTATTGGTTATTAGATTTAATTCTTTTAAAAAAATTGAAGTATAGTTGATTGACAGTGTTGTGTTAATTTCAGGTGGACAACAAGGTGGTTCAATTATACTCTGTTATGTATGTTTTCTTTGGATTTGGGAGGTGTGCACATTTGGGGCCAGGGTAGCACAAAGAGTAGATGAAACCTGCCCCATGCCCCTCCTGAGAGTCTGATTTCTTTTACCTGATACTTAGACCCTCCAGAGAAATAGTAATGCTGTGGGATGCCAAGTGATTAACTTGGCTGCAGCACACAAGAGTCTCAGTAGCCTTTATATATACATGTTTTTCAATATTTTTTTAGGATTATGGGATTTTCATTATCTTTAATTGTGCTTTTCAGATTTGTTTCTTTAGTAATTGGCACGGGTTAGCTCTGTAATAAGGAAGAAAAATATAATTTAAGCAAAGGAAATATTGTAAATTTTATGAAGAAAAGGTAAATTCAAATCATGGCCGAATTCATAAAGATGGATTGTTCCATAGTGTTGAAAGGGCTTCCCTCGTGGCTCAGAGGGTAAAGAATCTGGCTGCAATGCAGGAGACCCAGATTCAATCCCTGGGTTGGGAAGATCCCCTGGAGATGGGAATGGCTACCCACTCCAGTATTCTTGCCTGGAGAATCCCACGGACAGAGGAGCCTGGCTGGCTGCAGTCCATAGGGTCACAAAAGTGTCAAACACAACTGAAGGGATTCAGTATGCACACACTATTTAAGCATTGTAAGTAGGGTCTTAATCACTTTACATCACTGTCTCAATACTGTTAAGATGAGCTACAAGGATGATAGAGACGGAAAGTTTGACATTGAGAATACTATATATAGAGAAAGCAGGATTGTCAGTGACACATCAAAAGAAGCAGGATTCTTTAAACATGCCCTCAACGTGTTGTATGCACATGTGCAGCATTAGGATCATTCTGAAACTTGTTAGAAATGCAAATGGTTGTTCCCACTTTCCCATAAGACCTAGGTGAATGTGAAACTCTTGGAGGTCCTAGAGATGGAGGGAAATCTGCTAAGAGACCCTGTTGAGGGACAGCTAAGGGACGATAGCCCAGCCGGGCTGAATCTGTGTTCTGGAAAAGGAATATAAAGAGACTAAATGGATATAGTTGATTAGATATGAGGAAAATTTTAGTGCAGCTGAGTCAAAACACTCCATCAAATATGTCTCTTTTTTTTTTTAGCCTCCAAGCAATTTGTACTCATCACTTGAATTCTTAACTCATGAATAACCCTCAAAAATGTCACAAATCTCAGGGATGGGAGCCAAGGATGTGCAGTGCTCATGTTCCTTGATAATTAAAAAAAAAAAAAGTTTTTGCAATTTACCATAGCTGTTTACTAAACTCGGCCATATCAGAACATCCTCAGAATGAAAATTTTAATGTAGAATTGACAAGTTTTTAATTTTACAGTGGTGTATTGGTTTCTGCCATACAGCAGTGCAAATTGGTCATAATTATATTGACATCGCTTCCTTCCCGAGCCTCCCTTCCCTCCCTCATCCCATCCCTCCAGGCTATCACAGGGCACCAGACTGGCCTCCCTGTGCTGCACAGCAACTTCTCACCAGCTATCCATCCTCCTCCTGATGGCGTGTGTACGTTGATGCTGCTTTCTCCACTCGTTCTACTCTCTCCCACCACTACTGTGTCCATAAGTCCAAAACTGGACATTTTAAACCATCCTTTCTCAGAAGCAGCACTTCAGAATTCAACAAATAAGTCATATTCACTTCATAGGGATGAAATTGGTTCATTGCAAGAATTAAAGTAAGAGAGTTTTCAACATAATTAAACACAACCCCTTTGGCAACATAACCCAATTTGTGTTTTCAAGTGCTAGATTAAAAGTAAGAGAATATCCTTCATTAATTGGTTATCCCTGTTTTGAACATGCCAGGAGATATTATAAAAGGCATACCCAGAGTTTTGAGATTACAGGCTTCTCTCAGGGTCAGGGGTATAAATCTGGCCCAAGTTGATTGGAGAGGAGTGAAAGTAATTACTACTGGAGGCGCTCTCTGATGGATTAATTAGCTGTGAATGAAGCAAATGCTTGCAGGAAACTGTATTTTATGGGAAGTTTCTATTACATGGATGATCTCTTGCATACAAAAATCACTTGTTCAGGTAGGACCAGTATCCCTTCACAGCAAGTTGACAGCATCATGTGGCAAAGTTTTATTAACTTTTCTACTGAAACTTCCTAAAGGCATAGAAGAGTCTGTATCACACACGAGGGATGTTTTGCAGTGTTTACATAAGTCTTCCATGAACAAAAACTACTGTAAATCTGTTCTATTTGAAACATGTAAATTAAGTTAGAGTTTTACTTCATAATATTTTGATATTTATTTTGATTGGACCATAGTGATTTAATTCACTGCCATCAAAAAAAAAAGTTTGCTTCAGAAAGATGCATTACTTTTGTCCTGTGGCTGAGGATGCTTTAGTGTAGAACTCATAGAACCAAGGGTTGAATGGTAGGAAGAAAAAAAGTTTCCGTGGGTATGCGCTTTAGAGATGCTAGTGATCTGTGGCAATTTTCCTGATCTCTCTGTCTCGATCAACGTCTGTAAGTATAGAATAGTAATAATTCCTGTATCATACTAATTGTTGTGAAATTTAAAAATGTTATACAGAAAAGGAGTTTGTGAATTATACAGTGCTATGAAGATATCCAGATATACTCATGTACTGGTCAATTTACCCAGAAACCTTTGTTTGACTGATACATTGGTCACCCAGTAGTTGCATAAGGGAACATAACTATGAACAGAGCATAATATATATAATTTCATATTACTCATTTATCATCATATGGGCAAAACAGGAGTATAATTTAGCCAAACCTCTCTCCCCAGTTTAAAGAATTCCCTTTTAAATGTCAATTATGGCTTGCTTGATCATTTCTAATAACAGAGAGCTATCAAGACAGCCCATGCCAGCTTTTCACAGCTGTAATTGTTTAAAAGTTCTTTATTTGGTGATTTGGAGCCACTCACTGTTATGGGATAGATTGTGTTCCCCCAGATTTATAAAGTCCAATTCCCAGCACCTAAGAATGTGACTGTTTGGGGATAAAAGTGATTAACTGAAAGTAAGTTCATTGGGTTTTGATGAACAACTAGTAGCTACTGAGACATATGTGATCTTTTATAATCCACACAACTTTACGTTTCAATACTAGTATTATTCTTTCATTACACTAAGGTATAGTGAAATTAGGGAACAAGTCCAAAGTCATACGGATACTAAATGTTTGACCTAGCAGTCGGATCCAGCATATTAGTGCCAGAGTCCATGCACATCACTATTACCACTACTACTACTACTACACACACACATATGAAAGTAAGTTCAGTGAGACAAATGACTACATTTTTTAAATTAGCCTCTGGATTTCAGTGTTTGGTAAATAATTAGTCTTTGAACGAATGAGTAAATGAGTAAATAAGTGTTGAATAACTCATTCAAGAAGTTAAACATTGGGCTTCCCTGGTGCTCCAGTGGGTAAAAAAAAGTGTGCCTTACAGTGCAAGGGGCACTGGTTTGATCCCTGGCTGGAGAAGATCCCATGTCCCGCAGAGAGGCAGGGCCAGTGTGTCCAATTAGGAGCCAGCGCTCTGGAGCGCATGCACCCAGAGCCAGTGCTCTGCAACGAGAGAGGCCACTGCAATGGGAGGCCCACACAGGTCAAAGAATAAAGATGGATGAAAATAAATAAATAAAAAACCAATAAAAGAGGCCAAAATTTTTAAAAAAGTTAAAAATCTATTTGACTTTACAGTCATTTGGTTTGGATCTACTATCAAATCATTTATGCCTAGGGAAAAATAATGCACACATGTACACATACACACTTTTCTAACAAATTAACCAATCTAGTAATATTAAAACATTATTATTGAGGCTGTATTGACTACTAGTAATCTCTATTAGTGCTATGAAGTCCCCTGTCTGACACTCAATCTGGGATTTTTGTATGACTTGATATCAAGATTACAGGTTTGAAATTTATGGGTTTCAGCATTTTGGGGAAAGAAGCGATATAATATTGCCTCTCTTTAGTCTTCTGTCAGTGCATGGAAATTTACCTATTGGACAGTTCTCAGATAGAGGCCACCAGCAGAGCAGAGATAACAAAAACAGTCTTAGGGGGAAAAAAAAAAAAATCTCTATTTCAAAAGATAGAACAGTATCAAAGTGGTCACCAAAGATAGTCTCAGGGTTTTGTTTTGTTTTTCCCAATAATCACTTTGTCATCCAGTATGCCTTATTTTTTTCATTACAAATAGGAGCAGTGGACATAATTATCTCGCTGGTTCTTGGGGGTCTTGAAAAGTTGTGTCCAGCCTTTTGTCACTCCTCTTTCTCAATGCAGATCTTTAAGTATCACTGATAAAGATTTGTGTTCACTTGTAAAAGCTCCTTTAGAGAGCTTAATTTAATTTATCCATATTAGGATACTTGACGGTATTTAAAGTTTTGACAGAAAACACTGCATTCTATGATAAACTCTTTCCTCCTGGAAGTATGTTAAATTTGTGTATGTACTTGACGGTTTTGTCAATAACTCATTCAAGAAGTTAAACATTGGGCTTCCCTGGTGCTCCAGTGGGTAAAAAAAAGTGTGCCTTACAGTGCAAGGGGCACTGGTTTGATCCCTGGCTGGAGAAGATCCCATGTCCCGCAGAGAGGCAGGGCCAGTGTGTCCAATTAGGAGCCAGCGCTCTGGAGCGCATGCACCCAGAGCCAGTGCTCTGCAACGAGAGAGGCCACTGCAATGGGAGGCCCACACAGGTCAAAGAATAAAGATGGATGAAAATAAATAAATAAAAAACCAATAAAAGAGGCCAAAATTTTTAAAAAAGTTAAAAATCTATTTGACTTTACAGTCATTTGGTTTGGATCTACTATCAAATCATTTATGCCTAGGGAAAAATAATGCACACATGTACACATACACACTTTTCTAACAAATTAACCAATCTAGTAATATTAAAACATTATTATTGAGGCTGTATTGACTACTAGTAATCTCTATTAGTGCTATGAAGTCCCCTGTCTGACACTCAATCTGGGATTTTTGTATGACTTGATATCAAGATTACAGGTTTGAAATTTATGGGTTTCAGCATTTTGGGGAAAGAAGCGATATAATATTGCCTCTCTTTAGTCTTCTGTCAGTGCATGGAAATTTACCTATTGGACAGTTCTCAGATAGAGGCCACCAGCAGAGCAGAGATAACAAAAACAGTCTTAGGGGGAAAAAAAAAAAAATCTCTATTTCAAAAGATAGAACAGTATCAAAGTGGTCACCAAAGATAGTCTCAGGGTTTTGTTTTGTTTTTCCCAATAATCACTTTGTCATCCAGTATGCCTTATTTTTTTCATTACAAATAGGAGCAGTGGACATAATTATCTCGCTGGTTCTTGGGGGTCTTGAAAAGTTGTGTCCAGCCTTTTGTCACTCCTCTTTCTCAATGCAGATCTTTAAGTATCACTGATAAAGATTTGTGTTCACTTGTAAAAGCTCCTTTAGAGAGCTTAATTTAATTTATCCATATTAGGATACTTGACGGTATTTAAAGTTTTGACAGAAAACACTGCATTCTATGATAAACTCTTTCCTCCTGGAAGTATGTTAAATTTGTGTTTTAATGACATGTCCTACCACCTCATAACATCACACTGCATTCTTTGTTGTTTTGCTTGTCAACTTACAGCATTCATACATTTTACCAAACTATGTAATTTAGTCAGGAAATAAAAATTTGGGAAATACTATTTCTCAAGTCATACTACAAACTCTGTTATCTTTGCTCAATGTTCTCCAAAGTTCCTTCCAATAAAGAATCATTTTGTAAATAATGTTCTCCTCCTTTTTCATGATGAGTCTGGTGAATGGCTTGTCAGTTTTGCTATATTCTCGAAGAACCAGCTTTTAGTGTTGTTGATCTTTTCCATTGTTTCCTTCCCTTTTTTTTTCATTTATTTCTGCTCTGATATTTATGATTCTTTTCCTTCTACTAACTTTGAGGGTTTTTTGTTCTTTTTCTAACTGATTTAGGTGTGAAGTTTGGTTGCTTATTTGACATTTCTCTTGTTTCTGGAGGTAGACTTGTATTGCTGTAAACTTTTCTTTCAGCACTGCTTTCACTGCATCCCATAGGTTTTGAGTTGTCATGTTTCCATTGTCATTTGTTTCTAGGTATTTTTTATTTTTTCATTGATTCCTTCAGTGATTTCTTATCTATTTAGGAGCATATTGTTTAGCCTCCATGTGATTGTGGTTTTTTTACAGTGTTTTCCCTGTAATTTATGTCTAATTATATAGCATTAAAAAATAATAATGTTGAATTCGAGGATGCAAAGATATTAACTAAGAGGAAAATAATGTGTTTAAAATTTCGAGCCCTATTTCTAATAAAGTCCATGAAAAAATTTACTTTTAATTTCATTTTAACATATAAATTACATGACAGTTAAATTATTTAGATAAATATTTATGTGCATACATATTTAAATTATGTAATAAAAAATAGAAGGCCAATTAGTCAGTATATTTTAAATACAAATTCATCCCAAATAAGTTGAAATTAAAAGAGTATAAAATAGAGTACTGAGTAAAAGTGTGGGAGTGATCGAGTAGGGCCACTTAAAAAAAAGAACAATGTGAAATAAATTGAACATGGAATAACATCAATGCTTCATTAAGAAAAAGTTGCCCTTTGTATTCTAGGAAAATTTGAATACTACTTCATGTAAAGTTTAAAGCTCCATTTTTTATTCTGTTTATATACCTTGAGATAATTGATGCCTGTCTATAAACATACAACCTTCACAATATTGCTGGAGCATCAGATTTTAGTTAGAATTTTTAGAGGCACATCTCACTGTTATGTGACATTCAGAAACATCATCTGGATATTCAAGATAAGGGTATACACAAAAGTGCACTACAATTCAAATAGCAGCATCTCTCCTGCTGACCTCAATTTATAGTATTAAATTATAAAATCCACAAATGGTGTGCTTATAAAATTCTAAGTGTTTAACATTTTTAAAACAACTAGAATGGGGTCAAGCAAGTATTACGGAAAATGGCATCATGGTAGCCGACCTTTTAAAGGTCAGTCATTTAAAGAAAGAAGTCATTTAATCAGAAAAGATCAAAAGATAGATTTTTAAATCACTTATTCACTTTTCTTAGGTCATCACAGAAGTCATAATAGCATTTGGGAAAAGCATGAAATATCCTAGAGTGAATAACATTTACATAGAATTTTTGAAAATCCCACATTAAGCTCAGAAAATTCACTGTTGAAAATAATTAATTAAATACATATTAATAGTGTACAGTATAAAACAACTCTGGGATATGTTCAGGTCTGGTGATTTGTTAAAATATAATACTTGGACAAATGAGTTTTAACAGACTGTAGACAATATAGGCAAGTACTTATTCCTTGATAATATATGCTCGATTGTCTATGATGTGGCTTAAATGATTTGCATGGGAGAAGAAGCTTCATGTTGCATAAGCAATCCACATCAGGAAGCCATCTGAGCTAGAGTATTTCCATTTTACAGTAATCCTAACCAAGGCAAAATCCCTTACTTAGAAAGATACACAGTAAGTTCATTTTCTAATAATTGTTTCCTTCTGCTGTCATTCACCATTCAACTTTTATTTTTAATTCTTAAAAACTACCAAAATGCTCATAATTTGCATTTGCACAAGAGTACAAACTATTCTAGTTTATCAGTGCACTTTGAGATGACATGAACACATCTTCAGTGATAAATGATAAAATGCTAGGGCCATTTGCCTTAAAATGCTGTTAACCTATGCCATCACTGTGACATTCCCTCTGCTTTTTAGGTGATAGTTGAATTCTTATTCATATTCATCATTGAAAAGGAGATTCCAGTCCAAATGTAACCACTGTGATAGACTATTAATTTCAGATATATTTATATATCTATTATATATTTGTATATATATATATGTGTAAATATACATATCAAGATTGCTGGGAGAAATATCAAAAACCTCATGTATGCAGATGACACCACCCTAATGGCAAAAAGTGAACAGGAACTAAAGAGATTCTTGGTGATGGTGAGAGTGAAAAAGCTGACTTAAAACTCAATATTCAAAAAATGAAGATCATGCCATCTGGTCCCATGACTTCATGGCAACTGGAAGGGGAAAAAGTTGAAGTATTTGGGAGGAGACAAAACTAGACTGAGATTTTTGCATTGGTTGTAACATTAATGTAGCCATTAACTATGACCTTAGACTGCCTGACCTTAGCATTCTGATTGGCAACTATTCCACAGAAGGCAATTCTGGATATAAACTTGTCTTTGCAGTATAGCCAATACAGTGGTATGCTGGTAAATGTTGAATGATGTGCTTTAATTAAAAAAAAAAAAAAAAAAAAAAAAACCCTCATCTGTGGCATTTGCTAATTTCCATAGCGTAAATACTACAAACATGGCTGATATCAAGTTACCACCTTGGCTTAACTGAACACAGAGTTGTGAAGAGATGTACACAACCAGTTCTCATGATCTGGTACAAAACATAACAGCTGCTCATACGTAATATAGAGATCATAATTCTTAAATACGTCATTGCCTAAAACCTTCTTCCTGGTCTTCTGGCACCTCTTTGGTGATGTGGTTCTCCACCTGTTGATTCTCGCACCCAGCAGATGCAGGATTTGGTTTTACACAGTTGCTCCCCTCCTACCACTGTGTTTTGTCTTCTCCTTCATCTCCGGTTGTGGGGTATCTTTTCTTGGTGGATTCCGGTGTCCTCCTGTCAATGCCTGCAGTCTTCGTCCTCTGGCAGGAGAAGATGAGCGCATCTTAATCTGGTCTCCCAGAAACCTTTTGTATAAAAGATGTGGTTTTAGATGAAGAGGCTGTGCTGTGGCAGGTGAGTTAGGGGAACCCTGGGTTTGATAGTCAGATAATATTACCTGTTGTAGTGCCATGATTTTCTCTGATTAATCCTCCCTCATAGAGAAGGATACATTTTACATGTCTGTGTGTCCAATATATATGTATAACATCTGTAGGTTACATGCACTCATATACCTATACATGGACATAGCCATGTGTATATATATAGGGAACCTCTCCAGTATGCTCCAGTACCCAGACAGAGATGCATTCACAGGGCCCTGAAGGGCACGGATACTCGACCACTGTGAATGCCCTGAGAGTCCACCAGCCCGGCGGTCACTGTGCTTTAAAGGACAGGCTTCCTGCCACCTGACATCCGGTCGGCCCCAGGGAGTGAGCCTGTAGGGGAACGTGGAACCCCCAGTAGCTGGGGGAGAAGGCAGTGGAATGAGAGGGCAGTGCTCTAGCCTGAACATAAGACCCGACTTCAGTGGGCTCTGCCTCCAACCCCCACATCGAGGTCCCCTAACTGTGCTCACACCCTCAGTCCTGCACACTCCCCTCCTCTATGAGCCTCATGTCCAGTTCAGGAGCGGTGGTGACCCAGCGGGGCTGGGGAGGGCACGTGGGCAGAATCCTTTGTCAGTCACTTCTCACGGGCAATGGTGCCTGGCTTCCCTCTGTTTCTCCATTATGTGGCCTGGGGCATCAGGTGGGAGGACACCGTGGAGGACAGCTGGGTCCCCGCTGACTGCCAGGGAGACTGGTCAGGAGGGGCTTTGTGCCTACACGAAGCTCAATTCGAATATGTATCCTGCTACTATAAGCCAGGAGATTCATGGAGACTCTAAGTCTGGGTTTCTGCAGCCGTAACACGGGCCTCAGGACAGTACAGGTGAAAGCGTTGGTGTGAGTTCCCATTTGAGGTGACGAGTCTGTAAAAAGCCTGGGTCAGTGAAGTGGTCAGTGGATGTAGCTGTTGTTCCTGACGGTCTGAGCTGTCCTCGCCTCCACACTGTGAAGCCTCCAACCCCTACGCCTCTTGGGAACTTCATGTCCATTGACTGATGCAGTGTTTCTTTGCTCCCTGAAAATCACTTATGGAGAATGGAACACCTCACACGTCAGACCTGTTGCATGTGGCAGGTCTTGTCTGGACTGAGCCGGCGTGATGGTCAGGGTCCCGGAGCAGAGCAGGGCAGATGCCCTGGGCTGTGGGAAACGGCCGAGGGGAGGAGGCGCAAAAGACCTCCTCCGGGCGGACCATCCTGATCCCAGCCCCCTCCACAAGGCTCTGCGAGGGAGGATCCTCCCGGGAGCCCACCGTATGTCTAGGGAACATTTCCGCCTCTTCTCCCTAGTGCATGTTTCCTTGGGCGTGGAACCTCGTTCCAAGTCTCCTCTGCACAGCTTGCAAGTGGAGGGTCTGCTCTCCACTCCATCACTTTGAAAGCATTCTTCCTCACACAGAGTGTTTCCAGGTGTGAAACACCTCCCACAGAAGAAGCCTCAGCATCCCAAAGCCCCAGATGCCCTCACTGCTCGGGCCCGGACACTCGATGGCTCCTCCTCAGCCCGACCAGCTCACCCCGTGTTGCCTTGTTCTGTGGGATTAGGGGGCGTCTCTGATCTTCCTCACGGGACTGTGGCTCCTGGACCGTCCCTCGAGGGGTGGGCCTGTCCCGCGTCTCCTGGAGCCTTCTCCACTGGTGACACGGGGCCTTCCAGAGGGCAGAGGCCCCGTGAAGGTCTGGGGAGTAAATAAACCAGGGGTAGGGGGCTTACCAGCTCAGATCAAGTTTCTCCTACATTCTTAAATAATGGCCTGGGGAAATCTAAATAGAGAGAGAGTTTAGCTACACAAAATGAAAGACATGAAGCGTAAGAAACAGGAATTCAATAGAGTGACCTTTTTGCTTTCTACTTCTTCCTCCAACTGTATTCCTGCTAAGTAAGTTCACATTTCAGACATCTTCCTCAGGAGGAAGGTGAGCAAGAGAGCAGCTCGTGGTGACACCGTCCACTCGCCCCCATGCCCTGGACATGCCCGTCTAGTCTGGAATCGGCTCCATCCTGGGGCGCAGTGCCCACTTGGCATAAGGCCGGGGCTCGGACTCCCCTCGTGCGGAGCTGCTCTGGACTCAGTGAGAGTCCCCAGGATTTTGACCTTTTCAGAAAGATGGCATTGCCACTTGTTTCAGCCCTGCTGATTCTGGGTGGCTGAGAGAAATATGTTTTTAGGGACCTGGTTAGTGTTTTCCCCTCTTTGTTCCCGTCCAAAGTCCCAGGTGTAGGAACAGTGTGCGGGGGGGAGGGGGGGGGGCCGGGGGGCGGGGCTGAGCATAAACAGCCAGTGAGGCCTGGGGCGAGTGGAGGGACCCTCAGGCCCAGAAGCAGGGCGTGGTCTGCCCTTGCAGCTGACCCTTGCCCCGCTGTAAAGTGCCCCTTGGCTGACAAAGCGTGGAGCCGCTCCACGTCCAAGGACAGGCTCCAGACACAGCTGCGAGGGCAGAGCGACAAGGGCAGGTGTTCACCTGGTGGAAATCTTGTTCTGGTCTTGGGGTCTGGGGTCACAGGTTTGCAAGGGTTCTGGTCTTGGGGTTTGGGGTCACGGGGTTGCAAGGGTTCTGTGGCTGTCGCCCCCCAGGGTGCTGGGCTTTGCCCCAGGCTTGGGGGAACGGCCCTTCTCTTTGGAGCCAGACCTCAGGGCTCCGGCACCCCTGGGTGGGTGGGGTGGCCCTGCTTTCCAGTGGGCCTCTTCTCGGGAGGCCGCTGGATCAGGACCTGGAGACGCTCATCTTCTGATTGGAGACTTGTGGCATGGTTGGGGGGCCCAGGAGGACATCCTTCTGCTTCAGGGTGCACGACGGACTCATGGAAGGTGCCGCCCCCGAGGTCAGGACCCTGGCTGGGCCGTCCGCTGACCGGCAGGCAAGACCCAGGGAGCAGCCCGCGGCCCAAGCCTGCCTGGGGCGCGGCTTCCAGCCCCCTCGGGATCACCTGGCGCCACGTGTGAATGGTACGGACGGACAGGAAGAGCACAGACTCGCACTTTTCATCTGATTGTTTATTTACTCCTCTGGGGTCTTAGATGTTTGAGAAAAGGATACGGGTTTGAACTGTCCCTAGGGACCTGGAAGATCAGGGCTTGGGCTCCTCCCTGAACTGCTCCCAGAGGACACATTTTCCATCTGAGGCCCCTCCTCCTCCCATGCTGCCGCCTGAGGGGCCACGAATGTGGCGATGGATGAGTGGGTGGCCAGTATTGTGCAGGAAGAGCTGCTGTAGCGATACACCACCGACTGGCAGTATCTGTACTCCAGAGTGGTGGTGGGTCGCTCCCCTGCACCATAGTGTGCAGTAGTTTCCATATATAAAGAGTGGACAAAACGGGCTGTGTCCTCGCTGCTGGAGCTGCTCTGCTCCATGCTGGGAGAGTAGCTCCCATCCCACTCGTACGTGCCCTGCCCTCTGGGGCTGCCCCACTCTCTGTAGCTGCTCTGCTCCATGCTGGGAGAGTAGCTCCCATCCCACTCGTACGTGCCCTGCCCTCTGGGGCTGCCCCACTCGCTGCAGCTGCTCTGCTCCAGGGTGGGAGAGTAGCTCCCATCCCACTTGTATGTGCCCTGCCCTCTGGGGCTGCCCCACTCGCTGCAGCTGCTCTGCTCCATGCTGGGAGAGTAGCTCCCATCCCACTCGTACGTGCCCTGCCCTCTGGGGCTGCCCCACTCTCTGCAGCTGCTCTGCTCCTGGGTGGGAGAGTAGCTCCCATCCCACTCGTACGTGCCCTGCCCTCTGGGGCTGCCCCACTCGCTGCAGCTGCTCTGCTCCTGGGTGGGAGAGTAGCTCCCATCCCACTCGTACGTGCCCTGCCCTCTGGGGATGCCCTCCCCACTGGGGCTGCTCTCATCACTGGGGAGATGATTTCCTCCAGTGCCCCAGCACGTGCCCACCCCACTGGGGCCGCCCTGCTCACTGGGGAGGTGGTCTGCCCCTGCCTCCTCAGATGTGCCCTCCCCACTGGGGCTGCCCTCGCCACTGGGGAGGTGGTTTCCCGTGGCCCGGCGGGCTCCAAATGATCGTCGGCCTGGAGCTCCACGAGCACTTGGCGTTTGCTTCTCCGCTATCATCCTGGCACGTTTGCGCAGTAAGCGTCCTGACCCCCCCGGCAGTCGCTTCTTTTTCTTCAGGGTTCTCCCGGTGCTTTTGGTGGACTTGCAGCGCACCCGTCGCGAGCCCCTCGACGCCACCAGCGGCTGCTTCTTCTTTGTGGTGGTTGGGCTGGTGGTGGGCTGAGCTGTTGGTCGGGGGCCTCCTTCTCTGCAGATGTTGTCCAGCAGGTGTGGTTTATCTCTTTGGAAGTTAGTGTTTTTGTAGGTCTGAAAGGCAATGGATCACTTTAGCCATCGTGAGGGAGGACATCCCTTCCCCACCACCCCCCCTCCACCCTAACAGGCCTCGTGGAACTAGGGAGAGAGGCTCTCCCTGCATTCCTGGCAGGTCATGAGCCCCGAGCACGCGTGCTCCCTAGGGCTCCCCAGGGCCAGCCTCGCTCCAGGTGCTCCTTTTGCTCCCTGCCCTCAGGTGGCCCCTCAGGGTCTGGAGTCACCCCTGCGGGTTCTCTCTAAGGGGGGCGGGTGGGGTAACCCGACAGGCCCTGCTTCCTCGTCTTTCCTTAAGCACCCTCCCATGAGAGGAAAAGTCATCCTTGGACATGACCCCTGTCCAGTGCTTGGGTGGTCTGCTCTCCCAGGAAGGGCTTTCTCCATTACCATGATTTTATGCCCTTGAGAGTCACCCCGAGGGCCGGTCTGGCGGAGTCTGCTGAAGCCATAGAGATGCATTTGGCGGTTGAAGCTCTCGACACGCTCGGTGTTGAAGATCTTGTCCTCTGGTCTTCGATGCAGGACCTCCGTCAGGAAGAGATCTGCGTCTATCACGAGCATGTCTCCCTCCTCGCTCCATTGAACGGATGTGAAGGCCGGGTGGTCGACAAGGAGCCATAACTTTGTCGGGAAGGGCAGCTCGAGGACCCCGTTTTTCTCTTCGTTGCGGACTGCCTCTGGATTCGGGCCCTGTGAGGGCGAGTTGTCTTGGGAGCCTGGATCTGGGCTCTCGGGTTGGTCGCCTTGATTGATGATAGCCTCTTTCGAATTCACATATGAATCGCACATCGTAGGCTCGCCATCATCCGATGGCGCCAGTGAGTATGGGCACGCCTCGTCTGAACTCTGACTAGCCATGAGCCAGTCAAGGTCAGGGCCGCTCTCTAGCCTAGAGCATAGCTCTGAACGCTCAGGTCAGAAATGGCTCCCACCAGGGTAGCCTTATACTGCCTGGAGATTGTAGAATCTGGGTCAGTGGCCAGGCAGCCAATCAGGTGGTCTGCTTCCCTTCCTGGTAGGTGATGTCACAGGCTGGTCTGGAGAGGCAGCCCTGGCCCGTTATGGAAGGCCAGGTGGGGGCGGGGAGGGACAGGGATGAAGACAGGGTCCCCCACTTCTCTTCTCTTAAAAGGACAGAAAAGCGTATTTCAAGTTGCCTCCTGAAAAGGCTCCCATCTGCTGCCAGGCGCCTTGTCCCAAGGGGCCAGGCCCTGGATGGGCTGAGAAATGTGCTCCTGTCTCCACTCCCCTCCCTAGCCATGGACAGGCCTGCGGCTGGCTTCTGATCTGCTCCAGGGCCAGGCCCTGGCGAGTCCTCGTTCAACCACCACTGAGACCCTAGGGGTCTGATGGACCCCTGGTGACTGTTTCTCCCAGAACATGGGGTCCCTAGCGGGCTGGTTGGCCTAGCCTGAGTTGGTAACCTCCACGTCCTCCCCCCTCTTCCTGCTTTGGTCTCTTCCTGCTGGGCCTGCCAGTTGGCAGGAACTGCTCAGAGGGCCCCAAACTCAGAGTCCTAGCTCAGCTACCACTGAGACATTAGGGGTCAGATGAGCCCCTGGCGACTGCCACTCCCAGAACATGGGATCCCTAGCAGGCTGGTTGGCCATAGTTGATGCCCCCTCGCAATGTCCTCCCTCCTTGTCCTGCTTTGGTCTCTTCCAGCTGGGCCTGGCAGTTAGCAGGTTCTGCTCAGATGTCTCCAAACTCAGAGTCCTAGTGCAGCTACCTCTAAGATCCAGGGATCAGAAGAGAGCCCCTGGTGACTGTCCCTCCAAGAACATGGGGTCCATCGTGGGCTGGTTGGCCTAGCCTGAGTGGATGCTCCCTCGGTGTCCTCCCCTCTCTTCCTGATTTGGTCTCTCCCAGCTTGCCCTGCCAGTTGGTTGGTCCTTCTCAGATGCCACAAACTCAAGAGTCCTAGCTTGGCCATCACTGAGACCCTAGGGGTCAGTTTCTGCACTGGTGACTGTGTCTTCCAGAACATGGAGTCCCTGGTAGGCTGGGTGGCCTAGAGTGGGTTAGTGCCCCTCCCCATGTCTTCCTACCTCTTTCTGCTTTGGTATCTTCCAGCTGGCCCTGCCAGTTGGGAGGTCCTACTCAAATGGTCCCAAGCTTCCAGTCCTGTTGTCCTGTCCTCTCCTACCTGCAGGCAAGCTCTCTCCAGGGTAGAGCTGTGCTGGAGCATAATGGGAGTGATGTGGTGAATGTTGCTGGACATCCTACAATACACAGCATAGCCTCACACAACAAAGAATTATCCGATGTGAAATGGCAGCAGTGATGAGGGTGAGAAACCATGTCCTAAGTGGATGCCATTGGAGAAAAAGGGCTGGATTTTGGGCAAAGCGACTCAGTCCCTTGCTGAATGTGCTGACAGATTTCCAGCTACATTATCTGACTAAAACCAGAATTCAGCCTTTTGACTGTTGGCCCATTATGATCTACTGTGAATACCTCCTATTTGTATATTTTGGGAAATATCTGTTTTTATATGAAATGTTGAAAATATGCATGCACATACATTACACATGGAACCATGTGGGGCTATGTAGGATGCCAGCTTTTTGCAAGAGTTCAGATGTATCTCTCTGAAACCGTATCATCAGTGTCCTTTACTGCATCACTGCTGTGGGCTCTTATACTATCTTCCCCTATCCACATGGATGATGAGAAGTTGAACAACATATGTTCAAGTAATTTTTGCTTGTTTGTACTCTTTTCTTGTTATTCTAACTAACTGGTTTTCCAATTTCATACTCTAAATTCAAAATAATTGGAAATATTACACTGGAAAAAATTTAGGTGCAAGAAACAAGATAAAAGCCATTTTCCAGAATAAGTCTTTTCCTTACCTTTATTGGTCAAAGAAGAGAGATATAATAGACTAAAACATTTGTCTTCTTCTGAGATGATCCTGTCTTCAATTTTGATCCTGGATCCATGTTGTTTCCTATTGTTGCTACTGACCTTTCTTAAGTACACAGTTTAGAAAAACTGGAAAACTTAGCAGGCATTGCTTGTTAACAGCATTCCCACGGCTATGACTGATTAGATACTTTCATTTTTAACAGAGGAAAAACACAAGATTAAAAATGAAGTATAAATATAGGTGTTTTTAATATATTCTACAAAACCCCAGCAATCCTTTAAAAGCTTTTGTTGTTAATTATTTGCTGTTAGCCATATACCCAGAGTGACCTTAACATATTACGTAAACTATGGCCTGACATAGTTGGGAAACATACACTGTAGCCACGGTTTCTCAATGTTAAACTTTCAGCACCCTTTCTGAATCTGGCTTTCTCTTTTAAATGATAAAGACAGAATTTGTTTGGAGGATTGGTGAAGACATAAGGACATAAGACCCTTGCTACCAATGTTGGGGCAAGTTTGGAGAAACTATGCATTTCTGAGGTGGTACTACCAATACTGCTATGTTGTTATGCCAGCAGTCTGGTGTACTTGTGGACTTTGCCATTACCTCTGTCAAACTTCTTTGGCTTTAGGAAGATGGGACGGTTAAACCTGGAACTCTCTAGACTGCCTGACCTTAGCATTCTGATTGGCAGCTATTCCACAGAAGGCAATGCTGGATATAAACTTGTCCTTGCAGTATAGCCGATACAGTGGTATGCTGGTAAATGTTGAATGATGTGCTTTAATAAAAGCAAAATAGGGCTTCCTGGTGGTCCAGTGGGTGAGGACACCACCTTGCAGTGCAAGGGGGGGGCCCCAGCTGTGGGCTCTTATACTATCTTCCCCTATCCACATGGATGATGAGAAGTTGAACAACATATGTTCAAGTAATTTTTGCTTGTTTGTACTCTTTTCTTGTTATTCTAACTAACTGGTTTTCCAATTTCATACTCTAAATTCAAAATAATTGGAAATATTACACTGGAAAAAATTTAGGTGCAAGAAACAAGATAAAAGCCATTTTCCAGAATAAGTCTTTTCCTTACCTTTATTGGTCAAAGAAGAGAGATATAATAGACTAAAACATTTGTCTTCTTCTGAGATGATCCTGTCTTCAATTTTGATCCTGGATCCATGTTGTTTCCTATTGTTGCTACTGACCTTTCTTAAGTACACAGTTTAGAAAAACTGGAAAACTTAGCAGGCATTGCTTGTTAACAGCATTCCCACGGCTATGACTGATTAGATACTTTCATTTTAACAGAGGAAAAACACAAGTTTAAAAAATGAAGTATAAATATAGGTGTTTTAATATATTCTACAAAACCCCAGCAATCCTTTAAAAGCTTTTGTTGTTAATTATTTGCTGTTAGCCATATACCCAGAGTGACCTTAACATATTACGTAAACTATGGCCTGACATAGTTGGGAAACATACACTGTAGCCACGGTTTCTCAATGTTAAACTTTCAGCACCCTTTCTGAATCTGGCTTTCTCTTTTAAATGATAAAGACAGAATTTGTTTGGAGGATTGGTGAAGACATAAGGACATAAGACCCTTGCTACCAATGTTGGGGCAAGTTTGGAGAAACTATGCATTTCTGAGGTGGTACTACCAATACTGCTATGTTGTTATGCCAGCAGTCTGGTGTACTTGTGGACTTTGCCATTACCTCTGTCAAACTTCTTTGGCTTTAGGAAGATGGGACGGTTAAACCTGGAACTCTCTAGACTGCCTGACCTTAGCATTCTGATTGGCAGCTATTCCACAGAAGGCAATGCTGGATATAAACTTGTCCTTGCAGTATAGCCGATACAGTGGTATGCTGGTAAATGTTGAATGATGTGCTTTAATAAAAGCAAAATAGGGCTTCCCTGGTGGTCCAGTGGGTGAGGACACCACCTTGCAGTGCAAGGGGTGCTGGTCTGATCCCTGGTCTGGGAAGATCCCACATGCTGTGAAGCAGCTGTACTGATGTGTCCAACTGCTAAGCCGGAGCTCTGCAGCGACAGAGGCCACTGCGATGGGAGGCCCACACAGGCCAAAGAACAAAGATGGATGAAAACAGATAAATGAAAGACAAATAGAAGTGGCCCCCAAAACAAGTCAAAAAAAACAAAACCCCCTGATATGTGACATTTGCTAATTTCCATAGTGTAAATATTACAAACATGACTGATGTCAAATTACCAACTTGACGTAACGGAGCACAGGGTTGTGAAGAGATGTACACAACCAGTTCTCATGATCTAGTACAAAACATTTACAACAGCTCCTCATACCTAATATAGAGATCGTAATTCTTAAATACATCAATGTTTAAAACCTTCTTCCTAGTCATCCTAATGTAGATTTGTTCTTCAGTTTGGGGGATGTGGATAGAATTGTGGCAAAAATAGAAACAAATAGTTTGGATTTTCTGATTCTAATAATGAAAATAGGAAGCCAATCAGCTTGAAAGTCAGTGATTGTTAAGAAGAAAGCCTATTGCTTTCTGGTCCTTTAGAATTGTAGGAGAAAAGGAGAAAATAGAATTTTAACAAAGAGGTCATTATGTCTCTGTGTCACATCTTCAGTGCCACATCTGCGGATGGAGGGGATGTGATTCTGAAACACATAGGTCATGTTAAGGAATACAAAATTCAGATAAGCTCAGCCCCATGTTTTCTCTGACAATGCACTGCATACTGGTATCACTCTAGTCTGGAAGGAGGTTGTGATGGGAAAAATGAAGCAGTACAACATGGGCAGCATTTCCAGAAAGCATGAAAACTTTGCAGTTTAACCATGATGTTATTAAGGATGCTTCCTAGAACATTTGCAAGAAAAGGTCCACAAAGGTAGGAGTGATGTAGCCATAAGGCTGAGTGCTTATAGGGCACATCAACTGGGTCAGAGTGCCACCTCTAACTCAAGGGTCTGAGTCACGTGTACAAATAGAGGTACATACCAATTACTAAGTTAGAAATGGTCACTGAGAACCGAAATGTCAGGATATGAGGTCAGGAGCCAAAGATTTCAGAATTCAGGGATAGCATGCTCCTACATGTTCAGGGAAATGAGGACTATGTGTAAGGGTAAACAGAGAAGCTCCTGGACAATGGAGAGAATTATCCATGAGAATATTATGTTTGCCTTTTTTTTGCAGTCTCCAAGTCAGGAAAGCTTGCCTTTAACATACATCTAAAATTTCACTTGGAAAGGAGCAGGAAGTGGGGGAGGTGGGCAGAGAATAAACTCTGAAAACTGGTCTAAGCCATTTGAGTAGATACTTGTTACTTGAAGAGGTATTTCCATGTTACTCAATAGAGAGGTGTGTATGTGTGTTTAAGAGGGAGTTGCAGAGAAGCTACATTGTGTACTTGGGAATGGCAGTTTTGTGATTTCATGTACCTATAATTACCTCTTTGTCAAAATTAGGGAAATGGGACATGGCCATCCTGAATATCTGTGGGCCAGAAGGAACACCTGAAGATGCTACTTTCTACAGGCCTACTTCTCCACTGAAAAAGCAGTACAGGAGAGTTGGACTCGAGTTGTGGGTAATCATGGATGAGGAGTCAAAGGTTTGCAGAACCAATGCCTTAGGAAATATTGGAGTATGTCTCTAAAATCTCCTTTGAAGTTTGCAAGATCCTAGGACCTATCATGTTCACATCACCAAGCCATTTGCCATAGGAATGGCCCCTTTTACTAACAAAGAGGTCATTATGTCTCTGTGTCACAATGCACTGCATAACTGGGTCATGTTAAGGAATACAAAATTCAGATAAGCTCAGCCCCATGTTTTCTCTGACAATGCACTGCATACTGGTATCACTCTAGTCTGGAAGGAGGTTGTGATGGGAAAAATGAAGCAGTACAACATGGGCAGCATTTCCAGAAAGCATGAAAACTTTGCAGTTTAACCATGATGTTATTAAGGATGCTTCCTAGAACATTTGCAAGAAAAGGTCCACAAAGGTAGGAGTGATGTAGCCATAAGGCTGAGTGCTTATAGGGCACATCAACTGGGTCAGAGTGCCACCTCTAACTCAAGGGTCTGAGTCACGTGTACAAATAGAGGTACATACCAATTACTAAGTTAGAAATGGTCACTGAGAACCGAAATGTCAGGATATGAGGTCAGGAGCCAAAGATTTCAGAATTCAGGGATAGCATGCTCCTACATGTTCAGGGAAATGAGGACTATGTGTAAGGGTAAACAGAGAAGCTCCTGGACAATGGAGAGAATTATCCATGAGAATATTATGTTTGCCTTTTTTTTGCAGTCTCCAAGTCAGGAAAGCTTGCCTTTAACATACATCTAAAATTTCACTTGGAAAGGAGCAGGAAGTGGGGGAGGTGGGCAGAGAATAAACTCTGAAAACTGGTCTAAGCCATTTGAGTAGATACTTGTTACTTGAAGAGGTATTTCCATGTTACTCAATAGAGAGGTGTGTATGTGTGTTTAAGAGGGAGTTGCAGAGAAGCTACATTGTGTACTTGGGAATGGCAGTTTTGTGATTTCATGTACCTATAATTACCTCTTTGTCAAAATTAGGGAAATGGGACATGGCCATCCTGAATATCTGTGGGCCAGAAGGAACACCTGAAGATGCTACTTTCTACAGGCCTACTTCTCCACTGAAAAAGCAGTACAGGAGAGTTGGACTCGAGTTGTGGGTAATCATGGATGAGGAGTCAAAGGTTTGCAGAACCAATGCCTTAGGAAATATTGGAGTATGTCTCTAAAATCTCCTTTGAAGTTTGCAAGATCCTATGGAAAAATACCTTCTAAGGGCATGATCAGACCTATCATGTTCACATCACCAAGCCATTTGCCATAGGAATGCAGGGTTCAGGTATAAAACTGCTGCCCCCTGACTTCATTCTACGGAGTTCTCTAGTCTCTCAACTTTTTTCCTATCCTTCTCCTCAGTGGTTTTATTCCACTCTCTGCCCCATCCAGTGGGTCAGTCCTGCTCATCCTCTAAGCCCAGTGAGTGGTAACCACTACTTATGTTATGTGATATATTATCATGTTGAGATCTACTAACACAAAGGCACAGTTACCACCATATGAAACAAAGAGAAAAGAGAGTTCTTGCTCAGAAAGTGTAATGCATTGACTAGAGTCCCAAGCCATCTGAGACCAGACGGACAAGGAGACGGAAAAAAGAGAAAGATAGTTAGGCAGAGAGGAATTGTATGTATACGAAGAGGACAGATCCCCAAGAGCAACCTTAGTGGCTAATCCCAATAAGTGGAAAAATTTAAATGCCAGACTACCTTCTTTGATGCTGTTATGCATGTGTTCATGTTGGTGTTACCCCATCTGTTTCTTCCTGGACCTGAAAACTTTTTCCTTGGCCCTTGCCAGGGGTATTATATCACCTCTCCATCTTTCATCTGCTGCTTACATTCCTGCTTTAACCCATAGGTCCCAGTTACACTGAGACCACCCAGTGGTCCCATAGGTCACTTACACGTTTCTCTTTTGCTTGTGCAAAAATGTCCCAGTTCCACCCCAGATGTTGACCTCTATCCAAAGGTCAGTTTATTAGTTCCCCATGGTTTTAGCTTTGCTGGATATACCACTGAGAATAAGTTGCACATGTTACTTCATGGCTGTTTTTATCTGCTGTGGCCAGTCATTTACATGGTCATCAAGAACATGATCTAATTTTATTAGTTCTGAGGAAGTCCAGAGTCTGATTATATAGCAACATAATATTAGGAAAAAATAAGTAAATATTATCAATGTACTAAGAAGAAATCAATGGGCTAGTTCCCATGCAGAAGCAAAGAAAACAAATGCAAAGCCGGCATTTTCACACAATTGTCAGTTTAGTTGGAGTATGTCTCTAAAATCTCCTTTGAAGTTTGCAAGACCTATCTTAAGGGCATGATCAGACCTATCATGTTCACATCACCAAGCCATTTGCCATAGGAATGCAGGGTTCAGGTATAAAACTGCTGCCCCCTGACTTCATTCTACGGAGTTCTCTAGTCTCTCAACTTTTTTCCTATCCTTCTCCTCAGTGGTTTTATTCCACTCTCTGCCCCATCCAGTGGGTCAGTCCTGCTCATCCTCTAAGCCCAGTGAGTGGTAACCACTACTTATGTTATGTGATATATTATCATGTTGAGATCTACTAACACAAAGGCACAGTTACCACCATATGAAACAAAGAGAAAGAGAGTTCTTGCTCAGAAAGTGTAATGCATTGACTAGAGTCCCAAGCCATCTGAGACCAGACGGACAAGGAGACGGAAAAAAGAGAAAGATAGTTAGGCAGAGAGGAATTGTATGTATACGAAGAGGACAGATCCCCAAGAGCAACCTTAGTGGCTAATCCCAATAAGTGGAAAAATTTAAATGCCAGACTACCTTCTTTGATGCTGTTATGCATGTGTTCATGTTGGTGTTACCCCATCTGTTTCTTCCTGGACCTGAAAACTTTTTCCTTGGCCCTTGCCAGGGGTATTATATCACCTCTCCATCTTTCATCTGCTGCTTACATTCCTGCTTTAACCCATAGGTCCCAGTTACACTGAGACCACCCAGTGGTCCCATAGGTCACTTACACGTTTCTCTTTTGCTTGTGCAAAAATGTCCCAGTTCCACCCCAGATGTTGACCTCTATCCAAAGGTCAGTTTATTAGTTCCCCATGGTTTTAGCTTTGCTGGATATACCACTGAGAATAAGTTGCACATGTTACTTCATGGCTGTTTTTATCTGCTGTGGCCAGTCATTTACATGGTCATCAAGAACATGATCTAATTTTTATTAGTTCTGAGGGAGTCCAGAGTCTGATTATATAGCAACATAATATTAGGAAAAAATAAGTAAATATTATCAATGTACTAAGAAGAAATCAATGGGCTAGTTCCCATGCAGAAGCAAAGAAAACAAATGCAAAGCCGGCATTTTCACACAATTGTCAGTTTAGTTGGAGAAACAGATATGTAAACAGATACTTTCAACAAATGCAGTAATTACAATGACAGAGAAACTACAGCGCATTGGTGGGGCAGAGGCATTAAAAATATAAAGGAAGGGCTTCCCTGGTGGTCCAGTGAGTAAAGGGTCTGCCTTGCAGTGCAAGGGGTGCCAGTTCAGTCCCTGGCCTGGGAAGATCCCATGTGCCATAGAGTGGCTGGACTGGTGTGTCCAATTATGAGCCAGTGCTCTGGAGCCCTTGCACCCAGAGCTGGTGCTCTACAATGAGAGGCCACCGCGATGAGAGGCCCGCACAGGCCAAAGAATTAAGATGGATGAAAATAAATAAATAAATAACCAATAAGAGAGTCCGAATGTGTGTGTGTGTGTGTGTGTGTGTGTGTGTGTATGAAGGGATTTGTTTAACCTAATTTGGTTCAGAAGTTCAGGGAAAACTTTCTGAACAAAGTGATGGTTTGTGTATGCTTCTCACTCAGTCATGTCCAACACTTTGTGGCCCCATGGGCTGTAACCTGTCAAGTTCTTCTGTTCATGGAATTCTCCAGGCAAGAATACTAGAGTGGGTTGCCATTTCCTTCTCCGAAATGATGCTTTAGGTGAGTTTTAAATGGTGAGTAGGTAGGTTTCCAGGCTTCCCAGGTGGCACTGTGGTAAAGAATCAGCCTGCCAATGCAGAAGACACAGGCAATGTAGGTTGGATCCCTGGATTGAGAAGGTCCCCTGGAATAAGAAATGGCAACTCACTCGAATATTCTTGCTGGTAGGCTACAGTTCATGGGGTAGCAAAAGAGTTGGACATGGCTTTGTGACTAAACAACAACCAACAACAAAAAGTTAGAGTATAGGGGCTCCCTGATGGCTTAGTGGTAAAGAAGTCATCTGCCAATGCAGGAGATGTGGGTTTGATCCCTGGGTTGGGGACATCCTCTAGAGCAGGGAATGGCTACTCATTCAGGTATTCCTGCCTGGGAAACCCCATGAACAGAGGAATCTGGTGGGCTACAGGCCATGGGGTACCTAAAGAGTTGGAAGTGATTTGTAGGTTTATACAGATAGAAAAATAGCAGTGCAGTAGAAATAAGTTGCAAAGCTAGAAATGTGACTTTCAATTCAAATGCAAATTAATTTTAATTTAAATTAATTTAAATAATTTAATTTTGATGTGATTGTTTTTATTTTTATCAGTTTATGGGCCATCTTTTAAAATCATCTCATGGTTATTTAACATGTTGACTCCTGGGTTTCATCCTGTATTTACTATGTCAGAGTTTCTGTGAGGAAGGCCAAAGATTTTTGTAACCTGTCTCTCAGGTGATGGTTAAGAGGACTAAAATTTGAAAAATACTGCTCCATTAGAAAGTGGGCAGGGGGTTGCAGTCTTCTGAGTCATTTTTGCAAGTGTCAAAGTCTATTCTAAAGTACAATTGTGAGAACCATAGGGGTTTATGATTAAGGCGTTAAAGCAATGTCTTTTTAAAGGACTTTCAGTAAATAATCTCCTGTAGTTTTTGATCTGCGCTATGTTTGTCCTTGACCATGCATTTCAGTTATGCATGCCCTTGAGTTCTCCCACATCAAGTAGCATTATGTATTACATGTCATCCATTGAGGGTTCTATTTAGAATTTTTATTGATGTTGAAATTTTCTAAAGTTCATTTATAAGATTCTGGTTTCATACTTCAAAAGAAATAATGGCTACAATTTGATCTAAAAAGCAGGTTTTACTACCATTCTATATCTGGTTTCTTTGAGAATCTGCAGTGGTACTTATAAGACTTTCAATCATATGGATCCTCAACTCCAGCCACAGAGGAGAGCATTTCCCAAGTTGAACCAATCATAGGACTTCTATCCCTGGTTACTGTTAAGTGACAAGTGTATATCCCTAACTGTGACAATTAGAGTGTACACAACACTTTTCTTTCAGAAACGAAACTAAATCTGTGGTCTTTATCAGCTGAGGATTCTAAGCTTTGTGAGTCTAAGGTTATCCACAGTCATCTTGATATTCAAGCTGGAAGAGAGTAAGGAGTGCTTTTGCCCTTCACCTCAAATGTGAGCAGGGAATGGCTACTCATTCAGGTATTCCTGCCTGGGAAACCCCATGAACAGAGGAATCTGGTGGGCTACAGGCCATGGGGTACCTAAAGAGTTGGAAGTGATTTGTAGGTTTATACAGATAGAAAAATAGCAGTGCAGTAGAAATAAGTTGCAAAGCTAGAAATGTGACTTTCAATTCAAATGCAAATTAATTTTAATTTAAATTAATTTAAATAATTTAATTTTGATGTGATTGTTTTTATTTTTATCAGTTTATGGGCCATCTTTTAAAATCATCTCATGGTTATTTAACATGTTGACTCCTGGGTTTCATCCTGTATTTACTATGTCAGAGTTTCTGTGAGGAAGGCCAAAGATTTTTGTAACCTGTCTCTCAGGTGATGGTTAAGAGGACTAAAATTTGAAAAATACTGCTCCATTAGAAAGTGGGCAGGGGGTTGCAGTCTTCTGAGTCATTTTTGCAAGTGTCAAAGTCTATTCTAAAGTACAATTGTGAGAACCATAGGGGTTTATGATTAAGGCGTTAAAGCAATGTTTTTTTAAAGGACTTTCAGTAAATAATCTCCTGTAGTTTTTGATCTGCGCTATGTTTGTCCTTGACCATGCATTTCAGTTATGCATGCCCTTGAGTTCTCCCACATCAAGTAGCATTATGTATTACATGTCATCCATTGAGGGTTCTATTTAGAATTTTTATTGATGTTGAAATTTTCTAAAGTTCATTTATAAGATTCTGGTTTCATACTTCAAAAGAAATAATGGCTACAATTTGATCTAAAAAGCAGGTTTTACTACCATTCTATATCTGGTTTCTTTGAGAATCTGCAGTGGTACTTATAAGACTTTCAATCATATGGATCCTCAACTCCAGCCACAGAGGAGAGCATTTCCCAAGTTGAACCAATCATAGGACTTCTATCCCTGGTTACTGTTAAGTGACAAGTGTATATCCCTAACTGTGACAATTAGAGTGTACACAACACTTTTCTTTCAGAAAAAAAACTAAATCTGTGGTCTTTATCAGCTGAGGATTCTAAGCTTTGTGAGTCTAAGGTTATCCACAGTCATCTTGATATTCAAGCTGGAAGAGAGTAAGGAGTGCTTTTGCCCTTCACCTCAAATGTATTGGAAAGAGTTTAAGAGGACCACATGGATGTCCTAATTTGTGTCCTTTATAGTTTAGTTTAATCCTTATTCATGCCAGAGAAATGTAAAGGGCATGAAACAAGTTGGTTACCCCCTGGGGAACCAAATTAAAAGCATTTTTATAGGGCTGCTTATACTCTGAGTTTGTTGTGAAAATCCATGAGAGTTTTCTGTAGACTTAAAGGGTTATGTCCATATTATCTTTGGTTCTGAGTAAGAGGGACACCTAGAGTAGTAACAGACCTTAGCAGAGCAAAGTTGTAGATTTTAGAAAGTGCCAGCGGCTGAAGACAGTGTTAGAGTGGAGCCGGAAGAAAGATTAATTGGCACTTGTTTTGGCTGCCATCCATCTGCTCTTCTGCATCCTTGCTCTACCCTTTTTTCCATCTCGTCTTTGTTCTGGAAGGCTAACCTTGATGCCCCCTTACTCTTTGTTTTGCTATTGGGTTTCCCAGTGGGAATCCACAGCAGAACTTCTGAGGAAGGGAGGAGATCAAGTCAGATGTTTGCTTCCTGTCTCTTTGTCTCTGAGGCCCCTCAGCATGTCATAACCCTTTACCAGAGGTCTGTTTCTCTCCTTCAGGATTCTGTTGACCACTCCCTCCCCTGATTCATTCAGGCCTAGAGGTGGTAACTCTGGCTGTCAATAGCCCCTGCCAATTTCACTCTCCCTTGTCATTTACCTACCTCCAGTTTTGTAAATAATACCTTTAAAGTAAACCTTCTTCAAGTGATCTGGATTTGAGTATGTCATCTGTATTCTGTGGAACTCTTCATCAAAGACCCTGCAGATAAGGAGTGCCACTATTCTGGACATGCTTAGCCATCTGTGAATCACTCTACTAGAAAGACAGCCTCAAGTATGGAGAATAGCAGACTGAGATTCCTGGGTCAGTATTGGTCAAAAAGAGAGATTCCTGCTCCATAGCCTCTCCTCCCTCTCTAAGTTAGAAGATAAACCTGAATTACCAAGTTGAGGGAAGAGGAATTGAGAGAGAAGGCATGAAAAGAGCACATCTCTTTCACCAACTTCAGTGGGGAGGAGAGAGGCTCTGACTTTCTCTCGAATATGCAGTTTTTTTTTTTGGAGGAGGGGCGGGTTGGGGCGGGCCTCTTCTGTTGGTCTTTCATTTGTCTATTTTCATCCATCTTTGTTCTTTGGCCCTTGTGGGCCTCCCATCGCGGTGTCGTCTGTCGTCGCAGAGCACCGGCTCTGGGCGCATGCGCTCCAGAGCTCCGGCTCGGTAACTGGACACATCGGTCCAGCCGCTCCGCAGCACGGGGGATCTTCCCAGGCCAGGGATTGAACCAGCTCCCCTTGCACTGCCAGGCGATGTCCTTACCCACTGAACCACCAGGGAAGCCCTCGAATATGCAGTTTTAATTATTACGTGGGGCCGAATATTTTAATTTGTTCTCACAGGATTTGTATTACATAAAAAAGATTTTAAAAGTCTATGTGGGGGGGGGGGCAAGATGGCGGAGGAATGAGAGGAGGATTTCACCAGCTCCCCAGTAGAATCACCAGAACTAATCAAGCAATGAAACACCACCAACAAACCAGCTGCTGGACGACAAAAGAACTCCTCAGGTCTACAAGGGTCAGAGAGCGAGCAGCCAGAACTTTCCCCGATCTCCCGTACTGAGGGCCCGGTACCCCAACCCCCATAGTGGACCCAGTGGAGAGAGTGCTGGGAAGTGCGCCGGAAGGACAGAAGCAGCGCTTAGCGCGAAAATCCTGCCAGGACAGTACAGGGCCGCCGGGCACCAGGTGAGCCCCTGCCAATTTCACTCTCCCTTGTCATTTACCTACCTCCAGTTTTGTAAATAATACCTTTAAAGTAAACCTTCTTCAAGTGATCTGGATTTGAGTATGTCATCTGTATTCTGTGGAACTCTTCATCAAAGACCCTGCAGATAAGGAGTGCCACTATTCTGGACATGCTTAGCCATCTGTGAATCACTCTACTAGAAAGACAGCCTCAAGTATGGAGAATAGCAGACTGAGATTCCTGGGTCAGTATTGGTCAAAAAGAGAGATTCCTGCTCCATAGCCTCTCCTCCCTCTCTAAGTTAGAAGATAAACCTGAATTACCAAGTTGAGGGAAGAGGAATTGAGAGAGAAGGCATGAAAAGAGCACATCTCTTTCACCAACTTCAGTGGGGAGGAGAGAGGCTCTGACTTTCTCTCGAATATGCAGTTTTTTTTTTTGGAGGAGGGGCGGGTTGGGGCGGGCCTCTTCTGTTGGTCTTTCATTTGTCTATTTTCATCCATCTTTGTTCTTTGGCCCTTGTGGGCCTCCCATCGCGGTGTCGTCTGTCGTCGCAGAGCACCGGCTCTGGGCGCATGCGCTCCAGAGCTCCGGCTCGGTAACTGGACACATCGGTCCAGCCGCTCCGCAGCACGGGGGATCTTCCCAGGCCAGGGATTGAACCAGCTCCCCTTGCACTGCCAGGCGATGTCCTTACCCACTGAACCACCAGGGAAGCCCTCGAATATGCAGTTTTAATTATTACGTGGGGCCGAATATTTTAATTTGTTCTCACAGGATTTGTATTACATAAAAAAGATTTTAAAAGTCTATGTGGGGGGGGGGGCAAGATGGCGGAGGAATGAGAGGAGGATTTCACCAGCTCCCCAGTAGAATCACCAGAACTAATCAAGCAATGAAACACCACCAACAAACCAGCTGCTGGACGACAAAAGAACTCCTCAGGTCTACAAGGGTCAGAGAGCGAGCAGCCAGAACTTTCCCCGATCTCCCGTACTGAGGGCCCGGTACCCCAACCCCCATAGTGGACCCAGTGGAGAGAGTGCTGGGAAGTGCGCCGGAAGGACAGAAGCAGCGCTTAGCGCGAAAATCCTGCCAGGACAGTACAGGGCCGCCGGGCACCAGGTGAGCTAAGACAGCACTAGCGGGGCATGCAGAATAGAACAGAGAAATCCCCCGCGGGTTGCAGCCCAAAAACCTGGCTCGAGCTGGACTGGGAAGCTCACGCCTGTGTTTGGGGTTTAGTCCCATATCTGGCAGTGTGCGCTCACCGGCAGCTCTAACAGCCCACGTAGCCCCAGAGCTGCAGCAAAGAAGCCGGGCACCTGGGACGAGAAACCTCAGTCCAGCAGGCAGCGGAGAGACGCAGCAGAAGACTGGGAGAAGAGCAAGGATTGAAGGCTACCAGGGGTTGTGCAGTGGAACTGGGGAGCCCCCTCCAGCATGGGGCCTGGAGAAAAAGCCTTTGGCAAAGTACAGAAATGATGTAAAAGACAGAAAAAGCCTTTGACAAAATACAACATCCATTTATGATAAAAAAGACTCTTCAGAAAATGGTCATAGAAGGATCCTATCTCAACATAGTGAAAGCCATATATGAGAAGCCCACATCGAACATTATCCTTAATGGTGAAAAACTCTAAGATCAGGAACAAGACAGGGGTGTCCACTTTCACCACTACTATTCAACATAGTCCTGGAAATGCTAGTGACAGCAGTAAGAAAAGAAAAAGAAATAAAAGGAAGCCAGATTGGAAAAGAAGAAGTAAAACTCTATTTGCAGATGACATGATATTATACATAGAAAACCCCAAAAACGCTATCACAAAACTACTAGAGCTAATCAACAAATTCAGCAAAGTTGCAGGATACAAAATCAATACACAGAAATCACTGGCATTCCTATACACAAGCAATGAAAAATCAGGAAACAAAATCAAAGAGGCAATCCCCTTCACCATTGCAACCAAGAGAATCAAATATCTAGGAATAAACCTACCCAAAGAAACAAAAGAGCTGTACACTGAAAATTACAAGACATTCATGAGAGAAATTAAAGAAGACTTAAACAAACGGAGAGATATCCCATGTTCCTGGGTCAGAAGAATCAATATTGTGAAAATGACCCTACTACCAAATATCATCTACAGATTCAATGGGATCCCTATCAAACTACCAATGACATTCTTCACAGAACTAGACCAAAGAATAACACAGTTCATATGGAAACACAAAAGACCTCGAATAGCCAAAGCAATCCTGAGGAAGACGAATGGAGCTGGAGGGATCAGCCTCCCCAACTTCAGACTCTACTACAAAGCAACAGTCATCAAGACAGTATGGTACTGGCACAAAAAACAGAAATATAGACCAATGGACCCAGAGAGAAAACCCAGAGATAGGCCCACACATCTATGGATACCTCATTTTTGACAAAGGAGGCGAAAATACAAATGAGACAAAGACAGCCTCTTCAACAAATGGTGCTGGGAAAATTGGACAGCTACATGCAAAAAAATGAAGTTGGAACATTCCCTGATACCATACACAAAGATCAACTCAAAATGGATTAAAGGCCTAAATGTAAGAACAGAAACCATCAAACTCTTAGAGGAGAATATAGATAAAACATTCAAGGACATAAAGCAAGATCATTCATTACCCACCTACTAGAATAGCGGAAATAAAAACAAAAATGAACAGTGGGACCTAATGAAACTTAAAAGCTTTTGTACAGCAAAAGAAAGTACAAACAAGGTGAACAGACAACCTACATAATGGGAGAATATCATAGCAAATGAAACAACAGAGAATTAATCTCCAAAATCTACAGACAACTCAGCACCGGAAAAGTGAACAACCCAATCAAAAAATTGGGAAAAAGACCCTAAGAGATATCTCACCAAAGAGGACATACAGATGGCCAAAAAGCACATGAGATAATGCTCAACCTCGCTTATAATTAGAGAAATGCAAATCAAAACTACAATGAGATATCACCTCACACCTGTCAGAATGGCCATCATCCACAAATCTACAGACAATAAATGCTGGAGAGGGTGCGGAGAAAAGGGAACACGCTTGCATTGCTGGTGGGAATATAAATTGATACAGCCGCTATGAAAGACAGTATGGAGATTTTTTTAAAAGCTAAAAATAGAAGCACCATACAACCCAGAAATCCCACTGTTAGGTTTATACCCTGATGAAATCAAAAGTGAAAGAAGCACCTGTACCCCAATGTTCATTGCAGCTCTGTATATAGTAGCTAGAACATGGAAGCAACCTAGATGTCCATCGACAAATGAATGAACAAACTATGGTTACATATATACAATGGAGTACTATTCAGCTGTAAAAAGAAATGCTATAGAATCAGTCCTAATGAGGTGGCTGGGTCTAGAACCTATTATAAAAAGTGAAGTAAGTCAAAAAGAGAAAGACAAGTACAATATACTAACGTATATATACGGAATCTAGTAAGAGGGTAATGGTAGCACAGTGAACCGATGGAAAAACAAAGAGAACAGACATATGGACATTGTGCGGTACGAACAGTGGGTGGGAAGCATAGAGGGAGTAACATGGAAACCTATACTATCATATGTGAAAAAGAGAGCTATTGTCATTGCGCTGTGGGAATAGGAGTTCCTACAAGGGCTCGGTGTGACAGCCTGGAGGGGTGGGATGGGGGGGTGCTGGGAAGAGGGAGGGGACCAGGGATATGCATATGACTGATCTGGGAACATACATGTCTGTGAACAGCAAAACTCTTTAAAAATTTTAAATAAAATAAAAAGTCTATGAGTCATACAGCATCTTTGTCTTATTTTTTCAGAGCTACAGAAATAGGCAAATAAAATAATTATAAGGGTTCAATGAAGAGAAAAATAACAGTAATACATGTGCTTTATGATTACACTGTGCTTATTCAAGGTGATGGCTACATAGGCTACATAAAGCTGTGTCTGCTTCTCAAATGAAAGAAGAATTTCAAATTCTTTTTGGGCAGTAATATCATGCTTTTCTTTTACGAAGAGTTAATATTGCTGAACCATTTCACTGCTTACTAGATGAAGACAGCTGTTAGACTGTCAGACAGTTATTGTTTCTAAGCCTGGGCTACTGCATTACGAGGAGCATAAACAGGGCTTTCTTACCATGATAATTCATGCGTATTGTAGGAGCTGACTGAACTACAAAGACAGTTGCTCTAATTCAGTGCCTTGACCCTATGAAGTTTGGTTGAGTATAACCTTGCCTGTGGTTCCCCCAAAGTGAAGCACTGGAATATGGGATATAGACCATACTAGGGAAGAGTTAAGGTTAAGACCAAGAAAATGACACCTTTGACTACATTGCAGCGGTATGATAAGAATTATATAAGAGAAAATACTGTGAAATTGGTGGCTTGGAAAGTTCAATTTATGGAAGTATAAAGTGTTAAGTCTGGTTAGATCATCTAGAAAGTGGTTTTATGAATAGTCATAAGCATTACTACTTCTATGAAATGTTTGCTTAATGTGCTAAAGAGGGACACAACTACTTAAAGAAGCTATTTATAGGTGAACAGCAGGATATTGCAGGTTAATTAATAATATTCCTTCATCCACAATACATGACTTGATAAACTCTCATGATATATGAGTTCGGATAACCATTGATTTATTTTATCATTTATGTTTTTTAGTGTGACATATTCCATGGGGTCCTTAAGACAGCTGGCTTCACAGTTTTCCATATGGCAGAGTCTTTGTGAGCCGCCGATCTCTTCTGGGACTAAGAAGAAGCAGATGCTTCATTATAACACAGGTATGTACTGCTGAGATCCTTGCTTAGTGATTATAGCTAATAGAACCGGTTAGTCAGAGGTAACTGAAGTGAAGTAAAATAATACTGTGCCATATGTGGGTGCTTCAAAGGGTTTTGCAGTTATTTTTCTTCCCTGAAATTTGAACATATCTAGTGTCTGAGTCTACTATGGTTGTTGAATTATTTTGTCTATATTCCAGACTCTGGCAACTATTGATTGACCTTCTGTTTCTGTCACCTCTGGTCATTCCTAGTTGATTTCATGTAGAATATGAGTTTGATATTTTAATTGTCCGTTTTGTAAACATGGAACTCCAGCATATGACATGACCTTCAGACAACTAGAGCAGTTCTCAAGCTAATCACTCAGGCACACTGGTGATCGATCAGTCAGCAAATACACTCATGCAAAATCGACCTGACTGCTGTGATTATATGGAAACTCCTGACGACAGAGGAAAACTCTCATCCTCTTCCTGTCTGACGTGTCAGTATGTCATAAGGACCCCATTGGTAAACATTACAACTGACTGGCCATGAACTCCCCTGGGCTAACTATGCTATGTGGAGTGGAATAGGCTGGTTTCTGGACACACAAATCCTTTTAGTGGGATTAACTGCTTTTTTGTTTGGAAAGACCTAATGGGTCCACCCCTAATGGCACTCAATATGGCATGGGGTGATATATTTGTACTGTGACTGCTGACTCTTGCGTAGGCTGCCAGAATGTTTCTTTTAAAGCCTTTCCTTCCCCATGAGGGTAGTCCTAGGTTGGTGAAAACCGAGGGTGGCCTTAACTGCCTTGTAACTGGTCAGGGAACTGCTGCTATTGACTGCGTCTCCATTGACCAGGTAAGCTCTTGCTCAAAAATTTGCCCACATCCTGGCAACTGACTCTTCTGAGCATACTAGGTCTCTTACCCTTGATATTTTTTTGGCTGCTACTGTCTATGTTATATTTGTTGTATCTAGTTGCAGTGCCCCCTATATACCTGACCCTAGGGATATTGTGGAAGAGGAGTAGACCAAGACTGTAAGGGTTGTACAAGGTATGTGGGATCAGGTGTGTGGTCAGGCCATTCAACATGGCTATCCTCATGTTTGCTGTACATTCCCTGCCTGACCAATGCCTGCTTTACTTATATCATGACTGCCCTTCTCCAGCTGATGATTATTCTTATGAAAGGGGGAGTGAGGGGTGTGTGTGTGCCTCTACTAGTCAAAGCACTCATGCAAATTCATATGTTCTTTTGTGAACATGTAATGTTAAAACTTGGCATTGTAATTAATAGTACATGCAGTTATACAGCAGTTAGAGTTTTGTGTTTGACTTCTTTCACTTATGTTGCCTTTGAGATTCAGCCATATGGCTACATATATCAGTAGTTTATTCCTTTCTGTTTCTGAATTGCATTACATTGTATAGAACACACAACTGTTCTATTGATTAGTTGACGAACATTTGGGTTTTTCCTAGTCTGTGGCTTGCATGTTCATTTAATTTTTTTAAACGTTTATTTATTTATTTTGGCGGGAGTGGGGAGGGAGGAGGGTGGGCGGGCCACTTCTATTGGTCTTTCATTTCTCTATTTTCATTCGTCGTCGTTCTTTGGCTCCTGTGGGCCTCCCATCGCGGTAGCATCTGTTGTTGCAGAGCACCGGCTCTGGGTGCATGCGCTCCAAAGCTCCAGCTCGGTAATTGGACACATCCGTCCAGCCGCTCCGCGGCACGTGGGATCTTCCCAGGCCAGGGATCGAACCGGCGCCCCTTGCACTGCAAGGCAGTGTCCTTACCCACTGGACCACCAGGGAGGCCCACATGTTCATTTTTTGACAGTTTATTTTATATAAAAAGTTTTATTTTGGATGAAGTCCAATGCGTCATCTTTAAATGTTCCTTACTTCATATAGGAGTGTTTTCCCCATCCAGGATCACATTTTTCTCCTACATCTTCCCTGGGAGTTTTATAGTTCTAATTCTTATATTTATGTCAGTGACATAATTCATTTTGATCTTTCTGTGTGGCTTGGGTTATATATACACATTAATATTATATATATACATATATCCATAGCTATACATGCAACATAATTACAAAACATGCTATATCCTGCCCTTATTAAAGTCCTGTAAGGGTTGTACAAGGTATGTGGGATCAGGTGTGTGGTCAGGCCATTCAACATGGCTATCCTCATGTTTGCTGTACATTCCCTGCCTGACCAATGCCTGCTTTACTTATATCATGACTGCCCTTCTCCAGCTGATGATTATTCTTATGAAAGGGGGAGTGAGGGGTGTGTGTGTGCCTCTACTAGTCAAAGCACTCATGCAAATTCATATGTTCTTTTGTGAACATGTAATGTTAAAACTTGGCATTGTAATTAATAGTACATGCAGTTATACAGCAGTTAGAGTTTTGTGTTTGACTTCTTTCACTTATGTTGCCTTTGAGATTCAGCCATATGGCTACATATATCAGTAGTTTATTCCTTTCTGTTTCTGAATTGCATTACATTGTATAGAACACACAACTGTTCTATTGATTAGTTGACGAACATTTGGGTTTTTCCTAGTCTGTGGCTTGCATGTTCATTTAATTTTTTTAAACGTTTATTTATTTATTTTGGCGGGAGTGGGGAGGGAGGAGGGTGGGCGGGCCACTTCTATTGGTCTTTCATTTCTCTATTTTCATTCGTCGTCGTTCTTTGGCTCCTGTGGGCCTCCCATCGCGGTAGCATCTGTTGTTGCAGAGCACCGGCTCTGGGTGCATGCGCTCCAAAGCTCCAGCTCGGTAATTGGACACATCCGTCCAGCCGCTCCGCGCACGTGGGATCTTCCCAGGCCAGGGATCGAACCGGCGCCTTGCACTGCAAGGCAGTGTCCTTACCCACTGGACCACCAGGGAGGCCCACATGTTCATTTTTTGACAGTTTATTTTATATAAAAAGTTTTATTTTGGATGAAGTCCAATGCGTCATCTTTAAATGTTCCTTACTTCATATAGGAGTGTTTTCCCCATCCAGGATCACATTTTTCTCCTACATCTTCCCTGGGAGTTTTATAGTTCTAATTCTTATATTTATGTCAGTGACATAATTCATTTTGATCTTTCTGTGTGGCTTGGGTTATATATACACATTAATATTATATATATACATATATCCATAGCTATACATGCACATATGCATATCTATCTGTATATACACTTATATGTATAAATATTTGCATACAGATACATAATTTTTTGGCTCCTTAAAAAAAATCTCTTTCCAAATTAATTATCTTAGCACTTGTTGAAAAATAAAAAGAAATTGACCATATATGTGTGGCTCTGTGTCTAAAACCTCCCTTCTGTTCTGTAGATTTGCACATCTATTTTTATGCCAGTACTGCATTATTTGGATTACTGTAGTTTTTAAAGTAGGTCGTGAATTCAGACAATGTGAGTTTTCCAGACTTCTTTATTTTACAGATGATTTTGGTTATTCTAGTTCTTTTGCATTTCAGTGCTAATTTTGTAATTAGTTTGTCACATTCTACAAAAATGCCAACTGGGATTCTGTTTTTCTGTGTGTGTGTGTATTGGTCAGTTTGGAGACAAGCTGTCATTAGTGACCAAATCTGATGATGCAATGGTAGATGCAGAGAAATGTGAAAATAAGGTCGACTTTGAGATGGACAGAATCATATATGGAGTGACATCTGGATAACGAGGGATTCCCTAGGATAAATACACTCTTTTAAAAAGCCCTAAACAGTGATGTAGGGTATGACTAGTTCATTTCTGATGCTTGTTTTTTTCTGAGGTGAATATTCAGGTATGATAATAGTTTCCTTCTCTTAGGCAATCAGGAATAGTAAGACAGGCAGATCATTTCACAATGATATTACAAATGCGGGTTGGAGTATAAGCCATGTCTATAGTGCACATAGTTTTATGAGCCTCATTTATAATACATTCCACTTGTCTTCAAAGCTAGGAAGGTTAACGCAGCATAAGAGCTAAGGAAATGATATTCCCAAACCTTGGTTCACAATCACTGTGGAATAGATAGTAACTAAAGAAAAGCATTGAATTTCTTAGTCTCTTACTTTATCCTGGCATCTTATGATCAAGTACATTTGCTAGGGTTTGCAGCTACTAGAAGTTAGTCACAGATTTCACTTCCCTTAAACAGAAGTCATAGAGGGGTAGAAATCATGTAGAATCACTGTAGAACCCAGCTTTTGTCCAACTGAGGAACAGAAATGGAAATGAAGGGATAAAGTATCTATTACACACATGCTTCTAAGTGAAAGAAAGACCAAGCTAATGGCCACGTTCTCATCATTGGTTGTATCCTGATGAGCTATACTTGAACCAATCAGGAGTGAGACTCAGAATACATTTTCATAACAGAACTCTGGTTTTGTGAAGGACATAGGCTATAGAATATAGCATAAAACTAAAATAAACAAGCTTCCACCAGCTTCCATTTGTTGCTTCCTAAGCTTTTGAGCCCTGTAGAGGTGTTTCAGCGTACTTCAACAGGGAATCTAAATCTTTCCAAGTGGAACTTTCAGGTTTTGAACTTACCCTTGGAGATTCAGAGCAGCTTTTCTCAAAGAATAACTCCAATCACCATTTAAAAACTTGTAGGTAGGGTCCCTTCAGGAAGGGACTAGGTTGGTTCTTTGATGGGCTGAATCACACCAGCCTATGCCACAGGAATTTGCCCACTGGAACCTGGCTGACAAGGAGGAAAGTGTAGGCATATTGTTGCTTGTGACTCTCAAAGTCATGGTAGGTCATAAATTCTCACTAAAAGGGCCCAACTTACCCATCTTCAGGAAGTCAAAAGCTTCAAAATAAAACTATGCCAAGAACCAAACTTCTAGCATTACTATGATTTATCACCAACAGGAAGTATGCAATTCATTGGCATAATCACATTCAAATTAGGGTTTGATTTCAATCAATCACATTGAACTGTAAGGAGAAATTGCTCCTTGGTAAGAGCTGGTCATCATTAGGGATAGATAAATGATTAGAGGGCCACATGCTGCACCTCCAGGATGTGATTTGAGCTTAATTGGCATTCTCTGTAGAGCAGCTAGGGACAGAACAGTCATCTAACTTGAACTCTCCTTTCATCATTAGAATTTTTAAGAAAGAAATATTTGGAGCTACTGTGAAACCTAATGTGAAGATACCAGGCTGTTTCTGGCCATTGCCAATTCTAAATGGCTACCAGTGGTGCCCTTTTTTGCAACTGAATCCATCCTGTTCAAAATCCCAAAGTACAAAACCAATACTGTTGGGTTGTAGACATTTTAAAAATGCTCCCTGAGCCTGTGTCTTCATCTGTTCAGGCCGCTATTACAGAATACCACAGACTTGGAAGCTTATAAGAAACAAATTTCTTTTCCACAATTCTATAGGTTGCACAGTCCAAGTTCAAGGCACCAGCATGGTCATGTTTTGATGAGAACTCTCTTCCTAGTTCATAGCTGGTGTCAGTATGTGATATAAGGGGTTTGGGAGTTCTGTGGGTTCTTTTTTTTTTAAAGAGCACTAATTCCATTTGTGAAAGTTCCATCCTCATAACCCAAGTTCCTCCCAAATACCATATCCCCAATACCATCACATTTGGCATTAGGGTTTCAGCATATGAATTAGGAACAAGGCACATTCAAACCATAGCACTTCAATAATCTATGAAGTCTTACAAATATTCACCTGTGAGTTTCAATTCTCTCAAAATATCATACTTTACCAATATATTGTTGTTCACTTAGTTGTATCCAACTCTTGGTGACTCCATGGACTGCAGCACACCAGGCTTACTTGTCTTTCACCATCTCCCAGGGCTCGCTCAAACTCATGTCCATTGAGTCAGTGATACCATCCAACAATCTCATCCTCTGTTGCCCGCTTTTCCTGCCCTCAGTCTTTCCCAGCATCAGGGCCTTTTCCATTGACTCAGCTCTTCGCGTCAGGTGGCCAAAGTACTGAAGCTTCAGCTTCAGCATCGGTCCTTTCAGTGAATATTCAGGGTCGATTTCTTTTAGGATTGACTGGTTTGATCTGCTTGCAATCCAAGAGACTCTCGACTCTTCTCCAAGACCATAGTTTGAAAGCGTCATTTCTTGGGCACTCAGCCTTCTTTATGGTCCAACTTTCACAGTCGTACATGACTACTGGAAAAACGATAGTTTTGACTCTACAGACCTTTGTCAGCAAAGTGATGCCTCTGTTTTTTAATATACTGTTTAGGTTTGTCATAGCTTTCCTTCCAAAGAGCAAGCATCTTTTAATTTCATGGTTGCAGTCACCATCTTCAGTGATTTTGGAGCCCAAGAAAGGAAAATCTGCCACTGTTTCTACGTTTTCCCCATCAGTTTGCCACGAAGTGGTGCAGGTTGCCAGGATCTTAGTTTTTTGAATATTGAATTTTAAGCCAGGTTTTTCACTCTCCTCTTTCACTTTCATCAAGAGGCTCTTTAGTTCCTCTTTGCTTTCTGCCATTAGGGTGGTGTCATCTGCATATCTGAGGCTATTGATATTTTAAAGTTCATTTTTTTTTTAAGTCCATATTTTTAGTGATTAAAAATAATATATTCTTAAAAGATTCCTGAGGCTAAGCAATACTATTTGGAAAAAAATATTCAAAATGCTTCTGCTATGAAGATTTTAACAGAAAGTATTCTATTTTGTGTGTTTTAGTTTTTTATCTATTAGTCTTTCTTTTACAATAAATGTTATCATGAAACATATTGGGCATTTCTAACATGTTAAGAGGTATGATACTTTTTAATATTTAATCATGACTTTTTTTTTTAAATTTTGGCCTCTTTTATTGGTTTTTTATTCATTTATTTTCATCCATCTTTATTCTTTGACCTGTGTGGGCCTCCCATTACAGTGACCTCTCTCATTGCTCTGGGAGCTTGTGCTCCAGAGCACTGGCTTGTAATTGGACACACTGGTCCAGCCACTCTGCAGCATGTGAGATCTTCCCAGACCCGGGATTGAACCGGTGCCCCTTGCACTGCAAGGTGAACTCTTTACCCACTGGACCACCAGGAAAGCCCGTAATCATGACTTTTCAATGTTTAATCATGACTTTGTAGGATATTAATTCCCCTCAGCACCTGTCTTCCCCATAGGGAGTCACATTGAATATCCAAATCCGGAGTTCACTCTTCCTCCTAAGTCAATTATATGAGTTTCTGTTTTTACATTCTGGTAACTGCTCCTCCTCTTAGTACTACTTTATCCTTACTACTGTATCCTCTCTCGAGGTTCCCTATACCCACAAATTAGTGATGCCTCTGTTTTTTAATATACTGTTTAGGTTTGTCATAGCTTTCCTTCCAAAGAGCAAGCATCTTTTAATTTCATGGTTGCAGTCACCATCTTCAGTGATTTTGGAGCCCAAGAAAGGAAAATCTGCCACTGTTTCTACGTTTTCCCCATCAGTTTGCCACGAAGTGGTGCAGGTTGCCAGGATCTTAGTTTTTTGAATATTGAATTTTAAGCCAGGTTTTTCACTCTCCTCTTTCACTTTCATCAAGAGGCTCTTTAGTTCCTCTTTGCTTTCTGACATTAGGGTGGTGTCATCTGCATATCTGAGGCTATTGATATTTTAAAGTTCATTTTTTTTTTAAGTCCATATTTTTAGTGATTAAAAATAATATATTCTTAAAAGATTCCTGAGGCTAAGCAATACTATTTGGAAAAAAATATTCAAAATGCTTCTGCTATGAAGATTTTAACAGAAAGTATTCTATTTTGTGTGTTTTAGTTTTTTATCTATTAGTCTTTCTTTTACAATAAATGTTATCATGAAACATATTGGGCATTTCTAACATGTTAAGAGGTATGATACTTTTTAATATTTAATCATGACTTTTTTTTTTAAATTTTGGCCTCTTTTATTGATTTTTTATCCATTTATTTTCATCCATCTTTATTCTTTGACCTGTGTGGGCCTCCCATTACAGTGACCTCTCTCATTGCTCTGGGAGCTTGTGCTCCAGAGCACTGGCTTGTAATTGGACACACTGGTCCAGCCACTCTGCAGCATGTGAGATCTTCCCAGACCCGGGATTGAACCGGTGCCCCTTGCACTGCAAGGTGAACTCTTTACCCACTGGACCACCAGGAAAGCCCGTAATCATGACTTTTCAATGTTTAATCATGACTTTGTAGGATATTAATTCCCCTCAGCACCTGTCTTCCCCATAGGGAGTCACATTGAATATCCAAATCCGGAGTTCACTCTTCCTCCTAAGTCAATTATATGAGTTTCTGTTTTTACATTCTGGTAACTGCTCCTCCTCTTAGTACTACTTTATCCTTACTACTGTATCCTCTCTCGAGGTTCCCCTATACCCACAAATTAGTGGCATGTCCCTTTGAGGTGAGTTTAATTATCTCATTTTGAGTATGCTCTCTCTTCTGTCTTGGAACCCTATCTACTACACCTTCCTATGACTCTTTACCCATCCACTTTCCTATGACATAAGCTGTACCCATGCTATTAAGGAGACTGTAATATTCTATTTTCTTCTCATATTTATTTCAGAGCTATGTTTGATATTTTTCTTTAAGGTAGAATGCCAAGCCAATGCAGCCAGCATATTGCCAATGACTTTATGGACGATGGGGACACCATGAGCAATGTCCACCGTGAGAAGCTCCTGCCAAGTATTAGTTCCCTCAGTAAATGTCTTGCCATATCTTAAAAACAATTTCATAAGTGTCTGTAGATAGTTGGGACTCTATTATCCCTCACCATATTTGGGAAGTACAGAGGAAGGCTGACTACCTATTCCTTCTTTTTTCTTGCACTATCCTTGATCCAGAAATGGAGGCCCATCAGCAACATATGCTTGTTTGCTCCAGAGCTAGGGGCAGATAGGAGATAAGCATCACCGTCAAGTTCCGTGTATACAGCTGAAATCTATCTGCTAAGACTGTCTCTGATGCTTTCTCCTACCCATCCCCACCATAGGGAGGCATAGCCAGGAAGGAGATGGGGATAGAAACAGAGAGGCTCTGCCCCTGCTCCTTGAACCTTGATACTTTCCCACAGTGGGATCACTAAATAGACTAGCAGATGTGGCACAGACTCACTTCCTCAGTCCCTTTGGGCCTCTATGGAAGCCCTATCACAGTATGCATGGCATAGAGGTAATAGTATCAATTGAAGAGAGATGCACACTCTATCTTTTTTAAACACCATCTCTTTTATAAAAGGATCAGGATAAGAAATACTTGTCACTCTTCAAATTCCATAAACCTTGTTTTTACTTAGCCATATGCATTTTTGTGTTCAAATAACTGAAGAAGGTAGGTCTGTAGTTACACAAGTCAATTATATGAGTTTCTGTTTTACATTCTGGTAACTGCTCCTCCTCTTCGTACTACTTTATCCTTACTACTGTATCCTCTCTCGAGGTTCCCCTATACCCACAAATTAGTGGCATGTCCCTTTGAGGTGAGTTTAATTATCTCATTTTGAGTATGCTCTCTTTTCTGTCTTGGAACCCTATCTACTACACCTTCCTATGACTCTTTACCCATCCACTTTCCTATGACATAAGCTGTACCCATGCTATTAAGGAGACTGTAATATTCTATTTTCTTCTCATATTTATTTCAGAGCTATGTTTGATATTTTTCTTTAAGGTAGAATGCCAAGCCAATGCAGCCAGCATATTGCCAATGACTTTATGGACGATGGGGACACCATGAGCAATGTCCACCGTGAGAAGCTCCTGCCAAGTATTAGTTCCCTCAGTAAATGTCTTGCCATATCTTAAAAACAATTTCATAAGTGTCTGTAGATAGTTGGGACTCTATTATCCCTCACCATATTTGGGAAGTACAGAGGAAGGCTGACTACCTATTCCTTCTTTTTTCTTGCACTATCCTTGATCCAGAAATGGAGGCCCATCAGCAACATATGCTTGTTTGCTCCAGAGCTAGGGGCAGATAGGAGATAAGCATCACCGTCAAGTTCCGTGTATACAGCTGAAATCTATCTGCTAAGACTGTCTCTGATGCTTTCTCCTACCCATCCCCACCATAGGGAGGCATAGCCAGGAAGGAGATGGGGATAGAAACAGAGAGGCTCTGCCCCTGCTCCTTGAACCTTGATACTTTCCCACAGTGGGATCACTAAATAGACTAGCAGATGTGGCACAGACTCACTTCCTCAGTCCCTTTGGGCCTCTATGGAAGCCCTATCACAGTATGCATGGCATAGAGGTAATAGTATCAATTGAAGAGAGATGCACACTCTATCTTTTTTAAACACCATCTCTTTTATAAAAGGATCAGGATAAGAAATACTTGTCACTCTTCAAATTCCATAAACCTTGTTTTTACTTAGCCATATGCATTTTTGTGTTCAAATAACTGAAGAAGGTAGGTCTGTAGTTACACACAGGGCGATGCAGTAAAAGCAGGCGGATATGTTAGACTTTATTAGGGCCTCTTTGTTACTAGTAATGCTGTTGGCTTGGCTCCATATACTGCTTCCCTCCCCATCACCTCATTCTTTGGCTTCCATTTCGACAGTAGGAGACCTCTAATTATGAGCTTTTCACCTGTTCTCCTTTTTAATCATTCATCTCCCCTCATTATATTCATTTACATGAGACCTCATCTACCTGGTAATTCATTGTCTCTCTAGAAAGTTTCTTTTTTGAGAATTGATGAAGCTGCCTTGAATTCGAAGTTTAATAGAGCTAGTCTGAGTTAGTGCATTAAAAGTTTTTTTTTTGGCTGGACCACGCAGCATGTAGGATCTCAGTTCCCCAACCAGGGATGAAACCTGTGTCACTTGCACTGGAAGTGTGGTGTCCCAAACTCTAGACCATGGGGAAAGTCCCTGCAAGTGGTCTTCAGCATTATGAAACTCAGTTTCCTCGGAGCTTATATGGAGGTTAATCACACATTCCTTTAGAGTTTGTTTTTTGTTTTTTTTTTAAGATTTATTTATTTATTTACTTTGGGCGGAGGTCAGGTTGGGGAGGGAGGGGAGTGGGCGGGCCACTTCTATTGGTCTTTCATTTCTCTATTTTCATTCGTCGTCGTTCTTTGGCTCCTGTGGGCCTCCCATCGCGTGGCATCTGTCATTGCAGAGCACTGGCTCTGGGTGCATGCGCCCAGAGCTCCAGCTCGGTAATTGGACACAGTCCAGCCGCTGCACACATGGGATTGCATGATGCACTCAACGTGTAAACAGAGAGGCTCTGCCCTGCTCCTTGAGTATTCCAATCTAAATAGACTAGCAGATGTGGCACAGACTCACTTCCTCAGTCCCTTTGGGCCTCTATGGAAGCCCTATCACAGTATGCATGGCATAGAGGTAATAGTATCAATTGAAGAGAGATGCACACTCTATCTTTTTTAAACACCATCTCTTTTATAAAAGGATCAGGATAAGAAATACTTGTCACTCTTCAAATTCCATAAACCTTGTTTTTACTTAGCCATATGCATTTTTGTGTTCAAATAACTGAAGAAGGTAGGTCTGTAGTTACACACAGGGCGATGCAGTAAAAGCAGGCGGATATGTTAGACTTTATTAGGGCCTCTTTGTTACTAGTAATGCTGTTGGCTTGGCTCCATATACTGCTTCCCTCCCCATCACCTCATTCTTTGGCTTCCATTTCGACAGTAGGAGACCTCTAATTATGAGCTTTTCACCTGTTCTCCTTTTTAATCATTCATCTCCCCTCATTATATTCATTTACATGAGACCTCATCTACCTGGTAATTCATTGTCTCTCTAGAAAGTTTCTTTTTTGAGAATTGATGAAGCTGCCTTGAATTCGAAGTTTAATAGAGCTAGTCTGAGTTAGTGCATTAAAAGTTTTTTTTTTGGCTGGACCACGCAGCATGTAGGATCTCAGTTCCCCAACCAGGGATGAAACCTGTGTCACTTGCACTGGAAGTGTGGTGTCCCAAACTCTAGACCATGGGGAAAGTCCCTGCAAGTGGTCTTCAGCATTATGAAACTCAGTTTCCTCGGAGCTTATATGGAGGTTAATCACACATTCCTTTAGAGTTTGTTTTTTGTTTTTTTTTTAAGATTTATTTATTTATTTACTTTGGGCGGAGGTCAGGTTGGGGAGGGAGGGGAGTGGGCGGGCCACTTCTATTGGTCTTTCATTTCTCTATTTTCATTCGTCGTCGTTCTTTGGCTCCTGTGGGCCTCCCATCGCGGTGGCATCTGTCATTGCAGAGCACTGGCTCTGGGTGCATGCGCTCCAGAGCTCCAGCTCGGTAATTGGACACAGTCCAGCCGCTGCACGGCACATGGGATCTTCCCAGGCCAGGGCTCGAACCGGCGCCCCTTGCACTGCAAGGCGGTGTCCTTACCCACTGGACCACCAGGAGAAGCCCTCCTCTAGAGTTATTAAGATAAATATGGAACTAATCATATAAATATGAGCAACGACTAATTTTCTACTTTCACTACTACTTATCTTGTCCAAGAATTGTCACTTTTAGTCTAATTGACTTATTACTTCTCTGTCTGTTCAAGTAATTCTAACTGCCATGAGGACAAAAACTGTGTTGAGTTCATCACTGTCTGCCCACCATCCAACATGGAGCCGATCCAGGTCAGATGTTCCCTATGCAGTTTAACTACAATTGCCAAGAAGAACAGCATTTTCATAACAAATAATGCAGTCTTCGAACTCATATTTGTAGAACTTGATACCAACCAATGCTTGAGGAAATACAGTCCAGTGACTACTTACTCAAGCACCTCCCATTTCCTTGAGGAACATTTTGTAAATATCCTGGTGACTGAGCATGAGATAGGCAGGAAAATGTGTAAATCTGTGATAAATCTGTGCTTGCAGAAGGATGGTAATAATAGACTCCATTCCTTTAACTGCCCATCTTCAGTATCAGTGGATTGAAATGCATCAGAGGAGAAATATCTACTCTATTGCTGCTACAACTAAGCTATTATGTTTAGAAAATTCAATCTGGCAGTCCAAACCTGCAGCTGATTTTTGTGTGGTGTCCTAAGATATACTTATCTAGAAATTAGCTATTGTACTGCTTCCTGCAGCTTGCCAGGTAAGACTGCAGTAGAGGACAAATAGAGGACATTAGCACCAGCATGCCGCTATTACACCAGCTATTAAAACAAATGGAGACAGAATTCCAGTGCACAGTGCTTGCTGAGGTGATTTTACCAGTGAGGAACTCCCAGACAAAACACAGTGAATATCAAACCTGGGAATGCCATGCTGCAAAGATTTCTGTCATGAATGAAAGAAAATAGATGCTTTACATTTGGGGCAATACACTATGCATATATAAAATTTTTTGTTATAATTATATATGTATAATTTTTTCATCTCTGTATAATTTTTGTTTATCTCTCTGTTTTCATATACCAGTCTACTTGGTATGTTTGCTTGTTTAGTTGCTTGGCTGCTTTTAGCAAACAAATAGCTGGGTGATGAGGAAGTTTCAACCAGAGCACCCACAATGGGAGCTGATAGAATCTAGGACGCAGCAAGCAGGTAATACAGTTTTATTCACTTGCGGTGCTATGATGAACAGGGTTTCTTGCCAGGGAAAGCTACTTTAGAAGCTGAACTTGTTGCATACAAAATGGTTTCTCTCTCACCAGGAGACTCACACTAAGGTCACAGACAGTGAGGTATAAATCAGAATGCCAGTTATTTCCTTTGTCATGTTATATGACATTGTCAAGGGACCAGACCTCTCCCTCCCTTTAGGTAAACATATATCTTAGGTACACCTACTGGAGAAGTCAAACACAATTTAGAATGGCTAGCACAGAATCTGAAGTGGGGTGTACCTAGAGACTCCATCCAGGATGTGCTTCTCACTGCAGATAGAGCCATCACTGCTAGCCTCCCTGGAGCAGTGCAGCCTGTTGTCGTGGACTATGCTTGAAATTGTTCAGTCACTCAGTTGTGTCAGACTCTTTGTGATCCTATGAACTGCAACACTCCAGGCTTCCCTGTCCTTCACTATCTGCCAGAATTTGCTCAAACTCATGTCCATTGAGTTGGTGATGCCATTCAGCCATCTCATCCTCTGTCGCCCCCTTCTCTTCCTGCCCTCCATCTTTCCCAGCATCAGGGTCTTCTCCAGTGAGTTGGCTCTTGGCATCAGGTAGCCAAATATTGGAGCTTCAGCCTTAGCATCAGTCCTTCCAGTGAATATTCTGGGTTGATTTCCTTTAGGATTGATTAGTTTTATTTTCTTGCTGTCCAAGGGACTCTCAAGAGTCTTCTCAAACACCATGTTTTGAAAGCTTCTGTTGTTTGGTACTCAGCCTTCTTTATAGTCCAACTCTCAAAACTGTATGTGACCACGGAGAAGACCATAGCCTTAACTACACATATCTTTGTTGTCAAAGTGATATCTCTGTTTTTTAATATGCTGTCTAGGTTTGTTCCAGCTAAAGGAACTATAAAATCTTTTAATTTCATGACTGCAGTCATCATCCGCAGTGATTTTTAGAACCCAAGAGGAACTCTGTCACTGCTTCCACTTTTTCCCCTTATGTTTGCCATGAAGTGATGGGACTAGATGCCACAATCTTTTTTTTTTGTTGTCCAAAATTAATAGTTTTATTAAATCAAGTTAAAAAACATTCACTGTAGAAAAGTCAACAAGGGCTTTAACAAAACCAAAATATACTTTTTTATACAATATATGTATATATTTGCAGCAAACTACTGAGATTTTATGTTCTTTTAGTTATTTATTTTAAAGAAAACATAAATGTCAGCTAATCCACTCTTTAGCCTTTACTCTGTGATTTGTGCCTTTTAGAACAAGTTATTTTATGATTTTCATTAATGAATACTAAGAACAAACCCAGTTTTGATTAAAATGTTGTGAAATAGATTGGCTGGCAGAATCCATCCCACTACAGTAGACCTGCATTATCTTTAAGATAACAAATGAGCACCATATAACAGGTAATTGTGTAGGTGTGTATCCTCTACTTTTAAGGTATTATAGTAGCCAAGTAGACAACTTAGTATTTAACTGTTACTTTAAAAATTTGGTGACATACAAAAATTTAATCAAATCAGATAAATACATCAATCCCATATTGCTTGTCTATTTTAAAAACCTTAATAGAAATTCTGCATATAACCAGACAGACTGCATGCTTACATGTGTATATACACATACAAAAGTACATGTATATATACATATATAGCTTTAGCTTTGAACAAATTTTTAAACTGAGATGAAGTCAAACCTCTCATTTAAATATAAAAGAATATAATATCACCAATAGAAAGTTTCTAATAAAAAGTTTTATCTCTGCTAACCAGCAATTCTGTCATTGAAAATTCTGAGGCCAAAGAGCAGTAATTCAGCTTACTATACTTTAGGCTTACAAATTAGTCTGCCAAACAAACAAGATTTGAAATTGCCAACTCCCACCAAAAATACTTTTACATAAATGTGCCCGGAGAAGACCATAGCCTTAACTACATATCTTTGTTGTCAAAGTGATATCTCTGTTTTTTAATATGCTGTCTAGGTTTGTTCCAGCTAAAGGAACTATAAAATCTTTTAATTTCATGACTGCAGTCATCATCCAGTGATTTTAGAACCCAAGAGGAACTCTGTCACTGCTTCCACTTTTTCCCCTTATGTTTGCCATGAAGTGATGGGACTAGATGCCACAATCTTTTTTTTTTGTTGTCCAAAATTAATAGTTTTATTAAATCAAGTTAAAAAACATTCACTGTAGAAAAGTCAACAAGGGCTTTAACAAAACCAAAATATACTTTTTTATACAATATATGTATATATTTGCAGCAAACTACTGAGATTTTATGTTCTTTTAGTTATTTATTTTAAAGAAAACATAAATGTCAGCTAATCCACTCTTTAGCCTTTACTCTGTGATTTGTGCCTTTTAGAACAAGTTATTTTATGATTTTCATTAATGAATACTAAGAACAAACCCAGTTTTGATTAAAATGTTGTGAAATAGATTGGCTGGCAGAATCCATCCCACTACAGTAGACCTGCATTATCTTTAAGATAACAAATGAGCACCATATAACAGGTAATTGTGTAGGTGTGTATCCTCTACTTTTAAGGTATTATAGTAGCCAAGTAGACAACTTAGTATTTAACTGTTACTTTAAAAATTTGGTGACATACAAAAATTTAATCAAATCAGATAAATACATCAATCCCATATTGCTTGTCTATTTTAAAAACCTTAATAGAAATTCTGCATATAACCAGACAGACTGCATGCTTACATGTGTATATACACATACAAAAGTACATGTATATATACATATATAGCTTTAGCTTTGAACAAATTTTTAAACTGAGATGAAGTCAAACCTCATTTAAATATAGAGAGAATATAATATCACCAATAGAAAGTTTCTAATAAAAAGTTTTATCTCTGCTAACCAGCAATTCTGTCATTGAAAATTCTGAGGCCAAAGAGCAGTAATTCAGCTTACTATACTTTAGGCTTACAAATTAGTCTGCCAAACAAACAAGATTTGAAATTGCCAACTCCCCACCAAAGAAATAAATTTTTCTCTTGATATTTCCTTCTAACAGCAAAAAGGAAATATCTATACAATGAGCTTTCACTTTTTAAAGAGTTAAAATTATTAATGAAATCTCACTAGTCTTCAAAAATACTAAGCATTACATAAATACAATTTTCTTATAGTTGAGTTCTTCAGCTAGAATCTGTATTTTTTAAAAAAGTTTCCTTAGGCTTGTTTCATTTAGCACTTTAGATCTCCATTCTGAAACTCAAATAACTGGCTCAGATTAGCTTAGGTTTGTGTCAATTACATCTTTCAGAATTTGGTGCCTGTGTTAACCTGTGTACAACAACATCAGTGGGAGAGGAACTGCACTGAATCTCAAAGGCAAGGAAAAATTCGAGCTACTCTGGTGGTCCAGTGGGTAAGGACACTGCCTTGCAGTGCAAGGGGTGCTGGTTCGATCTCTGGCCTGGGAAGATCCTAGGCTGTGGAGTGACTGGACTGATGTGTCCAAGTACCGAGCCAGAGCTCTGGAGCGCATGTGCCCGGAGCCGGTGCTCTGCGACAACAGAGGCCACTGTGATGGGAGGCCTACACAGGCCAAAGAACAAAGATGGATGAAAATAGATAAATGAAAGACCAATAGAAGTGCCCCCTCAAAGAAAGTTTTTTTAAAAAAAGGCAAGGAAAAATTCAAGAAAATGTAATGTAAAAAAGATGAGTACAGCACGGATTCTGTTTTTACCATTACATTAATGAAATATAATCCTTTTAATGCTTTTAAAGACAATGTCATAAGTTTTATCTTTTAACTTATCAAAAGAATTCAGTTTTTAGATGGTCCACCTTTATTTTTTAATTAAGAACTAAACAATCAACCGAATTACTTTTATTAAGATACACATCAAGTTACTGAAATGGTGACTTCATGTAGTTTTCCCCTTAAATATGGCACTTGAAGGTTCAGATGCAGAGATGACTACAGCCTTCAGATGTTTACTTGAAAAGATTCTTCAACAGCAGTTTGATATTGAGTTTCCTCATCTAGTTGAAGATTCGGCAAAGAAATTCACTACTACTTTAGGCTTACAAATTAGTCTGCCAAACAAACAAGATTTGAAATTGCCAACTCCCACCAAAGAAATAAATTTTTCTCTTGATATTTCCTTCTAACAGCAAAAAGGAAATATCTATACAATGAGCTTTCACTTTTTAAAGAGTTAAAATTATTAATGAAATCTCACTAGTCTTCAAAAATACTAAGCATTACATAAATACAATTTTCTTATAGTTGAGTTCTTCAGCTAGAATCTGTATTTTTTAAAAAAGTTTCCTTAGGCTTGTTTCATTTAGCACTTTAGATCTCCATTCTGAAACTCAAATAACTGGCTCAGATTAGCTTAGGTTTGTGTCAATTACATCTTTCAGAATTTGGTGCCTGTGTTAACCTGTGTACAACAACATCAGTGGGAGAGGAACTGCACTGAATCTCAAAGGCAAGGAAAAATTCGAGCTACTCTGGTGGTCCAGTGGGTAAGGACACTGCCTTGCAGTGCAAGGGGTGCTGGTTCGATCTCTGGCCTGGGAAGATCCTAGGCTGTGGAGTGACTGGACTGATGTGTCCAAGTACCGAGCCAGAGCTCTGGAGCGCATGTGCCCGGAGCCGGTGCTCTGCGACAACAGAGGCCACTGTGATGGGAGGCCTACACAGGCCAAAGAACAAAGATGGATGAAAATAGATAAATGAAAGACCAATAGAAGTGCCCCCTCAAAGAAAGTTTTTTTAAAAAAAGGCAAGGAAAAATTCAAGAAAATGTAATGTAAAAAAGATGAGTACAGCACGGATTCTGTTTTTACCATTACATTAATGAAATATAATCCTTTTAATGCTTTTAAAGACAATGTCATAAGTTTTATCTTTTAACTTATCAAAAGAATTCAGTTTTTAGATGGTCCACCTTTATTTTTCAATTAAGAACTAAACAATCAACCGAATTACTTTTATTAAGATACACATCAAGTTACTGAAATGGTGACTTCATGTAGTTTTCCCCTTAAATATGGCACTTGAAGGTTCAGATGCAGAGATGACTACAGCCTTCAGATGTTTACTTGAAAAGATTCTTCAACAGCAGTTTGATATTGAGTTTCCTCATCTAGTTGAAGATTCACAAATTCTCCATAATCAAACTGATGTCTATGCTTTAGATGACTAATGAAATTTCTAGTAATCTGGCTAGGATCTCCCCAAGGAAGAGACACACAAATAGGCCATGTCATAGGAACTATCTGAAATAGGTGATTACTGTTAAAGTGATCCAGTAAATGCTATCTGGTAAAATTTGATTCTTGACACAAGGGACACTTAAAGGTGGGATGCCCAGAAGAACTTGTATTTTCTTAACAAATTTCTGTGTTATCAGCTGTGAATGTTTCACTCCTGTTACTGCTCCCAAATGAATCTTGAGAGATCTGAAATGATCTCTCATTTGGAATGACAGAAGAAACCCCATATTCATCTTGATACTTCTTACAAGATTTGTAACGATGTGTCATGTGATAAAATTTAATCCATTTTGCACAGCATCTGCAGCTACCGGAAAACTTCCTCATGATATTTTCTGAGGCCCATTCAGAGCACACTGTCTCTCTTCTAGTCACATTTCCACGACAGAGGGGACAGCGTACTCCATTTTCTCTCATTGCAGTCAGGAAACATTTTCTACAAAAAGCGTGCTGACAGGCTGCAGTCCGCACTGGCGTTTTGAGCACCTCTTGACAGACAGGGCAGTAGAAATCATCTTCGGTGGAGGACGTGACCACGGAGAGGTTCTCAGCCATGGCGGGGAGTGAGCGATGAAGGTGATGGCGGTGGTGCTGAGGGGGCCGAGGCGGCCAGGGACCCGGCTCCCTGCCTCTTTGATTTTTTAATACTGAGTTTTGAGCCAGCTTTTCTACTCTCCTCTTTCACCCTCACCAAGAGGCTCTTTTATGCTTGAATGGACATGGGTAATTTTTCCTTGAAAATTGTACTAGTCATCTATGTCTGTATAACAAACTATATAAACTTGGTAGCTTAAGACAACTCACTTTTTATTTCAGTGTTTCTATGAGTCAGGAGTCTGAGCACAACTTAACTAGGTCTTCAAATCAAGAGTCTTATAAGGCTGAAAACCACAAGTTAGATGGTGTGGGTTCCTTTATGGAACTCAGGGTTCTGTTCTAAAGTCACATGATGGTGGCGTAGTCATTTTCCCCAGGTTGTAAGTTTTCCTTTTCTTAGTGGTTGTTGGCCAAGGACTAGTAGCCTCCCACAATTCCTTACTAGATGGCCCCTCACAACATGGCTGGTTGCTTTTTCAAGGCCAACAGAAGAATCTCTCATCCAATCATAGAGTCTCATATAAAATAACAAACACAGTGGTTACTACTTCGTCACTGACATGTCAGTTCATCAAGCTACACACTATCCAATGATAGTCACAGGCCCCATTTACACTCAGTAGAGGAGATTAGATGGTATGTGTACATTAAGGTACTAGAATCGTGGAGCCAGCTTAGTATTCTTCCAACCATAGTAACTCTCCTGTCTTTGGGCAATATATCTTAGTGGCATGGTTCTTTCTTCAATGCAGAATAGACTCATCTTAAAGATTTTTCCAAGTACAGATTCTCAGACTCAATGATTAGAATTCAGATACCATATATAAGGCAGAACAGAGTCATTTTCTCTTTTCAGGCCCCATAGGTGATTCTGATGAGCATGCAGGTGGCAGGCCACTTGAGCTTCTGTTCAAGTTCTGAAATCTGATCCATATGTATCTGAATCCTGATTTTTGACTCCATAGTTCACTACCTGCATGACCTTGGAAAGGCCAATGATGACTCTAAGCCTTTGTTGCCTAATCTGTGAGATGAGGACAATGTATAGGATATTACAGTCATGGGTTTTCCCACCAAGACTGACAAAACCTGTGCAAGGAATATGATTAGCATATGCCTGGCACATTGTAGGTGTATAATGTAGCTCTTATTACTTGATACTATAGCTGACACACCTTCTGACAGCAAAAAGCTTGCAAGCTTTGTGTTAGTTATCCTGTTTAATTAGGTGACTCTGTAGACAGTTACTCTTTGCCTATTCTTTTGGAGTTATACAGTTTAACTCACAGAAGGTAATCTCATATGTAAATCCATGAGTCAGGAGTCTGAGCACAACTTAACTAGGTCTTCAAATCAAGAGTCTTATAAGGCTGAAAACCACAAGTTAGATGGTGTGGGTTCCTTTATGGAACTCAGGGTTCTGTTCTAAAGTCACATGATGGTGGCGTAGTCATTTTCCCCAGGTTGTAAGTTTTCCTTTTCTTAGTGGTTGTTGGCCAAGGACTAGTAGCCTCCCACAATTCCTTACTAGATGGCCCCTCACAACATGGCTGGTTGCTTTTTCAAGGCCAACAGAAGAATCTCTCATCCAATCATAGAGTCTCATATAAAATAACAAACACAGTGGTTACTACTTCGTCACTGACATGTCAGTTCATCAAGCTACACACTATCCAATGATAGTCACAGGCCCCATTTACACTCAGTAGAGGAGATTAGATGGTATGTGTACATTAAGGTACTAGAATCGTGGGAGCCAGCTTAGTATTCTTCCAACCATAGTAACTCTCCTGTCTTTGGGCAATATATCTTAGTGGCATGGTTCTTTCTTCAATGCAGAATAGACTCATCTTAAAGATTTTTCCAAGTACAGATTCTCAGACTCAATGATTAGAATTCAGATACCATATATAAGGCAGAACAGAGTCATTTTCTCTTTTCAGGCCCCATAGGTGATTCTGATGAGCATGCAGGTGGCAGGCCACTTGAGCTTCTGTTCAAGTTCTGAAATCTGATCCATATGTATCTGAATCCTGATTTTTGACTCCATAGTTCACTACCTGCATGACCTTGGAAAGGCCAATGATGACTCTAAGCCTTTGTTGCCTAATCTGTGAGATGAGGACAATGTATAGGATATTACAGTCATGGGTTTTCCCACCAAGACTGACAAAACCTGTGCAAGGAATATGATTAGCATATGCCTGGCACATTGTAGGTGTATAATGTAGCTCTTATTACTTGATACTATAGCTGACACACCTTCTGACAGCAAAAAGCTTGCAAGCTTTGTGTTAGTTATCCTGTTTAATTAGGTGACTCTGTAGACAGTTACTCTTTGCCTATTCTTTTGGAGTTATACAGTTTAACTCACAGAAGGTAATCTCATATGTAAATCCTGGATATAGAGACAGAGAGTAGGCAATTCATGTTCATCTTCAAGCCACATGTTCAGGGAGATCTTCCACTGTGATAACACTGCCAACATTGGCTAGCCCAGAAGCATCATAGTCAGGCAAGGCTGACCATCTCTAGCTGTTTTCATGTATTTGTTTATAACATATGTACTTGAATTCTTATTTTTAAGAATGGACAGTAGGAGTTTTCTCCCAACACACTAATTGATTTTTTTTTTTAGATTTGTCACTTTCTCCAAGTCAGGCCCAAAGAAAAACTGGCCTGATTTATCAACAACATAAAATCTTGCTGTATTGAAATTGTCCGAAGAGCTGTTGCTCTCAAATCAATATTCTGCTCAAATGTAAGGCAGAAGTTTTTCACCCTGTGAAAGTCAATTTTCAAATGCTTAACAAAGTATAAATTCCTTTCAAAGGCATTGCATAACGGTATCATTCCCTTGTGTTGGTACTCAGTAAACACTTATTGACTGACAGAGTTTCTGACTCTGTGATGAAGCCCACACTGAAAAATAAAAGGAAAATCTACTTTAGTATCTATTCATCAGAGTTCCTTCTTGGCTAGACCTCATATAGGAGTCTCTCTGGAGATGTTAGAAATGTGAGAGGTACATCAGCAGAATGGAAAGTACCCTACTAGATACCAGTTACCTGGCACCTAGGTCCTAGTTCCCACTTGGCTGCCTCCTAGCTGCATCTAATAAAGGGAAATTTCTGACCTCTCAGAGCTCTGGTTTCTATAAAATGCCTCCTGCCTGACCACTTCAGAAGATGTTGAAGTTTAAATGATATCAAATTTGCCACGTTTTTTGTGGATTGTGAGATGCCATATCTTAGTATCGGCACTCAGGTACTACTGGTGATGATGGTGGAAGAGGATCACAACGATCGTGATGACTTGGGGCACTTCAGTAAGTGTTATAATTGCCCTGTGGCTGGTTGCCTCTAGCAAGCCAAAGTGATGGCAGAGAGCCGAGATCATTCCAACCAGGCCCACCACACATAAATATATGCTCTCGTTCAAGCATGTGTGACTCTAAACATTTATTTTATTTATTTATCTTTTTGGGGAGTGGGATGGGGAGGGAGGGGGACAGGCGGGCCACTTCTATTGGTCTTCCATTTCTCTATTTTCATCCGTCTTTGTTCTTTGGCTCCTGTAGGCCTCCCATCGTGGTGGTCTCTGTCCTCGTAGAGCACCGACTCTGGGCACATGCGCCCCAGAGCTCCAGCTCGGTAATTGGACACATCAGTCCAGCCGCTCCACGGCATGTGGGATCTTCCCAGGCCAGGGATCGAACCGGCGCCCCTTGCACTGCAAGGCGGTGTCCTTACCCACTGGACCACCAGGGGAAGCCCATGTGTGACTCTAAACATGGGAATTTGGCATCCTGTGGGAAGTGCTATGTTGTTCTGGGGTATGCTGGGGCTGGTAAAACCCTCGATGCACCTCTCTGGTGGCAGAGAGAATGCTGTGGCTTCATCAAATTTTTCTCTTCTCCCTTATAGTACAGGAACACAATACTATCCAGAGTGCCCCCAACTCCTCCCTTGCTCTGAACAGGACCATGTGACTGAATTTTGGGCAATAAAATATGCATGGCAGTGATGTGCACCACTTGCATTTCTGGCTTCTAAAACTTCATGTAGAATCTATGCTTGTGTTCTCCACCATCTCTCTCTTTTTGTGACTAGAAGTAGAGGGTCTGATACACAGAGGTACAAGCTACCAGCAGAGAAGAGCTGCCATGAGGAACAGCCTTCAGTCTATGTTGAGTGAAAGAAAAATATGTTATGCTAAGACAGTTAGGTTTTTAGGTTGTTACAGGAACTATCATTGATTACTTTGATTAAGATAAATGCTCAAACTTCATAGTCTGTGCTATGCTGTTGTTGCCCAATCTTTGATAACAGTTCAGATGGATGCATTTTTAATAATATTTCCACACAGAAACCCCACGGTTAGTTGAGCTTCTGGAAAACACAGTTCTTATTGCCTATTCATGTGTTCAATCAGGTCACATCCTCAGTAGAAAATCATAGAACTCCAGACATGAGCATTTATAGTCATCTATTCCTTTATCCCACCTCAGAACACACACATGTTGAATAGGGGTTGTACCTGCCACTGTAAGGCGAAGGTCAAGAATAAGACTGCTTAAGAAATGGTAGAAGAGAACCTCCATTGAGATACTGAGATTCAGAACTGATGTCTACTCAATTTACAAAGAGGCCAGTTCCATCTATTGTATTACCTTGAACAAATTTCTTAACTTCTCTGAGCCTGAGTTATTAATTTTTAAAATGAGTATACTGTTTCCATTCACAAGTGATTAGAGGGATAAATAACATATTATATAGGATGATAGAAAATTACAAATCTCCATATAAATGCAAAATATTTTAATTATTAACCAGTAGTTGCCCTTATGTAATAGAATATAAATTTATTTAGATCTATGGTCAGCAGTAGTTTTAATCTTTATTTGATGTAGACACCAATTCATATAATGAATCACCCCATTTTGTTCACAGGAATTTGCACAAATCAACCTATTTGATTCTATTTGATAGAATCAAATATCCCAAAGTAAGCAAATACATTCACCACAAGGTAAGGAAGCTGCAGGATATAGTGAACAGAGACAGAGTCTGGGTTCAGAATGCTTTGGTCTGCTCTCAGCATCACTTGGCATTTGCTGTGTGAAGTCAGGTTATTTTATCTCCGAGTACCAGTTTCCTCATAATTGATCTTCATGTGGTAGTCCCTGTTTCATAGGGTTGTTGTAAGGATTGCGTTTGTTGAAATGGGTCAAGTGTTGAGAATATCTTCAAGTAGGCATTAAATATATATCATAGAACTGCAGAACATATGTTATATTTGGGTAGGATTTACTCTTCTCTGTCTATCCTCCAAATTCTGAACTAAAACTGGCCTTCCATACTGCTAGGTGCAAAACTTGTACCAATTGTCATGTGAGGAACGGCTCTTTTCCTCACTATGCAACTTTCATTGACGTTACAGGAGGAGGCACAATACAGACCTTATAATCATGCCATGATTTATTTAGGATGTGTTTTAGAGATGAATGAAAATTGAAATGCTTTCACATTGCAAAGAGATCCTGAAGGATGGCGGCAGTACCCTGTCCTATTGCCATCATTAACACTGAGCTCAACTGCATGGGAGGAAAGCACTGCTTTCCCGTGTCAGCACCTGCTGTCACCTGCAGTGTGGCCATGTTCGAGGCAAACGAAACCTGTGCTCCTGCTGCCTTTGCACCTGGCACGGCCTGGTCTCCCTCCTCTGCTTTACAGACATCTACATGCAGGCATCTCAGCCTTCATGGAGACAAAGATGTCATAAATGTGCACACGCCACTACACGTGCTCTTTTAAACAGCCCTAAAAGGATGACCTTTTCTATTAATATGGAAACTTGAAGATGGTGAAATAACATATTATATAGGATGATAGAAAATTACAAATCTCCATATAAATGCAAAATATTTTAATTATTAACCAGTAGTTGCCCTTATGTAATAGAATATAAATTTATTTAGATCTATGGTCAGCAGTAGTTTTAATCTTTATTTGATGTAGACACCAATTCATATAATGAATCACCCCATTTTGTTCACAGGAATTTGCACAAATCAACCTATTTGATTCTATTTGATAGAATCAAATATCCCAAAGTAAGCAAATACATTCACCACAAGGTAAGGAAGCTGCAGGATATAGTGAACAGAGACAGAGTCTGGGTTCAGAATGCTTTGGTCTGCTCTCAGCATCACTTGGCATTTGCTGTGTGAAGTCAGGTTATTTTATCTCCGAGTACCAGTTTCCTCATAATTGATCTTCATGTGGTAGTCCCTGTTTCATAGGGTTGTTGTAAGGATTGCGTTTGTTGAAATGGGTCAAGTGTTGAGAATATCTTCAAGTAGGCATTAAATATATATCATAGAACTGCAGAACATATGTTATATTTGGGTAGGATTTACTCTTCTCTGTCTATCCTCCAAATTCTGAACTAAAACTGGCCTTCCATACTGCTAGGTGCAAAACTTGTACCAATTGTCATGTGAGGAACGGCTCTTTTCCTCACTATGCAACTTTCATTGACGTTACAGGAGGAGGCACAATACAGACCTTATAATCATGCCATGATTTATTTAGGATGTGTTTTAGAGATGAATGAAAATTGAAATGCTTTCACATTGCAAAGAGATCCTGAAGGATGGCGGCAGTACCCTGTCCTATTGCCATCATTAACACTGAGCTCAACTGCATGGGAGGAAAGCACTGCTTTCCCGTGTCAGCACCTGCTGTCACCTGCAGTGTGGCCATGTTCGAGGCAAACGAAACCTGTGCTCCTGCTGCCTTTGCACCTGGCACGGCCTGGTCTCCCTCCTCTGCTTTACAGACATCTACATGCAGGCATCTCAGCCTTCATGGAGACAAAGATGTCATAAATGTGCACACGCCACTACACGTGCTCTTTTAAACAGCCCTAAAAGGATGACCTTTTCTTTTCTATTAATATGGAAAAACTTGAAGATGGTGAAAGTGATTTATATTTCTAGCAGAAGGAAAGTAAGTAGAAAACAGGATAGATATTTGGAAATCTCACATTTCAAAGAAGAAACAATTTCCACATAAGAAACTGACATTTTTTATTCTGTAGGTAGATGTCTTAAAATTGACAGGTGTGGTTGGTCGAATGATGTTTCCCCAGAGATGTTCGTCTCCTATTTCTCGGAAACTGTGACTATTTACCTTACATTGCAAACGGTTCTTTTGTTGATAGGATTAGTTAAGAATCTTGTGACGTGGAGGTTATCCTGGATTATCCAGGTATGTGTATGTATGCATATTCACGTGTGCATGCTTAGTCGTGTCTGACTCTGTGTGACTCCATGGACTGTAGCCCTCCAGGCTCCTCTGTCCATGGGATTTCCCAGACAATACTGGAGTGGGTTGCCATCCCCTTCTTCAGGGTATCTTCCCGGCCCAGGATTCAAAGCTGGGTCTCTCACATTGAAGGCAGGTTCATTATCATCTGAGCCACCAGGGAAGCCCAGGATTATCTAGATGGACCCCATTAAATCACCAGCACCCTTATAAGAGAAAGTCAAGAAGGTCAGACAGAGAGTGTAATGTGACAGCAGAGGCAGGGATTGGCATTTCTTGGTTTGTGGCTGCATCACAGAACTGGAGGGGCACAATACAGACCTTATAATCATGCATGGGATGGTTTTAGAGATGAATGAAAATTGAAATGCTTTCACATTGCAAAGAGATCCTGAAGGATGGCGGCAGTACCCTGTCCTATTGCCATCATTAACACTGAGCTCAACTGCATGGGAGGAAAGCACTGCTTTCCCGTGTCAGCACCTGCTGTCACCTGCAGTGTGGCCATGTTCGAGGCAAACGAAACCTGTGCTCCTGCTGCCTTTGCACCTGGCACGGCCTGGTCTCCCTCCTCTGCTTTACAGACATCTACATGCAGGCATCTCAGCCTTCATGGAGACAAAGATGTCATAAATGTGCACACGCCACTACACGTGCTCTTTTAAACAGCCCTAAAAGGATGACCTTTTCTTTTCTATTAATATGGAAAAACTTGAAGATGGTGAAAGTGATTTATATTTCTAGCAGAAGGAAAGTAAGTAGAAAACAGGATAGATATTTGGAAATCTCACATTTCAAAGAAGAAACAATTTCCACATAAGAAACTGACATTTTTTATTCTGTAGGTAGATGTCTTAAAATTGACAGGTGTGGTTGGTCGAATGATGTTTCCCCAGAGATGTTCGTCTCCTATTTCTCGGAAACTGTGACTATTTACCTTACATTGCAAACGGTTCTTTTGTTGATAGGATTAGTTAAGAATCTTGTGACGTGGAGGTTATCCTGGATTATCCAGGTATGTGTATGTATGCATATTCACGTGTGCATGCTTAGTCGTGTCTGACTCTGTGTGACTCCATGGACTGTAGCCCTCCAGGCTCCTCTGTCCATGGGATTTCCCAGACAATACTGGAGTGGGTTGCCATCCCCTTCTTCAGGGTATCTTCCCGGCCCAGGATTCAAAGCTGGGTCTCTCACATTGAAGGCAGGTTCATTATCATCTGAGCCACCAGGGAAGCCCAGGATTATCTAGATGGACCCCATTAAATCACCAGCACCCTTATAAGAGAAAGTCAAGAAGGTCAGACAGAGAGTGTAATGTGACAGCAGAGGCAGGGATTGGCATTTCTTGGTTTGTGGCTGCATCACAGAACTGGAGGCTGGATGAGATGAGGAATGGATGTTCTTCCTTAGGGTCCTCGGAAGGAAATCAACTCTGGACATCTCACCTCAGACTTCTGAACTTAGCAACTACCAGAGAATAAATCACTATCATGTGAAGCCACTAAAAGCATGGACATCTGTTAAAATAGTAATAAGAAACTCACTTAGTAAGGCAACATCTGAAGGGAAGAAATACATAATGTAAAAATAAAGGAAAAGATCAAGACATATCTACAAAAAACATTTGTAATCAGTTTGGAATTAATAGATTATATTCTGTATATAGAGTATATAAAATACTCTCTTATGCAGCTTGTCCCAGCCCCCATCATCTCTCATCTCAGCTTTGCCACTGCCTCAACCTCCTTCCCCGTGTAGTCTCTTCTCATCCTGCACAGCCCTCAGAGCTGTCCCGTGACTCCACACCTCACTCATAATGACAGCCACAGTCCTACCTGTAAAGAACAGGGTCCTACAGGATCTACAATCTGCTCCTTCTCATCTGCCGCCCTGCCCGCATCTCCCACCATGATTGCCCTCCATTCCTCTGCCTTACCACGTAGACCTGGTTGATGTTCTTTGAACACCCTAGGAATAGTCCTTCCTCCGGGCTTTTGTATATACTCTTTTCTCTAGTTGGAAAATTCTTGATTTTAAGTCTCTGCACATTGATTTTGTGTCAGTGGCCATCGTATTGAAAGTAACAGTTCCTCAGCCTTCCCCAGTGTTCTCTCAGTTCACGTTACTGTGCTTTAGTTTGGAGCATTTCAACATGTGTTTTGCTGGTTCATTTACATTTTCTCCCCTTCCCCCACCACAATATCCACTCTACACTGAAAGAACTTTGTTATTGTGTACTCTCTTCCTAGAGCTCTGGATTCATGCCAAGCTCCTTGGTAGGTACTCAAAAAATACTTGCTAAGTGAACAAAAAGAGAAATAAATGTACCATGCATTTGTGTGTGTATGTGTGTGTGTGTGTGAAACATACTTGTTTTTAAAATGATTTAAATCTGATAAGAACCCTATGAAGGTGATGATGTTTTTGCAATTTTATAGAAGTGAAAAACTTAAGAGAAAAAATGCACACTGAATAATGTAGGTGAGTGGCCTCTGCCCGGAAGAAGCATTCAGATGGCCTGAATGCTAGTTTCTGCATCATCAGTCAGCACCACATGAAATCAGCCTTTTACAATCTGTAACCTCACTGGTAATCTGACCATAAAACCTTTCCTGTCTATATATGCTTTTGTAAGGAGCAAATTAAATAAGAGATGCTATCAAGTTTTTCCAATTTTAGTAGCAGTGTATAAATGTAGGTACCATTTTTATTCTCAACACATAACAAAAGTATAATGGGGGAAGGAAGATTGGATGAGAGGTAAGGAAAGAGCAACAAGGAAACCTACACTATCATATGTAATAGAGATTTCCACTGTGATTAAGCTGTAAGACTAAGGGAACCTACATGGGACTAAGCATCAACCTGAGGGGGGTGGAAATAGGAAAGAGGTGGGGGGGCCTCAGAGAAGAGGGGTCAGGGATATCCCTATGACTGCTGGGGGATTATATATACCTGTAAACAAGAAAACTGTAAAAACGTATAAGAATAACTTCACTGTACACCTGTGAAACAGTTCTACCTTGATTTGAGACTTAAACCCAGGGACCAGACCTAATCAAACCCTGTTTGGGACTTGAACCCATGTGGCCGCGGCCTAACCCCAGCTAAAACCCTGTTTGGGACTCGAATCCACATGGCAGGGACTTTGGGACTTGAACCCATGTGGCCGGGACTCGAACCCAGTCAAATCTCTGTTTGGGACTTGAACCCACATGGCCGGGAATTGAACCCAGCAAAAACCGCGTTAATTAAAATCACTTACCCAACATCTGGACCCACTGAGGTTCAGGTTCTTCATGTGTCTTTGCAGAGAAGAATTCAGCGAGAGACAAAGTGATAGGTAAGAAATGGATTTATTCAGCTTCAGAGAACACACACTCCACAGACAAGTTTGGGCCATCGCAGAGCAAATCCAGTGGCCCTGAAAACATGGCGTTCTTAGCTTTATGGGATGAGTAATTCCATATGCTAATGAGTGGGAGGATTATTCCAGCTCTTTTAGGGAAGGGGAAGAACTGTCATGGCGCCACTGGGTGTGTCATTTAGCTTGCAGACTGAGGATCAAGGCCTGGTCTTGGACCCATTTGATTCTAATGGGTTTATGCTGTGTCCTTGGGCTATGTCATTCTTTTCAAAAATTGTGCCCTGCCCCTTTCCCTAACCCTTACACCTGAAGCTAATGCAACATTGTGAAACAAACATACCCCAATTAAAAAATATATAATGAACCCTCTCTTAACTATTTTTGGACCTTCTCCCACTCCCTGTTCTTGCTCTCTTCCATGGTTTCCTGGTCTGTCCCTGCCTACCTGTTTCCTTATCACCAAAGTGCAAATCCCTCCTTCAAACACAGTCTTTAATCGAGTACTCTCCGACCATCAATTTCTCTGCCCTCTGAATGAATAGCCTGTGCTCTGAGGGATGTGGGTAATTAAAATAACACCAGTTAGATCTATCTCCCTAGTGCCAGTCACCTATCATTACCTAGTGATTTATATTTTAATTAGCTTATCTTAGATTGTCAGCCCAATGGGGAGATGTTTTTTCAGCTCCTTTGTCTTGGAAAGATCCTAGAATACTTTTTGTGATTTAGTAAAAATTAAATCATAAGACTCTTCCTGATGTTCATAGTGTGAGATGAAGGATTTCAGTGTACTGATGTGAGAAACACAGAAAACATAAAACTCCTGCTCTGAAAAGCTAGTAGAGTTTTTGTGTGATTCAAATGTGCTAATGCAGTTACTGTGAAAGCTTTGTAATCCATTTTAAATGTAAACGGAAACAATTAATGTAACAATAGTGAAATGTGTTCACAGTCATTGCATATTCCCATTCCCATCTAACCAGGCAAAGAAAAGTGATTGTCAAAACAGTTAAAGGGATTTTGTTCTCTTTTTAGGGAAGTTGTTCTTTTGAAGTGTCCTGAGACACACCTATGTTTCAGTTGATACAAACTAGAACACAGTGATTTCATGATTTTTAAAACTCCAGAATACAGGTGTTGCATGAGGTGGTGTCCAAATGGCGTTCTTAGCTTTATGGGATGAGTAATTCCATATGCTAATGAGTGGGAGGATTATTCCAGCTCTTTTAGGGAAGGGGAAGAACTGTCATGGCGCCACTGGGTGTGTCATTTAGCTTGCAGACTGAGGATCAAGGCCTGGTCTTGGACCCATTTGATTCTAATGGGTTTATGCTGTGTCCTTGGGCTATGTCATTCTTTTCAAAAATTGTGCCCTGCCCCTTTCCCTAACCCTTACACCTGAAGCTAATGCAACATTGTGAAACAAACATACCCCAATTAAAAAATATATAATGAACCCTCTCTTAACTATTTTTGGACCTTCTCCCACTCCCTGTTCTTGCTCTCTTCCATGGTTTCCTGGTCTGTCCCTGCCTACCTGTTTCCTTATCACCAAAGTGCAAATCCCTCCTTCAAACACAGTCTTTAATCGAGTACTCTCCGACCATCAATTTCTCTGCCCTCTGAATGAATAGCCTGTGCTCTGAGGGATGTGGGTAATTAAAATAACACCAGTTAGATCTATCTCCCTAGTGCCAGTCACCTATCATTACCTAGTGATTTATATTTTAATTAGCTTATCTTAGATTGTCAGCCCAATGGGGAGATGTTTTTTCAGCTCCTTTGTCTTGGAAAGATCCTAGAATATTTTTTGTGATTTAGTAAAAATTAAATCATAAGACTCTTCCTGATGTTCATAGTGTGAGATGAAGGATTTCAGTGTACTGATGTGAGAAACACAGAAAACATAAAACTCCTGCTCTGAAAAGCTAGTAGAGTTTTTGTGTGATTCAAATGTGCTAATGCAGTTACTGTGAAAGCTTTGTAATCCATTTTAAATGTAAACGGAAACAATTAATGTAACAATAGTGAAATGTGTTCACAGTCATTGCATATTCCCATTCCCATCTAACCAGGCAAAGAAAAGTGATTGTCAAAACAGTTAAAGGGATTTTGTTCTCTTTTTAGGGAAGTTGTTCTTTTGAAGTGTCCTGAGACACACCTATGTTTCAGTTGATAAACCTAAACTGATGAAGACTCTGCTAGAAGCCACAGTTGATTTCATGATTTTTTAAAACTGAGACAGCCTGAGGAATATTGCAGGGTGTTAATAGCTACACATTCTTCATTTTTGATGGAATAAAGAAACTGCTTGATATAAAACTTCAATCACAAAACCTTCAGGCTACTATAGCTCTCTAGAGACAATTCAGCCCATTATCCTACCTGCCAGGAGACTTTCAGTTCAGACTGTGTCTAAACAAAGAACAGTCAGATGGTCTGGTCCATTGAAAAATCATGTTACATATAATTGTGTGATAAATTAGAATATATCGATGAGATAGTAGAAAAATATACTGGAAAATATTCAGTACTCAAGCATCACCGTTCAGGCCATCTTGACTGTACTTTGGAATTGTTGACTAAAAAAAGGAACAACTTGAGAGTTGTGGGTTAAGTTTTATTTGGGGCATAATTAGGACTGCAGCCCGGGAGACAGCACCCCAGATAGCTCTGAGAAACTGCTCCAAAGAGGCAGCAGGAGGAGGGTCGATATTTAAGGATTTTGGTGAGGGGGGAGTTTAATATCATTAAACAGTCATTTTAAAAGGGTCCCAGTTAGTCACGAGGGTCTGATGTTACCATGAAGAGATTTAGTGCTCTTCTAAATATGAGGAGATGCAAGGATTGAGATAATAAAAGCTGTTCCTAAAAGCATCCACCTATCTAAAGACCTGCCCCACCAGATTCCCTGGAGCACAGAGTGCCTCTACTCCACCCTGATTTCCATCAGAGGGTATTGAAGGTCAGTGGGTCTCAGCAGCCTGGAGTCTCAACCTCACCCTGATCTCCTTCAGGGGGTGTTGAAGGTCAGCAGTTCTCAACAGCATAGGGTTTGGTCTCTGCAGAGGCAGACGGCAAATGTCCTTGCTGTCCAGGCATTGGCAATGTAATTGGTAAATACCAGTTTGTAGTTGACAGAATTCTTAACAAACGCTGTTGGGAGTTGTCATTTTCAGAAGTTATCTTTCAGAACTTGGACTCTTGGGTTAGACTTCCTGAACTGGAATCATGGCTGTTCCACCTAGCAGCTGTGACTTTGTGCAACTTCTTTAAGTCTCACTTTATCCACAAACCTGCTAGAAGAAGCTGCTAGAAGCCACAGTTGATTTCATGATTTTTTAAAACTGAGACAGCCTGAGGAATATTGCAGGGTGTTAATAGCTACACATTCTTCATTTTTGATGGAATAAAGAAACTGCTTGATATAAAACTTCAATCACAAAACCTTCAGGCTACTATAGCTCTCTAGAGACAATTCAGCCCATTATCCTACCTGCCAGGAGACTTTCAGTTCAGACTGTGTCTAAACAAAGAACAGTCAGATGGTCTGGTCCATTGAAAAATCATGTTACATATAATTGTGTGATAAATTAGAATATATCGATGAGATAGTAGAAAAATATACTGGAAAATATTCAGTACTCAAGCATCACCGTTCAGGCCATCTTGACTGTACTTTGGAATTGTTGACTAAAAAAAGGAACAACTTGAGAGTTGTGGGTTAAGTTTTATTTGGGGCATAATTAGGACTGCAGCCCGGGAGACAGCACCCCAGATAGCTCTGAGAAACTGCTCCAAAGAGGCAGCAGGAGGAGGGTCGATATTTAAGGATTTTGGTGAGGGGGGAGTTTAATATCATTAAACAGTCATTTTAAAAGGGTCCCAGTTAGTCACGAGGGTCTGATGTTACCATGAAGAGATTTAGTGCTCTTCTAAATATGAGGAGATGCAAGGATTGAGATAATAAAAGCTGTTCCTAAAAGCATCCACCTATCTAAAGACCTGCCCCACCAGATTCCCTGGAGCACAGAGTGCCTCTACTCCACCCTGATTTCCATCAGAGGGTATTGAAGGTCAGTGGGTCTCAGCAGCCTGGAGTCTCAACCTCACCCTGATCTCCTTCAGGGGGTGTTGAAGGTCAGCAGTTCTCAACAGCATAGGGTTTGGTCTCTGCAGAGGCAGACGGCAAATGTCCTTGCTGTCCAGGCATTGGCAATGTAATTGGTAAATACCAGTTTGTAGTTGACAGAATTCTTAACAAACGCTGTTGGGAGTTGTCATTTTCAGAAGTTATCTTTCAGAACTTGGACTCTTGGGTTAGACTTCCTGAACTGGAATCATGGCTGTTCCACCTAGCAGCTGTGACTTTGTGCAACTTCTTTAAGTCTCACTTTATCCACCTTTAAACTGGGGATATTAATCATATCTGTCTCATAGGATTGTTGTGAGGGTTGAAGGAGTTAATATATTTGGAGTGCTTAACAAATATTTAGTAGATAATCAGAAACACTTGTTGAATAAATGAGCAAAATGTGTTATTCTCATGGTAATTTTTTTTATTATTCTTTAATTAAAGAATAATAGCTTTATAGAGTTTTGTTGTTTACTGCCGAACATCAATACGAATCAGCCATAGGTATATATATGTCCCCTCCCTCTTGAACTTCTTCCCATCTCCCTTACCATCCCACCCCTCCAGGTTACAGAGACCCTGAGTTCCCTGAGTCTTATGGCAAATTCCCATTGGTTGTCTATTTTACATATGGTAATGTAAATTTCCATGTTACTCTATCCATACATCTCATCTACTCCTCCCCCAACCATGTCCATAAGTCTGTTCACTGTGTCTCTTTCTCCATTGCTACCCTGCAAGTAAATTCATGAGTACCATCTTTCTGGATTCCATATATATGTGTTAGTATACAATATTTGTCTTTCTCTTTCTGACTTACTTCACGCTGTATAATAGGCACCTCATTAAGACTGACTCAAGTGCATTCCTTTTTATGGCTGAGTAATATTCCATTGTATGTATGTAGCACAGCTTCATCATCCATTCATCTGTCAACAGACAGCTCGGTTGCTTCCATGTTATAGCCATTGTAAATAGTGCTGCAATGACCAGTGGAGTACATGTGTCTTTTTCGATCTTGGTTTCCTCAGGGTATATGCCTGGTTCATGGTGGTTTTGTTGTTGTTTTTAACTGAAAAACAAAAACAGTCTGATATGAGCTTCCTTTATACTTGTTACCTGGTGCATGTGTTTAGCTAGGCCCTGTGCCCAGAAGTAGAATTGTGAGGCCATCTTATGTTTACCTGCCCCTTTTCTTTTTTTTTTTTTAAATTTTGGCCTCTTTTATTGGTTTTTTATTTATTTTCATCCATCTTCATCCTTTGGCCTGTACCAGCCTCCCACTGCAGTGACCTCTCTCGTTGCAGAGCACTGGCTCTCAGTGCACGTGCTCCAGAGTGCTGGCTCATAATTGGACACACCAGTCCAGCCACTGCACGGCACATGGGATCTTCCCTGGCCAGGGATCAAACTGGCACCCCTTGCACTGCAAGGCAGATTCTTTACCCACTGGACCACCAGGGAAGCCCCTATCTGCCCCTTAGCTAGATGATGCCAGAATGTTTTCCAGTGTTGTTGTTGTACTAATCTAAATCCCTGTTAGTAGTATGTGAATTTGTTTGCCTTGCGTCACATCTTGTCATTTTAAATTTTGGGTTTGGAAGGATGTCTTATTGTGGCTTTTAATTTGCACTTTGCAATGGCTAATGTTGTTGATTTGAACACTTTATGAAAAGATGTTTACTGAAATCTTTTGTGAAATACTTGTGTCTTCAGTATATTTAAAAATTTATAGCAGGATGAATTTCATTCATATTTGATATTTGTTGTTCATTGAATTTCAAGATTGATCTACTTGTTGATACAGTAGTGAAGATACCAGAAAAAAGACTTTCCTATAGAGCCAAAATTTATGCTGAATGAAAGGAAAATAAGTAATACTGATATGCAAGTCATAATTACCCCCAAATATATAAAATATAGCACATTGATGCAATGGAATATTATAAAGTAGTAAAGAAAACAGGCATACACACACACTATCTCTCTCTCTCTCTCTCTATATATATATCTTTATAGTAATGTTTAGTGGAAAAATTAAGTCCAGAAAAGTATATACAATTTTTATTTAAATGACTTTTTAACAAATCAGGCAAAACCAATCAGCATATATCTTTTGGGAGTAGGTAATACATATACATTCAGATCATAAAGTTAGCAAAGGAGTTCTTAACAAAGTCAGGACAGCAGTTACTTCTAGATTGGAAGAAAAAACTATGCAACTGAGAAGGGACACAAAAGCTTTCAGATGTGCTGCTAATGTGCTATTTCAAAGGCTGAAGAGTGGGTACATAAATGTCCATGTATTCAAGCTATTTTGGAACTTGTTATGTGCTATATAACCTTGTATATCTTTGATATAGTCCTCAAATGATGAAAATATTCAGAATGAATCAAACAACTGGCAAATATCTGACTTGTTTTAAAAAGCACTGTTGATCCATTCTTGAATATTTGCTGGATATTGAAACAGAATCACTGTATATCTTTATCTCATTCAGAGCATCAAGATAAGAAGGTTTTTGATGATCAAAATAAGATGATTACGTATCAAATCACAAGCAGGTTATAACATTCAAGGTATTAGATTTAGACTTTTTAAAAAGCCCCCAAAATTGTACTAATCTAAATCCCTGTTAGTAGTATGTGAATTTGTTTGCCTTGGCACATCTTGTCATTTTAAATTTTGGGTTTGGAAGGATGTCTTATTGTGGCTTTTAATTTGCACTTTGCAATGGCTAATGTTGTTGATTTGAACACTTTATGAAAAGATGTTTACTGAAATCTTTTGTGAAATACTTGTGTCTTCAGTATATTTAAAAATTTATAGCAGGATGAATTTCATTCATATTTGATATTTGTTGTTCATTGAATTTCAAGATTGATCTACTTGTTGATACAGTAGTGAAGATACCAGAAAAAAGACTTTCCTATAGAGCCAAAATTTATGCTGAATGAAAGGAAAATAAGTAATACTGATATGCAAGTCATAATTACCCCCAAATATATAAAATATAGCACATTGATGCAATGGAATATTATAAAGTAGTAAAGAAAACAGGCATACACACACACTATCTCTCTCTCTCTCTCTCTATATATATATCTTTATAGTAATGTTTAGTGGAAAAATTAAGTCCAGAAAAGTATATACAATTTTTATTTAAATGACTTTTTAACAAATCAGGCAAAACCAATCAGCATATATCTTTTGGGAGTAGGTAATACATATACATTCAGATCATAAAGTTAGCAAAGGAGTTCTTAACAAAGTCAGGACAGCAGTTACTTCTAGATTGGAAGAAAAAACTATGCAACTGAGAAGGGACACAAAAGCTTTCAGATGTGCTGCTAATGTGCTATTTCAAAGGCTGAAGAGTGGGTACATAAATGTCCATGTATTCAAGCTATTTTGGAACTTGTTATGTGCTATATAACCTTGTATATCTTTGATATAGTCCTCAAATGATGAAAATATTCAGAATGAATCAAAAAACTGGCAAATATCTGACTTGTTTTAAAAAGCACTGTTGATCCATTCTTGAATATTTGCTGGATATTGAAACAGAATCACTGTATATCTTTATCTCATTCAGAGCATCAAGATAAGAAGGTTTTTGATGATCAAAATAAGATGATTACGTATCAAATCACAAGCAGGTTATAACATTCAAGGTATTAGATTTAGACTTTTTATGCCCCCCAAATTCAAATAGTACAAGAGGGAAGCAGTAGGTATTGACACATTTAAGGTCAAGATAGACAAGCTTGTTTTTTGAAGGCAACATGATGTATGTGCCAAAGAGCAGCCTCACCTGTTATTTTGCAGAAACAGGAAGTCATGCTTTGTGAAGAGGAAATGTATTAGTACCTAAAGCAGGTCAGCTGGATACGCTGGCATCAAGTGTACAGTGTATTTTAAAGTTAGAATCATTCTGCTACAATGGATTGTTCCTTACCACCCAAATAAAGGTAACATGAAAAATATCTAGCTATACAGGCTGATTCCTGAGAGTCTGTCTCCCTTAACCAGAGCAAATAATAACAAAATCTTTTTCTTCTTTTTTTCATTTAAAATGTTTAACCTTAGGGAATTGTGAGTTTTCATGTACCTAGATAGGAGAACCTGTCCATTTAAGGCAGCAGAAGGAATTTTAGATAAGTTTGGGTGTAATTATCTCACTTAGAATACCCAACTGTAAGGTAAATTATGCTATATATGTAATATTACCATGAATTATAAACCTGCACTGAGAGCAAAGCATCTCTCTTATCCAAGGCTCTTTTTAGAAGGGAAATGTGTTATAGATTTATACCTTTGTATGACTCAGCATATAGGAAATATTTTCCTAGACTTGAAGCAAGAGGTAGCGCTGGAGGTAATAGGAAATGTGAACTTAAGAAAATATAGGTTGATTGTGGATATGACATATCAACATGCTCATATCCTTTCACTTCTTTTAAAATGAGTATTACCTAGTTATTTTTACATTTTCTAAAAGTCTTCTGATTAATCTAGGAATTTTAGAATTCTTTTCAAAGTCAGTATTGGACTTTATTTATCACATGCAATGCAGGTTTGAAAAGTTCCCTCATGGGCTCATTAAATTCATCTGCAACTGCTTTCTGAATCTTTTTGTTGAAATATGTACAACATTTCAAAGTCAAGTCAAACTAGCAGAAATAGCAAAGTATAGAGTAATAGTGAAGTCCAGTTTTCTATAATTCAGTGAAGGTCAAGAAACCTTGGTTTCTTTCAAGAAAACTGTGACTTTAGCAATGTGGTGCCATAATGCAAGACAGCCAATCATTCCAGGAATGTCCAGCCTTGGGAATTTTTCTTGACAGGCACAGGGAAGTTTCCTCAGTACAATTTCTGGAAATAGAGCTTCAGGAGATTCCCAGTATGGCATACTGGTTTATTTTATACAAAGATCACTTGAAGTGCTAAGAATATTGGTCTCAGATGTAGGAATGGAAAATGTTTCAAGTCTCCAGTTTCACACAAGATTATTTGCTACTGGCTGATAGGAAAAGTGGTATGGATTAGACCGAGGGTCAACAGACATTTTGCAAAGATCTAGATGATAAACCTGTCCAGCTTTGTGAGATATCAGGTCTCTGTCACAACTATTTAACTCCATCAGCATAGCACAAAAACAGCCCTAGAAAATACGAAAATGATGGCTGTGACTGTGGTTCTATGAAATTGTATTTAGTAAAATAGGGGCAGGCCAGATTTGGTCCATGTACCATGATGTGCCAACCTCTGGACTAAATTTATAAGAGCTGAATAAACCTGTAATATCCAGACCTGGGAGAAGGAAGAATTCAATTAAAAAGACAGGAGTAAAAATCATTAATGATTATGGTCAGATATCATGAGTATAAAAGAAGTATTTTTAAAAATTTGCACAGTTCCCAGATATTCCAACAATTAAGAAAAAAAGTAATAAAAAAGAAGTAATTTAAGAAAATATAGGTTGATTGTGGATATGACATATCAACATGCTCATATCCTTTCACTTCTTTTAAAATGAGTATTACCTAGTTATTTTTACATTTTCTAAAAGTCTTCTGATTAATCTAGGAATTTTAGAATTCTTTTCAAAGTCAGTATTGGACTTTATTTATCACATGCAATGCAGGTTTGAAAAGTTCCCTCATGGGCTCATTAAATTCATCTGCAACTGCTTTCTGAATCTTTTTCTTGAAATATGTACAACATTTCAAAGTCAAGTCAAACTAGCAGAAATAGCAAAGTATAGAGTAATAGTGAAGTCCAGTTTTCTATAATTCAGTGAAGGTCAAGAAACCTTGGTTTCTTTCAAGAAAACTGTGACTTTAGCAATGTGGTGCCATAATGCAAGACAGCCAATCATTCCAGGAATGTCCAGCCTTGGGAATTTTTCTTGACAGGCACAGGGAAGTTTCCTCAGTACAATTTCTGGAAATAGAGCTTCAGGAGATTCCCAGTATGGCATACTGGTTTATTTTATACAAAGATCACTTGAAGTGCTAAGAATATTGGTCTCAGATGTAGGAATGGAAAATGTTTCAAGTCTCCAGTTTCACACAAGATTATTTGCTACTGGCTGATAGGAAAAGTGGTATGGATTAGACCGAGGGTCAACAGACATTTTGCAAAGATCTAGATGATAAACCTGTCCAGCTTTGTGAGATATCAGGTCTCTGTCACAACTATTTAACTCCATCAGCATAGCACAAAAACAGCCCTAGAAAATACGAAAATGATGGCTGTGACTGTGGTTCTATGAAATTGTATTTAGTAAAATAGGGGCAGGCCAGATTTGGTCCATGTACCATGATGTGCCAACCTCTGGACTAAATTTATAAGAGCTGAATAAACCTGTAATATCCAGACCTGGGAGAAGGAAGAATTCAATTAAAAAGACAGGAGTAAAAATCATTAATGATTATGGTCAGATATCATGAGTATAAAAGAAGTATTTTTAAAAATTTGCACAGTTCCCACTTTGACATACGGAATTCCAACACCCAATTAAGTTACATAAAAAAATTATAATCTGTTATTTATAATACACAAGGAAAGGAAAATAAGCTCTAATATCCTGGGTCAAAGCTTGGCAGCCATATGAATATGTACTGTCTATTACTAAGTGTTTGTAATAAATAGCTGTAGAGATTGCAAGGTCCCTAGTCAAAACAAAGAACAGAAAAGACCGAGGCTAATTAAATCATAAAGAAAAGTAAAAATTATGCAGAGACTCATTATGTTGTGGTAAATCTATTCCACTAAAATTGAGAAAAAGAATTCTAACACATGGATGGCTCATCCTTTATAATAGGCTCTATTTAGAGAGAGAAACCATGATTCTTATACCCTTTGTTATTTGTGAAAAGATCACATTTCAAAGCACAGAAAGGGACCTCGAAAGGTGGTATTGGTCAGCCTTTTATCTCCAGGCAGGATTAGTTAGAGTAATAGCTGGCATGTATCCAGTACCTACTGTGTGCCAAGCATTTCCCACATATACCACTCCAGTCCTCAAACCTTGTGAATCACAACTATGCTACTTACTACGTTTCTGACCATGGTCAATGAGATCGCTCTCTCAGGACTGCTGTTTTTGAATGAGATCCTATGGAGTGAGCCAGTCCCCACGCTGTAGAAGTCCAGGTAAAGAGGCTGGAGAGAAACATGTCATCTCCTTTTGAATGATTGTTTTCAGGGACTTAGAAACCACATGAACTATCTGAGCATAAAATATACAGGAAAATATGCTAACACTAGAAAACCTGTTGAAATGCTGTACAAATGTTGTGAATGCACCATTTAGTACATTACAGTATATAAATGTATGCCTGTCTTGGAATGCCATGTGACCTAGGGCCAGTCTTGGCGACTTGACACCTCTTGCCTGCAATGGATGCTAGAGAGAGTGGGGAGAAAAAAGAAAATACATAATATTTTCTTCCTCCTTTTCTTGACATGACAGGCTATAGAAGTACAAGGGCTATGTTATCTCATATAACCTTTAAAATCTTTCATTGTCTTCTCTCGGCCTAAGCGTTCAGTATATGCTAATGAGCACCAGTTCCCACTTTGACATACGGAATTCCAACACCCAATTAAGTTACATAAAAATTATAATCTGTTATTTATAATACACAAGGAAAGGAAAATAAGCTCTAATATCCTGGGTCAAAGCTTGGCAGCCATATGAATATGTACTGTCTATTACTAAGTGTTTGTAATAAATAGCTGTAGAGATTGCAAGGTCCCTAGTCAAAACAAAGAACAGAAAAGACCGAGGCTAATTAAATCATAAAGAAAAGTAAAAATTATGCAGAGACTCATTATGTTGTGGTAAATCTATTCCACTAAAATTGAGAAAAAGAATTCTAACACATGGATGGCTCATCCTTTATAATAGGCTCTATTTAGAGAGAGAAACCATGATTCTTATACCCTTTGTTATTTGTGAAAAGATCACATTTCAAAGCACAGAAAGGGACCTCGAAAGGTGGTATTGGTCAGCCTTTTATCTCCAGGCAGGATTAGTTAGAGTAATAGCTGGCATGTATCCAGTACCTACTGTGTGCCAAGCATTTCCCACATATACCACTCCAGTCCTCAAACCTTGTGAATCACAACTATGCTACTTACTACGTTTCTGACCATGGTCAATGAGATCGCTCTCTCAGGACTGCTGTTTTTGAATGAGATCCTATGGAGTGAGCCAGTCCCCACGCTGTAGAAGTCCAGGTAAAGAGGCTGGAGAGAAACATGTCATCTCCTTTTGAATGATTGTTTTCAGGGACTTAGAAACCACATGAACTATCTGAGCATAAAATATACAGGAAAATATGCTAACACTAGAAAACCTGTTGAAATGCTGTACAAATGTTGTGAATGCACCATTTAGTACATTACAGTATATAAATGTATGCCTGTCTTGGAATGCCATGTGACCTAGGGCCAGTCTTGGCGACTTGACACCTCTTGCCTGCAATGGATGCTAGAGAGAGTGGGGAGAAAAAAGAAAATACATAATATTTTCTTCCTCCTTTTCTTGACATGACAGGCTATAGAAGTACAAGGGCTATGTTATCTCATATAACCTTTAAAATCTTTCATTGTCTTCTCTGGGCCTAAGCGTTCAGTATATGCTAATGAGCACCATACAAGGACTCGGTTCTTTCAATATTTCCTCTCTATTATCACCCAGGTATCAACTGTACTTGGTATTCTCCTCTCCTCTCACCTATTTTTAGCAGTGTGTGAACAGCATTAGACATAGGAGTATTGACCACTTAGACGTTTGCTCCAGCTTCATGTGCTGCTAGTTTCATATCCCTGATATTATGTTCCCACAAGACAACAACCATGATTTCTGCTTCTTCTGGTTCCCAGTGCTTGACTCTCTGTTTGACCGAAATTTGTCATTCAAGTGAAGCTTATATTATGTCCTTCCTCTGTTCTAGGCCAGGCATTGGATTAGGTGCTGGGAACACAATGTGATGCAGCTGCCACGGATAGTCCTTACATCCCAGTAGGGAGATGGGCATTAAACAGATGAATTTAAAATTGCAGTGTGAAAGGGTTATGAAGTATGGATGTTAAGGACAAAAGATAATATGTCTCTGATCTTTAGGAGCTTCTAGTCTAAGGCAGGTCCAAGGACAATGGCAAGACACAGTGATAAATTGAGGGCTAAAGAAAGCATGGGGTGCTTTGGGGTCCCAGAGGGAAGGCACCAAACACCCTGGTGGCCAGAGAAGGCTGTCAGAGAAAGGAATGCTTTAGCTGACTTTGGAAAATATGAGCAGAAATGAACTACATGGAGTCGGAGAAAGAATTTCAGGCAGAGAGGATAGCATGGTCCAAATGGTGGCGATCAGACATCATGTGACTCATGGGGGAGTTGCTATCATTTCACAGTTGTGAGTGGATGACCTGGAAGGATGGAGCTTGGAGAAGATGCTTCTAGAGAGAAAGTGGCTCAAGGAGCGGGGGTGAGGGGAGTTCCCTCTATATCCTGAGGGTCTGCAGAGAAAGAGGAAATTAAAAAGACTTTAAAGCAAGTGAGTGCTCTGGTCAGTTTTGACTGTTTAGATAAATTATGATAGCAACTTCATGGAAATTGAATTTAAAGTAAGAAATGCCTAATGTTGAAAGCTCTGTGAAGAAGCAGTTGCAGTGTTCCAGACAGAAGATCATGTGGACTGCTTGGTGGCAGGTGCTGTAGAAATAGAGAAGGTGTGAACACAACGGCCAAAACTACTGAGAGAGGTCGCACATTTAGGATTTTTGTGATTGATTGCTTGGGTGACATGGGGAATGGAGAAAGGAGAAAGCAAGGAGGAGGGAAGATAGGAAGAAGGAAAGGGAGAGGGAAAAGTTAAGGAAAGTAGGAGGGAGAGTTCAATAACAGACTGGCAAGTGGTGTCCCTGAAAAAGAACATTGGATGAAGTTCTAGAGGAGATGGAATGTAGCAGATACAAGCTCAGGCTTTGAAAAGAGACCATTTTGACTTACAGTCCAGCTGTGCCAATTATTTCCTTTGTAAACTTGGATAAAACATTTAATGTTCCTTTGCTTCAGTCTCCTTGTCTCTAAAAGAGGTATAATAGTATCTATCTTATAGGCTTGCTATTGAGATTGAATAAGTTAGTAAAGATAAAATTCTCAGAACTGTGGTTCTCTATAAGTACTATATGAATGGTAAGTGTTATTATTCCTTTAGGAGGGAAGATGAACTTGTTCAGCTTTGTGCTGAGATTTAGATGCCTGTGGGATCGCCATGTGTTTTTGCTCATCACTGTATCCCGCCATGGATTTCCCCAGTGGCTCAGTCCACCTGCCAAGCAGGTAACATGGATTCAATCCCTGGGTCAGGAAGCTCCCCTGGAGGAAGAAATAGCAATCCACTCCAGTTGTCTTGCCTGGAGAATCCCATGCACAGAGGAGCCTGGTGGGCTACATAGTCCATAGGGTTGCGAAGATTCGGACACAACTTAGCAAACTAAACAACAAGACAGTATAGCCCTCCACGCCTAGCAAAGTGTTTGATTCATAGTAGGCACTATATATAGTCAGACAAAGAGATAAACAAATGCATAAGCTGTATATCAGGCAATTAGATATACACTTGAAACCCATGAAGGATCTAGGGATGGAGGTAACTGATATGCTGATGTGGTCTATGGAACTAGCTGAGACTTCTAAGGAAATTCCTGTGGAATGAGGAAAGCATAAGATATGATGGAGACCTGCATGTCTTATTTCAAGCTGCTATAACAAAGCACCATACATGAAGTGACTGATAAAAAAACCAGACATTTATTTCTCACATTTTTTGAAGTCTGACTACTGGGTACCAGGATGATCAGGTTCTGGTGAGAGTCCTCTTCCAGACTGAGGACTTCACACTGTCTTCATGTGGTAGAGAGAGAGAGCTCTCTGAGTTTCTAAGGGCACTTACCCCATTCATGAGGGTTCCGCCCTCTTGCCCTAATCATCTTTCACAGAGCCTCCCCTCCTAATGCCATCACATTGGCTGTGTGTGTGTGTGTGTGTGTGTGTGTGTGTGTGTGTGTGTGTATAATTTCAACATGTTAATTTGGAGGCCGACAAAAACTTTCAGTCCATATACTACGAGACAGTAGCATTTATGAGTCAGAGATAGGAGGGGAAAAGGAGGATATTGAGAGCATCAGTAAAAATCATATAAACACCATGTGATTATGGTATCCAGAAGCTAAAAGAGTGTCAGTGATAAAGAGATCCACAATGTCAAGCACAGCAACATCTTTTAGTGTGTTGCTAACTTGCTTCAGTTGTGTTCAACTCTTTGTGGCCCCATGGACTGTAGCCCATCAGGCTCCTCTGTCCATGGGATTCTCCAGGCAAGAATACTGGAGTGGGTTGCCATGCCCTCCTCCAGGGGATCTTCCTGACCCAGGGATCAAACCCATGGTTTTAAATCCTCTGCATTCTCAGGCAGGTTCTTTACCATTAGCAACACCTTAGTATGTTAGACTATAAGTTTTGGGGCCTTATCTTGCGCCCCCCTCAGCCAGCAAATTTGATTCCAGCCTCCTCTATGCTATGTCTATATATCATACATAGAGCTTCCCTAGTGGATCAGAGGTAAAGCATACACCTGCCAATGCAGGAGACACAGGTTCGGTCCTTGGGTTGGGAAGATTCCTGAGAAGCAAATGGCAACTCATTCCAGTATTCTTGCCTGGAATCAGATAGACGAGATGGTCTATGGAACTAGCTGAGACTTCTAAGGAAATTCCTGTGGAATGAGGAAAGCATAAGATATGATGGAGACCTGCATGTCTTATTTCAAGCTGCTATAACAAAGCACCATACATGAAGTGACTGATAAAAAAACCAGACATTTATTTCTCACATTTTTTGAAGTCTGACTACTGGGTACCAGGATGATCAGGTTCTGGTGAGAGTCCTCTTCCAGACTGAGGACTTCACACTGTCTTCATGTGGTAGAGAGAGAGAGAGAGCTCTCTGGAGTTTCTAAGGGCACTTACCCCATTCATGAGGGTTCCGCCCTCTTGCCCTAATCATCTTTCACAGAGCCTCCCCTCCTAATGCCATCACATTGGCTGTGTGTGTGTGTGTGTGTGTGTGTGTGTGTGTGTGTGTGTGTATAATTTCAACATGTTAATTTGGAGGCCGACAAAAACTTTCAGTCCATATACTACGAGACAGTAGCATTTATGAGTCAGAGATAGGAGGGGAAAAGGAGGATATTGAGAGCATCAGTAAAAATCATATAAACACCATGTGATTATGGTATCCAGAAGCTAAAAGAGTGTCAGTGATAAAGAGATCCACAATGTCAAGCACAGCAACATCTTTTAGTGTGTTGCTAACTTGCTTCAGTTGTGTTCAACTCTTTGTGGCCCCATGGACTGTAGCCCATCAGGCTCCTCTGTCCATGGGATTCTCCAGGCAAGAATACTGGAGTGGGTTGCCATGCCCTCCTCCAGGGGATCTTCCTGACCCAGGGATCAAACCCATGGTTTTAAATCCTCTGCATTCTCAGGCAGGTTCTTTACCATTAGCAACACCTTAGTATGTTAGACTATAAGTTTTGGGGCCTTATCTTGCGCCCCCCTCAGCCAGCAAATTTGATTCCAGCCTCCTCTATGCTATGTCTATATATCATACATAGAGCTTCCCTAGTGGATCAGAGGTAAAGCATACACCTGCCAATGCAGGAGACACAGGTTCGGTCCTTGGGTTGGGAAGATTCCCTGGAGAAGCAAATGGCAACTCATTCCAGTATTCTTGCCTGGGAAATCAGATAGACAGAGATGGTCCTTACAGTCTACGGTCCATGGGGTCACAAAAACAGTTGGGCACGACTTAGTGACAAAACAACAGCATATAATACTTACTCCTTGCTTGTAAACTGCACGTGTCTATCTTTCTTCACTAGATATTGAGCCATTTAAAACATACTCTCTCATTTTATTCATCTGTATGTCCCTGTGTCAAGCACAGTGCTTAGAATGTAATAGAGAGCTGGTTGAAAGCATCTTGAATTATGGTCACTTTATGTCAATGGACTAAATTGTCTCTAGGACATGATTTTCTAAGGAAAAATAGCACTACTATTTATGTATTTCCTAATCCCTACAAAACTGAATGGGTGAAAGGCAGAGTCCAAAGCTAAAGGGACAATATGTCAGGCACTGTATTGACATTTTGCTCTCACTCGTTCATCCTACTGAGCTTTGGGGATGTGCTGTCCTGTTGTAATAATTTTCAGAAGAGTTTGATGTAAAAATCATGAACCTGGTGAAAACTAGCATGTGAACAACTTACTTGAATTTGACAGACACTCCATCAAAAAGCATTTAATAGGTATACTCACCAGTGACCTTTCAGACTCAAAGAAGGTAATATTTCTTTCCTTAGTGACAAAATTATACCCTAGGAATAGCATAGTCACTGGTGGTTTCTGTTAGTATCACTCTTTTTCATGCCCTCTATTTGATTTTGATATCCCTATGGCCAGGATCCATGTCTTGTTCATCTTTATATCTCGATCACCTAACACAGTAACTAACAGCTAGTAGGCTGTTGGTAAATGTTCACTGAATTAATTATTAGGTTAAAACCACTCATTAGGTTTGTCAATTTAATGTAAAGGTAAGAAACGGTGCAATGTAAAATGTCAGTCATAGTTTAGAATACCCTCTAGCTGGTAGTATAGAAGAGAAAGCTGTGAGGTTGTCAATTTCAAGTTTATGAAGTAACCAGAAACTATATTCACTCAGTGCTTCTGTGAACTCATAGCACAGTGGCGTAAACGAAAGAACTTCTGGTGAAAATGGGTTTAAAAATGCATATATGGTGAAATACCTATGCAGTGCTCTTAGAAGAGAGCTTATAACTAATCCCTTCTGACCAACAACGCTGGCTTAAGCTGTGTGGGGCGTTGTTGAAATGACTCGGTAGTTTTTCTAAAGGAAGATCACATGATGAGTTGATTGTATTTTTTAAAAAATCCACTAGAATGAATATAATGATCAGAATGAACTTGGCATGAGTTTGGCTCATTTTAGCTGAATTTATGAAAAAAATTGAGTCCTATAATAATTTGACTACAATAAGGGACTTCCTTGTAGCTCAGATGGTAAAAGAATCTTCCTGCAATGCATGAGACCAGGTCCCGATGCCTGAGTCAGGAAGATCACCTGGAGGAGGAAATGGCAACCCACTCCAATGTTCTTGCCTGGAGAATTTCATGCACAGAGGAGCCTGGTGGGCTACAGTCCATAGGGTCGCAAAGAGTCGGACACAACTAAGCGACTAATGCACATAATGATCCATGTGTAAATCTGATACTGGGACATCGCGGGTGGGGGTGAGAGGGGAGTAGGGTGGTTGGAGGGAGACTCACGAGGGAGGGGACATGCATACATATGACTGGTTCACGCTGTTAAAGAACAGAGACTAACACAACATTGTAAAGCAATTATATTTCAATTTTCAAAAAATCTAAATGATATGGATTGAATGAGGAAGACTAATATGTCACTTTTAACATTTTATTTTTAAATTAATATACAATAAAATATAGTTTTGATAGATACTTCTGTGGGTTTTTAGCATACACATAGATTTGTGTGACCAGCAGCATAATCAGGATAAAGAACAGTGCCCACACCTCCAAATTTCCCTCTTGGTCCTCCTTTGCAGTTACATCATCCTCTGACTCTTATGCTCTGGCAGTCATTGATCTGTGCTCCATCTTTGTAACCTTTGTATAGTCAAGAATTCTAAATAGATGGAATCATATGTGTTTTATTTTGAGGTTAGCTTTGTTCACTCAGCATGATTCTTTTGATATGTATCCAAATTGTTGTATATGTTGTGTATGCATGTATCCATAGTTCATTTTTTTTTGCTGTTATATAGTATTTTGTTGTATATACTATGATTTGTTTATCCATTTCTCCCTTAAAAGTCAGTTGGAATATTTCTACTGTTTGCAAATTATAAGTAGCACTTCTATAAATATTTAAGTCCAGGAATTCATGTGAACATAATTTTTTTCTTCAGGGTAAAAATCTTGCAATGAAATATCTGGGCTATATGATAAATTCACGTTCAACTTTTTATAAGCTGCCAGACTATTTTCCTTAGTGGCTGTACCATTTTGCATTCCCACCAGGTATAAATGAAAAGTCCAATTTCTCTATATCCTCACCAGCACTTAATTTTTTTTTTTGAACATCTGAGTCTGTGGGTTTTTTTTTTTTTTAAACATTTATTTTTTATTTATTTATCCTTTGGGGGGTGGGGTGGGGAGGGAGGGGAACGGGTGGGCCACTTCTATTGGTTTTTCATTTATCTGTTTTCATCCATATTCGTTCTTTGGCCCATGTGGGCCTCCCATCACGGTGGCCTCTGTTGTCACAGAGCACCAGCTCCGGGCGCATGCGCCCCGGAGCTCCGGCTTGGCAATTGGACACATCGGTCCAGCCGCTCCGCGGCACATGGGATATTCCCAGGCCAGGGATCGAACTGGCACCCCTTGCACTGCAAGGCGGTGTCCTTACGCACTGGACCACCAGGGGAAGCCCTCTCTTAATTTTTACTTGTAGGTTTTCTAATATGTGTGTATCTCACCATGGTTTTAATTTGCACTTACCTAATGACTAATGTTGACCATATTTTTATGTGCTTATGCTTCAGCTTTTCTCTTTGGTAAGTCATCCCTTCAAGTGTTTTGCCCATTTGTTAATTTTTTTTTCCTCACTATTGAGTATAGTGAGCCCTTTAAGTATTTTGGATACAGGTCCTTTGTCATAATATGTGATATATTTTTCTGTGACTTACTTTTTCATTTTCTTAACTGTATATCCTTAGAGCAAAACTTCTTAATTTTAGTGATAGCCAATTTAGCGTATTTTTCTTCTAAGGATCTTGCTTATATTATCATCCCTAAAGACTCTTTGCTTAATAATAAATCATGAATATATTCTGTTTACTTTAGAGATTTTATAGTTTAACATTTTATATTTTAACCTATGAGTGTATTTTTCTATGAAGTGTAAGGTTCATGATTTGCATATGGGTACCATATTTCCCATTCCATTTTTTAAAAGTATCCTTTTTCGATCGAAATGCTTTTCTGTATTTGTGAAAAAGTCAATCATCATATTTCTATAGGATTATATTGTCAAAAAAAAAATCCAGACATTAAGGTGGCAAGGACAGATTTTATTCAGTTATGTACTACTGCAGTAGGGAAAAGAGCCCAGCACAAACTCAGCCTGCTTTGTATAGAGGCGACTAGGCATTTGCAAGACAGAAGGAGAGGCCAGGGAGAGGGTGCCTGGTGCCTCCATATAGTGCACAAGGAGGAAGTGGTGAAAGTGATACCCACCTGGATTTGCTGCCTTGAGATTGCTAAAGTAGACCCCAACTCTCCCACAGAGGCTGGGAGACACACATTCTGTCTTGAGGTGTGCCAGTATAAATAGTAAATTGGGGGGCTGTCTTGAATTTCTCATGCAGGTAGGCATTTTAAGGGGCCTACAGCTATACTAGAGATGCAGCCTTGAGCTATTAGAAACTATGTTAGTATTTGTTCAAGTCTAATAGACCAAGAGTAAAGCCTAATGGAGAACTGCTTAGAGGAGCCTGACTAGAGTTTGGTCAAGGAGGCTCTTTGTCATTACTGAACTCTTCTTTCTGTTCCTTTGATTTATGATGTTGTATTTTGTTTTGTCCAAATCCCTTATCTTCCATCTAATGTTATTCTTAGAAACTCAGCAGAACTAGGGAGTCCCAGGTGGCTCAAGTGGTAAAGAATCTGCCTGCCAATGCAGGAGAAACAGGACAGGCAGGTTCAAGCCCTGGGGACAAGAATGTCCCCAGGAGAAGCGAATGGCAACCCTACTCCAGTATTCTTGCCTGAGAAATCCCACAGACGGAGGAGCTTGGTGGGTTCCATTCCATTGCGTTGCAGCGTCAGGCATGACTGAGTGACTGAACAACAGCAACATGTATATCTCATAGGCCGTAGAGACTGGATCCATGGGCTTTGTTTCCTGGCTGCCCCAGCCTCTTTCCAAACGCCTCATTCTGTCATAGTCTATATACGCCACAGCTTTATCCACTCATCTGTGTACCATCGGAGGGACATTTTGGTGGCGTTCATGTCTTAATAGTGTTTCAAGGAGCACTGGGGTACATCTATCTTTTGAATTAATGTTGCTGGGTTGTTGTTGTTGTTGTTGTTTTGATATATACCCAAGAATGGAATTTCTGGGTCATATGTGGTTATATTTTTATAATTTTTGTTTTGAGAAATCTCGATAGTGCAAACCACCGTTCGTTTCCTCCTCTGGACTGATTTTTCGTTAGGAAAGTTGGGGTTTCTGGAGGCCGGTAGTTGCTGACAGAATAGACACTAGTAGGAGGTAGGCGCCCTGGGGAGTGAGGACTCTGGGCCTTTTGAGGGAATGGCAGGGCCGCCCTGCCCGTGACAGGGCTCCCAGCTGAGTCCCCGCCCCCGCGCACACACCTAGAAACACCGAGTCCTTTTCCTCGTCTCCCGTGGGCAGTGGCTCTCTGGGGCTCAGCCCTCCCCCAGCTCTTCCCCTCCTGCTGGGCTCACTGGCCCTTCGGGTCCCCTCTCCAGCCCCACGGCACCCACCTCCCTCCCTCGTCACCTCCCTCTCTCCTCCCTGCCCTGCCTGCCATCCACGATCCGAGAACACTCAGACTCACACGTGATTCATTCTCAGATGGATTTTCTTTAATTTTCATTACGACCTTACACCGGGGGGCTCTACGATTCAACGCCTGTGCTGTGGGCGACATCTCGGCGGCAAGCACCCCGGACGGTTTCTGAGGTCTCGGACCCTCTTGGTGTACGACTTCCTCGCAGGTGTCTCGTCACTCTCACGTTTTGCTTGTGCACCTGGACGAAAAGGAGAGAGGGGGCAGAGAATGGCATGAGTTTGGGGAAGAGAGGGAGGGCGGGCAGGAAGGAGGGCTTGGAGAGAAGGGCTGTGTGCCAGGCGAGGTCAGGGGAGGGGGGACCTGGGCAAGAGGAGCTCGAGTGGCTTCCGCCTACCTTGCCGCTGCCTTGGGAGCTCCGTTTATGGGAAGCCTTCCTCTCGGGCTTTGGGCTGTGTGGAGCCGGCTGCTCCATAGCTCCGCCAAGGGCTTGGGCCTCTGGCTGCGCCTCTTAGCCATGCTGAAGAGTTGGGCTGGTCTGCTCCCCAGCCCGTGAGCCCTTCTGTATAGACCCCCTCTCCAGGGGGCCACACCCTTATGACTTGTGAGATTTTTTTTAAAAAGATCTTTTTTAAGGGAAATAAGGGAAGAAATATAAATTAAACCAACATAAGAAGGAGAACAGCCTTCTCTGGTAGCTCAGTTTATCTGAATCCGCCTGCAGAGAAGGAGAAGCTGGTTTGATCCCTCGGTCATAAAGATCCCCTAGAAAAGGGAATGGCAACCCTACTCCAGTATTCTTGCCTGGGAGATCCCTTGGACAGAGGAGCTGGGCAGGCTACAGTCCATGGGGTCGCACAAATTCAGAGAGAACTGAGAACACACAGATACAATGGCTATGAAAGTCACTCAGTGTGTGGCAGATAGAGAGAGATGAATTATCAGTTGTTGGAATAAGTGATTAAAACAGCTAGTAACATGAAAGGAACCGTCTAAATCTTTAATCACTTGCTGTCATAGTTTAAGCAAGAATCTAAACTTCCCCAAATTCCATTGTCTGACATGGATTTAACTGCTGGATTGAGGGGTGGGTAGATTAGTTCTGATATTGGGTTTCATCTACTGTTGAGAGAAAGAGACAGTAAGTGATAAAGGTTGCGAAAGGGAAAGAATATTCATGAATAACAATAAAATAATATTTTTGAGAAAGCAAGAGGATATGGACTCTAGTGCACAAGTACTAAGGATACACCTGATAGCAATAGGGGCACTCACTGTAAAAGACAATAGGGAAAACATACAAAATGGGCAGAGAAAGCAAGAGAGGCATGATAGGTTTGATTGTGGACTCGTAAGATCTCATCTGTGGACTTTTGTTTTCCATTAAAATATGAATGCAAGTCATTAGCTCGGTGAAACATTATAAGATACTTAAGGAGATTGTGCCAAAACATTGATTTGAACATCAATATTAATAAAATAAATCCATAAAACAAGTATTGGGGGATCTTCAGCCAGCATGGGGTGTCCACTGTCAACTATGTTTATCCATAAAGTGATTATGGAGCCTTTAAAATTACAAATGCCTCAAACTAAACATACACTTTACAATTTAATTTAATTTTAAAAAAACCAGCATATTTGAGACATTTTTTCCCCAGGATATTCTATGTAGGTTTACCACATTAATTCAGTAGTTGCATTGTATTCTGTAGTATGGCTGCAATGAAACAGTTCAGAAATTTAATTCCATAACCATTTCCTGAAGTCAAGGCACATGGGAAAAAATTGAGACTGCAACTATTACTCTGGGATGTGCTTTATTTGGAGAATAATAAGAATAATTCATTGATTCAGTATTTCAACCATTCTTTCATTTTAGAAATCTGTTTAATGTAGGCATATTATGTGCCACTGGGACAAGAATTAGCTCCACAATGTGAAATAACCACTTTATGTCTGAAAGAAAGTAAGAAGCCTATGAAACCACCTTGAAAGAAGCTCTTAGATTAAAAGGGATTATAATCTTCCTACATGTTTGCTAATGATCTTTTACCTGAGTGTGGCCAGGTTTGTTTCCTGCTGAATAGACCCTCAGAATCATTTGTTCCCCTCTTAAATGTTGGATCATTTTCATTCTTGTTGCTTGAAAGTTCCTGGAAATTTTCAAGCAATACTCTGGTGGTGATGAGCAAAGATGTATTTGAGTCAAAATTCTGAAAGCTAACATCTATGCCTTTTATGGCAACGTCATCCCTTCTTTTAAAAAATTAATTTTTATTGGAGTATAATTGCTTTACAGTGTTGTGCCAGTTTCTGCTGTATATCAATGTGAATCAGCTATACATATACATATACGCACTCTTTTTTGGATTTCGTTCCCATTTAGGTCACCTATTGATAGATAACTAATGAGAACCTACTGTATAGTTCAGGGAGCCTTACTCAGTTATTCCTTTTTATGCTGAAGTATTCTGGGGAGCAACACCTGTGGTATGAAGAAAATTCTGGACCACTGCTGCCATTTCCCCCTGTTTTCCTTGAGCTTTCCCTTCCTTCTGACAAAGCTCCCTCTTGCCCCCGTGATGAAAATGACAGTTCATTCTTTTTACTCAAAAGTTACCTCTCTGGCCCCGTCTCTGTATTGTCTCTCTCTTCCTCTCCTTATCTTTTCTATTTCTAAGAAATACATCTTCCTCTGAGTGATGGACAGACTAGCAGCTCAGCTTCTTTAGCAGTGCTGCCCTTACTATACCAGAAAATAAAACAGTCAGTGTCTAAATATAGAGTTGAAATTAGGAAGTATGCTCTCCAATTCTGACTCACTCCATCATTTGCTTGCTGTGGGGACCACAGGGAAATGCTTGACCTCTCGGTTTCCTTTGGTTCAATGAAGGCAGTAATTCTTGCCTTGCCTTCCAGATGTAGGTGAGTAATTAATGGTTGTGGACTCCTTTGACACTTTAAAGGAAGCTGCAGAGGCTTATCCCCCACAGAATTCGCTTTCTTTTTGGAAGTAATTTACACGGGAAAATAAATAGTTCTGATGTGGGATGGAAAACCATGAGAACTGATGCAAATTCATCCACAAAATCACAAGAAGATGCTGAAGGAGCCAGCCAACTATTCAGTCCTGCCTTTCCCTGCCATCCATTGCTGTTACACTTGAACTAGTGGTGAGTGAGTTGTCCTTGAAAAAGAGCAGGACTTTGGAGCTTCAAAGACCCAGTCACACACCTGATTCTACCACTTTCTCGCTGTGAGAACTAGGACATGTGACTTGTCACATGTCTCACCTTTTTGTCACCTCAGTTTCCTTACTTTGTACAGCAGCCTAAAAATACCCTTCTTTTAAAAAATTAATTTTTATTGGAGTATAATTGCTTTACAGTGTTGTGCCAGTTTCTGCTGTATATCAATGTGAATCAGCTATACATATACATATACGCACTCTTTTTTGGATTTCGTTCCCATTTAGGTCACCTATTGATAGATAACTAATGAGAACCTACTGTATAGTTCAGGGAGCCTTACTCAGTTATTCCTTTTTATGCTGAAGTATTCTGGGGAGCAACACCTGTGGTATGAAGAAAATTCTGGACCACTGCTGCCATTTCCCCCTGTTTTCCTTGAGCTTTCCCTTCCTTCTGACAAAGCTCCCTCTTGCCCCCGTGATGAAAATGACAGTTCATTCTTTTTACTCAAAAGTTACCTCTCTGGCCCCGTCTCTGTATTGTCTCTCTCTTCCTCTCCTTATCTTTTCTATTTCTAAGAAATACATCTTCCTCTGAGTGATGGACAGACTAGCAGCTCAGCTTCTTTAGCAGTGCTGCCCTTACTATACCAGAAAATAAAACAGTCAGTGTCTAAATATAGAGTTGAAATTAGGAAGTATGCTCTCCAATTCTGACTCACTCCATCATTTGCTTGCTGTGGGGACCACAGGGAAATGCTTGACCTCTCGGTTTCCTTTGGTTCAATGAAGGCAGTAATTCTTGCCTTGCCTTCCAGATGTAGGTGAGTAATTAATGGTTGTGGACTCCTTTGAAACTTTAAAGGAAGCTGCAGAGGCTTATCCCTCACAGAATTCGCTTTCTTTTTGGAAGTAATTTACACGGGAAAATAAATAGTTCTGATGTGGGATGGAAAACCATGAGAACTGATGCAAATTCATCCACAAAATCACAAGAAGATGCTGAAGGAGCCAGCCAACTATTCAGTCCTGCCTTTCCCTGCCATCCATTGCTGTTACACTTGAACTAGTGGTGAGTGAGTTGTCCTTGAAAAAGAGCAGGACTTTGGAGCTTCAAAGACCCAGTCACACACCTGATTCTACCACTTTCTCGCTGTGAGAACTAGGACATGTGACTTGTCACATGTCTCACCTTTTTGTCACCTCAGTTTCCTTACTTTGTACAGCAGCTACTACCTTTACAACACAGAGCTGTCACTGAGAGTTACATACATGCACATGCACGTGCATGTGTGTTCTGAGGTTGGGGCATCGTCCAGTTTCACTGAGTAGCCATTCCATTCCACTTTGTGGAAAGGAGGTGGAAGGACAGGTCATGTGGCAAAGCTGCCGTATCAGCTGCCTGGGTGACAGCTGACAGCCCCAACAAGACACTTCTGAGCCAGGTGCAACAGACCTAACTTGGGTCAGGCTTTATTGACTCTGCCTGAGCGAGTCAGTGTTCCCCTATGACTTTCAACCAAACAAAAAAGAAGTGTCTCACACCAGACCAAGTTCCAATATTCTGCAGCCAGAAACAATATCTAATCAGAGTCTTAGAGCAGGGAGCAACTGAACTGAGCCTCTGGAATACTGCTCTGTTCCCAGATCAGGACTGTGTTCAGAGAAGTAGTTTTGATAATGTCACATGTAGAAGAGAAACATTTAATTTTCTAATCAGATTATATAAGAAGACAAATATGTAGTATTAAGCAAAAGGAAGAAAGGATTCCTTTAGTGATTTGCAAGGGAACTGATAGAAATCTGGCAACTTTTATGCATAGCTCAGTTTTCACTGTTATAAGTTAATAAATCAGTATTTTATACTACCAAAAATGTTTGATGGTCAAATCCTTGGGTCCAGTGGTAATGTCTATTTCAGTGCTATATCATATTATAGGTATGTTTGATTGTGGATGTTTTCTTCACTAGAATTTGGCGTGAGAACATGTATTATTTATTTTTCTATTCCTAGTACATTTCATGGTACTAAATATTAGAGTGTCTCAAATTCTAGTACAAAAGATTGTTTTGAAAACATTAAAAGAACTATCATTAGCAAAAGTTTTTAAATTCCATAAATACAAGACACAGTAATTATTAAATCTTAATATTGGGGGAGGGAAGAATATTTAACCCACCAGGTTAAAAAATAAGGTAACTGAAAACTGAAACACACATCCTATTAGTTTTTAAAAGGAATTATCAGAGTACTCAACAGGCTTATATATGGACATGTAGGGTTTCATTGAAACATATGGTGATAAGAGGATAGAATCAGAAAGAAAAGAACTCAATGATTAGACAAAACATTAAAATTTTTTCTTTTTTTTTGTTTGTAAGAGTTACATATGATATGCATACAAAACTATTAAAAATAAAAATATGTTAAAAATATAATAAAAATGGGTTTCCTACTTATACCTTTCCTTCGTTTTTCCTTTGTCTGGTACCTTCTGACACCTTGATCTTAGACTTAAATCTCCTGAGAACTGTGAGAAATAAACTTCCATTGTTTGTTACCTCATCTTGACATTTTTTTATGGCAACTCAAGTAGCTTAATACAGCCTTCTACATGGTATGAGACTGTGATTTTAGCTATACTTTTACTAATATACTTGACTTTGTATTGTAAATAAGAAATGTTACATACTTATTTGCATTTTTGATAACTACTGAATTTAAGTGCTTGAACATAACGCATTTACACTCATTTTTATGTGAGCTGGCTGCTACTAGCTTTTTATTTTTCATTTTATATTTATACTTTAGGGTTTTGTTTTTAAAAAACTTGCATGTCTTTATAAACTAAGAGTTTTCAGCCTCGTAACATCTTAAGATCTTTGCAAAGATTTTCCCAGTTTGCTTGGCTTGCTCTCTCTCACTCTAAAATACACACACACTCACACACATGTGTATAAAGAAGTTCTCAAAATATTTAAATACATCATTACATAAGAAAGATTTGTTACCATGTATTTTATGCCTTTATATTTATTTTTGTGTATTAAAAACCTCTAAATCTATCAGAATTTAGTTATGTTATGGTTTAGTTTGCTATGTAATATAATTTTTCTATTACAACTTACTGACTAATGTGTCTCCTATAGATTGGACATTTCTACCTTTATCATGACCCAAATTAGAATATATGCTATGATTAGTTTCTGAAATAAAACTAGTATTTTGTTGTTGTTGTCTTCTGTTAAGGGCTTTATATTTTTAAGCAGTTTTAAGTTCACAGCAAAATTGACAGAAAATTAATCATTTTCCATAGAGCCCCAGTCCCCACATGTCCATAGTTTCCCTGTTTATCAGCATCCCCCACCAGAGCGGTACACTTGTTACAATGGTAACAAGTGGATGAACCTACATTGATACGTTATTCTCACCCAAAGTCCATAGTTTACATTCGAGTTAACTCTGGCTGTTGTACATTTAGTGGGTTTGGATTAATGTATAATGGCATGTATTCACCATTACAGTATTGTACAGAATCCTTTCAGTGCCCTAAATACCCTCTGTGTGTCCTCACCTAGTCATGTTTTCCTGTGATTTTAACCCTTGGCAAACACTGATCTTTTTACTATTTCCATAGTTTTGCCTTTTCCAGAATGTGATATAGTTGGAACCATACAGTCTGTAGCCTTTTCAGATTGGCTTCTTTCGCTTAGTATAATAATGTGCCTTTAATGTCCTCCCATGTCTTTTCATGATTTGATAGGTCATTTCTTGTTAGGGCTGAATTAATGTTCTTTTGTCTAGCTTCTTTACCCATTTCCCTACTGAAGGACATCTTGCTTTATTCCAAACTTTGACAGTTATGAATAAAACTGCTATAAATATCTGTATTCAGGTTTTTGCGTGCATATAAGCTTTCAATGCTTTTGAGCAGGGAGTATGATCACTAGATCACATGTTAAGAGTATGTTTAACTTATAAGAAACCATTAAGCAGTCTTGGCTATACCATTTTGCATTCCCTCCAGCAATGGATGAGAGCTCCTGTTGCTCCACATCCTTGCCAGTCTTTGGTATTATTTGTGTTGTGGCTATTAGCCACACTAACAGATGTGTTGGTATCTGTTGAGGTCTTTGGTCCATTTTTCAATCAAGTTCTTTTCTTATGTAGTAGTAAATGTTTTTTATATACTTTGGATGCCAGTCCTTCATCAGATGTATCTTCTGCACAGATACAGATTGTATCCCAAACTGTGGCTTGTCTTCTTATTCTCATTGTTTTTAAAAGAGCAGATTTTAATTTTAATGAAGTCTAGCTTATCAATTGTTTTAAGTTAAAAACAGTTTTTTCTTCTGTTAAGGGCTTTATATTTTTAAGCAGTTTTAAGTTCACAGCAAAATTGACAGAAAATTAATCATTTTCCATAGAGCCCCAGTCCCCACATGTCCATAGTTTCCCTGTTTATCAGCATCCCCCACCAGAGCGGTACACTTGTTACAATGGTAACAAGTGGATGAACCTACATTGATACGTTATTCTCACCCAAAGTCCATAGTTTACATTCGAGTTAACTCTGGCTGTTGTACATTTAGTGGGTTTGGATTAATGTATAATGGCATGTATTCACCATTACAGTATTGTACAGAATCCTTTCAGTGCCCTAAATACCCTCTGTGTGTCCTCACCTAGTCATGTTTTCCTGTGATTTTAACCCTTGGCAAACACTGATCTTTTTACTATTTCCATAGTTTTGCCTTTTCCAGAATGTGATATAGTTGGAACCATACAGTCTGTAGCCTTTTCAGATTGGCTTCTTTCGCTTAGTATAATAATGTGCCTTTAATGTCCTCCCATGTCTTTTCATGATTTGATAGGTCATTTCTTGTTAGGGCTGAATTAATGTTCTTTTGTCTAGCTTCTTTACCCATTTCCCTACTGAAGGACATCTTGCTTTATTCCAAACTTTGACAGTTATGAATAAAACTGCTATAAATATCTGTATTCAGGTTTTTGCGTGCATATAAGCTTTCAATGCTTTTGAGCAGGGAGTATGATCACTAGATCACATGTTAAGAGTATGTTTAACTTATAAGAAACCATTAAGCAGTCTTGGCTATACCATTTTGCATTCCCTCCAGCAATGGATGAGAGCTCCTGTTGCTCCACATCCTTGCCAGTCTTTGGTATTATTTGTGTTGTGGCTATTAGCCACACTAACAGATGTGTTGGTATCTGTTGAGGTCTTTGGTCCATTTTTCAATCAAGTTCTTTTCTTATGTAGTAGTAAATGTTTTTTATATACTTTGGATGCCAGTCCTTCATCAGATGTATCTTCTGCACAGATACAGATTGTATCCCAAACTGTGGCTTGTCTTCTTATTCTCATTGTTTTTAAAAGAGCAGATTTTAATTTTAATGAAGTCTAGCTTATCAATTGTTATTTTATGGATCCTACCTTTGCTGTATCTTAAAAGTCATCACTGTACTCAGTTTCATCTAGATGTTCTCCTATATTATCCTCTAAGAGTTTTATACTTTTACATTTTAAATTTCAGTCTATGATCCATTTTGAGTAAATTCATGTTAAAGGTGTAAGGTTTGTCTGTTTGTTTATGTCTGGGTTTAGTTTAACAAATTGTTGTTTCAGCTTCAACTTTTTTAACCACATCTGCTGCTCTAGTTTCCATAAAGTCCTTATACTCCGTCTGCAATTACTCTGTTTCATTTATTTCCATGATTGATTCCTCCCTGGTACCTATCCCTATACACTCTCATAAGCCCTAGCTTGTTACAATATTCATGACAAAATGCGGGATCTTTTCATTACTTCTTTAGGGATTGCCTATGGTGCTGGAGACACCAAGATAAGTTAATTTCCCTGTTACCAAAGTGATAAATCCAAAATGTCTTCCAAAGAGAGAATTCAAATCCTGTTTCTCTGAAGAATTTTCTATAGATTAAAGCACTATCCTCTTTGATTACTCTTCATTCTCGCTATATAATACCCTGTATATGGGGTGTAAGTCTTAGGATTATATGGTCATTCAAGGCATTAACAGATATCACAGACATATAGAAGTTCCATGCATGAGAGTTTAACAGCTGCCCAGATGGGGCTGTTTTGATGTAAAGAACTGGTATTTCAGACAGCAAGTCTATTGAAAGCAAATGATGACAATTTTAAGAAATTAAATTTCAAGGAGAGTGTGAGTATCAGATGGCCTTCATTGTGAAGTTCTGTAGAGCAACCCAGCTGGACTCCGAACAGAAAGATGCAACATATTATTACCAACAGCAATTATTTGTGTTGGTATCCTGTGGGAGGTCTTTGGTCCATTTTTCAATCAAGTTCTTTTCTTATGTAGTAGTAAATGTTTTTTATATACTTTGGATGCCAGTCCTTCATCAGATGTATCTTCTGCACAGATACAGATTGTATCCCAAACTGTGGCTTGTCTTCTTATTCTCATTGTTTTTAAAAGAGCAGATTTTAATTTTAATGAAGTCTAGCTTATCAATTGTTATTTTATGGATCCTACCTTTGCTGTATCTTAAAAGTCATCACTGTACTCAGTTTCATCTAGATGTTCTCCTATATTATCCTCTAAGAGTTTTATACTTTTACATTTTAAATTTCAGTCTATGATCCATTTTGAGTAAATTCATGTTAAAGGTGTAAGGTTTGTCTGTTTGTTTATGTCTGGGTTTAGTTTAACAAATTGTTGTTTCAGCTTCAACTTTTTTAACCACATCTGCTGCTCTAGTTTCCATAAAGTCCTTATACTCCGTCTGCAATTACTCTGTTTCATTTATTTCCATGATTGATTCCTCCCTGGTACCTATCCCTATACACTCTCATAAGCCCTAGCTTGTTACAATATTCATGACAAAATGCGGGATCTTTTCATTACTTCTTTAGGGATTGCCTATGGTGCTGGAGACACCAAGATAAGTTAATTTCCCTGTTACCAAAGTGATAAATCCAAAATGTCTTCCAAAGAGAGAATTCAAATCCTGTTTCTCTGAAGAATTTTCTATAGATTAAAGCACTATCCTCTTTGATTACTCTTCATTCTCGCTATATAATACCCTGTATATGGGGTGTAAGTCTTAGGATTATATGGTCATTCAAGGCATTAACAGATATCACAGACATATAGAAGTTCCATGCATGAGAGTTTAACAGCTGCCCAGATGGGGCTGTTTTGATGTAAAGAACTGGTATTTCAGACAGCAAGTCTATTGAAAGCAAATGATGACAATTTTAAGAAATTAAATTTCAAGGAGAGTGTGAGTATCAGATGGCCTTCATTGTGAAGTTCTGTAGAGCAACCCAGCTGGACTCCGAACAGAAAGATGCAACATATTATTACCAACAGCAACTCAGGCATTGGCTTGGATGTTTGCTGACTACTGATACTTTTTGAAAAGTAAGCTGGACTGAATCTGGGAATTGTAGATTAGGTATCTGACTTGGATATCAGTAAGGGTAGATAAGGAAAAATCTCTAAGAAGCACCTTGTTCAGTATAAATTTTAGGACCTGCCACTACCTTTTCCACTAGACTAAATCATGTCTAACAGAAAAGCTCTTGAAACAAAGCGAAATTAAACTATAGTCCAAAGAAAGTAAGTTTTCTGTAAAGCCTTATATAACTTTTACAATTGTATTTTTAAAAGCTTTCAAAGAAATGTGGCAATTATACTTGTTTCTGTCTTTCCCTTGTTATTCACATGGCAATTCACTGTGAGAAGCGAAGTTACTACATTTTATCTTGAAACAATTAAGATTTAGAAAATGATCCAAAGTAGATACATTCTTAAATCGCTAAAACAATGCTGCTTGCAGGATCCCCAACCCCTCAGAGTGCAGGTAAGTTAATTATGGGCCAAAGAGGAAAAATGATTTGTACAATGTTGTTTATTACCAGAAATAGTTCTCAAAAGCATGTGCTGTTGACGATATCCTGACTGTTTTCCAGGCACTGTGCCAAGATACTGTAAAGTATATAATCTCATTGTTAACGCCATCACACACAGGGAATAAAGATTTAAAAGAGGTTTACCTTGCCCAACATAACAGTTTTTTCAAATGTAGACCAGTGCTTTAAACTTGCATTTATCTTATTTCAGGGCTCTGCTAGGGCCACCGTGATATATCTCTTGCCCACACTAGTGTTATTTCCTTGACTATACTCTCCCCTTTGCTGTCAAAACTATGGTCTTTCCAGTAGTCAGGTACACATGTGAGCGTTGGACCATAAAGAAGGCTGAGAATCCAAAACTAGACGCTTTTGAATGTTGCTGTTGGAGAGGATTCTTGAGAGCCCTTGGACAGCAAGGAGATCAAACCAGTCACTCCGAAGGGAAACCAACCCTGACTAGTCATTGGAAGGACTGATGCTGAAGCTCCAATACTTTGGCCACTTGATTAAAAAAGCCGACTCATTGGAAAATACCGTGATGCTGGGAAAGACTGAAGGCAGGAGGAGAAGGGGGCAACAGAGGATGAGATGGTTGAATGGCATCTCTCACTCAATGGACATGATTTTAAGCAAACTCTGGGAGATAGTGAGGGACAGGGAAGCCTGGCATGTAACACCTGTTCAGTATAAATTTTAGGACCTGCCACTACCTTTTCCACTAGACTAAATCATGTCTAACAGAAAAGCTCTTGAAACAAAGCGAAATTAAACTATAGTCCAAAGAAAGTAAGTTTTCTGTAAAGCCTTATATAACTTTTACAATTGTATTTTTAAAAGCTTTCAAAGAAATGTGGCAATTATACTTGTTTCTGTCTTTCCCTTGTTATTCACATGGCAATTCACTGTGAGAAGCGAAGTTACTACATTTTATCTTGAAACAATTAAGATTTAGAAAATGATCCAAAGTAGATACATTCTTAAATCGCTAAAACAATGCTGCTTGCAGGATCCCCAACCCCTCAGAGTGCAGGTAAGTTAATTATGGGCCAAAGAGGAAAAATGATTTGTACAATGTTGTTTATTACCAGAAATAGTTCTCAAAAGCATGTGCTGTTGACGATATCCTGACTGTTTTCCAGGCACTGTGCCAAGATACTGTAAAGTATATAATCTCATTGTTAACGCCATCACACACAGGGAATAAAGATTTAAAAGAGGTTTACCTTGCCCAACATAACAGTTTTTTCAAATGTAGACCAGTGCTTTAAACTTGCATTTATCTTATTTCAGGGCTCTGCTAGGGCCACCGTGATATATCTCTTGCCCACACTAGTGTTATTTCCTTGACTATACTCTCCCCTTTGCTGTCAAAACTATGGTCTTTCCAGTAGTCAGGTACACATGTGAGCGTTGGACCATAAAGAAGGCTGAGAATCCAAAACTAGACGCTTTTGAATGTTGCTGTTGGAGAGGATTCTTGAGAGCCCTTGGACAGCAAGGAGATCAAACCAGTCACTCCGAAGGGAAACCAACCCTGACTAGTCATTGGAAGGACTGATGCTGAAGCTCCAATACTTTGGCCACTTGATTAAAAAAGCCGACTCATTGGAAAATACCGTGATGCTGGGAAAGACTGAAGGCAGGAGGAGAAGGGGGCAACAGAGGATGAGATGGTTGAATGGCATCTCTCACTCAATGGACATGATTTTAAGCAAACTCTGGGAGATAGTGAGGGACAGGGAAGCCTGGCATGTAACAGTCCACATGGTCACAAAGTGTTGGACACAAGTTAGCAACTGAAAAACAACAACAATACTCTGTCCCATGTCACCACTGAGTTATTTTACTCATTGAATTATGAGAAACACAGTAACTATCTGGGTTTATACACTTAAAACTCAAAAAAAATCAATATAGAGTATGTGAAGGAAGTAACACAAATCTACAGACGTGTTGAAAAAACAAATCAACCAAATCTCCTCCCTTGCTTTTGAGATAGTTCTGCCAACAAAAGTGCCAACACTTGTCCTTTGTAAACCTGGATGGATAAGTAAAAGACATTCTTACATCACAGTAATACCCATGTAGTTTCCTAAGTGGCCTAACAGGAGGTAAGATGCAACCAGTTATTAAATGAGATGAACATGCTCTTTCCTGCCTCTTCAAACATCACAGACACATCCCATGGTTTTTCAGTTATTTTGGCCTATAACAAAACCTTGCTCTTATGTAATATAATCAAAAGTAAATGATACATATAGCTCTGTTTCAGGGCAAAAAAATCTTTGCATAAATTTGTTCTTTCTGCTATCATCTAGTTTTCTCTCCATCCTTTATTATATACTGTAGCTAGAGTGGCATGTTAACAATGTAAAGTGAAAGTCGCTCAATTGTGTCTGACTCTTTGCTATCCCATGGACTTTAGCACACAAAGCTCCGCTGATTCTCCAGGCAAGAATATTGGAGTGTTAGCCATTCCTTTCTCCAGGGGATCTTCCCAACCCAGGTCTCCTGTGCTGCAGGAAGAGTCTTTATTTCCCGGTACTGTCGTACTTCTATCTTTAAATCTCTTCAGTGGTTCCCTCATATTCTTCAGTCACTCCGAAGGAAACCAACCCTGACTAGTCATTGGAAGGACTGATGCTGAAGCTCCAATACTTTGGCCACTTGATTAAAAAAGCCGACTCATTGGAAAATACCGTGATGCTGGGAAAGACTGAAGGCAGGAGGAGAAGGGGGCAACAGAGGATGAGATGGTTGAATGGCATCTCTCACTCAATGGACATGATTTTAAGCAAACTCTGGGAGATAGTGAGGGACAGGGAAGCCTGGCATGTAACAGTCCACATGGTCACAAAGTGTTGGACACAAGTTAGCAACTGAAAAACAACAACAATACTCTGTCCCATGTCACCACTGAGTTATTTTACTCATTGAATTATGAGAAACACAGTAACTATCTGGGTTTATACACTTAAAACTCAAAAAAAATCAATATAGAGTATGTGAAGGAAGTAACACAAATCTACAGACGTGTTGAAAAAACAAATCAACCAAATCTCCTCCCTTGCTTTTGAGATAGTTCTGCCAACAAAAGTGCCAACACTTGTCCTTTGTAAACCTGGATGGATAAGTAAAAGACATTCTTACATCACAGTAATACCCATGTAGTTTCCTAAGTGGCCTAACAGGAGGTAAGATGCAACCAGTTATTAAATGAGATGAACATGCTCTTTCCTGCCTCTTCAAACATCACAGACACATCCCATGGTTTTTCAGTTATTTTGGCCTATAACAAAACCTTGCTCTTATGTAATATAATCAAAAGTAAATGATACATATAGCTCTGTTTCAGGGCAAAAAAATCTTTGCATAAATTTGTTCTTTCTGCTATCATCTAGTTTTTCTCTCCATCCTTTATTATATACTGTAGCTAGAGTGGCATGTTAACAATGTAAAGTGAAAGTCGCTCAATTGTGTCTGACTCTTTGCTATCCCATGGACTTTAGCACACAAAGCTCCGCTGATTCTCCAGGCAAGAATATTGGAGTGTTAGCCATTCCTTTCTCCAGGGGATCTTCCCAACCCAGGTCTCCTGTGCTGCAGGAAGAGTCTTTATCACTTGCTTCACCAGGTAGTCTGATCGTACTTCTATCTTTAAATCTCTTCAGTGGTTCCCTCATATTCTTCAGTATATAGTCCAGGCACCCTGGGTTAGTTAACATTGCATTAAAAAGAACCCCCAAACTTAGTGGCTTAAAGGCACATATGTTATCTTATAATTTTGTAGGTTGCTTGGACAATTCTGTTCATCTAACCTGGCCTCATTCCTATGACTGCATTTAGCTGCTGAATCAGCTTGAGGCTGGTCTCTGCTAGGAAGGCTAGGATCACGTCGACCTTATCCCTTGTGGTCTTTCATCCTTAAGGAAACTGGACCTGGAATTGTTTCCATTTCAGACCTCTTTGGCTGTTCATGAGAAGTAAAAGAGAAAAGATGTAACTAAATATGCCTAGACTATGAAACAAGAGCGGTCCTCAAACAAATCTGAGTATATTCTTCAGAATCTCCAGGAGGGTGTCATTAACTCCAGATTGATGAACTCTACCTTTTTAGTCAACCTGGCTCTGGCTAAAATAAGCATATCTAACAAGTTTCTGGGTGAGTCAGATGCAGGTCATTTGGGGACAACACAGACCTCTAAACGAAGACATAAAAACTCCATGAGTGAGCATAACGGCATTAAGTTGCATTTTCCTGAAGAACTTTGGCAGAAGTGCTTTGCCTTGGCATCCATTGTAGCAGATAGAACAGAGGACTTTGACCCTTGAACGTTTCCCTTGATACTTTATTTATGTGTGTCTAACACCTGTGCTACACCAAAGTTGACCAGGAAATATGTGTTGAACTGAGCTACATGTTGTATTTACCCTAAGAAAGACACTATTATTACTTATATCTAATACCGTCTGTAATGGAGAGGGCATTCAAAGAAGGGAAAAGATGTTTATTAGCAGGAGTAAGGGAAAGAATTTGTGTGTGTGTGTGTACATGTATGTTGGGGGGCTTCAGGAGGGTTTGATGACAGAAACTTCAAGATTCCTACATTTTTGTTTGTCAACAGCAGATATCTTTAATGGAACCATTCTGCTAATACACATGGAAGCCAGAAACTTGCATGAGGCCTTATCCACTCTTTTGGTAGCTACCTCCTTGAGGAGTCCCATTTTATGTAAGGAATTTATGCCATGACAGATACTGCTTAGGGTACATAAACCTCATTCAGTTATAGAAGGGGAGGGTGTCATTCCCCAGTTTGTTCCTTGGATTCATTCTTTCATGAAAGGTCAGAAGCAAACTAGTTTCAAATGTCAATAGATATTTAAAATATTTAATTTCAGCAAGAATTGCCCCCTCATCTTAACTATCAAATACTGAGCTAATTTTCTAGCTGTGTGCTGAAGGCATGGCCACCACCCCCTTTGCCCCAGGATCTTACACTCTCATTGATCAAGCTATAGAAGAGTTAATTAAAGAACTATTAGCTGCTAGGAGACACAGCTAACTGCACATCATGCACTTAATTACTGGTGATATTACGGTTGTGAACAGATAGAGTTTATTGTGATTCAAGGTGCACCTTTGCCAACTATAGTGTAGTTCATTATATTTGGAGACTCTTTTCCTAACATTCAGAGCATTGCATTAAAATACTTTCCTCTTTAATATTCACACCCACACCAATGCTTGATAGATAAGGAAATGCATGTTTGTCCTTCTTCCCTGGTGAGAACTGTTTCTACCTTAATTAATCTTTATTTTCCCCTCTACTATTTGACATACACACCATTACTAGTTTAATGGAAATACTTATTAGTTGGCAGCTTTATGTTTGTCATTCCTGACTGAATGAAAACATATTTTCTGCATTTGAAGATAAAGTCACCAGCATGCATTTGACATTTTGTATTTACCCTAAGAAAGACACTATTATTACTTATATCTAATACCGTCTGTAATGGAGAGGCATTCAAAGAAGGGAAAAGATGTTTATTAGCAGGAGTAAGGGAAAGAATTTGTGTGTGTGTGTGTACATGTATGTTGGGGGGCTTCAGGAGGGTTTGATGACATAAACTTCAAGATTCCTACTTTTTTGTTTGTCAACCGCAGATATCTTTAATGGAACCATTCTGCTAATACACATGGAAGCCAGAAACTTGCATGAGGCCTTATCCACTCTTTTGGTAGCTACCTCCTTGAGGAGTCCCATTTTATGTAAGGAATTTATGCCATGACAGATACTGCTTAGGGTACATAAACCTCATTCAGTTATAGAAGGGGAGGGTGTCATTCCCCAGTTTGTTCCTTGGATTCATTCTTTCATGAAAGGTCAGAAGCAAACTAGTTTCAAATGTCAATAGATATTTAAAATATTTAATTTCAGCAAGAATTGCCCCCTCATCTTAACTATCAAATACTGAGCTAATTTTCTAGCTGTGTGCTGAAGGCATGGCCACCACCCCCTTTGCCCCAGGATCTTACACTCTCATTGATCAAGCTATAGAAGAGTTAATTAAAGAACTATTAGCTGCTAGGAGACACAGCTAACTGCACATCATGCACTTAATTACTGGTGATATTACGGTTGTGAACAGATAGAGTTTATTGTGATTCAAGGTGCACCTTTGCCAACTATAGTGTAGTTCATTATATTTGGAGACTCTTTTCCTAACATTCAGAGCATTGCATTAAAATACTTTCCTCTTTAATATTCACACCCACACCAATGCTTGATAGATAAGGAAATGCATGTTTGTCCTTCTTCCCTGGTGAGAACTGTTTCTACCTTAATTAATCTTTATTTTCCCCTCTACTATTTGACATACACACCATTACTAGTTTAATGGAAATACTTATTAGTTGGCAGCTTTATGTTTGTCATTCCTGACTGAATGAAAACATATTTTCTGCATTTGAAGATAAAGTCACCAGCATGCATTTGCATCAATTTTCTGTCACTCATTTACAGTATACTAAAATGTAAAATTTTCTCATTTTGATTTTAAGATAGTTGATATTCTTCTTTCATTATCACTTTTCAGGCCAGGTGATTTCTTTTAGCTGTCATTTAAAAAATGCATAAGGCTAAATTAAAAGTTCAAAGACTTTGGGGATGATAATTAGGTAATCATCTATGTAAGATGTGATTAAAAACTTTTATCATAACATTTTCATCAACATTTTTGCTAGATATGTTATGAACAACATATTCTAATACTATGTGACATTTTTTCTCACTATGTTATTGTCTGCAAATAACATTCACAAAGAAATTACATAGCTGGACAGTATATATGACAAATGATTCCTGTGAAATATCATTGTTAAAGATCAGCTGGTTGGGATCTTCAAGAAGATTTCAAATTTTAATTTGCATTTCCCAGTAGAAAAGTGGTCCCCTACTCTAATGATCACTATCTTTTTTAAAAAAGTAATACTATAATAGATGTTATAACATAATAGTTATTTTTGCCTGATGTAGCCCTATTATGAAGTACTTTGCAAGCACATCATATTAATCCATTATGTCTTTATTAGGATAGAAAGGGAAAGCAAACTGATCAAAGTCCTAGCTGTCAGTAAACACTTCTCATCAGCATAAAGAAGCTTGTTAAACTTCCTTCACTGAGAGAAAAGTAGTAATAGTTGTGCAGTAGAAATTGCTGAGGTTTTAAGATCAGAGAACCCTGGATTCATTTCTTTGTTCCTATAGATACAGACATTGGAGCAGGAAATGGCAACCCACTTCTGTATTCTTGCCTGGGAAATCCCATGGACGGAGGAGCCTGGGGGGCTGCAGTTCATGGGGTCGCAAAGGGTCAGACACGACTGAGCAACTGACACAGATACATACATACACACATGTGTGATCTTAGGCAGGTTGCCTTACTTCTGAGCCTCAGTTTCTTTATCTGAAATATGACAACAGCAATGTATTTGTCATAGGATATGACATATTTAGTCTGGGGCATGGCACATAAACAGGAAATGACTGAAATCTATTATTATTGATCTAAACAAGCATTTACTTTCTCTGACTATTATGTTGTTTCTCTTTAATACTGAATTTATGCCACTCCCTTGTTGGATAGTCAAAGTTAGTAATGCCTTATGAAAATAATTGGCTTTTATACTAGTACATAGTAGGTACTTTTTAATGATAGCAACCATGTTGTTTTACTACCAATATCTTAGTTGAACTTTGTTCATTTAAGAAATATATATTGAGTATTTATTCCAAGCCATGATTTCGGTGCTGATGGTAGCATGCTCCACCAGCCAGAGTGAATCTCTGTCTCAAGAAGATTAGAACTGAGACAGTACCATGGAAACCTATACTGTCATGTGTGGAAAAGATAGCTATTGTCATTGTGCTAAGAGAATAGGAGTACCTACAATCACTTGGGGCGATAGTCTGGAGAGGTGGGAGGGGGGGGAACTGGGCGGGGGAGGGTCCAGGAATATGCATATGAATGATCTGGGAACATACATGTTGGTGAACAAAACTCTGTAAAATCTTAAAATAAAGAATTAAAAAAAAAAAAAAGAAGATTAGAACTTAGTGCAGAATAGACACTAACAACTGAGTGTGTATGAGACGAGGGTTGTTGCTTTGAAATTTAATCTATTTGGGAGAGGATCAGGGAAAGCATCCCAGAGAGGACATTTTTATTGTGTCTCAGAGGATCAGTAGAGTTAACTAGGAAAATAAAAATCTTTAAAAATGAGTAACCTTGGAAAGTTAATCAAACCTGAGGTGATCAGGGAGGGCTTTCTAAAAGAAATGAAATTTGATCCTAGCCCTCAAGGGGAAACTGAAAGAAATGTGAGGAAGAGGAAGAGACAGAGACATATGATCCGTATTCTTGAAAAGGCCTTTATGGGCCTGATGACCTATCTGGACTCCCTTCCCACCTCTCTTCACTCATCCCCAGTGCTGGAGCTACAGGGAACCGTAAGGTTTGGCAACCTGACTACCTAGGTTAAAATCCTGTTTCCCTCATTCACTGGCAGCATAATTATGGCAAATTACCTAACTTCTCTGTGCTCAAGTTTATTATGTAAATGGAAATAATGAATTAGTACTTATATCATTGTAAGAAATAAGCAATTTAAAATATATTGAAAAAATTAATAGAATAATGCCTAATACCTAGTAAGTATTCAATGTTAATGATTGTTATGGTTAATTAATTTCTTTCAGTATGCCTTGCTGTCTTCACATGCCATTTCTTCTTCTTTGAATGCTCTTTCTCTTCTTAATCTCCCTGTTTGTTATCTGCTCTTTGAATCTCAGCTAAACATAGTGGCCTTGGGATTGCTTCATGTGACCTAGTGAAAATGTGGAATGAGAAAAGAAGGAGCTTAGGGCAGAGTATAGAGAAACCCCAGCATCTGAGGTTCTGGGAAAGGAAGAAAAACCACTTAAAGTGCCTGGCATGTAACACCTGAGAGACTGGAGGAAAATTTAAGAGAGAATGGTAAAGTGGAAAACACTGGAAGAGAGGCTTGTAAAGAGAAGAGTGTTGTCACCAGTGTCCACTGCTGCATTGAGGACAAGTTATTGGAAGTCAAAAATTAGCTTTAAGGACTGGGAAGTTATTGAGGATCTTAAAAAAAGCAACTTCACTGGCATGGTGGTGATGAAAGAGAGATGATGGCAAATTCAGGAATGATTGAAAGCTGAGGAGATAGAAATAACTTTTAAAACAGTTTAGCTTTTGGTAGAGCTAGACTCCATAATTGCACTTTGATTTTTAAGGCAGTTGTTCTGAATTGAGAATATCAGGCCCATACTCAAATGTTTCACTCCCCACTATTCACTTGCAAATCCCTAGCAACAATTCTACTCCCTCTTTCTGTTACTGAAAAGCAAGACATGCATGCTTGGCCACCATTTTATGATTCTGTAGTGGGTAGCAGGAGGAACAGAACAGTTTTCACTAGGTGCTTTATTTTCCCACACCTACTGGTTCTTTGAGAGATCTTTTTTTGTAATATTTCATCTCAAGTACTTAACCATTGTTTATTGAAGGTAACACACCCCTAGTATTTATCATTCAAACTTCCCTTTCAAGGTTTCCTCCTACGTGGGGAAAATGATAATTCTTGTCACTGTTTTCTGCCTCTGGTCAAATACCTCTCAGTTAGATTTTCTCCACAGTGGAAGGTATCGCTGAGCCCTTTTTTCCCTTCAAGAATCGTTTCACTTTTATTTTGCATAATAGTGCCTTGAAATCTGAAAGTGTCAAATGTGAACTGGGATTGTTATAAACGAGGACAGTTCCTTAAATCCTCTGCCTCTCTTTTGTCCTAAATGTTTTGAAATACTTAATATTATGCTGTTCCATTGTTGCTAATGTAATCTTTTTCTTATGATTGGAAGAGAGAGATGCTGTAATTGGCTTAACTCCGTTATATGACTTTTAAAGCCTTAGTTTACTTGTATCTTGGTAGAATAATCAGACAATCATGATAAAATTTAGAGGATGCTGGGAAAGGAAGAAAAACCACTTAAAGTGCCTGGCATGTAACACCTGAGAGACTGGAGGAAAATTTAAGAGAGAATGGTAAAGTGGAAAACACTGGAAGAGAGGCTTGTAAAGAGAAGAGTGTTGTCACCAGTGTCCACTGCTGCATTGAGGACAAGTTATTGGAAGTCAAAAATTAGCTTTAAGGACTGGGAAGTTATTGAGGATCTTAAAAAAAGCAACTTCACTGGCATGGTGGTGATGAAAGAGAGATGATGGCAAATTCAGGAATGATTGAAAGCTGAGGAGATAGAAATAACTTTTAAAACAGTTTAGCTTTTGGTAGAGCTAGACTCCATAATTGCACTTTGATTTTTAAGGCAGTTGTTCTGAATTGAGAATATCAGGCCCATACTCAAATGTTTCACTCCCCACTATTCACTTGCAAATCCCTAGCAACAATTCTACTCCCTCTTTCTGTTACTGAAAAGCAAGACATGCATGCTTGGCCACCATTTTATGATTCTGTAGTGGGTAGCAGGAGGAACAGAACAGTTTTCACTAGGTGCTTTATTTTCCCACACCTACTGGTTCTTTGAGAGATCTTTTTTTGTAATATTTCATCTCAAGTACTTAACCATTGTTTATTGAAGGTAACACACCCCTAGTATTTATCATTCAAACTTCCCTTTCAAGGTTTCCTCCTACGTGGGGAAAAATGATAATTCTTGTCACTGTTTTCTGCCTCTGGTCAAATACCTCTCAGTTAGATTTTCTCCACAGTGGAAGGTATCGCTGAGCCCTTTTTTTTCCCTTCAAGAATCGTTTCACTTTTATTTTGCATAATAGTGCCTTGAAATCTGAAAGTGTCAAATGTGAACTGGGATTGTTATAAACGAGGACAGTTCCTTAAATCCTCTGCCTCTCTTTTGTCCTAAATGTTTTGAAATACTTAATATTATGCTGTTCCATTGTTGCTAATGTAATCTTTTTCTTATGATTGGAAGAGAGAGATGCTGTAATTGGCTTAACTCCGTTATATGACTTTTAAAGCCTTAGTTTACTTGTATCTTGGTAGAATAATCAGACAATCATGATAAAATTTAGAGGATGCTGTCAGTGCCCTGACCAGACCTCTCTCATTGGCTAAGGATGACTGTTTCTACAATGCAATATGTGTTCCTGAGCTCTCTTTGGGATCATGTGAATCTACTTTAAATGTTACTGTATTCTTGTTTAGCAGTTTCCTCTGCCCTATCCTACTTCACATATCCCCTTTTTTTCCTGAGAATACTTCTTCAAAAATCACAACCTCAAGGACACTCAGCCTCCTAAGGGGACCAGCTAACAAATAAGGAAGTTACTGACATGCTGTTCAGGCTACTGATTGTATTATATGCATGATGCCATTTACCCTGGAGAACAATCTCATGGGGCATGGAATATTACCTCCATTTTACAGGTGGGGGAACTGAGAGTTAGAAGTCTCTCCCCAAGTTCATAGCATTAGTAGATGGCAAAACTGGAATCTGAACTATTTCTATCCTGAGAACAGAGAAGAACAGTAATAAACAAGTAGCACTTAACCTCTGAAGGATGTGCACACCCAAACAGTTAAAGAAGTGCAATTTTAGAGTCTTGTCCCTACTGTCAGAAACACACACTTTGATGGTAACTAGAGTTATGTAGGGATCACTTCACCGTATATACAAATGTCAAATCACTGTGTTGTACACATGAAGCTGATATACAAATAACGTTGTGTGTCAATTTTACTTCAATTAAAAATACTTGTAATCATATTTCCATATAGAAGACAAGTAGTCTGTAAACTTTACTATAACTTTATGGGTCTATTCCTAGATTTCCTGTTTTATTACCTTGATTTGTGAGTTTATTCTTTCACCAAGCCACGCTGTAGCCTCCCTGTAAATTTTGACTTAGGTATTCTTAGTCTCCCAACTTTGTTCTTTTTTGAAATAGTTTTGACTTTTCTAATTTCTTTGCCTTTTCATATAATTTTTAGAATCAGTATATTGTTATTTATTTTTAAAACCCTGCTGAGGGGCTTCCCCTGGTGGTCCAGTGGATAAGGACACCGCCTTGCAGTGCAAGGGGCGCCGGTTCGATCCCTGGCCTGGGAAGATCCCACGTGCCGCGGAGCGGCTGGACTGATGTGTCCAATCAACGAGCCGGAGCTCTGGAGCGCATGCGCCCAGAGCTGGCGCTCTGCGACGACAGAGGCCACCACGATGGGAGGCCCGCAGGAGCCAAAGAACAAAGACGGATGAAAACAGAGAAATGAAAGACCAATAGAAGTGGCCCGCCCGCCCCCTCCCCAACCCGCCCCCCGCCAAAAATAAATAAAAAAATCTTTAAAAAAAAAAAAAAAAAAAAAAAAAACCCTGCTGAGATTTTTATTGGGGTTGCTTTAATCAGATAGATCTTAGTGGGGAGAACTGATCTCATCTTTGATTTTTTTCATTGATATTTAGTAGTTTTCAGAATACAGAGTCTGCTCTTGTTTTGTAATGTACAAACCAAGTAATTCTTGGGGTGTTATGGTTATGGTATTTTTTTTTTTTTTAAAGATTTATTTATTTATTTTGGGTGGGGTTGGGGAGGGAGGGGAGCGGGTGGGCCACTTCTGTTGGGTCTTTCATTTCTCTATTTTCATCTGTCTTTGTTCTTTGGCTCCTGTGGGCCTCCCATCGCGGTGGCATCTGTCGTTGCAGACCGCCAGCTCTGGGCGCATGCGCTCCAGAGCTCCAGCTCAGTGATTGGACACATCTGTCCAGCCGCTCCGCGGCACGTGGGATCTTCCCAGGCCAGGGATCGAACCGGCGCCCCTTGCACTGCAAGGCGGTGTCCTTCTCCACTGGACCACCAGGGGAAGTCCGGTATTTTTGTTTTTAATATTAATATCTCATTGTTCACTGCTGGTCAGTGGAAACACAGTTGATTTTTCTCTATTGATTTTGTATTATCTGCCCTCAAAAAGGTTGCTGTATTACTTCTAGAATCTTTTTGATAGAGTCTTCAAGAGTTTCTATTGATACAAGCTTGTCATCTGCAAAGAGGGACAGTTTTATTTCTTCCTTTCCAAGCGGTATTACCCTCACTTGATTGATTGATTGCCATGTTGCACTACCTAAGACTTCTAGTAAATTTTTGAATTAAGGATACTGAAAGAGAGCATCTTTACATTATTCATGAATTTAGGGAGAAGCATTCAGGTTTTTAAAACCATTAACTCATATGTTTATTCTAGGTTTTTCTACACAGTGTTCATCAGTGTGAAGAATTTTTCTTTTACCCCTAGTTGCCTGGGTATCTTTGATAACCTATTGATATGATCACATGGCTTTTCTTTGTGAGTCTGTTAATATGATTAATTACATTGGCTGCATTCTCCAACACTGAACCAAATTTGTATTCCTGGGATAAATCATATTTGGTCATGATGTGTTATCCTTTTTCTGTATTGCCAAATTTAATAGCTGATTTTTTGTGTGTGGAAGATGTAAGCAACTATTGTCATAAGGGATATTGGTTCTACAAATTCCTACATTAAAATGTCTTTGGGTTTCTGGCCTTGTAGTATGAGCTTGGAAATTTGCCTTCCTACTCTACTCTTTGGAGGAGATTATGTAGAATTGGTTTTATGTCTTCCTTAAGGACTTGGTAAAGTTTGTCAGAGAATCTATGTGTCCTTGAAAGTTTTACCTATTGGTTAATTTATACGTGTAGAACTACCCAGGTCACCCATTTTCTATTGAGTAAATTTTGGTAGTTTTTGTCTTTTTAAGGAATAGGACTATTTCATCCAAGTTGTGAAATTTGTGGACATAGAACTGTCCCTAGTATTTCCTTATTATTCATTTACTATTTAGGATGTCAGTAGTAATGGCCTCTCTTTTGTCTGTACTATTAGTAATTTCTGTCTTTTCCTATTGTTTTTGACAATCAGAACCAGTTTTTTTTTTTTTTTCCCCCTTACAGAACCAGTTTTTGCTTATTATTGGTTTGATCTTTCATTGTTTTATATTTCAGTTTAACTGATGCTAGCTCTCTGTGCATGTGTGCGTGCTAGATCGCTTCAGTTGTGTCCGACTCTGTGCAACACTATGGACTGTAGCCTGCCAGGCTCCTCTATCCGTGGGATTCTCCAGGCAAGAATACTGGAGTGGGTTGCCAGGCCTTCCTCCAGAGGATCTTGCTGACCCAAGGATTGAACCCATGTCTCTTATGTCTCCTGCATTCTCAGGCAGGTTCTTTGCCACTAGTGCCACCTGGGAAGCCCCTACTTGCCTCTGCTTTACAGTTCAGCGATTTTAAACCATTATCATGTTTATTCTAGGTTTTTCTACACAGTGTTCATCAGTGTGAAGAATTTTTCTTTTACCCCTAGTTGCCTGGGTATCTTTGATAACCTATTGATATGATCACATGGCTTTTCTTTGTGAGTCTGTTAATATGATTAATTACATTGGCTGCATTCTCCAACACTGAACCAAATTTGTATTCCTGGGATAAATCATATTTGGTCATGATGTGTTATCCTTTTTCTGTATTGCCAAATTTAATAGCTGATTTTTTGTGTGTGGAAGATGTAAGCAACTATTGTCATAAGGGATATTGGTTCTACAAATTCCTACATTAAAATGTCTTTGGGTTTCTGGCCTTGTAGTATGAGCTTGGAAATTTGCCTTCCTACTCTACTCTTTGGAGGAGATTATGTAGAATTGGTTTTATGTCTTCCTTAAGGACTTGGTAAAGTTTGTCAGAGAATCTATGTGTCCTTGAAAGTTTTACCTATTGGTTAATTTATACGTGTAGAACTACCCAGGTCACCCATTTTCTATTGAGTAAATTTTGGTAGTTTTTGTCTTTTTAAGGAATAGGACTATTTCATCCAAGTTGTGAAATTTGTGGACATAGAACTGTCCCTAGTATTTCCTTATTATTCATTTACTATTTAGGATGTCAGTAGTAATGGCCTCTCTTTTGTCTGTACTATTAGTAATTTCTGTCTTTTCCTATTGTTTTTGACAATCAGAACCAGTTTTTTTTTTTTTTTCCCCCTTACAGAACCAGTTTTTGCTTATTATTGGTTTGATCTTTCATTGTTTTATATTTCAGTTTAACTGATGCTAGCTCTCTGTGCATGTGTGCGTGCTAGATCGCTTCAGTTGTGTCCGACTCTGTGCAACACTATGGACTGTAGCCTGCCAGGCTCCTCTATCCGTGGGATTCTCCAGGCAAGAATACTGGAGTGGGTTGCCAGGCCTTCCTCCAGAGGATCTTGCTGACCCAAGGATTGAACCCATGTCTCTTATGTCTCCTGCATTCTCAGGCAGGTTCTTTGCCACTAGTGCCACCTGGGAAGCCCCTACTTGCTCTCTAATCTATTGTATACTTCTTTCTACTTTTTTTCTTTCAATTTGTTTTTCTTCCTATAGTTTTTTAAATTAGAAACTTAAATCACTAAATTTTGCATTTCTTTTGTCATATAAGCATTTAATGCTGTAAGTAACATGTTAATTGTATCAACACATTTTCATTTGTTGTATTTTTATTTTCCTATTTTAGACTTCCTTTAAGACTTCCTCTTTTGTAATGACTGCTAATTTACTTTATGGTCTGAAAGCATAGTTAATATTATCTTTATTCTTTTAAATATATTATTTTATAGCCTAGAATATATCTTGCAAGTTTTGATAAGCACTCTGTTTTCATTAGGTAGAATGTTCTATAAATATTCATTAAGCCATTTTGATTGATCATATTCACATTGTCTATATCCTTATTGATTTATTCCTACTTATTCTATTGGTTAATGTGAGTGGACTGTGGAAATTTCTCCAGCTATAACTTTGGATATGTCTGTTACTTATTTCCTATCAGGTTGCTTTATGCAAATTGAAGCTCGAGTAAGTGAATACACAGTAAAAATTATTGGAGAAATCTTGGAGATTTGACCTGTGTATCAGTATGTAATCTCTAGTTTTCTCTATTAAATGTCTTTTAAATTAAGGCCTAATTAGTCTGTTGTCAATATAGCTGTTCTAGTTTCCTTTTGGTTAGTGTCGTGTGATATATGTTTTTCCATCTTTTTTATTTTTAACTTATGTATATCTTTATGTTTCAAGTAGGTTGCTTGTGGGCAGCTTAATTTCATCCAATCTTATACCTCTTTTTTCGTTGGCAAGTTGAAGCCATTTGCATTTAATGTGATTATTGATATGACTGGATTAGAACTTACCATCTTGCTAGGTGTTTTGATTTGTACTATTATTTTTTTAAAATTATACTAAATTTGACATGGTTATTACTGAATTTTTAATGCCTATTGACTAAATCATATTTCTTAAGAATTTAGTGGTTCACTCAGAGCTGGCAATATACATCATTTATAATATCAAGGTTACCCTTCATACGACATTATATATACTACTTCACATGTAATGACAGGAACTTATCACACTGTATTCTCAACTCCTATTTTCCATCCTCCATGTTCATGTTTTCAAACATGTCACTTTTACATATGCTATAAACATGCTGCAATTTGCTGCTATTTTGAGGTTTAAATATCTTTAAGAGCAATTAAAATAGAAAAAATATAATCTTATTTACTTTCCTTGTTTTTTCTAACTTGCTTAGTTTCTAAAGAGTACTGCTTTAATTCCTGTTCCTCTGTAATATTTCTTTATAAACTGACTGCTTTTAATATTTTCATCTTGTCTTTTTAGCAATTTTTAAATGATTAGGTATGTGAGTGTATGTGTTCTATTTTTTTCTAAGCTTCTTAGATATGGGCTTTTGCTCATGTCATTAACTTTATAGAATTCTTAGACAGTATTTTTTAAGTAATTTTTATTCCCAAATATGCATATGTCTCAGAGCTCTTGGATGATCTGTCCTGTTTTCTTTGTTCCATACTCTCCTCCTGTTTCAGTTTGTGTAATTTCTATAGATCTGTTTTCAACTTTGCTGCTGCTTACCGTTATTGGGTTTTATTGAGTGATGTTACTGATCTTTTAATTTCTAGCTTTGACAGTTTATTTTTATTGCTTCCATTTTCTCTCATGAAATTACCCATCTGATCTTCCATATTGTTCAACTTTTTCTTTAGAAATTTTAGTGTCTCAATAAGTTATTTTAAATTCCGTCTCTGATGCTTCCAAAATCTGTGCCATTTGTTTTTGGTCCTGATGATCTTAATCTCTTGGGAGTGTGTTTTCCCTTTTTTGGTTGTTTTTCTGTTTCTTGTGTGTTGTATTTTTTTTTTTTAAGCCAGATAACTTATATAACACAGTAAAGACTGAGGTAACTACATTTTATGCCTGAAAACAAGGAGGCATTTTCTTCTCCTAGGTCTTAATTATGGGAACTTTGAGTTAACATAAATACAAGTTTGGGATATATTGTTGCTATGACTATAGTCATTGCATGCCAGGCTTCAAAAACCTTCACAAAACCCATGTTTAGGGCAGAGGTTGGTTTGCCAGAAAATTTATTTGACAATATTTATTTCAAACTCAATTTAAATTCTTTTCTGTGTGATGTGCCTCAGAGAGTTATGTCTTGCAAATGACTATTTAATACTTACTTATCTTGGTGGTGGGGACAGGCATGGGGAATTGACGCACATGACAGGATTCAGAGGCATTTAAGAAGTATAGTTGACAGGACTTGGTGATAAGGTAGATGTGGGACTAAAGAGAGGGAAGGATGGAGAAAGTGGAGACTTGAAGTCTGAAACAGGCTGGCAGATTGGAAATTCTGGAAGGAGTGGATGTTTCAGTTCTGAGTCAAAATGCAGAAGGGAGGCAGAATTGCTTCTTCAAGGGACTTCAGTCTTTTCCCTTAAGGCCTTCAATTGAGTACATGAGGTCCACCCACATTGTGGAGGGCAGTCTAGTGTACTCAGTGTACTGATGTAAATACTAACACATCTAAAAACAAATACCTTCAGAGTAACATGTAGGCTATTGTTTCTAGTTTGTCTTGGAACTATAACTTTACCAAGCTGATGAAAATTTCATCATCACAAATTTCCAAGAGAAATTTTTTTAGACATAAATATTACCTAAATGTTTCTTTTTTTTTCCTTTGATGAATTTTAAATGATATTGCATTTTAACTGTCAGCATCCATGGGTTTAATTATAGAATAGAGAAATATTTTTGTATGTTTTCTATTTATTTATTTATTTTCGAAGGTGGGGTGGGGAGCAGGGGGGCGGGCGGGCCACTTCTATTGGTCTTTCATTTGTCTGGTTTCATCCATCTTTGTTCTTTGGCCCATGTGGGCCTCCCATCGCGGTGGCCTCTGTTGTCGCAGAGCACAGGCTCTGGGCGCATGCGTTCCAGAGCTCCGCCTCGGTAATTGGACACATCAGTCCAGCCGCTCCGTGGCACGTGGGATCTTCGCAGGCCAGGGATCGAACTGGCACCCCTTGCACTGCAAGGCGGTGTCCTTACCCACTGGACTACCAGGGAAGCCCTGTTTTCTATTTTTAATCCTTATTTTATATCCAGTTACCTTGCTGATCATACTTACTGTTCTAATTCTTTTGTCTTATTCTGTTGTTTGTTTTGCACATGGGGGAAATTTTATATCTTCCTGTCCAACCAATATGCCATTCATTACCTTTTCTTTTCATACTGTATTGGCTAGAATATCCAATAGTATTTTGAATATTATTGGGAGAGTGGATATCCTTCCCTTGTTCCCAATTGTAAGGGTTAAAAAAATCAGTTTTTCAACATTAATCTTGATGTTAGATTAGATTGTAAAAATGAGATGCAATTCATATACCATAAAATTCACTCATCTAATGTGTAACATAATATAATCACAGGGTTGTGCAGTCATGACATCTGTATAATTCTAGAGTGTTTAATTTAAGTGAAATGTGCCCATTCTCCATTCTGCCCTCCTTTAAACCCTGAAGACCAGTACTCTACTTTCTGTCTCTATACATGTGTGTATTCTAAAAATTTCATATAATTATATAATATTTGGAATTTTGTACCTGACTGTATTTACTTGGCATAATGTTTTCATGGTCCATCTATGTTGTAATGTGGACTTGTATTTTATTGCTTTTCGTGCCTGAACAGTAATCTAATGTATGGGTATACCATTTTGTTTCCTATTTCTGATAGGAGTTTTTGTTTTCTTTTTGTTTCATCTTTAAGTATTTGGTGGAATTCTTTGGTATAACTGGATCTGAAAGTCTCTTTTGAGTAGTTTGAAATTATGAAATCATTATACTTAATGTTTAGAGAGCTATTTAGATTACTGCATTTACATGAATTGTGGAGGGTAGTTTCTACTTTTTTGTAGCATTAAGCCAAGCCATGTCATATAAGTTGTCAAATTTATGTTTGCATATTCTTTTACTATGTTTTGATGTTTTCCATTCTGTCATGATATTGTTTTCTTAAGTTTGTAATTTGTATCTGAATCTTTTTACTGGGCATAGGATTTAGGATAGAGAGTGTTTTTATCAGCACTTGAGACACTTTACGTTGCATAGTTTACATGGTTTCTAATGAGAAATCCACTGTCATTCCAACAGGTTTTTTTGCCTGTATTTATGTGTTCTTTTTCTCTGGCTGCTTTGAAATTTCATTCTTTGTCTTACATTTTTAGAAATGTGCCTATAATGTGAATTTATCTGGATTAATCCTGCTTGAGAACTCACTTTTTTTTTTTTTAATTCTGTAGACTTATTTATGTTTTTTGTCAAATTTGGGAACTTCTTGGACTGCCCTTTTCTTTGCTCCTTCAGGTTTCTGATGACATGAATATTCTGCCTTTTGTTGTGGTTTTTGAGGCTTAATTTTTAGTCTGTTTTCTCTCTGTTCTTATTGATTAATTTGTATTGTTCTGTATTCATGTTCACTGATTCTTTTATCTGTTTTCTCCATTCTGCTGTTGAGCCCATTCATTGAGTTCAATTCTTTTTTTAACATAATTATAAAGATTACAGTCCATTTAGAGTGAAAATATTGCCTGTATTCCCCATGTTGTACGCTACATCTTTGTAGCCCTAACTTACACCCAGAAGTTTGTACCTCCCACTCCCCCATCCCTCCCCACTAATAACCAGTAGTTTGTTGTCTATATCTATGAGTCTGACTCTTTTTTTGTTATATTCACTGTTTGTTGTACTTTTAGATTCCACATATAAGTGAAATCATACACATCTGTCTTTCCCTGACTTGTTTCACTTAGCATAATGCCTTCCATATCCATGCGGCTATTTTGCTACAAGTAGCAAAATTTCATTCTTTCTTAGAGCTGAGTAGTATTTCATGATGCATAAGTATGTATGTACATTATCTGCTCATCTGTTGAACACTAATACTGCTTTTTTATTTAGTTATTGCATGTTTTCTAAAAATTTGGTCCTTTTTATATCTTCTATTTCTAAGACAATTTTTTCATGTTTCAGGGATATTTGTAAAGTTCTGTGCCAGCATTTTTATAACAGCTGCTTTAAAATATTTGTCAGATAATTCTAGCATTTGTGTCCTCACAGAGATGATATCCTTTATTTTTCTTTTTTTCATTTAAATTGAAAGCCTCATAGTTCTTCATATGATAAATGTTTTTTGATGGAAATATTGGTATCTTGTATATTGTGGTGAGAGACTCTAGATCTTATTTAAATCTTTTTTACATCGACTTTCTCTGATACTGCTCTAGCAGGCAAGCGTGGGGGCACTGCCTCCTCATGGTCAGGTGTGCAGAGATAAACAGGTAGTTTATTCTACCTCCATTGCCAAATGAGGAGGGAAGGTATTTTGGGGTAAGAGTGGAGTTTAAATTTGTCACCAGGCCTATACTAATATTTCCTTGACTTGGGAATTAGAGTTCATTATTACTACTCATTATGTGACCTCCACTGTCAACAGTGAAGGGATGTGGTTCATGACCTCTAGGTAGTGGTCAAAGTCCCCCCACTCCAGTAGGCATCTTCTGAAAACATCCCTGAAAGGATTTTCAGAGAGCCTTGTTACTGTCAAGTGGGGATAAAAGACCATACTTGCAGTGTCATCTTGACAGCGTAGGGGCTGGAGGTCATTATCATCTGGTAAGAGTGGACAGCCTTCCTAGCTCCTTGGCCTTTTCTGACACCACACCTACCCACATGTTGGGGCACCTTGTTACAGCCTGGTCAGGGTAGAAGCCTAGGATCCCTACTTAGACTCTGGTGACAAGGGCAGGGGTAGGAACAGGTATGTGTGTTTGTTTTGAGGGCAGTGATGGTTTGCTGCAGTAAAGTGGTTATTTTATAAAAGTTGTCTTCCTAGGTTACCTTTTTCCTGGTCTATTAGAGCAGAATTTGAGCTCCTATTGTTATGTGTCTGTTGTCATTTCCAAGTTGCTGGATTCATCAGCTGCAAGTCTACGTTGTATGATGAGTAAAAACAATGAGACCTAGGGAACTCCCTGCCTTATGGTTCCTTGGGTCCTGAGCTCCCCAGCTAGTCTGATTTTTCCAATCGTTCAAAATGTTTTCATGTTTGTTTCATGTATAATATCCAGCACTTTTAGTTGTATTTAGCAGAGTGAAGAGGCAGAATTATATCTACTCTGTCTTCCAGAGGAGTGACTTTCATATACATTTTAAAATTTAATCTTGACAACTACTGCAAGTTAACAATTCACATGACAATTATTTAAATGGGAGAACTGATACATTTAAATAGATTTTTAAATTTTTTAATCACTGACATTTACATACACCCTTTGGCAAGACACCGATCATTCTTGTGTGTTTTATGATCTTCTATAATGTCATTTATTTTTCCTGAGCTTCTTTCATATTAAGACTCTCAGATTTTTGGTTCTCATACATTGCTTAGTGGGCCTGTGCATATATTCTTGTTTAGTTGCTTTGTCATGTCTGACTCTCTGCCACCCTATGGACAGTCATAGGCCCCTCTGTCCATGGGATTCTCCAGGCAAGAATACTGGAGTGGGTTGCCATTTGCTACTCCAGGGGATCTTCCTGACCCAGGAATCGAATCCAGGTCTCCTGCACTGGCAGGTGGATTCTTTACCATCTGAGCCATATGCAAGGAACCCCATGCATGTACTGTGTTTAGTAAGTACTTGCTGAAAAGCAATGAGAATGGATTCTTATACATTTATTATTTCTGGTTAATTTTATTAATCTTTTTATTCAATTTATTGTGGATTATTGGTAAACCTTTCCTTTGCTTTTACAGCATACCCAAAGCCAGATACTAGTATGTGGCTTAGGAGGCTATTACCAGGGCACTCATGGGGCCTCACACGGGCAAGTAGTGCCTATTTTGAAACTGGATGTCTATGCAATTCAGAGTTCCTTTGATATTTTGCAGACCTGCAAATCAGGGCAGACCTGAAATGGTATTTTTGGAAGTAAAGATTTGTGAGCCTCTTCCTGGTTCATAGCAACTCGATTCAGCTTCACCCATCACCTTGAAGTTAGCCCTTCAACAGTCACAGGCACTAATAGCATTTTCTTCCTTTCATTGATTTTTCAAACTGAATGCACAGCCTTCCTCTGACTGGCAGGTGCTATTGTGCTATGCTGCAGTTCTTCCTAGCCTCCTCTATTACCCTGTGTGATGCTGCTCAAATCCCTGATTACCCTTCTGGATACTGCGATGGCAGCTAATAAAAGGATTCTGCAGGTTCAAATTGCCATGGTTCTTCAGTGGCTACATATTCTTCCACTGTTCCTATGTCAGTTTCAACATATGTTCACTGTTACACCTGTTGTTTTTAACACCAGTACCTTTCATTTTTCTCTATAATTCTTTAGTGTTTTACTTGAACTTATCTTAGAATGAGAATTCAATCAGTGTGACACCTTAAACTCGAAACATTTTGATCAGATACTTAAAAGTGTAGTGTACCTCAGTTCAGATTGAACCAGTATGGTCGACTTTGTAAAACTATAGAAAACAAACATATCTGATTTTTGTGAGTCACAAGGAACAAATTCTACAGAAATATACAATTATGTTGATAATGATGGAGCAAGATAATATGGGGCATTGACCTATCATGGCATGTGATCGTGGAGGTGGTCTAATCATGCCATCTTGATATTGTTATGTTAGAGGGCTGGATAACAGATTCCCGGGTACAGTTTTTCCTGCCCCACTGGAATCTTAACCTTAACTATACTAAATGTTAGGTATTGTGAAAAATGCTTTCCATGGATTATTTTATTTAATCCTCATATATGATGTTAGTACTATTATTATTTCACCCCAAATTAAAGAGACTCATATAGGGGTTTCCCAGGTGGTTCAGTGGTAAAGAATCTGCCTGCCAATGCAGTAGAAATGGGTTCTATCCCTGGGTTGGGAAGATCCCCTGGAGGAGGAAATGACAACCCACTCTAGTATTCTTGCCTGGGAAATCCTATGGAGAGAGGAGCCTGTCCGGCTACAGTCCAAGGTATTGCGAAGAGTCAGCCATAATTTAGCAAAGCACACACTCAAAGGACATTCTCAGGATTCAACACCAAATTCATCTAACTTCTGAGCCCATGCTGCTAAGTGTATAATGTACCACCTCTCATCAGCCTGAGTAGATGATTTGCTTGCCTCAATCACGTGTTCAGGATTGTGCGGAAATCAAAGCATTGGCAAAACTGAAGTGATGGCTGGAAGAGCACAGCAGCAACTTTCTTCACCAATTATGAGTAATTAAGTACATATAGTAATATTTTTAAAATGAGTATATAAATTAATTCTACAGATATTCTAAATAATAAGTTAATGTTCAGGAATTTTAATCACTGTACAACTCATTAGACTGGTGCCTTGTGCTGAAATATTAGGAAGTCATTCTTTTTTTTTTTTAAAGATTTATTTATTTTGGTGGGGGGTGTGGGGTGAGGAAGTCATTCTTTACAGCACACTGGGAGACTCTGAGAAACTAAACAGGAGAAGTAAATCTTTGCAAATATGCCCTACTGAACTAAGTACATCTGCGTTCTCGTAGATTTGAGAGTCTACAGATTCACTATATCTGCTTCCATAAAAGCTCCAGTTACCCTCTGCTTTCTCCTTTCTAGCATGACAGTAAGTAATCTAACAGATACTAGCTTCCTTTGGGTCAGTGGTACTCATCCTCTCGGATAAAAGCTGTCCTTCGTCAAGCATGATTTTACCAATTTCAGTTGCTGTGGAAAGCTAATGTGAGGAAGATTTGGGGAAGAACCTGAAAACTATATCCTTTATATTACTGCCAGTCTTTTCTGTTCTTTGGACAGGGCCTATTGATAGTTCAGAAGTATTTAGACAATGTTTGAATTTACAATTTGAAAATGAATATTCATTTCAGGGCTTTGGCCAGGAGCTTTGGAAACAGGGCTATTGAGTCATCTTCCTGGAATTATAGGAGAGAGGGGGAGTCCTGTCCAGGAAATGGGTTCTATCCTGGGTTGGGAAGATCCCTGGAGGAGGAAATGACAACCCACTCTAGTATTCTTGCCTGGGAAATCCTATGGAGAGGAGCCTGTCCGGCTACAGTCCAAGGTATTGCGAAGAGTCAGCCATAATTTAGCAAAGCACACACTCAAAGGACATTCTCAGGATTCAACACCAAATTCATCTAACTTCTGAGCCCATGCTGCTAAGTGTATAATGTACCACCTCTCATCAGCCTGAGTAGATGATTTGCTTGCCTCAATCACGTGTTCAGGATTGTGCGGAAATCAAAGCATTGGCAAAACTGAAGTGATGGCTGGAAGAGCACAGCAGCAACTTTCTTCACCAATTATGAGTAATTAAGTACATATAGTAATATTTTTAAAATGAGTATATAAATTAATTCTACAGATATTCTAAATAATAAGTTAATGTTCAGGAATTTTAATCACTGTACAACTCATTAGACTGGTGCCTTGTGCTGAAATATTAGGAAGTCATTCTTTTTTTTTTTTAAAGATTTATTTATTTTGGTGGGGGGTGTGGGGTGAGGAAGTCATTCTTTACAGCACACTGGGAGACTCTGAGAAACTAAACAGGAGAAGTAAATCTTTGCAAATATGCCCTACTGAACTAAGTACATCTGCGTTCTCGTAGATTTGAGAGTCTACAGATTCACTATATCTGCTTCCATAAAAGCTCCAGTTACCCTCTGCTTTCTCCTTTCTAGCATGACAGTAAGTAATCTAACAGATACTAGCTTCCTTTGGGTCAGTGGTACTCATCCTCTCGGATAAAAGCTGTCCTTCGTCAAGCATGATTTTACCAATTTCAGTTGCTGTGGAAAGCTAATGTGAGGAAGATTTGGGGAAGAACCTGAAAACTATATCCTTTATATTACTGCCAGTCTTTTCTGTTCTTTGGACAGGGCCTATTGATAGTTCAGAAGTATTTAGACAATGTTTGAATTTACAATTTGAAAATGAATATTCATTTCAGGGCTTTGGCCAGGAGCAGTGACTACTGTGAACCACCCAGCCAGTGGTCTTTTACTCCTCCATTTTTGACTCTAACATACATGGATCAACACAAGTTTCAGTGCTGTATCCTAGTAATTTTTGATTATTAATGAGCAAAGAAAACCAATATGCATCATGTACAAGCTTCCCTTGAAACAAAAATTTCAGTTTCTTCTCCCTCTTTTCTTTATCAAAATTGTTAAAATTTCTCAGAATGAGTAGAGTAGACTTTCTGCTCTGTAATTTCCTCTTCCCACCAACTAGTGAAGACAACAGGGATTACTCCAAGTACCCAAAAGGCGGCCACAAAAGATGAGGGTCTTCAAATGGTTAAGCATTGACTATGCATTTTTCTCTGGTCTTTTAATTACCACTTTTACTTCAAAACTTTATTTCTTATACTCATTACAGTACAATTGTTCTTTACCCCTACTTAAGGTACCATTATATACAATGGCATTATAAGTAAATATACTGTTTCACTAAATGTAGCATAACCTTTTATATCCCATACAGTTAGTATTTCATCTTTTTACCTGTTGTATTTTGCGAGGTATGTCATAAGAGTATTGATGCTTTTAATCTTCTTGATGTCTGCCTAGGAATCTGGTGAAAAGGCAAAGAAGTGTTAAGGGGGGAAGATATAAAATCCTAGAGACCAAGGATTAAAAAAAAAAAGGAGGGGGGAGGAGGATTAACTTTCCATCTTTAGGGATTCTTTTACTTTTTAGAGTATCTAACAGATAATTCTTAATTTTCATCATATATTCTATTCATAAAAATTAAAGAACATGGATTTTTTGGTATCAAACAGATATTTACTAAAAGCCTTGAGTATACAGGTGCTACGGAAATACGACTGAAGCAGACTACAAGTTTTCTGTTCGAAATATGCTCAAAAATTATGGAGGGAGGAAAATATACATATTTAGAAACTGAAACTAATACTATATTGAGAAAATCAACTATATATAAATCAATGAAAAGTATATAGAATTAGTAGTCTTTCACTCCAGGTGTAAGAGAAAATGTTCTCTGAAGATCCCTGCACCTACAAAACACCTAATTCTGTGTGAAACTTTTCAGGGTACATTGCAGTTCTTAGGTGAGGGAGTTCTCCTAGGTCTCCTTCCCACTGAATAACAGAAGGAGAGCTCAGTTCAAGAGAGCAGCAAGTGAAAAAAAAAGGTTGTCTTGAGGAAAGATGCGGATATCAGCAATACAAGGGGCTGAAATATTCAGTGTCTAGCAAAAAATTGACCCAAGTACTATTTTAAACCAATATGCATCATGTACAAGCTTCCCTTGAAACAAAAATTTCAGTTTCTTCTCCCTCTTTTCTTTATCAAAATTGTTAAAATTTCTCAGAATGAGTAGAGTAGACTTTCTGCTCTGTAATTTCCTCTTCCCACCAACTAGTGAAGACAACAGGGATTACTCCAAGTACCCAAAAGGCGGCCACAAAAGATGAGGGTCTTCAAATGGATAAGCATTGATTATGCATTTTCTCTGGTCTTTTAATTACCACTTTTACTTCAAAACTTTATTTCTTATACTCATTACAGTACAATTGTTCTTTACCCCTACTTAAGGTACCATTATATACAATGGCATTATAAGTAAATATACTGTTTCACTAAATGTAGCATAACCTTTTATATCCCATACAGTTAGTATTTCATCTTTTTACCTGTTGTATTTTGCGAGGTATGTCATAAGAGTATTGATGCTTTTAATCTTCTTGATGTCTGCCTAGGAATCTGGTGAAAAGGCAAAGAAGTGTTAAGGGGGGAAGATATAAAATCCTAGAGACCAAGGATTAAAAAAAAAAAGGAGGGGGGAGGAGGATTAACTTTCCATCTTTAGGGATTCTTTTACTTTTTAGAGTATCTAACAGATAATTCTTAATTTTCATCATATATTCTATTCATAAAAATTAAAGAACATGGATTTTTTGGTATCAAACAGATATTTACTAAAAGCCTTGAGTATACAGGTGCTACGGAAATACGACTGAAGCAGACTACAAGTTTTCTGTTCGAAATATGCTCAAAAATTATGGAGGGAGGAAAATATACATATTTAGAAACTGAAACTAATACTATATTGAGAAAATCAACTATATATAAATCAATGAAAAGTATATAGAATTAGTAGTCTTTCACTCCAGGTGTAAGAGAAAATGTTCTCTGAAGATCCCTGCACCTACAAAACACCTAATTCTGTGTGAAACTTTTCAGGGTACATTGCAGTTCTTAGGTGAGGGAGTTCTCCTAGGTCTCCTTCCCACTGAATAACAGAAGGAGAGCTCAGTTCAAGTAGAATTGAGCAGCAAGTGAAAAAAAAAAAAAAGGTTGTCTTGAGGAAAGATGCGGATATCAGCAATACAAGGGGGGCTGAAATATTCAGTGTCTAGCATATTTTAATTATTAATTGATGAAAAGGAAGAAACAATACATTTAACACAATTAGGAAACTTCAAGTACTGAAATCAAATTCTTCAAATTCCACCTTTTCCTTTATTCTTCTTTAACAAACTTTTTGCTACATAGTCATCAAAACACAGGAAGGAGTTTAAACAATTAATTATGGAGAGTTGGGAATAACTGAAAGTAGCTTCTTTTTCAGCTGTCCTTAGATAAATATAAAAGTTATGGACAATTTGCATGGATCATTGCTTGTTTAATTCTCTACTGTAATCTTTAAATCAACATTTATCTTGAATCAAGGGAGCAAGGTTTACAGCATGATTACACATTCTTCTAATTGGACTAGATTTGAATATAAAGTAACACTTTTGTCACACAGTTCAAGTCCCAAGTGTGGGATTTAATAAGACTGTATTGTTAAAGGAAAAAGTATCCATGTTGTTTTATTACCAAAATGAGAAAAACTGCAGAAAATTATTTGTCTTATTTGCTTTGGAGGCTGGAAAACTCCATCAAATTCTTCTGCAGACAAAACTATAGTTTAAGTCTTTATTTTAAAAATATATATACATAAAGAGAATTTATCTTCCAGAGGTTAGAGTGGATTTAATATTGTAATATTCTTTGAAAACCACATTAATTTCCTGGGGATATTTTTATGCACCCACCTGATTCATTGGCTGAAATCTCTAATGTTTAATTATTTTCTGCTTTCTCAGCCAAGATAATACTTTTTAAGCTAATTCTGCTTTGTTTCTAATAACAATGCAATATGGAATATGTGAGAACATTTTCTACAATAAAATAGTATCAATAAAGATATTGCTTAGAAAATTGTGAGAATTATCATGAGATGGTTAATGTTTATGGTTTAAATTATATATTTTCTTAGGATGATGTAAAGACCCACTAAAATGTTTTTTTTTTTCCTTTTGAAAAAGTTGGTGTATGTATGTGTGTTACTGATGTAGTTGATTTACAGTATTGTGCTAGTTTCAGGTGTACAGCATAGTGATTTGGGATTTTGCAGATTTGTTGTTGTTATTTAGTTGCTAAGTCATGTCTGAATCTTGTGATCCCATGGACTGTAGCCTGCCAGGTACCTCTGTCCATGGCACTTTCCAGGCAAGAATACTGGAGTGGGTTGCCATTTTCTTCTCCAGGGATCTTCCCCACCCAGGGATCGAACACACATCTCCTGCATTGCTGGCAGAGTCTTTACCACTACTTATCTATTTTATACTAAATTATATAATTCATATGTAGAATCTGAAAAATAATAGAAATGAATCTTTTTCACCAATTTTAATTTCAAAGATCAAAGGAGAATCCAATCCTCTTGACTCTTTTACTCTGAACTTTTCTATTATAGTCATATCTAGTTGTATTCAAAATATCTGAAGACATGATTCATGATGCAAGTTTTTACTTTTACCATGCTAAAATTATGCCTATCAAATATCTAGTAAAGGAGGTGGAATAACAAATGTTTTGGTTTTAGTTCTGCAAAGAGGCCCCTTTGTCTTTCTTTAGAAGATAAGCTCCTTGATGCCATGACTCACCTGGTTTCCCTAAGGACATGACGTAGCACACAGAGACGGTCAGTGAATGAAGGTTAGAGGTTTAATTTAATGAATCGTACCGTTGTTATTGAGACTTCATATTTCCTATATTATGTGCTCATGCTCAATTGCTTCAGTTGTGTCTCTTTCCAACTTTAGATACAATACACTATATTGTTAAAAAGTAGTAAAAATAAATCTACCACTAATCTAAGGACATGGACCATATGAAATATTTATACATTGCATCTTGTAACCTTTAATAATGTCAGACCAAATCTGGTGGTTTTAAACTCGATTTCATGCCAGTGCTCTGTATAGCCAGCCTTCACTACAAGGAGTGTGTGTTCAACAACTATGCTCCTCCTAAAATGCCTTCTTAAAGCCTGGTTAATGTTTATGGTTTAAATTATATATTTTCTTAGGATGATGTAAAGACCCACTAAAATGTTTTTTTTTTTCCTTTTGAAAAAGTTGGTGTATGTATGTGTGTTACTGATGTAGTTGATTTACAGTATTGTGCTAGTTTCAGGTGTACAGCATAGTGATTTGGGATTTTGCAGATTTGTTGTTGTTATTTAGTTGCTAAGTCATGTCTGAATCTTGTGATCCCATGGACTGTAGCCTGCCAGGTACCTCTGTCCATGGCACTTTCCAGGCAAGAATACTGGAGTGGGTTGCCATTTTCTTCTCCAGGGATCTTCCCCACCCAGGGATCGAACACACATCTCCTGCATTGCTGGCAGAGTCTTTACCACTACTTATCTATTTTATACTAAATTATATAATTCATATGTAGAATCTGAAAAATAATAGAAATGAATCTTTTTCACCAATTTTAATTTCAAAGATCAAAGGAGAATCCAATCCTCTTGACTCTTTTACTCTGAACTTTTCTATTATAGTCATATCTAGTTGTATTCAAAATATCTGAAGACATGATTCATGATGCAAGTTTTTACTTTTACCATGCTAAAATTATGCCTATCAAATATCTAGTAAAGGAGGTGGAATAACAAATGTTTTGGTTTTAGTTCTGCAAAGAGGCCCCTTTGTCTTTCTTTAGAAGATAAGCTCCTTGATGCCATGACTCACCTGGTTTCCCTAAGGACATGACGTAGCACACAGAGACGGTCAGTGAATGAAGGTTAGAGGTTTAATTTAATGAATCGTACCGTTGTTATTGAGACTTCATATTTCCTATATTATGTGCTCATGCTCAATTGCTTCAGTTGTGTCTCTTTCCAACTTTAGATACAATACACTATATTGTTAAAAAGTAGTAAAAATAAATCTACCACTAATCTAAGGACATGGACCATATGAAATATTTATACATTGCATCTTGTAACCTTTAATAATGTCAGACCAAATCTGGTGGTTTTAAACTCGATTTCATGCCAGTGCTCTGTATAGCCAGCCTTCACTACAAGGAGTGTGTGTTCAACAACTATGCTCCTCCTAAAATGCCTTCTTCAAAGAGGAACCTTGTTTCATGTTGTCTATAATAAACAAGATGAACTGCAATGCTGTTTTCTTGCTCTTAAGTATATCATCAGCTGTGTTGATTTATGTTTATCTCATAAAATATTATCAGGCAAACTAAAGTACAAAACCTTTATAAAATAAGAATAAACAAGAGAAAGTCTAGCTATTAGACTGTTGGTTGTTAGACAATTTCACTTCCTTGTCTCTCCATTTTTCTTTTTTTTTCCTCTCTCTATATTAGGAATATTCCATAACACACATCCAATCTGCATTTTTTTTCAACTGGTCTCTTTCCTTGATAGTCTGAACAGGCTGTGCTGCACACTGTGAGTTATGGCAAAATTTCCAAAGAGATTTTGCCTGGTTTGAGTCCCTTCAATAGTCTGATTCATTCTTTTTAATTAAAAATTTTAAAATCAAATAAAAAATTACAGGGTGACCTTGAGGAACAAAAATCATTATATATTTTTGAAGACACCTTTTGGATTTGAAATCCAAAGATGTTCCTGAACTCTTTTGTATTTAATTGTATTTAAGCACTTGCAATTTTAGATAAATAGATTGGCAATGAAGACGGACCAACAAAGGAACAGCTTCTTCCCTTAGTAGTTAGTAGCAAATTATTAGCTTTTAAGGAAAATTGCCTCCTTTTACCCTGCTTTGAAATACGCATTCTCTTTGCTGATAGCACATTCTGTCTTTTTTGCCATGTAGAACCCTATATGTTATTTGTTTGCTTCCCTTCACATTGATTCCAAAGCACAGCAACCAAGGTAACACTAAAGAGAATTAGGCTTACATTAGAATATTCTCTTTTTTACTCTTAGTCCCAAATTAGCATTGTGCACCTTAGATAAGCCATCACTGTCACTTGAGCAAAGTCGATATTAAGTTTACCAGAAATCACAATATCTAAAGCCAAATATATCTCAGCATAGAGATAAAAGAGTCATAGTGAAGCATGACCAGAGGAGAGCAATTCAATAGGGAGCCTCCGGGAAATCATATTCCAAGACAGGTATTGACGTGGCTCAAGCAGCTTAACCTGTGGACGAGACAACATGATCAGCATCTTTAGGGGACTGCCATGCTGCCCACTGGGCTAAGGAGGCCACTCTGATCAGTATTTTTACAGTCAGAAGACCTTACATGGTTACGAAAACAGGTAAAAGCAGTGTGATGAACTGGGAAGAGTCCAGCGATGCAGCACTGAAACATGTACTTTACCAGATAAAACTAGATAACCAGTGGAAATTTGCTGTAGGATGCCAGGAGCTCACATCTGGTGCTCTGTCCGTCTAGAGGGCGTGGGATGTGGGTGGGAAGGCAGTTCCAGAGTGAGGGGACATATGTAGACCCGTGGCCCATTCATGTTGACGTATGGCAGAAACCAGCACAGTACTGTAAAGCAATTATCCTTCCATTAAAAAAAATTTTTTTTTTTAAAGTCTAGCTTTAGAGTGTGACAACCTTCACTTGGAATCCTGTTTCTTCCTCTGTGATTGGGCACATAATTAACCTATCTCTCTGCACCTTAATTTCCTCATCTGGCAAGTGGAAGTGATAAAAGAATGTTTTGAAAATGAATACCAGTCACTTACATAAAGCACCTAGTGGAGGGCCTAGTGTTAACTAACAAAGTAGTTGGAGTCTGAATGTCCGTAAACAAAGGGAGGAAAGAGGGCTCTTCCTGGGCGGGGAGTAGGAACTGAGCATGGAACAAAGGGGAAAAAATACTATAATACCCTCAGTGAAGCCACATTGGAGATCCAGGGACTAGATCAGAACACCAAACCAAAGAATAAAGAAAAAGCAGTCTCAGTGGTAATCCTGCAAAACTGGACAGGTGAGACGGAATGCACAGTTTGAATGAACGAGAAGTTGGAGCCTGTGCTGTTTTGTTTTGCTAGTGTTATGGCGAATATCATAATTTAAGGAAAAGTTAAAAGAATGATCAGGTGCCATGTTTACATTAGCAACGTAGTAAAAGCAAACTTGCCGTATGTGTGAAAAGCTACAAATTATTGATGTCATTTGACCCAATAATTCACTAAGAAGCTAACTAAAGAAATAATCAGAAACATAAATAATTGACCAAAATTTTCACTACAGTATTCATAATATCTAATGTAGAAATTACTTAGACATTCAGTGGAAGAATGCTTAAAGAACATATGGCATCCACAGTCCAGTCTCTTATACAGTCATCACCATGTTATTTAGAAAGAATTCCCAGCGACCTGGAAAATACTTATTATGTAATGATATTAAGCCCAAAACAGTAGGCTATGAAATTTTAATGATACATAAATGTTGTGTGTGTACGGGCACATGCATGCCTCTATGTATACATTAATTTTTTTTAAAAAAGCCTGGAAAGAAAGACTACAAAATATGACGGACCTGTATAACTAAAGCTCACTTATTGTGAATATATGTATATTTTTATGTTTACAATAAACAACTATTATTCTTGTAATCAGAAAAGCACAGAGTTGTTGATAACAGTCTTTTTAGGAAGCTCTCTTATTATAATATCATCATTTTAAAGTGTCTGTGAAATACAAACTTAGAACACAATTTGTTGAATAAATATTCTAGCAAAATCCATACTCTACTGTGAGTAGGTAAAGAGCTGGAGTACTTGGAGGCTGCCTCATAAATAATCACTCTCCTCTTGATGAATCCTTCCTGGTCTGGTGCAGTTCAGTAATTCTTTACCATGTGTCCTGTTTGCCAGCTGCTCATCTCCCTCACGCTGCCCAGGTCACTGACATTCATGCTTCTAATGGCACAGCATAAACAGAAAAGAAAGCTACAAGCCTGGGTCATAGTTTTAACCAAAACCTAAAATTAAAAACGGACAAAATAGGTCATACATCACGATGCACTGTTTTCTTATTGTAAACATATTATTATTGTATTATTGAAATCCATGTTACTGTGACTGGGATCACTCTATTAAAAAGAAAACTTTAACAGGTTTCAAAAGCTTGTTACAGTTTGAACAGACTTGAGATAAGCCCAGTATAAATTTGGAAACATGGGTTCCATGTGTGGTTCAGACTAGCTGTAGACTATTACTTCCCTTTGAGCTGGTTTCCCTGTTTGGAAAAATATGAGTTGGTTGGGGACCATCACCTCTCCACCATGCCATGTTCCCCTTGGATACTAGAAATTCAAGACTTAGAAATCTGAGATAATTAAATCTAGTGTTTTCAGTGTAGTCTAAGTTTCATAAGCTGAAAGTATTCATTCCTCTTCCAAACAACGGACTACTGTTCTGTATATCAAGGGCCACAATGGGCTGTGAACAATGAACAAAAGTTTGACTCAGTGGTACTGGATGAATTATATAAGCCTCAAAGAACCTAGTTGTAGCAAATTAATCAAAATGTATCCATTGTCTGTGTATGCCTTTTTGAAGCTGAGTTTCTAGTGTGTTTGAAAGATGACCATCACTCATTTGTGAAACTGATATATGCTTTCCTGATATAAGAATATACACCTTGAATGTTTTTTTTTTCTTTTTGTAATCAGAAAAGCACAGAGTTGTTGATAACAGTCTTTTTAGGAAGCTCTCTTATTATAATATCATCATTTTAAAGTGTCTGTGAAATACAAACTTAGAACACAATTTGTTGAATAAATATTCTAGCAAAATCCATACTCTACTGTGAGTAGGTAAAGAGCTGGAGTACTTGGAGGCTGCCTCATAAATAATCACTCTCCTCTTGATGAATCCTTCCTGGTCTGGTGCAGTTCAGTAATTCTTTACCATGTGTCCTGTTTGCCAGCTGCTCATCTCCCTCACGCTGCCCAGGTCACTGACATTCATGCTTCTAATGGCACAGCATAAACAGAAAAGAAAGCTACAAGCCTGGGTCATAGTTTTAACCAAAACCTAAAATTAAAAACGGACAAAATAGGTCATACATCACGATGCACTGTTTTCTTATTGTAAACATATTATTATTGTATTATTGAAATCCATGTTACTGTGACTGGGATCACTCTATTAAAAAGAAAACTTTAACAGGTTTCAAAAGCTTGTTACAGTTTGAACAGACTTGAGATAAGCCCAGTATAAATTTGGAAACATGGGTTCCATGTGTGGTTCAGACTAGCTGTAGACTATTACTTCCCTTTGAGCTGGTTTCCCTGTTTGGAAAAATATGAGTTGGTTGGGGACCATCACCTCTCCACCATGCCATGTTCCCCTTGGATACTAGAAATTCAAGACTTAGAAATCTGAGATAATTAAATCTAGTGTTTTCAGTGTAGTCTAAGTTTCATAAGCTGAAAGTATTCATTCCTCTTCCAAACAACGGACTACTGTTCTGTATATCAAGGGCCACAATGGGCTGTGAACAATGAACAAAAGTTTGACTCAGTGGTACTGGATGAATTATATAAGCCTCAAAGAACCTAGTTGTAGCAAATTAATCAAAATCCGTATCCATTGTCTGTGTATGCCTTTTTGAAGCTGAGTTTCTCTAGTGTGTTTGAAAGATGACCATCACTCATTTGTGAAACTGATATATGCTTTCCTGATATAAGAATATACACCTTGAATGTAGGCCAAGTTTAATTATTCCTCTTAGAAAGCACGCCTTTCACTGCAAATGAAAAATTCCTCCCTAAAAGAAATTACTGTATTCACACACCTGCTTATTGTAAATTATTTCAGGATTGCCTCTAGTTCATCATTTATCTTTAGTTTCAAAATGGAGCATTTTTACTCAAGGGAAAGATACTTAGAAGGAAAGACAGGATACATATTTCTCTTCTCATCATGAATGAAGCTAAGCTATCTTCCAGGTACTTCTCATTTAGTTTAGGAGTCAACTTTAAAATCGATACAAAGCAAATTACTATGTATTGTGAAATCACGGATAACGGAAGGATAAAGCAAGGATGAAGGAAAAAGTGGGCTGTGATAATTTGAGGAATCCATAGACAACTTCATAGAATACTGGACACATGGACACATGTGTAAGTGACACGACCACTTATACAAGGTCAGAGCGGTTATTCATCAAAATCTTTACCTTGTAAATGAACCCCAGCCTAGATTTAGTGCCTGGGCTATTTGTGTGCAAAGGCACTTAATCACTTTCCACCTTCTAGAATTATAATGTATTTGTTTATTATTATATAGAAGTATCAATCAAGACTAGCCAAACTCATTTCTAAAATGCAACTAAAAGTAGTTATAATTAAACTGATTAGAATACAAATTTCAATCATCATCTTTTATATAGAAAATGAATTATATACTAGATATAGTTTCCCCACATTCAGTATTCACACATTCATTCATCTACTCATTTTACAAATCCAGTGAAATGTGGACATTGTGTTTGCCACTATGTCTGTGGTTACTCACGCACACATAAAACACAGAAATTTAAGAACTAGGAGACTTTAAGAGGCCTGAGACACTAGTTTTAATCTTAGTACTTAAATACATTATATTTCCTAAAGAAGCCCCATGCAATTTCTCTTTTACTATTCAACACAGTCCAATCAAATGGCAGAGCGTAATTTTCCTCCCTTTCAAACTGGGTGGGCTATAGGATTCACTTATAACAGCTAAAAATGTAGCAGAATGGATGCTCTGTGACTTCCAAGCCTAGATAAGAAAATGTCAGACATCATCTGCATAATTTTCCTGAGACCAACATATTGAAGGGGCTACATGTAGACACTTTATTCAATAGTCCGACCTGATCCCAGGTTTCTTGGAGTCATCCTTTCTGAGGTTTCAGGAATGCGATTATAGAGATCCTGGACCCTAGAGACCATGGGTTTCACCTCAGTCAGTGCCATGAAGAGCAGAATCATCATCCAGCTGCTGTTGCTTAATAGCTCAGTCGTGTCTGACTCTGCGACCCCATGGACTGCAGCCCACCAGGCTCTCCTGTTTATGGCATTTACCAGACAAGAATACTGGAGTGGGTTGCCATTTCAGTTCCTTAACTACAGTATATGTAAAATGTACTAAAACAGTTGTGGTTTTAAGTCAGTTTTAATAAGGTAGTTAGGCTTCGCAGCAATAGTAACTGAGATAAATATGCAACATAATAGCTATGTCACTGTTGAAAAGTTACCCACTTTCTCTGAACTTTATTCTTATTTGTAAAATGACAATATGAATACAGGTCCTTCCCAACCAGCCTAAAATAAAAGGAGGATAATGGCTGTGGGAGTGCATTATGATACAACATAATGGCAAAGCATTATCTGTATCTGTCTGTCTAATGTAGACGTCAGTCTAATGTTTCTAACATTCAAAATACCATGATCGTCTGCATTACATGTTGATGGTCACGTGGTTTTAAGGCATGTACCGCGCTGACATGTAACTTCAGTCTTGGTGGCTACATTTTGCAAACTCTCCTTCTTCTGAACAGAGACACTAATTACCTCCGTAGTTCGAGAGCTTCTAGTTTCTCTGAGTCAGATGGACTGAGCACTAAGATCTCCTTCATCGGATTGTTTCCAACAATTAGAGGTGTCATTTTAGCACCTATTTTCCTCAAGCCCACATTCCTCTTTCATCCTCTCAGCAAGTTGAATACCAAGTTAGTCTCATTTCTTAACCTTTCCTTCATGCAATACTTTTTGGGTCAAGAAATTGAAGTTGCAAATGAGGTCAGTGTAGTGCTGCCATGTTTAATTCTCAGAGCTAATTGGTATCTCTAACATAGCCTGGACTGCACAGCCTCTAGGTTTCAGTCTTCCCCAGTTTCAGTAACTTCATTTTAGATATTTTCTTAAGCCCTTTTTCCACACTGACTCTTAAGAGACACAATTAGATGTGTTTTCAAAATGGCTTTCCGAGCTGAATCGCAGGCAGGTTTGCTGGGCTCTTCTGCCTGAGTTCTTCTAAGTGTGAAAATGTCAATATTCACTTCTCCATGGTCAGAAAAAACTCAACACATATTGTTGCATGCAGTGAAGTATCCTGGTGGTGGCTACAGATTGAACCTTTGATCACACATCTCTGATAAGTAAATTCTAGGCTGTGGGACTGAATTTGCATATACCTCTCTGAGTTCAAAGTTCATTTGGAGGGCAAGTCCATACAGGTATACTACTCATGAAAGAAAACATGCTATTACAAATGCTGTATTTATTGAAGGGGAAAAGTTGAGGAAGTAGGGTGAAGTTATTCTCCTTTCTGAAGTTTTATCTATACTATTTCTTTGGCGGGGTGGGGGGGGCACTTCTATTGGTCTTTCATTTATCTATTTTCATCCATCTTCTTTTGCCTGCGGGGGCCTCCCATCACAGTGGCCTCTGTCGCTGCAGAGCACCGGCTCTGGGCGCATGCGCTCCAGAGCTCCGGCTTGGTAGTTGGACACATGGGTCCAGCCGCTCCGTGGCATGTGGGATTGTGCACTGCAAGGCGGTGTCCTTACCCATTGGACTACCAGGGAACCTTATACTACTACTTTAAATACTGATCCATGGGGACATATTTTAATTGTGATAGTAATGATAAAATGTATGTGTACATACAAAATTTCAGAATTACATATCTTCAGAGTAGGTTATATCTATATAAATGATAACTAGATACAGTGTTGATTCAAGACAGAAAACTAAAGAAATGGGTAGATGGATGGAATGGGGGGGGATATGACTAATCTGGGACCATACATATCTGTAAACAACAAAAGAATGTAAAAGTAAAAAAAAAAAAATGGGTAGGTAGTACCTTTACTCGCTGTCTTATGCACGAAATATATTCTCTCCCTCTGAGATGCTGTTCCTCCCATTTCTACACATCATATGCAGTCCCACCCAGATAGCTGTCTGTCTTGAAGATTTTTTCAACATCCTCAGTCATAACTGTCCCAGTTTTCTGTCTCCTTACCAGGTTTTGTGAAGCTGTCTCATCATGCCTTATATTCTGCCTTATATATTTTATATATGTCCATGTCTTAGCTTCCCAACCAACCAACCTTCCATAGCAGTACTCAATTCCGTTAGTCTGTTAAACATACATCACACATTTGTAATCATTTTTTGTTTAAAGGAAAACTCTCCTAGTCACTGGTAATTGTGTATTCATTTCTAGGGCCTAGCATGATAGTTTAATTTTTAAACTAAAATATTATGGTCCATTTTTATCAGAGGATACCTTCTTTCCTAGAGAGTTGTACTCTAAAATCAACAAAAATTCTCTCCCCACATCTATTTGTACCTTTCAGGTCATCGGCTTCTTTTCTGGAATTTCAGTCAGCTTTGTCTTTAGGAATGTGAATTTACATATAAAACTTTGGCTATTTGGAGATTTCTACAAAGTCCACAGTAGGTTCTCACTTAAATGATGGCTTGTGAATTTGGGCAGCCTTTTTCAGTCAACACCAGCATTCTGTGGAGTTTTACTTTCCTTGTTTCAGCACCTATGCTTCTAATCCCCATAAACTAGTTAAACAGTAATTTCTTTGTGGGAAACATGACTCCAAGATACAGCTGATATTTCTCTTGATAAAAGAAGGGAGGGAGCAAACAGTATAGAGTCTTAAGAAAGTGACAGTCCTTAGAAAGAACAAAAAGCAATAAAATTGTGACTAAATTAAAGAGAGGAATACATTTCATGGTAACTCACATTTTTGGCATCGACAAGCCAACCAACCATATGCTCTATATAGAAATAAGAAAAATATCATTTCTCTATTTAATTTGCTTGAAAACACTGCTCATGAAGTGCTAGATAAAACATTATGAGTCTGAAAGATTTATCTACTTTTTAAAGATAGATTGCATTTCATGGGGAGAAACATACTGGTGTCAACTAAGCATTTCATGAAGCTCTTAAGACTTAGCTTTTACTCCCCAAAAGTTGTCAAACATAATCTTTCATTATTATGACAGATCTGTTTATGTATCATCAAACTGAATTTAAGAAGGGTAAAGTGACAAGGTCTGGATTTCAGAAGATCTCCGTATTTCAGTGCAGAAAAAGCTCAGTTTATTTTGACTTTTTGAGGGTTATTCTTTCACTTTTAAATTATTCATCTGTAAGTTTTATTTGCCTCCTCTAATTCCCTATGCATTAGGAATTAATATTTGTTATGATGTGATCATTTTTCATTCAGTTTTCTGAGATATTCCAACTATTGAACTTAACATTTTCAACTATGTAAAGAAAGCAAAGAATTTAAAGCTTCGCTGTCTCTCCTGGTATTTTTTGACCGAGCTAGAATTACTTTTAAGTGTATTTTCTCGAGCATATGTATTGCCTTCAGACATATTTTCAGTGAGAGACCTAAGCAAGTATCCTTTTTTTTTGTTTTAAGTTTTTCATTCTTTAACTTCTAGGCAGTCACTGCCCAGTAACTACATTTATTTTCCTGTTAAGTAACAGAATTTCCCTATGGGCTGTATAACTTTAAGATAAACTGTTGATTTCTAATTATGTATTGAATTTTGCCACTGTACACGTTATAGAAAACCAGGAAGAATTATGTTTGCACAAAGCTTGTATTGGAAGTAATATTTTTTATGTTTGCCATGGTGAGTTACTTTATTGATTTCACAGCACCATTTGTTTTATTCCTTATAAATATGAAGTCTGTGTTTTGGTTATATCTGAAAGGTTAACTCTGGAAACAGTCTGTTTAAATATCTTAAAGGGGTTGAGCAAGAACCACAACTTAGAATACCTTAGCTTCCTATTGCTAGGACTAGTATATGGGTATGTGTGTGTTTATAACAGGTAAGTGAAATTAATTCCTTAGTTTATAGTAGATTTAACATGTACTAGCTTCCCTGGTAGCTCAGAATAGTAAAGAATCTGCCTGCAAAGTGAGAGACCCGGGTTCAATTCCTGGGTGAGAAGATGCCCTGGAAGAGGGCGTGGCAACTCACTGAATCCCATAGTCAGAGGAATCTGGCAGGATAGAGTCCATGGGGCTGAAAAGAATCAGACGTGACTGAGCAACTAAGCATAGGATACATGCAAATAATCTTTCTGTATTTCTAGAAACAGTGATGACTAAGATATGGTCCTGTTTCAGAAAGAATTCACAGTTTGTTTATTGTTCCAGAAGAAACATCACTTCTGAGCACAAGACAGACATACTGGATAACACCTACCAGTGCTAGACACATAATAGACTCTGGATAAATATTTGTGTTATGGACACTTCTCTTGTTCAGGGACTTTCAACACTGAAGTTCTGGACACTGACTGCCTCTCCCTCTGTGATTGCTTCTCCTCCCATACTTCAGCGGCCAAAATATGCTGAAAACCTTCTCTCTTCATCCTGAAATTCGATTCCAAATTTCAGATCTGCATGTCCCACTCTCTGTAGCTGTAAATAGATGCCTCAGGGGCTCTTCAAATTCAGGAGTCCCATTGGTGAACTCAGGAGCTTCAGCTGTCCTTCTCTAGCCCCACTATATACACGTGGTCTGCTCTTATCTGTTCCTAATCTTACTTAAGGGCATCGCCATTGTAAACAAACTCCACTGCTGCTGCTGAGCCACTCCATTCATGTCCGACTCTTTGTAGCCTCATGGACTGCAGCCTGTCAGGCTCCTCTGTCCATGGAGTTCTCCAGGCAAGAAGACTGGAGTGGGAGAGAAAGACAAGCACAGGATACTAACACATATACATGGAAACTAGTAGGATGGTAATGATAACACACACAGTGAAGCGATGAAAAAAACAGACATGGAGAATAGACCTATGGACATTGTGGGGAATGAACAGTGGGTGGGAGGCGTAAAGGCAGTAGCATGAAAACCTATACTATCATATGTGAAGAAAATAGCTGTTGTCATTGCGCTGTGAGAAAAGGAGATCCTGCAGGGGCGCTGTGCGACGGCCTGGAGGGGTGGGATGGGGGGTACTGGGAGCGGGGTGGAGGAGGGAAGGGCCCAGGGATATACATTTGGCTAATCTGGGATCATACATATCTGTAAACAACAAAACTCTGTAAAAGTAAAAAGTAAAATAAAAATTAAAAAAAAGAATACTGGAGTGGGTTGCCATGCCCGCTCTGCAGTCAGATTCTTCACCACTGAGCCATCAGGGAAGCCCCATATAGGGCGTATATATAGATACACATACACACATACTAGAAGTGTGAACCTTTTGAATAATAATACATAAAATATTAAAACAACATAAATGACAACAAACTTTTAAGACTTAAACCAACAAAGTTTGGTTTTACACAGAACTATTTAATTACTGATATTATTTGAGAATACTGGAGTATGGAGATGGTAATCTCCAGCTTTTACTTGGGTTTATTCTTATACCAAAACTCTTTGCACACAGTGCCTCCCTTTATTGCCTGCACTGGGTGCAGGCCACTCACCTACCCCGCCTGTGGGAAGCCACTGATCCTTTCTAAATTTTGTACTCTAAAAACACCAATCTTTCCCTTCCTTTCTTCCCTCCTTCCTCCCTGTCTCTTTCTTTCCCTTTCTTATTATACAGTTGGTAAAGTTTACTTTCCATTTGCAGTTACTAGGAAATATTGGCTCAAGTCCCTATGTTTTACAGTACATCCTTGAGCTCTTCTTACACCTAATAATTTGTGCGCCTCCCAACCTCTATATTGCCCTTCCCTTCTCCCCCTTCCCTGCTGGTAACCAGTATTTCTTTTCTATATCTATGAATCTCATTTTAAGCTATATTCTCTACTTTGTTGGATTCTTAGATTCAATAAGTTTATCATACAGAATTTCTCTTTCTCAAAGTTATTTTACTTTGTATAATACCCTCTAGTTGTGCCAGTGGCATTATTCCATTCTTTTTCATGGCTGAGTAGTAGTCCCTACAGCTTCACCAGAGCTTCAATGGTAGAGAATCCAGCTGCCCCTCTTCAGGTGTCTATTCTATTCTCTCTTACCTTTCACCATTATCTAGTTGTGTGTGTGTGTGTGTTTTTAATTAATACCTTGCCTAAAATCCCTCCATGATAAGGAGGCTGTACTTAAGTGTCTGTGGAAATGAGAATCCTCCCACTTTCCTTCTCCAAGGTGTTCTTATGCACCTTGAAGACCTCCCAGAGATGTTGCCTTTCTGCAGCCCAGTGTCCAGCCCTGGGCTACTTCAGGTTATCTAAAACCTTGTCTAGGCGGTGAGCTCCCCCAAAACAGTGGTCTTTGTTTCCAGTGCCCTCCAACCTCTTTCCAAATGCCTCATTCTACCAAAGTCCAGAGATCAGGCTTCTTTCTCCACTAAATAATAGCTTAGTGGTTTTAAAAAAGGAAACGGAAAGAAGAACAAATTCAGCTGATCTAAGAAGAAAGGGCTTCTCTGGTAGCTCCATGGTACAGAATTCACCTGCAATACAGGAGACATGGGTTCGATCCCTGGGTGGGGAAGGTCCCCTGGTAAAGGGAATAGCAACCCTCTCCAGTGGCCTTCACTGGAGCAACCCATGTTTAGAGGAAATTGGTGTGCTACAGTCTGTATGGTCTCACAGCATCCAACAAGACTGAAGCACAATTACAGGCACAAGAAGGGCAATGTGAGTAATAATAAGCAGAAAGCCAGTAATCAGTGAAGTGGAAAACAGCAAAATATTTTTTAAAAATCAGCAATGCTACATGGTGCTGTTTTGTTAAATTCAAAAAAATCAGTAATTCTCTAGCCGAACTAATGGAAACAAATAAGACCCAAAGTAGCATAGGAAATGAAAAAACTTCATCATAGTAGTAAAGAACAAAACTCTGTACAAAGGAAATAAAAAAATATTCATTACTGACCCCATGAATGTTAAAAAGATACAGGAATGCTGTGAACAAAGTTACGGCCATACAGAGTTAATAACTTAGATTAAATGACCCAATTTTTTGGCAGGCATAAATTATGAATATTAACTCAATAGAAACAGATAAGCTGAACGTCATTAAAAGAATTAGTACTTTGAAATCTTCCAGAAAAACACCTTGTCCAGATGGCTATCTTTATGTTTTCTATCAAAAACTTAAGGAAGACTTAGTACCAATTTGACAAAATCTCTCTCAGAAAATAAAAGAGGGAACACTTCTCAATGCATCTTATGAGGCCAGCATTGTCCTTATATCAAGATTAGAAGACATTTGAAGAAAACTATATGCCACCATTTCTTATGAACGCAGATATAAAAATTCTGAATAAATTGCTAGCAAATTATATATAATGAGATTGTAATGCAGTATAACTAGATGGAGTTCATCCCTGGAATATACAGCTGTTTCTGCATGAATGAATCAATAGTGCAAGTTGTCACATTAACAGACTGAATAAGAAAGACAATGTGATTTTTTTAAAATTTTGCCTCTTTTATTGGGTTTCTATTTATTTATTTTCATCCATCTTTATTCTTTGGCCTGTGTGGGCCTCCTATCACAGTGGCCTCTCTCGTTACAGAGCACTGGCTCTGAATGCATGTACTCCAGAGTGCTGACTCATAATTGGACACACCGGTCCAGCCACTTTGCAGCACATGGGATCTTCCCAGACCAGGGATTGAGCCAGTGCCCCTTGCACTGCAAGGTGGACTCTTTATACACTAGACCACCAGGGGAGCCCGGAAATAGGATTCTTAATATATGCAGACAATGCATATGAAAAACTACACACTTCATCATAAGAACTCTCAAAAATCTAGAAATAGAAGAAAATTTTATCATCCTAATAAAGTATATGTATGAAAACTCTGTAGCTAATGTGATACTTAGTGGAGACTGGATCCTTTCTTGCTAAGATAAGGAAGAAAGAGATTCTTTCTTAGCACTTTTCTTCAGCAGTGTACCAGAGATTCTAGCTAGCACAATGAGACCAAGGAATATTTAAATGTGCAGAGATTGGAAAGGAATAATGTCTTTATTCAAATATATATAAGTATCGATAGGAAATCACATAATACCCCTGAAACTAACAAGTATATACAGACGTCAAATGCTTTCCTGTATGCCAATAATAAAAATTTAAAATTGGATTTTTTAGAAAAAACAGTACGTACAGTAGCACCCAAAAATAATATACTTAAATATTAGTTTAGTAAAATATGTGTGGGATCTATACACAGAAATAATACAATACTGATAAAAGAAATCAAAGTAGATGTAAAGAAACTGAGAGATAGTTCATGTTAATGGATTAGAAGACCCAATATTGTAAAGAAGCCAGTTCTTCTCCATTTGATTTTTCGATTCAACATAATCCTGATTAAATACCTAGGAAGGCTTTTTGCAGAGGATAGGGTAGATATTGTCAAGTTGACTCTGACTTATACAGCAAGCAAAAGACCTATAGTAGCCAACACAATTCTGAAAAAGAAGAACATGACCCATGGAATGAAACATGGATAACTTCAACTTTACTGACATTAAAAACTTTTTCTCTGGGCTTCACCTGGTGGTCCAGTGGGTAAGGACACTGCCTTGCAGTGCAAGGGGCGCCGGTTCAAGCCCTGGCCTGGGAAGATCCCACGTGCCACGGAGCGGCTGGACCGATGTGTCCAATCACCAAGCCGGAGCTCTGGAGCGCATGCGCCCAGAGCCGGCGCTCTACGACGACTGACGCCACCGCGATGGGAGGCCCACAGGAGCCAAAGAACAAAGACGGATGAACATAGAGAAACGAAAGACCAATAGAAGTGGCCTGCTCCCCTCCCTCCCCAACCTGACCCCCGCCCAAAATAAATAAATAAATAAATCTTTAAAAAAAAAACAAAAACAAAATTTTTCTCTGTAAAATACACACTTAGGAAAATCCGAAGATACAGACTGATAAAAGAACTTGTATCCAAAATACTCAAAGAACTCTTAAAACTCAAAAATGAGAAAACAATCCAATTTAAAGTTGTGCAAAAGATCTGACCCCATACCTCACCGAAGAAGACCTACAACGAAGATAGCAAATCAGTAGGTGAAAAAAGGCCCAATATTGTCTGGCATTATGGGAAAGGGGAAGAGTTTTGTGTTCCACTGCAGGCCTTGTGCTCCTAAGTAACTAGCAGGGTCAGCCAGCCTTCAGTGTGCCCCTCAGGACACAGCTAGGTGGGACTTCCTTGGTTTTCTATGAAGCTCTCACTTCCTGGTGGCCACTGATTGCTTACCTAACCAGGAGGCATAACGCTATCTAAAATTTTCAATGGCAAAACACAACAGACAATCATTGTTTAGTCACTAAGTCGTGTCTGACACTTTGTGACCCCATAGGCTTTAGCCCACCAGGCTTCCCTGTTCTTCACTATCTCTGAGAGTTTGCTTAGACTAATGTCCATTGAGTTGACGATGCCATCCAACCATCTCATCCTCTGTCACCCTCTTTTCCTCCTGCCCTCAATCTTTCCCAGAATCAGGGTCTTTCCCAATGCATTGTTTCTTCATATCAGGTTACCAAAGTATTGGAACTACAACATCAGTCCTTCCAATGAATATTCAGGGTTGATTTCCTTATAAGACTGGCTGGTTTGATCTCCTTGCTGTCCAAGGCACTCTCCAACACCACAGTTAGGAAGCATCCATTCGTCACTGCTCAGCCTTCTTTATGGTCCAGCTCTCACATCTGTACATGACTACTGGACAAATCATAGCTTTGACTATACTGACCTTTGTTGGCAATGTGATATCTCTGCTTTTTAGTACACTGTCTGCATTTGTCATGGCTATTCTTCCAAGGAGCAAGTGTCTTTTAATTTCATGGCTGCAGTCATGGTCTACAGTGGTGGATGAACCTAGAGCTTCTTATACAGAGTGAAGTCAGTCAGAAAGAGAAAGATATATATTGTATACTAACACATATATATGGAATCTAGAAAGATGGTACCAATGAATGTATATAGAGGGCAGCAATGGAAAAATAGACAGAAAACAGACTTATGGACATTAAGGGGAGGGAGGAATAGGTGAGATGTATGGAGAGAGTAACATGGAATCTTGCAATACCACATGTAAAAGAGATAACCAATGGGAATTTGCTGTAACGCTCAGGGAATTCAAACAGGGGCTCTGTAACAACCTGGAGGGATGGAATGGGGAGGGAAATGGGAGGGAAGTTCAAGAGGGAGGGGACATATGTTGATTCATGTTGATGTTTGGCAGTAAAATGATTCATTTGCTACATACCTGAAACTAACACAACATTGTAAATCAACTATATGCCAATTTTAAAAAAGGTTTCAAAGAGGGAAGAATGGAGGGCAGGGCGAATTGAAATGCAATTATGGAAAATTGTGAACTAATAAAACTACAGAAAATACCAGACAGGAAGGAGAAGTGTGAGCATGTCAGGGCAGAAAGTATAGCTTTTATAAGCAAGCACAACACTAGGCACACAGTAGAGCACTGAGTGATCGTTGATGTGAATCTGGCTTTTGGCTTCATCCTCACTTTTTCCTACTCCCAGCCAGCTGGGGCTGAGCTACTTGGATATGGATTCTTTAATGCACATTCTGTGATTGGTCTTTTTAAACAGGTGAAGTCTCGTTCTTTAATTTGACAGCTCCTTCTCTGAGAGAGTAGTTTTTATCCAAGGCTCTGTTCGCCATGTGTTAGCATTATTAGAACAGAGCCCTTCTGCCAATTGGAAATACAATCTGTTCCTGAGAACAGCTGCTTGTCTTCATTGAAAGAAATGGCTTTATCTGAATTTTACACTTTTCCTACCTGACTCTGGAACTTCATTCTGGGTTTTCATTTTCTACCTGCTGCTGATGAGTTTGCTCATATTTGGGAGCACTCTTTTGAATTTTTTTTAGGATCAAATTTAAGGCAAAGTAACATTTTCAAAGCAAGTTATGTTTACTTCAGTGTGCTTTTAAGAGTGTACTGTAGGGAAATAATGTGAGCCTAAATCTAAGGGTAGTTTGCCATTTTTTCTATTACCATAACCTTGTGTACATGTTCAGTTGTGTCTGATTCTGTGCAACCCGATGGACTACACCCTTCCAGGCTCCTCTGTCCATGGAATTCTCCAGGCAAGAATAGTGGAGTGGGTTGCCATGCGCCAGGGGATCTTTCCATCCCAGGGATCAAACCTGGGTTTCTCAGATGCACTGTCAGGGAAGCACCACCTGGGAATCCCAGTGTATGGTCAGTTTTTCCAAATTTTAGGTCATCACATACTGGGCCACAAGGCGAGCCTTGGTAAATTTAAGAAAATGGAAATAATATCAAGCATCTTTTTTGATCACAATGCAATGAGATTAGAACTACAAGAAATAAACTCTAAGAAACACAATCATGTGGCAGCTAAACAATATGCTATTAGACAAGCATTGGATCACTGAAGAAATCAAAAAAGAAAGAGAAAAGTACCTAGAGACAAGTGAAAATGAAAACACAGTGGCCCGAAACTTATGGGACATAGCAAAAGCAGTTCTAATAGGAAAGTTTATAGCAATACAACCTTACCTCAAGAAACAAGAAAAATATCAAATAAACAACCTAACCTTACACCTAAAACAACTAGACAAAGAAGAACAAGAAAAACCTAGAGTTAGTAGAAAGAAAGAAACCATAAAGATCAGAGCAGAAAAACCCCAAAGAAAGTAATTTTCTATTAGAAAACTACTAGAGCTAATCAACGAATTCAGCAAAGTTGCAGGATACAAAATCAATACACAGAAATCACTGGCATTCCTATATACAAACAATCAGAAAATGAAATCAAAGATGCAATGCCAGTCACCATTGCAAGCAAAAGAATAAAATATCTAGGAATAAACCTACCCAAAGAAACAAAAGAACTGTACACAGAAAATTACAAGACACTCATGACAGAAATTAAAGAAGACTTAAACAGATGGAGAGATATTCCATGTTCCTGGGTCGGAAGAATCAATATTGTGAAAATGACCATACTACCAAATGTCATCTATAGATTCAATGTGATCCCTATCAAACTACCAATGACATTCTTCACAGAACTAGACCAAAGAATAATACAGTTCATATGCAAACACAAAAGACCTCGAATAGCCAAAGCAATCCTGAGGAAGACGAATGGAGCTGGAGGGATCAGCCTCCCCAACTTCAGACTCTACTACAAAGCAACAGTCATCAAGACAGTATGGTACTGGCACAAAAACAGAACTATAGATCAATGGAACAAGACGGAGAACCCAGAGATAAACCCACACACCTATGGGTACCTCATTTTTGACAAAGGAGGCGAACATATAAAATGGGACAAAGACAGCCTCTTCAGCAAGTGGTGCTGGAAAAATTGGACAGCTACATGCAAAAAAATGAAGTTAGAACATTCCCTGACACCATACACAAAGATTAACTCAAAATGGATTAAAGACCTAAATGTAAGACCAGCAACCATCAAACTCTTAGAGGAGAATATAGGCAAAACCCTCAAGGACATCAATCAAAGCAAGATCTTCTCTGACCCGTCTACTAGAATAGTGGAACTGAAAAGACAAATGAACATGTGGGACCTAATGAAACTTAAAATCTTTTGTACAGCAAAAGAAACTACAAACAAGGTGAACAGACAACCCACAGAATGGGAGAAAATCATAGCAAATGAAAAACAGACAAAGAATTAATCTCTAAAACTTACAAGCAACTCAGACAACTCAGCACCAGAAAAATGAACAACCCAATCAAAAAATGAGAAAGGGACCTTAAGAGACATCTCTCCAAAGAGAGATGGCCAAAAAAAACATGAAACAATGCTCAACCTTGCATTAGAGAAATGCAAATCAAAACTACAATGAGATATCACCTCACACCCATCAGAATGGCCATCATCAACAAATCGACAGACAATAACTGCTGGAGAGGGTGCGGAGAAAGCATTGCTGGTGGGAATGTAAATGGCTATGGCAGCTATGGAAGACAGTACGGAGATTTTTTAAAAAGCTAAAAATAGAAGCACCATACAACCGAACAATCCCACTCTTACGCTTATACCCTGATGAAATCAAAACTGAAAGAAGCACCTCTACCCAATGTTCATTGCAGCTCTCTATACAATAGCTAGAACATGGAAGCAACCTAGATGTCCATTGACGAATGAATGGATAAAAAAGCTCTGGTACATATACAAAATGGTGTACTACTCAGCTGTAAGAAGAAATGCAGAAGAATCAGTCCTAATGGGTTGGATGAATCTAGAACCTATTATAAAGTGAAGTAAGTCAAAAAGAGAAAGACAAGTATACTATACTAACACATATATATGGCATCTAGTAAGATGGTAATGATAACACGTAGTGAAGTGATGGAAAAACAGACAAGAACTGATGTATGGACATTGTAGGGTATGAACAGGAGGTGGGAGGCATAGAGGGAGTAACATGGAAACCTGTACTATCATATGTGAAAAAGATCACTATTTTCATTGCACTGTGGGAATAGGGAATCTCGCAGGGGCGTGGTGTGATGGCCTGAGGGGTGGGATGAGTGGGACTGGGAGGGGGCCAGGGATATACATATGACTAATCTGGGAATATACATATCTGTAAACAACAAAACTCTGTGAAAGTAAAAGGTAAAATTAAGAAAAGATCAGAGCAGAAATAAAATAGAGACAAGTGATCACAAAGATGAATGAAACCAAAAGCTGGTTCTTTGAAAAGAAACAAGGTTGATAAACCTGGAGCCAGATTCATCAGGAAAAAAGGGTGAGGACTCCAATCTGTAAAATTAGAAATGATAAAGAAGTTAACAACTGACTCCACATGAATACTAAGAATCATAAGAGACTACTATGAGCAACTGTATGCCAATTAAAATAGACAACCTGGAAGAAATGGACAATTTCTTAGAAAGGTACAGTTTCCCAACACTGAACCAGGAAGATATAAAAAATATAAACAGATCACTCACAAGCACTGAAATTGAAACCATGCTTAAAAACCTCAAAACAAAAGTCCAGGACCTGATGGCTTCACATGTGAATTTTATCAAACATTTAGAGAAGAGTTAACACCTATCCTTCTGAAACTGTTCCAAAAAATCACAGAGGAACGAAAACTTTCCAACTCTTTTTATGAAGCCACCATTACCTTGATACCAAAACCAGACAAAGATACCATAAAAGAAAAACCATGGGCCAATATCACTGATGAACATAGATGCAAAAATTCTCAACAAAATACTAGCAATCAGTATCCAACAATACATGAAAAAGATCATACACCTTAATCAGGTGGGATTCATCCCAGCAATGCTAGGATATTTCAACATCCACAAATCAATGTGATACACCATACAATGAATTGAAGAATAAAAACCATATGATCATCTTAATAGGTGCAGAAAAGGCTTTTGACAAAATTCAGCACTCATATGATAAAAAAAAAAAAAAAACTTTTCCAGAAAGTGGGCATAGAGGGTACACACCTCAACATAATAAAGGCCATATATGACAGAGCTACAGCTAGCATTATATTCAATGATGAAAAGCTGAAAGCATTCCCTTATAAGATCAGGACCAAGACAACGAGGTTTTGGAAGTCCTAGCTATAGCAATCAAAAAAGAAAAAGAAGTAAAGGGAATCCAAATTGGGAAAGAAGAGGTTATTAAATGGTCACTGTCTGTGGTTGACATGATACTATATATAGAATATCCTAAAGATGCTACCAGAAAACTATTAGAACTCATCAATGAATTTGGTGAAGGTGAAGGTTACAAAATTAATACACAGAAGTCTGTTGCATGTCTTTACACTAACAGCAAAAGAACAGAAAGAGAAATGCATGAAAAAGAGTAAAATACTTAGGAATAAACCTACCTACATAGACAAAAGACCTGTACTCTGAATACTATATGATGAAAGTAATCAAAGACATAAACAGATGGAAAGATATTCCAAGTTCGTGGATTTGAAGAGTCAATATTGTCAAAATGACTATACTACCCAAGGCAATCTACAGATTCAGTACAATCCCTATCAAGTTGCCAATGTCATTTTTCACAGAACTACAACAAAAAACCTCAATATTTATAGAGACACAAAACATCCTGAGTAATCAAAGCAATCTTGAAAAAGGAAAACAAAGCTGGAGGAATCAGGCTCGCTGATTTTAGGCTATGCTACAAAGCTACAGTGATCAAGACAGTGTGGTACTGGCACAAAAATAGAAATATGGATCAATGGAACAAGATAGAAACCCCGGAAATAAGCCCATGCACCTACAGTTAATTAGTCAATGACAAAGGAGGCAAGACTACGCAATGTTGGAAAAACAGTCTCTTCAACAAATGGTGCTGGGAAACCTGGACAGCCACATGTAAAAAAGAAAGAAATTAGATCATTCTTTAACTCCACACACAAAAATAAGCTCAAAATAGATTAAAGATTTAAATGTTAGACCAGACACTATAAAACTTAGAGAACATAGGCAGAACATTCTATGACATAAATCACTCCAAAATCTCCCAGAATAATGGAAATTAAAGCAAAAATAAATAAATGGGGCCTACTTAACTCTAAAGTTTTTCCACAAAAAAGGAAACAATAAACAAAATGACAACCCACCAAATGCAAGAAAATATTTGCAAATGACATGACTGATAAGGGATTAGTGTCCAAAATTTACAAACAGCTTATAACAATAGCATCAAAACCATAAACCCACTCACAAATTGGGCAGAAGACCTGAACAGACATTTCTCTAAAGAGGACATACAAATGGTCAATAAGCACATGAAAAATTGTTCAAAATCACTAGAGAAATGCAAATCAAAACTACAAAGAGACATTACCTTACACTGGCCAGAATGGATATCATCCAAAAATCCACAAATAACAAAATGTTGCAGAGGGTGTGGAGAGAAGCAAACCCTCCTGTGCTGCTGGTGGGAGTGTAAATTGGTACAATCACTATGGAGAACAGTATGGAGGTTGCTTAAGAAACTAAAAATAGAGCTACCAAATGACCTTGCAATCCCACTCCTGAGCATATATCCAGAGAAGAACATGGCCTGAAGAGATACATGTACCCCAGTGTTCACTGCAGCACTATTTACAGTGGCCAAGACACAAAAACATCCTAAATGTCTGGTGATAGAGGAAAGGATAAAGAAGATATGGTGTATATTTTATATATGTGTGTGTATATAATGTATATAATGTATATGCATATACATATCCAATGTATATGTATAAACAGACATATACAATGGTTTATTACTCAGCCATGAAAAAGAATGAAACATGGCCATTTGCAACAATATGGATGGACCTAGAGAGTGTCATACTGAGTGAAGTAAGACAGAACGAGAAATATCATATAACATCAATTACATGTGGAATCTAAAAAGAAATTATACAAATGAACTTACAAATCAAAAAGAGAGTCACAGACTTAGAAAGCAAACTCATGATTACCAGAGTGAAGGGATAGCTAAGGACTTTGGGAAGGTCAAGCACACACTGTTATATTTAAAATGGATAACCAACAAAAACCTATTGTGTAACACATGGAACTCTGCTCAATGTTATGCGGCAGCCTGGCCGGGTGGGGGTTTGGGGGAGGATGGACACGTGTCTGCAGGGCTGCGTCCCTTCACTGTTCACCTGAAACTGTCACAGCATGGTGAACTGGCTTTACCCTAATGCAAAATGGTTTTGCTGTTAACAAAATAAATAAAATCAGTAATGCAGACAAAATTTAGGTCAGGATTAGGAAGTGAAAATGGGATGAGAGACCATTCTAACGGAGAAGAGTACCTTATTTACAGGTAATTAACACCACATAAGAATTTGTATAAGAGTAAACTGCAGACAGTCACCCTAAAATTTGGAGCCCACAGTAATTTTTTTTTTTTCAGGTTTCCTTTTTTTAAATTTTATTTATTTTTGGCTATTCTGGGTTTTCACTGCTGCCACAGGCTCTTCTCTGGTTGCAGGGAGTAGGGGCTACTCTCCAGTTGAGGTGAGCAGGCTTCTTGTAGCGAGGACTTCTCTTGTTATGGAACTCGGGCTCTAGGGCACACGGGCTTCATTAGTTGTGGCCCGTGGGCTCCATAGTTGTGGCTCACGGCTTTAGTAGCATGTGAGATCTTCCCAGATCAGGGATCGAACCTGTGTTTCCTGAATTGGCAGGCAAACTCTTTACCACTGAACTACCAGGGAAGCCCACAGTAAAATTTAATTTGGGTTGCTCCTCAGCATTGGTATTGACCGTTTCCTTTTTTATGCTGCCTTAATCTAAAGTGGTTTTGTGAATTGAATTTAAATGTTGCTACTAGGCTGATACTACACAATACATTTTAAAACGCTAGTTCTCCATTGTCTGTAACATTCAAGTTTTGCTTGTAAGGGAGATAGAGTATTTCTATTAGCAACAGACATATTTCCATTTCTGAGGGCCAGTAAGCACCACAGATGATAAAATTTAGTTTGTCACAGTAAGGATCATGCTACCTGCATTGTCTTCTGACTTGTATTGCACAAAATGAGTTGAATCCAGCTGTGCTGAACTGCTTTCACTCACTCAAGTTCTTTTCTCTCATTCTCCTTGTAATCAATGAAGTAATCATTATAAAATATTCCTCTGTATACAGTTACTAATATCCTCTCCCTAGATTATTATTTCCTAAACTAATAATAGCAACCACCTCCATAACCAGGAGGTCTCATGGCCATCTATTGCTGTATCCTTGAATACTGAAATTATTTTTTTCTTACATTTTATTATATTTGAAATCAAGATTTATTCCTTCAGACAAAAAAAATAATACTGCCTTTGTGGAAGTTTCATTTGGAGGGCAGATGGGAACACACCATAAAACAAGTTATATAGTATGTTTGATGGTAAAACGTCAGAAAGAAGGCCAAAACAGGATAACAGTAACAGTGGATTTGATGGGCAAAGAGACTTTTGGAAAACAGACTTCAGACAAGTGAGAGAGTGACTCGTGCACTTGCCTAGAATACATTTGTCCTAGACAACAGTGGATACCGGTGTAAAGGCTGTGCAGCTGAAGTGTGCCTGGTGGGTTGGTAGAAATGAAGTGCAGTGAGACCAGCAAGCCTAGGAGAGAGCAAGGAGAAGGTGATGGCAGAGGGCAGAGAGTTATGGGTTCATCTTCACACTATGTGTTCCTCCAATTAACTGGACAATGTGTGCAAATAATGAGATTAGCTCATTTGACTGTTATTAGTAAACAAAGTAACCTGTTATTTAATGTGTTGTTCTATAGAGCTGAAGATTTCAAGTTAGTACTGGTATAGTAAATCAGAAATACATGCCATGCTATAACTTTCTGTGTGCACAGTTCAGCTTAAGATGACACTTTATTAAAGGGGGGCTTCTATGTTTTAATCTCCACCAGGAAAAAAAGTTTTTTTGATAAGATATCAAAATGAGTCATTGAACAACAAAGAAATGAATCTTTCAAACTATCACATCTTCATATAGATGAAACGTACATGCTGTCTTTAATTATTTGAAATGAATTGTGTTAAGCAAATATATATATGTAGATATATTAGTAGAAATCAAGCTTTGTAAACATCAATGGCAAGAAATTAGAGCCATATTCATCTTCCCTGTCACTTCTGGGTCCAAGACTTAATTCTTATACAATAAAAGAATTAGGGCTTAGACTACAGAACCTGAAAATGAACCCAATTCTGTTTACATGTAACTTACTAATTTTACTCTAATTTATTTTGCTTCAAATCTCAGATTAAATAGTAGTAACAACACTTCATTTCTTTAACCGTTTTATAAAAGTAGCACATTGACTTAATCACATTTGCCTTTCCTTTGCAGTACACACTATTCAAGTTTAACTGTCCCCTTTGGCTTGCCTAAATCTCTTAATTAAAAGACAACTGTGATGCAAGCTTTCACAATGAGGTATTTAAAGTGATGTATCTAAAAGTGCTAAAGAAAAAAGTATATATTAAGTACTTGTTTCTCAATGATTTATTATGGCTGTGTTGACCATGAGGGCCGAACAGTGTCTTGTGATCATTTATGTTCTGTTTTTGCCTTGAAGTTGGATAGCTTGGGTTTGGTTACAGTTCATCTATTCACTGGCTTAGAGCCACTACCTCCCAACTGTGGAATAAGAGGCTATACTAGTACAATTATTTGAAAACCACTTTCTAGGAGATGCAAAGAAGATACTTCAAGGGCTGCTGCTGGGATTAGGGTGGGGGTGGGATGAACATGGGGTCCACGGCTATTCTAAGCACATCTGTTGTATATATTGAGATTCTTTACAAGATTTCATTGGAAGGAAGTTTTCCACTGTCAGGATTATTTAACAGTTGCTGTATTGGAACAGTGTTCAAATGTTCTGAACTTTCCAAGACCATAAGAGGGACTTTCAACATATTTACTCTGTCAAAGTTAGAAATTAAAAGCTAAAAATTTTCACTATATGTTTAAATGGTCACAAAGGGCGTACTTTTAGAGCACATTACAACTGTTAAATTTTAAATATAATTTTAAAAGTAAAAATACTGCAACATCCTTTTAAATTCACCTAGTAGTATCTATCAAACAATTAAATACACAGCATTATCCATTAAGATGGACTTGAACAGTCTGTATTATAACTGGCATAAACTTAACCTTGTTCCTTTTTGTCTTGTAACTCATATAGACTTTTCACAGTATTATATATGAATATATTTTATTTTTAAATCTTTTATGCATCATCATATTTCTTGGGCACAAAAATATGTATATAAATAAAATGTTCATTTAAACATTTCCCGTGACCACACATTTCTATGGTCATCAGGATTGACTTATCATTACACTTATTTAGTAGTAGCCAATTCATCAAAATAAAATATATTACACAGTTGAATAAAACTATTAAGAACATAAAGGTAATAGTTCTTAGAAATCTATTTTGTAAATGCATTGAACAAGAACAATTTTTGCAATGAGTTTTGTGGGGTTTTGCCCCTGGGTAAATACTACTTTCTACTACAATTATGTTCATCCATGGAGAACCTTTTGGTCCATGTGTGGTGTGTGGGTTTGCATATATGTTAGGTCTGAAAACCTATTTGTGACCATTATGAGAAAGTAGCTTCATTTTAGTAAAGTCTAACACTCATTTGAACTCTGATTTGTCAAAGTTTTGCCATCTATTAACTGGTGTAGGTCTTCCTTCAATGTGCTTGAAAAGAAATGGAACCACAGGAATGACAAATATGTCACAAGTGATAATAGGATTCATTTTGTCAACCATTACAACACTGTTTCAAGTTGAGCCCGTGTATGCTGCCTTGGGGGGCTTTCTCCCTCAAGGAAATACCTGGTGCCACGATGTTAAGGACAGGATGAGGGCACTGTCTTGCTTTTGTGAAGTGGAAGCAGGAGACTTACGGGGAGAGACAGGGGAAAGGACTGGAGGGCTGGCCCGGAGCCTGCACTCAGGGTGCTTCCAGGCAGATCTGTTTCTGACAGATGACAAGCAGAAGTTAGGGAACTGAAAACTCTTTCTTTTAGAATTAACCATGTCTAAGTACCCCTTAAAAACTCTTCTGTATACATGTATGAATATCCTAGTTTAAAAAACCATTGGACTGGAGGGTCTCTTCACATTTTATTAGTCTGTGATCACCTGCAGGTTATCATATTATTCATCGGAAACCTAAAATCCCTTTGTAGTGTCGAAGCAAGAAGGAAACACATAGATTTCACAAATGCAAAATATGCCTCACCCTTTCATATTTGTCTTTGATATTTACATCAGATTAAGTCTCTAAATAATGCTATCCCCCAAATCAGTTACTGTTGGTCTCATGTGTATCCGATTGAAAAGTGAACTTGAAAATTGAGTTTTACAGTTTACTTGTAAGTAGATCCAGAGCAAATCAGCCCTGTTTCATGCCTCTTGCCTACTGATAAATTGAATTGACTTGAGCAGAAACACATTAAAATGTAACATGAGAAGAATATAGGAAAAAAGGAGAAGTGGCGTGATAATTACCACAGAGACATTATATCGACCCTGCTATTAGTTTTCCATGTCACTAGCAAAACTGAGAAGCAAGCTCATTAGAGTAAATACAAAGACTTACTTTTATGTGTTACAATTATATTGTTCTAGTTTAGAACTATGACACAGCTACATGGATTCAGTGCAAGCCTCTTTGAGTAATTAACTCTAGCAGCCACATACCATTTTCAAATAACAAGAAGCACAGTTTTCACCCAAGGGCTCCAGAAATTTGGCTTCCACACATCAAGACTATGGTAATGGTCAGATGAACTTCTCTACCAAACAGAAACACACTCACAGCCACAGAGAACACACTTCTGGTTACTAGGGTGGTGGATGGGGAGGACTGATTTGTGAATTTGGGATTAGCAGATGCGAACTATTATATACAGAATTGATAACAGCAAGGCCTACCCCATAGCACAGGGAACTATAGTCAACATCCTCGAATAAACCATAATGGAAAGGAAAATGAAAAAATATATGTGTATAACTGAATCACTTTGCTGTACAGTCAAAATCAACATAATATTGTAAAACAACTACACTACAATTTATTAATTAAAAAAAGGCTATAGGGATTAGTTAACCCATCAGTGAAGCATGGCACATGGGTGTGTCCTTCCTGGGTGTCTTGAACAGCATGAAGAGTCTTTCACTGTGCATGTAAACACACAGGAACATCGCCATGGAACATAGTAGCTGACTTCTGCTGTCAGATTTTGAGGTTTAGAGGTATAATGCACTTGGGCAGCATGATTGCCTAATGTTCTCGGGTCCTAGTGTTATAGGAAGGCTTGATGAATATTTGTAGAAGGGAAAAAACCAAGGAAAGCAGGAAGAAAAGCATTTTATATGTGTGTGTGTGTGTGTGTGTATTTTAAAGAAAACTAGTAGACCAATAGATATAAATGAGTGGAATCATTTATAATATTTTAAGAATTTTCTAACTCAAATATTTTATGTGTATATGTACATATATACATATATGTGTGAGCATGTAATATGTATATATGTATGTCTATATGTGCTTCCCTGGTGGCTCAGTTGGTAATTACAAACATGTATACACATATATGTACATATATACACTGAACACTTGTATATGCATATATATGTCTATGTGTGTATATATATGTGTGTATGTTCATACACAGGATTACAATTAGAATGTGTGGGTACAATATAAAACTGTAAGGAGCCATGGAAAGATGGGCTGTCCTATTACTGGGAGCAAACCCCAGTTCTTGGTTTCTTGAGAGAGGCACAGGATACAACTACTGGAATTATAGTCAAAGGCCATAGAACCTTCAATCACAAATATCATTCTCAGAATTAGACACAACTGACTTGACATTCCAACTCTATCACTTATAGGCTATGAGACCATGGGCAGCAATGAGACCATGGGCAGCATATTTAACTTCTGTGTGCCCCCTCAGTTGTCTCATTTGTGCAAAGAGCATAATAAGAGTTCCTAAAGCATCTGGATGTTATGAAAAGCATGTGATCTAGTGCGTGTACAAGGTTCCTTACTGAAGATTTGTGGATGTAACAGTAGAGGTCAATGTTCCTTCAATTAACCTTTACTAAAATGAGCTGGAAGAAGAAATGTCCCTACTGGTCCGGTTGCAGAGCTGTGCAGTAATAAGGTTAACACAGGTTTTGAGTATGATCAATAGGAATTGATATCCTAAATCTGCTACTTAAAAGCTGTGTGACTCAGACCTATTTACATAGAAAGATAACATGAGACATATTTCCCTGTTGAATGTGACTAAATTCACTAACCAAAGATCATGATGTTAGTAATCCCATAGTCGGATTTAGATTAAACATAAATGGATTAGGTTGGCAACAAGAAGGGCCACTTCTAAATGGGATCATTGGATCTGTCATAACGTGGTTTATACAGAAATCTAACATGTCAATGCAATCAATATACACTGACCATTCAGGTAACAGATTAAATATTCAAAGCCCCATTTATTAATACTATTTACTGATTTAACTGTAGGATATGATCTGTTACACCTTGTTATTTGTAGAAGCCAGCTCTGGCCTGCCTCCTGGAATTACTTCCTCCTTATTAATGTAGTTACATTTTTTAATTTATTCATGCATTTAAGTTCCTGGGCCATCCAAGGGGAAAAATGCAATCAGTAGTTAGATATACAGGCCTATATGTGTTTAACCTCTTTGAGTGCCATTCCCCATTCTTAAGCACCGTAATCTACTGTTTATCTCCTCTATTGCGTTTTAAGTCCCTTCTCTGTATTTGTCCATTATTTTCAGCATGAAACATAGTTCACACACTTAAATATAAAAGGGATACACATCTCCAATCCTGGTATCTGTCTCCATATACTACCTGTATCCCATCATTAAGTTATGCATTCAGTTGATGAGTTATTGAGCATATACTGAACACTTTGCAGGTTACTGGACATAAAGTGGTAAAAAAAAAAAAAAAGAAAAATAGCAAGAGCCTTGTCTTTATAGTGCCTCCTACAGGCAGTGAGCGGATAACATGTATGTCACATAAGGAAAACTATGAAGTAGTCAAAGAAAAATACAATAGGGAGACCTAATCTAGACAGAGAAGTCATGAAAACCTGGAAAAAGTGATAGTTAGGTGAGACGTACAGGATGAGTGTCTGGGACCGTGGGTCGGCCTGGCCACATCCTAAGCCTCCCATGCATGAATGTTACAATACGCTGCTTGGGATGGCACTTGGCGGAGCCGCCAGCAAGAGTATCGTCATCCTGTCTGGGGCCGTGAGAGCCTTGGCCACGCCTTACAGCCTTCAGTTTTAGAACATCACCACAAGTTCCCAAAGATGGCGCCTGGTGGATGTAGGGAGGTGTGGCTTGAGACATGTGCTCATTACCATGATTGCCTGAGTGAAGTTTCTGTGCTCGTGATCAGCACATGTTCCCCCTAAACTCTCATAATGATGTAACCACATGCACAGTTGACCTTTTACACAATTGGCTGTGTTTGGCTCCTTCTTTCCTTTCTCTTTCTGAAAAGCATAAATACTGCTCCCTTTCAGCAATAAAATGAGACTTGATCAGACTCCTGTCTTGTCTCCATTTCTCGTGTCTCTTGTCCTCTCAATTCCCACTCCCCTTCTTTAGGGTCTGTGTTGACGAATCCTAGGTCTCTGCTGACGAAGCCCGCGGGTCGGGACAGATGAGTAAGATCTGGCCAAAGGAAGAGTGCATGGAGCTGTTCAAGACTGTAGGAAGATTTGTCAAGACTCTAAGGTCTACCATAATCCTTTAGGGGAACTAAAAATAGGTCTACAGCAGATGGAATAGGGATATTCATATGGTTAAATCCAGCAGAAAGAAGTGAGAGGTAAGATCTTAAAAACTCTTTCCATTTGAAAGGCATTTATTGAGTGCCTCCTGTATGCTAAATGTGCTTCTAGAAGCTGTTGAAGGACAGGGAAGCTTGACGTGCTGCAGCCTGTGGGACCACAAAGAGTTGGACTCAACTGAGCGACTGAACTGAACTTTGGGGCACTGAGCATTCAGCAGTGATTAATAAAGGATCCTGCCCTCATGAAGAGGCTAATCTAGTGAAGAAAGAAGTTTAAAGGGTAGTGTGGGATGTCCTGGACAGATCATAAAGGGCAACAAGAAGACATTATAGCATGTCAAACAGTAAAATTACACAGTTTCATGTTTTTAAGAGATCATGATGGCTCAAGTGTGATAAAGATCAATCAAAAGTTGAAGATAGGAGAGAAAAGAGCAGACTGTTAATCAGAAGTAAGAGATCACAGTATCCTGGACTAGGGTACAGTCAAAATACAGAGAGAAGTAGATGAGTAGATAGTTACTTTTGAGGTAGAATCAGCAAGGCTTAGTAACTGTCAGGCTGTGGGGAGAGGAAGTGAAGTAAGGTAAAGATTTGTAGTCACGTCTGTATTTTTGTATTGGGAGCCTGTGTGGATGATGGTATGATTTACTAAGGTTAGGAACACAAGAGGAGAACAGGTTTGGGGCATAGCTAGGCTCAGTTGCAGACATTATGAGTTATAAAGGAAACAATCCACAAAAGGTGTCCACAGACAGGTGCACACATCAAAAGTGGGACCATGTGAGGTGTCCTGCCTGAGTGGTCCTAGGGAGGGAATTTGTAAGCAATAATAAAATTGATAAGTTTTTCCCTCTCAAAATCCTTAGCAAATATCCCTGGTTGACAGTTAAGCCTTTGAACAATATAGCCGAATAAGTCTTTTCAAGGGATATGTATGCAGTTTTTCTCTCCTGAAATGGAATGCCATATAAACAGGTGTGGCACGGGTATAAGCATTGCACGTGTATGCTATCCCGTGCCTCAAACAGTACTGTCACACTTATCCTGTTAGCAAAGGAAATGGAAATCAAAGAATGTCTATGCACAAACTTCAATCATTCTAAGTTTACATTATATGAATGAAGGCAGTATACCTGACTGCATCTATTTTTGCATCTCTACTGAATCCATTTCACTTTTTACCAAACACATGGCCCTGACAACATACTCAGGAAACCTTATTCAGAAATGTAAGGGTAAATGAATGTACATCCTGTGCTCATTTCCCTTTAGATGAGCAGGCCACAGAGAGTCTTGGAGGAATGGCGGTCTCTTATCAAGCAGTTTACAAGGCTAACTGTTGACTTAAATGTGAATATGCAGATAAATGAGTACAATCCACAATCAAATAGTGGAGACACATCTCCAGGGGCCTCTCATTCACTAAGTTGTTTGGGAGGCGCAAAGGAAGTAGCATGAAGGCCTGTACTATCGTAAGTGAAGAAAATAGCTCTAGTCATTGCTCTGTGAGAAAAGGGGATCCTTCAGGGGTGCTGTGTGATGGCTGGGAGGGGTGGGAAGGGGGGATATACATATGACTAATCTGGGAACATACATATCTGTAAACAACAAAACTCTGTAAAAGTTAAAAGCAAAATAAAGGTTTAAAAAAAAAAAAAGCACACACACACACAAAGTGGCACTAACATCTTTGCTCCAGACTCTTCTCAAGGATGCCTCTGTAGCAAACTGCATTGGAAGACAGAGATAGTGGGCCCCTCTAGGCAGAGAACAGGTATGTTTTCTAAGCAGGATAATGAAAATGCAGTCGTCGTCGTCATCGTCTGGGGCAAATGTTAGCAGCCCTTTTGTAAGACTGTTTAAGCACAGGGTTCCTCAAGACCCAGACTGTCTGTCTGGACACCATTCGTCTGGTCCACTCTGTATCAGCCCCATGTGACTTGTCAGGGTGGGCAAGAGGAACGAACGCACATCTGAAGCTTGTTCTGCCTGCTCGCCTGTTGACAGCAAGTCCTTTGTTTCTAACCTAGGAATCTTATGTCTTCGGCTGACATGTACGAAGTTGTGGCAGGCTAACTTTTATCTTTCAAGCATGATAAAAACACAGACCCTCCATAGTTCTTAATACCATTCATAAGCAACTCAAGTTAATATTCTAATGACAGTAGGTATTACAAATTAAAATTCTGTGAAATCAACAGACCAGGATAGTGGTGAATGAAGAGTCAGTCAAAATATTAGCAACATCTTAGATGCCTCTAATACAAGCTTATTCATGTTAAACTCATTATCAAACACTTGTATCTTAATGAACAATAAAAGTCATGAAATACACAAAGAAGTGTAAACTCTTCATAAAAGAGGGTCATGGTGTTTTATTAGGTGGTAAGCTCCTTGGGCTTCCACTCCCTAAAGGAAGTGACATGCACTGGATATAAGCACTGACTTAGCTATGTGTGCTTAGTGCCATTTAAATAACAAACTAAAATGGAAATGTCATTAAACAAGCATTCTGGTGTCACATTAATACAGTGTAGTGATATGATTAAAAGTAACCTTTAAAAAAGAAAACAATTTCAGATAAAACTGAATTCTGCGTGGAAGTAAATTTAAATTCTGTGACAATTCAGTAGTAAATTCATTCTCTACAAATATGCTTAGATTATGAAAGCTAATAATGCCTGATATTTATGAGTGGTATGATTATAAATAATTATTTTCTCACTCTTGCATAATTCAATGTTAATATATTTCCTGTGGATTCCTTTCTGGTTAGCTTGTTAATTGTAACATTACCTACACTTGTGTGTTCCTGGTGACCATTGAGAAATCTTGGCAGAGGCTGTGTTGTATATCTTTGTTCTCCTCAGTGTCCTGCATGTAGTAAGGCCTGAGAAGTGTGACAATGGTATGGTCTAATGTTTTCAACTTCCATTGCTTATAGAAAAAAGATGACTAACTTCCTTTTTCAAAGAACAACAGCAAACATATTTCTCAGTATAGTTGCTTCTGTGATACTGCTTTAAACCATCCCCATGAAATTCAAAAGCCATTTATTAAAAGGCTGCTTTATTTTTATGTTTATGATGCTTTTATTCTGGGTAGAGCTTTACTATTTAAAAGAAAAAAAAATCAATGCTCAGGAAGGTAACAGCCTCGTGACTTTATTAACCTTTTGTTCAGTTTTTCCCCTCTAATTAAACCATTTTCCAAAGGATAATCTGTTCTATATTAACTGTAATTTGGAATAAATTTTTTCTTGTGATCCTTTCTTTTCTGTTGTATGTAGTAAAAAGCTGCACCTAGCTTACAAATACATAATTTACAAAGCAGAAATATTCAACTTCAGCATTCTAATGGTTTTTAAAATTTAAACTAATTTAGGGTTCATTACATTTGTTGCTCTCATCAGAGCTGTCGCCTCCACATTTCTGAGTTGACTGAGCTGGTATAGACACCACATTATTTGGGAAAAACTCTTAACACATTGAGTAAATATTAATGGAACCAATGACAAGAAATGACATGTGTACTCGAAAATAAGTTCCACCATGGCAGTGACCTTCTTGTGGTTTCTCTATCCTCATTGCCTAGAATAATTCAATAGAATGGATGTTCAATAGTTGTGTAATTAAAGGAGTTAATCTTGTCATGAGTTTGATATGTCTATAAAGAAGGCAAGGAAGTATTTTATGGAAGAGCTGGTCTTGAGTCTAGCATTTGTTTTCGTCACACTCCATCACATTCCCTGTTTTATTATATCTATGAATTATATCAGCCTAGACAATTATCTGCTTAATATTATCTCTCTCGTCTACTAGTTTATTAATTCCATGAGGAAAGGTACCATGTGTGTCTTGTATAGAGGGATGTTCTGGGCACCTCAAATAATGCCAACATACAGTAGATCCCATATATATCTGTTGAATGAGACAGTACATTTTAATATGGTTTATCTATAAATTATGAGACAAAAACAAGAAATGTATGAAAAATCCAATTGCTGGCATGGTCAGAGAGACCCTCTAGAAGGACACGTGCGTCTATTTAGTGTTTGAGGCCAGGTTATGTAAGTCACTTCTTATAAATGAGTAGAACCTCTAATACTTGTAGGCCTGAAGATTTTTATAGAATGCCAAATAATCTTGATTTCAGAAGAAATTAATTTAGTCTTCAAGGCTAAAGAGGGGTAAAGAGAGGTAACTATGTGGGATTGATACATCCTAGCATTAAGAGACATTTTAAATGGAATGATGTGTAATTTGATCATTAGTATTACATTTATACAGTCTTTCTGTTACTAGTGGTAGTACTACTAGTAGTTTTAGTAGCGATAGCATCTGGCATATGGCAGGCACCAAAGATAATTGTTAAATGAATGAAAGTACAGTCATGTTTAGATTTGCTATCTATCCCTTTCTCCCAAAATTATCAAGTTAGATATACAGTGATCGGAACACCAACATATACTGAGAGGAGCCATGGAGCTAGTCTGTTCTCTTTTTCCAAAAGAAAGATATCATTTTTTCTTCCTTTTTTTTTTTTTTTTTGGTACATAGACTTCACCTCGAACAAGGGCTCACAAATGTGTTCCACATGCTCATTACTCATTGTCCATTTCATTGAAAAAGAGATGTTAGGTGTTGGCTGCAGGCAGGGTCTTAAAAGAGAGAAGTAAGTTGGAGAAAGGATCACAGTCTAGGAAATCAATGGTATGAGTTTAGCCAGAATTGTTCATTTTATATGTGGCTGAAAAACATTTACCAAATTCACAATAATAAAACTGTGAAAATAAAACAGAATGTCAATTTAAGAATTTACAAAAGAAGAATACTATTTGGCTCAAGAACAGGATCCAATTATCTGCACAGAGGCTTCCCTGCTGATAAGCAAGGAGATAACTTTGTAGATACAATCACAATGTGACTTATGGGGACATGAACACTTTTCTATAACAATAACATTTGTTCTGCTCCTGTCTTCCACCTAATTATTCATCAGGTCCTGTCACTGCTGAAATGTATCTTGAATTTTTAAATTCCATTCTTTTCCTATTTCATTTCCTTAATTCATCATGTTTTCCACTGAACTGAAGCAATGCCATTCTAACTGCTTTCTCTGTTTTCAGTCTCTTTCTTATCTTTAGTTTTATTCTGGTTAAATCCACTCTCCACACTGTGGTCTAAAGAATCTCTCTGGTAATCAAGTCTGACTGTATTACACCACACTAGCCCTCTTCAGCAAAGCCTGTGATGACTCTTTACTGCAAACCAGGAAGAAACAAAATATACGGATACACATAGGCATGCACACCACACAGGTGCAGTTTTAACGAGGACAACCCATCAGTCTTTATAATCAGCCCCAATCTATATTTCCATCTCCTCCTAAAAAATGTTCCCAGATACCCTACCCTCCCACAATGGTTGTCTTAATATTTTCCACTTCTACGCTGTGCCAAGCCTTCATCTGCTTATGCTTTCCTACACCCTGGAGTATCTTTCCACCCTTCTCCTACTAAAAAAAAAGTTTTTCACCAAGGCCAAAACCAAATGTCACTTCCTCTGTGAAACTTTCCTTGATTCACCTATTTGAAATTATTAATTCGCTCCATTTTCATAATAAATATGCTACTAATACTATTTTGTACTTTTCTAAAGTCTCTTATTGTTTGGGTATGTCTTCCATATATATGGACATATGTCCATTGTTACATTTTTAGCACCTTTAGGGCATCTTCCTCACTTTTGTATCTTCCTTACCTAACTTCGTATCCTCTGCTCCAGCTCCTATAACAAAGTACCTTAAACTGGGTGGCTTAAACAACAGGCTTTGATTTCTCACATTTCAGGATTATGAAACATGTAAAATCAAAATACTAGCATATTTAATTTCTTATGAGAGTCCATTTCCTCGCTTGCAGATGGCCACCTTCTCACGGAGTCCTCATATGGTAGAAAGAGAAACCTTTGGTGTCTTTTCCTTTTCTTTTAAGGTGACAATCCCATCATGGGGTCCTACCCTCTGGTCCTCATTTAAACCTAATTACCTCCCAAAGGCCCCCACCTCCTAATACTATCATATTGACGGTTAGGACTTCACCATGTAAATTTAAGGAGAGACACAAACATCCCATACATAACACCTGCCCACTTGTCCCTACCCTCTTTAGTACCTAGTACAGTGTGGATACAGTGTTAGTATGAAATAGTTTTAGAAACTTGAAAACCAGCCTTTCAGATATCCAATTGCTCTCACATTTCTGACTGTGGTTGACTAACAATTTCTTCTACTAAACCCTGAAATTCCCAAGAGACTTATGTAAAAAGCCCTCCTTTCCTCTAGGTTGCTATCAGCCAGTGATGAAGTGTAGCGTCAATACTAAGGCAGATTAATCTCTGGGACATTTGAATTTTCTGATGACTTTGCCTCAAGGACTCTCCATTGGCCTTGCTGAATTCTCTTAGGACTGCTCTGTAAGTCTAGGACACGTCCAGGCAACCTTCCTCTCTTCTTTATCGTCTTCATAATGATTAGACCTTTGTGTTGTCTGATGGTTCCTCTGGTATCTACTCCCCATTTTCCCTCATAAAATACCCCTAATTTTTTCTTTTATGTGTAATACTCTCTTACTTTCAGAAGACCTTGAATAACACAATATGTTTGAACAAATCAAGGAACTGTGCACGCTGTCTCCTATCTCCTAGAAGCCTTGTTGCTACTCTCTGGCCATTCAGAGTCCTTAATATGATCATCAGTCTAGACCTTCCTTCCTTTTCAGTACATTCCTACGTAATGACCTGGGAGCCTCTGGCATTATTCATCCTTTATTAGTGACAAAGCTCATATATAGGTCTAGGACAAGTGACTAGTCGCTTACTCGTTCTTATATTTATTTTGAAACAAGTAGCTGGGGAAATGAGATCTGTAGTGAACTGATGAGTGACATTATCAAAAATTATAACCTTGCTTTGTTTATATAAAACTTATCTCAAAACATTTCATATCAGTCCTGACTTTGTGCTTGTTTTTAGCTACACTTTTTGAAGAGAAAACTTAAAATTTTGACACATCAGAAGAAGAGCTGTATAGTGGCTAGGGCACTGAGCTCGTCTCCACATTTCTATTATTACCTATCAACTGAATACTGGCAGTGTGACCAACAAAATGGAGAAAGTGTTTCAAGCAGTCTCTAGATGTAGTTTCACATCAGACACATCTAAGAAAGGAGGGGTACATTAACTATAATAATCATGGAAATGTTTCTGAACTCTGATCTGTCAGCAAGAAGACAGGCAACAAATTCAGTTCCTAGCTTCCAAATTGCACTTATCTGGGCCAGGACTGGTGCTGTACCGTCTCTCTCTCTTTTTTTACCTTAGATGCAGCACACTATGTTAATCATAATCCTCAGGACATGGTGCACTTTTTCATTATTTATCTGTGCAAGTTTACTGTCTTATTCTATTATTTGTCCTGGTTCCTGCCCCATTGTCATAACGTTTCTAATACGTGTCAGTGGATATTTATATACCTTTGCAACAGTATATAAGGTACATCATAGTGGTTAAGGGTGAAGACTATGGAGCCAGATTGCTTCAGCTGAAATCCTGGGTCTTTCACTGAAGAAATATGTAACCTTGTATGAAAAAACTGCTTAACCTCTTTGTTCTTCACTTTTCTAGTATTACTGTGTGGACTCAATGAACATGTGATGCTCTTGGGAAAACATCAGGCACACATTAAGTCCTCAATCAGTACTTGCTATTCTGTGTAAGTATGAATTTTTAGATGAGTTTTTCACTTAACACTATTTGTACAATTTACACGATGTAGCATGTACATCTAATTTAATAGTTTGATAGCTTTACAGAGTATACCATGGTACTCATCTGTGTTATATACATAATAGATGCCTAAGTCGCCTGTAACTCTCAGATACCATAAACAAAAAAATTGTAATATATCCACTGAGATAACATTCTGCTGCAAGTAATAGAAACTAAATAGTGGTTCATTTTTTCCATAGAATATAAAGTATGTAAGTAGGTGGCTCCATCCTTTGTGTTTGCTACACACATACATATACACACACAGATATGTGTGATGTGTGTAACAACAGATGCATATATTCTTTAACCGTTAACCTTATACTTTAGGTATTTATTTTATAAGCAGTATATGGTTGCTTTTTTTTTTTCTGTGGTGGGGGGCAGGTTAGGGAGGAAGAGGGTGGGCGGGCCACTTCTATTGGTCTTTCATTTATCTATTTTCATCCATCTTTGTTCTTTTGGCCCGTGTGGGCCTCCCATCGCAGTGGCCTCTGTTGTCGCAGAGCACCGGCTCTGGGCGCGTGCGCACCAGAGCTCCGGCTCAGTAATTGGACACATCGGTCCAGCCGCTCCGCAGCACGTGGGATCGTCCCAGGCCAGGGATTGAACTGGCGCCCCTTGCACTGCAAGGCGGTGTCCTTACCCACAGGACCACCAGGGAAGCCCCTATGGCTGCATTTTTAAACGCAACTTAAAATGTTTTGCTTTTTTAAGCCAAAAATGTGGTCCGTTAGCATTTGTTTTGACTGCTGGTTTACTGGAATTATTTCCACAGTTTTAGTTTGTGTTTTCTATTTGAGTGCTTAAATGCTTTTTATTGTTTTTCATCCCTTTATTTATATTGTGATGGTTTTAGAGTCTCTTAAGTTTTATTTTCCCTAGTGTTGCAACCTTTGGACCTGACACAGTCTACTTACACAGTTTTAAAAACTGTCCTTTATATCTTAACTTATTGACCAGAGAGACATATTAATACATCTTTTGTTACCTGAACGTTATTGACCAGAGATGTTTCAATATTCACCATGTAACAAATCACTGGCCCCAGGCATTAGTTTCTGCAAATATTCCCTGGTCAATAATCTGTTAATACATACATTTTAAAGTTGATAAACATTACTGCTTTAACTCTGAAAAAAAATAAAAGATCTTTAGAACACTATAATCACAAGCTTCCCTTCTTGTCTTTTTTGCTTTGTTTTCTGGTGCTAATTTTCTTTCTTTGTGGTTTTCTTACTTTCATTCTATATTTTAATTTTTCAAATTAAACAGTATTATTATTGTAGGAGCACCTAAGTACATAAAACAGATACTAACAGCCATGGAGAAATTGACAGGAATAAAATAATAATAGGAGACTTTAACATACCATTCCCATCAATGAATAGATCTCCCAGAGAATCAATAAAGCAACAGATAGTAAATGATATCATAGAACAGGGTGAATTGACATTTCCAAGACATTACATCTCCCCCCCACCAAAAAATAACCCCACAGAATACACATTCATTTCAAGTGCACATGAACTATCCTCTAGGATCGACCATATACTAGGGCACAAAATAAGGGTAAACAAATTTAAGACTATAGAAATTATTCAAGCATCTTTTCTAACCACAAAGGCATGAAACTAGAAATTAACCACAGAAAAAAGTAATGGGGAAAAAAATGATTATGTGGAGACTAAATGGCATGCTACAAAAAAACTAATGGGCCAATAAGGAAATAAAAAAGGAAATTAAAAGTTACGTTGAGACAAATGACAATAAAAACACAACCATACAAAATCTATGCAATGCAGCAAAACCAGTTGTTAGAGTGAAGCTCATAGGAGTACAGGGCTTCTTCAAAAAAAACCAAGAAAAATCTCAAACAACATAACCTACCACTTAAAAGAATTGGAAGAGCAAACAAAATCTAAAGTCAGCAGAAGGAAGGAAATAATAGAGATCAGTCAGGAAATAAATAAAATTTTAAAAAACAAAAGGAAGTATCAACAATACCAAGAGCTGGTTCTTTTAAAGAATAAACAAGTTTGACAAACCTCTGGCCAGACTTACCAAGAAGAAAAGAGAGAGAAAGAAAAAAAAAAAAAAAAGGAATGAAGGAGACATAACAACCAATACTGAAGAAATATTTTTAAAAAACCCATAAAGCAAGACTATGAACAATTATATGCCAACAAATTTGACAACCCAGAAGAAATGGACACATTTCTAGAAACATACAGCCCACCAAAATTGAATCAAGAAGAAACCGATAATTTGAACAGACAGATCATTAGAATTAAAACAGAATCTGTAAAAAAAAAAAAAAACAAAACTCTCTACAAACATAAATCTAGGATCGGATGGCTTCACAGGTGAATTCTATCAAACATACAAAGAAGAACTTACACTGGTCCTTTTCTAACTCAAAAAAAGTTGAAGAGGAGGGAACACTCTCAAGGGCATTCTATGAAGCCATCATCACCTCGATATCCAAACCAGCCAAGAAAATGAAAAGACAACCCATTTGATGAATATAGAAGTCAAAATTCTCAGCAAAATATTAGCAAACCATATCTAGCAACACATAAGAATGATCATACATCATGACCAAGCAGAGTACATCTCAAGTTCACAAGGATGGTTTGACATATGCAAATGAATTTTGAAGCTTTATCTATGCAACTCTTTCTCCCTGGAATATGTGTAATTATTACCTTAAACAATAAAAGCTTGCTCATCTTTCAAAGACCAGTATAAATACCTCCTCCTCTCTCACTTTCTCTTACTATCTCCATTCACTTCACACCACTCAAGAAGAATGAATCATTTGTATACACATCCATTAATACTATACACTGCATCACTGTGTTGGTGTATGCATCTGTCTTTCTCAGAGAAGTATAATTTGAGAACAAGGCCTGTGGATTACCCATTTTTGTCTTTAAAGCCAAGTGCAGTATCTAGATGACAATTGGTAATCCGAGTTTGTGGCACATTATATGTGTGCAAACTATTCAGCAATGTATACACTAACATGGTGAGGATACAGGACATGTAAAAAATATATACATATATATGATATGGCTATATATATATATATGTATATATATATATATATATATATATATATATATATATATATATATCATGAAGGACTGAAGAATCTGTTGTACCTAAAGTAAAATTAATGCTGAAATGTTCCAAAGTATAGGATATATCTTCCAATGTAACTCAAAATGTATGCTTATTATTAATTTCATGTATCAATAAATCATCTAATTTATACCATATCTTATAGACAAAATACCCATCTCAGAAAATCAGTTATGTGGTTTTTGAATGACAGTAGATGGAATAAAAGCTTCATTTGTAAATGGACATTTTAATCATGAACACATTTCATACCCTGAAACATTTCTGCCTTTTACTTTTAAAACTTGAAAAAAATGAAAAATATTGTCAATAAAATTGTCATCCTTGATTTATTCAGTGAGTATTTGTCAGTTACTACATGGCAGGCATGCAGTTAGGTTTTGTGATAAAACAACAAAATACGTGATCTCTGCCTTCAACCAAAGAAGAACTTACACTGGTCCTTTTCTAACTCAAAAAAGTTGAAGAGGAGGAACACTCTCAAGGGCATTCTATAAGCAATCCTCGATCTCCAAACCAGCCAAGAAAATGAAAAGACAACCCATTTGATGAATATAGAAGTCAAAATTCTCAGCAAAATATTAGCAAACCATATCTAGCAACACATAAGAATGATCATACATCATGACCAAGCAGAGTACATCTCAAGTTCACAAGGATGGTTTGACATATGCAAATGAATTTTGAAGCTTTATCTATGCAACTCTTTCTCCCTGGAATATGTGTAATTATTACCTTAAACAATAAAAGCTTGCTCATCTTTCAAAGACCAGTATAAATACCTCCTCCTCTCTCACTTTCTCTTACTATCTCCATTCACTTCACACCACTCAAGAAGAATGAATCATTTGTATACACATCCATTAATACTATACACTGCATCACTGTGTTGGTGTATGCATCTGTCTTTCTCAGAGAAGTATAATTTGAGAACAAGGCCTGTGGATTACCCATTTTTGTCTTTAAAGCCAAGTGCAGTATCTAGATGACAATTGGTAATCCGAGTTTGTGGCACATTATATGTGTGCAAACTATTCAGCAATGTATACACTAACATGGTGAGGATACAGGACATGTAAAAAATATATACATATATATGATATGGCTATATATATATATATGTATATATATATATATATATATATATATATATATATATATATATATCATGAAGGACTGAAGAATCTGTTGTACCTAAAGTAAAATTAATGCTGAAATGTTCCAAAGTATAGGATATATCTTCCAATGTAACTCAAAATGTATGCTTATTATTAATTTCATGTATCAATAAATCATCTAATTTATACCATATCTTATAGACAAAATACCCATCTCAGAAAATCAGTTATGTGGTTTTTGAATGACAGTAGATGGAATAAAAGCTTCATTTGTAAATGGACATTTTAATCATGAACACATTTCATACCCTGAAACATTTCTGCCTTTTACTTTTAAAACTTGAAAAAAATGAAAAATATTGTCAATAAAATTGTCATCCTTGATTTATTCAGTGAGTATTTGTCAGTTACTACATGGCAGGCATTCAGTTAGGTTTTGTGATAAAACAACAAAAACTACAGTGATCTCTGCCTTCTTAGAACCTATAATCTGGAGTATGGAGTAACAGTAAACAAACATACATTATTTAATAATAATTATAAAAAATATTTATGAAGGATAAGTCCAGGTTGTTATGAATATATGTCATATATCTGAACCTCTATCTTCATTTGAAAATATTCACAGTACTTTTGACATAATATCAGTTGCTATTTATAAAAACCCCTATCTCTGTTAACTGTTCACAAATAGTTTCACATCATTCATACATTTATTCTTAGAAAAATATTTATTGAAAGTCTATTCTGAACCAGGAACTATCCTAAGCATAGTGAGTATAATGGTAAAGGGTAACTACGTATTAAGAAATCATACAAGTATGAAGAACACTATGAAAAAGACAGTCCCTGCCAACACAGATTATGTAGTATTTTAAAGGATGACGTTGAGTAGAAAGGGCTGTCACCCAATAGTGTGGTAATTTAGCATTGGCTACTGTAATGATGAGAGGTTTAAAAATACTTCCCAATAAGGGTATTTTTTTTCTTTCATTAATTAATACACAGACACTGTGTGATTCCCTGGAAATCCTATATATTCTAATATCTCTTTCCCAATTAAAAGTCTCATTCCCACAAACAGTGAAAAATCAGAAAACGAAATCAAAGAGGCAGTCCCCTTCACCATTGCAACCAAAAGAATCAAATATCTAGGAATAAACCTACCCAAAGAAACAAAAGAACTGTACACAGAAAATTACAAGATGCTCATGAGAGACATCAAAGAAGACTTAAACAGATGGAGAGATATTCCATGTTCCTGGGTCAGAAAAATCAATATTGTGAAAATGACCATACTACCAAATGTCATCTACAGATTATGTGGTTTTTGAATGACAGTAGATGGAATAAAAGCTTCATTTGTAAATGGACATTTTAATCATGAACACATTTCATACCCTGAAACATTTCTGCCTTTTACTTTTAAAACTTGAAAAAAATGAAAAATATTGTCAATAAAATTGTCATCCTTGATTTATTCAGTGAGTATTTGTCAGTTACTACATGGCAGGCATTCAGTTAGGTTTTGTGATAAAACAACAAAAACTACAGTGATCTCTGCCTTCTTAGAACCTATAATCTGGAGTATGGAGTAACAGTAAACAAACATACATTATTTAATAATAATTATAAAAAATATTTATGAAGGATAAGTCCAGGTTGTTATGAATATATGTCATATATCTGAACCTCTATCTTCATTTGAAAATATTCACAGTACTTTTGACATAATATCAGTTGCTATTTATAAAAACCCCTATCTCTGTTAACTGTTCACAAATAGTTTCACATCATTCATACATTTATTCTTAGAAAAATATTTATTGAAAGTCTATTCTGAACCAGGAACTATCCTAAGCATAGTGAGTATAATGGTAAAGGGTAACTACGTATTAAGAAATCATACAAGTATGAAGAACACTATGAAAAAGACAGTCCCTGCCAACACAGATTATGTAGTATTTTAAAGGATGACGTTGAGTAGAAAGGGCTGTCACCCAATAGTGTGGTAATTTAGCATTGGCTACTGTAATGATGAGAGGTTTAAAAATACTTCCCAATAAGGGTATTTTTTTTCTTTCATTAATTAATACACAGACACTGTGTGATTCCCTGGAAATCCTATATATTCTAATATCTCTTTCCCAATTAAAAGTCTCATTCCCACAAACAGTGAAAAATCAGAAAACGAAATCAAAGAGGCAGTCCCCTTCACCATTGCAACCAAAAGAATCAAATATCTAGGAATAAACCTACCCAAAGAAACAAAAGAACTGTACACAGAAAATTACAAGATGCTCATGAGAGACATCAAAGAAGACTTAAACAGATGGAGAGATATTCCATGTTCCTGGGTCAGAAAAATCAATATTGTGAAAATGACCATACTACCAAATGTCATCTACAGATTCAATGCAATACCTATTCAACTTCCATTGACATTTTTCACAGAACTAGACCAAAGAATCACACAGTTCATATGGAAACACAAAAGACCTCGAATAGCCAAAGCAATTCTGAGAAAGAAAAACGGAGCTGGAGGGATCAGCCTCCCCAACTTCAGACTCTACTACAAAGCAACAGTCATCAAGACAGTATGGTACTGGCACAAAAACAGAACTATAGACCAATGGAACAAGATCGAGAACCCAGAGATAAACCCACGCACCTATGGGTACCTTATTTTTGATAAAGGAGGCGAACATATAAAATGGGACAAAGACAGCCTCTTCAACAAGTGGTGCTGGGAGAATTGGACAGCTACATGCAAAAAAATGAAGTTGGAACATTCCCTGACACCATACACTAAGATCAACACAAAATGGATTAAAGACCTAAATGTAAGGCCAGAAACCATCAAACTCTTAGAGGAGAATATAGGCAAAACCCTCAAGGATATCAATCAAAGCAAGATCTTCTCTGACCGACCAACTAAAAGAGCAGAACTGAAAAGACAAATGAACATGTGGGACCTCATGAAACTTAAAAGCTTTTGTACCACAAAAGAAATTACAAAAATGCTCAACAGACACCCCACAGAGTGGGAGAAAATTATAGCAAATGAAACAACAGACAAAGAATTAATCTCCAAAATCTACAACCAACTCAGACAATTCAGCACAGGGAAAAAGAACAACTCAATCAAAAAATGGGAAAAAGATCTAAAGAGACGCCTCTCCAAAGAGGACATACAGATGGCCCAAAAGCACATGAAACGATGCTCAATCTCGCTTATTATTAGAGAAATGCAAATTAAAACTACAATGAGATACCACCTCACACCCGTCAGAATGGCCATCATCAAAATATCTGCAGACAATAAATGCTGGAGAGGGTGCAGAGAAAAGGGAACCCTCTTGCATTGCTGGTGGGAATGTAAACTGATACAGCCTCTATGGAAGACAGTATGGAGATTTCTTAAAAAACTAAAAATAGAAGCACCCTATGACCCAGCAATCTCTGGGCTAATTGACATTTTTCACCAGAAAAATCAATATTGTGAAAATGACCATACTACCAAATGTCATCTACAGATTCAATGCAATACCTATTCAACTTCCATTGACATTTTTCACAGAACTAGACCAAAGAATCACACAGTTCATATGGAAACACAAAAGACCTCGAATAGCCAAAGCAATTCTGAGAAAGAAAAACGGAGCTGGAGGGATCAGCCTCCCCAACTTCAGACTCTACTACAAAGCAACAGTCATCAAGACAGTATGGTACTGGCAAAAAAACAGAACTATAGACCAATGGAACAAGATCGAGAACCCAGAGATAAACCCACGCACCTATGGGTACCTTATTTTTGATAAAGGAGGCGAACATATAAAATGGGACAAAGACAGCCTCTTCAACAAGTGGTGCTGGGAGAATTGGACAGCTACATGCAAAAAAATGAAGTTGGAACATTCCCTGACACCATACACTAAGATCAACACAAAATGGATTAAAGACCTAAATGTAAGGCCAGAAACCATCAAACTCTTAGAGGAGAATATAGGCAAAACCCTCAAGGATATCAATCAAAGCAAGATCTTCTCTGACCGACCAACTAAAAGAGCAGAACTGAAAAGACAAATGAACATGTGGGACCTCATGAAACTTAAAAGCTTTTGTACCACAAAAGAAATTACAAAAATGCTCAACAGACACCCCACAGAGTGGGAGAAAATTATAGCAAATGAAACAACAGACAAAGAATTAATCTCCAAAATCTACAACCAACTCAGACAATTCAGCACAGGGAAAAAGAACAACTCAATCAAAAAATGGGAAAAAGATCTAAAGAGACGCCTCTCCAAAGAGGACATACAGATGGCCCAAAAGCACATGAAACGATGCTCAATCTCGCTTATTATTAGAGAAATGCAAATTAAAACTACAATGAGATACCACCTCACACCCGTCAGAATGGCCATCATCAAAATATCTGCAGACAATAAATGCTGGAGAGGGTGCAGAGAAAAGGGAACCCTCTTGCATTGCTGGTGGGAATGTAAACTGATACAGCCTCTATGGAAGACAGTATGGAGATTTCTTAAAAAACTAAAAATAGAAGCACCCTATGACCCAGCAATCCCACTCTTGGGCTTATATCCTGATGAAATCAAAACTGAAAGAAGCACCTGTACCCCAATGCTCATTGCAGCTCTCTATACAATAGCCAGAACATGGAAGCAACCTAGATGTCCATCAACGAATGAATGGATCCAGAAGCTCTGGTACATATATACAATGGAATACTACTCAGCTGTTAAAAATGAAGTGGCTGGCTCTAGAACCTATCATCAAAAGTGAAGTCAGTCAGAAAGAGAAAGACAAATACAGTATACTAACACACATATATGGAATCTAGTAGGACGGTCTTGATAACACACGCAGGGAACTCATGGAAAAACAGACAGAGCATAAACATAGGGACATTGTGGGGAAGAAATAGGGAGGAGGAGGCATGGAGGGAGTAACATGGAAACCTATACTGTTATGTGTGGAAAAGATAGCTAGTGTCATTGTGCTAAGGGAATAGGAGTGCTTACAATGGCTTGGGGCGAAGGTCTGGAGGGGTGGGATGGGGGGATCTGGGTGGGTGGGGACCATGGATATGCATATGACTGATCTGGGAACATACATGTCTGTGAACAATAAAACTCTGTAAAACCTTTAAAATAAAGAATATAAAAAATAAATAAAATTAAAAAAAAAAAAGAATGCAACCACAAGTCAAGGTGGTTATAAAAACAAAAAATAAAATAAAATAAAAGTCTCATTCCATATGTTTACAGAACTCAGGGCTACAATTTGATAGAAAGCAATTTCATCGGATTAAACTATGATATAAACAAATCAATTGTCAGCCCTTCCAGAGATAATTGTATTTTAAGATGATTATTTATAATTTCAAATCCCTGTATCTCTAATCATGATAGATGTGGCTATGCACATTTTGGAAGTCAGACTCCCCGAGAACCCACAAACCATGCCCAGAAGACAACTGCCTTCACTGCTGGCACCAGAGGACAATGCTTTAAAAGAGAGGGGAAGATCAATGTAAAAGATATTCACAATATATATTTATTTTTTAAAGTTATTTCCAGATTATCCTAGGTTCATCTGTTAGTCAATGTCTATCATCATAGTTGTGCACAATTTATGACATTGAAGAACACTGCAAGATCCACAAAGAATAAGGACCATGAAGCATTTCACAATCCACAAAGAAAAATGCAGTTATAATCCCTAGGCACTATTTGGTTACTTTGGAACAATTTTCAACAACAGTGGCTGAGATATGATTGGGTTTTAGAGTAACATTCAGCTAACCGGAAAAAAAGAAAATTAAGTCAAACACCTGATTCCCCAAGCAGGCTAGATAATTGGGGTTTTATGGTACATTAACATAAATGTTAGACAATTATTTTCCCCATCTGTTTCCCTGTTCTAAAACCCCCAGAAAAAGTCTTTGTATAGCTCTTAAGATTGTTCCTTGAATTTTATTCCATTTCAGTGGCTTTTATCTAAATTGTCTTTGCTGATGTTGTTGTCTTAAATGGTGCTCATGTGTGCCAAGTTTTTTTTTTTTGGTCGTTTCAATTGTGTCACAGTTTCTTTATTCAGTTGAAAATGGGCAACTCTTCACATCATATCAGAACTGATAATATCAGGTCGGCAATTAAAACACTGGCATTCTTGAACATACAATGTGATTCATCCATTTTCGATTATTTCCAAAATTCAACATATCAATAGAATGAGTAAGTCTTCCATAGGTACTAAAGAACAAGAGTGTTCAATAAATTAACCTTAGGATGCCTCACATTTTATCAGCAAGTCAGGTCAGCTGTGTATATGCCAAGGCGGTGCTGGGTTACAAAAGCAGCAAGAGCAGCTGTCGCAGCAGTGGTACTTTTTTTTTTTTAATATAGTATATACTGAATAGCTGTTTTTCTCTTCAAATGCAATAATTGGACAGAAAAACACACACACACACACACACACACAAACCGAATGACGAGGAAAATGATGATTTTCTATCTGACAGCTTTCAGTTCCATCTTGGTGTACTTTCTTAATATTTAATAATAATATAATTGTGGATATTACTAACATTGGTACCTTTTTGATTAGCATTACTTTCCAGAGCATAAAGGTTTTGAGAGTTTTAGACAGTTCTTAATATCAGTTTGAGTATCTGGAAACCTAACATCTAAAACTTATTTTTTCTATTCAAGGCAAACTATTTTAACCAATTATTTCAAAGTAGAGTATGTTTACTGTCTAGCTATTGTTATACTAATAACTGAAATTACACTTATGGCCTACCTTTTGAGCTTTTAATATCTTTCATCCCACTGGAAGGTTTTTGGGAATTGGAAAGGGTGGCAAAGATTAGACTTACAAAAAGTAATATTTCTGTTAACCAAAGAATATTCATATATAATATAGCCTTCTTCAGCTTGATATGTTTATTCCTGAAAGTAGTATCTTATTTCGTCTTGTTTCCTGACATGCATACATATAGTTATCCCCCCAAACGTGTTTTTAATACCTATCTTTTGAAAAGTATTGCAGATAAAACAGATTAATCATACATAAGCCCTACCCTCAGTAATCATACTAAGGCAGCCTAGTGCAGTGAATTCAAACAGACCTGGAGTTTGAACTTAGATCTCATTAAGATGAATAACCTTGGATAGTTAACATCTAGGATGAGCCTGTCTATTCCTCTGTAAAACAGAAATAATATTTCCCTCCTCAGAGTGATTATAAAAATTAAATTAGATCATAGATATGAAGCATAACTCTCCTACACAATAAATACTCAGTAAATAAAGCTATTTGATATCACTGTTCTTCTCCTTACTCCTCCTCCTCCTCCTGTAGCAGAGGAAAAACAGGGAAGCCAGAGAACAGGAAATAAGGAGGAATCAGGCATAACCTTTCCAAGGACGTGGTCTATTAAAATTGTGTAGAATTTGAACATATGAACTCTGTAGCAAAGGATATTTCAGATAGAAGCAGCATGTGTAAACATGTCTGGAGTTACTGATTCAGATTTTGCTCAGAAAATCGGTATATTTATCCTTGCTATTGTTTTGTCTCTATTTCTGCTCTAATCCATAGCACTGTTAACAAAAGCCAAGACATAGAAGCAACCTGAAATGCCCACCAACAGAGGAGTGGGTAAAGAAGATCTGGTACATATATATGATGAAATATTACTCAAAAAAAGAATGAAATAAGGCCACTTGCAGCATCATGGATGGACCTAGAGATTGTCATGCTGATTGAAGGAAGTCAGAGAGAGAAAAGGGTAACTATCACATGATATCCATAACATGTGGAATTGAAAAAGAAATGATATAAATGAACTTACAAAACAGAAAGAGACTCACAGACTTAGAGAATAAACTTATGGCTGTGGGAGGAAGGGATAGGCAGTTTGCGATAGACATGACACTGCTATATTTAAAATGGATAACCAACAAGGTCCTATTGTAACCCAAATATCATTTTCAGTGGCAATAATTCTGTGTGTTTTCTGGGAGAGGAAACTTGTGGAAGACATTTCTGTTCTTTGATTCTAGGTTGAGGCATTCAGGAGAGCAGAACCAGTGTTCTTTGATTCTGGGAAAAAGGTTTGGTCTGACATATAGTTATCCCCCAAACGTGTTTTTAATACCTATCTTTTGAAAAGTATTGCAGATAAAACAGATTAATCATACATAAGCCCTACCCTCAGTAATCATACTAAGGCAGCCTAGTGCAGTGAATTCAAACAGACCTGAGTTTGAACTTAGATCTCATTAAGATGAATAACCTTGGATAGTTAACATCTAGGATGAGCCTGTCTATTCCTCTGTAAAACAGAAATAATATTTCCCTCCTCAGAGTGATTATAAAAATTAAATTAGATCATAGATATGAAGCATAACTCTCCTACACAATAAATACTCAGTAAATAAAGCTATTTGATATCACTGTTCTTCTCCTTACTCCTCCTCCTCCTCCTGTAGCAGAGGAAAAACAGGGAAGCCAGAGAACAGGAAATAAGGAGGAATCAGGCATAACCTTTCCAAGGACGTGGTCTATTAAAATTGTGTAGAATTTGAACATATGAACTCTGTAGCAAAGGATATTTCAGATAGAAGCAGCATGTGTAAACATGTCTGGAGTTACTGATTCAGATTTTGCTCAGAAAATCGGTATATTTATCCTTGCTATTGTTTTGTCTCTATTTCTGCTCTAATCCATAGCACTGTTAACAAAAGCCAAGACATAGAAGCAACCTGAAATGCCCACCAACAGAGGAGTGGGTAAAGAAGATCTGGTACATATATATGATGAAATATTACTCAAAAAAAGAATGAAATAAGGCCACTTGCAGCATCATGGATGGACCTAGAGATTGTCATGCTGATTGAAGGAAGTCAGAGAGAGAAAAGGGTAACTATCACATGATATCCATAACATGTGGAATTGAAAAAGAAATGATATAAATGAACTTACAAAACAGAAAGAGACTCACAGACTTAGAGAATAAACTTATGGCTGTGGGAGGAAGGGATAGGCAGTTTGCGATAGACATGACACTGCTATATTTAAAATGGATAACCAACAAGGTCCTATTGTAACCCAAATATCATTTTCAGTGGCAATAATTCTGTGTGTTTTCTGGGAGAGGAAACTTGTGGAAGACATTTCTGTTCTTTGATTCTAGGTTGAGGCATTCAGGAGAGCAGAACCAGTTAAGTAGAACCAGCAAAAACCTCCATTCCCAAAGTCGTCAGTTCACTCTCTGGGAAAGAAGGTTTCCATGCCTGACAGGAACTGAGGTCAGAGCAAAGAGAACGGTCAACCAGACTTTGCTGTCTTATACCTCTGGGAAAATGTGTAAATTTTCAAACATCAATCACTGATGCTACTATGTGCCTTCAAACATATTCGAGAATGAAGATGATATAACTGTATCTCTGAGGATCAGTGCTAAAGGACAAGTTATCTATGTTTCACCCCTATTCTAATTTTGAGAGCGCTGAAAGGGATTTTATGGTTGACATAACTATTTCTTTGAAGAATGAAATTCACTTGCCCCCAAGGGCTTGCCAACATCAAAGAGCTTGGTCCAAATGGTTTCTTCATTGTGAATATAATATGATTCATTTCTCCCCCCGTCCTTCCTTCTGATATTCCCCAATTGCTGAAATGAGATGTGCATGTGCCTTCATAAATTCATGATCTTTCTTTATAATATATTCTATTAGCAAGCACTAGTTCAACTATGGCTTCAAGGGTCTATAGAAGTGCATGAAATATAAAATATTTAATAATGGTGATAAACTGCACAGTCTTTCTTCATAGTGATTGCAAAATTGAGGCCATGCATTTCAGAGACAAGAAGAATGTTATGACAGTGATACTCAAAATAATACACATTGTTTTTAAAATGGGTAATGCAGAAAAGTGCTGAGATAGGAAAAGTGTCTACTTAATTGGAATATGAAACAAATATAGCCAACTACCTGACTAGACCACATATATACTTACTTTCTCCCCAGTCACACTTTTTCAAGAGGACTGTCCTTTCTTAATGTTGTCACACGTACACAATGTAGATACATTTGCATTTTGCTTTTCCCCCCATACTCATCCGCTCTTTCCAATGACCAGACACGTTCCAATTGTTTTTCCTCATTGACAATTGGAGTATATACATTTCACTTTAGGACTCTAAGGAGCTAAAATGACTTTTTTCCTTTTTTCTTTTCCCTCATTGAGATTAAATTACTGGGTTTATAAAATTGGAATCCATTGTCAATTTCCAGCCCAGTGGATAATGCTTTGGCCTTTTTTCTAAGCCCAATTCAAGTGCCTCAGATGGTTTCTGTGACTCTGGGTAGAGCTTTGCAGAAGTGCACTGAGCTCCACATGAACATATGGATATTTGATAATTGTGGCTGTTTTATGATTTCAGTTTAACAATAAAGCTATTACCTCTTAGACATTCTAAATCTTTGAACTTTGTTTTTTGTTATATTTTAAGCATGAAGAAACATCCAAAGGGTGTTTGGATGCAAATACTCATTTAATGGTCATAATGTCGATTTGAATCTTGTAATTGTGCTAAAGGGATTTTATGGTTGACATAACTATTTCTTTGAAGAATGAAATTCACTTGCCCCCAAGGGCTTGCCAACATCAAAGAGCTTGGTCCAAATGGTTTCTTCATTGTGAATATAATATGATTCATTTCTCCCCCCGTCCTTCCTTCTGATATTCCCCAATTGCTGAAATGAGATGTGCATGTGCCTTCATAAATTCATGATCTTTCTTTATAATATATTCTATTAGCAAGCACTAGTTCAACTATGGCTTCAAGGGTCTATAGAAGTGCATGAAATATAAAATATTTAATAATGGTGATAAACTGCACAGTCTTTCTTCATAGTGATTGCAAAATTGAGGCCATGCATTTCAGAGACAAGAAGAATGTTATGACAGTGATACTCAAAATAATACACATTGTTTTTAAAATGGGTAATGCAGAAAAGTGCTGAGATAGGAAAAGTGTCTACTTAATTGGAATATGAAACAAATATAGCCAACTACCTGACTAGACCACATATATACTTACTTTCTCCCCAGTCACACTTTTTCAAGAGGACTGTCCTTTCTTAATGTTGTCACACGTACACAATGTAGATACATTTGCATTTTGCTTTTCCCCCCATACTCATCCGCTCTTTCCAATGACCAGACACGTTCCAATTGTTTTTCCTCATTGACAATTGGAGTATATACATTTCACTTTAGGACTCTAAGGAGCTAAAATGACTTTTTTCCTTTTTTCTTTTCCCTCATTGAGATTAAATTACTGGGTTTATAAAATTGGAATCCATTGTCAATTTCCAGCCCAGTGGATAATGCTTTGGCCTTTTTTCTAAGCCCAATTCAAGTGCCTCAGATGGTTTCTGTGACTCTGGGTAGAGCTTTGCAGAAGTGCACTGAGCTCCACATGAACATATGGATATTTGATAATTGTGGCTGTTTTATGATTTCAGTTTAACAATAAAGCTATTACCTCTTAGACATTCTAAATCTTTGAACTTTGTTTTTTTTTTTTGTTATATTTTAAGCATGAAGAAACATCCAAAGGGTGTTTGGATGCAAATACTCATTTAATGGTCACCTAAATGTACAGATTTAGCAACATCTGAGTCAGAACTTTTTATAATAAAAGAAAACATGCAGGGCTTCCCCTGGTGGTCCAGTGGATAAGGACACCGCCTTGCAGTGCAAGGGGCGCCGGTTCGATCCCTGGCCTGGGAAGATCCCACGTGCCGCGGAGCGGCTGGACCGATGTGTCCAATCACCGAGCCAGAGCTCTGGAGCGCATGCACCCAGAGCCGGTGCTCTGCAACAACAGATGCCACCGCGATGGGAGGCCCACAGGAGCCAAAGAACAAAGACGGATGAAAATAGAGAAATGAAAGACCAATAGAAGTGGCCCGCCTGCTCCCCTCCCTCCCCAACCCGACCCCCACCCAAAAATAAAGTAAATAAATAAATCTTTAAAAAAAAAGTTTTTTTTTTTTAAAAAAAGAAAACATGCAGAAAATTTAAGTCTAATTGTACTCATTATGACCTTTATAAAGAAAGTATATTTTTATTAATTGTATTTATATTAATTTGTATATTAATTGTATTTTATTTATATTAATAGTTTACTAATACTAACATTTAATTTGGGCTTATGAGATGTTCAAGGTAGTATGCAAAGAGCATTACATGTATTCGTCCATGTAATCCTCATGTCCTCCCTGTGAGAAAGATGCTATTATACCTATTATACAAATGTGGAGTCTAAGGGAAAAGAGAAAACAAGTAACTTTAACCAAGTTTATACAATTACTAAGTTGCTGAGTTTGGATTTGTGCTGGCCTCTAAAGACTGAATTCTTAACCAGTATGCATCACTGCCTTGCAGAATTAATTTACTTTTTCCTCTGTCCATCTATTGATCAACAGATCATTTCCTTTTCTTCATTATTACAAAAATTCATGTATATATATATATGTATGCGTTTGTGTATAAGTACACATGTCATATGTTGTATTAGTTTGCTAAGACCACAATACCATAGAAATGTATTTCTCACAGTTCTAAAGGCTAAAAACCTGACCTCTAAGTATTGGCCCATTTGGTTTCTCGTGAGGCCTCTGCTTGACTTGTACATGGCTGCCGCCTCTCTGTGAAGAAACATCCAAAGGGTGTTTGGATGCAAATACAATGAAAGTACAGATTTAGCAACATCTGAGTCAGAACTTTTTATAATAAAAGAAAACATGCAGGGCTTCCCCTGGTGGTCCAGTGGGTAAGGACACCGCCTTGCAGTGCAAGGGGCGCCGGTTCGATCCCTGGCCTGGGAAGATCCCACGTGCCGCGGAGCGGCTGGCCCGATGTGTCCAATCACCGAGCCAGAGCTCTGGAGCGCATGCACCCAGAGCCGGTGCTCTGCAACAACAGATGCCACCGCGATGGGAGGCCCACAGGAGCCAAAGAACAAAGACGGATGAAAATAGAGAAATGAAAGACCAATAGAAGTGGCCCGCCTGCTCCCCTCCCTCCCCAACCCGACCCCCACCCAAAAATAAAGTAAATAAATAAATCTTTAAAAAAAAAGTTTTTTTTTTTTAAAAAAAGAAAACATGCAGAAAATTTAAGTCTAATTGTACTCATTATGACCTTTATAAAGAAAGTATATTTTTATTAATTGTATTTATATTAATTTGTATATTAATTGTATTTTATTTATATTAATAGTTTACTAATACTAACATTTAATTTGGGCTTATGAGATGTTCAAGGTAGTATGCAAAGAGCATTACATGTATTCGTCCATGTAATCCTCATGTCCTCCCTGTGAGAAAGATGCTATTATACCTATTATACAAATGTGGAGTCTAAGGGAAAAGAGAAAACAAGTAACTTTAACCAAGTTTATACAATTACTAAGTTGCTGAGTTTGGATTTGTGCTGGCCTCTAAAGACTGAATTCTTAACCAGTATGCATCACTGCCTTGCAGAATTAATTTACTTTTTCCTCTGTCCATCTATTGATCAACAGATCATTTCCTTTTCTTCATTATTACAAAAATTCATGTATATATATATATGTATGCGTTTGTGTATAAGTACACATGTCATATGTTGTATTAGTTTGCTAAGACCACAATACCATAGAAATGTATTTCTCACAGTTCTAAAGGCTAAAAACCTGACCTCTAAGTATTGGCCCATTTGGTTTCTCCTGAGGCCTCTCTGCTTGACTTGTACATGGCTGCCGCCTCTCTGTGTTCTCACAAGGCCTATCCTCTGTGCACGTGCAGCCCTGGTGTTCTGTGTCCCAACTTCCTCTTATAAGAACATAGGTCAGATTGGATTGGGGCCTACCCTAAGCATCTCATTGTAGCATCATCACCTCTTTGAAGACCCTACCTCCAGATACAGTCACATTTTGAAGGGTTTGTTTTGTCCATTTCTCTCCCCAGACTTGGAGCTGTCATAATTTAATATTTGGTGCATTGGTGGGTATGATATGGCATTGCTTAATTTTGCAGTTCTCTGTGTATTAACAAATTTATGCCTGTTTCCTAGGTTATTGGCCTTTCACATTTCTTCTCCTGTGAATTACCTGTTCTTATCCTTTGGCTATATTCCTATTTGCTTGTTTGACTTTTTCTTCTTGTTCCACAGTAATTTTTCTTTTCTCTTTCAGTTGTATTGAGATATAATCGATACACAGCACCATGTAAGTTAAAAGTGTACAGCATAACGATTTGACTCATGCATTATGAAATGATGACCACAATTAGTGAACATCTCTCATCTCAAAGAGATATAAAATAGAACTTTTTGTCCTTACGATGAGAATTCATAGGATTTATTCTCTTAGCAACTTTCATATATAACATACAGCAGTGTTCATTATTTTTATCACATTGTATACTGTATCCCTAGTACTAACTGAAAAATTGTATCTTTTGACTGCCTTCCTCCAATTCTCCATCACCTAATCCTTGCTTCAGGTATTCCAAATTTGATCTGAGTTTGTTTGTTTGGTTTCCTTTTTGAAATATCACTGACCTACAACACTAGGTTAGTTTCTATTATACAGCATAGTGATTTGCTATTTCTCTACATTTCAAAATGATCACCATAAGTCTAGCTATGTCACCAAATATATTCCACAGTTTTTGACTCTATACCACACACTACATTTTTTACACATAACATTTATTTTGCAATTTGAAGTTTCTACTTCTTCATGTCTCTATTTATCTCCTCCCCCACTTCCGCTCTAGCAACCACCTTTTTTTATGTTTGTATTTATAACTTTCTGTTTTGGTACATTTTTTAATTATTGCTAATTCTTTATGTATTATAGATGTTAATAATTTTCAGTTACATAAATTGCAGATATATTCTCCAAGTCAGAGCTTATATTTGAGCTCAATTTATGATGGCTTTTGTGTCTTGTTTACAAATCTTTCTGAGCTCAAGGGTAATTAAGATACTCTCCTACATTTTCTTCTATATTTCTTAAAATGTAGTCCCTTTTTCTCTTCAAATTTATCTAGAATGAAGAGGTTATGGTGTTATTTGCAAAGTCTCATTTTATGTTTCTACATTGATTGGAAGTTGTTTCAGCATAATTTGTTTTATAATCCATCTTCTCACGACTAATTTCCAATTCTACTTCTGCCATATACCAAATGCTTATATAACATCTAACAACTGTTGTACATATGTTATTTGTTAGTCACTGTATTTGCATTATATCACAGAATCCTCACAACATTTGCATAAAGAAGGTATTATTTCCATTCTACAATTAAGGAGATTGAGGTAAAAAAAAGAAAAAGGTTAAAATATTTTCTCCAATATCAGGAGTTAGGAATTGAGCCCAAGCAGTTTGATTACCACTCTTCACATATATATATACACATACAAAATAGTTTCTGGAGTTTATATATTTTTCCCCACTGGTTCATTTAATTATGCATGTGATGTGTCACATACTCTTGTGTTTTTTCCTTTTTAATATCTTCATTATGGCAGAGCAAGCTTTTCCAATCTCATGGATTTTCTTCATAATTATATCCATCAGTCTTACCACTCTTGTAGTATTTAAACCTAGCTCCTTAAATTCCCATTAAATCCTGTGTGGAATTTTATTCATTTTTGATGGAATTAATATCAGTATGATACTGAGACTTTTACATATATATACATGCTAAACCTTTTTATTTTTAAAGTAAATTTTAATTTTTAGGATGGCTTTTTTTCTTAAGACTAGCTTTTCAGTCCTTAGCTCAGTTGGTAAAGAATCTGCCTGCAGTGCAGAAGACCCAGGTTCGATTCCTAGCTCGGGAAGATCCCCTGGAGATAGAAATGGCAACCCACTCTAGTATTCTTGCCTGGAAAATCCCATGGACAGAGGAGCCTGGCAGGCTACCACCCATGGGGTCACAAAAAGAGTCAGACACAGCTTAGCAATGAAAACATCACCATAATTTCAAACATAAAAAAATAGGTTACAACACAACTGAGAGGGAGACACAAAGCTTTCCTATCTACCCTCTGCCCCCACGCCTGCACAGCCTCTGCAAGAATAGCACTCTTATTTTTTAAACTAAGGATGACTCTAAATCATAATCACTTAAAGTCTATAATTTACCTTAGGGCTCACTTTTAGTGTTTTATGTTCCATGGAGTTTGGAAGGTCAAATTTTATGTCTTTCAGAAAAACAACTGTGCAACTTTCTCCATGTTTTGCACATATTTTTCTATATTTAATCCTAAGTAAACTGAATGGACAGTTTTTTTTCTGCCCACTCCCTCCCTCCTTCCTCTGAATGGACAATTTTTAAGGATTATTTCTCAGTGGTAAAGCATATGGAAATGATAAAGTACATGATTATCTTCTTGCACAGAACAAATGTAATGGGATTGTTATTCATCCTAATTATTTACATAGATATTTTCTTAAATTTTCTCAGGTAGTAGACAATCTAATCTGTAAATTCCTATCATTTCCTTATGTCCTTTACAATCATATCACATTGTTTTGTGTCTTCTTTTAGGACTAGCATGTCTTATACTACAATAAATTGTACCAATAATAAAAGCCAGTTTTGAATTGATCCTGACTTGTAAGTGATAGCTTTGAAAGTGATAACAGTAAAAACGATGCTTGTTACAGGTTTCTAAAACACACGTATTATGAATTAAAGAAACTCTCTCATATTCCTAGTTCTCTAATAGCCTCGTCAGGAATGGGCATTGAATTTTGAATTATGGTCATTGATTTTTTAATATGAAATCATTTTCACGATGCTTGGTTAAACAAGACTTTATTATGCTGCATCATATATTTTATGCATTGATTGATTTATCAATATTTTATAGAGGTTAATTATATGTATTCTAATTAATGAGCTAGGCCTATAATTTTTATTTATTGCACTGTTCCTGTCAAGTGTTGATGCCAAGGTTATTCCATTCTCATAAAGAAGAGAGAAGCTTTTCTTTTGCTTGATAAACTATAAATTTTATAATTTTAATGTTATAAACTATAAACTTATAAACTATTTATAATTTTATTCATTTATTCTTGTTATGTATATTTATTCCTCCCTTGTACTTTATTTGTATTAATCTCTGTTTATTTTTCTAACCTTTTGAGAGAAGCCCTTTTATTAGTTTTCAACTTTTTCTTTACATAAAAATCCCCACTAAATGCAACTTGTACTGCATTCCACACATGTTTATATGGAGTGATTTCATCATTACTAAGAATTTCATAATTCCTATTTTATTCCTGCTATCTTTTCACTCTGCACATCTAATATCATATTGCAATAAAAACAAAAAATATGTTCCAATCTGATGTCAATTCTCTGGAAATAACTGACTATCCTAGGTGGCCTGATATATACTCTGTGTGCACTATTGTCCAGATGTGCTTCACAAGAAGGCTCATTCTCTATTTAAGGACAAATCTCTCTCTTTAGCTTGCTCCTTTGCTATAAATATATTGGTTAAATTGCATGACTGTTTAATTTTGCAGTAAAGTACAAATCCTAAAACTTGTTCTGTTTGTATCACCATGAAAACCACTGTGAGGTTGTGTGGTTGTAGGGTCTCTTTTTTTAGGTTGATATGTAAATAGGTTTCTACCTTCTTAGAAGGATGGTTAATTATCACTAATGTTTAAATTATCTGGGCAGTGAATTACACCACCTTTTCTCATCTGAGTGCGATGAGGTTATATGACATAAGAAATGAAAAATAGCTAATATACCTGAAATTCCATTATTTTATTAGTCTACTAAATCTAATTTTAAAAGAACAAAGTTCAGTCTTCCCCTTCCTTCAGACCGCATCTGAAACTGTTAGGTCCAGATTCAAATCCTCAAGCAGCTCTTAATCTATTAAGACAAGAATAAGGGAAATGACTAAAGGACAGCATCTATGTTGATGCTTGGCAAAAAACAAAACTCTGTAAAGCAATTATCCTTCAATTTAAAAAATAAATCATTAAAAAACAGGGCTTCCCCTGGTGGTTCAGTGAGTAAGGACACCGCCTTGCAGTGCAAGGGGTGCCAGTTCAAGCCCTGGCCTGGGAAGATCCCATGTGCCGTGGAGCGGCTGGACTGATGTGTCCAATCACCGAGCCGCAGCTCTGAGGCGCATGCGCCCAGAGCTGGTGCTCTGCAATGACAGACGCCATCAAGATGGGAGACCCACAGGAGCCAAAGAACAAAGACGGATGAACATAGAGAAACGAAAGACCAACAGAAGTGGCCCACCTGGTCCCCTCCCTCCCCAACCCGACCCCCGCCCAAAATAAATAAATAAATAAATCTTAAAAAAAAAATCATTAAAAAACAAAAAAGGACAGCAACCGGGCATAACTTGTTTACTTCTGTACCCCACTGCCCAGTGGAGTGCCTGCCACAGAGTGCGTGCTTACTTTATATGTATTCATTGAATGGATGGCCTTCAGAGACTGTGTGTAACCTGTAATTACATGCAATTCTTTATACAGATGATCTCAAGAATCTCACATTGCAGTCATGGAGATGATCATTAAATAGTCCCATGTTGTTGTCACTGTCTCTTAGTTGTGTCCAATGTCTTGTGACCCTGCCAGGCTCCTCTGTCCATGTAATTCTCCAGGCAAGAATACTGGAGTGAGTTGCCATGCCTTCCTCCAGGAGATTTTCCCAACCCAGGGATGGAACCTGCATCTGCATTTCAGGCAGATTCTTCACCAGTGGGCGAGCAGGGAAGGCCCAAAATAATCCCATATAGTCATGGAATATGTGATTTCATACTGTATAAAGGACTCAGCATCAAGCTAACCTAAACTGAGAGTAGTCCACCAGGCCATCACAGAGAGAGAAATCCACCTAATATTTCTCTATGCATGTAAACCCCACAAATAGAAAGTCGAGTTACATGACACCTTGTGTAGAAATGAACACAGAAGGGAAAATCTCCCAACCACTTGATTATAGCTTTGTAATTCACAAGAACCATTACTTCTCACAGTGGCATGCTGACATTTCCCTTGTTGACATTGGATCATTTGAGTCTCTGGTCCCATCTTCTTAGGTCTAAAGCCTTCATCAGGTCTGCAGGAGATACTATAGAGATACTATAGCACCATTACCTTTACCCTACTCTGTTGTGGTTTTATCCTCCCCCTCTCCCCCACTCAGGTATTACCCTTTCTTTGATGTTCAGTTATATATTTAAACTTCATTTTGACTATATTTCGAGGCAGAGGGAAGTCTGGCTCCATAGGCTCAGTCTGCTATATCCAGGCATAATCTTGGGTTATGGTTATTGATTCATTTAATTATCCTCACGTATATAAAATGTGTTCACTTAATGGCCTATGTTCAGGAATATATTAGATGCTACAGGAAGAAAAAAGACAAAAATAATAAACCTTTGACTTCTAAGAGCTTGCAGTCTAGTGGATAAGATAAAATTCATAAACATGCAAATGCTCAAAACACATTAGGGCAATATATACTAACTCTTGCTGTGAACCAAGGCACTGGAAGAAATGCAGGAAGAAATAGTCGATGGAAAAAGTTTGAAAACTAATGGCCAGCCTGCCAAAAGAACCCTCTTCAAACTCAGACAGCAGAGGCATATTTAAAAAATACAAGTGTGATCTGGAAGGTTTTGGAAAGCTGTCAGTGCTCTCTCAGACATTACACCATATTGCTAGATCAGCAACACATTATTATTGATTTCACATGATAGTGTTAACCTGAACGAACATTACAACATGGGATAACACTGAAATTGATGTACCTGAATAATTCAAGCTCTTATTATTGTAAATCAGCCATTTTTAAGAGCATAATCATTTTAAAAATAAAATTTCTTCTCAAATACCAGATGATATCACTTATATATGGAATCTTAAAAAATGTCACAAATGTATTTATAAGACAGAAACAGACTCACAGTCATAGAAAACAAAGGAGAAAGAGGGAATAAACTAGGAGCATGGGATTAACGATAACACACTACTATATAGAGAATGGGTAAACAAGGTCCTACTGTACAGCACCGGGAACTATAGTTAGTATCTTGTAATAACTTATAAGGGCTTCCCTGGTGGCCCAGTGAGGTGACTCAGGGGAGTAAAGAACTCATCTGCTAATACAGACGACATAAGAGACACGGGTTTGAGCCCTGGATCAAGAAGATCCCCTGGAGGGGAGGGCATGACAACCTGCTTCAGACTTGGAGAATCCCATGGACAGAGGAAACCTAGCAGGCTGGAAAAGAATCTCATATATATATGTGTGTGTGTATATAATTGAATCTATTTGCTGTACACTTGAAACACTGTAAACTATACTTCAATGAAAATATATATATATTACATATATTTATATATAACATACATATAGGCTTCTGAAATTTTCAGCAATCACAGAAATTTGAAACTTAAATTTATGTAAATATTGTATTCTATTTATGGTCAAAGCCACCAGGATGACAGTTGAGAAACATAAAGTTTATAACCCCAAATTGGTAACATTAATTAAACAACAGCTTCCATTGCTTGATTTCACCATAGGATGACCAACTGAGGCAGTGAGTCTTGAACATTTTGTAAATACGTTTGCTCAGAAGTGTACAGGGGAACTGAGCGAATCTGGTTTGCAAGAACCAGGGTGAGAAAATGACTCATTTCATGAGAAAAGAAAAACATGTTTTCCCTACAGATTTTGAAAATTTATTGCAGATATTACTGAAAGCCATTTTTAAAGCTCTGAGAAGATAATTCAGAATACCCGCACTTGAGAAAAAATAGTCTATGATCGCTTCAGAGAAGGAAGACAGTATCTACCACACAGAATGACGAAGCCAGACCCTAAGCAGTTTTGCAAACAAGTGCAAAATTGCTCTCACTCTTTCCTAACATTTTTTTTCTTAGCCGCACTCACCTATTCTTGCACATCTTGTACCAGGTCAGCCATTCTGCCCGTCCTTTGTAAGGTTAGGATTGCATGTGAGTGGAAGTGAAAAGCACATCACCCTAAGTCTGAACATTAAAAACACTGCATATGAATTTCTCTGTGCTCTTCCTCTTCCTGTGATCCAGAACACAGACATGCCTCCATTCCACTTCAACTATGCCAGTGAGGACAATGATCAGGGACAACAGTAGAGAAGTAAAAAGAAAGTTGCCAAAGTGTTTAAGGGACCAAATGGAGCAGAGGAGCTTGCCTATCCATTCCAGACTGCTTACTCCATCTCAGACTGCTTACTAAAAAAGAAATAAACATCTCTGGGTTTTAAGCCACTATAAACTTGAGTCTTTTTGTCACAGATGCTGCATCTCCATTTTTGCCCTGCAAATAGTGTCACCTGTACCATTTTTCTAGATTCCATGTATATGCATTCATATATGATATTACAACTCAGCAGTCCCACTACTGGGCATATAGCCTGATAAAACTACAATTGTAAAAGACACATGTGCCCCAATGTTCATTGCAGCCCTATTTACAACACCTAGGATATGGAAGCAAGCTAGTGCCCACCAACAGACAAATGGATAAATAAGATCTGGTACATATATACAATGGAATACTACTCAGCTATTAAAAGGAATAAAACTGGGTCATTTGTAGAGATGTGGATGGACTGAGAGACTGTCATACAGAGTGAAGCATAAGGTTCTTAAAGCAACATCTCAAGCTCAGTTGAGTTGGAACCAGAATTAGCTACATTTTAAATATGGACAACTGAGGTAAGAAGGGAAGCATTTTAATCACAAAATTGTGCCAAAAGGATAAAAATTAGAAACCCATTGACTCTCAGTTTTATCCTTAAATAAAAATGTTATTCTATCTAAAATACGTTATATGCAATTACTGACTCATCATAAAGCTCTAGATTATTTTGTGACCGAGAAAACTCTGGACAAGACGTCAAAATCACCTTGCATCTCTTCTTACATTCATCATGTGTGTGATTCATATGCCCTTCTCATATAAATTTTACAAAGAAATCTCAGCAATTGAATACTATTTTCCCCATTAAACAGCACTGTAATTTCCAAACATACTAATTCCTCTCCAACAGTAAGGCTTAGTTGCCTGAACACATCTAATGGAGGAACATCAAGGCCAAAGAACTTAAGACTATAGAAAATATTCAGCCAAAGGGACCACGGTCATTACTGTGACCATGCAGTCTGTTATCTGGTTGTTCAATAAAATCAATAAAGATATTATTTAAAGAGGATATAAAACACACTTACATAACAAAGTACTAATAGTATTTTAAAAATTTCCATTTATTACAACTTGTTTCCTAAAAACTCAGCTATGCCTTTTCCTATAACGTTTAAAGAAATGAATTCCATTTCATTTATTGTATAAGACATGCAAAGATATTTTATTGTTTCATGATTCATGGATGTGATGTCTTCTGTACTCTGAAAACTATAAGACATTGATGAAAGCAAGCAAAAAGGGAACAAACAGATGGAAAAATACACTGTGTTCTTGGATTGGAAGAAACCATATTATCAAAATGACTATACTACCCAAGGCAATCTACAGATTCATTGCAGTCCCTTGCAAATTACTAATGGAATTTTTCACAGAACTAGAATAAAAACCATTTTTACAATTCGTATGTAAACACAAAAGACCCCCAGAGCAATCCTGAGAAACACAGAGGAGGAATCATGCTCTCACACCTCAGACTATACTAGAAAGCTACAGTGATCAAAATAGTATGGCACTGGCACAAAAATAGACACATAGATCAATGCAACTGGAATAGAGAGTCCCAAAATAAACCTGTGCACCCATGGTCAATTAATCTACAACAAAGGAGGCAAAAATACACAATAGAAGACAATCTCTTCAATAAGTGGTGCTTGGAAAATTGGACAGCTATGTGTAAAAGAATGAAGTTAGAACATTCTCTAAAACTATACACAAATATAAACTAAAAACGGATTAGACACTTAAACATAAAGCTCGACACTATAAAACTCTTAGAGGACAACATAGGCAGAACACTCTGATATAAATCATAGCAATATCTTTTTGATCCATCTCTTTGAACAATGGAAATAAAAATAAAACCAAATAGGAAAAGTATTCTGATTGTTCTTCAGATAATAAAAGTACTCTTTGATACACTTATTATCCATTTGTCTTGGTCTTGTGCACATAATTAACTGGCTCAAATTGTTAAATCTATTAAAGTATGCTCCACCATATCATAGTATAAAAATCTTAGCATAGACAAAAGGGAGCTGATTCTCTATAACATTTTTCCAACTTTAAATCAAGGCCAAAGAACTTAGCTATAGAAAATATTCAGCCAAAGGGACCACGGTCATTACTGTGACCATGCAGTCTGTTATCTGGTTGTTCAATAAAATCAATAAAGATATTATTTAAAGAGGATATAAAACACACTTACATAACAAAGTACTAATAGTATTTTAAAAATTTCCATTTATTACAACTTGTTTCCTAAAAACTCAGCTATGCCTTTTCCTATAACGTTTAAAGAAATGAATTCCATTTCATTTATTGTATAAGACATGCAAAGATATTTTATTGTTTCATGATTCATGGATGTGATGTCTTCTGTACTCTGAAAACTATAAGACATTGATGAAAGCAAGCAAAAAGGGAACAAACAGATGGAAAAATACACTGTGTTCTTGGATTGGAAGAAACCATATTATCAAAATGACTATACTACCCAAGGCAATCTACAGATTCATTGCAGTCCCTTGCAAATTACTAATGGAATTTTTCACAGAACTAGAATAAAAACCATTTTTACAATTCGTATGTAAACACAAAAGACCCCCAGAGCAATCCTGAGAAACACAGAGGAGGAATCATGCTCTCACACCTCAGACTATACTAGAAAGCTACAGTGATCAAAATAGTATGGCACTGGCACAAAAATAGACACATAGATCAATGCAACTGGAATAGAGAGTCCCAAAATAAACCTGTGCACCCATGGTCAATTAATCTACAACAAAGGAGGCAAAAATACACAATAGAAGACAATCTCTTCAATAAGTGGTGCTTGGAAAATTGGACAGCTATGTGTAAAAGAATGAAGTTAGAACATTCTCTAAAACTATACACAAATATAAACTAAAAACGGATTAGACACTTAAACATAAAGCTCGACACTATAAAACTCTTAGAGGACAACATAGGCAGAACACTCTGATATAAATCATAGCAATATCTTTTTTGATCCATCTCTTTGAACAATGGAAATAAAAATAAAACCAAATAGGAAAAGTATTCTGATTGTTCTTCAGATAATAAAAGTACTCTTTGATACACTTATTATCCATTTGTCTTGGTCTTGTGCACATAATTAACTGGCTCAAATTGTTAAATCTATTAAAGTATGCTCCACCATATCATAGTATAAGGAAATCTTAGCATAGACAAAAGGGAGCTGATTCTCTATAACATTTTTCAGGCAATTCATATACTGGAGCCACTACCTGAATTTCTCATACAAGCTTCTCTTGACAGCAAATATCCTACAGATATGCTGCATTAACTGGTTTCACCTCCTCTGCACATTTATGCTGGTCTATGAGGAGCATCTTGTCTGCATATCATGTATGTGATTTGTCTAGATTGGGACAGTTTGAGGGGTTTGAGTTAAACAATAACTTGAATCTTGTGTTCATGTTCTTCTGAAGGCAAAAACAGAGAAGTTACTTTTCAATCATAACATACTGTTCTTGTAGATTATGCCATTTGGGAATTTCTGATGATTAAGTGTAAGCTTCCCTCTTGGAGAAAGTAAAATCTGTTAATAAGTAGTTTTCAGCAAATGCAAAAGACCATATTTATCATTGTGAAACGTTATATATTATATGGCATGATTCTATCAACCATTATAAATTATGTGTGTTGCATATACACACATTGCATATGTAACAAATATTGCCATTTATAATTTTTACTATTTGCTAGATACATTACCTAATTTACTCTTTACAGCAAACACTAGGAAGAATGCAGCTTTATTTCACCATTATATGTTTCATCTTATTCATTTGTCACAATGACATTTCAAGCTAGGAAATACTGTTCTTCCCATTCTTAGGAATAAAGAATCTGCGGTTCAGGAAAGTTAAGCAAGTTTTGCAGGGATTTCAGATTCTAAGTGGAGGAGTCAGATATTGTAAACTATCTGTCAGACCCCAGAGCCTGTGTAATGAGCCATCATCATGTTACTCTGTCCCTTCCAGCTCATAAATGAGGCAAGGTTTTGCACACAATATTGGCAACATAAAAGTAAACATGAGGAGTTATATACCATAAAAATTAAGAGAACACTTAGATCTGGGTTACTATTTTCAGTTATGACACTTAATATTAGTGTGATCTTAGGCAAAAGACTTTCAGCATGGGTTTCCTGTCAAAAGTGGATAAAATGACTACTTTCTAGAACTATTTGGAATTGTAAATAAGATAAGGTCAGTTCAGCACTAAGTGGTTTGATACAGAGTTTGATAGTATAAAAGGAAATCTTAAAGCATAGACAAAAGGGAGCTGATTCTCTATAACATTTTTCAGGCAATTCTTTGGAATATTTCTCATACAGGCTTCTCTTGACAGCAAATATCCTACAGATATGCTGCATTAACTGGTTTCACCTCCTCTGCACATTTATGCTGGTCTATGAGGAGCATCTTGTCTGCATATCATGTATGTGCTTTGTCTAGATTGGGACAGTTTGAGGGGTTTGAGTTAAACAATAACTTGAATCTTGTGTTCATGTTCTTCTGAAGGCAAAACAGAGAAGTTACTTTTCAATCATAACATACTGTTCTTGTAGATTATGCCATTTGGGAATTTCTGATGATTAAGTGTAAGCTTCCCTCTTGGAGAAAGTAAAATCTGTTAATAAGTAGTTTTCAGCAAATGCAAAAGACCATATTTATCATTGTGAAACGTTATATATTATATGGCATGATTCTATCAACCATTATAAATTATGTGTGTTGCATATACACACATTGCATATGTAACAAATATTGCCATTTATAATTTTTACTATTTGCTAGATACATTACCTAATTTACTCTTTACAGCAAACACTAGGAAGAATGCAGCTTTATTTCACCATTATATGTTTCATCTTATTCATTTGTCACAATGACATTTCAAGCTAGGAAATACTGTTCTTCCCATTCTTAGGAATAAAGAATCTGGTTCAGGAAAGTTAAGCAAGTTTTGCAGGGATTTCAGATTCTAAGTGGAGGAGTCAGATATTGTAAACTATCTGTCAGACCCCAGAGCCTGTGTAATGAGCCATCATCATGTTACTCTGTCCCTTCCAGCTCATAAATGAGGCAAGGTTTTGCACACAATATTGGCAACATAAAAGTAAACATGAGGAGTTATATACCATAAAAATTAAGAGAACACTTAGATCTGGGTTACTATTTTCAGTTATGACACTTAATATTAGTGTGATCTTAGGCAAAAGACTTTCAGCATGGGTTTCCTGTCAAAAGTGGATAAAAATGACTACTTTCTAGAACTATTTGGAATTGTAAATAAGATAAGGTCAGTTCAGCACTAAGTGGTTTGATACAGAGTATACTGAGAGGTGGCTGTTAATATTCCTGAGATTCCCCTTTTGGAGGACAAGGAAAATCAGCACTAAAATGATAATACACAATCACTGTTTTAGTTTCATTTATTCAGCCATTCATCACGTCACATCATAGACTTTTAACAAATGAAAAGAAGCGAAGTGGTCATAACCCAGAGCCCCAAACCAGCAAGTGTGCATCCCACTAACCAGCACAGCCTCTTGACCTCTATATTGGCTAAACATTCAGCTAACTATGTGTTCATCTACTCACCAATTTACTCTGTACCATGGACTATGATATGTGCTGCAGTATAAAACTGAGAGCATGCAGTCCCATCACTGAGGAACTCACAGATCATCAAGGCAAGACATACATATGAAGAACCACACCTGGTAGAGAACTGTTTCAACTGGGAAATAATTCAAAAAGAGCACAAATGAGGCTATGATTAATTTGGAGAGACAGGATAGGAAAACCTTTAAAAATTTGTGAAGGGAACCCTCCTACACTATTGGTGTGAATGTAAATTGGTGCAGTCACTAAGGAAAACTATATGGAAGTACCTCAAAAAGCTAAAAACAGAGTTGCCGTATGATCCAGTGATCCCACTCTTGGCATATATCTAGATAAGACAAAACTATAATTTGAAAAGACACATACACCCCTAGGTTCATAGCAGCACTATTTACAACAGACATGACATGGAAAAAACCTAAATGTCCATCCACAGATGAACAGATAAAGAAGAAGCAATGTATATATATACAGTAGAATATTACTCAGCCATGAAGAAGAATGAAATAATGTCATTTGCAGAAAGTTAGATGGACATAGAGATTTTCATAGGAACTGAAGTGACTCACAGAGAGAAAGACATGATATCACTTGTATGTGGAATCTAAAATATGGCACAACTGAACCTATCTACAAAACAGAAACAGACTCATAGACATACAGAACAGACTTGTGGTTGCCAGAGGGGAGGGTGGTGGTGGCTGAGATGACTGGGAGCTTAGGATTAGCAAATGCAAGCTATTGTATATAGGATGGATAAACAACAAGGTCCTACTGTACAGCACAGAGAACTATATTCAGTATCCTGAGATACACCATAATGGAAAAGAATGTAACAAAAGGACACATACATATGTACAACTGAATCACTTTGTTTTATAGCATAAAGTAATACAATATTGAAAATCAGCTGTATGTACTTTAAAACTAAAGTTGTCACCTGACGCTTACCCCAGTCATAGTGCTTTCAATAATGGGAGGGAGGATTTTGAATAGCTGAGTGAATTTAAAATAGCAGATAAAACTCTCCTGAACATAAAACTCAGAGGCAGGCAATAATGTCCTTTAAATGGGTAGCATAGATACCCTGAGCTTTAATGGCAGGAGACCACCTCAAACTTTACTCATTGTCTTCAATCACTCTTCTCTATTTTTCTTTTCTCTCTTCCTACATCTATCAACTTTAATCATCTTCTCACACTCTATAGTAACTTAGGAAAAAACTAGTTGGGACAAACCTGTGCCCATCACAACTGGTCAGAGAGAGAAAAGTTCAAACCATCTATTAAGAACAGATACAGTGAAGAATTGTGAAATATGGAGATGGTTTTGCATTATCCAGGAAGGCCCACTCCTTATAAGAGAGAGGCAAGAGTGTCAATCTGAGAAACAGAAGTGATGGAAACAGAGATCAGAAAAGAGGACTATTTGAAGTCTACGCTGCTGGACTTGAGGATGTAGGACAAGAGGCATGAGCTCGAGTGTGAGCAGCTTATAAAGCTGGAGAGGGGAGGGAAACAGAATGCCCCCTTGTTTCTCTAGAAAGGAAGGCAGTTCTGCCAAGTCATGATCTTAACCCAGTAAAACCTCTGCAAGATTTCTGATTTACATTTGTAGAAGCTAATAAAATTATATTGGTGAAATCTCCAGGTTTGTGGCAATTTGCTGCAATACCAATAGAAAATTAGTACAGGCAGTATTAGTGCCACTGATAATGACACTGAGGCATCAGAAAAAGAAAGAAAAAAATGATATCACTTGTATGTGGAATCTATAGACATAAAAAAGAAACAGACTATGTGGTGGGGCCAGAGGGAGGGTGGTGGTGGCTGAGATGACTGGGAGCTTAGGATTAGCAAATGCAAGCTATTGTATATAGGATGGATAAACAACAAGGTCCTACTGTACAGCACAGAGAACTATATTCAGTATCCTGAGATACACCATAATGGAAAAGAATGTAACAAAAGGACACATACATATGTACAACTGAATCACTTTGTTTTATAGCATAAAGTAATACAATATTGAAAATCAGCTGTATGTACTTTAAAACTAAAGTTGTCACCTGACGCTTACCCCAGTCATAGTGCTTTCAATAATGGGAGGGAGGATTTTGAATAGCTGAGTGAATTTAAAATAGCAGATAAAACTCTCCTGAACATAAAACTCAGAGGCAGGCAATAATGTCCTTTAAATGGGTAGCATAGATACCCTGAGCTTTAATGGCAGGAGACCACCTCAAACTTTACTCATTGTCTTCAATCACTCTTCTCTATTTTTCTTTTCTCTCTTCCTACATCTATCAACTTTAATCATCTTCTCACACTCTATAGTAACTTAGGAAAAAACTAGTTGGGACAAACCTGTGCCCATCACAACTGGTCAGAGAGAGAAAAGGTCAAACCATCTATTAAGAACAGATACAGTGAAGAATTGTGAAATATGGAGATGGTTTTGCATTATCCAGGAAGGCCCACTCCTTATAAGAGAGAGGCAAGAGTGTCAATCTGAGAAACAGAAGTGATGGAAACAGAGATCAGAAAAGAGGACTATTTGAAGTCTACGCTGCTGGACTTGAGGATGTAGGACAAGAGGCATGAGCTCGAGTGTGAGCAGCTTATAAAGCTGGAGAGGGGAGGGAAACAGAATGCCCCCTTGTTTCTCTAGAAAGGAAGGCAGTTCTGCCAAGTCATGATCTTAACCCAGTAAAACCTCTGCAAGATTTCTGATTTACATTTGTAGAAGCTAATAAAATTATATTGGTGAAATCTCCAGGTTTGTGGCAATTTGCTGCAATACCAATAGAAAATTAGTACAGGCAGTATGTAGTGCCACTGATAATGACACTGAGGCATCAGAAAAATCTGAACACAGGTTTTCTTTTTCTGAGAAGGCATCCCTACCAGCTGACATAGAGCTCAACCTTATGGGAAGAAAAAATCAACTTTGCAAAATCCAAATAGTCAGAAAATCTTACCTCCTTTGATTTCCTGAGAGGAAAGGAATACGTATCAGTAGATGGACGACACTGTACACTGTGGAACTACTTCCGCCTTGCCTCTAACTAAATTAGATTCTCCTGAGAGCCAGGAAAAGAAAATGTTGAAACAATTGATCAATGCATTTTAGACTATCTAAACATCTTTTCATTGCGCTATAATTGGCCAAAGAAAGTAGTCTAATTTCCAGAGCACCAGCTTCTTCCAGGCAGAGGAAATTATTGAGCATCTACTTTAGGAGATAGAGTACCATGGCAGATAGTGCTCTGTGTGATTCAGAATCCTCTGCACAGAGTGTACAATAAATCTGGGGAGATGTCAGGCTTTAAGAACTCAATGAGGCTTCCCTGGTGCTCCAGTGGGTAAGGACACCACCTTGCAGTGCAAGAGGTGACAGTTCGATCCCTGGCCTGGGAAGATCCCATGTGCCACAGAGTGGATGGACCGATGTGTCCAACTACCGAGCCCAAGCTCTGGAGCACATGCGCCTGGAGCTGGAGCTCTGCAACAAGAGAGACCACTGTGACGGGAGGCCCACACAGGCCAAAGAACAAAGATGGATGAAAACTGATAAATTAAAGACCGTGGGCTTCCCTGGTGGTCCAGTGGGTAAGGACACCGCTTTGCAGTGCAAGGGGTGCCGGTTCGATCCCTGGCCTGGGAAGATCCTACGTGCCACACAGCGGCTGGACCGATGTGTCCAATTACCGAGCCGGAGCTCTGGAGCGCATGCGCCCAGAGCCAGTGCTCTGCGACTACAGACGCCACCGCGATGGGAGGCCTACAGGAGCCAAAGAACAAAGACGGATGAAAAGAGATAAATGAAAGACCAATAGAAGTGGTCTGCCCACTCCCCTCCCTCCCCAACCTGACTCCCCCCCAAAAAAAGACCAATAGAAATGCCCCCGCCCAAAAATAAAATTGCAAAAGAACTCTATGAAGCAACATGTCAACAAATTTGACTTAATACAGAGAAAACATTCACATACCTTACTGCTGAGTAGACGCTCTACCTAAACTGATACTTCTCTATAAAAAGCTTTTACATTATATATTAAAGTATTTGGCCTACTACTGTTGCTGCCAGCGACCTTCATGCCTGGTGACCTCTGAAAATGGCAACAGGAGCAAATGAATGTTACATCCCAGCTTGTTAAAAATAATATAGTTGTGTTCTTAATAAATACTAAGTTTTATAACATCACCCAAAAGATTTTTGTATGAATGTGTTGCATGTTTATCTTTCTTTGTGACTGCTTCATTAGAAGTAAAAATACTAAATAAGAAAGTAGTCTAATTTCCAGAGCACCAGCTTCTTCCAGGCAGAGGAAATTATTGAGCATCTACTTTAGGAGATAGAGTACCATGGCAGATAGTGCTCTGTGTGATTCAGAATCCTCTGCACAGAGTGTACAATAAATCTGGGGAGATGTCAGGCTTTAAGAACTCAATGAGGCTTCCCTGGTGCTCCAGTGGGTAAGGACACCACCTTGCAGTGCAAGAGGTGACAGTTCGATCCCTGGCCTGGGAAGATCCCATGTGCCACAGAGTGGATGGACCGATGTGTCCAACTACCGAGCCCAAGCTCTGGAGCACATGCGCCTGGAGCTGGAGCTCTGCAACAAGAGAGACCACTGTGACGGGAGGCCCACACAGGCCAAAGAACAAAGATGGATGAAAACTGATAAATTAAAGACCGTGGGCTTCCCTGGTGGTCCAGTGGGTAAGGACACCGCTTTGCAGTGCAAGGGGCGCCAGTTCGATCCCTGGCCTGGGAAGATCCCACGTGCCGTGGAACGGCTGGACCGATGTGTCCAATTACTGAGCCGGAGCTCTCGAGCGCATGCGCCCAGAGCCAGTGCTCTGCGACTACAGACGCCACCGCGATGGGAGGCCTACAGGAGCCAAAGAACAAAGACGGATAAAAATAGAGAAATGAAAGACCGATAGAAGCGGCCGCCCGCTCCCCTCCCTCCCCAACCTGATCCCCGCCCAAAAAAAGACCAATAGAAATGCCCCCGCCCAAAAATAAAATTGCAAAAGAACTCTATGAAGCAACATGTCAACAAATTTGACTTAATACAGAGAAAACATTCACATACCTTACTGCTGAGTAGACGCTCTACCTAAACTGATACTTCTCTATAAAAAGCTTTTACATTATATATTAAAGTATTTGGCCTACTACTGTTGCTGCCAGCGACCTTCATGCCTGGTGACCTCTGAAAATGGCAACAGGAGCAAATGAATGTTACATCCCAGCTTGTTAAAAATAATATAGTTGTGTTCTTAATAAATACTAAGTTTTATAACATCACCCAAAAGATTTTTGTATGAATGTGTTGCATGTTTATCTTTCTTTGTGACTGCTTCATTAGAAGTAAAAAATACTAAATAATCCCAAGCAAAAACTCAGCGTTGGGCTTCCCTAGTGCTCCAGTGGGTAAGGACACTGCCTTGCAGTGCAAAGGGCGCCAATTTGATCCCTGGCCTGGGAAGATCGCACATGCCGTGGAGCAGCTGGACCAATGTGTCCAACTACCAAGCCAGAGCTCTGTGGCGCATGCACCCAGAGCTGGTGCTCTGCAGTGAGAGAGGCCACTGTGATGGGAGGCCCACACAGGCCAAAGATGGATGAAAATAAACAAATGAAAGACCAAGAGAAGTGGCCAAAAAATAAGAAAAAAGAAAACCCTTCAGCGTTACAGTAGTTTGTCTAGGTGCCTGGAAGCAGGATATAATATTAAGTCCAGAACGAAAATAGTCTGTGAACGTTGACAACATATTTTAGTAGAAAGCTTTGACTCCCTGAATTACATCGCTTTAATGACTCTTCGTGACCTTTCAGAATGTTGTTCACATGTCTTATCAGGAAACACACAACCCTCCTTCATCTAATCCTTGCTTAGCTGTTAAGCTTTGAAGTACAAAAGTTAGTGGAAAAGTACAGGTAGATGCAGGCCCTCACTCCTGTCTCATCTCAGGGAAGGGCTGGTGGTCTGGCCTTCTCCTTGGTTTCTCTCCCAACTCAGCATCGTATATATTTGTCTTTCCAGCCCTACTCCTGGAACTGAGTGTCCTGTATCAGCACTGACCTACCTTCTACCCAGCCTACACGTTAGCCTCTCTTTTGAAGTTCTTTCTCTCTGCCTCTTCAGGTACGTCTTAGTGTTAAATCAATCCATTTATTCAAAACTTGAATCTTTACCTTTTAATAATCTCATTCCCCTTCATAGCTAGCTCATTTTGACATAGCTAGAACATCCTTCCTTTTGACGTCTACTCCACCATTTTCCTAGCCTTTTAGCTAGGGCTCGGAAAATTTCTGGCCTTTCTCTTGGCTGAAATTTGATAAATAACATTTATAAAATTACATGATGTCATTAATGGAATTGGACAGGGTAACCTAGGAATTGCGGCATGTTTATAAGATTGCTTCTAGGGAAATAGGGCTTATGTTTCCAGAGAACCAATTATGTCCAGAGAAATAGATCTTTTATTTCCAGAGAACCAATTAAGTTCACCCAGTGAACTTGTAAAATAGTGTTTCATAAATCGCCCCAAGTTTGTGATAGGATGAAAAAGATGATGATGATACCAGCCATTACTGAGTGCTTATCATACACCAGACACTAAGTGTCAAGTGTTTTGGATACATTATCCCATTTAATACTAACAACTATGTAAGATGGATAATATTATGGTTTCTATTTTGATATTATGTAACTTTTACACATCATAAAAATGGGAATTTTTGAGGTTGCAATGGGATGTCAGATTTATTTTGCTCTGATAGTGTGTAATGCAACTATCAGGGTAAAAACTAGCCTCATATACAGATAAAGGAAGGGAGGGCGGAGGGAAGAAATGCAGGAGGAATGCATGGACTGATGTAAGAACAGATGAATTATCTGAGCATTCTATAATATCTTTTAAAATACAAAATTTTATTACTTTTAGGGTTTTTCTGTAACTCTCTTCCCCTTGCAAAGATACATTGAGTCCTCCTAAAATGTATCAACCATTACAATAGGAATCACTAATCTTTTGTTTGTTTAAATTTCTTGGCCACTTCTATTGGTCCTTTATTTATCTATTTTCATCCATCTTTGTTCTTTGGCCCGTGTGGGCCTCCCATCGCAGTGGCCTCTGTTGTTGCAGAGCACCGGCTCTGGGCGCATATGCCCCAGAGCTCCGGCTCGGTAGTTGGACACATCGATGCAGCCGCTCCACAGCACGTAGGATCTTCCCAGGCCAGGGATCGAACCAGTGCCCCTTGCACTGCAAGGCAGAGTCTTTACCTACTGGACCACCAGGGAAGCCCTGAATCACTAATTTTAAATACATCATTTCACCAGCTAAAGTAACTGGATGCCTGGTTACAATAGCTCTTTTGTTCACAGTGCAGTGACTGCTTTTAATGTGCTTGAAGTCATATGTTTTCTTTTCTTTTTTTTTAAGTCATATGTTTTCAATAGTGTTTTTATAAAGCATGTGATTTTGGAGTCAACTGTGTTTGAGGAAAACTCTTTAACTCTAGAACTTCTGGGCTGTAAACATGAACATGCTACTTGGCTCTTCTGGGATTCAGTTTTTCTTGTTTGTGGAATACTACTTACTTCCCAGTTTTAGAATTTTAAAAATGTCTTTAGAGTTTTGTTGTTGCTGTTGCTGCTGTTGTTATTAGCTAACATATAAAAGTTTTTGGCATGATGCCTGGTACATTAAAATTGTTATTTATATTCATAGTGTTAATTAATAGAGAGAGCTTCTTTCATTTATCTTGTGACTTAAATTTTTCAAAGTGTTTTAACTGAAATTATCTCAATTGATCATCTAAGAAGCCTGGACCTGAGACTTAAAAATAGCAAATTTGATCTTCTAAGAAAATTAGTATGTTCCAGGCTCTGTATTGCTTCTTTTAATTCTTGCTATGAACTTGACAGCTATGAAGTTGACAGATATTAAGCAACTTATTTCAATGTATTCAGCTAGTCTGTTGCAGAACTCTGAATCAAATGTACTATTTCTCAAGCTCAGCTGTGGCACTGTCCCTTGCAAAGATACATTGAGTCCTCCTAAAATGTATCAACCATTACAATAGGAATCACTAATCTTTTGTTTGTTTAAATTTCTTGGCCACTTCTATTGGTCCTTTATTTATCTATTTTCATCCATCTTTGTTCTTTGGCCCGTGTGGGCCTCCCATCGCAGTGGCCTCTGTTGTTGCAGAGCACCGGCTCTGGGCGCATATGCCCCAGAGCTCCGGCTCGGTAGTTGGACACATCGATGCAGCCGCTCCACAGCACGTAGGATCTTCCCAGGCCAGGGATCGAACCAGTGCCCCTTGCACTGCAAGGCAGAGTCTTTACCTACTGGACCACCAGGGAAGCCCTGAATCACTAATTTTAAATACATCATTTCACCAGCTAAAGTAACTGGATGCCTGGTTACAATAGCTCTTTTGTTCACAGTGCAGTGACTGCTTTTAATGTGCTTGAAGTCATATGTTTTCTTTTCTTTTTTTTTAAGTCATATGTTTTCAATAGTGTTTTTATAAAGCATGTGATTTTGGAGTCAACTGTGTTTGAGGAAAACTCTTTAACTCTAGAACTTCTGGGCTGTAAACATGAACATGCTACTTGGCTCTTCTGGGATTCAGTTTTTCTTGTTTGTGGAATACTACTTACTTCCCAGTTTTAGAATTTTAAAAATGTCTTTAGAGTTTTGTTGTTGCTGTTGCTGCTGTTGTTATTAGCTAACATATAAAAGTTTTTGGCATGATGCCTGGTACATTAAAATTGTTATTTATATTCATAGTGTTAATTAATAGAGAGAGCTTCTTTCATTTATCTTGTGACTTAAATTTTTCAAAGTGTTTTAACTGAAATTATCTCAATTGATCATCTAAGAAGCCTGGACCTGAGACTTAAAAATAGCAAATTTGATCTTCTAAGAAAATTAGTATGTTCCAGGCTCTGTATTGCTTCTTTTAATTCTTGCTATGAACTTGACAGCTATGAAGTTGACAGATATTAAGCAACTTATTTCAATGTATTCAGCTAGTCTGTTGCAGAACTCTGAATCAAATGTACTATTTCTCAAGCTCAGCTGTGGCACTGTCCCAACTTTGATCATGTGATAAGTTTATTCTTGAGAAAATAGTTTTAAGCATATGGAACCAATGTGAATGAGTCCAAATTCTGTGGTAACACAGGGCTGTACTTCCCCAGCCTTAAAATGGAGCTTATAATATACTTCCTAGGGATCTGAGGAGGATTAAATGAGATAATACATATACAGCAATTAAATAGGACTGGCACACATTAATCACTCAGTAACTTATTTTCTGATGCAAATGGTTAGGCCTCTCCTATATAATTGTTTAAAATTACAACTCTGTCCTCTTTTAGTGGGCTTTATTTTGAGATTAATGGAAAAATAACAGAAAAATCTAAATGCTTTATTAAAAGGACTGGTCAATGGGTTATGATGCCCACTTCATGAGTGGGGAGAATGAAACATCCACAGATTTAATGTTAGTCTAAAATAAGTATTTGAGGATGACTATCAGTGGACCTTTTCATACTGTTGATGGGGTTCTCAAGGCAAGAATACTGAAATGGCTTGCCATTCCCTTCTCCATGGACCATGTGTTGTCAGAACTCTCCACCATGACCCGTCCATCTTGGGTGACCCTACACGGCACGGCTCATAGCTTCAGAGTTACACAGGCCTGTGATCAATCTGATCATTTTGGTCAACTTTCTGTGATCATGGTTTTTATTCTGGAGACTGTGGATTGTAGTTCTTGCTTCTTCTGTCTGCCCTTTGGTGGATGAGATAAGAGGCTTGTGCAAGCTTCCTAATGGGAGGGAATGGTTATGGGGAAAACAGGGTCTTGCTCTGGTGGGTTCAGTTCACTCAGTCGTGTCTGCCTCTCTGTGACCCCATGGACTGCAGCACACCAGCCTTCCCTGTCCTTCACCATCTCCTGGAGCTTGCTCAAAGTCATGTCCATTGACTCAGAAATGCCATCCAACCATCTCATCCTCTCTCATCACCTTCTCCTTTTGCCTTCTATTTTTCCCAGCATCAGGGTGTTTTCTAGTGAGTCAGCTCTTCACATCAGATGGCCAAAGTACTGGAGCTTCCCGTGTCCTTCCAAATTTCAGGGTTGACTTCCTTTAAGACTGACTGGTTCAACTCGGGGAATTATCATGTGATAAGTTTATTCTTGAGAAAATAGTTTTAAGCATATGGAACCAATGTGAATGAGTCCAAATTCTGTGGTAACACAGGGCTGTACTTCCCCAGCCTTAAAATGGAGCTTATAATATACTTCCTAGGGATCTGAGGAGGATTAAATGAGATAATACATATACAGCAATTAAATAGGACTGGCACACATTAATCACTCAGTAACTTATTTTCTGATGCAAATGGTTAGGCCTCTCCTATATAATTGTTTAAAATTACAACTCTGTCCTCTTTTAGTGGGCTTTATTTTGAGATTAATGGAAAAATAACAGAAAAATCTAAATGCTTTATTAAAAGGACTGGTCAATGGGTTATGATGCCCACTTCATGAGTGGGGAGAATGAAACATCCACAGATTTAATGTTAGTCTAAAAATAAGTATTTGAGGATGACTATCAGTGGACCTTTTCATACTGTTGATGGGGTTCTCAAGGCAAGAATACTGAAATGGCTTGCCATTCCCTTCTCCATGGACCATGTGTTGTCAGAACTCTCCACCATGACCCGTCCATCTTGGGTGACCCTACACGGCACGGCTCATAGCTTCAGAGTTACACAGGCCTGTGATCAATCTGATCATTTTGGTCAACTTTCTGTGATCATGGTTTTTATTCTGGAGACTGTGGATTGTAGTTCTTGCTTCTTCTGTCTGCCCTTTGGTGGATGAGATAAGAGGCTTGTGCAAGCTTCCTAATGGGAGGGAATGGTTATGGGGAAAACAGGGTCTTGCTCTGGTGGGTTCAGTTCACTCAGTCGTGTCTGCCTCTCTGTGACCCCATGGACTGCAGCACACCAGCCTTCCCTGTCCTTCACCATCTCCTGGAGCTTGCTCAAAGTCATGTCCATTGACTCAGAAATGCCATCCAACCATCTCATCCTCTCTCATCACCTTCTCCTTTTGCCTTCTATTTTTCCCAGCATCAGGGTGTTTTCTAGTGAGTCAGCTCTTCACATCAGATGGCCAAAGTACTGAAGCTTCGGCTTCAGCGTCAGTCCTTCCAATGGATATTCAGGGTTGACTTCCTTTAAGACTGACTGGTTTGATCTCCTTGCAGTCCTAGGGACTCTCAAGAGCCTTCTCCAACACCACAGTTCAAAGGCATCAATTCTTTAGCTCTCACAAAGAGCCTGATGCTGGGAAAGATTGAAGGTAAGAGGAGAAGGGGGCGACAGAGAATGAGATGGTTGTATGGCATCACTGACTCAACGTTCATCAGTCTGAGCAAAATCTGGGAGGTAGTGAAGGACACAGAAACCTGGTGTGCTGCAGTTCATAGGGTCACAAGGAGTCAGACATGACTTAGTGACTGAACAACAATAACAAATCTGTGGGTCAGATTTCACTCTCATTACAGGAGCATTAGTGCTTACTAGATAGATAATTCTGAAACCACATTAACCAATCACTCTTTCAGCCCCACAACATACCACAGGCCCTTGATGGTAGGAGAGCTTATATTCTCTACAGAGCAATAATTAATTTCTATGAGATATTCTCAATTATCAGTTAGCTACCATTTAATAAGCCTCTACAACTCTTCAAGATATGAACTAGGTTCTTTATTATACATGAGATGCAGTGATAATCTACAAACCCAAATGTTAAACAGATAGAAATTCCTTTGTTTTTTCACAACTTGACCTAATTTACTTTGTGCTCCATGCCTACCAGGGGAGCAGAAATGGGACTCAATCTCATAGAACGAATTTCTCCTGCCTATGTTCTTAGCCTTGTGTCTGAGTTTCTTAGGGTGTACAACACACCAAGGAGTCCAAAGAGTCCGTTGCAGATGGTGTAGGCATATGGGAATACTGGGAAATCTGTTTCCAGGTGCCATCAGTCTACTCAATCTAACTCTTGCAACAAACCACTGAGACAGCCATCATTTTTGCTCACCGACTGCTCAAGTGACTGTTGCCACTACTTCTGCACCACACTGAAGGATAGGGGAACTCTTGTCATTCCATGCTGGGACTGTGTGATCACTACTGGTCTGTTTATGCACCATCTACTGAGATACAACAGAGGACTCTTCTGTCTATGGGATCTTGTTTGTATCTCCCATTTAGTCATCAGAGACAAGATTCCCTAGACGTCTTCCCACCTTTTTCCTTCTTTGAGCTCTGAGAGGAGACCACAGCTGACTTCATGGTGACAGTCCCATGAGAGACCCTGAACCAGAGGCCCCAGCAGATTAGACTCACAAGTGTTGTGAAATAATGTTGGTTGTTTTAAGATGTTAAATTTTGTGGTAATTTGTTATGCATCAATACATAACAAATAGAAATAAATTAAAAATTGTCCTTTCAGTAGTTTTTTTTTGAAGCTTTTATTTGGCAACCAAATTCAGGAATTATTCCTTTTTTAAAAAAGGAAATGATTTCCTTTCCTTTTGGGGAAAGGATTTCTGTCCTGTCACATTTTCCTACTAAGGCAAAGTACAGCACAGTTCTTGAGGTGAAGGGAAGAAGCATGGGAGCTTATAAATTATGAGGGAAAAATGGTTAGTATTTCAAAGATACCATTTCATCTTATACTACTCTTCTAGGAGGTAGTTATTATACCCATTTTGTAAGAGAGAAAATTAAAGCTTCAGAGTTATTAAGTAATTTTCCAAAGATAACATAATCAGGTATCAATTATCAACCTTCATTTATCTTTATTACATTTCACCACCACTAGGAAAATGTTTGAGCCAATATTTAAAAAAGAAAAAAATCAGCCTCACTATTTACATCTGGCATGCAAGTTTCTATATTTGAGGAGTTGTATACTGAATGAAAAAGGTTGATTTAGTATAAGAAGAAGTAACAGGGTAACTACAGAATGATGGTACAAGTTGACTTTGGACATCCTTGACTCTGTGTTGTTACGAAAAACTAACACAGAACACAGTAATTTCCGTGAGTTATGATGAAGTTCAGAGAAAACTATCAGATACTAGATCAACATTTTCACCTTAAGTTGTCACACTTACTCAGTTCCTATATAGTCCTTTGGAAAGACATGATTTAATATTGCTTTCACCTATGAAGCCATTCATAACATTTGGTTCTCATCACATTTTTAGTCTCATATATAATGACTATCCATGATGGCCACTGCCCTTTTTTCATTGAGGACTCTTCTGTTTTATGGGTTTTCTTGTTTTGTATCTCCCATTTAGTCATCAGAGACAAGATTCCCTAGACGTCTTCCCACCTTTTTCCTTCTTTGAGCTCTGAGAGGAGACCACAGCTGACTTCATGGTGACAGTCCCATGAGAGACCCTGAACCAGAGGCCCCAGCAGATTAGACTCACAAGTGTTGTGAAATAATGTTGGTTGTTTTAAGATGTTAAATTTTGTGGTAATTTGTTATGCATCAATACATAACAAATAGAAATAAATTAAAAATTGTCCTTTCAGTAGTTTTTTTTCTGAAGCTTTTATTTGGCAACCAAATTCAGGAATTATTCCTTTTTAAAACAGGAAATGATTTCCTTTCCTTTTGGGGAAAGGATTTCTGTCCTGTCACATTTTCCTACTAAGGCAAAGTACAGCACAGTTCTTGAGGTGAAGGGAAGAAGCATGGGAGCTTATAAATTATGAGGGAAAAATGGTTAGTATTTCAAAGATACCATTTCATCTTATACTACTCTTCTAGGAGGTAGTTATTATACCCATTTTGTAAGAGAGAAAATTAAAGCTTCAGAGTTATTAAGTAATTTTCCAAAGATAACATAATCAGGTATCAATTATCAACCTTCATTTATCTTTATTACATTTCACCACCACTAGGAAAATGTTTGAGCCAATATTTAAAAAAGAAAAAAATCAGCCTCACTATTTACATCTGGCATGCAAGTTTCTATATTTGAGGAGTTGTATACTGAATGAAAAAGGTTGATTTAGTATAAGAAGAAGTAACAGGGTAACTACAGAATGATGGTACAAGTTGACTTTGGACATCCTTGACTCTGTGTTGTTACGAAAAACTAACACAGAACACAGTAATTTCCGTGAGTTATGATGAAGTTCAGAGAAAACTATCAGATACTAGATCAACATTTTCACCTTAAGTTGTCACACTTACTCAGTTCCTATATAGTCCTTTGGAAAGACATGATTTAATATTGCTTTCACCTATGAAGCCATTCATAACATTTGGTTCTCATCACATTTTTAGTCTCATATATAATGACTATCCATGATGGCACCCCTCTTCATTGAGCCTACAAAACTGAAATCAAAGCCAAGAAAATATATTATCCTTTCTACACACTGATGTATTGGATCTATAGCTATCTCAGCAATGTAACAAAAATTGCTGTGCTCTGTACACAGTTATTCTGTATTACACAGAGATTGTGGAATCTTATTAATTCCATCATGTGGAGAGTTTAACCAAGTGGTTTAATTGAATCACCTTTCTTTACTATAGTCTGAAGAATCGAGACTGTTCTAGGATGTTTAAGTCATGAAAGCTCTTTCTTTAAATACAGAGGTAGGAAGCTAAGTGGGGCACAGTTACATGCTTCTGAGTTTTCTATAGAGGCCCTCAAAGACCTTTAAAACATTTCTTTAATATACTCATTTAACAAATATATTTTTCTGTACCTGACACGCTTCTACAAATCAGAAGTACTCCCTAACTTTGTTGAATTAATAATAAATACTGTGGATTATTATTTGTCACTTGATGACGTTCGCAAGAGGATGCCACCCATATGTAATCAAGAGCTGAATATTATGTGTGCTTAGTGTGCGTTATCCAAAAACTATGTATTTTGTGTAGAGGAACCAGAAAGAACCAAGTTTTACAAGAAAGTCAAGTGTACATCAAGTCCTAGATTAGGTTTCACATACCTTCTTGGGTTTTGCAATAACAGACTAGCCCATTCTGTGCTGGAGACAAAGTACTTTATGACTACCTAGGAAAGTGAAATGGAAAAAGGCAAAACAACCAACTGGGTCAAATTATTACCTTGGAAAGTTTGAAGATTGGGCCTACAGCTCCAAAATACTATGTTCTAAAAGAATTCCAATACTTTCTTCATCAAAGAACAAAAAAAAGAGAAAAAATATTCTCTTACTTTACCTTTTAAGCTACTTGTGTTTTTCTTTTACTATCTGACCTTAACTCTCTTTCCAGATTTTTTTTTCTTTGCAGTAACAACTGTGTATATTTCTGTTTTGTTTAAGCAGTATTTTTAAAATACTTATATGGGCAGTGCATTTTCTGTTTAAACTCAAACCCAAGTTAAGAAAAGGGCACTTATGAAAAGAGCTGTTTCCTGTTGCCATTGCTACTATTACTGTTGCAGTTCTCCTCTTCACCCTCCCTCCCGCACTCCCCCTCCTTCCTCTTCCCCTTTTGCTTTTCCTTTCCTCTCCCTCTTTTTCCTTTTCTTCTTTCTTCTTCAAACTAAGTATGTAAAACTACAAAGTCAATAAAACTAACCCAGGATAAACTTGCAAAATTGATGGAGGACCTCAAATATCTACCAAAAATGGAAATATATAGAGAATGTGGCCTCCAAATCATAAAAATTTTGTTGTAAGCTTGGACATGGATGACATTTCTTGTTCTCATATTCAGATGGATGGTAGAATCTGCTTTAACTAGGACTTAATTTAAAAATTTAACTTGGGGCCAGATAATGTTTATTCCACATTTCACGTTTTACCAATAAAAACATTAGTATAACTAGCAAATAGTTTTCAAGCATTTAGAAGTTATTCTCATAAAAAGCATTGGGATTCTCTTGACAGTCATTAAAGCTCTTCCTATCTTTAGTCTTACGTTGTTAACTCAGATTTGTTTTCAAAAAAGGAAAAAAAAAAGAACTGCACTTCTTTCAAGTATCATAAATTTGGAATCTTTATCCCTCTCTAAATACTTTCAACATGGTTCAGAAAACTGGCCTCACATGCATTTACTTCTTTAGATCATTGATTGCAGTACTAGAGAAGATACCTTCCAATTTATTTTCTTCCTCTTCAATTTAGAGTTCCATTAAAAAAATCCAAGCTTGTTAAATCTACTAAATATATTGTTTATGGAGATGGTAAAGTTTCCAAGATTTAAATAATTTCTTTTTAAATAAATATACTATAATAAACATAGCCTAAATTAAAAAACTGGAAAGAAAATCTTATGGGATTTTCCATATTCCCCTAAAGCTGTGCGACTTCTTTACATATTCTCATTGGTTATTCACATGAATATTCCCACTAAACGGAACAAATTCCCTTTAAAAGGAGAAAGAATTGGGAAGGACTTCTACAAATCACTGTGGTGCAGTTCTTATCACAGTTCATTCATGTATGGATTAAAATGAGAATATTAGAACAAAGATTGTCTCATTTTCAAGTTCTTTTCTTACAATAAATTTAAGCAAACATGAATTCGATTTCCCCATGGTGAGGCTGCAGGAAAGACATGCTTTTCCCTGAGATTTAAGTAAATGCTCAAAAAGTACCTGTTTTTTGTCTTTAACAGACTGTTCATAATGGCTCAATGGAAAAGTTAATGTGATTTATTTTCTCTTGTTTCATCATTGTTGTCAGTGCTACTGACAGCGTGTTTCATAATACGATAAGTATGCTGCCAACATGGGACTACAGACCCCAATAGCTAATGATACAATGCATTTGTCAATTTGGCAAGATCTCTGGCTCTTAATAAAAAATGAGAAATCAATTAAAAGTGTTCATCAACAATGTTCTCAAAAGAACTCAAAAGTTTGTTGACTAAGATCACACACAATATATTTATATATGATTCTACTTTGTTTCTTCCTGATCTATTCAGGCTGCAAAAGTTCAAATTATTTTTAATATTGGGAAAAGTGGCCTATATATGAATCAGTTGAGTAGTATATGCTATGACATCATTTTATATGAGTGTTTCCAAACTGCTGAATTTTTTTTTTAAATTTTTTGGCCACTTTTATTGATCTTTCATTTATCTATTTTCGTCCATCTTTGTCCTTTGGCCTGTGTGGGCCTCCTATCGCAGTGGCCTCTCTTGCTCCAGAGCACCAGCTCTGGGCACATGTGCTCCAGAGCTCCAGCTCCGTAGTTGGACACATCAGTCCAGCTGCTCCACGGCACGTGGGATCTTCCCAGGCCAGGGATCGAACCGGCGCCCCTTGCACTGCAAGGCGGTGTCCTTACCCACTGGACCACCAGGGAAGCCCCAAAATGCTGAATATTTACTGAAATGAAATATCTGATGTCAGCTGAAGGCTTAACATATACTAGATGTATAGGATGGTAGATTAAACATCCATATTTGAGGTCTGATAAGGACCAAAACTTTTTCTATTTAATTGAAGGATAATAGCTTTACAATATTATGTTGATTTCTGCCATAGATCAACATGAATCAGTCATAGGTATGTATATGTCCCCTCTCTCTTGAACCTCCCACCTCCCACCCCATCCCAGTCCTCTAAGTTGTCACAGAGCCCCTGTTTGAGGTCCCTGAGTCATACAGCAAATTCCCACTGGTTATCTATTTTACAGATGGTAGTGTATGTATTTCCATGCTACTCTCTCCTTCTTCCGCTTTGTCCACAAGTCTGTTCTCTCTGTGTCTCCCTGCTGCCCTGCAAATAGGTCCATCAGGACCATCTGTGTAGATTCCATATATATGTGTTAATATATGATGTTTGTCTGTTCTCTATGGCTCTAGTTCTCCAAAACGTTTCTCCTGGGACTACAGACCCCAATAGCTAATGATACAATGCATTTGTCAATTTGGCAAGATCTCTGGCTCTTAATAAAAAATGAGAAATCAATTAAAAGTGTTCATCAACAATGTTCTCAAAAGAACTCAAAAGTTTGTTGACTAAGATCACACACAATATATTTATATATGATTCTACTTTGTTTCTTCCTGATCTATTCAGGCTGCAAAAGTTCAAATTATTTTTAATATTGGGAAAAGTGGCCTATATATGAATCAGTTGAGTAGTATATGCTATGACATCATTTTATATGAGTGTTTCCAAACTGCTGAATTTTTTTTTTAAATTTTTTGGCCACTTTTATTGATCTTTCATTTATCTATTTTCGTCCATCTTTGTCCTTTGGCCTGTGTGGGCCTCCTATCGCAGTGGCCTCTCTTGCTCCAGAGCACCAGCTCTGGGCACATGTGCTCCAGAGCTCCAGCTCCGTAGTTGGACACATCAGTCCAGCTGCTCCACGGCACGTGGGATCTTCCCAGGCCAGGGATCGAACCGGCGCCCCTTGCACTGCAAGGCGGTGTCCTTACCCACTGGACCACCAGGGAAGCCCCAAAATGCTGAATATTTACTGAAATGAAATATCTGATGTCAGCTGAAGGCTTAACATATACTAGATGTATAGGATGGTAGATTAAACATCCATATTTGAGGTCTGATAAGGACCAAAACTTTTTCTATTTAATTGAAGGATAATAGCTTTACAATATTATGTTGATTTCTGCCATAGATCAACATGAATCAGTCATAGGTATGTATATGTCCCCTCTCTCTTGAACCTCCCACCTCCCACCCCATCCCAGTCCTCTAAGTTGTCACAGAGCCCCTGTTTGAGGTCCCTGAGTCATACAGCAAATTCCCACTGGTTATCTATTTTACAGATGGTAGTGTATGTATTTCCATGCTACTCTCTCCTTCTTCCGCTTTGTCCACAAGTCTGTTCTCTCTGTGTCTCCCTGCTGCCCTGCAAATAGGTCCATCAGGACCATCTGTGTAGATTCCATATATATGTGTTAATATATGATGTTTGTCTTTCTCTTTCTGACTTAACTCTATATAATGGCTCTAGGTTCATCCACCTCATTAGAACTGACTCAGATTTGTTCATTTTTATGGCTGATAATATTCTATTATTATACATGTACCACATCTTCTTTATGTTGATAGACATCTAGGTTGCTTCCATGTCCTATTATAAGTAGTGCTCCAGTGAACATTGTAAACAGTGCTCCAAGGAACATTCAAGTACATGTGACTTTGAGAATTGTGGTTTTTTTCAGGGAATATGCCTACTAATAGGATTTCTGGGTCATGTAGTTTTTATTCCTAGTATTTTAAGGAATCTCCATACTGTCTTCCATAGTGGCTGTATCAGTCTACATAAAGACCAATACCTTTATCTGCTAAGAAAAAAAAAAGATTCAATATTCATTAAAAATACTTTCAACAAAGGTGCCAAGATCATTCAAATGGGGGAAAGACAGTCTTTCCAACAAATGGTACTGGTAAAGCTGGATATGCACCTTACCCAAGAAACTAGCAGGAGACACACCTGCCCAAGCCCCTCCACGACAGGCCTGATGAATTCAGGCCAACTCTACCATGGTCCTAGAGGAAGTTTTGTCCATGTAAGGACCCATTCAGGAACCATGCAGGAGCTTGGTTTGAGACCTAGGGGGAGCCAAATCTGTCTGTGTGCCTGGTAACAGGCTCGCTGTCTGTGGACCTGGAAAAACATTTTGAAAGGACCAAAACTTTTTCTATTTAATTGAAGGATAATAGCTTTACAATATTATGTTGATTTCTGCCATAGATCAACATGAATCAGTCATAGGTATGTATATGTCCCCTCTCTCTTGAACCTCCCACCTCCCACCCCATCCCAGTCCTCTAAGTTGTCACAGAGCCCCTGTTTGAGGTCCCTGAGTCATACAGCAAATTCCCACTGGTTATCTATTTTACAGATGGTAGTGTATGTATTTCCATGCTACTCTCTCCTTCTTCCGCTTTGTCCACAAGTCTGTTCTCTCTGTGTCTCCCTGCTGCCCTGCAAATAGGTCCATCAGGACCATCTGTGTAGATTCCATATATATGTGTTAATATATGATGTTTGTCTTTCTCTTTCTGACTTAACTCTATATAATGGCTCTAGGTTCATCCACCTCATTAGAACTGACTCAGATTTGTTCATTTTTATGGCTGATAATATTCTATTATTATACATGTACCACATCTTCTTTATGTTGATAGACATCTAGGTTGCTTCCATGTCCTATTATAAGTAGTGCTCCAGTGAACATTGTAAACAGTGCTCCAAGGAACATTCAAGTACATGTGACTTTGAGAATTGTGGTTTTTTTCAGGGAATATGCCTACTAATAGGATTTCTGGGTCATGTAGTTTTTATTCCTAGTATTTTAAGGAATCTCCATACTGTCTTCCATAGTGGCTGTATCAGTCTACATAAAGACCAATACCTTTATCTGCTAAGAAAAAGAAAAAAAAAAGATTCAATATTCATTAAAAATACTTTCAACAAAGGTGCCAAGATCATTCAAATGGGGGAAAGACAGTCTTTCCAACAAATGGTACTGGTAAAGCTGGATATGCACCTTACCCAAGAAACTAGCAGGAGACACACCTGCCCAAGCCCCTCCACGACAGGCCTGATGAATTCAGGCCAACTCTACCATGGTCCTAGAGGAAGTTTTGTCCATGTAAGGACCCATTCAGGAACCATGCAGGAGCTTGGTTTGAGACCTAGGGGGAGCCAAATCTGTCTGTGTGCCTGGTAACAGGCTCGCTGTCTGTGGACCTGGAAAAGGCCCCATGAACTGTTTCTGCTCTGCTCCAGTGTAATCCTGGAGCTGTCCCATTCAGCTGAGGATGGGGCAGGAACTATGCATGCTTGTGCCCCTGGTGACAGGCCTGCTGGACACAGACTCGACAACAGCCTTGTACCTCAGCTCCAGCTCCACTGGACTGAGATCCTGGAGATAGTCCCATCTGTCTGGGAATCCAGCACTAGTTAAGGTCAAAAGTCAAATTAAGACAACTCGAATGCTGCAATGGAGGTGGTAAATCACTTGAATTTTAGTGTAAAGGTGAAAAGATAAAATTATTCACATAAATACAGCTACAACAATGTACTAATAGACACACAACATAAAAATATGGACATTGTGGCACAAAAACAAAATGTATGTTGGAGGGTAAGTAAAAGTGGAGACTTTTTATAAGCAATTGAAACTGTTAGTAACTTAAAATAGACTGCTCTAAGGTAGTTTATGTATGACTTCAAGGCCTATAGATGCTGCTAACAGATATATACATGCAGACATTTGTTTTCCTTTTCTCTTTTAATTCCAATGTATCATTTGCTGTCAAAGAATTACTTAGTGTTAAGTAGCAAGTTTATACTCCCTATAAAGAGACTGTAACTTTCCAATCTGAAACTCTGAAATCATTTAGTTTATATTGGTTTAGATCAAATCAAGAGACAGAGAAAAACAAGGAATTCCAAACAATAATCCTACTTTATTCCTAAGATTGGGATATTTTATGGATGACAGCTAAATTAAATTGAAGTAAGAATTTCTCACAGTGATTAATGCTGCTGTTCATTCATAGTAACTAGAGAAGAGAAAGAAAGTAATTTTTCCTTAAAGGAAAAATCAATTGGTTGAAAGAATGATCAATTACTGAAGACAGAATCCTGAGAAAACTCATCAAGAGTTTCAGCTTCATTATCCTTTTTCAGCTCATGAGGCCATTGCCCAGAGTGTGGATAAAAGATTTTCCAGAACCTCTGCCCCATTCACTACTAAATTTGACCCTGATTGTCATGCTTGCTACCAGGTGGTTTGAACTAGGGCCTTGTCTGTGTGCCTGGTAACAGGCTCGCTGTCTGTGGACCTGGAAAGGCCCCATGAACTGTTTCTGCTCTGCTCCAGTGTAATCCTGGAGCTGTCCCATTCAGCTGAGGATGGGGCAGGAACTATGCATGCTTGTGCCCCTGGTGACAGGCCTGCTGGACACAGACTCGACAACAGCCTTGTACCTCAGCTCCAGCTCCACTGGACTGAGATCCTGGAGATAGTCCCATCTGTCTGGGAATCCAGCACTAGTTAAGGTCAAAAGTCAAATTAAGACAACTCGAATGCTGCAATGGAGGTGGTAAATCACTTGAATTTTAGTGTAAAGGTGAAAAGATAAAATTATTCACATAAATACAGCTACAACAATGTACTAATAGACACACAACATAAAAATATGGACATTGTGGCACAAAAACAAAATGTATGTTGGAGGGTAAGTAAAAGTGGAGACTTTTTATAAGCAATTGAAACTGTTAGTAACTTAAAATAGACTGCTCTAAGGTAGTTTATGTATGACTTCAAGGCCTATAGATGCTGCTAACAGATATATACATGCAGACATTTGTTTTCCTTTTCTCTTTTAATTCCAATGTATCATTTGCTGTCAAAGAATTACTTAGTGTTAAGTAGCAAGTTTATACTCCCTATAAAGAGACTGTAACTTTCCAATCTGAAACTCTGAAATCATTTAGTTTATATTGGTTTAGATCAAATCAAGAGACAGAGAAAAACAAGGAATTCCAAACAATAATCCTACTTTATTCCTAAGATTGGGATATTTTATGGATGACAGCTAAATTAAATTGAAGTAAGAATTTCTCACAGTGATTAATGCTGCTGTTCATTCATAGTAACTAGAGAAGAGAAAGAAAGTAATTTTTCCTTAAAGGAAAAATCAATTGGTTGAAAGAATGATCAATTACTGAAGACAGAATCCTGAGAAAACTCATCAAGAGTTTCAGCTTCATTATCCTTTTTCAGCTCATGAGGCCATTGCCCAGAGTGTGGATAAAAGATTTTCCAGAACCTCTGCCCCATTCACTACTAAATTTGACCCTGAAAACAACTGAGAAATCATGGGTGCAGCTGTCATTCACTGCTGAGCTGCAGACTGTGGTTCTGTAGGCTTGGCCCTTAACAGCTAATACTCAACAAGCCAGCCAGCCAGCTATTCATTCATTCATTGAAGAAATGCCCTTTGAGCATGCACTATGAGCTAAACAGCAGGGTGAGAGAATCTAATGAGAACAAAAAAGAACACTAAGGAAGACGACACTCATCCTAATTCAGGCCACACCCACTGTATACTGGGTATCAGTGAATACCAAGGCCTAAGGATTTTGGTAGCCTTCCTAAGTCTGCATGTTACCCTATCACTGCTTGGTCAGATTCAGATACATTTCTTGCTTAGTGCAAGTCTTCTTCCTCATTTCCCTGGTGTCTTGGCCTCATGCAGAATGCAGAATGCAAAATCTATAAATATGAACTAGTTCTCACACAACTGAGAAAATCTACAATGGAGACAGTGGTACTAATAATGATAAATGTTCTTTTCCCTCTGATTTATACAATAATTTTATTTTAAAAGATTGGTTTTCTTTCTTTTTTAACACTGAACAGATTATGGGTCACAGCCTTCAGTTATCCACACAAGGTACATGTTTTTCGCTTTATTAGTGTCTGTTTTTGTGGGAAAAAAAAATTCCAGTAATAGCAGCCCTTCTAAGACCACAGTAGATAATTGTTTCTCCTAAATTCACAGAATAAAAGAAATATAAGTAAAATCAGGAAGCAGAGGCACAACTCCCAGCTAAAAGATCAGGAGAACTCTCATTAAAAAAAAAAAAAAAAAAAAACAATGAAACACACCTCTTCAGCCTGACAGACACAAAGTTCAAAAAGGAAATAAAATGCTGGAACTAAGAAAGGCTATTAATAGAAATGCAATTTACTATAAAAATAACTAGAAACTATAAAAAGGAAACAAGAAAAATTAGACAACTCATTTCCAACAAATAGCAGAATGAATAATACAAAATAAGGAATAAGTGATCTGGAAGATAAAATGATGGAAGTTACCCAATCAGAACAGCAGGCAGAAAGCCAAATGAAAAAAAGTGAAAGGAATATAAGAGACCTATGGGATAATATAAAGCATGACAATCTATGTAAAGTAGGAATTACAGAAGGAGAAGAGAGAGAAAAGGGGATTGAAAACGTGTTTGAAGAAATTGTGTTTGAAAATTCCTAAGCCTAGAGAAGGAAACACATCTCCAGGTATAGGAAGCACAGAAGGTCCCAAACAAAATGAACACAAACATACCTACAGCAAGCTTTAATAAAAAATGACAAAAGGTACAGACAAACAGAGGACTCTAAAGACAGCAAGAGAAAAACAAGGAGTTAATTACAAGGAAACCCCATAATGCTATTAGCTGATTTTGCTGCAGAAACATTAAAGTCCAGAAAGGAGTGGCCAGACGTATGCCAAGCCCTGAAAGAGAAAAATCTGCAATTTAGGACACTCTACCCAATAAGATGATCATTAAAAATAGATAAGATAAAGAAATTCTTAGATAAGCAAAAACTAAAATATTACAGCAATATGAAACCTATTGTAAAAGAAATTCTGAAAAGTCTTCTCTAAATAGAAAAGAAGCAAACTACAGGAAAGATAAAATTAAAACTGGTGAGTAGGGCTTCCCTGGTAGTCCAGTGGGTAAAAAGTCTGCCTTGCAGTGCAAGGGGCACCGGTTTGATCCCTGGCCTGGGAAGATCCCACATGTTATGGAGCAGCTGGACCTGTGTGTCCAATTACAACCCAGCACTCAAGCACATGTGCCCAGAGCGGTGCTCTGCAATGAGAGAGTCCACTGAGATAGAAGGCCCACACAGGCCAAAAGAACAAAGATGGAAATAAACGAAAGACCAATAGAAGTGGCCAAAAGAAAAAAAAATCCTCCAAGCTAGGCTTCAACAATATGCCAACCAAGAATTTCCAGACGTACAAGCTGGATTTAGAAAAGGCAGAGGAACCAGAGATCAAATTACCAACATCCGCTGGATCATACAAAAAGCAAGAGAGTTCCAGAAAACATCTACTTCTGCGCCATTGATCACGCTAAAGCCTTTGACTATATGGATCACAACAAACTGTGGAAAATTATGAAAGAGATGGGAATGCCAGACCACCTCACTTGCCTCCTGAGAAACCTGTGTGCAGGTCTAGAAGCAGCAGTTAGAACTTGACATAGAATAATGAACTGGTTCCAAATTGGGAAAGGAGTATGCCAAGGCTGTATATTGTCATCCTGATCCAAATTAACAAAATAAGGAATGAAAAAGGAGAAAATTTTAAAAACCTTGGAAAAAAAAAACACCTTGATACCATAAAAATACAAAAATCCATATGAAAATACTATGAACAATATATACCAACAAATCTGGCAACCTGGAAGAGATAGACATGTTTCTAGAAACACACGATTCAACAAAATTGGATCAAGAAGAAATAAATAATTTAAACACTCCTATCACTACAGGTGAAATAGAATCTGTAATTTTTAAAAATCCCTGAAAACAGAAATCCAACACTAGATTGCTTCATAGCCAAATTCAACCAAACATAAAAACTTATAATGACCCTTCTCAAACTCATTCAAAAGACTGAAAAGGGAACACTCCCCAAAACATTCTATGAAGCCAAAATCACCCTAATATCAAAACCAAAAACACTACCAAAAAAGAAAATTACAGGCCAATATCTTTGATGAATATAGATGTAGCTATTTCTCAGCAAAATATTAGGAAACCAAATCCAACAACACATTAAAAAGATCATACACTATGACTAATTTGGATTCATCCCAGGGTCATAAGGATGGTTCCACACACACAAAAAATCAATTTGACACATTGTATCAACAAAGGAAAAGATAAAAGCCACATGATAATTAGCATTTGATATAATTAAAAATCCATGCATGATTTTAAAAAAATCTCAAAGTGGGTATAGAGGAAACGTATCTTAACATAATAAAAGCTATTTATGACAAAGCCACAGCTAACATAATGTGTAAAGGTGAAAAGCTGAAAGTCTTCCCACTAATATATGTAACAAGGTAAGAATGCTCACTCTTACCACTTCTGTTCCATATAGTATTGGAAGTTCCAGCCACAGCAATCAGACCAAAAAAAGGAAAGAAAAGGTATCTAAATCAGAAGGGAACAGGCAAAATTGTCACATATTTAAGGTATTCAGATGACTTGATACTGTATACAGAAAACCCTAAAGATTCCACAGAAAAAACTACCAGAACTGATAAGTAAATTCAAGTAGCAGATACAGAAACCTGTGTGCAGGTCTAGAAGCAGCAGTTAGAACTTGACATAGAATAATGAACTGGTTCCAAATTGGGAAAGGAGTATGCCAACAATTGTCATCCTGATCCAAATTAACAAAATAAGGAATGAAAAAGGAGAAAATTTTAAAACCTTTGGGAAAAAAAAAAACACCTTGATACCATAAAAATACAAAAATCCATATGAAAATACTATGAACAATATATACCAACAAATCTGGCAACCTGGAAGAGATAGACATGTTTCTAGAAACACACGATTCAACAAAATTGGATCAAGAAGAAATAAATAATTTAAACACTCCTATCACTACAGGTGAAATAGAATCTGTAATTTTTAAAAATCCCTGAAAACAGAAATCCAACACTAGATTGCTTCATAGCCAAATTCAACCAAACATAAAAACTTATAATGACCCTTCTCAAACTCATTCAAAAGACTGAAAAGGGAACACTCCCCAAAACATTCTATGAAGCCAAAATCACCCTAATATCAAAACCAAAAACACTACCAAAAAAGAAAATTACAGGCCAATATCTTTGATGAATATAGATGTAGCTATTTCTCAGCAAAATATTAGGAAACCAAATCCAACAACACATTAAAAAGATCATACACTATGACTAATTTGGATTCATCCCAGGGTCATAAGGATGGTTCCACACACACAAAAAATCAATTTGACACATTGTATCAACAAAGGAAAAGATAAAAGCCACATGATAATTAGCATTTGATATAATTAAAAATCCATGCATGATTTTAAAAAAATCTCAAAGTGGGTATAGAGGAAACGTATCTTAACATAATAAAAGCTATTTATGACAAAGCCACAGCTAACATAATGTGTAAAGGTGAAAAGCTGAAAGTCTTCCCACTAATATATGTAACAAGGTAAGAATGCTCACTCTTACCACTTCTGTTCCATATAGTATTGGAAGTTCCAGCCACAGCAATCAGACCAAAAAAAGGAAAGAAAAGGTATCTAAATCAGAAGGGAACAGGCAAAATTGTCACATATTTAAGGTATTCAGATGACTTGATACTGTATACAGAAAACCCTAAAGATTCCACAGAAAAAACTACCAGAACTGATAAGTAAATTCAGCGAAGTAGCAGATACAGGAGTAATATATAGAAGTTGGCTGCATTTTTTTATACCAACAATGAAATACCATAAAGGCAGTATAAAAAAGAATATCACATCCAAAAAAAAAAAATACTTAGGAATAAGCCTGACCATAGAGGTAAAATACATATGCTGAGAACCATAAAACATTAACAAAGGAAATTGAAAATGACTCAGAGAAATGGAAAGACATTCCATTCTCTTGTATTGGAAGAACTAATATTGTTAAAATATCCATATTGTCCAAAGCAACCTACAGATTTAATGTGATTCCTATCAAATTATCCATTACATTTTTCACAAAACTAGAAAAATTCTACAATTTATATGAATCCATAGAAGACTCAGAATTGCCAAAGCAATCCTGAAGAAAAAGAATAAAGCAGGAAGCATAACCCCTCAGACTTCAGACAATACTACAAAGCTACTATAATCAAAACAGCATGATATTATCACAGAAACAGACATATGAATCAATGGAACAGAACAGTAACCCCAGAAATACTCACACACCTATGGTCAACCAGTCTTCAAAAAGGAGGCAAGAATATAGAATGGAAAAAAAATGTCTCTTCGATAAATGGTGTTGGGAAAGTTGGACAACTGCATGTAAATCAATGAAGGTAGAGCACATACTCACAGCATACAAAAATAAACTTGGAATAGCTTAAAGACTTAAATGTAAGACATGACATCATAAATGTCCTAGGAAAAACACATAGGCAAAACATTCTCTGACATTTATAAATCATACCAAAATTTTTAGGTCCTTCTCCCAAGACAATAGACAAAAAATAAAAAATAAACAAATGGTATCTAATTGAACATAAAAGTTTCTGTACAGCAGGAGAAATTTTTAACAAAAAGACAACTTATGAACAGGTAGAAAATACTTCCAAATAATATGACCAACAAGGGCTTAATTTCCAAAATACACAAACAGCTCATACAACTCAACAACGAAACCAAATAACTCAATTAAAAATGGGCAGAAGACCTAAACAGACATTTCTCCAAAGACGTGCACATAGTGAATAGTCACTTGAAAAGATGCTCAACATCACTCAGTTGGAGCTTGGTATTTTCCAAACGAGACTTTGATACAGCCTGCTTTGTTTCATTGTTTGTTGTTATTTCATTTCCTTTCTCTTAGTTACCACTTGTTTTGTGCATCACCTTTCAAGTAAATAGGAAAACATCTTCCTCTTTTAATAAAACATTATATACAAGAGGCAATTTGTTTCTCTAAAAAGAAGAGTAAACCCTTCTAACTATATAGTATATCTCAGAAGTATTAATTCCTAGCTTGATTATCAAAGATAATACGGAAATGAGAACAGGTAACCTGAACTGTTACCCCAATTCATCTTTTAAAAGGTGAGATGCTATATTCTAGTCTGCATTTTAACTGTAAGCAATAGATTTATTTCTTAATCAAGCTGTTTACAAATTGGCTGCTGCAGAGTACTTCTGTTTGGTAGTATGACCACAGAAAGCATTCATGACCTATGCAGCTTAAATAATGATAATAACATCGACAAACATTTAGTATGTCAGGTGCATTGATAAATGATTTACATGGATTGACTTATTAATAATCAAAATTATGAGTTGTTAATTGATACTAAGTATACTCTATGTGTCAGATTCTGATAACATTACAAAATGTATTTAATTTGATTTTCATTAGGAACCTGAGATAGGTAAGCTTGCCTTCCTTGTTTTAAGATGAGAAAACTGAAGCTTAGTAAGGCTAAGCAATTTGTATGTAATGAGGTATATATGACTGGAAGCTCCAACTTTGACAGTCAAAATTCAGAAAAATGAAAGTGTCAGTCATGTCTGACTCTTCGACCCTATGCCCACCAGGCTGCTCTGTGCATGGAATTCTTCAGGCAAGAATACTGGAGTGGGTAGCCAGTCCCTTCTCCAGGTTATCTTGACCTAGCGATCAAACTCAGGTCTTCTGAATTGCAGGCAGATTCTTTACCATCAGAACCATCAGGGGAGCCCCAAGATTCAGAACACACAACACAGATGAGCCTGGAAGTCTCTTAGTCGTGTCCAACTCTTTGCAACTAATGGACAAGCCATGGAATTCTCCAGGCAAGAATGGGAGAATTCCGGAATGGGTAGCCTTTCCCTTCTCTAAGGGGTCTTCCCAACCCAGGGATCAAACCCAGGTTGACTACACTGCAGATTCCTTACTGGCTGAGCCACCAGGAAAGCCCAGATTCAGAACATGTACTCTTAAAAATAAACCTTATAAAATGCTGCCTCTATTCCTGGGTTGGGAAGATTCTCCAAGGGAGGATATGACAGCCCACGCCACTATTCTTACCTGGAGAATTCCATGGACAGAGGAGCCTGGCGAGCTACAGTCCATGGGGTCGCAAAGAATCAGGCATGACTGAGTGACTAAACAACAATATCGTGAACAAGGCTCATTGTGGAAGTATTGGAATGATTCAAGAAGTCCTCTAACTCTAGAACACAGGTTCTCAAGCTTGGCTGTGCATTGGAATTGCCCAGGCCACATCACATACCATTTCAACCAGAATCTCTAGTTGAGAGACCAGCACAGCAGTTATTTCTTTATAGCTTTCCCACATGATTCCAATGTGCCACCAAGTTTAAGAATCCATGCTCTAGAAATTGATTTCTGCATAAATTTACAAATGCCAGTGGGAAAGGACATGGCTAAAGCAAACTAAGCACACAACTTATGTTAATGACACTAATGTTATTGTACAGAAGTTCCAATTGTTAATGAGAGCAAGTGGTTTTTGGCTTCTCTCAGTATTTCAATAAGCACACATTCCTCTGATGAAGAAACAGATTACAGATTCCACTGTGACCATATTTTTCCAGTCTTTTAAAGAATTTTTGGGCCAGCCCAGAAAAATGAAAGTGTCAGTCATGTCTGACTCTTCGACCCTATGCCCACCAGGCTGCTCTGTGCATGGAATTCTTCAGGCAAGAATACTGGAGTGGGTAGCCAGTCCCTTCTCCAGGTTATCTTGACCTAGCGATCAAACTCAGGTCTTCTGAATTGCAGGCAGATTCTTTACCATCAGAACCATCAGGGGAGCCCCAAGATTCAGAACACACAACACAGATGAGCCTGGAAGTCTCTTAGTCGTGTCCAACTCTTTGCAACTAATGGACAAGCCATGGAATTCTCCAGGCAAGAATGGGAGAATTCCGGAATGGGTAGCCTTTCCCTTCTCTAAGGGGTCTTCCCAACCCAGGGATCAAACCCAGGTTGACTACACTGCAGATTCCTTACTGGCTGAGCCACCAGGAAAGCCCAGATTCAGAACATGTACTCTTAAAAATAAACCTTATAAAATGCTGCCTCTATTCCTGGGTTGGGAAGATTCTCCAAGGGAGGATATGACAGCCCACGCCACTATTCTTACCTGGAGAATTCCATGGACAGAGGAGCCTGGCGAGCTACAGTCCATGGGGTCGCAAAGAATCAGGCATGACTGAGTGACTAAACAACAATATCGTGAACAAGGCTCATTGTGGAAGTATTGGAATGATTCAAGAAGTCCTCTAACTCTAGAACACAGGTTCTCAAGCTTGGCTGTGCATTGGAATTGCCCAGGCCACATCACATACCATTTCAACCAGAATCTCTAGTTGAGAGACCAGCACAGCAGTTATTTCTTTATAGCTTTCCCACATGATTCCAATGTGCCACCAAGTTTAAGAATCCATGCTCTAGAAATTGATTTCTGCATAAATTTACAAATGCCAGTGGGAAAGGACATGGCTAAAGCAAACTAAGCACACAACTTATGTTAATGACACTAATGTTATTGTACAGAAGTTCCAATTGTTAATGAGAGCAAGTGGTTTTTGGCTTCTCTCAGTATTTCAATAAGCACACATTCCTCTGATGAAGAAACAGATTACAGATTCCACTGTGACCATATTTTTCCAGTCTTTTATGAATGAAAAATAATCATAACTTTAAAATAACTGAGAACGAAGAATAACTAATGTTGTTAATTATGCAGAGTTTCCCCCTGCTGTGCCTTTAATATTGTATTTATTTTCCATTTGGCAGTTAGTAAATGGCACTGCATTATTGTTTTCTTTTATATTTTACCTCCTCTAAAGAATATAAATATCACTAAATAAAAGATGGATCATTTTCTCCTTTGGCTTACATATTGGTGTGTTCTTATTATTACCTGTGTATGATATAATTAACTTTTTAAAAAATATATGCTCTCTCTGAACAATTGAGTAAGAAGTTGAAGTGGTTATCTAAATCAAAGGAAAAAAAAAACAAATTTTAACCAAAATTAACTGTATTCAACTTAGGCTCAATATAACTTGACTTTTGGAATTAAAGGCCCTCATACTTCTCATTAATGTATCTAGAGGCAGTAGCCATTCATTCTGTGAATGCCTATGGCAAGTATATTCATTATGGTTTTTACTCAAAGAAATGCATATTGATGGGAGATCAAAAATAAAAATATTAAGTGTATTGTTTAGTTACATAAAACTGTGATAAATAAATTTGAAAGAATCAAAGGGACAACATTGCCGATATAATCTGTGAGACTCTGGACTTGAACAGTGTCATGCCAGAGCCCAGGTAACAAAATGACATGGCAAGGGCAAATCTTCCCAGCTCTGCAAAGAATCAAGCACTCAAACTTCCTGTAAACTCTGGGATAATGCACTCTTGGTACAGATGATGTCTCTAGAAAGACCCTGTGACCCTGGAAGTACTGAGCTTCTTGAGGTGATTCCCTAAAATAGTGGCCACTGGCTAAGAGCCATAAGAACAGAAAGGAAGAACACTGCAGACAAGTGTTATGCAGACGTGAACATATGCATGATAATTCTTTGTAGTTCACCAAACATGGCTAAAGCAAACTAACACACAACTTATGTTAATGACACTAATGTTATTGTACAGAAGTTCCAATTGTTAATGAGAGCAAGTGGTTTTTGGCTTCTCTCAGTATTTCAATAAGCACACATTCCTCTGATGAAGAAACAGATTACAGATTCCACTGTGACCATATTTTTCCAGTCTTTTATGAATGAAAAATAATCATAACTTTAAAATAACTGAGAACGAAGAATAACTAATGTTGTTAATTATGCAGAGTTTCCCCCTGCTGTGCCTTTAATATTGTATTTATTTTCCATTTGGCAGTTAGTAAATGGCACTGCATTATTGTTTTCTTTTATATTTTACCTCCTCTAAAGAATATAAATATCACTAAATAAAAGATGGATCATTTTCTCCTTTGGCTTACATATTGGTGTGTTCTTATTATTACCTGTGTATGATATAATTAACTTTTTAAAAAATATATGCTCTCTCTGAACAATTGAGTAAGAAGTTGAAGTGGTTATCTAAATCAAAGGAAAAAAAAAACAAATTTTAACCAAAATTAACTGTATTCAACTTAGGCTCAATATAACTTGACTTTTGGAATTAAAGGCCCTCATACTTCTCATTAATGTATCTAGAGGCAGTAGCCATTCATTCTGTGAATGCCTATGGCAAGTATATTCATTATGGTTTTTACTCAAAGAAATGCATATTGATGGGAGATCAAAAATAAAAATATTAAGTGTATTGTTTAGTTACATAAAACTGTGATAAATAAATTTGAAAGAATCAAAGGGACAACATTGCCGATATAATCTGTGAGACTCTGGACTTGAACAGTGTCATGCCAGAGCCCAGGTAACAAAATGACATGGCAAGGGCAAATCTTCCCAGCTCTGCAAAGAATCAAGCACTCAAACTTCCTGTAAACTCTGGGATAATGCACTCTTGGTACAGATGATGTCTCTAGAAAGACCCTGTGACCCTGGAAGTACTGAGCTTCTTGAGGTGATTCCCTAAAATAGTGGCCACTGGCTAAGAGCCATAAGAACAGAAAGGAAGAACACTGCAGACAAGTGTTATGCAGACGTGAACATATGCATGATAATTCTTTGTAGTTCACCATAAACAATTGGGTGTACTTTGGGAGATTCCTCCCTGGGAGTCAGTAGAGGATTGAACTCCTGTAAATTAAACATTAAATTTTAATAAGAAAAGAAAGTCAACGTGACCTCATTTTATACTCACAGCCTAGTAGCTTAGATATGCAAATTGTACACATAAAACAAATCTGGTGAATGTACATGGAGATAAAGTGTTGATCGAAACCTCTCTACCCCTAATTTCTACACCCTAACTTCCAATCAAATGAAGCAATAGTTGCACAATACTTTATGGAATTTTCAGAGAATAACTAGAATCTACTCATCACAAACAATAGATACTATTTTATAAGACCTTATTCTAGAAGCATGCTACAGAATGATTCTGAAATTGCCGAGTAAGAAATTTATGAGAACAAGTTTCAGGTTTAAAAGTGAGGTCTCAAAAATGTTGCTTTTGATTTAACCAAACAATGTACTCTCAATAAACTCCTAGTATGCATAAGGCATTATTCTTGAGGAGCTGCTAATGCCCCAAGATTGAGAGGCAGGAGAAGACTCAAAATCTGTAGTCATCACTGGTCAGACAGCACTTCCACTATGCCAGAATAATGCATAAGCACCCCCTACCACCACTACTCAGTAGTGGGAGGGAAAGTAAACCACTGAAGGCAGACAATTTACCCCAAATAATCAAACTCTGAAATAGATGGTGGCAAGGTTACATAACTTGATTTTGGCTTTTCAATTACTGACTTATACTGAATATTCTAGGAAAGAATATATCTGTCCATTGGCTCTATATAGCTGTGGAAGTTTCAAAGCCAAAATGAGCTGCATTATATGTATACATATGATACATTTTACAAGCCTTGGTTTGTGACTATTCAATTTATTGCCAGTCAAGTTGCTTCTAAAATAATCAGTTATCTGAACAATTCATTCAATTTATTTCTAACGTGGCATGTCTAAATTAGTAGATTATTCAAATGGTATGCACACATGTAAAATCCTGCTCAGCTGTCATATTATCCTGAAAATCCAGGCATCACAATGAGGTGGGGAAGATGTTGGTCACAGGGTACGAACTTCCAACTAGAAAATGAATAGGTTCTGAAGATCTAACATACAGCGCTGTGATCATAGTCAACAATACTATATTATATACTTCAAAATTGCTAAGAGACTAGATTTTAATAAGAAAAGAAAGTCAACGTGACCTCATTTTATACTCACAGCCTAGTAGCTTAGATATGCAAATTGTACACATAAAACAAATCTGGTGAATGTACATGGAGATAAAGTGTTGATCGAAACCTCTCTACCCTAATTTCTACACCCTAACTTCCAATCAAATGAAGCAATAGTTGCACAATACTTTATGGAATTTTCAGAGAATAACTAGAATCTACTCATCACAAACAATAGATACTATTTTATAAGACCTTATTCTAGAAGCATGCTACAGAATGATTCTGAAATTGCCGAGTAAGAAATTTATGAGAACAAGTTTCAGGTTTAAAAGTGAGGTCTCAAAAATGTTGCTTTTGATTTAACCAAACAATGTACTCTCAATAAACTCCTAGTATGCATAAGGCATTATTCTTGAGGAGCTGCTAATGCCCCAAGATTGAGAGGCAGGAGAAGACTCAAAATCTGTAGTCATCACTGGTCAGACAGCACTTCCACTATGCCAGAATAATGCATAAGCACCCCCTACCACCACTACTCAGTAGTGGGAGGGAAAGTAAACCACTGAAGGCAGACAATTTACCCCAAATAATCAAACTCTGAAATAGATGGTGGCAAGGTTACATAACTTGATTTTGGCTTTTCAATTACTGACTTATACTGAATATTCTAGGAAAGAATATATCTGTCCATTGGCTCTATATAGCTGTGGAAGTTTCAAAGCCAAAATGAGCTGCATTATATGTATACATATGATACATTTTACAAGCCTTGGTTTGTGACTATTCAATTTATTGCCAGTCAAGTTGCTTCTAAAATAATCAGTTATCTGAACAATTCATTCAATTTATTTCTAACGTGGCATGTCTAAATTAGTAGATTATTCAAATGGTATGCACACATGTAAAATCCTGCTCAGCTGTCATATTATCCTGAAAATCCAGGCATCACAATGAGGTGGGGAAGATGTTGGTCACAGGGTACGAACTTCCAACTAGAAAATGAATAGGTTCTGAAGATCTAACATACAGCGCTGTGATCATAGTCAACAATACTATATTATATACTTCAAAATTGCTAAGAGACTAGATTTTAATGTTCTCACCACAAAGAAATTATAATTATGTGATAGGTATTAGCTGATGCTACAGTGGTAATCACATGGCAATATATAAATGTATGAAATCAACACACTGTACACCTTAAATTTACACAATGTTATATGCCAATTATATATCAATAAAAATGGAGGCAAAATTTTCTGCAGCCACTCAGATGCTGGCCCCACCCACCACAGAAGCTCTAGGGTAGAGTTCACCCAGGCAGACCTAATTTAAACATCTTCTCCATAGAAAGGTTAATGAGAGATGTTTGGATGGTCATGTACTGTGGACCAGAATTACATTAAACACCGAAAATTAACTGTTGAATACGAATGGTACTCATCCACCTTGGACCCCCAGGCTACTGTATGTTATCCAAGCCCACATCAGCTCATGGATAAAAGCATGAAGAAACATTCCTTTAGCATGCTGACATAATTGAAATGGCCTTTGTGTAAGAGACATCCTTCCCAGGTGGTTGAGATGGTAAAGCACCCACCTGCCAATCCAAGAGACATGAGACACAGGTTCAATCCCTGGGTCGGGAAGATTCCCTGGAGAAGAGCATGACCGTGCACTCTAGTGTTCTTGCCTGGGAATGAACAGAGGAGGCTGGTGGACTACAGTCCATAGGATCACAAAGAGTTGGATATGACTGAAACAACTTAGCACGCAAGAGATATCCCAAGAAACAACCAATGGGAGACACAGACAGACTCCAGGGTTCTGCAGAATTATGGGTTGTTGGTCACAGTTCACATTATCATTGGAAAACTCACACAGCACAGTTCTATAAAATTGAATCAGGGGTGATAAAGGAGTAGGAACAGTAGGGATTGGTAAGGCTGAGAGGCAAAATTAGTCTCAGGTGGGAGCAGTTCATCCCATAGGCCCTACACCAAGCATCAGTTCTTGCACCCTCATCAGCTGCCGTCTTGTTGCACGCAGATGGTAACCCAGTCCATCTGAGGTGGGGCTGAGGCTCTGCGTTTCCGGCAAGCTCCCCCAACACGGTGAAAACCGCAGGTCCTCAGGCTACACTTGCAGAGCAAGCCCACAGACCTCCTGACACAGGTTTAAACAGGAAAACATATAGCTGACTTACCTGGATCCAAGTCGTGCCGTAGGTGGCATTAGAACCTTCCAGCTGAGATGAGTGACATGAACCGGAAAGGGAATCATTCATAGAGGCAACCCCCCAAGCCAGCACTGACTCTCAGAGCGTGAGGGAGATGGAGCTGGGGCCGAGGGGTCTGGAAACACGTTGAGAAAGAAAGGGAGGGGGCGAGGGGGCAGTCATCACAGAAACAGCAACAACGTTGTCCAACTGAGTAAGTAATCCCTGTTTGAAAAGCAGAGAAGAAGGTAGCCTGGCTTATCCTAAGTCTGGCCTGGGAACTCCTGACCCAGGACGCTAGGCTCACTGGCAGGTTAATGAGAGATGTTTGGATGGTCATGTACTGTGGACCAGAATTACATTAAACACCGAAAATTAACTGTTGAATACGAATGGTACTCATCCACCTTGGACCCCAGGCTACTGTATGTTATCCAAGCCCACATCAGCTCATGGATAAAAGCATGAAGAAACATTCCTTTAGCATGCTGACATAATTGAAATGGCCTTTGTGTAAGAGACATCCTTCCCAGGTGGTTGAGATGGTAAAGCACCCACCTGCCAATCCAAGAGACATGAGACACAGGTTCAATCCCTGGGTCGGGAAGATTCCCTGGAGAAGAGCATGACCGTGCACTCTAGTGTTCTTGCCTGGGAATGAACAGAGGAGGCTGGTGGACTACAGTCCATAGGATCACAAAGAGTTGGATATGACTGAAACAACTTAGCACGCAAGAGATATCCCAAGAAACAACCAATGGGAGACACAGACAGACTCCAGGGTTCTGCAGAATTATGGGTTGTTGGTCACAGTTCACATTATCATTGGAAAACTCACACAGCACAGTTCTATAAAATTGAATCAGGGGTGATAAAGGAGTAGGAACAGTAGGGATTGGTAAGGCTGAGAGGCAAAATTAGTCTCAGGTGGGAGCAGTTCATCCCATAGGCCCTACACCAAGCATCAGTTCTTGCACCCTCATCAGCTGCCGTCTTGTTGCACGCAGATGGTAACCCAGTCCATCTGAGGTGGGGCTGAGGCTCTGCGTTTCCGGCAAGCTCCCCCAACACGGTGAAAGCCGCAGGTCCTCAGGCTACACTTGCAGAGCAAGCCCACAGACCTCCTGACACAGGTTTAAACAGGAAAACATATAGCTGACTTACCTGGATCCAAGTCGTGCCGTAGGTGGCATTAGAACCTTCCAGCTGAGATGAGTGACATGAACCGGAAAGGGAATCATTCATAGAGGCAACCCCCCAAGCCAGCACTGACTCTCAGAGCGTGAGGGAGATGGAGCTGGGGCCGAGGGGTCTGGAAACACGTTGAGAAAGAAAGGGAGGGGGCGAGGGGGCAGTCATCACAGAAACAGCAACAACGTTGTCCAACTGAGTAAGTAATCCCTGTTTGAAAAGCAGAGAAGAAGGTAGCCTGGCTTATCCTAAGTCTGGCCTGGGAACTCCTGACCCAGGACGCTAGGCTCACTGGCACAGGAAACTTCAAGCACAAAGCCTTCACACCAAGCCACGGCAAGACAGGAGCGCACGCAAACCAAAACGCAAGAGCGAGCCCAGCGCCAGCCATGCCCAGAAGGCAACCAGGTGGACTCCCAGACGCGGGAAGTGCACTCACCTGCTTGCCTTCAGCTTCCAGGAGGAGGCCAGCAGTCTGAGCAGGCGACATCCAAGGGTCCCAGTCCCAGAGGAAACAGCGTCCAGCAAGGAATCCAGGAAGGGAGGAAGTGCGGCCGCTGGAAATCCCAGCCAAGGCTCAGCTCTCCTACGCACGTCCGGCCTGGGGTAAAGGTACGGCACCATACTGGACCAATGAAAGGCCTGTATTCCTCCCCAAGGGCACGGCGCAGGAGCAGCAGGTGGGAATCAAGTGGCTGCAGCTGTGAAACTGGCCAGCAGCGCTGCTGCACCGGCGGGTAAAGGCCCAAGTCTTTACGTGAGGCCCCAGATCAGCAGGCCAGCCTCACCTGGGAACCTCTTGGGACCAGTAAATTCTCAGCAAAACCTCCAGGATTTTGACCTTTTCAGAAAGATGGCATTGCCACTTGTTTCAGCCCTGCTGATTCTGGGTGGCTGAGAGAAATGTTTTTAGGGACCTGGTTAGTGTTTTCCCCCTCTTTGTTCCCGTCCAAAGTCCCAGGTGCAGGAACAGTGTGCAGGGGATGGGGAGGCCCGGGGCGGGCTGAGCATAAACAGCCAGTGTCCTCAGGCTACACTTGCAGAGCAAGCCCACAGACCTCCTGACACAGGTTTAAACAGGAAAACATATAGCTGACTTACCTGGATCCAAGTCGTGCCGTAGGTGGCATTAGAACCTTCCAGCTGAGATGAGTGACATGAACCGGAAAGGGAATCATTCATAGAGGCAACCCCCCAAGCCAGCACTGACTCTCAGAGCGTGAGGGAGATGGAGCTGGGGCCGAGGGGTCTGGAAACACGTTGAGAAAGAAAGGGAGGGGGCGAGGGGGCAGTCATCACAGAAACAGCAACAACGTTGTCCAACTGAGTAAGTAATCCCTGTTTGAAAAGCAGAGAAGAAGGTAGCCTGGCTTATCCTAAGTCTGGCCTGGGAACTCCTGACCCAGGACGCTAGGCTCACTGGCACAGGAAACTTCAAGCACAAAGCCTTCACACCAAGCCACGGCAAGACAGGAGCGCACGCAAACCAAAACGCAAGAGCGAGCCCAGCGCCAGCCATGCCCAGAAGGCAACCAGGTGGACTCCCAGACGCGGGAAGTGCACTCACCTGCTTGCCTTCAGCTTCCAGGAGGAGGCCAGCAGTCTGAGCAGGCGACATCCAAGGGTCCCAGTCCCAGAGGAAACAGCGTCCAGCAAGGAATCCAGGAAGGGAGGAAGTGCGGCCGCTGGAAATCCCAGCCAAGGCTCAGCTCTCCTACGCACGTCCGGCCTGGGGTAAAGGTACGGCACCATACTGGACCAATGAAAGGCCTGTATTCCTCCCCAAGGGCACGGCGCAGGAGCAGCAGGTGGGAATCAAGTGGCTGCAGCTGTGAAACTGGCCAGCAGCGCTGCTGCACCGGCGGGTAAAGGCCCAAGTCTTTACGTGAGGCCCCAGATCAGCAGGCCAGCCTCACCTGGGAACCTCTTGGGACCAGTAAATTCTCAGCAAAACCTCCAGGATTTTGACCTTTTCAGAAAGATGGCATTGCCACTTGTTTCAGCCCTGCTGATTCTGGGTGGCTGAGAGAAATGTTTTTAGGGACCTGGTTAGTGTTTTCCCCCTCTTTGTTCCCGTCCAAAGTCCCAGGTGCAGGAACAGTGTGCAGGGGATGGGGAGGCCGGGGCGGGCTGAGCATAAACAGCCAGTGAGGCCTGGGGCGAGTGGAGGGACCCTCAGGCCCAGAAGCAGGGCGTGGTCTGCCCTTGCAGCTGACCCTTGCCCTGCTGTAAAGTGCCCTTGGCTGACAGAGCGTGGGAGCCGCTCCACGTCCAAGGACAGGCTCCAGACACAGCTGCGAGGGCAGAGCGACAAGGCAGGTGTTCACCTGGTGGAAATCTTGTTCTGGTCTTGGGCTCTGGGGTCACAGGTTTGCAAGGGTTCTGGTCTTGGGGTTTGGGGTCACGGGGTTGCAAGGGTTCTGTGGCTGTCGCCCCCCAGGGTGCTGGGCTTTGCCCCAGGCTTGGGGGAACGGCCCTTCTCTTTGGAGCCAGACCTCAGGGCTCCGGCACCCCTGGGTGGGTGGGGTGGCCCTGCTTTTCAGTGGGCCTCTTCTCGGGAGGCCGCTGGATCAGGACCTGGAGACGCTCATCTTCTGATTGGAGACTTGTGGCATGGTTGGGGGGCCCAGGAGGACATCCTTCTGCTTCAGGGTGCACGACGGGAAGGTGCCGCCCCCGAGGTCAGGACCCTGGCTGGGCCGTCCGCTGACCGGCAGGCAAGACCCAGGGAGCAGCCCGTGGCCCAAGCCTGCCTGGGGCGCGGCTTCCAGCCCCCTCGGGGTCACCTGGCGCCACATGTGAATGGTACGGACGGACAGGAAGAGCACAGACTCGCACTTTTCATCTGATTGTTTATTTACTCCTCTGGGGTCTTAGATGTTTGAGAAAAGGATACGGGTTTGGATTCTCCCTAGGGACCCGGAAGGTCAGGGCTCGGGCTCCTCCCTGAACTGCTCCCAGAGGACACATTTTCCATCTGAGGCCCCTCCTCCTCCCATGCTGCCACCCGAGGGGCCACGAATGGGGCGATGGATGAGTGGGTGGCCAGTATCGTGCAGGAAGAGCTGCTGTAGACATACAGCTCCGGCTGGCAGTCGCCTGCACCACAGCGTGCAGCAGTATCCAGGTGGACAAAGTGAACAAAACGGACTGTGTCCTCGCTGCTGGAGCTGCTCTGCTCCATGCTGGGAGAGTAGCTCCCATCCCACTCGTACGTGCCCTGCCCTCTGGGGCTGCCCCACTCGCTGCAGCTGCTCTGCTCCATGCTGGGAGAGTAGCTCCCATCCCACTCGTACGTGCCCTGCCCTCTGGGGCTGCCCCACTCTCTGCAGCTGCTCTGCTCCATGCTGGGAGAGTAGCTCCCATCCCACTCGTACGTGCCCTGCCCTCTGGGGCTGCCCCACTCGCTGCAGCTGCTCTGCTCCAGGGTGGGAGAGTTGCTCCCATCCCACCTGCACAGGCCCTCCCAACTGGAGCTGCCCTCCCCACGGGGGCTGCTCTCATCACTGGGGAGGTCGTTTCCTCCAGTGCCCCAGCACGTGCCCTCCCCACTGGGGCTGCCCTCGCCACTGGGGAGGCGGTGTGCCCCTGCCCCCTCAGATGTGCCCTCCCCACTGGGGCTGCCCTCCCCACTGGGGCTGCTCTCATCACTGGGGAGCTCGTTTCCTCCAATGCACCAGCACATGCCCTCCCCACTGGGGCCGCCCTGCTCACTGGGGAGGTGGTCTGCCCCTGCCTCCTCAGATGTGCCCTCCCCACTGGGGCTGCCCTCGCCACTGGGGAGGTGGTTTCCCGTGGCCCGGCGGGCTCCAAATGATCGTCGGCCTGGAGCTCCACGAGCACTTGGCGTTTGCTTCTCCGCTATCATCCTGGCACGTTTGCACAGTAGGCGTCCTAACACCACCGGCAGTCGCTTCTTTTTCTTCAGGCTTCTCCCGGCGCTTTTGGTGGACTTGCAGCGCACCCGTCGCGAGCCCCTCGACGCCACCTCGACGCCTCGACGCGGCTGCTTCTTCTTTGTGGTGGTTGGGCTGGTGGTGGGCTGAGCTGTTGGTCGGGGGCCTCCTTCCCTGCAGATGTTGTCCAGCAGGTGTGGTTTATCTCTTTGGAAGTTAGCGTTTTCATAGACCTGAAAGGCAATGGATCACTTTAGCCATCGTGAGGGAGGACATCCCTTCCCCACCCCCCCACCCTCCACCCTAACAGGCCTCGTGGAACTAGGGAGAGAGGCTCTCCCTGCATTCCTGGCAGGTCATGAGCCCCGAGCACGCGTGCTCCCTAGGGCTCCCCAGGGCCAGCCTCGCTCCAGGTGTTGCTTTTGCTCCCTGCCCTCAGGTGGCCCCGCAGGGTCTGGAGTCACCCCTGCGGGCTCTCACTCAGGGGGGCGGGCGGGGGAACCCGACAGGCCCTGCTTCCTCGTCTTTCCTTAAGCACCCTCCCATGAGAAGAAATGTCACCCCTGGACATGACACCCGTCCAGCACGCGGCTCGCCTAGTCTCCCCGGAAGGGCTTGCTCCATTACCATGATTTTATGCCCTTGAGAGTCACCCCGAGGGCCGGTCTGGCGGACTCTCCTGAAGCCATAGAGATGCATTTGGCGGTTGAAGCTCTCGACACGCTCGGTGTTGAAGATCTTGTCCTCTGGTCTTCGATGCAGGACCTCCGTCAGGAAGAGATCTGCGTCTATCACGAGCATGTCTCCCTCCTCGCTCCATTGAACGGATGTGAAGGCCGGGTGGTCGACAAGGAGCCATAACTTTGTCGGGAAGGGCAGCTCGAGGACCCCGTTTTTCTCTTCGTTGCGGACTGCCTCTGGATTCGGGCCCTGTGAGGGCGAGTTGTCTTGGGAGCCTGGATCTGGGCTCTCGGGTTGGTCGCCTTGATTGATGATAGCCTCTTTCGAATTCACATATGAATCGCACATCATAGGCTCACCATCATCCGATGGCGCCAGTGAGTATGGGCACGCCTCGTCTGAACTCTGACTAGCCATGAGCCAGTCAAGGTCAGGGCCGCTCTCTAGCCTAGAGCGTAGCCCTGAATGCTCAGGTCAGAAATGGCTCCCACCAGGGTAGCCTTATACTGCCTGGAGATTGTAGAATCTGGGTCAGTGGCCAGGCAGCCAATCAGGTGGTCTGCTTCCCTTCCTGGTAGGTGGTACTGCTTCCCTTCCTGGTAAGGTTTTGATGTCACGAGTGGTGGTTGGGCTGGTGGTGGGCTGAGCTGTTGGTCGGGGGCCTCCTTCCCTGCAGATGTTGTCCAGCAGGTGTGGTTTATCTCTTTGGAAGTTAGCGTTTTCATAGACCTGAAAGGCAATGGATCACTTTAGCCATCGTGAGGGAGGACATCCCTTCCCCACCACCCCCCCTCCACCCTAACAGGCCTCGTGGAACTAGGGAGAGAGGCTCTCCCTGCATTCCTGGCAGGTCATGAGCCCCGAGCACGCGTGCTCCCTAGGGCTCCCCAGGGCCAGCCTCGCTCCAGGTGTTGCTTTTGCTCCCTGCCCTCAGGTGACCCCTCAGGGTCTGGAGTCACCCCTGCGGGTTCTCTCTAGGGGGGGCGGGTGGGGTAACCCGACAGGCCCTGCTTCCTCGTCTTTCCTTAAGCACCCTCCCATGAGAAGAAATGTCACCCCTGGACATGACACCCGTCCAGCACGCGGCTCGCCTAGTCTCCCCGGAAGGGCTTGCTCCATTACCATGATTTTATGCCCTTGAGAGTCACCCCGAGGGCCGGTCTGGCGGACTCTCCTGAAGCCATAGAGATGCATTTGGCGGTTGAAGCTCTCGACACGCTCGGTGTTGAAGATCTTGTCCTCTGGTCTTCGATGCAGGACCTCCGTCAGGAAGAGATCTGCGTCTATCACGAGCATGTCTCCCTCCTCGCTCCATTGAACGGATGTGAAGGCCGGGTGGTCGACAAGGAGCCATAACTTTGTCGGGAAGGGCAGCTCGAGGACCCCGTTTTTCTCTTCGTTGCGGACTGCCTCTGGATTCGGGCCCTGTGAGGGCGAGTTGTCTTGGGAGCCTGGATCTGGGCTCTCGGGTTGGTCGCCTTGATTGATGATAGCCTCTTTCGAATTCACATATGAATCGCACATCATAGGCTCACCATCATCCGATGGCGCCAGTGAGTATGGGCACGCCTCGTCTGAACTCTGACTAGCCATGAGCCAGTCAAGGTCAGGGCCGCTCTCTAGCCTAGAGCGTAGCCCTGAATGCTCAGGTCAGAAATGGCTCCCACCAGGGTAGCCTTATACTGCCTGGAGATTGTAGAATCTGGGTCAGTGGCCAGGCAGCCAATCAGGTGGTCTGCTTCCCTTCCTGGTAGGTGATGTCACAGGCTGGTCTGGAGAGGCAGCCCTGGCCCATTATGGAAGGCCAGGTGGGGGTGGGGAGGGACAGGGATGAAGACAGGGTCCCCCACTTCTCTTCTCTTAAAAGGACAGAAAAGCGTATTTCAAGTTGCCTCCTGAAAAGGCTCCCATCTGCTGCCAGGCACCTTGTCCCAAGGGGCCAGGCCCTGGATGGGCTGAGAAATGTGCTCCTGTCTCCACTCCCCTCCCTAGCCATGGACAGGCCTGCGGCTGGCTTCTGATCTGCTCCAGGGCCAGGCCCTGGCGAGTCCTCGTTCAACCACCACTGAGACCCTAGGGGTCTGATGGACCCCTGGTGACTGTTTCTCCCAGAACATGGGGTCCCTAGCGGGCTGGTTGGCCTAGCCTGAGTTGGTAACCTCCACGTCCTCCCCCCTCTTCCTGCTTTGGTCTCTTCCTGCTGGGCCTGCCAGTTGGCAGGAACTGCTCAGAGGGCCCCAAACTCAGAGTCCTAGCTCAGCTACCACTGAGATCCATAAAAGCAGTATATTTCTTAGTCTATGTTATATATTTAATCTTGCGAATTTGTATAATACTCGTAACACAAGTTTGCAGATCATCCTATAATTAATTTGAATTTAAAATAACCAGTTACAAATGATGGATCCATCAGACTGATAAGAGGAAAAAGACCTATACATCTGAACTGTGTTTTCAGTTGCCAAGGGATAGGAAAGTCAAAGAAACAGACAACAACAAAAATGCACACTGATGGCAGATGACATCTCAGGAAAAGACTGCGCTAAACAAGAGTTACATGTATAGCACTCTCAAATGCATTGCCCACCAGAGATTAATTCAGAGCATGTCATGTTATATTTTTCCTATCAATGATTGACAGTGCAAAGGTATTAAAATCACTGTATATCTTTATTAGATGTATACACGTAATTTAAATATTATTCTGAGTGCATTTTTTTTTTTTTGGCCACTTCTTTTTGTCTTTCATTTATCCATTTTCATCCATCTCTGTTCTTTGGCCTGTGTGTGCCTCCCATCCCAGTGGCCTCTCGCTCCAGAGCTGCCATGGTCATAATGGCCCAGCTGCTCTGCAGCATGTGGGATCCTCCCAGGCCAGGGATCTAACGGCGCCCTGATGCACTGTCTCAAGGGCCAGGCACCTGGAGCAGCCTGGCCCATTATGGAAGGCCAGGTGGGGTGGGAGGGACAGGGATGAAGACAGGGTCCCCACTTCTCTTCTCTTAAAAGGACAGAAAAGCGATTTCAAGTTGCCTCCTGAAAAGGCTCCCATCTGCTGCCAGGCACCTTGTCCCAAGGGGCCAGGCCCTGGATGGGCTGAGAAATGTGCTCCTGTCTCCACTCCCCTCCCTAGCCATGGACAGGCCTGCGGCTGGCTTCTGATCTGCTCCAGGGCCAGGCCCTGGCGAGTCCTCGTTCAACCACCACTGAGACCCTAGGGGTCTGATGGACCCCTGGTGACTGTTTCTCCCAGAACATGGGGTCCCTAGCGGGCTGGTTGGCCTAGCCTGAGTTGGTAACCTCCACGTCCTCCCCCCTCTTCCTGCTTTGGTCTCTTCCTGCTGGGCCTGCCAGTTGGCAGGAACTGCTCAGAGGGCCCCAAACTCAGAGTCCTAGCTCAGCTACCACTGAGATCCATAAAAGCAGTATATTTCTTAGTCTATGTTATATATTTAATCTTGCGAATTTGTATAATACTCGTAACACAAGTTTGCAGATCATCCTATAATTAATTTGAATTTAAAATAACCAGTTACAAATGATGGATCCATCAGACTGATAAGAGGAAAAAGACCTATACATCTGAACTGTGTTTTCAGTTGCCAAGGGATAGGAAAGTCAAAGAAACAGACAACAACAAAATGCACACTGATGGCAGATGACATCTCAGGAAAAGACTGCGCTAAACAAGAGTTACATGTATAGCACTCTCAAATGCATTGCCCACCAGAGATTAATTCAGAGCATGTCATGTTATATTTTTCCTATCAATGATTGACAGTGCAAAGGTATTAAAATCACTGTATATCTTTATTAGATGTATACACGTAATTTAAATATTATTCTGAGTGCATTTTTTTTTTTTTGGCCACTTCTTTTTGTCTTTCATTTATCCATTTTCATCCATCTCTGTTCTTTGGCCTGTGTGTGCCTCCCATCCCAGTGGCCTCTCTCGCTCCAGAGCTCCAGCTCAGTAGTTGGTCATAATGGCCCAGCTGCTCTGCAGCATGTGGGATCCTCCCAGGCCAGGGATCTAACCGGCGCCCCGTGCACTGCAAAGCAGTGTCCTTACCCACTGGGCCACCAGGGAAGCCCTTGAGTGCATTTTTTCTTAAATTTTTTGACCTCTTTTATTGGCTTTTTATTCATTCATTTATTTATTTTGGCCACTTCTATTGGTCTTTGTCTATTTTCATCCGTCTTTGTTCTTTGGCCCGTGTGGGCCTCCCATTGCAGTGGCCTCTCTCGCTGCAGAGCATTGGCTCTGGGCGCATGCGCTCCAGAGCTCCAGCTCAGTCGTTGGACACATCAGTCCAGTCGCTCTGCGGCACGTGGATCTTCCAAGGCCAGGGATCGAACAGGCGCCCCTTGCACTGCAAGGCGGTGTCCTTACCCACTGGACCACCAGGGAAGCCCCTGAGTGCACTTCTTAAGTGAGAAGAAAATGATGTTTGTAGAGTCACCTGAAACAATCTGTAATGCATGGAATTATGAGCCACATCAACTCAATGTGAATATTTATTTTGTAAACATCTGCCTGAATACAAAATATATGGCTTAAGCAAACTCAACATGAAAAATATTGCAATTAAAACCAAAGGCATTTAAAAAGAACACTGTCTTGAAAGCAATAGATTTTATTTGCAGACAGTTGATAAGGTTTCAAAATAACATATAAGTGGCAAGGAACAACAAAAGAAACAGTTTGCTGACATTAGAAAATATGAGTACTATTGAGAACTTTATAATACATTCTTGCCTGCACAATACTTCAACCAACAGTTAGAACAAAAATATTTAATTGAGAATACATTTAAAGAAACAGACTGGGGAGTTATTTCAAATAGCAAATTCTCCATTTCAAAACTGTTTTTTAATTTATAAAGCTTTAATTTTTGTATTCAAGAATTTCTATCTCCAGACTTTCATAAATCTAAAATAAGGCATAAGGACTTTTTTCCAAAACAATATGTATTTTCTTAAGAAAATTTAAAAATAAAAATTACAAAAAAGTAAAGGAAATAAAATCTGCCCTCACAGCACTGTTTGTTAATACTAAGTGAGATACGTACTCAGCATGGTTCGCAGTGCCCAAGAGGCAATAAATGATTTTTCCCCTTGCTTTCTTTTTCTTCCTTCTATAAAAATCATATCCATATACTCTAAGTACTAAGTTTGTTCAATATTTGGCTTTTTAAATGTTCAAAATATGGGCTCTTTCATAGTATCTAGAAAGAAAATGGCATACATTTTTAAGCATAAAAATTAAGATTTCTCTCCATGATAGTGACTGTATGAACAAAGGTTGTTTTAATTTTTTACCATTTCAGTAAGTGAAAGCCTAAAGTGAATAATATTTTCAAAGAAAAAGTATACTTAGATTTATTTCCTAGGGTCCTTTTGGGAGTAACTAGGACTAGTGCATAGAAGTCACAGAGAAATAGATTTTGATTTAATATAAGAAAAATCCATTCTAACAGTAGCCAATGATGAATAAGCTATTTTCTGCATAGGTGTTCAGTCGCTCAGTCATGTCCTAACTCTTTGCAACCCCATGGACTGTAGCCCACCAGGCTCTTCTGTCCATGGGATTTTTCAGGTAAGAATACTGGAGTGGTTGCCATTTCCTCCTCCAGGGGATCTGAGGAATCAAACCCGCATTTCCTGTGTTTCTTAAATTGCAGGTAGATTCTTTACATTCTGAACCATCCGGGAAGGCCCATGTTAAGACTTCGCAAATTCTCAGTCACTACAGGTTTTCAGAAAGTGCCTAGGTAAATGCTCCTTGAGGCCTTTGTGGCAGAGCCCCACTTAATCTGACAAACTAAGAAAGTATTATTGTTATCATATTTTTTAGGAAATCCTGAATTCTATACACCCCAAACCCAAATCTTCTAGCTGTTAGAAAAAAAAAGAAACAGACTGGGGAGTTATTTCAAATAGCAAATTCTCCATTTCAAAACTGTTTTTTAATTTATAAAGCTTTAATTTTTGTATTCAAGAATTTCTATCTCCAGACTTTCATAAATCTAAAATAAGGCATAAGGACTTTTTTCCAAAACAATATGTATTTTCTTAAGAAAATTTAAAAATAAAAATTACAAAAAAGTAAAGGAAATAAAATCTGCCCTCACAGCACTGTTTGTTAATACTAAGTGAGATACGTACTCAGCATGGTTCGCAGTGCCCAAGAGGCAATAAATGATTTTTCCCCTTGCTTTCTTTTTCTTCCTTCTATAAAAATCATATCCATATACTCTAAGTACTAAGTTTGTTCAATATTTGGCTTTTTAAATGTTCAAAATATGGGCTCTTTCATAGTATCTAGAAAGAAAATGGCATACATTTTTAAGCATAAAAATTAAGATTTCTCTCCATGATAGTGACTGTATGAACAAAGGTTGTTTTAATTTTTTACCATTTCAGTAAGTGAAAGCCTAAAGTGAATAATATTTTCAAAGAAAAAGTATACTTAGATTTATTTCCTAGGGTCCTTTTGGGAGTAACTAGGACTAGTGCATAGAAGTCACAGAGAAATAGATTTTGATTTAATATAAGAAAAATCCATTCTAACAGTAGCCAATGATGAATAAGCTATTTTCTGCATAGGTGTTCAGTCGCTCAGTCATGTCCTAACTCTTTGCAACCCCATGGACTGTAGCCCACCAGGCTCTTCTGTCCATGGGATTTTTCAGGTAAGAATACTGGAGTGGTTGCCATTTCCTCCTCCAGGGGATCTGAGGAATCAAACCCGCATTTCCTGTGTTTCTTAAATTGCAGGTAGATTCTTTACATTCTGAACCATCCGGGAAGGCCCATGTTAAGACTTCGCAAATTCTCAGTCACTACAGGTTTTCAGAAAGTGCCTAGGTAAATGCTCCTTGAGGCCTTTGTGGCAGAGCCCCACTTAATCTGACAAACTAAGAAAGTATTATTGTTATCATATTTTTTAGGAAATCCTGAATTCTATACACCCCCAAACAAATCTCTCATCGATTAGCCCTTTGAAAGCTTGTATCACATCACATTTCTCTTTACTTGACAGTAACAGATGCCAATAAATGATAATTAAATTTGTAAACTACCTACTCTGTCATGCCATAATGTTTACTCTTTCGAGAGCATATACACTATGTTTGGGGTAGCAAAAGCTGATCAAAGAGGAGTTAGTGACACTGAATAGAATTATTTCAACAAAAATTGATGCCAACTCCTTATTTTCAATAATCTCTTACTACAAAAACCTAAACTGCACTAGGTAATAAGAATTCTAAAAGGACAAAGAAACTCAGATTGAATATTATTTCTCCAATCCACAGTTGTGACAGTGCATGCATGCACATGCCTGTGTGTACACATACACACACGCACATATTCGTAGAAGGGAAGACAATGCAACAGATGTGAAAAACCTTATAACAAATAGAAAGAGTACTAGATCCTATTAAGTATATTCTTGCTTTATGACAATTGATTTCTGATAGTCTTAGAGGAAAATCTGAGACTTCAATTGGAAAACATACCCAACACACAGGGTTTTCCTGCTAAAGGTATTCAAAAGACACCTCATCTTTTTTTCTGGAAAAGTTACTGATACTCCAACACCTATTTTATTTTCTTCAGTAAGATTCCTAATATCTGAACCAGGAGGACACATGTAGAAAGCCATGAATGAGGCTGATTGGCATTCACTGTCATTCTTCCAGCATCAAGAGACATAAAAATTAGATAGAACGAAAATAATCTTATAGTTAGAATCCTGGTAACCAAAGCAAACATGCTCACTGCAATTTTCTTGCTGGAATATTTATAGTCAGTAAGAAAAAAGGATCATTGGTGAGTCTGAAGAGAAAAGTAGGATGTTCATAGACTTGGTGCCAATACCTATGCTTTATAAGTATTGTGCACTTCTTACAAAAGGATTTCTAGGAGTCTCTCCAAGCACATATTCTTTCAATAATCAAAAGAGTCTATTGAGACAGTTTCAAATAAAAGTGGCATGTACTGGGCATTCCTAAGCAAGAACTTGGAATATCTTTTTTTTTATTATTAATTTTTTAATTTAAAAATGTTGAAATAAGCTTTCCTCTATAAAGTCCAAATGAGAAACTAACCCCCAAAGCACAGGCCTATTTTCAGCTTCATCAGCTGTAGAACAGAAATAAAACTCCTATTATGAATAGGAGCTATGGAACTAATTCACCATGCAGACCATTGAAAACTGCCTCTGGTGTGAGGAAGTAGCCTTTGGTGTTAGGAAATAGCCTTTGCGTTACACATGACTGCAGTGCTTTATTTCTCAATGCAGTCTAATTTGATATTATAACAAAGCATCTGCACATTAAAAAAATTCTCTAAGGGCATAGCTGCTCCAATGTTGTTTTAAAAATGAACCAGCTGTTAGAAGAGGTAGGTGAGGAGAGTATGAACAGTTTCCCTTCAGAAGCTGTAAATTTCTTTCAGGTAATGTGAGATCAATTAAATGAAAAGACTAATTTTCCTGGCTCTTATGTGTCACTCTTAATTTTTATAAAATAATTTACCTACAATAACATAGGCCCACTTATATTGTACATTCCAATGTTTTGTCAACTGTAGACACCTATAAAATCACAGCATTATCAAAGTATAGAAAATTTCCTTCGCCCCAGAAATTTCCCTCATGCCCCATTTAATTCAATCTCCACCATCTCTAGCCCTGGCTAAGCATGAATCTGTATTATTTTGCTATAGGCTGGTTTTGTCTCTTCTAGAATGTCACACAAATGTGATGATAAAGCACGTACTCTTTTGTATCCGCCTTCTTTCATACAGCATGTTTCACTGTGGTTCATCACTGCTGTTGGCATATCAATATTTTGTTCCTTTTTCTTTGCCAGTAGTGCCCAACTATATGGATATACCAATACTTGTTTATATATTTATCTGTTAGGACACATTTGAATTGCTTTTGGGTTTGGCTAATACAAATAAAGCTGCTATCAACAAATAGTTATAGGCTTGTTTAACGGATACGTATTTCCTTTTTATTTCTTGAGTATATTCCAAGTGGTAGAAGGATCATATGGTAAGTATGTTTTTTAGGGTTTTTTTTTTTTTCCACTTTTTAAGAAAGTGTCAAACGGTTTCAATTTAGTTGTACAATTTAACATCACCTCTAGGAGAGTATGAGGGCTCCTGCTGTTAGAGGGTTCCAGTTGCTCTTCACCAGTATTTTTAGTCTTTTTAATTTTAGTGATTTCCATAGATGTGTAAGGACAAATCATTGTCAGTTTGATCTGCATTTCCTTAATTAGTAGCTATAGACATTTTGACCAATTATATATTGCCTTTTGTAAGGACTCTGTTCAAATCTCTGCCAATATTTTGGGGCTGTTTTTCTTATTACTGATGTGTAAAACTTATTTTATATACTAGATATAAGTCCTTTGTCAGATATAAGTACTGCTAACATTTTTTCCCAGTCTGTGGCTTGCCTCTTTATTTACTTAACAGTATATTTTCAAGAGAAGTTTTAAACATGATGAATTCCAACTGACCAATTTTTACAGTTAGCCTTTCTTGGTCTTGAGAAAGTTTGGCCTAAACTGTATTCACAAGAATTTCATGATGCTTTTCTCTACAAATTTTGGCTGTAGACCCAAAGCAGACCTGTGACTCAGTTCCAGCCCCTATAGCCACAGACCGAGGCCACTCCCACCTGACTGCAAAAGCTCTGGGTAACCTGGTAGAAACCTCTCAAGATACCTAACGGGAGCCACACCTGTTCACAAACTTTGAAGCAGGCTTACTGTCTACAGAATTAACTATTAATATATGATCCATGAAGTTGAATCTTTGTTTCAGATACAGCCCCACTGACCAAGGTCCTACAGCCAGTACTTTCTGCCCAAGGACCAGGATACATGCACACCTGAGCCACTGGTAAAAGACATGCCCAATGTAGTCCCCACTATAGACCTGGAAGCAAACAAGTGACCTGGATTCAACCCTACATGACTGAGACCAGAGGCAATCCCATATGGTAGACGATTGCTTTTGGGTTTGGCTAATACAAATAAAGCTGCTATCAACAAATAGTTATAGGCTTGTTTAACGGATACGTATTTCCTTTTATTTCTTGAGTATATTCCAAGTGGTAGAAGGATCATATGGTAAGTATGTTTTTTAGGGTTTTTTTTTTTTTCCACTTTTTAAGAAAGTGTCAAACGGTTTCAATTTAGTTGTACAATTTAACATCACCTCTAGGAGAGTATGAGGGCTCCTGCTGTTAGAGGGTTCCAGTTGCTCTTCACCAGTATTTTTAGTCTTTTTAATTTTAGTGATTTCCATAGATGTGTAAGGACAAATCATTGTCAGTTTGATCTGCATTTCCTTAATTAGTAGCTATAGACATTTTGACCAATTATATATTGCCTTTTGTAAGGACTCTGTTCAAATCTCTGCCAATATTTTGGGGCTGTTTTTCTTATTACTGATGTGTAAAACTTATTTTATATACTAGATATAAGTCCTTTGTCAGATATAAGTACTGCTAACATTTTTTCCCAGTCTGTGGCTTGCCTCTTTATTTACTTAACAGTATATTTTCAAGAGAAGTTTTAAACATGATGAATTCCAACTGACCAATTTTTACAGTTAGCCTTTCTTGGTCTTGAGAAAGTTTGGCCTAAACTGTATTCACAAGAATTTCATGATGCTTTTCTCTACAAATTTTGGCTGTAGACCCAAAGCAGACCTGTGACTCAGTTCCAGCCCCTATAGCCACAGACCGAGGCCACTCCCACCTGACTGCAAAAGCTCTGGGTAACCTGGTAGAAACCTCTCAAGATACCTAACGGGAGCCACACCTGTTCACAAACTTTGAAGCAGGCTTACTGTCTACAGAATTAACTATTAATATATGATCCATGAAGTTGAATCTTTGTTTCAGATACAGCCCCACTGACCAAGGTCCTACAGCCAGTACTTTCTGCCCAAGGACCAGGATACATGCACACCTGAGCCACTGGTAAAAGACATGCCCAATGTAGTCCCCACTATAGACCTGGAAGCAAACAAGTGACCTGGATTCAACCCTACATGACTGAGACCAGAGGCAATCCCATCAGCCTGGGGACCCAAATAAAAAGAACTCTACCTTCTGAAACCAGTCTGTAAAGATTGGGAGAGGTTTGCTCCTGAAAATGGACAGACACCAATTCAAGGGTACATGAATCAGGCAAATGTGACACCATGAAAAGAAAGTAATATTGAAAGAAAAGAAAGTAATATTGCTCCAGTGACCAATTACAAAGATATATATATAGGTGCACATTGCTTGGGAAATAATTTACCATAGCTATCTTAAAAATGCTCAATGAGATACACAAGAACAGAAATACATAACTAGTGAAAATCAGGAAAACAACACTTGAATAAAAGGAGAAATTTAATAAATAAATGAAACTTACCCCTGAAATCCTGGAACTAAAAATATTTATCAAGGAGGTGTAAATTCTGTATATTAAAGCTATATGACATTTATGAGGGAACTTGAAGACAACACAAATAAGTGGAAAGATACACTGTCTTCATGGATTGAAAGAACTGATATTGTTAAAATGTATATAGTACCCAAAGAGATCTACAGATTCAATGCAGTACCTATCACATTCACAGAAATAGAAAAAAAAAAATATATTCTAATAAGGAACCACAAAGACTCCATTTAGTCAAATCAATCTTGAGAAAGAACAAAGCTGAAGGCATCACATTTCCTGATTTAAAACTGTATTACAAAATTATATTAATCAAAACAGTATGGTGCTGGCATAAAATAGACATACAGATGAATTGTGCAGAATTGAGAGCCCCACAATCAATCTATGCTGAGAATGAAAAAATGAAGAAAGGCTAATCTATGCAATAAATGATGCATGAAGTTGAATCTTTGTTTCAGATACAGCCCCACTGACCAAGGTCCTACAGCCAGTACTTTCTGCCCAAGGACCAGGATACATGCACACCTGAGCCACTGGTAAAAGACATGCCCAATGTAGTCCCCACTATAGACCTGGAAGCAAACAAGTGACCTGGATTCAACCCTACATGACTGAGACCAGAGGCAATCCCATCAGCCTGGGGACCCAAATAAAAAGAACTCTACCTTCTGAAACCAGTCTGTAAAGATTGGGAGAGGTTTGCTCCTGAAAATGGACAGACACCAATTCAAGGGTACATGAATCAGGCAAATGTGACACCATGAAAAGAAAGTAATATTGAAAGAAAAGAAAGTAATATTGCTCCAGTGACCAATTACAAAGATATATATATATAGGTGCACATTGCTTGGGAAATAATTTACCATAGCTATCTTAAAAATGCTCAATGAGATACACAAGAACAGAAATACATAACTAGTGAAAATCAGGAAAACAACACTTGAATAAAAGGAGAAATTTAATAAATAAATGAAACTTACCCCTGAAATCCTGGAACTAAAAATATTTATCAAGGAGGTGTAAATTCTGTATATTAAAGCTATATGACATTTATGAGGGAACTTGAAGACAACACAAATAAGTGGAAAGATACACTGTCTTCATGGATTGAAAGAACTGATATTGTTAAAATGTATATAGTACCCAAAGAGATCTACAGATTCAATGCAGTACCTATCACATTCACAGAAATAGAAAAAAAAAAATATATTCTAATAAGGAACCACAAAGACTCCATTTAGTCAAATCAATCTTGAGAAAGAACAAAGCTGAAGGCATCACATTTCCTGATTTAAAACTGTATTACAAAATTATATTAATCAAAACAGTATGGTGCTGGCATAAAAATAGACATACAGATGAATTGTGCAGAATTGAGAGCCCCACAATCAATCTATGCTGAGAATGAAAAAAAAATGAAGAAAGGCTAATCTATGCAATAAATGATGCTGAGTAATCTGGATATCGACATGCAAAAATTTAAATTGGACACCTATCACACACCATACACAAAGGTGACTCAAAATTTATTAGACACACAAATTTAAGACACAAAACTGTGAAGCTTCTAGAAGAAAACAAGGGAAAAATTTCCTTAACATCGTCTAGGCAATATTCTGTATATAACATCAAAACACAGGCCAGGGGCTTCCCTGATGGTCCAGTGGGTAAGGACACTGCTTTGCAGTGCAAGGGGCGCTGGTTCGATCCCTGGCCTGGGAAGATCCCACATGCTGCGGAGCGGCTGGACCGATGTGTCCAATAATCAAGCCAGAGCTCTGGAGCGCATGCGCCCAGAGCCGGTGCTCTGCGACAACAGAGGCCACCGCGATGGGAGGCCCACATGGGCCAAAGAACAAAGATGGATGAAAAATAGATAAATGAAAGACCAATAGAAGTGGCCCGCCCACCTTCCTCCCTCCCCAATCTGCTCCCCCCCAACAAAAAAAAAAATTAAAAAAAAAAAAAAGAAATCATTGTTCTCATTTGGGGTTATTATACAATATATTAATGGAAGGGTGGACACAATATTTATTAAAATCTCATATACCTGCAGTAAAGTCCTCACTTAAGTATTTCTCCCATATAGTATTAAATGTATACTTGTCTATAGAGCAGCTTTACTGATTTTCAGACAAACATTTTAAACCTCACTTGCTACCATATTGACCTTAATCTCTCATTTCAAATGGATTTTGGAACTTCACTCATTTTCAACTTTGAGTTAAAATATTTGATTGAGTTTATAGTGTGACTTGCTCCCATAATGGAGTACAAGTTGGTGTTTCATAGAGTGGGCACCTAATGATCCATTTCTCCAAGGAAAAACTGAGACTGAGAAATTGTACAGAATAGCCTTTTCATAGAGAAACGTCAACTTTCATTCTGTCCAAATGGGAGAAAAATCTATAATAGTTAACCAACTACAGATTTTGTCAAATTTTGTAACAAAGCCTTTCTACTAAAACATACTTGTTTACCATATATACTTAGAGCAAGGGAAGATACAAGATAGGAGATAAGATTGCTAACAGTTTTTAAGTACTCAATACTCACATTAAATAATTGCATTATCATTTGATAATCTATACAGTACTGCTCTGTGCTAAATCATTGTCTTCCTCATTTTGTATGTGAACAAATTGCAGTGACAGCAGTGGCAATGCCAAGGCAATGGGGTGTGATTGAAACAATGTGGGCATAACAGCTGTTTCACCTCAAGTCATTGAACTTCCTTGATTCTCATTCCTCAGATAAAATAAAGATAAAAATGCTTTATAGGGTTATTGGGAACATTTAATGAGAAAACTATACTTCACCTTAAATTGTCAAAATTATTGACATAAATTTGTCTACTTATCATATTTTTAATATATGTAGCATAAATGGTGATATCCTCATTCAATCTAGATTCGGGAAAATTCTGTTTTCTCTCTTCTTTTCCTTAATCAATCTTGCTAAGGGCTACTAATTGAAGTATACTATATATGTTTCCTGTGTTCAACATCATATTTTGACTTCTATATACTTGGCAACCCGCCACCAAAGTTGACCTACAATATGAGCTTCAGGCATACAACACAGAGATTCAATATTTCCATAGATTATACTGCATTTAAAGTTATACAATAATGGTTACACTTACCTGCCCTGTAAATACATCCTTATATCTTATTTATTTTACATATAGTAGTTTGTACCTCTTAATCCCTTAGCCCTATCTTGTATCGCCCTCTCCTTCCCTCTCCCCATTGGCAAACATTAGTTTGTTCTCTATATCTGTGAGGCAGTTTCTGTTTTGTTAATACACATTTGTTTTATCTTTCGGATCTCAGATATAAATGATAACATACTATTTATCTTTCTCTGACTCATTTCACTTAGCATAATTCTAGGTCCATCTCTGTTGTTGCAAATGGCAGAAATCCATTCATATTTATGACTGAGTACTATTCTGTGTTCATGTGTGTCACATCTTCTTAATCCATTCATCGACTGATGGGCACTTAGGCTGCTTCTATATCTTGGCTATTGTAACTAATGCTGCTATCAACATTGAGGTGCATACATTTTTCAAACTACTATTTTTTTTCAGATATATATCCAAGTGTGGAATTGCTGGATAATATGGTAGTTCTATTTTTTCTTTTGAGAAACCTCCATACTGTTTTGGCGGCTGGCTATTGGGATTTCAACCCTAATGCTGGGATCATTTGATAATCAAGTACTGCTCTGTGCTAAATCATTGTCTTCCTCATTTTGTATGTGAACAAATTGCAGTGACAGCAGTGGCAATGCCAAGGCAATGGGGTGTGATTGAAACAATGTGGGCATAACAGCTGTTTCACCTCAAGTCATTGAACTTCCTTGATTCTCATTCCTCAGATAAAATAAAGATAAAAATGCTTTATAGGGTTATTGGGAACATTTAATGAGAAAACTATACTTCACCTTAAATTGTCAAAATTATTGACATAAATTTGTCTACTTATCATATTTTTAATATATGTAGCATAAATGGTGATATCCTCATTCAATCTAGATTCGGGAAAATTCTGTTTTCTCTCTTCTTTTCCTTAATCAATCTTGCTAAGGGCTACTAATTGAAGTATACTATATATGTTTCCTGTGTTCAACATCATATTTTGACTTCTATATACTTGGCAACCCGCCACCAAAGTTGACCTACAATATGAGCTTCAGGCATACAACACAGAGATTCAATATTTCCATAGATTATACTGCATTTAAAGTTATACAATAATGGTTACACTTACCTGCCCTGTAAATACATCCTTATATCTTATTTATTTTACATATAGTAGTTTGTACCTCTTAATCCCTTAGCCCTATCTTGTATCGCCCTCTCCTTCCCTCTCCCCATTGGCAAACATTAGTTTGTTCTCTATATCTGTGAGGCAGTTTCTGTTTTGTTAATACACATTTGTTTTATCTTTCGGATCTCAGATATAAATGATAACATACTATTTATCTTTCTCTGACTCATTTCACTTAGCATAATTCTAGGTCCATCTCTGTTGTTGCAAATGGCAGAAATCCATTCATATTTATGACTGAGTACTATTCTGTGTTCATGTGTGTCACATCTTCTTAATCCATTCATCGACTGATGGGCACTTAGGCTGCTTCTATATCTTGGCTATTGTAACTAATGCTGCTATCAACATTGAGGTGCATACATTTTTCAAACTACTATTTTTTTTTTCAGATATATATCCAAGTGTGGAATTGCTGGATAATATGGTAGTTCTATTTTTTTTTTTTCTTTTTGAGAAACCTCCATACTGTTTTGGCGGCTGCACCAATTCATAGTCCTAGTGCATGAGGGCTCCCTTTTCTCCACATCCTCTCCAGCCAGCCTTTGTTGTGTTCTTTCTGATGACAGCCATTCTGACAGATGTAAAGTGATATCTCATTGTGGTTTTGATATGCATTTCTCTGATGATTAGTGATGTGGAGCATCTTTTCATGTGCCTCTTGGCCATCTTTTTTGTGCTTGCTGTCTATCGGTATGTCTTCTTTGATAAAATGTCTATTCAAGGCTTCTGCCCATTTTCAATCCATCTTTTATCTTCTGCTCTGTGAAGCTGCATCCCAACCATGAGGATATACATCTGCTTCTTCCTAATGATCCACAAAAAGAACACAGACACTGTGAGGCCCATGGTGGGGCCTGGGGGAGGGGATGTGGGCACAGACATAGAAACTGTCTTGCCCAAGTTGGTGGGGGCAGCGGGCAGGGGGGGCTGTGTCTGTTTGATGTTGAATTGTATGAGTTGTTTATATTTTTTGGATATTAACACCTTATCAGTCATATCATTTGCAAATATTTTCTCCTGTTCAAGTAGGTTGTCTTTTTGTTGTGTCAACAATTTCCTTTGCTGTGCAAAAGCTTTTAAGTTTAATCAGGTCCTGTTTGTTTTGCTCATTTCTTTTGCCTTAGGAGACAGATCCAAAACAATATTCTTACAATTTACGTCAAAGAGTTTTCTGCCTATTTTCTCTTCTAGCCATTTTATCTATATTTTTAATCCATTTTGAGTTTATTTTGTATATGTTGTGAGAAAATGTTCTAATTTCATTTTTATGGGCATCCTTGTCTTGTTCCTGATTTTAGATGAATGTCTTTCAACTTTTACCATTTTGTCTAATGTTCTCTATGAGTCTCTCGAAAATGGCCTTTGTTATTTTGAGATATATTACTTGTATAACAACTTCGATGGGAGTTTTTATCATGAATGGATGCAAATGGGGTGTTGCTATTATTGTATTATTGCTAATTTCTTCCTTTATATCCATAAATATTAGCTTTTCATATTTAGGCACTCCTATTTGGGGTATATATATATATATATATATATATATATATATGTTAATGAGTATGATATCTTATTTTTGTATTGATTACTGTATTATTACACCATGCCCTTAATTGTCTTTTGTTGGAAACTTTGCTTTAAATTTGGAAACTGTTTTAAAGCCTATTTTCTCTAGTATGAGTATTGTGAGCACTGTATTCCTTGTCATTTCCACTTGCATGAAATAGCCTTTTCTATCCCCTCACTTTATCTTTAGCTCTGAAGTGAGTCTCCTATAAGCAACATATATACAGATCTTATGTTGGCATATATTCAGTCACTCTATGTATTTTGATTGAAGCATTTAATGCATTGACATTTAGAGAGTCTCTTCAATAAACGGTGTTGGGAAAACTGGACAACTACATGTAAATAATGAAATTAGAACATCTTTAAGACTATACACAAAAATAAATTCAAAACTGTTAAAGACCTAGATGTGAGACTGTATATTATAAAACTTTTAGAGAATAACATAGGCAGAACTCTCTGACATAAATTGCAGCAATATCTTTTTCAATCCCTCTCCTAGAGCAATGGAAATAAAAACAAAAATAAACAAATGGGACCTAATTAAACTCAAATGCTTTGGCACAGTAAAGGAAACCATAAACAAAATGAAAAGACACCCCACAGGAGAGAATATTTACAAATGATGTCATGAAAAAGGGATTAGTCTATGAAATTTACAGTCATGCAGCTTAATATCATGAAAAAGTTAATCACAAAATAGCCAGAAGACCTAAATAGACATTTCTACAAAGAAGACATACAGATGTCCAGGAAGCACATGAAAAGATGTTCAGCATCACTAATTGGAGATATTTAAATCAAAACTACAATGAGGTATCATCTCACACCAGTCAAAATGTCTATCATCAAAAAATCCACAAACAACAAATGCTGGAGTGGGTGTATAGAGGACAGAACCCCCATCAGCTGTTGGCGGGAATGTAAATTGATACAGCCAGTTCCTGCAGTCCCACTCCTGGGCATGTATCTGGAGAAAAACATGGTTCGAAAGAATACATGTACTCCAGTGTTCATTGCAGCATTGGTTACAATAGCCAAGACATGGAAACAACCTAAATCTCCATCCACAGGGGAATGAATAAAGAAAATGTGGTACATATGTAAAATGGGATTTTACTCAGTCATTAAAAAGAATGAAATAAGGCCATTTGCAGCAACATGGATGGACCTAGAGATTGTCATACTGAGTGAAGTAAGTCAGAGAAACACTGTATGATATGTGGAATCTAAAAAGAAATAATACACATGAGCTTATTTACAAAACAGAAATAGACTCACAGGTTTAAAGAAAGAACTTATGGTTTCCAGGAGGGAAGGATGGGGAAAGGGAGAGTTAAGGAATTTGGGATCACTATGTATACACTATTATATTTAAAATAGATAACCAACAAAGACCTACTGTATAGCACAGAGAACTCTGCTTAATGTATGTGGCAGCCTGGATAGGAAAATAATTTGACAAAGAACAGATACATGTATAACTGAATCTCTTTGCTGTACACCTGAAACTAACAACATCATTCATCGAACTCCTATATAAAATTAAAAGTTTTCTAAAAAGTAATTATTGATAAGTATGAACTTACTGCCATTTTATGACTTGTTTTCTGATACTTTTTTAGTTCTTCTGTTCTTCTTTTTTGTTTCTTCCCTTATGGTTGGATGCTTTTCTTTAGTGGTATCCTTGTGGTTTTTCTCTCTAGTTTTTATGTATCTATATATAGGTTTTTGATTTGTGGTTACCATGGAGTTCATATAATGTTGACCTATAACTATACCTGGGGTTTCCCTGGTGACTCAGATGGTAAAGAAAACATTTGCAAAGCAGAGACCTGGGTTAGATCCTTGGATCAGCAAGATCCCCTGGAAAAGGGAATGGCTACCCACTCCAGTATTCTTGCCTGGAGAATTTCCTGGACAGAGGAGCCTGGCAGGCTACAGTCCATGGGGTAGCAAAGAATCGGACACAACTGAGCAACTAAGCATGCATACATAATTATATCTACTTGTTTTAAACAGGTAGTACTTCAAGTTCAAATACAATATAAAAGATCTACACTTTTCACTCTCCTACATTTTGTGTTTTTAATGTCATATTTTACATTTTTCATGTTATCCCTTTTCTGATTATTGTATTTATAATTGATTTTTCAATTTTTGTCTTTTAACTTTTGTACTAACTTTAGTGGTTATTCCTCAGCCTATATCATATATTTGCATTTACTAGTGGAACTTTTTTGTTTCCTATAGAATCTTTTTTTCTTGAAGGATAACTGCTTTACAATATTGTTTTGGTTTCTGCCATATATCAACATGAATCAGCAACAGGTATACATATGTCTCCTCTTTTTGAATGCTCCCTTCTACCACCCCATTCCACCCCCCGAGGCTGTCACAGAGCACTGGGTTGAGCTCCCTGTGTCACACAGCAAATTCTCACTCACTATCTGTTTTATATATGGTCATGTATATGTTTCCATACTATACATACTATTCTTTCAATTTGTCCCACCCTCTCCTTCCCCGTACTGTGTCTACAAGTCTGTTCTCCATGCCTGCGTCTTCATTACTACCTGCAAATAGGTTCATAAGTACCATCTTTCTAGATTCCATATATATGTATTAATATATATTTGTCTTTCTCTTTCTGACTTAATTCACTCTGTATAATAGGCTCTAGGCTCATCCACCTCATTAGGACTGACTTGAACGTGTGTGTGTGTGTGTGTGTGTGTGCGTGTGTGTTGAATGTTCACTGATTCAGTCATGTCTGACTCTATGATCCTGTGGATTGTAGCCCACCAGGCTCCTCTGTCCATAGGACTTCTCAGGCAAGGATACTGGAGTAGGTTGCCATTTCTTTCTCCAGGGGGTCTTCCCAACCCAGGGATCAAACCTCCATCTCCAGAGTCTCCTGCATTGCAGCAGATCCTAGCTGAGTAATATTTCATTGTATATATGTACCCAAATTTCTGTATTCATTCATCTGTTGATGGACATCTAGGTTGTTTCTATATACTAACTACTGTAAAAAGTGCTGCAATGAACATTGGACTCTTTCAATGTGTCTCTTTCAATTATGGTTTTCTCAGGATATATTCCCAGTAGTGGGATTTTGGGGTCATAAAGAATCGGACACACTACATAATTAATTCTACTTGTTTTAAACAGGTAGTACTTCAAGTTCAAATACAATATAAAAGATTTTTTTTTGTGTTTTTAATGTCATATTTTACATTTTTCATGTTATCCCTTTTCTGATTATTGTATTTATAATTGATTTTTCAATTTTTGTCTTTTAACTTTTGTACTAACTTTAGTGGTTATTCCTCAGCCTATATCATATATTTGCATTTACTAGTGGAACTTTTTTGTTTCCTATAGAATCTTTTTTTCTTGAAGGATAACTGCTTTACAATATTGTTTTGGTTTCTGCCATATATCAACATGAATCAGCAACAGGTATACATATGTCTCCTCTTTTTGAATGCTCCCTTCTACCACCCCATTCCACCCCCCGAGGCTGTCACAGAGCACTGGGTTGAGCTCCCTGTGTCACACAGCAAATTCTCACTCACTATCTGTTTTATATATGGTCATGTATATGTTTCCATACTATACATACTATTCTTTCAATTTGTCCCACCCTCTCCTTCCCCGTACTGTGTCTACAAGTCTGTTCTCCATGCCTGCGTCTTCATTACTACCTGCAAATAGGTTCATAAGTACCATCTTTCTAGATTCCATATATATGTATTAATATATATTTGTCTTTCTCTTTCTGACTTAATTCACTCTGTATAATAGGCTCTAGGCTCATCCACCTCATTAGGACTGACTTGAACGTGTGTGTGTGTGTGTGTGTGTGTGCGTGTGTGTTGAATGTTCACTGATTCAGTCATGTCTGACTCTATGATCCTGTGGATTGTAGCCCACCAGGCTCCTCTGTCCATAGGACTTCTCAGGCAAGGATACTGGAGTAGGTTGCCATTTCTTTCTCCAGGGGGTCTTCCCAACCCAGGGATCAAACCTCCATCTCCAGAGTCTCCTGCATTGCAGCAGATCCTAGCTGAGTAATATTTCATTGTATATATGTACCCAAATTTCTGTATTCATTCATCTGTTGATGGACATCTAGGTTGTTTCTATATACTAACTACTGTAAAAAGTGCTGCAATGAACATTGGACTCTTTCAATGTGTCTCTTTCAATTATGGTTTTCTCAGGATATATTCCCAGTAGTGGGATTTTGGGGTCATGTTGTTCAGTCACCCAGTCATGTCCAACTCTTTGCAACCTTATGGACTGTAGCATGTCAGGCCTCTTGTCCTTCACCATCTCCCAGAGTTTGCCCAAGCTCATATCCATTGCATTGGTGATACCATTGAGTCATCTCATCCTCTGATGCCCTCTTCTCCTTCTGCCCTCTATCTTTCCCAGCATCAAGGGACTTCAGCCCTTCCAATGAGTAATCAGGGTTCATTTCTTTGAAGATTGACTGGTTTGATCTCCTTGCTGTCCAAGGAATTCTCAAGAGTGTTCTCCAGCACCACAGTTCAAAGGCATCAGTGGTTTGGCACTCTGCCTTCTTTACAGTTCAGCTCTCACAACTGTACATGACCATTGGGATGACCATAGCCTTGACGACACAGACATTTGTCACTAGGGTAAAGTCTCTGCTTATCACCACATTGTCTAGGTTTGTCATAGCTTTCTTGCCAAGAAAGATTGACCTTTTCTAGTCCTGTGGCCACTGCTGGGTCTTTCAGATTTGCTGACATAATGAATGTAAAGCCTTGATGGCATCATCCTCTAGGGTTCTGAATGGCTCTACTGGAACTCCATCACCTCCACTAGCTTTTTTAACAGCAGTGCTTCCTAAGGCCCACCTGACTTCACACTCCAGGATGTCTGACTCTGGGTGACTGATCACACCATGGTAGTAATCTGGTTCATTATAATTTTTTGTACAGTTCTTCCATGTATTCTTTCCATCTTTTCTTTATCTCTTCAACATCTTCTAGGTATCTGCCATTTCTGTCCTTTATTGTGCCCATCTTTGGGCTAAATGTTCCTTTGATATTTCTAATTTTCCTGAAGAGATCTTTAGTCTTTCTCTTTGTGTGGTTTTCTTCTGGTTTTATGCACTGTCATTGAAGAAGGCCTTGTGTCTCCTTGCTGCTCTCTGGAACTCTGCATTTAGTTGAATGTACCTTTCCCTTTTCCCCTTGATTTTCAGTTCTCTTCTTTCTTCAGCTATTTGTAAGGCCCTCTCAGATAAACATCTGGTATATTCCCACTGTAAAAGTGCTGCAATGAACATTGGACTCTTTCAATGTGTCTTTTTCTATTATGGTTTTATCAGGATATATTCCCAGTAGTGGGATTTTGGGGTCATGTTGTTCAGTCACCCAGTCATGTCCAACTCTTTGCAACCTTATGGACTGTAGCATGTCAGGCCTCTTGTCCTTCACCATCTCCCAGAGTTTGCCCAAGCTCATATCCATTGCATTGGTGATACCATTGAGTCATCTCATCCTCTGATGCCCTCTTCTCCTTCTGCCCTCTATCTTTCCCAGCATCAAGGGACTTCAGCCCTTCCAATGAGTAATCAGGGTTCATTTCTTTGAAGATTGACTGGTTTGATCTCCTTGCTGTCCAAGGAATTCTCAAGAGTGTTCTCCAGCACCACAGTTCAAAGGCATCAGTGGTTTGGCACTCTGCCTTCTTTACAGTTCAGCTCTCACAACTGTACATGACCATTGGGATGACCATAGCCTTGACGACACAGACATTTGTCACTAGGGTAAAGTCTCTGCTTATCACCACATTGTCTAGGTTTGTCATAGCTTTCTTGCCAAGAAAGATTGACCTTTTCTAGTCCTGTGGCCACTGCTGGGTCTTTCAGATTTGCTGACATAATGAATGTAAAGCCTTGATGGCATCATCCTCTAGGGTTCTGAATGGCTCTACTGGAACTCCATCACCTCCACTAGCTTTTTTAACAGCAGTGCTTCCTAAGGCCCACCTGACTTCACACTCCAGGATGTCTGACTCTGGGTGACTGATCACACCATGGTAGTAATCTGGTTCATTATAATTTTTTGTACAGTTCTTCCATGTATTCTTTCCATCTTTTCTTTATCTCTTCAACATCTTCTAGGTATCTGCCATTTCTGTCCTTTATTGTGCCCATCTTTGGGCTAAATGTTCCTTTGATATTTCTAATTTTCCTGAAGAGATCTTTAGTCTTTCTCTTTGTGTGGTTTTCTTCTGGTTTTATGCACTGTCATTGAAGAAGGCCTTGTGTCTCCTTGCTGCTCTCTGGAACTCTGCATTTAGTTGAATGTACCTTTCCCTTTTCCCCTTGATTTTCAGTTCTCTTCTTTCTTCAGCTATTTGTAAGGCCCTCTCAGATAAACACTTTGCTTTCTTGCTTTTCTTCTTTGGGATGGATTTGTTCACTGCTTCCTGTACAATATTAGGGAGCTCCATCCATAGTTCTTCATGAACACTGTTTACTACATCTAATCCCATGAATCTATTCGTTACCTCCACTGCATGTTCATAGGGGATATGATTTAAGTCACATCTGCCTGGTCTAGTGGTTTTCCCCATTTTCTTTAGTTTAAGCCTGAATTTGGCTATGAGAAGCTGATGGCTGAGCCACAGTCAGCTCCAGGTCTTGTTTTCACTGAGTGTATACAGCTTCTACATCTTTGACTGCAAAGAATGTAATCAATTTGATTTCGGTATTGACCATTTGGTGAGGTCCATGTGTAAGTTATCTCTTGTGTTGCTGAATAAGTGGTCATTATATTGCATCATATGGTAATTCTATTTCTAGGTTTTTAAGGAATCTCTATACTGTTCTCCGTATATTAATTTACATTCCCACCAACAGTGTAGGAAGGCTCCCTTTTCTCCACATCCTCTCAAACATTTATTATTTGTATATTCTCACTTGTTATAGCCTTTTCCTTTCCTCTTAAGGAAAACTCTTTAACATTTTAGGGTTGGTTTATTATTAGTGAACTCTTTTAGTTTCTGCTTGCCTGAGAAGTTCTTCTCTCTTTCAATTCTATATGGAAGTCTTAATGGTAGATTTTATTTAGTTGCACACTGTTCTCTTTCAACATTTTGAATATATCATGGCACTCCCTTCTGACCTACAAAATTTATGCAGAAAAATCAGCTGATAGCCTTAGCGGGGTTTCCTTGGTTATGACTTTGTTTATCTCTTGCTGCCTTTGGAATTCTCTCTTAACTTTTGCCATTTTAATTATGGTATTTATTGGTGAGGTTCTGTTTGGGTACATGTTCTCTGGGACCCTCTGTGCTTCCTTTACTTGCATATCTGTTCCCTGCTACAAGTTTGGGAAGTTTTTAGCCATAATTTTACCAGATACATTTTCAATCCCTTTCTTTCTTCTCCTTCTGGGATTTCTAAAATGCAATGCTTGACATTGTCTCTGAGGTCCCTTTTAAGGGGGGACCTTAATGTTCTCACTTTTAAAAACTTGTTTTAAAATCTATGCTTTTTTTGCTCTTATTTGGGTGCTTTTAATTATTTTATATTCTAGATCATTTATGTGTTCTTCTGTATCACCTAGTATGCTATTAATTCCTTGCAGTGTGTTTTCATTGCAGTTATTTTTTCTTCATTTCTGACAGGTTAATTTTATATTTCTAGTTCTTTGCTAAAACTGTCACTGTTTAGTCTTTCCCCTAATTCAATTAACAATTCTTATTACTAATGCTTTGAATTCTTTATCTGGTAAATTGTTTATTTTTGTTTTATTACCTCTGTTCTAGGGGTTTTTATCTTGTTCTTTCAATGGAGCTAAGCTCCTCTGTCTTCCCATTTAGCTAAACTTTCTCTATGAAGTTATGAGAAACAATAATCTGCTGCATCTAGTGCATCTTGAAGGGGTGTCCTTGTGTGAGAGCACCCCTATATAGTCCATATTTGCCCAGTGGCTTTGGTGGGAGAGCTGGATTTGATATGAATGCAAGCCCCATCTTTCCTCAGTGTTTGCTGGCAGCTATTACCCTGATAGAAGGTTGAGCTGGATATACGGAGGGGTAGGGCTAGAACAAACTGTGCTTCCCTTCTACTCAGTGGCCTTATTGGGGAGTAGGGGGAGGTCCCATGTTGCTGGACAGAAGCCCCTAGCTTAAGTCCAAGCTGGCTGGCTCTCCTCCCTTTGAATGTGTGCACCACACCTCCCAGCACCAGAACTCTTGCCCTAGAGTGGAATAGTGCTAAAGCAAGTGATGCTGGTGCACTTGGCCCAGAAAAATCAGCTGATAGCCTTAGCGGTTTCCTTGGTTATGACTTTGTTTATCTCTTGCTGCCTTTGGAATTCTCTCTTAACTTTTGCCATTTTAATTATGGTATTTATTGGTGAGGTTCTGTTTGGGTACATGTTCTCTGGGACCCTCTGTGCTTCCTTTACTTGCATATCTGTTCCCTGCTACAAGTTTGGGAAGTTTTTAGCCATAATTTTACCAGATACATTTTCAATCCCTTTCTTTCTTCTCCTTCTGGGATTTCTAAAATGCAATGCTTGACATTGTCTCTGAGGTCCCTTTTAAGGGGGGACCTTAATGTTCTCACTTTTAAAAACTTGTTTTAAAATCTATGCTTTTTTTGCTCTTATTTGGGTGCTTTTAATTATTTTATATTCTAGATCATTTATGTGTTCTTCTGTATCACCTAGTATGCTATTAATTCCTTGCAGTGTGTTTTCATTGCAGTTATTTTTTCTTCATTTCTGACAGGTTAATTTTATATTTCTAGTTCTTTGCTAAAACTGTCACTGTTTAGTCTTTCCCCTAATTCAATTAACAATTCTTATTACTAATGCTTTGAATTCTTTATCTGGTAAATTGTTTATTTTTGTTTTATTACCTCTGTTCTAGGGGTTTTTATCTTGTTCTTTCAATGGAGCTAAGCTCCTCTGTCTTCCCATTTAGCTAAACTTTCTCTATGAAGTTATGAGAAACAATAATCTGCTGCATCTAGTGCATCTTGAAGGGGTGTCCTTGTGTGAGAGCACCCCTATATAGTCCATATTTGCCCAGTGGCTTTGGTGGGAGAGCTGGATTTGATATGAATGCAAGCCCCATCTTTCCTCAGTGTTTGCTGGCAGCTATTACCCTGATAGAAGGTTGAGCTGGATATACGGAGGGGTAGGGCTAGAACAAACTGTGCTTCCCTTCTACTCAGTGGCCTTATTGGGGAGTAGGGGGAGGTCCCATGTTGCTGGACAGAAGCCCCTAGCTTAAGTCCAAGCTGGCTGGCTCTCCTCCCTTTGAATGTGTGCACCACACCCTCCCAGCACCAGAACTCTTGCCCTAGAGTGGAATAGTGCTAAAGCAAGTGATGCTGGTGAGCACTTGGCATGTGTTGGGTCGCAGGTTGCCAACACCATGTTTTTTAAAATCCACATTTGCCCTAGTGCTTTATAATGCCATATTAATCATATATATTGACCTCGTATGTGTATTTGGGTCACCTTCTGGCATTTTTATTCCATCAAACTATTTTTCATATGTCACCACTATTCTGTTTTACAGTATGCTTTAATGTCTCATAGGATTAATCCATTCCAGTAGTTTTCGTTTCTGTGTGTTATCCTAGTTCAACTTGCATAATTGTTTTCTATATAAATTTGATTATAATTTGTCTTTATTCACTTACGAAGCTCTGCTGTGCTCTGACACTCAGCCATGTCTGACTCTTTGCAACACCATGGACTGTAGCCTGCCAGGCTCCTCTGTTCATGGGATCCTCCAGGCAAGGCTCTCCTCCAGAGGATCTTCCTGACCCAAGAATCGAATCTGCATCTCTTATGTCTCCTGCATTGGCAAGTGAATTCTTTACCACTAGTGCCACCTGGGAAGCGCTACCCAGCTCTATGTTAATGTAAAAAAGTATTTTTTTATTAGGATCACGTTACATTTATAAATTAGCAGAGATAACAGACATCTTTATGATATCCATCCATCATATGCAAGAACAGAGCATAGCTTTCAGTGTGTCCAGGTCTACTCTGTTTCCTTCAAGAGTGTTTTACTATTTTATTCATGTAAGTTTTTCACTTCTCAGAATCATTTTATTTCTAAGAAAGTAATTTTCTCTGATGCTATTGTAAATGGTATTTTTATACTATTATTTCCCCTAACCAGCAATTGTTTTTATATATGAAAGCTAATAATTTCTGTACATTAATTTTATATCCTATCTTACTGAATGCTTTTATTGTTTCAATTAGTTTTATCATTGACTCCTTAGAGATTTTTAGATAAGCTATTATAGCACTTTAAAATAGAGATAGCTTCACTTCTTTACCAGTTATTATGCCTCAATTGATTTTTTGTCCCTTGTCTAGTTTCAGTGACTAATGCCTTTGGTACCATAGACAGTGATGAATAATCTTAACAGACACCATAGCAAACAAGAAATGCAGACAGAAAATAGGCATAGGAAAAGATGTTCCACATCATATGTCTCAGGCAAATGCAAATTTAAAACAACAATGAGATACCACTGAACACCTATTTAGAATGGTCAAAATCCAAAACACTGGCAATGCCAAATGTTGACAAGGGTATAGAGCAAAAGAATTATCATTCACTGCTGGTAGGAATGAAATATAGTACAGTCTCTTTAGAAGACAGCTTCGTAGTTTCTTTAAAAAAAGCATACTCTTACTATATGATTTAGCAATCACACTCCGTGGTATTTATCCAAATGAGTTGAACATTTATGTCCACACAAAAACCTGCACACAATATTTATAGCAGATTCATTCATAATTTCCAAAGCCTGGAAGCAAACAAGATGTCCTTTAATAGGAAAATGGATAAATAAAATGTGGCAAACCCATACAATGGAATTTTTTAAAAAGTCCACAAGAGGATCTTCCTGACCCAAGAATCGAATCTGCATCTCTTATGTCTCCTGCATTGGCAAGTGAATTCTTTACCACTAGTGCCACCTGGGAAGCGCTACCCAGCTCTATGTTAATGTAAAAAAGTATTTTTTTATTAGGATCACGTTACATTTATAAATTAGCAGAGATAACAGACATCTTTATGATATCCATCCATCATATGCAAGAACAGAGCATAGCTTTCAGTGTGTCCAGGTCTACTCTGTTTCCTTCAAGAGTGTTTTACTATTTTATTCATGTAAGTTTTTCACTTCTCAGAATCATTTTATTTCTAAGAAAGTAATTTTCTCTGATGCTATTGTAAATGGTATTTTTATACTATTATTTCCCCTAACCAGCAATTGTTTTTATATATGAAAGCTAATAATTTCTGTACATTAATTTTATATCCTATCTTACTGAATGCTTTTATTGTTTCAATTAGTTTTATCATTGACTCCTTAGAGATTTTTAGATAAGCTATTATAGCACTTTAAAATAGAGATAGCTTCACTTCTTTACCAGTTATTATGCCTCAATTGATTTTTTGTCCCTTGTCTAGTTTCAGTGACTAATGCCTTTGGTACCATAGACAGTGATGAATAATCTTAACAGACACCATAGCAAACAAGAAATGCAGACAGAAAATAGGCATAGGAAAAGATGTTCCACATCATATGTCTCAGGCAAATGCAAATTTAAAACAACAATGAGATACCACTGAACACCTATTTAGAATGGTCAAAATCCAAAACACTGGCAATGCCAAATGTTGACAAGGGTATAGAGCAAAAGAATTATCATTCACTGCTGGTAGGAATGAAATATAGTACAGTCTCTTTAGAAGACAGCTTCGTAGTTTCTTTAAAAAAAGCATACTCTTACTATATGATTTAGCAATCACACTCCGTGGTATTTATCCAAATGAGTTGAACATTTATGTCCACACAAAAACCTGCACACAATATTTATAGCAGATTCATTCATAATTTCCAAAGCCTGGAAGCAAACAAGATGTCCTTTAATAGGAAAATGGATAAATAAAATGTGGCAAACCCATACAATGGAATATTATTCAGGGTGAAAAAGAAATCAGCTAGCAAGCCACTAAAAGACATGGAGGAAACTTCAATGCAAATTACTGAGCAAAAGATGACAATGTGAAAAGGCTACAAACTGCGTAATTCCTTCTATTACATTTTTGAAAAGGCAAAACTATAGAGACAATAAAAAAGATCAGTGGTTTCCACGGATTTAGAGGGAAGGTAGGATGAATAAGTGGAGCACAGGGGATTTTTAGGCAATGATATCATGATGATAGATACATTTGTCTAAATCCATAGGAGCACAATACCATGAGTGAGCCAGAGGCAAGAGGCCTGGACCAGATGAATTCCTGAAGCAGCTCTTGCTTAGCTCTCTGCTGGGCCAGTCTTGGGGTCAGGTACCTTAACCTCCATATCACAAGTAGCACTGGGGAGCTTCAGGTGGTCCATTAAGGCTGCAAGATCTAATCCTTCCCCAGTTTCTGGGGTGGAGCATGTGTCTAGCGAATCTATGACTGCTATGTTGTCACAGCACAGAAGATTCTACCCTCTTTTCTTTTGACTCATATTATCAGTCCTTTTTCCTAAAGTTTTCCTAGTGATCATTCTCAAGAAGTAACTATGGTTGAAAAATATTGTCATGTTCTTGCATGTGTATAGTTGTTTTCCTAAAACCCTGATAATTGAAGGACAGCTTGAATGAATGTAAAATCTTTGGTCTTACTTTCTTGCATTGAATATGTTTCTACATTGTTGCCTTACTTACTATGCTTCTGAGAAAATGTCACATCTTTTAGAAAAAAAACAGCTTCGTAGTTTCAAAAGAATTATCATTCACTGCTGGTAGGAATGAAATATAGTACAGTCTCTTTAGAAGACAGCTTCGTAGTTTCTTTAAAAGCATACTCTTACTATATGATTTAGCAATCACACTCCGTGGTATTTATCCAAATGAGTTGAACATTTATGTCCACACAAAAACCTGCACACAATATTTATAGCAGATTCATTCATAATTTCCAAAGCCTGGAAGCAAACAAGATGTCCTTTAATAGGAAAATGGATAAATAAAATGTGGCAAACCCATACAATGGAATATTATTCAGGGTGAAAAAGAAATCAGCTAGCAAGCCACTAAAAGACATGGAGGAAACTTCAATGCAAATTACTGAGCAAAAGATGACAATGTGAAAAGGCTACAAACTGCGTAATTCCTTCTATTACATTTTTGAAAAGGCAAAACTATAGAGACAATAAAAAAGATCAGTGGTTTCCACGGATTTAGAGGGAAGGTAGGATGAATAAGTGGAGCACAGGGGATTTTTAGGCAATGATATCATGATGATAGATACATTTGTCTAAATCCATAGGAGCACAATACCATGAGTGAGCCAGAGGCAAGAGGCCTGGACCAGATGAATTCCTGAAGCAGCTCTTGCTTAGCTCTCTGCTGGGCCAGTCTTGGGGTCAGGTACCTTAACCTCCATATCACAAGTAGCACTGGGGAGCTTCAGGTGGTCCATTAAGGCTGCAAGATCTAATCCTTCCCCAGTTTCTGGGGTGGAGCATGTGTCTAGCGAATCTATGACTGCTATGTTGTCACAGCACAGAAGATTCTACCCTCTTTTCTTTTGACTCATATTATCAGTCCTTTTTCCTAAAGTTTTCCTAGTGATCATTCTCAAGAAGTAACTATGGTTGAAAAATATTGTCATGTTCTTGCATGTGTATAGTTGTTTTCCTAAAACCCTGATAATTGAAGGACAGCTTGAATGAATGTAAAATCTTTGGTCTTACTTTCATTGAAACATTTGAATATGTTTCTACATTGTTGCCTTACTTACTATGCTTCTGAGAAGCCAGATGTCAGTTTAATTCTTTTATAATTCTCTTATAACTCATTTACATTTATCCTGTTTAGTGTTTGCCTAGTTTCGTGAGCTTGTAAGTTGATATTTTTAAACAAATTAGGGAATCATTATTTACTTAAATTTTTTTAAACCTCAGTCTCTCTTTTTTTTCCTTCTGGGATTCCAATTACATGTGTTTGTGATTTGACATTTTCCCACAGGTCACTGTGGCTCTGTTGACTTCTTCTTAGTAATGAATTGCTCTCTATTCTGCAAATTGTACAGGTTCTACTATTTTACCTTCAAGTAATTGACTCTCTATTTTCCTATGTGCAGTTTTCTATTAAGCTCCCTCAGTAAACTTCTAATTCTTGAGGACTTTTCTCAGGTATTTTTTTTTTTTTTTCAGATTTCACCATTTCTTTTCTTTTTTTTTTTTAAACCTTTATTTTACTTTTAACTTTTACAGAGTTTTGTTGTTTACAGATATGTATGTTCTCAGATTAGTCACATGTATATCCCCCCCTTCCCTCCCCTCCCGACCATCACACAGCACCCCTGAAGGATCCGCTTTTCTCACAGAGCAATGACTATAGCTATTTTCTTCACTTATGATAGTACAGGCCTTCATGCTACTGCCTTTACGCCTCTCACCCACTGTTCCTTCCCCACAATGTCCATATGTCCACTGTCCATGTCTGTCTTTCTGTCGCTTCACTGCGTGTGCCATCATCACCATCCTACTAGATTCCATATATATGTGTTAATATACTGTATTTGTCCTTCTCTTTCTGACTGACTTCACTTTTGATGATACGTTCTAGATCCAGCCACCTCATTAGGGCTGATTCTTCTGCATTTCTTTTAACAGCTGAGCAGTATTCCATTGTGTATATGTACCAGAGCTTCTGGATCCATTCATTCGTGGACGGACATCTAGGTTCCTTCCATGTTCTAGCTATTGTATAGAGAGCTGCAATGAACACTGGGGTACAGGTGCTTCTTTCAGTTTTGATTTCATCAGGATATAAGCCTAAGAGTGGGATTGCTGGGTCATAGGGTGCTTCTATTTTTAGTTTTTTAAGAAATCTCCAGACTGTCTTCCATAGAGGCTGTATCAATTTACACTCCCACCAGCAATGCAGGAGTGTTCCCTTTTCTCCACACCCTCTCCAGCATTTACTGTCTGTTGATTTGTGGATGATGGCCATTCTGACGGGTGTGAGGTGATATCTCATTGTAGTTTTGATTTGCATTTCTCTAATTATAAGTGAAGTTAAGCATCGTTTCATGTGTTTTTGGGCCATCTGTATGTCCTCTTTGGAGAGGTGTCTGTTTAGGTCCTTTTCCCATTTTTTGATTGGGTTGTTCGTTTTTCCAGTGCTGAGTTGTCTGAGTTGGTTGTAGATTTTGGAGATTAATTCTTTGTCTGTTGTTTCATTTGCTATGATTTTCTCCCACTCTGTGGGCTGTCTGTTCAGCTTTTTTGTAATTTCTTTAGCTGTACAAAAGCTTTTAAGTTTCATTAGGTCCCACATGTTCATTTGTCTTTTTAGTTCCACTATTCTAGTAGGTGGGTCAGAGAAGATCTTGCTTTGATTTGTGTCCTTGAGGGTTTTGCCTATATTCTCCTCTAAGAGTTTGATGGTTTCTGGCCTTACATTTAGGTCTTTAATCCATTTTGAGTTGATCTTTGTGTATGGTGTCAGGGTATGTTCCAACTTCATTTTCTTGCATGTAGCTGTCCAATTTTCCCAGCACCATTTGTTGAAGAGGCTGTCTTTGTCCCATTTTAAATGTTCGCCTCCTTTGTCAAAAATAAGGTACCCATAGGTGCGTGGGTTTATCTCTGGGTTCTCGATCTTGTTCCATTGGTCGATATTTCTGTTTTTGTGCCAGTACCATACTGTCTTGATGACTGTTGCTTTGTAGTAGAGTCTGAAGTTGGGGAGGCTGATCCCCCCAGCTCCATTCTTCTTCCTGAGGATTGCTTTGGCTATTCGAGGTCTTTTGTGTTTCCATATGAACTGTGTTATTCGTTGGTCTAGTTCTGTGAAGAATGTTATTGGAAGTTTGATAGGGATCGCATTGAATCTATAGATGACATTTGGTAGTATGGTCATTTTCACAATATTGATTCTTCCGACCCAGGAACATGGAATAGTTTAAGCTTTGTCATTAGTATTTCCTTTCTCTTCACATATAATGTTAGTATTTTAACACCTTGGACATATATCTATATTAGTTAAATTTAAAGCCCTTTAACCTAATTAAATCATCTCAGGCATCTTGATATTGGCTTATAAGTACCTTTTTCTTTACTATTTTTCTGTTTCCTCACATGCAGAAAAAAATTGAGTTAGTAACTGGTTATTGTGCTTGATATATTGTATATTGTAGAAAATGTTGATTTTTTTTTTTTTGAAGAATTAAACTCTTGTTTCTTCTAAGAAATAGTGAAGTCCAAATTCTGCCCTCTCCTCTATAGTGGAAAGTACCTAAAATGTCGGATTACTTATTTCAGACTTGAGCTGTTAATCTGTAGTCTCCCTTACTCAAACGCAGTTCAGGTGCCAGAGAGAGTGGAGTGAAGTGTATAATGAAGATCTGTGGACTCTACTCTGTGGCCTCCTCCCCTGTGATTTTCCCACTAGATTGGTTACTACTTTAGCAGACTTAACCTCTGTTCTCTGTTTGTTCAGGCCAATATCACTTCAGCTTCCTGCTTGACATATGGCCTTCCTACTCGGCAGAGACTAGGGCTTGCCTTTAGACTAAAAACCCTGTGAATGTGCACCTCACTCCCTTTAGTTCCTTCCATTCAAATGTCGAACCCTCTCCATTTTCTTCCTTATCTCCCTGGCTTTCACAGCCATGTGTGGTTGGCAGAATATACCCTCTAAAGTGTCCACGTTCTAATAAATGGAACCTAGAATATAGGCAATGTGACTTAAGGATACATATGAAATTAACGTTGTTAATCAATTTAAGATTATTGAGATGGCAAGATTTTCCTGACAGCTGGGTGTATGGACCAGGGTCCTTTTAAGTGGAAGAAGAGAGAGGACTCATAACCAGAGAGGCAGCATCTTTAGAAACACTTAAGCAAACATTGGTGACTTTAAAGATAAAAAAAATAGTCTTAAGTCAAGAATGTGGGCGACCTCTAGCAGCTGAAAAAGTCAAGGAAATGGATTCCCCTCCAGAAAGAACACAGCTGACCTCCAAACATGTGAGAAAAACATAGCCTAATACTTTAGACAATATTTTACATTGTTTATAACTATTGACTCTTTGAGGGTTATTGCGATAAAAGCAACTCTGCCAGAAACATAAACTAGGGACTTTAAATGTATTAGTTCATGTAAATATTTATGAATTAACTCTTTTTTTCAAATAATTATCTCTAATATCATTCACAATCATGTAATCTGTGAAATATAAGCAGAGGTTCTATTTCTTTTGTACACCTTAACTTGTTTAAGGAAGTGAATTCAGTGCCTGTACTAAGTGAACGCATTGGTGAAAATGCCACAAGATTTCAAGTCAGAAGTAGCACTGTGTTCTAACTCTTAGTTCCTTCTTCCTTAAAATCCCAAACTAATCCTTTCAATTTATTATTTGTTTGTGAGCATGTAACATTCTGAATGTGAACGTTTTACAAAGAACTGTACAAATGTGAGGCACAACTGATAAATTTGTGTCCCATGAATTAGATGATGAAGCACACAAAATATAGATTTTGAAGACAAAGAAATTAGAACTGAATTATTTTTAACAGAAATAAAGATATCATGGATATTTCATAGTACAAAATGTGATTTTTTACTTTTCAATTTTAAGTCCTAAGTAAAGGCCAAGCAAGTCTGACTAGGCAGCAAGTAGGAAATTTACCAGTCCTAAAATATCAATTTGGTTAAACCAGGAATAACAGTATAATTTCTTTGGAAACATAAATCTACATAAATTACTTACCTCTTTCTGCTGACCTAAGTTTCCCCATAATTTCTCCATAGCTTTCTATGTATTTTATTATTCTTCACTTGATTTGTATACTCATTGCCCACATCCCTGCCAAATGTTTCTAACTAGATCAGTGGAATACATGTTCCTTTGTAAGCAAAAAATCACCATAGGGTCCTTTTAAGTGGAAGAAGAGAGGACTCATAACCAGAGAGGCAGCATCTTTAGAAACACTTAAGCAAACATTGGTGACTTTAAAGATAAAAAAAATAGTCTTAAGTCAAGAATGTGGGCGACCTCTAGCAGCTGAAAAAGTCAAGGAAATGGATTCCCCTCCAGAAAGAACACAGCTGACCTCCAAACATGTGAGAAAAACATAGCCTAATACTTTAGACAATATTTTACATTGTTTATAACTATTGACTCTTTGAGGGTTATTGCGATAAAAGCAACTCTGCCAGAAACATAAACTAGGGACTTTAAATGTATTAGTTCATGTAAATATTTATGAATTAACTCTTTTTTTCAAATAATTATCTCTAATATCATTCACAATCATGTAATCTGTGAAATATAAGCAGAGGTTCTATTTCTTTTGTACACCTTAACTTGTTTAAGGAAGTGAATTCAGTGCCTGTACTAAGTGAACGCATTGGTGAAAATGCCACAAGATTTCAAGTCAGAAGTAGCACTGTGTTCTAACTCTTAGTTCCTTCTTCCTTAAAATCCCAAACTAATCCTTTCAATTTATTATTTGTTTGTGAGCATGTAACATTCTGAATGTGAACGTTTTACAAAGAACTGTACAAATGTGAGGCACAACTGATAAATTTGTGTCCCATGAATTAGATGATGAAGCACACAAAATATAGATTTTGAAGACAAAGAAATTAGAACTGAATTATTTTTAACAGAAATAAAGATATCATGGATATTTCATAGTACAAAATGTGATTTTTTACTTTTCAATTTTAAGTCCTAAGTAAAGGCCAAGCAAGTCTGACTAGGCAGCAAGTAGGAAATTTACCAGTCCTAAAATATCAATTTGGTTAAACCAGGAATAACAGTATAATTTCTTTGGAAACATAAATCTACATAAATTACTTACCTCTTTCTGCTGACCTAAGTTTCCCCATAATTTCTCCATAGCTTTCTATGTATTTTATTATTCTTCACTTGATTTGTATACTCATTGCCCACATCCCTGCCAAATGTTTCTAACTAGATCAGTGGAATACATGTTCCTTGGTAAGCAAATTACCTTTTACTTTACACTATACTCACCACACTAGTATGTATATTACACTAGCAAACATCATATATCTAGCTGTATGTATATATGTATGTATATACATATATACAGAGAGATAAATAATTAGGTACAGATGTATATATATACATTTATACATCTATACATGTATACTACTGTATTCTGTATATATAGTCTATATATATTCTATGTGTAATATATAATTTGTATATATAATATTTTCTATGAATATATATTTTGTACATACATTTTCTATGCATACTATATATTCTAGAAGAGAAGTGAAAGCCAAGGAGAAAGGGAATGGTATGCTCAACTGAATGCAGAGTTCCAGAGAATAGCAAGGAGAGATAAGAAAGCCTTCTTAAGGGAACACTATAAAGAAATAAAGGAGAGTAATAGAATGGGAAAGACTAGAGATTTCTTCAGGAAAATTGGAGATACCAAGGGAATACTTCATGCAAAGACAGGCACAATAAAGGACAGAAAAGGTGCCAAGAATGCACAGAAGAACTGCACAGAAAAAGGTCTTAATGGCCCAGATAAACATGATGATGTGATGGACTCACCTAGAGCCAGACATCATGGAGTGTGAAGTCAAGTGGACCTGAATAAGCATTACAAACAAAGCTAGTGGAGGTGATGGAATTCCAGCTAAGCTATTTCAAATATTAAAAGATGATGCTGTTAAAGTGCTGCACTCAGTATGCCAACAAATTTGGAGAATTCAACAGTTGCCTCAGGACTGGAAAAGGTCAGTTTTCCTTCCAATCCCAAAGAAATTCAATGCCAAAGAATCTTCAAACTACCACACAATTGTATTCATTTCACATGCTAGCAAGGTTATGCTCAAAATTCTTCACACTAGGCTTCAACAGTATGGGAACCAAGAACTTCCAGGTTACAAACTGGGTTTAGAAAAAAGAATAGGAATCAGAGATCAAATAGCCAACATATGTTGGATCATAGAAAAGGCAAAGGAATTCCAGAAAAACATCTGTTTCTTTTTAAAAATTATTTTTTTCTTTTCTTTTCTTTTTTTTTTGGCTATACTGGGTCTTCCTTGCTGTGTACAGGCTTTTGTCTCTAGTTGCTGTGAGCAGAGGCTACTCTTTGCTGTGGCGCAAGGGCTTCTTATTGCCACGGCTTCTCATGGTGCAGAGCACAGACTCATGTGCTTCAGTGGTTGCAGCGCTCGGGCTCAGTAGTTGCAGCGAACATGCTTAGTTGCTCCATGGCATGTGGAATCTTCCTAGACCAGGGATTGGACCTGTTTCCCCTGCAATGGCAGGTGGATTCTTATCCACTATGCCACCAGGGAAGTCCCAGAAAAACATGTATTTCTGCTTCATTGACTACGATAAGGCCTTTGACTGTGTGGATCACAACAAACTATGGAAAATTCTGAGAGAGGTGTGAATAACAGACCACCTTACCTACCTTCTGAGAAATCCTGTATGCAGGTCAAGAGGCAACAGGTAGAACTGGACATGGAACAATGGACTGGTTCCAAATTGGGAAAGGAGTACGTCAAGGCTGTATACTGTCACCCTTCTTATTATAACTTATATTCAGAGTACATCATGCAAAATGCCAGGCTGGATGAAGCATGAGTTGGAGTCAAGATTGCTGGGAGAAATATCAATAACCTCAGATATGCTGATGACACCACCCTAATGACAGAAAGTGAAGATGAATGTGAAGGTGAAAGAAGAGAGTGAAAAAGCTGACTTAAAACTCAGCATTCACTAAGTCTTGCACGAATAAGGTCCTGCATGAATAAGAATCCGCAATATTTTCACTTTCCATTACTAATAATAGGCCACATGTTCTTGTTCTTTGCATGAAATCTTTTCGTTGGAGTTCATTTTCTTTGCTATACTACACTTAAGTGTCTATGGTTTACTTATTTGCAGATATTCTCTAGGACATCCTTTTTATATTCATTGAAACATTTATTAAATACTTTGTAACTCTCTCTAGTTCTAGAGAGTTACAAAGTTGTTAATATCAAACTTAGATGACCCACACTGAAACCTAGCACTTCATTCCCTTCATGTCCTAAATGCCAATGACCTCATTCTATTTAGCTGTCCACTCCCAAGTTCACAATGTACATTTCTTTATGGTCACCCATTGTGTTAGTCTAGATTCTCAAAACAGCAGATGCTAATATGGAATAAAATACCAGAGTTTTACTAGAGGAAATGCCTGTATGAAAATAAATATGGAGGATATGGGGAATCATGTCAAATTGCCACGCTAAGTTTGATCTCACTTGAAGGATAGACGGGAAGGAGGTTGTTGAAAATGACTGAGATATTCTAAGGAAGGTTTGTCAGAGTCACAGGGTACTCTTTGAAGCAAAGTCAGTTATTAATAATACAGGAGCCCCATACCTTCCAGGAACAGGTCTGCCTTAGTATTTTCCTTATTATTAAAACAGTCCAGTATTCTTGCCTGGAGAATTCCATGGACAGAGAAGCCAGCAGGCTATACAGTCCATGGGGTCACAAAGAGTTGGACACAACAGAGCAACCTTCACTTCACTTCTTCACAGACAGTGATGCTAGCCGAAGCTTTGCAAGCCAGGAAAGACAAATTCTTGCCTGGGTAAGTATCTATCCCTGTGAGGAGGAATTGCTGGTCCTCCCGTGTGTGTGCTCAGTCGCTCAATTGTGTCCAACTCTGCAACCTCATGGACTGAAGCAGGATGTGTTAAATGTGGCCTTTTGACTTCTAGTAGTCAAGCACCACCACTTAGCCTCTATCATATCATGACCCCATCATCAGCATAGCCTCTCGTGAGTCTAGTTCTGCAAGTGCCCTTCTTAATATTAACCTCAACTTCAAGTGGAATCTTTAATTTAGTTGTGCTCCTGTTACCAGTAAAACCTTGAAAACCTTGATGAATGGTCCATACTCTGGTTCCTTTAAGGGAATATAAAGCAGTTGTGGACTTTGGGGCTAACGCTCCTACTATTTTCCAGGGAAATATATGCACGTCCCCTTTGTGAAACATTGAGCATCATTTTCCCAAGGCTACAAAGAACCATCCTAACAGCAAGTTCACCCTATTCCATGGAGTTGTTGCTATGATGTTCAAGAAATAAGCCTGTCAGTGAATTCTTTCTTATCTAGCCATGCTTCGGATCCCCTCAAGGACCTTGAGAAACCAATCCCTGGAGTCCTCCCCTGGTTCCTGTTGGTATATGACTGATGGATAGTTCTTGTAATATTTTTTTTTTTTTTTTTAGCCTACAGCACCTGGTAGTTCCAGGTGGTCTCCCATCCAAGTACTAACCAGGCCTGACCCTGCTTAGCTTCCGAGATCAGACGAGATCGGGCGCGTTCAGGGTGGTATGGCCGTAGACAGTTCTTGTAATTTTTTAGTATGCATCATCTCCTATTTCATTTAATAATGGCTCCCGGGTGGCACCAGTCATAAAGACTCCACCTGCCAAGGCAGGAGACACAAGAGATGAGGGTTTGATTCCTGGGTTGGGAAGATCCCTTGGAGAAGGAAATGGCAATCCACTCAAGTATTCTTGTCTGAAAAATTCCAAGGACAGTGGAGTCTAGTGGGTTATAGTCTTTGGGATTGCAAAGAGTTGGACACAACTGAGCATACACAGGCCAAGCTTGTCCACAGACAGATTATACTGGAATTTAAAACTAGTTATAAGCTTGGTGGCCCGGAGAGTAGATAGGAGAAACTCCTAAAGAGGCATCAATTTCCTTGAAGGAGAGAAGTTTATGGACCCTCTTGAATTACAGAAGTGCTTTCTGTTACATGAGAAGGGTGGGCCACTTACAACTGCCTAGTGTGTCTCTGCATGGGGAGTGAGGCAGGGTTGTAAAGTCAATATACTCAGAACATCCATGAAGATGTGCCCCTTCAAGTTTTCATGATACTAGGTTTTCTTTACCAGGGCCCTGACCTGCACACCATGGACCGGCTTTGGTATCTCTGGAACTCTACAACTCTCACAATTAGTTCTTCAGCCTGCTGTTTGATTGTGTCTGGCCTTCTGTTCAGGTGATGAGGGCCTTTTATGTGCTACCACTAAGGCCCTCTGGTTCTTACATTTGGCCATTAACTGCTTGTTAACAACTCTAAGTCTCTCATTATCTGTACACAGTATGTCAAGATCGCTTAGCATTAACCAGACAGCTCTGCTGTTTCTGTAGGCTCTCTTCTCATGTATTCTAGATGCCTGCTTCTCTGCACTCACTACAGCATAACCTCTACTGAGTTACTTTCAAGGTTACCACAGTATCCAATTACTTAGCATTGAATAGCTATTTAGAGCCAAGGACTATCCATGGTACCAATAAGCACTGTGTCCTCTTCATCTTTAGTTTGGGCTGGGATGGATATGCAAGGGTTATGTGAATCAGTTAAAAACTTTATCTTACTGACTATTGTTTTGGAACATTCTGGACACCAATGATTTTAGCCTGGGTATTCCTAGAAGGAAACACTAAGAGAAGATTAAATGTGCAAGGATTTTATTAGGGAAAATGCCCATGAAAAGGAATATGGATGGAACTGGGAAAGCTGAAACAGTTATCAAATCTCTTGAGAGCCTGATATGATGAGAAGAAGAGATGGTTGGGTGGATGTAATCTAGACTGTGGGCCAAACCATCAGGTAGTCCTTGAGGTTTGATGCCTGGGTTGGGAAGATCCCTTGGAGAAGGAAATGGCAATCCACTCAAGTATTCTTGTCTGAAAAATTCCAAGGACAGTGGAGTCTAGTGGGTTATAGTCTTTGGGATTGCAAAGAGTTGGACACAACTGAGCATACACAGGCCAAGCTTGTCCACAGACAGATTATACTGGAATTTAAAACTAGTTATAAGCTTGGTGGCCCGGAGAGTAGATAGGAGAAACTCCTAAAGAGGCATCAATTTCCTTGAAGGAGAGAAGTTTATGGACCCTCTTGAATTACAGAAGTGCTTTCTGTTACATGAGAAGGGTGGGCCACTTACAACTGCCTAGTGTGTCTCTGCATGGGGAGTGAGGCAGGGTTGTAAAGTCAATATACTCAGAACATCCATGAAGATGTGCCCCTTCAAGTTTTCATGATACTAGGTTTTCTTTACCAGGGCCCTGACCTGCACACCATGGACCGGCTTTGGTATCTCTGGAACTCTACAACTCTCACAATTAGTTCTTCAGCCTGCTGTTTGATTGTGTCTGGCCTTCTGTTCAGGTGATGAGGGCCTTTTATGTGCTACCACTAAGGCCCTCTGGTTCTTACATTTGGCCATTAACTGCTTGTTAACAACTCTAAGTCTCTCATTATCTGTACACAGTATGTCAAGATCGCTTAGCATTAACCAGACAGCTCTGCTGTTTCTGTAGGCTCTCTTCTCATGTATTCTAGATGCCTGCTTCTCTGCACTCACTACAGCATAACCTCTACTGAGTTACTTTCAAGGTTACCACAGTATCCAATTACTTAGCATTGAATAGCTATTTAGAGCCAAGGACTATCCATGGTACCAATAAGCACTGTGTCCTCTTCATCTTTAGTTTGGGCTGGGATGGATATGCAAGGGTTATGTGAATCAGTTAAAAACTTTATCTTACTGACTATTGTTTTGGAACATTCTGGACACCAATGATTTTAGCCTGGGTATTCCTAGAAGGAAACACTAAGAGAAGATTAAATGTGCAAGGATTTTATTAGGGAAAATGCCCATGAAAAGGAATATGGATGGAACTGGGAAAGCTGAAACAGTTATCAAATCTCTTGAGAGCCTGATATGATGAGAAGAAGAGATGGTTGGGTGGATGTAATCTAGACTGTGGGCCAAACCATCAGGTAGTCCTTGAACTGAAGTGGATCAACAAAGGAGTCCTTTTTTCCCTAGAAACATCCTACCTTAGTGGAGAGAAGTGTATGGGAGGAGTGACCTCAGCATGAACTTTAGACAGATTTCAGGGCAAAGCAGCCTTTGATCAATTCCACTTCCTAACTTAAAATGAAGCCCAAGAAGAACATTCTCATTACTGCCACACCCAGAAATACCGAAATCTTAAAATCTAAGATGATGAGTGAACATATAGTTCACTGTCAAAAGCAGAATGCTTTTGAGAATGAAAGGAAAGAGGGGTCTGTTGGGAATTACACTAGGACTGTTCAAAGCACACTCCATGGTCACATTATCATTTATTTTCAAAGTCCTTTTCTACGCTTCTAGCTTTGTCATCTTCTTAATCTTACCACTACAATGCCTAAATCTTACTGATTTCGCCCATTCTATTCAACTCCTTCAAATAATTTGTATTTAAACTTACTAACCAAAACTATACTTCATGGTCTTTCCATTAAATGATTTTATTTTACCACTAAACTCTTGTGCTCTTTCCTAGAAAAAGTCTCTGATTTCGCTGAAGTGGCTACTAAGCAACACTGGCCAAAGTTACACTTCAGTGCACACTGACATCACTACAAATTTATGACCTTCAAAATCATCTCTAACATAAGCACAGTTATTTCACCAAGAAAACCAATTAGTAAAATACCCCTGCAAGAATAATACATATAATGATTTCTACAAATATTTTCATGCTAGCAGCATCCATATTTGACTCCTTCCTCAAAGAAGGGTCCTCTTCCCCTAATGCAGTGCTAGAACCCACACCTTCTAGAATTTTATCCCATAGCTCATTTTGTCCTTTATTGTCAACCTCCTACATGCTTCTAAATTTCTCCTTAGCATATGAACATTATTGTCTTTCTCTAATCCAACCATTAATTGAAAACTGCTTTGACCCTGGTATCTTTTAGCTCACACATATTTTTTCTCTTTATCTTTACATACGTGCAAGGATTTTATTAGGGAAAATGCCCATGAAAAGGAATATGGATGGAACTGGGAAAGCTGAAACAGTTATCAAATCTCTTGAGAGCCTGATGATAAAATTTTCTAGACTGTGGGCCAAACCATCAGGTAGTCCTTGAACTGAAGTGGATCAACAAAGGAGTCCTTTTTTCCCTAGAAACATCCTACCTTAGTGGAGAGAAGTGTATGGGAGGAGTGACCTCAGCATGAACTTTAGACAGATTTCAGGGCAAAGCAGCCTTTGATCAATTCCACTTCCTAACTTAAAATGAAGCCCAAGAAGAACATTCTCATTACTGCCACACCCAGAAATACCGAAATCTTAAAATCTAAGATGATGAGTGAACATATAGTTCACTGTCAAAAGCAGAATGCTTTTGAGAATGAAAGGAAAGAGGGGTCTGTTGGGAATTACACTAGGACTGTTCAAAGCACACTCCATGGTCACATTATCATTTATTTTCAAAGTCCTTTTCTACGCTTCTAGCTTTGTCATCTTCTTAATCTTACCACTACAATGCCTAAATCTTACTGATTTCGCCCATTCTATTCAACTCCTTCAAATAATTTGTATTTAAACTTACTAACCAAAACTATACTTCATGGTCTTTCCATTAAATGATTTTATTTTACCACTAAACTCTTGTGCTCTTTCCTAGAAAAAGTCTCTGATTTCGCTGAAGTGGCTACTAAGCAACACTGGCCAAAGTTACACTTCAGTGCACACTGACATCACTACAAATTTATGACCTTCAAAATCATCTCTAACATAAGCACAGTTATTTCACCAAGAAAACCAATTAGTAAAATACCCCTGCAAGAATAATACATATAATGATTTCTACAAATATTTTCATGCTAGCAGCATCCATATTTGACTCCTTCCTCAAAGAAGGGTCCTCTTCCCCTAATGCAGTGCTAGAACCCACACCTTCTAGAATTTTATCCCATAGCTCATTTTGTCCTTTATTGTCAACCTCCTACATGCTTCTAAATTTCTCCTTAGCATATGAACATTATTGTCTCTCTCTAATCCAACCATTTAATGAAAATTGCTTTGACCCTGGTATCTTTTAGCTCACACATATTTTTTCTCTTTATCTTTACATACATGTTCCTTAAAAGGATCCATAAATGCTGTTTTCATTTCTTCACCTCTATTTCACTCTCTAACTCACTGAAACCTATTCCTTTACTGCAGCATTTCACTGAAATTATTTCACTAAGGTCATTGTGGTAGATTCAATGGGCACGATTTCTTTTCAGATTCTCCACTGAAGAGGTGACTTTTTTTCACCTACTTGATCTGTGCTGACAGCATGATTTTCTTTGCTACCTCAAGAGGCCTTGCAGCTCCCTTTCTCACACATTTTGAATGTTGTCAAAATATAAGTAAGCCTGAGCTAGTCTGAAGGGGTATCTGAGATAGCTTGATGGTCACATGGAAGAGAACCCAGGCATTCCGGCCACCAGCATAACAACCATTAAGTGTGTGAGTGATACTGTCTTACTCTTGCTGGTCTCCCAACTGACTGCTGCCAAATGAGTGAACCCAAACGAGACCAGAAGAAGAACCATATAGCAGAGCACAGCCCCAATTGCTGACCCTCAGAAGCATAATTTCATAAGTGGTTATTTTAAGCAAATAATTTTCAGGCTGATTTTTTACATAGCAAATATTAATTGAAACAAAGCCAAATGGTACCACATGCAAAACATTGCATGTATTATTTAGTCTAAACCATAAAATAATTCTGAGAAGTGCTATTTTATCTGCTTTTAATGATGAAATATTGGAGCTCAAAGGAGTATTTTAGTAAGGTATCACAGCTTCCACGGAAGAGCCAGCACCTTTCATCAAGCACTAGATTCTCCTTAAACTCTCAGTAAAATTATGACCATGCCATATTTCTTCATATCTAACTCTGCTGGCAACCACAGTTATGATAAATTAATTCTATTTAATTTTGTATTGCTATTTATTATGTGGTATTTCAAATAGTTTTCAAATAGTTTTCTTAGCCACTTCAAGGGTGAACAAATTCCCTTCTCACCTAAAATCTAATGGCACTGTCTCAATAGAAGTCTTCAATCTTCACTTTTTCTTCCAGAGATCAAGTTTGAGTAAAATTGTTTTTTGATGGATTCTCTAGGGATGTGCAGAATTAAATTATATTCTGATACACACACAGACACACACACACATATATACATATATATTCACACACACATACGGTTACTGGATTAAATTTGTGGCAGATATACTCTGGTTATAGTATCCAATTTAAAAAAAAATCACATTAGTCCACAGTGAAGATCATATTTTAAACTGGGTAAGCAGTTTTGTTTTGTTTTTATTTCAGTTTAATCCAATAACCACTGGAATGATTGCAATATCCTATAATATCAAAACACTCATGTAGTCTCTTTATACTGCATTCTATCTCCTCAACTATTCTGAGGTATTTAACTATTCATTTTAATCTAAAATATTGAAGCTTTTTGAATTTATTTGAGGGTAAATGATTCAGAATATAATTAGTACTTCAGAGTATTACAATCAATAGTTTCAACAGTGCCAAGAATATTTAGCAAAAAATGTTGTGTTTTCCCCATTTATTACCATTCAGAATTCAGTCTTGGTCTCAGGAAAAAATGCCACTTAGAAAATGATGTAATCAATTATTTGCACAGATATCGATGGGCATCTGCTTAAAATGCCTTCTTCTCATCTTTTACTTTAGCAAAGACTTGAATTAGAGCCCAAATAGCCCTTCTCCTGTGATATACAGTCAGTGACGATCATGTGTAAGACATTATTTTAGGTGATGGAGGCAGAAAGGAAAGTAAGAATAAGTTCCACCACTCTTAGATTTTATCAATGTATAGAACAGTTAAATAAAAATAATGGTTTCAGGTAAATACTATTAAGAGAATGGAAGGGAGTTGAAGTCTCAGTGTCTGCATGTGTGTGCATGTGCATATGTTGGTGTCATTTAAAAAAGTGCGGTGAGGGAATAATTTTCAGAAGAGTTCACTCTTTAGCTGAGGCATGCCTGCCAAGAAAAAGCCATTCACCCAGAAAACTATGGGGTGGAAATATTAAGTCAAAAGGAACAACAATCTCCAAGGTCACAAAGTGAAGATAAGATTCTCTAATTTAAGGAATACCAAGAAGGCCAGTGTGGTTGGGGGTAGGTAAACAAAGAAAACGTTGGCAAGGGATTTTATTAATAAGAGACAAAGAGATTTGGGCATGCTAGAAACCTGGATTTTAGTTTATATGCAAACAAATACCTTTGAAGAATTTAGTAGAGAAAGACATGGCTATATTTATTGAGAGAATATTTTATGTTGAGAAAATATTGAGTGCCGTGTGGAAAATGGATTGTGGCGATACAAAGCAGGAGCACAGGGACTAGTTTTGAGTTTACAGGAATAGTCAAAGCTAGGGAGAAGAGTGGCTTGGATAGCAGTGGAGGGAAAGAGTAGTCAAACAATTCAAGAGATTTTCAAGATAGAGTGGACAGTGCTGAACTGAAAATAAGGTTGAGGGAGACAGACTTCAAGAGTAGCTCCTTGTACTTTTCTTAACCACCTGGGTAAATGGTAATGGCATTTACTAAAATGAGGAAAGACTGAGAGGGAGGCAGATTGGGAGTAAGACTGAATAATGTATTTTGAACGTACAGAGTTAGACGTGCCTATTGGAGATCCATTTACACAGTTTGCATATGTACACAAACACACAAGAGTGTACACACACACACACTTCATAAGAAATGAAGTGTTCAAAGAACTGAAAAACAAATTTACTGGATAGATCATTAATATGTATGTGGATCTGTGGCAAGAGAAGAATTCTGAGAACAGTGTGTATCATGTCAAAATTAGTAATTAATTCAGAAGATGACTACAAGGAAGAGTATCAGGTTTTATCATCTGAGGTCATGTTCTTTAATAGAGCCAGAGATTTTAAAGTAGAAGTAAGAATTCACTGCAATTGTCTAGAGGTAACGGCAATGGGGAGTAAAGAATACATCTACCCTAACTCCTGGTCAGGATTAGGTATACAGATACAAAATTCAAAAGTGAGAGAAAGGATAATAGCCATTATTTGGCCAGCTGCATTGGGGGAAGTCCCATTATATGCAGATATAAAGCTGATCTGAGACCCTGACATCCCTGAAGCAGTTACAGAAATCAGTCACCAGTCCCAGATAAGAAATGAAAACAGATGCACCCTACAGAAAACAGATACTCAATTCTATAGTAGCTAGGATAGCATTTACATGCAGACTCCTAAGTGAATTCCTAACATTAAAAAATCTAGAATTAGGAGACTTTTCTGGTGGTGCGGTGTTTAAGACTCTGTGCTCCCAATGTAGGGGTTCTGGGTTAAATCGCTGGTCAGATCCCACATACCATGACTAAGACTCAACACAGCCAAATTAAAAAAAAAGTTTTTAAAAAATCTATAATTACAAATGAACATGAGGTGATTTAAAGAAAATTACTACAAAGTGCATTAGGGATAAAAGAATCATGATGGGAAATAGTTATGTTAGAGCTGGCAAAGCAAAAAGGAAATTCATATCCAAGTATTTAGAGATAATAGAACACCATGAAAGGGAGTTAAAATAGGTATATTAAGACATTTCAAAGACACAAACTGCAAAAAGAATGAGAGATTATGAAATGAGAAAATATTTTGAAAAGACAAAAGAGAAATATTAGAAATGCAAAACAGCTATACACATTAAAAAGAACTGTTAATTTTTTTTAAATGGCTGTCAGGAGAATACAAAATATCTAGTACAATTATATAGAGAGATATTAAGAAAAATAAGGGATAGAATTAAAAGTGTTAATGGAACATGTCTGTGAAATGATTTATTCATATCTGTATCCTATATGTTTATATATATATATTTTTTATATGTGTATATATCTTATATACATATATGTATTATATGTATAATATATAGAAAATATTTTTTCAAGCATAAGGGAAATATGTATATGCATTTCTATGTGTTTATGTACATACTGTGTATACATTTATACAATATACAAAGACCACTTATTAGGCCTCAAAGTATACCTAAAAAGTACTGAAACATCAATGTCATACACACCACATTTGGAAATGGAAGGAACCTTCATTTCAAGAGTCAAGCATAATAACCTAAGTCCCAAGAGTAAGTATAAGAAAAGAAAATTTGAGTCCAAAATCATTTCTGAATACAAAGATCACAAATCAAATACTGGAAAACCACATTTAACACTTTAAGAAATGCCTTCATACCAACAAGGCAAGGGTGATTGGACATCAGAAAGTCTACCAATGAAATTCACCATGTATATCAATGGATGCTGAAAACCTGAGTCTAAGCATCACACCTAAGAGTGAAGGTCTAACTAAGATAAGCAAAACACTTCTGAGAATAAGTGCAAAAAGGAGAACTTATTATGACAATCCTTAGAGCTTATTTTGAAGTTATATTTGTGCAAAGTCAGATTTTTAAATTGAAAGGGAAGAGAGAGTCCAAACTCATACAAATAAGGGTGCATATGAGTGTGTTGGAATTACAAATCAAAGTAGAAAAAAATGAACTAGTCAATATACAGTTTGGGGACAAGTGGATTGCCTTTATGAAAAAGCTGTAATTAGATTCCTACACACTACTACACACAAATATAAATTACAAATGTGTTTTAGAAATAAATGAGAGAAGCAAGACTTTGAAGGTATTAGAATATTTTGTAGACTGTTTACACAATCTCAAATTAGAAAATGACTTTTTAAACACTACAAACAACATACCAAAAAAAGGAAAACAGTTTTAGAATTAAGTAAACAGAATTAGATTTTATAATAAAAGTGTTTAAAAACATCATGTACAGCCTATCAGAGGGCCTTTGCTATACCAATAATGGAAAAATTATATCTAGGTTATAGAAATAATTTCTCAACAACAACAATAACAAAAGAACAACAGTGTAGGGGAAAATGAACCAAAAAAAATAAAGTCAATTCCCTGAAGAGAAAACTGAACTGCCAATATGCTTATGAAAAGCTCCACACCTTAACTTGCCATCATAGAAGCATAAATGAAATTAACCAGTAAAGGATTTCATATCTAGCTGATTGTCAAAATACGATGTATTTCATATACTTGGAGGAGAAACTGGCTCACTGGTTCAAACATTTTAGAGTTCAAAATAAGAGTATCTACTAAATTTGAAATTACATGTATCCCATGTATCAGTTGGGCTTCCCTGGTGACTCAGTGGTAAAGAATCTGCCTGTCAATACAGGAGATGTGGGTTTGATCCCTGGGTCAGGAAGATCATTTGGAGAAGGAAATGGCTACCCACTCTAGTATTACTGCCTGGAAAATCACATGGAAAGAAGAGCTTGGCAGGCTACTGTCCATGGGGCTACAAGAGTTGGACATGACTTATGCAGGATACAAAGTCAACACACAGAAATCACTGGCATTCCTATACACAAACAATGAAAAATCAGAAAACGAAATCAAAGAGGCAATCCCCTTCACCATCCGCAAAACCAAAAGAAGTTATATTTGTGCAAAGTCAGATTTTTAAATTGAAAGGGAAGAGAGAGTCCAAACTCATACAAATAAGGGTGCATATGAGTGTGTTGGAATTACAAATCAAAGTAGAAAAAAATGAACTAGTCAATATACAGTTTGGGGACAAGTGGATTGCCTTTATGAAAAAGCTGTAATTAGATTCCTACACACTACTACACACAAATATAAATTACAAATGTGTTTTAGAAATAAATGAGAGAAGCAAGACTTTGAAGGTATTAGAATATTTTGTAGACTGTTTACACAATCTCAAATTAGAAAATGACTTTTTAAACACTACAAACAACATACCAAAAAAAGGAAAACAGTTTTAGAATTAAGTAAACAGAATTAGATTTTATAATAAAAGTGTTTAAAAACATCATGTACAGCCTATCAGAGGGCCTTTGCTATACCAATAATGGAAAAATTATATCTAGGTTATAGAAATAATTTCTCAACAACAACAATAACAAAAGAACAACAGTGTAGGGGAAAATGAACCAAAAAAAATAAAGTCAATTCCCTGAAGAGAAAACTGAACTGCCAATATGCTTATGAAAAGCTCCACACCTTAACTTGCCATCATAGAAGCATAAATGAAATTAACCAGTAAAGGATTTCATATCTAGCTGATTGTCAAAATACGATGTATTTCATATACTTGGAGGAGAAACTGGCTCACTGGTTCAAACATTTTAGAGTTCAAAATAAGAGTATCTACTAAATTTGAAATTACATGTATCCCATGTATCAGTTGGGCTTCCCTGGTGACTCAGTGGTAAAGAATCTGCCTGTCAATACAGGAGATGTGGGTTTGATCCCTGGGTCAGGAAGATCATTTGGAGAAGGAAATGGCTACCCACTCTAGTATTACTGCCTGGAAAATCACATGGAAAGAAGAGCTTGGCAGGCTACTGTCCATGGGGCTACAAGAGTTGGACATGACTTATGCAGGATACAAAGTCAACACACAGAAATCACTGGCATTCCTATACACAAACAATGAAAAATCAGAAAACGAAATCAAAGAGGCAATCCCCTTCACCATCGCAACCAAAAGAATCAAATATCTAGGAATAAACCTACCCAAAGAAACAGAAACTGTACACTGAAAGTCACAAGACACTCATGAGAGATATGAAAGAAGACTTAAACAGATGGAGAGATATTCCATGTTCCTGGGTTGGAAGAATCAATATTGTGAAAATGACCATACTACCAAATGTCATCTATAGATTCAATGCGATCCCTATCAAACTACCAATGACATTCTTCACAGAACTAGACCAAAGAATAACACGGTTCATATGGAAACACAAAAGACCTCAAATAGCCAAAGCAATCCTCAGGAAGAAGAATGGAGCTGGAGGGATCAGCCTCCCCAACTTCAGACTCTACTACAAAGCAACAGTCATCAAGACAGTATGGTACTGGCACAAAAACAGAAATATCGACCAATGGAACAAGATGGAGAACCCAGAGATAAACCCACGCACCTATGGGTAACTCATTTTTGACAAAGGAGGCGAAAATACAAAATGGGACAAAGACAGCCTCTTCAACAAATGGTGCTGGGAAAATTGGACAGCTACATGCAAAAAAATGAAGTTGGAACATTCCCTGACACCATGCACAAAGATCAACTGAAAATGGATTAAAGACCTAAATGTAAGGCCAGAAACCATCAAACTCTTAGAGGAGAATATAGGCAAAACCCTCAAGGACACAAATCAAAGCAAGATCTTCTCTGACCCACCTACTAGAATAGTGGAACTAAAAAGACAAATGAACATGTGGGACCTAATGAAACTTAAAAGCTTTTGTACAGCAAAAGAAACCACAAAAAAGCTGAACAGACAGCCCACAGAATGGGAGAAAATCACAGCAAATGAAACAACAGACAAAGAATTCATCTCCAAAATCTACAAGCAACTCAGACAACTCAGCACTGGAAAAATGAACAACCCAATCAAAAAATGGGAAAAGGACCTAAACAGACACCTCTCCAAAGCCAACATACAGATGGCCCGAAAGCACATGAAACGATGCTCAACCTCACTTATTATTAGAAAAATGCAAATCAAAACTACAATGAGATATCACCTCACACCTGTCAGAATGGCCATCATCCACAAATCAACAGACAATAAATGCTGGAGAGGGTGCGGAGAAAAAAGAACACTCCTGCATTGCTGGTGGAAATGTAGATTGATACAGCCTCTATGGAAGACAGTATGGAGAGTCCTTAAAAAACTAAAAATAGAAGCACCCTACGACCCAGCAATCCCACTCTTAGGCTTATACCCTGATGAAATCAAAAGTGAAAGAAGCACCTGTACCCCAATGTTCATTGCAACTCTCTACACAATAGCTAGAACATGGAAGCAACCTAGATGCCCACAGATGAACGAATGGATCCAAAAGCTCTGGTACATATATACAATGGAATACTACACAGCTGTAAAGAGAAATGCAGAAGAATCAGCCCTAATGAGGTGGCTGGATCTAGAACGTATCATCAAAAGTGAAGTCAGTCAGAAAGAGAAAGACAAATATAGTATATTAACACATATATATGGAATCTAGTAGGATGGTGATGATGGCACATGCAGTGAAGCGACGGAAAGACAGACATGGACAGTGGACATATGGACATTGTGGGGAAGGAACAGAGGGTGGGAGGCGTAAAGGCAGTAGCATGAAGGCCTGTACTATCATAAGTGAAAAAAATAGCTATAGTCATTGCTCTGTGAGAAAAGAGGACCCTTCACTGGTGCTGTGTGATGGTCGGAAGGGGTGGGAAGTGGGGGATATATATATGACTAATCTGGGAACATGCATATTTGTAAACAACAAAACTCTGTAAAAGCTTTTGTACAGCAAAAGAAACCACAAAAAAGCTGAACAGACAGCCCACAGAATGGGAGAAAATCACAGCAAATGAAACAACAGACAAAGAATTCATCTCCAAAATCTACAAGCAACTCAGACAACTCAGCACTGGAAAAATGAACAACCCAATCAAAAAATGGGAAAAGGACCTAAACAGACACCTCTCCAAAGCCAACATACAGATGGCCCGAAAGCACATGAAACGATGCTCAACCTCACTTATTATTAGAAAAATGCAAATCAAAACTACAATGAGATATCACCTCACACCTGTCAGAATGGCCATCATCCACAAATCAACAGACAATAAATGCTGGAGAGGGTGCGGAGAAAAAAGAACACTCCTGCATTGCTGGTGGAAATGTAGATTGATACAGCCTCTATGGAAGACAGTATGGAGAGTCCTTAAAAAACTAAAAATAGAAGCACCCTACGACCCAGCAATCCCACTCTTAGGCTTATACCCTGATGAAATCAAAAGTGAAAGAAGCACCTGTACCCCAATGTTCATTGCAACTCTCTACACAATAGCTAGAACATGGAAGCAACCTAGATGCCCACAGATGAACGAATGGATCCAAAAGCTCTGGTACATATATACAATGGAATACTACACAGCTGTAAAGAGAAATGCAGAAGAATCAGCCCTAATGAGGTGGCTGGATCTAGAACGTATCATCAAAAGTGAAGTCAGTCAGAAAGAGAAAGACAAATATAGTATATTAACACATATATATGGAATCTAGTAGGATGGTGATGATGGCACATGCAGTGAAGCGACGGAAAGACAGACATGGACAGTGGACATATGGACATTGTGGGGAAGGAACAGAGGGTGGGAGGCGTAAAGGCAGTAGCATGAAGGCCTGTACTATCATAAGTGAAAAAAATAGCTATAGTCATTGCTCTGTGAGAAAAGAGGACCCTTCACTGGTGCTGTGTGATGGTCGGAAGGGGTGGGAAGTGGGGGATATATATATGACTAATCTGGGAACATGCATATTTGTAAACAACAAAACTCTGTAAAAGTTAAAAGTAAAAGGTTTAAAAAAAAAAAAAAGAGTTGGACATGACTTAATGACTAAGTAACAACACCATGTATGAGTCAGGGTTCTCCAGAGAAACAGAACCAGCAGAAATGCATGTGTGTGTGTGTGCACGCGCATGTGTGTGTGATTGATTGACTATGATCAGTTCTCTAAAAACTCACTATTGAGGAAAATGAAAAGATGCACTGTGTGTGTGTGTTTATGTATATACATACACATATTTATATGCAGATATATAGAAGTTTCTATCAATTATATATAATTTCTATATATCAAAAACACTTAAACACAGTATAAAATGTTCATGATTGCATACTGTCTATAAAGGTTTAAAAACAACAGAAATAGAAGTATTTATGCTATTAGTGATTTCTCTTGAGGAGAAAGTTGGCACAGTGATGGAGAGAATGAACAAGGATATTCACAGTTTCAACATTATCTTTTATTAAAAAAGAATGAGAAAGTAATGGATAAAATATGTGTGATGGAAAGAAGAGTATTTGTCATCCATTCTTTTCTTCATTCAAGACTTACTTTGTTCCAGGCATAGTTCTAGTTTCTCAGACTATAGCAGGGACAAAAGCTGGCAAAAATTCCCTTACGTAGTTTACATTCTAGTGAGAAAAGTCAAGACTGTAAATGAATAAGTCAAATGCATAGTATATCAGATCATCAAATTGTGGTAAGTTCTGCTGAAGCATCTCAAAGATCAGGTAGAAAAGGGATTTCTTTTATAGAAATGCGTAAATAATGGCAGAGTATGAGAGAGTGGATAATGTGATGGAATAACAAAGGACATCTTTCTGTGTGCTCAGTCTCAACTTGGGAGGGACCAAAAAGTGGGATGTTGTATGTTGGCTCAGGTAGAAAGTAGGTCAAAGTTCAGGGAACTGATGGGAGGAGAAAAAACAAACTAAAGTTAGGGTAAGCTGGGTATTCTGTCCAGATTGGTCAGTGGGTACAAACAGACCACCTAATCCTTTAAGAGGCAAAGAATGAGAATTTCATGGATCTGTGTCTGGCTGTATTATAGATAAACAAAGGAAAGTCTCCTTGCATATTATCCAAGTCACATGGTGAAGAGGAGTTCTGCTCAATAAGCTGTTTTCCAGAACACAGGTGGGGAATTTCTTAACTATTGCTCGTTTCTAGTCTCTCAGGTCTCCTATAAAATTCAGCACTGTCAGAAGAAAGAGGTTGCTATTTTAAAGTGTCAGGAGACAGCCACACTGAGTGAGTGATATTTGAGCAGAGACCTAAACCTGAAGACCTAAACGATGCCGGAGAAGGTACTCCAGGTAGAAGACAGCAACGCAAAACCTAGAGGTAGCAAACCTCAAATGTTAGAGGAACAGTAAGGAGTCCAGTATGGCTGGAGAGGAACAAGCGTAGAGAAGACAGTGACAGACAGTGACAGAAAAAACAAAGGCTGGATTGCAAAAGGTCTCATCATTCTTTGTGGGAGGTTTGGCTTTTATTTGGAGTGAGATGGGAACATCCTGTAGGATTTAAGATGGAAGAGCAACCCTTTCTGGTCAGGGTTTTAATGGGGGATCTGACTGATGTATCAAGAAGTCAATTACAGGAGTAAAGTCCTTCAGTAAGTGAGAAGAAACAGAATTCACTGTTAGGGTAGAATGAAGAGTTCACCCCCATAAACAGGAGGAAAGGCAGAGTGTTTACTCAAGGCATAGACAAGGTAGGTAGCTATGGTAAAATGAGCCTATGGAGCTTCTCTTTTGACTGATTTTATTCTTCTAATAAAATAAGATTAGCTGCAAGTGGAAATGGGAGAGTGGTAGGAGAAGAAAGGAAAAAAGTATGGAACAGTCAGTTGGAGAGTCAAAGGATGGACTATGAAGATACTAAGTTTGGCAGATAACATCAAGGATCAGTTGAGGGTAGTGACCATGAATTTAAAATGAGAGCAGTGAATACAGTTTCACTTTATTCAGAATTGGGATTTTGCTAGGAGAGGAAAATGAGGTATGAAAGGGTCAAAACAGTTGAGGGTGGATGCAAACTACCGGAACCAGGCCACGCAGCAGGAGGTGATTGGTAGGTGAGCAAGTGAAGCTTCATCTGTATTTATAGATACTCCCTATTGCTAGCATTACCGCCTGAGCTCAGAAAAACAAGCTCAGCATTCCCACTGATTCTGCACTATGGTGTCAACTAATTGGCACTTGCGAAAAAATATTTGCCTGTAACTGAACAACAACAATAAGGGCATTTGCCATCTGCCTGTGCTACTGGAGCTGCTGACCTTTGACACTCCTTGAAGGGAATTCAGGGTAGAGAATAAGGCCCTCTGTGCTCCACAAAAACTGGTGGGACAGGTCTTTAGATCAATATTTTCAGGAACTGATTTCATGATCCCAATCCTTGGATCTCCTCATATCTAGAAAAGCACTAAATCCCTTCATGGTGACAGCAGCTTCTGACTAGCAGAAAACCTTTTGTAAAATGAGTACTTGATTGCATTGAACTCCCCCTTCACCAAAATTTTATATATTGACCTTTCTTTCCTCACTGCTTCTTTGCAACAGTCTCCAGAGCTATCTGAGGTGCTGCCTCCTGGACTGCAGCCCTCACTTTACCCCAAATAAAACTTAACTCACAACTCTCACATTGTATATCTTTTTTGTCGACAATGGTGCTGACTAAAAAAACGATGAACAACTTGAGAGTCTAGTCTATAAACCATAGTCAAGTTTATGGTTTTTCCAGTAGTTATGTATGGACGTGAGAGTTTGACCATAAGAAAGAAGAATTGATGCTTTTTTGAATTGTGGTGATGGAGAAGACTCTTGATAGTCCCTTGGACTGTGAGGAGATCAAACCAGTACATCCTAAAGAAAATCAACTCTGAATATTCATTGGAAGGACTGATGCTGAAGTTAAAGCTCTAATGCTTCGGCCACCTGATGTGAAGAGCTGACTCACTGGAAAAGAGCCTGATGTTGGGAAAAATAGAAGGCAGAAGGAGAAGGGGATGAGAGAGGATGAGATGGTTGGATGGCATCACTGACTCAATGGACATAAGTTTTGGCAAGCTCTGGGAGACAGTGAAGGACAGGAAGTCTGGAAGCCTGTAGTCCATGAGGTCTCAAAGAATCAGACATGACTTAATGACTGAACAACAAAAGAAGGAAAGAGAAGGAATGAAGAAGGTAAGGGGAAGTGAAACATGAAACGAACAATGAATTGGAGGTTTCAGAGAGATCCAAACATTTTTGGAGTTAAAGATCTAGAAAAATGAAGTAGAATGAGAGGACAACTTGTCAAAGTGTGGGATGTTCAACACTGAAGGACTCAAGGAGTTGCAATAATTTCACAATGGCAGATTCAGGGTGTGGCCATGGGCATGGTGGCTGGTTACGAAAGGAGGATGGAAATGACCATGGGAAGAGAGGAGGTAAAGGAGCTTAGACACCACAACACTGAAACTATGATCTAAGTGCATATGGAAATGAGAAGTAAATATGACAGGAAGAGATGAGTTGGAGAAGGTAACAGGGAACAAAGGTTTGAAACCTTAGGGAATTAATGGAATAAACCTGAGATTTCCAGATGGCTGCAAGACTAAATATTAAATGGTAGTTATTGATATGATCTTGTACTAAAACATGACATACCAATAAACACACACATACACCTCAGGGAAAAGAGAAGAACATGAAAGATACCTCCTCCCCTTCAGCTCACTTTCAGGATGTTTGTGTTTATATATAATTTTTATATTAAAAAAGAAATGAATGCAAAAATAAGATCTTCTGTAATCATATAGAAACAAAAATACATATAAAATATTTTTTTAAATAGAAAAACCTATAAATAATTACAATAGCTTAGTTTCTGGCAGACACTTAGAATTTTACACCTGCTTACACATTTAATTCTCATGACAGTTCTATGAGGTAAGTACCAGAATCATCTGCATCTCTAATAGATGTGAAAGTGAAGCACAGAGGTAAGGTAAATCAACTATATATTAAGTGACAGAATCAAGACTCACACCCAGGCAGTCTTTGGCCACCTGATGTGAAGAGCTGACTCACTGGAAAAGAGCCTGATGTTGGGAAAAATAGAAGGCAGAAGGAGAAGGGGATGAGAGAGGATGAGATGGTTGGATGGCATCACTGACTCAATGGACATAAGTTTTGGCAAGCTCTGGGAGACAGTGAAGGACAGGAAGTCTGGAAGCCTGTAGTCCATGAGGTCTCAAAGAATCAGACATGACTTAATGACTGAACAACAAAAGAAGGAAAGAGAAGGAATGAAGAAGGTAAGGGGAAGTGAAACATGAAACGAACAATGAATTGGAGGTTTCAGAGAGATCCAAACATTTTTGGAGTTAAAGATCTAGAAAAATGAAGTAGAATGAGAGGACAACTTGTCAAAGTGTGGGATGTTCAACACTGAAGGACTCAAGGAGTTGCAATAATTTCACAATGGCAGATTCCAGGGTGTGGCCATGGGCATGGTGGCTGGTTACGAAAGGAGGATGGAAATGACCATGGGAAGAGAGGAGGTAAAGGAGCTTAGACACCACAACACTGAAACTATGATCTAAGTGCATATGGAAATGAGAAGTAAATATGACAGGAAGAGATGAGTTGGAGAAGGTAACAGGGAACAAAGGTTTGAAACCTTAGGGAATTAATGGGAATAAACCTGAGATTTCCAGATGGCTGCAAGACTAAATATTAAATGGTAGTTATTGATATGATCTTGTACTAAAACATGACATACCAATAAACACACACATACACCTCAGGGAAAAGAGAAGAACATGAAAGATACCTCCTCCCCTTCAGCTCACTTTCAGGATGTTTGTGTTTATATATAATTTTTATATTAAAAAAGAAATGAATGCAAAAATAAGATCTTCTGTAATCATATAGAAACAAAAATACATATAAAATATTTTTTTAAATAGAAAAACCTATAAATAATTACAATAGCTTAGTTTCTGGCAGACACTTAGAATTTTACACCTGCTTACACATTTAATTCTCATGACAGTTCTATGAGGTAAGTACCAGAATCATCTGCATCTCTAATAGATGTGAAAGTGAAGCACAGAGAGGTAAGGTAAATCAACTATATATTAAGTGACAGAATCAAGACTCACACCCAGGCAGTCTGTTCCAGAGTTCAAACTCTTAATCATCACATTATATGATGTTTTGAGAAAATAATTCATAATGTACAAATTAGGCTTTTGCCAGGATGTAAAAAAGATACATTATTAAGAATTCTTACTAATTCTATTATACATTATTAAGAATACCTAATACAATTTTCACCATTTCAACAGATAAAAGGAAGAAAATCACATATCAACTCTATAGCTGCTTAAATGCTTTGGGGGAAAATAAAATATAAATTCTTAAATACATTTTAAATTGTATAAAACACACTTTTTTTTTTTTTAAAGATTTATTTATTTATTTATTTTTGGGCGGGGGTCGGGTTGGGGAGGGAGGGGAGCGGGCGGGCCACTTCTATTGGTCTTTCAATTCTCTGTTTTCATCCGTCTTTGTTCTTTGGCTCCTGAGGCCCTCCCATTGAGGTGGCGTCTGTTGTCGCAGAGCGCCGGCTCTGGGCGCATGCGCTCCAGAGCTCCGGCTCGGTGATTGGACACATCAGTCCAGTCGCTCCGCGGCATGTGGGATCTTCCCAGGCCAGGGATCGAACCGGCGCTCCTTGCACTGCAAGGCGGTGTTCTTATCCACTGGACCACCAGGGGAAGCCCTAAAACACACTTTTAAAGAATGGGGTAACTGGACACTTCTTCAATAGGATTTTAATCACATCAAACCAAAACACAAGAGCAAGCTTAATGGAGAAACACAAAAATCATTCCCATTAAAAGCAAACATGGGGATTCCTTGGTGGTCCAGTGGGTAAGGACACCGCTTTACAGTGCAAGGGGCACTGGTTCGATCCCTGGCCTTGGAAGAGCCCACGTGCCGCCAAGCGGCTGGACCGATGTGTCCAACTACCGAGCCAGCACTCTGAAGCGCGTGCGCCCAGAGCCGGTGCTCTGTGACGAGAGAGGCCACTGCATTGGGAGGTCCATGCAGGCCAAAAGAACAAAGATGGAAATAAATGAAAGACCAATAGATATGGCCAAGAAAAGAAGAAAAAAAAAAGGCAAACATGAAGGAAAAATGTCCACCTTTAAAGTTGACTAATTTTACTCTGAATGTAGCCAATGAAATGAGGCTAAGTGAGTAAATCCAAGTATAAGCATCTAAAAGGAGAAAGAAAAATATTATTTGTTTATGGCAATATGATACACATAAAATATACAAGGGAATCAACGGAAAGCTATTAAAATCTTCCCTTTTTAAAACAGCACAGTAAGGAGAACAGTTTTCTCATTGTCTTTCATGTAATGTCAGTCTTCAAAGCAATAAGAACATGTAAAAATAATGCAAACTTCATCTTAATGAAATTTTGAAATATCTATAATCCCAAAGCACAGCATAAGAGAAAAGGCTTTCAAATAGAGTCAAGGTCAAAAAAAAATATGAGGAGACAATGAGACTCTCGTGATCAAAGATCTCAGGGCAGGGATAAACCACAATTCTAAGAGGCCACCACCAAAGAGAACGACAATCAACTGATTACAGAAACAAGTACAAAGGCTGACAGAGGAAGCTGCTCTGAACTCAGTGTGACAAGTTTTGAAAAGCAGGGAGAGCGGGACTAACTAAGTCTGGTAAAACCCACCACAATACTGTAGTTATCCTCCAATTAAAAAAATAAGTTTTTTTTAAGTTAGTTATTTGGCTGTGCTGGGTCTTCGTTGTGGCATGTGGGATCTAGTTCCCCGACCAGGGATCGACCCGGGCCCCTTGTATTGGGAACACAGGGTCTTAACCCCTGGGCCACCAGGGAAGTCCCAATTAATTGTTTTTAAAAAAAGAAAAAAGAAACAAGCAGGCAAGCCTCTTTGTAGAGTGGACGAGAGAAGTGTCATGTGCGTAGTTCCCCAATGCTAGTATCACTCTACTGAGGAGAAGAAAAGACCTAAGAATTCCTTCACACACAAAACTTTGAATTGTAGAAGTCTTGCTTGCTAGCCTGGAGTGTGGTCTTGACCCCTCCTTTACATCAATGTCTTGCAATTAGGAAATACAGGAAGATTTTACAGAAAGGTAAATAATAATCTTTTTTAAATGGCTACACTGAAAAACCTAATCCATGAACTCTTTAAGCAATCAACTTCTAGGGATTTATCTTATAGCTATAGGCCCATAAATAACAAACTAATATATCAACAGGTATTTTCAGAGCAGGCCACAGCTTAAATGGCAAACAATGATTAAATAATTTATGAAACCTCCCTATAATGGATGAGTAATTGCCATATACTTTTAGGAGGAAACATTTTGAAGTGAAACGTTCTGTGTACAGTGACTTGGTTTATATATACGGCTGTGTATACATGCATATGTGGATATATGTACACACATTTAAATATTGTACACTGGGCTGGCCAGAAAGTACATTAGGGTTTTTCCATGAGATATAAAGGCTAAATCCAGACAAGCCAATATATTAATATATATTTCTTTTGTTTACTAGAATATACCTGGAAGCATATACAACAAAACACTGACTAAAATATTTGTGTCTGGAGAAGAAAATTGAGAAATGGGCCTAGGGGTCAAGGGACTAGTTACTCATATTACCACTAGACAAAACTGTAACTTTGTGCTGCTTATATGTATTTCATATTTAAAGACAAAAAAGATTTTGAAACTAATTTTGAAACTAACAGAAATCATAGAAGGGTTTCATAATGTGACTAGTTACAAAATTAATATAAGAAGTAAGTCACAAGCCCTAGCCATCTCTGAAGGTGAAACCTAACATGCCAACACCTTGATCATGGACTTTTAGCTTCTGAACTGTGAGAAAATGCACTTCTATTGTTAAAGTCACTCGGTTTTTTGTCATGGCAGCTCTAGCAAACTAATGCAGGCTGTAAGAGGAAGAATGAGTGTGGATGGCAAATCAAAATTAGAATCTATATTTATGGACAGTCTTATCCCCTTCACAATGGAAGGATACAATATATCAACCTTTGAACTATGACCAGCTAGTTCAGTTCTATTTATGTAACCAAGATTGGTTATTCCTGCTATAATACTGGTTAATCTATGATGGCATGTACTATGTCTGCTTAGGTGAAAGATACTCCATGTTGTTGGGATTATACTTATCCTCTAATCTAATCAGTATTGATACTTTTCATGTGAGATCACTGAATTAGGTAACAAAAACACATATGGGGGGCTTCCCCGGTAGTCCCGTGGGTAGAGAGTCTGCCTTGCAGTGCAAGGGGCACTGGTTTGATCCCTGGCCTGGGAAGATCCCTTGTGCTATGGAGCGGCTGGAGCGGTGTGTCCAATTATGAGCCGGTGCTCTGCAACAACAGAGGCCACTATGATGGGAGGCCCACAAAGGCCAAAGAATAAAGATGGATGAAAATAAATGGATAAAAAATTAATAAAAGAGGCCAAACAATTGTTTAAAAAGATTTAAAAAAAAACAAAATATTAACACACATTTTTAACATCCCTAGAAATTCACAGTATTTTCTTGTTTCTTTTCCTATAAGGAAAGAGAGTCTCTTCTAAGATTCTATATGGATCACAAAATAGCATACTTCATTCTTGCTGGATAGTCAGGGACTTGGAAGGAACAAACTTGGTAGATTAAAGGCTAAAAAATATGTTAACAAACAGATATGCAGATGAACATCAAGAAAAATGTCCAGAGCCCTAGAAACTTCTTTTCTAATATGAATGTTCTGCTGGTTAGACTGCTCTCCTTTCTTCACACTGGGATTTCCATGCTCTAGTGTCCTTAAGAATAATTTCAAGGTGGGGCTATATAACATCCTAGACTTCAATTTTGAATGATGCTGGAATACTGCATAAACACATCGTGAACCAGGCTCAAAGGCTTATTTTTAATTCTCACTAAACAGGTAATATGAAAATCCTCATAAGACCACTAGTATCAGTTGGGTGACAGACATAATTATAGTCTAAGTAAGATTAGGCGTGTGAAAAATACACTTATGAAAGTTATTTGTGTCCTCAGGGTCTACAATTTTCATTTGACAACAAAATACTCCTTGGTGTGACCAAGATTATGTTTAGTTGCCTCAGATAAAATCCAATCAGTGATGGGTACATGGATGTCATGATCACATTTTTTTTAAAAAATCTGGTTTTCAATGTTTACCAGTAGCTAACAGAGGCTCATCAACTGTTTCTCAAAAGTTGTTTTTGAGAATTAGTATGACTTTGCTCTAATCTAATCAGTATTGATACTTTTCATGTGAGATCACTGAATTAGGTAAAAAAAACACATATGGGGGCTTCCCGGTAGTCCCGTGGGTAGAGAGTCTGCCTTGCAGTGCAAGGCACTGGTTTGATCCCTGGCCTGGGAAGATCCCTTGTGCTATGGAGCGGCTGGAGCGGTGTGTCCAATTATGAGCCGGTGCTCTGCAACAACAGAGGCCACTATGATGGGAGGCCCACAAAGGCCAAAGAATAAAGATGGATGAAAATAAATGGATAAAAAATTAATAAAAGAGGCCAAACAATTGTTTAAAAAGATTTAAAAAAAAACAAAATATTAACACACATTTTTAACATCCCTAGAAATTCACAGTATTTTCTTGTTTCTTTTCCTATAAGGAAAGAGAGTCTCTTCTAAGATTCTATATGGATCACAAAATAGCATACTTCATTCTTGCTGGATAGTCAGGGACTTGGAAGGAACAAACTTGGTAGATTAAAGGCTAAAAAATATGTTAACAAACAGATATGCAGATGAACATCAAGAAAAATGTCCAGAGCCCTAGAAACTTCTTTTCTAATATGAATGTTCTGCTGGTTAGACTGCTCTCCTTTCTTCACACTGGGATTTCCATGCTCTAGTGTCCTTAAGAATAATTTCAAGGTGGGGCTATATAACATCCTAGACTTCAATTTTGAATGATGCTGGAATACTGCATAAACACATCGTGAACCAGGCTCAAAGGCTTATTTTTAATTCTCACTAAACAGGTAATATGAAAATCCTCATAAGACCACTAGTATCAGTTGGGTGACAGACATAATTATAGTCTAAGTAAGATTAGGCGTGTGAAAAATACACTTATGAAAGTTATTTGTGTCCTCAGGGTCTACAATTTTCATTTGACAACAAAATACTCCTTGGTGTGACCAAGATTATGTTTAGTTGCCTCAGATAAAATCCAATCAGTGATGGGTACATGGATGTCATGATCACATTTTTTTTAAAAAATCTGGTTTTCAATGTTTACCAGTAGCTAACAGAGGCTCATCAACTGTTTCTCAAAAGTTGTTTTGAAGAATTAGTATGACTTTGCTCTAAAATCTTAATGGTTTCCAATACAGTATGACCTATTTGAGTTTCTCATAGGTTTCACAGAACATGCAAATATGCAAGTGATATTTTAACCATATTTGGATATCTCGTGTCATAATGGCAACTGGAAACAACTTTCTTTTTTCTAGTTCCCCCATCCTCAAGATTTGACAGCATAAAAATGCAGTGTTACCTCCAAAGAATGAAGAGGCTTATTCATTGTTATACATCTTTCTTAGGGTCATAAGGTCCTTCTGTACCAGGAAGGCGATTGTCCTGACATAACTTTGGATTAGTGGATTCCTGGAAATTTTGCTCTGTTTTCTTGAGATTTATTTTCCACATACTTATACACTTTCCCCAAGGCATTCAAAGAAGCTGCTAGCGTTTCTTTTCCTCTGTCTTCTCAGTAAGATATTAATAGTGTAACCGGCCAACACGGGTATCCTCTAGGATGGAAAAGGCAGTTAAGATTCCTCTGAACTACACATAAAGAGAAAAAGTACCATTAGCAGTTTTGATTTGCTTTAGTAAGGAGATCACAGCTTAAACTGCAGCTTCAAAACCTCTATTTGATTAAGTTTACCAACATCCAATACTATTCTCCAAGACTTATTAGACTACTTACTGGTGAAATCAGAGAATTAAATAGTGCTATTATATGCATCAATAGGCTTAAATCTTTCAGGTCATTCATAGTGGCAAATAACTCTGCAGTTTCCCTAAGGGAATACACAGTTTAATAGGTAGCCCTTACTTGGCTCAGTAGTCAGCAAGCCAAAATGGAATTCTACCATTTGTTGAGGGTATATATCCAAAATAAACAGAGAAGCAAAGGAAACTATAATATGCACTTGTCATCCTGTGGTCAAATATGTGCATACTCAGCTGAGAATTCCACTTATCATCTGACCCATACGGCCTCATCTTGACTCATACAATGAGTGCCGTAGGTCCTCACTGTCCATATAGAATTTTCCCAACAAGTCATACTAATCAGACTGCATGAACAAGAAGTAGCTCATAGGTTTCATCAGAACATGCAAAAGTTGTTTTGAAGAATTAGTATGACTTTGCTCTAAAATCTTAATGGTTTCCAATACAGTATGACCTATTTGAGTTTCTCATAGGTTTCACAGAACATGCAAATATGCAAGTGATATTTTAACCATATTTGGATATCTCGTGTCATAATGGCAACTGGAAACAACTTTCTTTTTTCTAGTTCCCCCATCCTCAAGATTTGACAGCATAAAAATGCAGTGTTACCTCCAAAGAATGAAGAGGCTTATTCATTGTTATACATCTTTCTTAGGGTCATAAGGTCCTTCTGTACCAGGAAGGCGATTGTCCTGACATAACTTTGGATTAGTGGATTCCTGGAAATTTTGCTCTGTTTTCTTGAGATTTATTTTCCACATACTTATACACTTTCCCCAAGGCATTCAAAGAAGCTGCTAGCGTTTCTTTTCCTCTGTCTTCTCAGTAAGATATTAATAGTGTAACCGGCCAACACGGGTATCCTCTAGGATGGAAAAGGCAGTTAAGATTCCTCTGAACTACACATAAAGAGAAAAAGTACCATTAGCAGTTTTGATTTGCTTTAGTAAGGAGATCACAGCTTAAACTGCAGCTTCAAAACCTCTATTTGATTAAGTTTACCAACATCCAATACTATTCTCCAAGACTTATTAGACTACTTACTGGTGAAATCAGAGAATTAAATAGTGCTATTATATGCATCAATAGGCTTAAATCTTTCAGGTCATTCATAGTGGCAAATAACTCTGCAGTTTCCCTAAGGGAATACACAGTTTAATAGGTAGCCCTTACTTGGCTCAGTAGTCAGCAAGCCAAAATGGAATTCTACCATTTGTTGAGGGTATATATCCAAAATAAACAGAGAAGCAAAGGAAACTATAATATGCACTTGTCATCCTGTGGTCAAATATGTGCATACTCAGCTGAGAATTCCACTTATCATCTGACCCATACGGCCTCATCTTGACTCATACAATGAGTGCCGTAGGTCCTCACTGTCCATATAGAATCCAAGAAATTTATTCATCATATCTATGATGTCATACTAATCAGACTGCATGAACAAGAAGTAGCTGGCTGATTGGAAACCTTGATTTTTATCACACTCTTTAAAGAGGAGAAGCACTGTTCAAGAATTTTAAGAAGCTGAACCTATTGCTGATTTGTGTTGATGTCTGGCAGTAGACAGCAGAGCTCTGTAAAGCTATTATCCTTCAATCAAAAAATAAATTAAAAAAAATTAGATGCCCAGTGGTCAGGAGCATTCATCTGCTGTCATAAGTATATTTCATCTGCTACAGGCTGGACTGTGTCCCCCACACCAATCCATATACCGAAACTCAAACCCTCAGGACTTTAGAATATGACTGTATTTGGTGTTAGACTCTTAGAAGGGGTAATTAAGTTAAAATGGGGCCATTAGGGTAGGCCTTAAGCCAATCTGGCAGGTATCCTAGTAAGAGGAGGAAATCTGGACACGGATACGCAGAGAAGCAGCAGGGGTGTGTATGCACAAAGGAAAGACCACATGAAGACACAGCAAGAAGGCAGCCATCTGCAGGTCAAGGAGAGAGGACTTTGGGAAAAACAAACCAACCAACCTTCTGACACATCTGCCTTTTAACCTCTACAAGTATGAGAAAATAAATTTCTATTGCTGATGCCATTCAGTCTGTGGTATTGCATTACAGCAGCCCAAGCAAGCACACACACTATCCAAACTCAAGAACAAATTACTGCAACGCGCATCCTCCATATGCAAGGAAATACAATGCCTGATAGGCCTTTTCATGTTATTTTTTTTGTTTGTTTGTTTTTTTTTTAACTTTTATTTTACTTTTAACTTTTACAGAGTTTTGTTGTTTACAGATATGTATGTTCCCAGATTAGTCATATGCATATCCCCACCATCCCGCCCCTCCAGACCATCACACAGCACCCCTGCAGGATCTGCTTTTCTCATAGAGCATGACTATAGCTATTTTCTTCACATATGATAGTACAGGTCTTCATGCTATTTCCTTTATGCCTCCCACCCACTGTTCCTTCCCCACAATGTTCATATGTCCACTGTCCATGTCTGTTTCTCCATCGCTTCACTGCATGTGCCATCATCACCATTCATTTTCTTTTAATAGCAATAGTCTACACCTGGGAAAACTGGGCCAATCCATGTGCCAGGTAACCCTAAAGTCAGCTAGTTTTTAGCTGGGCTCAGAACAGGTAAAGGGTCTATATCAGGTCCAAGCTGTGATGCAAGTGCATCTACCAGTTGGGATTTATGATCTGGCAGACTTAGGGTGTTAAGAGATATTAGCGATGGCAAAATGCTGCCATGTAGAATTTGCTGAAAAACCCAGAGTGAGAATCACAAAATGGAGGCTCAGAGATTCTGGAACAACATGAGAATTTAGTTGCATGAGATTCCACATAAAAATTGTGCCCAATCAGAAGATTTACTTTATAGTAAAGGAGCAGGAATGATCCCCTTCCAAAAGCTGCTGGCTTCCTAAACAGTGGAACAGCTCATAAAGACACAAATTAAATGCCAATGCCAAGTGACTCTATATAAGATGCTACCCCTGAGACACAGTTTATAACTTGAATCAAATCCATTTATATGATACCAGTCATCTGTAGGAAGAAATATATGGGTCTGAAAACCAAGGAGTTCTTATCATCAGTTGTAGAAACTCAACTGTAAAATTTGTACAGTCTGGTCCCTGCAACTCTGAGTTTTTCACGTTTAGAGGCCCTCCGTTCCAAATTATGAACATTTCTGCTTGGGAACACAGCAAGAGTACTTGGTACTTCCTTTCCCCATTGTAATAATAGATGCAGTAATCTAGGCCTGAGAAGGGAATGGTGTCAAAGAGCTGAAACTTCTCACAAACCATGATTTGCATCATGCCACCAGGTATGTCATCAATACTAGTAGAGTTTCAGAGCGAGAGGAATCTAGAATGGAGGGTGGAAGAGGAAACAGTAAGTATCAGTTGTGACCTTAAGACAGCTGAGACATTGGTAGCTGTTCATCCCACCAAGCCTCTTCTAAGCTTCCTCTAGGAAGAGAGGCCCACCAGAATCCTGGAGGAGCTGCATGTGGGACATACAGGAAGTGAACCCAAGCAGCACAAGGGGTGGACTCTGATGGTAATGACTGGGATACTCCTAGATCCTTCTTTTGAGGAAGGACTTGTTGATGCAACTACTATATAAGCCAACATCCCTCAGTTGCCCCACCTTTCTGAGATTCCTAAGCTGCAGAGAGCTGCCTCACTTATGCCCCTTTCCAGGATAGCCCATGTTCCATGAGTGATTAGGGCAGAAGTAAAGCAGTCTGGTCATCTTGGCACAACTTGCTATTCTAAGTCTAGAACGTCTCATGAAGTTGGCTAAGATTGGGCTACATCACAGCTGGACTTTCTCTTTGCCCAGTCTTGCTTCCTTCTGCTCCCTTTTGCAGGTATTGATCCAAAAGTCACTATAACAAACATTCTGTATATCTATCTCAAAATGGGCCTTTGGAGAACCCAAAGGTCAATAATTGCCTAATAATTGTGAAGGAAAGGGCATTTAGGGAAAATATTAAGGGATAAAATAAGTCTCTTCAGGCACGTAACTATGCTTCTAAGAAATTCTGAGTATTTTTGGAGCCATTTCTATTATATCCAACCATGTATCACCATTATAATTATTAGGATCTTACACTTTCCTAATCACTGTGATAGCTTTGTCAGTTAAGTGGTCCTGGCAAAGACTGCATCCATCTTTTTGTGTTTGGTTTATAGCAATCTTTGCCCTAATATATTAAAAAAATAAAGGAGTTCAGCAAAGGAATCTGGTAACAGTCCTGGACTGTGTTATATGTCTGAGGGAAGATATTGAGATGTGCGATCTGATTCTGTCATAAAAATTAATCTTAGCCCATCCCATTTAAATTTGTTCCTAGTAGCAATTACCTGACCTCCCAGAGCTGCACTTTCAGTGGGCTTATTCCTCAAGATACCTCAAGTATATTTCATTAGGTTCCATACTCCATGACATAGTCTGCTAGTTTACCATTCTTGAATCTGAATGAGCACCTTACTGACTTGCATTTAATCACAGCACAAAAACTATTGCAGATATATTTTCTTGGGAGTCTGTTTCCTGGAGATATGATACTAAGCTATAAACATTAATTCTGGATAATTTAAAGAGAACAGAAGAAATTTATTGGAAAATGGGAGTAATTCACATACTTAGAAGAGGGGTAGAACAAATAAGCCTCATGAAAGACAAAATCCAGAGCAGTTCTGAAAGATGTCAGTAACAGGAATTCATAAATTGTCTTGAAATACTTCCAAAGAACCTCCCCTAGTGATTCTGAATTAGCGAATCTCGGATATGACTTAAAGATTCATGTTTTTTTCATAAGGATCTACTGAGAGTATTGCCCACAGCAACTTAGTCTTAACCATCTCTGTTCCTTTGTGTTTATAACCAAGTTTAGAGATTCCAAACTACACACTAACGATTCTATACAAAAAAAGGAAATCATCCCCAAATAAAAAGATTGTTTACAGAATTGGAGAAAAAAATTTGCAAATTATGTTTATGGTAAGGGGTAAATACATAAGATAGATAAAGAACTCATGCAATCCAGTAGCAAAAAAACAATATAATTAAGAAATGGGAGACTTCCTTTATCCATTCCTCCATAAATGGACATCAACGGACAATAGACATTGAAAGACAATGGACAATGGAACAGGCTGTTCCCATGTCTTGGCTCTTGTAAATAGTGCTGCTATGAACACTGGGTTGCATGTATCTTTTTGAATTATGGATTTCTCCAGATGCCCAGGAATGGCACCACTGAATAACTGAGTAGCTCCTGAACCAGTTCATATTCCCACAAACAGTGTTGGAGGGTTTCCTTTTTTCACACCCTCTCCAGCAGTTATTGTTTATAGAATTTTTGATGATAGCCATTTTGATGGGTGTGAGGTGGAATCTCATTGTAGTTTTGATTTTCATTTCTCTAATAATTAGTGATGCTGAGAATCTTTTCATGTGTTTGTTGCCCAACTGTATATCTTCTTTGGAGAAATGTCTATTTAGGTTTCTGCCCATTTTTCAATTATTTTTTTGTTGTTGTTGTTGTTGTTGAGTTGTATGAGGTGTTTGTATACTTCAGAAATTAAGCCCTTGTCGGTTGCTTCATTGCAAATATTTTCTTCCATTCTGTGGACATGGAAGCAACCTAAATGCCCACCAAAGGAGAAGTGGACAAGAAGATATAGTGTGTGTATGCGTATATATATATATATATATATATATAAAATATATAAATGGAATATTACTCAGCCATGAAAAGAACAAAAATGTCATTTGCAGTGAGAGAGACTGACCTAGAGATTGGCATTCTGAGTGAAGTCAGACAGAAAGAGATATCATATAACACTGCTTATATGTGACATCTAAAAAATGTTACAAATGAACCTATTTACAAATCAGAAATAGAGTTGCAGATGTAGAAAATAAACTTCTGGTTACTAGGGGGGGATTTGGGGGAGAGGTAAGTTTGGAGACTGGTATTGATATATACACACTACTATATACAAGATAGATAACTAATAAGGACCTACTGTATAGCACAGGGAACTCTATTCATACTCTATAATGACCTACATGGGAAAAGAATCTAAAAAAGAGGGAATTATATTAATATAACTGATTCACTTTGAAGTATGGCATAAACTAACACAACATCGTAAATCAACTATACTCCAATAAAAATTTTAAAAAAAATTGGGCAGAGCATTTATTTCCCAAATAACACATACAAGATGACCAACAGGTACATGACAAGGTGTTCAGTATCACTAATCATTAGGGAAATGCAAATCAAACCATAGTGAAATATTATTTCACACCTGTTAAAATGACTAATATCAAATGGACAAGAAATAAAGTACTGGTTAGAATGTAGGGAAAAGGGAATACTTGTGTACTGTCAGTGTGAATATAAACTGGTACAGCTGTTATGGAAAACTATGGATTTGCCTTGAAGAATTAAAAACAGAACTGCCATATGATCCAACAAATCTGTTTCTGTGTATTTATCCAAAGGAAGTTAAAATATGGACTCAAAAAGGTATCTGTACCACCATGTTCATTGCAGCATAATTTACAATGGTCAGTAAATAGAAATGACATAAAAATTAATCAATGGATGAATAAAGAAAATGTGGCATATGCATACATATATATATATACATACACACACACACACACACACACATATAGACACATATATCTCCTTATGTTGAGCACTTATAAAAAAGAAAAAATGTGACTTCTAGATATATTGACACATCGACACATGTAGGGACAGCCATACAACATTAATTTTTTAAAAACTGAGGGACAATTTGCATAGGATCTTTACAAAACAAACACAATATAACACAGAAAGAACAGACCTATGAGTTTATGTTTGTATGTTTATGTATGTTCATATGTTTACGTGATTGTTTGTATGTTTATGTATGTTCATATGTTTACATGATTATTCTAGTAATCACACAAAACTTACCCTTCTCTGTCATGAAGATACCTTCGTTTTTTTGACTATATTAATGATGATTTTACTTATTGAGTAAAGCCAAATATCACCAAAAATGCAATTAAGAAAGCAAAAGTTACCTGAAATTTTACCATCTTGAGAAAAGCATTAACATTGTAGTAGTAACTAATCTGTTAGACACAGAGACATACATAATTTCCCCTAGATGGAAAAACTTTTTTTTAAAAAAAAAATCTATATTAGGCAATTAAAAGAAGTTTTTTAGGTGACTGGTATTTCCAGATGTAGAATTTTATCATAAGCAAGGGAGAACAGGAAACAAGAAAAGAGAGAAAGAGAAAAAGAGATAATTTCAGCTCTCAGTTTTCAATATTTATAAGAATCCTTTCTTATTTGAGCTATTATTGCATACCCTCTAGGATCTCCAAAATAATGTCAAATTATAATATTCTCAGCAGGGATTCCTGTCATGTTTTCTATTTTAATGGAACTGAATTTTGCATTTCACCTTTTAGGATGACAGCATTTTCTTGGGGATGACTTGTTTTTATTCTTTTGATTGGTTTATTTATATTTCTGATATTTTATAAGACTACCTGCTGAAAATTCTCATATTTTTCAATGATCTATGTAATCAATTTAGTGACTTATGTTTTTTCTTGATTGTATCAGCCAGTTTTCTCCAGAGAAACACTACCAGTAAGGACTGTGTATACATATACATGTACATTTATATGTGTGTGTGATCTGTTTGCTACAGATCATAAATCTGACCATTTTTCTTTCCAGGACACATGACCATTCAGGTTCACTGCTCACAGTTCTGCCCAGTGGGTGGACCTCCTGTCACTACGTCTTTCAGGGATGCCCGAGAAACAGGCTGTAGGGCTGCATCTGTCCACTTGCAGGTGCTGCTTGCGATATATACAGAACTAACCATAAACCAGGCTCTAGGCTTCCTTTCTATGTCGATTGACTGCAGGGAACTTCCTGTGAGGCCATAGGTATAGGCTGGGAGAATGTCGTGTAATAGGAGCAGGGATCACCTCTTCACGTAACTTACTTGTGCCTTCAGTGGTTGCTTGAGCCCAATTGTGTGGGTACATACCACGCGCACTTGATGATGGCCCAGTGGGCAGCTCTGGTTACCTGGTAACTTGGTGGCCAACAGTTAAGCACTTATTTTCTACTAAGGCCTAGTAGCAGGCCAAGATTTGTTTCTCAAAAGTAAAGCTGGGGCTTCCCTGGTGGTCCAGTGGGTAAGCACACTGCCTTGCAGTGCAAGGGGTGCTGGTTCGATCCCTGGCCTGGGAAGATCCCGTGTGCCACAGAGTGGCTGGACCAATGTGTCCAATTACCGAGCCAGCGCTCTGGAGTGCATGCGCCCTGAGCTGGTGCTCTGTGGTGAGAGAGGCCGCTGCGATGGGAGGTCACACAGGTCAAAAGAGCAAAGAAATAAATGAAAGACCAATAGAAGTGACCAAAATAAATAAATAAATAGGTGCCCTACTCCCATTTAAAAAAAAAAAAAAGTGAAGTTGTTTCCCACGGAGGATGGTAGGGCTTTCCTCAAGTATCCTAAGGGCCGGAATTGAGAGTCACCTAAAGGAGCCTTCTAGAGGCTCCAAAAAGCACCCCTATCTGGCACTGTGTCTCGGTGATCACATGACCCAAGCGGTGGAGTACTTTTGCACAGCAGCCTGGGCACGTGGCAGAGTTTTTCTGGTGTTGTTCCTGCTCCATTCATAGTACCTCTTTGGATCACTTGGTAAATGGACTGGAGTAACATGCCTGAATGAGAAACGTATTGCCTCCAAAATCCACTATGCATTGCGCCTTTTTGGGGTTGTTTTTTTGGTTGCAGGCATGGCCAAATGCAACAACTCATTGTTCACCCTAGAAGAGATAGCTCAACGTGTCCCACACCAATGGACTCCTAGAAATTTCACTGAGATAAAAGGTCTCTGAATTTTTACTGTATGTATTTTCCATTCTCTGATGCACAAACGTCTTACCAATAAATATAGTGTAGGTTCAATTCCTTGATCACTAGGTCCAATCAGCATGAAGGAAAAAAGGTGATAAAGATTCCTGCAAACTAAATTACAGCAGAGTCCTGGAGAAGTGCTATATTCCTAAGGTAAGAAATAAAGGTGTGCTGCTAATCCATTGCTTCTGGGGGTTCCTTATTGACAGGGATAGAGAAAAGGGCAATTACCAGATCAATAACTGCATACCAAGTACCGGGGGATGTGTTAATTCACTCAAGCAATGAAATTGCATCTGGGATAGGGGCTATAATTGGAGTTACCACCTGGTTAAGCTTGTGAAAATCCTCTGTCATTCTCCAAGATTCATCTATATTCCACACAGGCAACTAGGGACTTGAGTGGGGTTGTGATGGGAATCACCAACTCTATATCTTTCGAGTCCCTTTAACTCTGTTTGGGATCTTCACATTCTAGTATGCCACAAGTTATAGCCTCATCAGTGTCTCTAATGTAGTGGTGTTAGTTGCTCAGTTGTGTCCAACTCTTTGAGACCCCATGGACTGTGGCCTGTCAGGCTCCTCTGTCCATGGGATTCTCCAGGCAAGCACAGTGGAGTGGGTGGCCCTGCCTTCCTCCAGGGGATCTTCCCAACCCAGGAAATGAACCTACGTCTCCGGCACCGGTAGGTGGATCTTTTACTATCTGAGGTACAGGCAAGCCCCAGGTCTCTTTAACTCTGAAGTGCAGAAATATCCCAGTGCGAATTGAGAATATGTAATCTAAATAGTATGGTAATTCAGGAGGAGAAAATTGTTTTTACTTAAAATGATACTGCTTGAAATGTGTATCATTTTAGATAAAAATGAGGCAGAATCCCTACCTCATGTCTCACAAAAAATAAACTAAATGGATATAGAGATTAAAAACCAAGAAAAATATAAAAAATATTCAAAAGAAATATAGATTTGGGAGTTTTTAAAACAATACAGAAGTTTTAAACAGATAATAAGTGTATTTAGATTTTCTGCTAATTCCTTTGCTATTTTTCAATAGCTAAGCTGTGTCCAACTCTGCAACCCCATGGACTGCAGCACACCACACTTCTCTGTCCTTCAGTATCTCCCAGAGGTTGCTCAAATTCATGTTCATTGAGTCAGTGATGCCATCCAACCATCTCTTTCTATGTCACTGTTTCTCCTCCTGCCTTCAATCTTTCCCAGAATCAGGGTCTTTTCCAGTGAGTTGTCTCTTTGTATCACATGACCAAAGTATTGGAGCTTCAGCTTCAACATTGGTTCTTCCAATGAGCATTCAAGCTTGATTTCCTTTACACTTGACTGGTTTGATCTCCTTGTCGTCCAAGGGACTCTGAGTCTTTTGCAGCACCACAGTTCAAAGGCATCAATTCGTTGGGTGTTTAGCCTTCTTTATGGTCCAACTCTGAAATCCATACATGACTACTGGAAACACCATAGCTTTGACTATATGGACCTTTGTCAGCAAAGTGATGTTTCTGTTAATTCCTACTCTTATTAATCTTGTATTTCTTATTTAACAATGAAGGTGATTTTTCCAGTTAGTATAGATTTAGCTGAATCACATAATACTATGAAAACACCTATAATTAATTCCCTTCAAGATGCTTTATATATTAAATACTGATTTCCTATCTGATCTAAGGTATTCTTAGTGTGCTCTTTCTTGAATATTGAGTATTTTTTCAACTTTGTTTATTGTTTATTTTGAATATTAGTGAATTATCAGAGAATGTGGCATGGAAAGGATTTTACAATCCTTGTTAAGGTTTATTTTGTTGTTAAGTGATTATTTTTATAACTGTTCATGGACATATACAAATATGAGAAATTGTTTTCTCATGAAACAAGTTATGTTGAAAATGCATTCATATATATACACTGTACATATGTGTGCATAGATGTACTATATATAATTGTATTATAATATACAATATAGAGATCACAGTATATTCTGATTTTTCACCTGATAGATCTATTTGATTATGGAAAAAGCATACTCTGATGTTCAAGTAAAATTGCATTGTTTTCAAATCTCCTGACATTTGTAATGATTTTCTGCTTTAACTTCTATGTGATTTGATACATATTTCAATTGTCAGAGAAGCCCTTGGTGGCTCAGACAGTAAGGACTGCCTGCTGTGTTTAGTCCCTGGTTCTGAAAGATCCCCTGGAGAAGGGAATGGCAACCCACTCCAGTATTCTTGGCCTGGAAGATATTATGGACAGAGGAGCCTGGCGAGTTACAGTCCATGGGGTCACAAAAAGTCGGACATGACCGGGTGATTAACACTTCATTGTCAGAGCTTCCATTTAAGTATATACATGTATGTGTGTCTATGTGTGTGTGTGTGTGTGTGTATTTCTTGATGTGGCTTTCATTGTTTATTATAGCTAAAATTATACTTGGATCGAATATTTTTATATTTATTAATTTTTAATTCATCTCTTCATTTTAACCTTTATATTTTTCTTTGTTCTGTTTTATTGTTAAAGTTTGCATAACAGACACAAACAAAAAATTCCTAAGTATACAACTCAATGAATATTCACAAATTGAACACATCTGTTTAACCAGAACCTACATGAAGAAATAAAACGATGAATTGTTAGCACCCCAGATGCTTTCCCCTCAAGGAAAACTGCCTGCATTTGTAATATCACAGATTACTTATGCCTTTTTCACATCTAGTTCTGCAATTGATTAAAACTGATTATTGTATATGGTTTGAAATAAGAGTGTGCGTTTGTGTGTACATTTCCAATTTTCCTAGTACCATTTCTTGAAAGATAATCCTTTACCCCATTACATTGCAGTGACATCTTTCTCATAAATCAGTTGATTTTATGTGAGTCTGTTTCTGTACTCTCTATACTGTTTCACTGGTCTAGTTTTCTATTCTTACATCAACATCACCCTATCTTATTTTCCTTAATATAATCAGAGGACTTAATATCTGATAATGTAAGTCCTTTTGTTTTTTTCTTTTTATTATTTTTTCTTCATAATTGCATGAAATATTCTTGAACATTTTCCCATGTAAATTAACAATCAACTTGTCAGTTTCCATAAATTACCAGTTTTACACCTTTTCTGAGGCATTATATGTTAACAATATCATTAAATCATTTTGAATTTACAGTTACATGAGTTTTCTTAAGTGTATGTAGGTTATACCATTACAATAACCTAGTTTTAGAAACTTCAATTGTCCCAAAAGTTCCCTCCTGCACATTTGCAATTAATCCCCACCCTTATTTTGGCTCCAGGCAACCACTAACCTGCTTCAAATCACTACAGCTTTGCATTTTATAAAAATTACTATAAATGAAGAGAACAAAAGTCTTCACAACTCCTCTTCATTTGGACTCAGCAGAACCCAAGGGCCTGTTTGCACCATCTTGGCCACTTGCTCGCTTAATCCAGGAGCTGCTCCACTCAGGATAATCAGATCAATGTTCAGAGAAAAAGGCAGCAGAGACATGCATTTAGGCAGCTATTGTCCCCACATATATATTTTTTAATTTAAAAAAATCTAGGAAAAAAGACTCCATGGTATATAAATCTGTACAACTATCTATACAATGATTTAAGGCAGATTAATAACTATTATAAATATAAAATAAGTCTCTAGATGAAATTTTAATTAAGAATAGCTAACAGGATACCCAAAGTTATTGAGCTAAATGCTTTCTGCTAAATCCATTGACAAATGGATCTAGAGCACCCACCCATCTAGCTAACTTCATCAAGATTAATTTGAAGTATCTCTTTTGGGGGAGATTTTTCTAATGTAACCATGATGAGCTGGTGTGTTTTCTTAACACACACTGCCATTTCTCTCATACACCATTACATTGTTTTACTCTCCATATATGCATATACCCTCGTCCTCTATTTCAGTATGTTTTTAACCTCAGATATGTATTGAAATCACATGGGAGCCATTAAAAAAATAATAGCTAAGTCTCACCACAAAAGAACCTAATTTTCTTCATCTAAGGTGTGTGTAACTAAGACATCAGAATTTTGCCAGTTTTCTAAAGTGATTTAAATTTGCCATCAGAGCTTGAGATTTTCAGTTCAGGAAAAAAAAACACTAGTTCTCCAGCCTGAAGAGGCATGAGAATCGCCCAGGGAACTTGGAAAAATTGAGTCTTGGATTCTGTCTCAGACCAATTAAACCAGAATCTCTGTGGGTAGGGAAAAGGTACTGCTGTATTTTGTTGTTGTTGTTTCTGTTTCTCAGCCTCTCAGGTCAATGTAATGTTTGTTTAGGATTGAGAACCAGTGATCTACCATTTTGTATATTGTTAAAAACCAAATTTCTGAAACCCACCGCAGACAAGTGAATCAGAAATTTCAGAGTGTTACCCAGTAATCTATGTTCTGACCATCTCCATAATTAATACAGACATATCTCTAAATTTTATGAACTGCGAAGGTCATTCAACTTTGAAAATATTTTGGCAACACCTGGAGTGTTTTAAAAAATAGTGATGGGCTTCCCGTGGTGGTCCAGTGGGTAAGGACACCGCCCTGCAGTGCAAGAGGCGCTGGTTCGATCCCTGGCCTGGGAAGATCCCACGTACTGCGGAGCAGCTGCACTGATGTGTCCAATCACCGAGCCGGAGCTCTGGAGTGCATGCGCCCAGAGCCGGTGCTCTGCGACAACAGAGGCCACCGCCATGGGAGGCCCGCAGGAGCCAAAGAACAAAGACGGATGAAGATAGAGGAATGAAAAACCAATAGAAGTGGCCTGCCTGCTCCCCTCCCTCCCCAACCTGACCCCCGCCCAAAATAAATAAATAAATCTTTAAAAAAAAAAAAATAGTGATGCCTGATAACTTCCTCATAAGCAGTTTGATTTAATTGTCTTGGACTATGATCTTGACATAGGGATTTTTATAATGCACTCCAGATGATTTTACCATGTCACCAAGATTGAATAATTTCCTTCTTCATGAACTCCTTGAGAATGGAGATCAAGACATGACTCGCTTGTTGGTTCTGAATTTTGCACAGGAGGAAACTTGAAAATGAGGAGGGACTTGAAACTGGACATGGGGAAGGGGAAGAGATGAACCATACTAAAAAAGAGGAAGGTATTTGGATTTTTCTGTAAAGAATGCAGGCTAGGGCTTCCCTGGTGGTCCAGTGGGCAAGGACACCGCCTGGCAGTGCAAGGGGCGCCGGTTGGATCCCTGGCCTGGGAAGATTCCGTATGCTGTGGAGCAGCTTGACCGATGTGTCCAATTACCGAGCCAGAGCTCTGGAGTGCATGAGCCCAGAGCCGGTGCTCTGCGACAACAGAGGCTACTGCGATGGGAGGCCCGCAGGAGCCAAAGAACAAAGACGGATGAAGATAGAGGAATGAAAAACCAATAGAAGTGGCCTGCCTGCTCCCCTCCCTCCCCAACCTGACCCCCGCCCAAAATAAATAAATAAATCTTTAAAAAAAAAAAAATAGTGATGCCTGATAACTTCCTCATAAGCAGTTTGATTTAATTGTCTTGGACTATGATCTTGACATAGGGATTTTTATAATGCACTCCAGATGATTTTACCATGTCACCAAGATTGAATAATTTCCTTCTTCATGAACTCCTTGAGAATGGAGATCAAGACATGACTCGCTTGTTGGTTCTGAATTTTGCACAGGAGGAAACTTGAAAATGAGGAGGGACTTGAAACTGGACATGGGGAAGGGGAAGAGATGAACCATACTAAAAAAGAGGAAGGTATTTGGATTTTTCTGTAAAGAATGCAGGCTAGGGCTTCCCTGGTGGTCCAGTGGGCAAGGACACCGCCTGGCAGTGCAAGGGGCGCCGGTTGGATCCCTGGCCTGGGAAGATTCCGTATGCTGTGGAGCAGCTTGACCGATGTGTCCAATTACCGAGCCAGAGCTCTGGAGTGCATGAGCCCAGAGCCGGTGCTCTGCGACAACAGAGGCTACTGCGATGGGAGGCCCATGCGGGCCAAAGAACAAAGATGGATGAAAATAGATAAATGAAAGACCAATAGAAGTGGACTGCCTGTCCCCTCCCTCCCCCCACCAAAAGAATGCAGGTTAGCTTCATAGTATTCAGTAGTCATCCAGAGATTCCCTCTTTGTATTAACTGAGATTTTCATCATTTTGCTTTCTAAAAATAAAACATACTGGTTCTAGAAAGACCATCTTTGGATAACAGGATATATTATGCTACTCCTTAGAAATAATCAAAATAGAAAATATATTCAAATGTGCAACTATCTTTCAAGTTTAAAAAATATATCCAGCTGATCATAACTGGAAACCATACAGCACCAAGTGAATCTGTTAGGAAAGTAAGAAATTTAAAATACATTCACTCCAGGAAAAGATCAGTCATAATGATCTTTAATTATTTATGAAGACAGTTGCATTTCCTTTTTAAAATCTGTTTTGCAGCAAAATCCTTAAATTTCAAATTGTCTTAAACTAAAAGAATGAAACAAATATTTCTTTATCGTCAAAAAGACAGAAAGCTTAATAATTAACCAAGTTTAGGACTTATTGAAGATTGTCTGCTTGAAATTTGCTCAGATCAAGAGGGGGAGAAAAAACCTGTACTATTTTTTTCAACTTGGTAATATAATGTTAAATATTTTAGCCCCTTGTCTATTATAATACTTAGTATCAGAAAAGATTAACTTGCAATGTGCTATTAAAAATATTAACATAATTTTTCTAAATTATAGTATCAAGATATTAGCCACGTTCAAATGAATACAGTAAAAATAAATCAACTACAATGTTTTCCTATGTAGTATTTAGTTTCATAAAACAATAATGAAAATTTTCATGGAATTCTCTGGGCATGAATACTAGAGTGGGTTGCCACGCCCTCCTTCAAGGAACCGTCCCAACCCAGGGATCAAACCCATGTTTCCCACATTGCAGGCAGATTCTTTACCAGCTGAGCCACCAGAGAAGCCCAAGAATACTGGAGTGGGTAGCCTATCCCTTTTCTAGGGGATCTTCCCAACCCAGGAATTGAACTGGGGTTTTCTGCATTGCAGGCAGATTCTTTACCAGCTGAGCCACCAGGGAAGCCCTCTAAATTATAATATCAAGATATTAGTTATGTTCAAATGAATGCAGTGAAAAGAAATCAACTATGATGTTTTCCTATATAGTATTTACATAAAACAATTATCAAAATTTTATCAATAGTTTGTCAGAATCCTAATCAAATAGAGTTGGTCTTTGATTTTTTTTAAAAAGATTTTACTCACCCTGGAGTTTGGCTCTCTATAGGACCCTCAAAGTCCTGATTTTTATCATAACTGTGATATGCCCCTCACTGATGCAGATGACTAATAAATCCTGACCAGAGAAAATGACTGTATTTGGCTTCCATGCATGATGATCTTAGTAGATGGGAAGACCTATGGAGATACCAGCTCATAAAACAAATTGTATAAAATGGCTGATGGTTTGTTTAGTATAATGCTGAATTCAGTGTTACAATTTTAATAAGGATCCAGATCACAACAATTATCAGAGTGTTAGAAATTAATTATCTTCCTTACAGTCATATAACCAGAGCTCATCTAACATTGCATGCTTCTTATTTCAAGTGAGTTTTATTGTAATTGGTCAATGTGCTTGGACATGAAATTAATAACAGCTAAAACCTGAGGCAGAAATATAACCACCATTCAATATTTCTTTATCGTCAAAGACAGAAAGCTTAATAATTAACCAAGTTTAGGACTTATTGAAGATTGTCTGCTTGAAATTTGCTCAGATCAAGAGGGGGAGAAAAAACCTGTACTATTTTTTTCAACTTGGTAATATAATGTTAAATATTTTAGCCCCTTGTCTATTATAATACTTAGTATCAGAAAAGATTAACTTGCAATGTGCTATTAAAAATATTAACATAATTTTTCTAAATTATAGTATCAAGATATTAGCCACGTTCAAATGAATACAGTAAAAATAAATCAACTACAATGTTTTCCTATGTAGTATTTAGTTTCATAAAACAATAATGAAAATTTTCATGGAATTCTCTGGGCATGAATACTAGAGTGGGTTGCCACGCCCTCCTTCAAGGAACCGTCCCAACCCAGGGATCAAACCCATGTTTCCCACATTGCAGGCAGATTCTTTACCAGCTGAGCCACCAGAGAAGCCCAAGAATACTGGAGTGGGTAGCCTATCCCTTTTCTAGGGGATCTTCCCAACCCAGGAATTGAACTGGGGTTTTCTGCATTGCAGGCAGATTCTTTACCAGCTGAGCCACCAGGGAAGCCCTCTAAATTATAATATCAAGATATTAGTTATGTTCAAATGAATGCAGTGAAAAGAAATCAACTATGATGTTTTCCTATATAGTATTTACATAAAACAATTATCAAAATTTTATCAATAGTTTGTCAGAATCCTAATCAAATAGAGTTGGTCTTTGATTTTTTTTAAAAAGATTTTACTCACCCTGGAGTTTGGCTCTCTATAGGACCCTCAAAGTCCTGATTTTTATCATAACTGTGATATGCCCCTCACTGATGCAGATGACTAATAAATCCTGACCAGAGAAAATGACTGTATTTGGCTTCCATGCATGATGATCTTAGTAGATGGGAAGACCTATGGAGATACCAGCTCATAAAACAAATTGTATAAAATGGCTGATGGTTTGTTTAGTATAATGCTGAATTCAGTGTTACAATTTTAATAAGGATCCAGATCACAACAATTATCAGAGTGTTAGAAATTAATTATCTTCCTTACAGTCATATAACCAGAGCTCATCTAACATTGCATGCTTCTTATTTCAAGTGAGTTTTATTGTAATTGGTCAATGTGCTTGGACATGAAATTAATAACAGCTAAAACCTGAGGCAGAAATATAACCACCATTCAATTTAATAATTTTCTCATGAGTGAATAAATGCTTGGCACTGTATTTCAGGAGCAAAGGGAGATAAGCTTAAATTTTCAGTCAAGATTACACTGTAAAGACCTTGAGGGCTTCCCTAATGGTCCAGTGGGTAAGGACACCACCTTGCAGTGCAAGGGGTGTTGGTTCGATCCCTGGCCTGGGAAGATACCACGTGCCACGGAGCGGCTGGATTGATGTGTCCAATTACCGAGCCGGAGCTCTAGAGTGCATGCGCCCAGAGCCGGCGCTCAGCAACGACAGAGGCTTCTGCGATGGGAGGCCCACAGGAGCCAAAGAACAAAGATGGATGAAAATAGACAAATGAAAGCCCAATAGAAGTGGCCCGCCTGCTTCCCTCCCCACCCCACCCCACTCCCCACCAAAAAATAAATAAATAAATAAATCTTTAAAAAAAAAAAAAAAAGAGATCTTGAATGCCAGGCTTTGTAGCCTCTCAGTAGCATATTCCACAGTAAGTAGATACCCATGGGTGGAAAACAATTTAAATCCTATGGTCTCCTCTCTGGGTTTGTTTCTTCTCCTGAGTATTGGCTCTGAAGTTCTTCACTGCCCAATTAGTACTGGGATGCCTTAAAGCAATTTTTAAAATAATGTTAACCAGACCTTTTAGTTGTTCCCAGCATTATTGCTGGTCTGAATTACCTGACCTGCTTTTATTAAAAGAAGAAATATATAGTTTTCTTTTGTATTTGCTTATTGTATATTTCAATTCTAGAAGTCTTTTCCTTTAGTAAATTTGCTAGATCTGTTTATGATTTATTTCCTGACAGCTCCAAGCTTATGTTATATTGTATAATAACCATAATTATTTTATAATATCTGATCATTCCAACATAGGAAGTTTTTTACTCCATTTCTATTAAGTACATTTATGGTTATTCTTCTTGATGACAACTTACATGTTAGGTTATTCTTGATTGTGTAATGCTTATTGGCAATGAAAAAATGTCAATAATGAGAATTTCTGTAGAGCAAAATGATGTCCCATCCACAATGATATCCATATCCTAATCTTTGGAATATATGAATGGGGTAGGTTTTTCTGGCAATGGCCATTAAGACTGAAAATGGTAATTAAGGTTGATAATCAGCAGAAATGAAAAAAGAGATAGGTACTATGATTTAATGAGGTGGGCCTTTTGTAATCACACAAATCTCTAAAGCTGGAAGTGAGGCATAAGAAACTATCGAGACAATGCAACTGTCAGAAAGAATCGTCAGGGAAAAAATGGTCAAAGAGATACAATACTGCTGGCTGCAAAAGTTCACGAGCCAAAAAAAAAAAAAAAGTTCATGAGCCACAGAACATAGGTACTGTCTAACACATGGAGAGGGCAAGGGAATAGTTTTTGCACAGGAAGACTAGTGCTGGACTTCTAATAGACAGACTCTATAGCTATAGCTTATTCTAGTCTCATCTAATACGTAGAATTTTAAGATAAATTTGTGCTGTTTTAAGCCACCAAGTCTGTGGTAACTTGGTAAAGCAGCCATAGAAATATAATACAGAAATTCCTTGGGATTTCAGGGTAAAAGCACCTTCCTCCAGTGAGATTTGCGTTTGCATCTATCAGGTGCCTGGCAAACACCTGGTATCTTGGAATTCCTTAAAGCAAGTGTATACTTTGAGCTTCCCTATACATCCTAAACCAGTTTGCAAATATGTCAGCCCTATTCATCAACAAGAAAGCCATCTCTATAGGTCCATTGGTGGAGAAGAGTGGGTATGTTAAAGCCATTGGCTTGTATACTTTAAATCTTTTGAATTGTATAGAATATGGATTATATCTCCAAAAAGCCGATATTTTTAAAATGTGACTATGGGTCTCTTGTTTTCTGCTCCTCTTATTAATAAGTTTCTGGTTTCATTCTGATATTGGCATTAAGTATTCTATTTACAAAATGTTCCATGGGTTAAAAAATTATATATGAACACATGTATAACTGCATACATTTTATTTTCAAATGTAATAATCATTCTTATTCTTCTTGAGACAATAATGAAATTTTTTGAAAAAAGAAAGCAAAATGATGTCCCATCCACAATGATATCCATATCCTAATCTTTGGAATATATGAATGGGGTAGGTTTTTCTGGCAATGGCCATTAAGACTGAAAATGGTAATTAAGGTTGATAATCAGCAGAAATGAAAAAAGAGATAGGTACTATGATTTAATGAGGTGGGCCTTTTGTAATCACACAAATCTCTAAAGCTGGAAGTGAGGCATAAGAAACTATCGAGACAATGCAACTGTCAGAAAGAATCGTCAGGGAAAAAATGGTCAAAGAGATACAATACTGCTGGCTGCAAAAGTTCACGAGCCAAAAAAAAAAAAAAAGTTCATGAGCCACAGAACATAGGTACTGTCTAACACATGGAGAGGGCAAGGGAATAGTTTTTGCACAGGAAGACTAGTGCTGGACTTCTAATAGACAGACTCTATAGCTATAGCTTATTCTAGTCTCATCTAATACGTAGAATTTTAAGATAAATTTGTGCTGTTTTAAGCCACCAAGTCTGTGGTAACTTGGTAAAGCAGCCATAGAAATATAATACAGAAATTCCTTGGGATTTCAGGGTAAAAGCACCTTCCTCCAGTGAGATTTGCGTTTGCATCTATCAGGTGCCTGGCAAACACCTGGTATCTTGGAATTCCTTAAAGCAAGTGTATACTTTGAGCTTCCCTATACATCCTAAACCAGTTTGCAAATATGTCAGCCCTATTCATCAACAAGAAAGCCATCTCTATAGGTCCATTGGTGGAGAAGAGTGGGTATGTTAAAGCCATTGGCTTGTATACTTTAAATCTTTTGAATTGTATAGAATATGGATTATATCTCCAAAAAGCCGATATTTTTAAAATGTGACTATGGGTCTCTTGTTTTCTGCTCCTCTTATTAATAAGTTTCTGGTTTCATTCTGATATTGGCATTAAGTATTCTATTTTTACAAAATGTTCCATGGGTTAAAAAAATTATATATGAACACATGTATAACTGCATACATTTTTATTTTCAAATGTCAGAAAATAAAATAATATGTGGGGTTTTTCTTGTATCTGTGTGTCTACGTGTGAGTGGGAGTGTAGTCCTCTTCTCGAAGCTGGTATCCTTAATATACCATGGTCAGACTCACCCATTCCTACCTTTATTTTGTTTGGTTGTATATTTTGTTAGCATTTTTCTTTAGTCCTTAAGGGCTAAAGCAATAAAGGCTGTATAAACATGTATTAAAATGAAAAGTCTAGCCATTTCTATTCGAAAATCACTAGGATTTTGGTAAAGCACTACAGAAAATCTTTCCGGCATAGAAAGGTGATGAATAATATCCATGCCTGGTTTTCATTAAATTCCAACTGGCATCTCTCAGGCAATCATTTCTAAAGAAAGTACACTGTATATAAGTGATTGTTTTTACTAGGAGACTTTTTTGAAAGCAGTGTTAAGCTTAGAAAAAATTGAAGACATAGTATAGTTTCCCTGGCAGGTTCCCCTAATAGACGGGTGCAAAAGTAATTGTGGTTTTGCATTGTTGAACTTTGCCATTTGATATTGGAATACATTCTTTTTTTTAAAATTTATTTCTTTATTTTAAAGTTTTTACAGAGTTTTGTTGTTCACAGACATGCATGTTTCCAGATCAGTCATATGCATTTCCCTAGTTCCTTCCCCCCTCCCAGGAATACATTCTTAAATGTGGTTATGTTATACATGATGTTAATGAGCATTTCTCATTTTATATATATATATATATATGTATTTGCTAATGACATTACTTGTTGTTTACATTTATTTTAGACTAGGGAAATGATGTTAGACAAAAAGCAAATTTGAGCGATTTTCTTGAGTTCAAAATGGGTTGTAAAGCAGTGGAGACAACTCACAACATCAACACATTCGGCCCAGGAACTGCTAACAAATGTAGAGTGCAGTGGTGGTTCAAAAAGTCTGCAAAAGAGATGAGAGCCTTGACAAGGAGCTCAGTAGCTGGCCACTGGAAGTTGCTTTTGATGAAAGCAATCATCATAGCTGATCCTCTTACAACCACAGGAAAAGTTGTCAAAGAATTCAATGTTGATCATTCTATGGTTGTTTGGCATTTTAGCAAATTGGAAAGGTGAAAGAGCTTGATAAGTGGGTGCCTCATAAGCTGACTGCAAATCAAAAAAAATCATTGTTTTGAAGTGTTGTCTTCTATTATTCTATACAACAACAAGGAATCATTTCTCGATCGGATTGTGACATGTGACAAAAAGTGGATTTTATACAACAACCAGCAATGACCAGTTCAGTGGCTGGACCACCAACAAGCTCCAAAGCACTTCCCAAAGCCAACTTGCACCAAAAAAAGGTCATGGTGGAAGGCCTGTACTATCATATATGAAGAAAATAGCTATAGTCATTGCTCTGTGAGAAAAGCAAATCCTTCACAGCTACTGTATGACGGTCTGGAGGGGTGTGAAGGAGGGGATATACATATGACTAATCAGAGAACATACATATCTGTAAACAGCAAAACCCTGTAAAAGTTAAAAGTAAAATAAAAGTTTAAAAAACATAAAAATAAAAATAAAAATAAAAAGGTCATGATCACTGTTCAGTGTCCTGCTGCTTATCTGATCCACTACAGTGTTCTGAATCCTGGTGAAACCATTACATCTGAGAAGTATGCTCAGCAAATCCATGAGATGCACAGAAAATTGCAATGCCTGCAGTCAACACTGGTCTAAGGAATGGGCCCAATTCTTCTCCATGACAACGCCCAACCACACATCATATGACCAAGGCTTCAAAAGCTGAACCATTTGGGCTATGAAGTTCTGCCTCATCTTCATAAGGAAAATGCTTCCACAACCAGCAGGATGCAGAAAACACTTTCCCAAGAGTTCATCAAATCCAAAAGCACAGATTTTTACAGTAGAGGAATAAACAAACATTTCTTGCTGACAAAAATGTGTTGATTGTAATGGTTCCTACTTTGATTAATAAAGATGTGTTTGAACCTAGTTACAGTGATTTAAAATTCACTATCCAAAACTGCATTTTTTCACCAATCTAATAACATCTTCTATTAATGTGGTACATCTCTTACAATTGACAAATATTGATATATTTTTTAACTAAAATTCAAGTTTACATTAGTGTTCACTGTGCTGTACATTTCTATGAGTTTTGACAAATGTATAGTATCATATATCCTCCATTCCAGGGTTTGAAAAATGCCCTGTGTGCCAAATAATCTATTCCTAGGTCTCTTCTTCAGAACCCTTAGCAACCAATGATCTTTTTTACTATCTATAGTTTTATCTTTTTCCAGAATGTCATATACTTGTAACTAATTTCTGGTCTTAGAGCATGCTTTGTATGATTTCTATATTTTTGAATTTGTTAAGGTATTTTTATGGCCCAGAATTTGGGTTATTACAGTGAATGTTTTATGTGAGCTTGTGAAGAGTATATATTATGCTACTGTTGAAGAATTCTTTAAATGGCAATTAAATTCAGTGCTGTTCAGTTCTACTATATCCTTACTGATTTTCTGTCTGCTGGATATACTAATTATCGATAGAGTGGTGTTGAAGTCTCCAAATATGATAGTGAATGTGTCAATTTCTACAACTGCAGAGGGCAAAGGGAAAAAAAAAGATGGCGGGAAGAGGAAGAAAAAAAAAATCCAGTGGCAAGTCCAGAGCACGTCAAAATGTAAAAATAATACATGTTTTTGTTTTGAGGAGTCTGCTGTCAAGAGACCTTTCTCTTGCTGACTATGCAGTAGCTATTGTCTTTTTCTTGCCTCTGGCAGCAGTTGAATCAGAAGGCCTCTTTTACTGTTTTTCCGTAGTTCAAGCACTAAAAGGCCTGCCCGAGCTGGGCTGGCTGGAGCTATGCTCCCTCCCTGTAGTTTGGCCTTAGATCAAACTATGGTAGGGGTAATGGCAACCCTCTCCAAAAGGCCCTACTCCAGTATGCTCCATTAGGACTACTGTCGCAGTGTCCCTGACCCTGCGGCAGGCCATCGTTGACCCCCGCCACTGCCAGAGACTTTAGAACACTAAGAGGCGAGTCTGGCTCAGTCTTTGTGGGGTCACTGTTCCTTTCGCCCAAATCCCAGTGTGCACAGTCTGTTTCCCAGTCCTGCTCTGCGGCTCTATGATCTGGCTAAGGGCAACCTTCTTTAAGAGGAATTAAGCACACCGCCATCTTTCTGAGGACTGTCCTAGGGCACTCCTAACCCAAGGAGGCACTCAGACCCTCCAAGGCAGGTCTGGCTTAGTTTCTCTGGGGAGTCACTGTTCCCTTCCCAGGTCTTGGTGTGTAAGAGGTTTTGCGTGCTTGGCCCAGCCAGTCTCTCCGGTGGGTTTGAGGTTTGACTTTTAAAAGTGCAATTGCGCCCCTTCTACTGCCTTGTTGTGGCTTCTCCTTTGCTCTTGGATGTGGGGTATCTTTTTTGTGGTCGGATCCAACCTCTTCTGGTCGATGGTTTTTCAGCAGCTAGTTGCAATTCTAGTGCTCTCACAGGAGCAGATGAGTGCATTTCCTTCTACCCCACCATCTTAGTCTCCTAAATATGTCAATTTCTCCTCATAGATCTATCAGATTTTGTTACAAATATTGTGATGCTCTGTTGCTATGTTAGGTTCATATAAGTTAAGGATTTTTATATCTTCTTAGAGTTCTGTCTTCATTATGTTATGTTTTCTTAGAGAATTGATACCTTATTATGTAATGCCCCTCTTTATCCATGACACTTGTCTTTATTATAAAATACAATTAAAAAAATACAATTTATTGGAAATTAATATACTTATTCCCAATTTTTCTTGATCTTGGTAAACCTTTTTCCATCTCTTTACTTTTAATGGAACTGTATTTTTACATATATAGTGAATTTCTTGTAGCAGCATATTGTAGGGTCTTGTTTTCGATCCACCCTTTACAGTTTCTGTCTTTTAATTGATGCATTTAATCATTTACACTTGAAATGATTATTGCTATGGTTGGATTAATGCCTACCATACTTGCAATCATCTTCTATTTGTTGCCATTTTTATTTTTGTATTTTCCTATTTTTCTAGTTTTAAATATTTTATATTCTGTCCTTCCTAGTACATAATTTTTATTTCTTGTGTTAGTTGTTTTGGTGATTGTCTCAGAATTTGAAATATACATTTACAACTAATCTTAGCCTGTTTTCAAATAATACTATACCACTTCATGGGTAACTTAACATTTCCTAGTTCTCCCTCCTGTCCCTTATAACAATTGCTGTCATTCATTTTACTTATTCATAAGCTTTAATCATCCAACATGTTATTATTATTTTGAATGAATTATGTACATGATTTTTTTAAAAAAGCTTGAAGAATAGTAATTGATGCTTAGATAACACAACTATTGCCTTCAATAAAATATGCTGCTCAACCTCATAGTCACTGTTAACTGGACCATAATTTCAAAAATGTGTATGGATTTCATTCAGTATAAGCCTGAGTGAATGCTAGAATTAATAGAAACATAATTTATGGAGCACTTGCCATGCTCCAGGCACTGTTTCAAATGTCTTACACACATTATCACATTTCCCTCTCACAAAATCCTTTGTGCTCGTAACAATTTTACAGTTGAATAAACCAAAGCACAAAAAATTTAGAAAACTTGCCCAAGGTCACAGGACTTGTAAGTTGTCGTAATTGCAAAAGTAAAATTTGAACCCCTGCATTGTAGCTGAAGAGCTTTTTTTTCTTTACATTATATTGTTTCCAAGTGTAGGAGAGGAAATACAAAATGATGAAAGAAATAAAACTCAGTATTAACTAAGCAGTTACAATGTGCCAGAAATTATGCTCATTAGTTTGTATATCATTTCATTTAATCCTAACAAACTCTAGTAGAGTTTTTATAACCATTTTACAGATGAGGAAATTGAAGTTTCAAAAGAAAGTAATTTTACCAAGGTGGTTGTTCAGTCACTCAGTCGAGTCTGACCCTTTAACCAAGGACACAGGGTCAAAAAGCGGTAGGGGCAGTATTGTAACTAAGTTCTATCTGGTTCTAGATAACATGCTATATACACCAACTGAGAAATCACCTCAGATTTCTCAGTTAGGAAGTATTTGTAGGATACCTGCCAGGTTATTATACATTGGAAAATAACAATGGCATTAAAATATATAATCTGGTGAAAAATATGAAGGATCCAAGGCACACTAACTGAAAATCATGGAAAAGCACTTTGTTACTCTTTGAAGACTGCTGTTGTCATCATCACCACTATCTGTATCTTCATCATCATCATTATTGATTTGGTAATTAACAGAGCCTTAATTTCCTTGTCCTCTAAAATATGACTTACACAATGATAGACTCAGTCATGTCCAACTCTTTGCAACCCCCTGGACTGCAGCCTTCCAGGCTCTGCTGCCCATGAGAATTCTCCAGCAAGAATACTGGAGTGGATTACCATGCCCTCCTCCAGGGGATCTTTCCAACCCAGGGATCAAACCCAGGTCTCCTGCATTGTGGGCTGACTCTTTACCATCTAAGCCATAAGGGAAGCCCATAAAGTGTCAGTTTCTCAATTGTGTCCAACAACTGCGATAGTCAGAAAATATTTTTCTGGACTTGTTTTAATAAACATATATTAAACACCAGATAAATGATTAGATCTTTTCTTCCTCTAAATGTGAATACTTTCTACCCCCTTTTCCAAAGCTTTATTAGCTTCATTTAATGATTGTTAAATCTATGGTTTAAGTTGCAAGAGCTATCAACATGAAAACAATTGAGGACATGTATTCAAACATTAAGAAGTCTCAGTTCAGGGCACCCTTTGCAAAATCACCACAGTACCCACCTCCTCCCAAACCAGTAATGAATTTTAAAGCCAAGCTGCAAGAAATCATCTCAGTTTGTCACAACCTGGGCTCAGCTCTACAGTTTTTAGGGTGAATTGCTGAACTCCCCATATCACCTACAGCCTTCTGCTATTTTTATCAAAGATCAGTGATTTAAGGAATAGAGAGACAGCATAATTTGTGCCTACAAATTTTAGTATTTGTGCCAAAAAAGAAGATATATAGCATAATGTCAATTTTGTGAATCTTCTTAGACACCAAAAATAAAAATTAAAAAAAAAGCAAAAACCTTTCATCCTACTAAATATCAAATCATAATTATTACATGGTAATAAAGTCAATGAATATGAGTTTGAGCAAGCTCCAGGAGATGGTGAAGGACATGGAAGCCTGGCGTGTTGCAGTCCATGGAGTCACCAAAAGTTGGACATGCCTGAACAACCGAACAGAACTGAATCATAACTACCTTACCTAACCTTTACAAGGACTTGTGAGATAGCTATTAATGTAATCCCCATTAAATGGAGGTAGTTGATGCTCAGAGAGATTAAGCCTTACCCAAAGCAATATACGGCTCTATTGGAGCTACAGTTTGAAACTAGTTTTCTTTTACCAAAGCCTACGCTCTAAACACTGGTTTTACTAGCTACAGTGAGTATGTAGTCTTGGTTACATAATACAAGATCTCTTCCTAAAATAGTAATTTTTGATTCCATCTTTTTACCTCTCTATTCAAAAGCCGTACCTCACCAGAGAACCCAATAAGCTGGGAAATAACTCTATTGATTGTAATTTTTTTTTTACGTTGATGTAATACCCTGTCACTTCACTGGTTTTCTTGATATATAACATGATGCTCAAGAAGCCTTTGAAGTCACAAAGAACACAAGGTAGTAAGACTAGAGGATGCCTTTTGGACAACTATATGATTTCCATCCAATTCAAGTTCCTTTTCTTTCATAGGGACTGTAGTTTTCATAAATAAATTGATGATGAAATTCAGAAAATGATGTAAGCTGAAGTGGAAAAAAAAAAAACAAGAAAACAACCTCATTTCCACTGATGGTTTCAAAAATGACTGAAAGAAGTACTAAGTTGAAATGTTCATGAAATGTAAGGTAAGCCTACGAAAAAGCCATTATACAAGGATGGTGGAGGGCCATGAGCCATGAATTTACTTTATGAATTTATTGCAATGTTTAGTGAAAACTAGGTCAGTCAGACTCAGTGATCTTTAGTAACTCCTATCTCAGTGGACACAGGCATCTTTTTCAATGTTAGACCACAGAGCAGAAATGATTTTCCACAAAATAATATTTTCTTATGATTTATCCTTTTAGTTAAAAAAAAAGTGTAAAATGGAGTTTGGGGATTTAAAAAATAGCTTGGTATATGAAGTATTAAGGAGTAATATGAAATAATGACACATTTTATGTCTCATAGACAATATAACCAACTTGTGAAAATAAAGTTAGAAAATTTCTGGTTTACCCCTTCATCCATTTTATAGATGAAGGCACACAGACCCAGAGACAAGTAGATACATACATAGTCTCATATACTGCTCACAAAAACCCTATGAAGGAAATTATATTATTAGCACTTTGGACAGATGAGGAATCTGAACTAAAGATGATGCAATGCTTTTTGCAATCAGATAGGAAAAGGTGAAACCAAGATTTGAATTCAAGCACCCTGGAGGTAGGTAGTCTGTAACACTTAAGCCCTTTATTGTTTTGCCTCTGTAGTCCAACTTGAACCTTAAAAGTAACTGACATTTTAATCAAAAGCATCATTGATCAATTCTGGATGCACCCCAGAGTGTCAATTACCTTTAATAATGAGTTTTAAATGACATTTTAATCAAAGGCTTCTCAGTCTCTATATTTTTTTTACGTTGATGTAATACCCTGTCACTTCACTGGTTTTCTTGATATATAACATGATGCTCAAGAAGCCTTTGAAGTCACAAAGAACACAAGGTAGTAAGACTAGAGGATGCCTTTTGGACAACTATATGATTTCCATCCAATTCAAGTTCCTTTTCTTTCATAGGGACTGTAGTTTTCATAAATAAATTGATGATGAAATTCAGAAAATGATGTAAGCTGAAGTGGAAAAAAAAAAAACAAGAAAACAACCTCATTTCCACTGATGGTTTCAAAAATGACTGAAAGAAGTACTAAGTTGAAATGTTCATGAAATGTAAGGTAAGCCTACGAAAAAGCCATTATACAAGGATGGTGGAGGGCCATGAGCCATGAATTTACTTTATGAATTTATTGCAATGTTTAGTGAAAACTAGGTCAGTCAGACTCAGTGATCTTTAGTAACTCCTATCTCAGTGGACACAGGCATCTTTTTCAATGTTAGACCACAGAGCAGAAATGATTTTCCACAAAATAATATTTTCTTATGATTTATCCTTTTAGTTAAAAAAAAAGTGTAAAATGGAGTTTGGGGATTTAAAAAATAGCTTGGTATATGAAGTATTAAGGAGTAATATGAAATAATGACACATTTTATGTCTCATAGACAATATAACCAACTTGTGAAAATAAAGTTAGAAAATTTCTGGTTTACCCCTTCATCCATTTTATAGATGAAGGCACACAGACCCAGAGACAAGTAGATACATACATAGTCTCATATACTGCTCACAAAAACCCTATGAAGGAAATTATATTATTAGCACTTTGGACAGATGAGGAATCTGAACTAAAGATGATGCAATGCTTTTTGCAATCAGATAGGAAAAGGTGAAACCAAGATTTGAATTCAAGCACCCTGGAGGTAGGTAGTCTGTAACACTTAAGCCCTTTATTGTTTTGCCTCTGTAGTCCAACTTGAACCTTAAAAGTAACTGACATTTTAATCAAAAGCATCATTGATCAATTCTGGATGCACCTCAGAGTGTCATTACCTTTATTTGGTCACTTATAAGGTAATGCATGTAAATATACACTGACATTCAAAGGGCTCTAATACTAACCCTAGGCTTCTCAGTTCTCTTTGATATGGAAATGAAAGAAATCATGAATGACTACTCAAGGCTACAGGATGAGAAAAATGTAATTCCAATATCAGAACCCATACATCCCTACCAACCTGTGGACCAATACCATGTACTCACAAAAACACAGAAGTTTGTCTGGCCCAGGGCAGGACCACAGAAGGGAAGAGATCTCTAATATGCTCAAAGGCCGTGTATGTGGAAGTTTATCACAAGATATCTCTGCCCCTATATATACTGTAAACTATTATCTCAGTAATTGGAGAAAGCTACTTTTCCTGTCTCTCTATCACAAAAAACATGGTTTTTGTACCAAAAAAAAAAGTCCTCTGAGGTGTGATTTTGTCATTCTTTCACTCACTGCCTAACACATGATTTTGAATTTGAGAGTATTATTTAATCAGCAATCAGCCTTGTATTTGATGATTAATGAAACCATGGTTTAGAAATGATCTCATTGCTCCTTTAAATACACATTCATATGTGTAGATACTGTGGATATGCCAAAATTTATCTATAGGAAGATCATGCCATTCTAAAAATAGTCATCACGATAGATTTTAGATTTACATGAAATAGTATATGGAAGCAAAATGTCTTTATTATACCATACTTATAAAACTTATTTTTTGTTTATATCCTATAGGCATGATGTGTTCACAAGTGTCAGAGAGACAGAAGAAAAGACAAGAATACCAGGAAAAGGGAATTGAACATGTATCAGTCTTATACCTAACTAAGAGGTGAAGACTTTTTCTCACTCAACCCTTCCTCCCATGCAACACAACTAAACTTTTTAAAGAGTTTTGTGAATGCCTGAATCCAAAATAACTTTAAAAAATTCACTTATCTGCTTATGAATGACCTCTCCATCCTGTTTTCCCATTTCTGCTTGTTGAAATAAAACCACACTTCAATACAGGCACCAAATGACATTTCTTTAAGGACCCAGCTGCCATTAAGCATAACCGTTCTCATAGTATTTTTCGTGAAATAATTTTTGCTTTCTCCTCTGTGCTACCATATTTCATTTCTCAGGACATCATTCTAACACTTATGCATATTTAAATCAAAATACTTAAGAAAAATTCTCAACGAAAATCTTTCTTGATCGATGAGAAACCAGAGCTGATCACTTTCAATGAAAACTCACATAAAGGAGCAGGAAACAGAAAGGTTCTGTGGGAAACGAACTTCACAATTTTTTTTCTTCTACGTATAGGTTTTAATTTATAGGTGCCAGCCCCTTTGGGTGGCATTTGATCTGTTTTTATGAAATGTAGTTCTACTCACAGGGACAACCTGGTTGACTGATCTGAATAAAAAGAAAGCTCATTTCCAAGAAACATGGTTTGTGTACTTGTGGACTGCCAAATGGAATGGAACGAAGATTAAATTCTTGCTAGTGAAGCGAGTTTCTCAGTTGTGTCCAACTCTTTGTGATACCACGGATGATGGTAGCCTGCTAGGCTCCTCTGTCCGTGAGATTCTCCAGGCAAGAATACTGGAGTGAGTACTCATTCACTTCTCCAGGGGATCCTCCCAATCCAAGGATCGAACCCTGGTCTCCTGCACTGCAGGTGGATTTTGTAACATCTGAGTCACTGGGGAAGCCCCAATCATTGTTAATTTAGGCCCCCAAAAGCTGGTTTCTAATGATAAATACAGAAACCTTCCCCCTTTGTGGATTGGTTTTATTTATTTGTTTTTTACACCAAAAACATTTCTATTGGAGTATAGCCAATTAACAATCTTGTGATAGTTTCAGGTGAACAGTGAAGGGGCTCGGCCATACATATACATGTATCTATTCTCCCCCCAAATCCCCTCCCATCCAGGCTGCTACATAACATTAAGCAGAGTTCCATGTGCTGCTGTTCCAACAACAGATCTTTGTTGGTTATCCCTTTCAAACATGTCAGTGTATACATGACTTTCCCAAAGTCCCCAAGCATCCCTACCCCCATGCAATCATAAGTTCATTTTCTAAGTTTGTGAATCTCTTTCTGTTTTGTAAATAAGTTCATTTGTATTGTTTCTTTTTAGAATTCACATAAAAGGGATGTCATATGATATTTCTCCTCTAACACAATATGACACTCTCTAGGTCCATCCATATTGCCGCAAATGGCCTTATTTCATTCTTTTTAATGGTCGAGTTATATATATGTATGTATGTATATATATGTATGTATGTATATATATATATATACACACACACATACACGCACACACACATATATATAAAGATATATACCACATCTTCTTTATTCATTCCTCTGAAAATGGACATTTAGGTTGTTTCCATGTCTTGGCTATTGTAAACCATGCTGCAATGAATACTAGGGAGCATGTATCTCTTTGGGTCATGTTTTTCTCTGGATATACGCCAAAGACTGGGATTACAGGGTCATATGGTAGCTCTATGTTTAATTTTTTAAGGAACCTTCACACAGTTCTCCATAGTGGCTGTACCAATTTACATTTCCATCAACAGCGCAGGAAGATTCCCTTCTCTCCACATGCTCTCCAGCATTTGTTGTTTGTGGAATTTTTGGTGATAGCCTTCCTGACTGGTGTGAGGTGGTATCTCATTGTAGTTTTAATTTGTATTTCTCTAATAACTAGTGATTTTGAACATCTTTTCATGTGTCTGTCGGCCATCTGCATGTCCTCTTTAGAGAAATGTCTATTCAGGTCTTCTGCCTACTTTTTGAGTAGATTGTTGATTTGATGCTATTGAGTGTCATAAGCTCTTTGTAAATTTTGGAGACTAACCCCTTATCGGTCACATCATTTGCAAATATTTTCTCCCAGTCTGTGGGTTGTCTTTTTGTTTTGTTTATTGTTTCCTTTGCTGTACAAAAGCTTTTGACTTAGTTTATTTTTGCTTTTATTTCCAATATTCTGGGAGGTGGATTTAAAAAAGATCTTGCTACGCTTCCCTGGTGGTCCAGTGGGTAAGGACACCGCCTTGCAGTGCAAGGGGCGCCAGTTCAATCCCTGGCCTGGGAAGATCCCACGTGCCGCCGAGCTGCTGGACCGATGTGTCCAATTACCGAGCCTGAGCTCTGGAGTGCATGCACCCAGAGCCAGTGCTCTGCGACAGCAGAGGCCACCGCGATGGGAGGCCCACACAGGCCAAAGAACAAAGATGGATGAAAATGGACAAATGAAAGACCAACAGAAGTGGCCCGCCTGCTCCCCTCCCTCTCTAACCCCTCCCACCAAAATAAATAAATAAATCTTTAAAAAAAAAAAAAGAGGACAGTGTTTTTGTACATGGCAATGTTTTAATCTGGGAAAATCAAGACTATTTCCAAAAACTTTAGATATTAGTCAATAGGCCATTTTTAAAGGACATGGCTTATTCTTCTCTGGGATGTAAACTCACTGCATAACATGTTTGCAAAAGTCAAGCACATTAGTTCATCGGCATTTTCAATGTCAACTGCAACTGTTAATCACTTAAACAGAACAATGGGAGCCTGTCTAGGATTCACTAGGTAATTTGGAAATTAATCAAATATGTTACATTTTTATTTAATTCTAACAGATTTATGGAGTTACAATTGAGATATAATGAACTTCACATATATAAATTGCATAATTTGATAGCTTTGACATATGCATGCAGACACTAAACCATCATCATAGCCAAGATAATGAATAGAACCATCACTGCCAAAAGTTTGTTCACACCCTTTTGTAAATATCATCTCCGCATTTCTTTTCCCCTATTTGCAGGCAATCATTAATCTGATTTTGCAGCTTAATTTCCATTTTAAGGAATTCTATAAATATATTGAATGGAACTTTGTTTACTCTGTATGTTTGCATTAAGGTTCTTTCAGGTTGTTGTATGTTGAAAGACATTTTGGTTGTTCCAATTTAGGCCCTTTGCAGAAGCTCCAGGAGAATTAACGTTTTCCAAATTTGTAACAAGAGCCCCAGGTGTTTTTCATGCACATTGTAAAGACCATGTTACAGCACTTATAGGATGAGATGCTTCCACCTAAGAATAATTATAACTTAACCTTACCAATGACTTTTTCTCAACTTCTTTGAACAGTGTTGGGGTGAGTTTTCAGTTTTCATTGTGAACTATGCACAACAACCCAAGACTGCAGGAACCCAGAAACTCTGTGAGCATCTCACATTGGTTGTTTCTTGGGATATGTTTTGTGGTATGGGATTTGATTATATTGTGAGTATGCTCCCAACTGAAAAAGTAATCCCTGTTTGAAAAGCAGAGAAGAAGGTAGCCTGGCTTATCCTAAGTCTGGCCTGGGAACTCCTGACCCAGGACGCTAGGCTCACTGGCACAGGAAACTTCAAGCACAAAGCCTTCACACCAAGCCACGGCAAGACAGGAGCGCACGCAAACCAAAACGCAAGAGCGAGCCCAGCGCCAGCCATGCCCAGAAGGCAACCAGGTGGACTCCCAGACGCGGGAAGTGCACTCACCTGCTTGCCTTCAGCTTCCAGGAGGAGGCCAGCAGTCTGAGCAGGCGACATCCCAGGGTCCCAGTCCCAGAGGAAACAGGGGTCCAGCAAGGAATCCAGGAAGGGAGGAAGTGCGGCCGCTGGAAATCCCAGCCAAGGCTCAGCTCTCCTACGCACGTCCGGCCTGGGGTAAAGGTACGGCACCATACTGGACCAATGAAAGGCCTGTATTCCTCCCCAAGGGCATGGCGCAGGAGCAGCAGGTGGGAATCAAGTGGCTGCAGCTGTGAAACTGGCCAGCAGCGCTGCTGCACCGGCGGGTAAAGGCCCAAGTCTTTACGTGAGGCCCAGCAGGCCAGCCTCACCTGGGAACCTCTTAGGACCAGTAAATTCTCAGCCCTACTTGCTCCAAACCAACAAACCAGAAACTGCCGGGAGGCACCTACAGCCTGGGCTCCTACAAGCCCTTCAGGTGATTCTGATGCAGGCTCCCTGCAGTAGAGTCTATTGGAGAGATGAGGCCAGCTGTGGCAAAGGACAATCATTATCAGTGGCCTTAATAATGGTGCTTTTAAAGAGCTAGACCAAAGCCTTTTTACAGTGAGAAGAAAACCCAGTAGAGATAATGCAAGAGTAATCAATAAAACATGCTCAGCGGTCAACAAGGGCAATGATATTCCATGGTAGAGTTTTATCAATGTTGAGGAATGGTGTGTAGGACAATGCTTTTCTCAACTTCTTTGAACAGTGTTGGGGTGAGTTTTCAGTTTTCATTGTGAACTATGCACAACAACCCAAGACTGCAGGAACCCAGAAACTCTGTGAGCATCTCACATTGGTTGTTTCTTGGGATATGTTTTGTGGTATGGGATTTGATTATATTGTGAGTATGCTCCCAACTGAAAAAGTAATCCCTGTTTGAAAAGCAGAGAAGAAGGTAGCCTGGCTTATCCTAAGTCTGGCCTGGGAACTCCTGACCCAGGACGCTAGGCTCACTGGCACAGGAAACTTCAAGCACAAAGCCTTCACACCAAGCCACGGCAAGACAGGAGCGCACGCAAACCAAAACGCAAGAGCGAGCCCAGCGCCAGCCATGCCCAGAAGGCAACCAGGTGGACTCCCAGACGCGGGAAGTGCACTCACCTGCTTGCCTTCAGCTTCCAGGAGGAGGCCAGCAGTCTGAGCAGGCGACATCCCAGGGTCCCAGTCCCAGAGGAAACAGCGCGTCCAGCAAGGAATCCAGGAAGGGAGGAAGTGCGGCCGCTGGAAATCCCAGCCAAGGCTCAGCTCTCCTACGCACGTCCGGCCTGGGGTAAAGGTACGGCACCATACTGGACCAATGAAAGGCCTGTATTCCTCCCCAAGGGCATGGCGCAGGAGCAGCAGGTGGGAATCAAGTGGCTGCAGCTGTGAAACTGGCCAGCAGCGCTGCTGCACCGGCGGGTAAAGGCCCAAGTCTTTACGTGAGGCCCAGCAGGCCAGCCTCACCTGGGAACCTCTTAGGACCAGTAAATTCTCAGCCCTACTTGCTCCAAACCAACAAACCAGAAACTGCCGGGAGGCACCTACAGCCTGGGCTCCTACAAGCCCTTCAGGTGATTCTGATGCAGGCTCCCTGCAGTAGAGTCTATTGGAGAGATGAGGCCAGCTGTGGCAAAGGACAATCATTATCAGTGGCCTTAATAATGGTGCTTTTAAAGAGCTAGACCAAAGCCTTTTTACAGTGAGAAGAAAACCCAGTAGAGATAATGCAAGAGTAATCAATAAAACATGCTCAGCGGTCAACAAGGGCAATGATATTCCATGGTAGAGTTTTATCAATGTTGAGGAATGGTGTGTAGGACAATGAGGTCTGATGCTAATAAGGAGGGACATCATGAGTGCCAAGAGGGGTCAACTCACAATATGTGTTTCACAATTCCCTCAAGATGTATAATATTTTGAAGAGACTCACCAAAAAGAAGTGCCATCTGGTGCCCCTGTTTGTGAAGAGATCTTCTCAGCGGGGAAAAGCAAACTTGAGAAACATAAACATGGTGGTCTAATGCTACCTGTTTGACAAGAACATTGAGAAAGAATTTTGTTTTGAACTATGAGCAGAAGTATAAGACACAACTCCTTCCCTGAACATGTAGGGCCTTAATTATAGGCACACTTTGCTTTATGGTGATTTCGTTTGGTTTATGTTGCTTCACAGACATTGCATGTTTTTTCTTTCTTTTTCTTTTTTTTTTTTGGCCACTTGTATTGGTCTTTCATTCACTTATCTTTTTTGTTCTTTGGCCTGTGTGGGCCTCCCATTGCAGTGGCCTCTCTCCTTGCAGAGCACCAGCACTGGGCGCATGCACTCCAGAGTGCTGGCTCATAATTGGACACACGCTCCGCAGCATGTGGGATCTTCCCAGGTCAGGGATTAAACTGGTGCCCCTTGCACTGCAAGGCAGTGTCCTTATCCGCTGGACCACCAAGGAAGCCCTGCATGTTTTTTTGTTGTTGTTGTTTTGTTTTGTTTTTTTACAAATTGAAGTTTCTGGCAACCGAACATTGAACAAGTCTATCAGCACCATTCTCCAACAGCATCTGCCAACTTCATGTCTCGGTGTCACATTTTGGAAATTCTCAAAATATTTCATGTTTTTCATTATGATGACATTACTTATGGTGATCAGTGGTCTTTGATATTACTATTGCAAAAATATTGCAGCTCACTGAAGGGCAGATATTGGTTAAGTACTTTTTAGCAACAAAAAATGAAAGAAAAAGCATGTAGCTATATTATATTATAATATATTATTATACTATGATGGGCCTTCTATGGTGGCTCAGTGGTGAAGAATTTGCCTGCCAATATAGGAGTCATGGATTCAATCCCTGAGTTGGGAAAATCCCCTGGAGGAGGAAATGGCAACCCACTCCAGTATTCTTGCCTGGGAAATTCCATGGACAGAGCAGTGTGTCCATGGGTTCACAAAAGAGTGGGATACAACTGAGCCACTAAGCAACAACAACCTTTATGACGTTTCAACTAGATTAAGTTCTCAAACTGCTTCAATTTTGTAGGAATCTTTTCAGATTCATTGTGTAAATCCAAGTCATTCTCTTGGTTGAACAATTACATATTGATGAACTATGAACAATTACATATTGGTGAAAACTTACTAAAATTGTTCCTTTTCAAAAAAATCTTTGAAAGAGGATAATTAGTCAATCGTATCACAAGACGAAGAGATGGACTACATAATACTCAGACAACTTCCTGGCTAATAAATGTATGATTTAACACTCAGAATAATCCAGTAAATTTGCCAGTAAACCAATTTTGAAACAACCAATGTCTTCTTTTTTCACCAATATTCCCTTTCTCATCTGGACAGATGCTTGTTTTTTTGACCAGTGATATTTGCTTCATTTCATTTGCTTGTTTGTTTCTCCTGCAGTGAGGCTGGAAATGAGAGAGATGCAATGCATCCCAACCACACATGGGTGTCAGGAAGCTCTTTTCTATTTACGAGTCAAAACCACAGCAAGGAAAACAAGAACTGAGAAACGAGACCAGAATATGATCATATTGTCTGCTCTCTACATATCCAACATATATTAAGTCAGTCTCTCTCTCTCTCTCTGTGTCTAAACGCAAACCTTACTAGTATATGAAGTCAGCTTTTCCAAACTTGTCGAAATGCAACAATACATTTGAGAGATCTTTTTGAGTTAATTCTGAAACACATAATTCACTGCTCACCCATCACTTCCCCAGGAATACAGTGCAATAGTAACATGGATGATCAGCAGAATGGCTGCTGAAAACTGTCAAAATGATCTCCTCTTGTTTTTAGTCCCTGACAGATTTGACAGGTACAATTTCTTGGAGTTTCTTTCATTATTTCAGAACAGAGATGGGCTGGAATGAAATCCCCAACCTGTCTGGCTGCCTGTGCACACTCCAAAAATATCTAACCTACCTCTAGGTTCACAGGGAATTGAAGAGTGAAAGTTCCTTTGGACTTTCATACAGATGTCTTCTTACAGATGCTGCCTTACAAACTGCACCCATCAACGAGAGGTCCCTTGGTGGGAATCAAGATGGCAGTAAGCTTTTTTGTTTTTTGAAGGGTTCTTTCTATGAACAGACTTGTTCATTCTTCTCAGGCCTTGCTAGAGTAAATAATAAAACCATATCTTGCCACTTACCTCATTATTTTTTTCATTACATAAGACCTCTGAGAAATAAGACAACAGAAGTGACAGGACTTATATATTGATCCACAAGCCATCCTCCAATCTGTGACATAGCACTTCAATCATTGTCACTCTCAAGGTTATCCCAAGTGCTCCCTTAACACACTGTGTCTCTAACTGCATTTGCCAACATCTGATCAGTATTGTAGTTCTTGCTATTGTGTTATAACGTTTATCAGTCTATCTTAATATCAGCTTGTCCGGGTATTCCTAGTGTGTGTCACATAATAGTTGCTGAAAAAACAAGGACATAAACCAAAGCAAGATCCTCCATGACCCGCCTACTAGAATAGTGGAAATAAAAACAAAAATTAACATGTGGGACCTCATGAAACTTAAAAGCTTTTGTACAGCAAAAGAAACCACAAGAAAGCTGAACAGACAGCCCACAGAATGGGAGAAAATCACAGCAAATGAAACAACAGACAAAGAATTCATCTCCAAAATCTACAACCAACTCAGACAACTCAGCACCAGAAAAATGAACAACCCAATCAAAAAATGGGAAAAAGATCTAAATAGACATCTCACCAAAGAGGAAATACAGATGGCCAAAAAGCTCAAGAAACGATGCTCAACCTCACTTATTATTAGAAAAATGCAAATCAAAACCACAATGAGATACCACCTCACACCCGTCAGAATGGCCATCATCCACAAATCAACAGACAATAAATGCTGGAGAGGGTGCAGAGAAAAGGGAACCCTCTTGCATTGCTGGTGGGAATGTAAATTGATACAGCCACTATGGAAGGCAGTATGGAGATTCCTTTAAAAACTAAAAATAGACGCACCATATGACCCAGCAATCCCACTATTAATTAGGCTTATACCCTGATGAAATCAAAAGTGAAAGAAGCACCTGTACCCCAATGTTCATTGCAGCTCTTTATACAATAGCTAGAACATGGAAGCAACCTAGATATCCATCCATGAATGAATGGATACAGAAGCTCTTGTACATATATACAATGGAATACTACTCAGCTGTAAAAAGAAATGCAGAAGAATCAACCCTAATGAGGTGGATGGATCTAGAAACTATCATAAAAACTGAAGTAAGTCAAAAAGAGAAAGACAAGTACTGTATACTAACACATATATATATAGAATCTAGTAAGAGGGTAATGGTAACACACACAGTGGAGCGATGAAAAAACAGACATAGAGAACAGACATATGGACATTGTGGGGTATGAACAGTAGATGGGAGGCATAGAGGGAGTAACATGAGAACCTATACTATCATATGTGAAAAAGATAGCTACTGTCATTGCCCTACAGGAATAGGAGATCCTGCAGGGGTGTGGTGCGATGGCCAGGAGGGGTGGGATGGGGGGGGACTGGGAGTAGGGGTGTGCTATGGATATGCATATGACTGATCTGGGAACATACATGTCTGTCAACAACAAAATTCTGTAAAAATTTTTTAAAAATAAAATTAATAAAAAAAAGGTAAAAAAGGAATTATTGAGTCACATTCAATAAAGTAAAACATGGGGTCCTAATAAGATATCTAAAGAATGTTAATAATTCTCCACACATCAGTGGTGAACTGCTACATTAATTTAAATAAAATTTTATAAATGTACCATAAATGACCATAAATGAAGTTTGAGGCATCCTAAGATATCTTGGGGTTGGAGCAAGTGTGAAGAGCTAGTTATTACTAAGAAATTCATTTGTAGTTACTTTCATTTCTTCTCATTGCTCTTCCCCTTGCTCAAGGGTCTTGATTTAGAATTTATTGAAGACTAGTTACCTCACACCCGTCAGAATGGCCATCATCCACAAATCAACAGACAATAAATGCTGGAGAGGGTGCAGAGAAAAGGGAACCCTCTTGCATTGCTGGTGGGAATGTAAATTGATACAGCCACTATGGAAGGCAGTATGGAGATTCCTTTAAAAACTAAAAATAGACGCACCATATGACCCAGCAATCCCACTATTAATTAGGCTTATACCCTGATGAAATCAAAAGTGAAAGAAGCACCTGTACCCCAATGTTCATTGCAGCTCTTTATACAATAGCTAGAACATGGAAGCAACCTAGATATCCATCCATGAATGAATGGATACAGAAGCTCTTGTACATATATACAATGGAATACTACTCAGCTGTAAAAAGAAATGCAGAAGAATCAACCCTAATGAGGTGGATGGATCTAGAAACTATCATAAAACTGAAGTAAGTCAAAAAGAGAAAGACAAGTACTGTATACTAACACATATATATATAGAATCTAGTAAGAGGGTAATGGTAACACACAAAGTGGAGCGATGAAAAACAAGACATAGAGAACAGACATATGGACATTGTGGGGTATGAACAGTAGATGGGAGGCATAGAGGGAGTAACATGAGAACCTATACTATCATATGTCAAAAAGATAGCTACTGTCATTGCCCTACAGGAATAGGAGATCCTGCAGGGGTGTGGTGCGATGGCCAGGAGGGGTGGGATGGGGGGGGACTGGGAGTAGGGGTGTGCTATGGATATGCATATGACTGATCTGGGAACATACATGTCTGTCAACAACAAAATTCTGTAAAAATTTTTTAAAAATAAAATTAATAAAAAAAAGGTAAAAAAGGAATTATTGAGTCACATTCAATAAAGTAAAACATGGGGTCCTAATAAGATATCTAAAGAATGTTAATAATTCTCCACACATCAGTGGTGAACTGCTACATTAATTTAAATAAAATTTTATAAATGTACCATAAATGACCATAAATGAAGTTTGAGGCATCCTAAGATATCTTGGGGTTGGAGCAAGTGTGAAGAGCTAGTTATTACTAAGAAATTCATTTGTAGTTACTTTCATTTCTTCTCATTGCTCTTCCCCTTGCTCAAGGGTCTTGATTTAGAATTTATTGAAGTTTTCCACTCCATGATACTTTTTTGCTTCCTGGGATTGCCAGAGTCAAATGAGCAACTAACAGTGTGATAACCTAAAAGTTAAGAAGGATAAAAAATTGAAAGCAAGGTGAAAGTTTCCCAGTGTAGCTAATTTTAGCATGTGATGATTAGAATACCTAAGATCTATACTGGGTCCCCATGATTTTGAGCTGAGGCTCACAAATCATATAACACGAGTCTACTGAGCTGAATGAAAAACGAGAAAAAAGCCCTTTTGTTACAAGAGTAAGTTTCCAGTGCTTCTTAGCATCTGAAAGAGTTTCATTCAGATGCAACCAATAAAAGTGGACTCAAGTGTGCTGGACAGGACTAACTAAAATCTGATTTTATTCCTCATTCTTGGGTAGTCTTATTGGCAATATCTGAGGATAAACATGATAGCATCTAATACCTATAAGCATCACAATATTAGTTTATCTTTCTCAGTTATTTTTTACCAATCAAGTACAAATGGAATCTCAGATTGTCCTTTTGTGGAAAAAAAGGTCCTTTATTTCAATATTTCAATTGTATTTTCTTTATATCCTATTCAAATGTGCACACTCACACACACACCAGTCACAGTATGTTTGCTGTGGTCTAACACATCATAGGGGCTTCCTTGGTGGCTCAGATGGTAAAGAATCCACCTACAATGCAGAAGACCTGGGTTTGATCCCTGGGTTGGGAAAATCCCATGGAGAAGGGAATAGCTACCCACTCAGTATTCTTGCCTGGAGAATCCCATGGACAGAGCAGCCTGATAGGCTACAGTCCTTGGGGTCACAAAGCGTTGGACACGACTGAGCAATTAACACACACAACACAACATAGACAGTTCCCAAACTATACTAATTCTTCTGTGTCATCATTTGACTGTTCTTACATCTTCAAATTTTTCTGCCTTCCTGCCCTTCGAGTTTCAAATCACATACGAGTTTCTCTGTGACCACCTCTCTACCCTCTGTAGCTTAGAATACTCCCCTGACCTGCAACCTCAAAACACTTTTTGTGTTTATTATATGAATTACAGCATTTTGGCCTTAAATCCTATTTATATTTTAGTAAAACTATTTTGGGCTTCCTAGGTGGTTCATACCTGCCAATGCAGGAGACATGGTTCTCCAGAGTCACGAAGATCCAATGGAGGAGGAAATGGCAACCCACTGCAGTATTCTTGCCTGGAGAATCCCATGGACAGAGGAGCCTGGCAGGCTACAATTCATGCGGTCACACAGAGTCAGACACAACTGAGCACGCCCACATGCACATGCAAAGCTATTTTACCAACTGCATGTCAAGTTCCAGTCAAGTGGAAACACACTTGATCACTTTCGCATTCCAATGGCAGTTAACACCTTGCACATCAAATACTAGTTGTCAGTACACATGGTTGGAATAATATTAAATAGCCATGGTTTTTGTGAGATAAACATGGCTTTAATAGTGCTAAGTTCACATTTCCCATTTGTATCAGCTCTGATAAACAGATTTCCTTTTCTTGGACTTAAATCTTTGCTTTGTTATTAAGAAGAGCACTTCAGAAAATGCAGAGACTTGGCCATATGAATCGTCTTACTCTCAACATCCGTAATCCAACCAAGTCTCTTATCTATAAGCATCACAATATTAGTTTATCTTTCTCAGTTATTTTTACCAATCAAGTACAAATGGAATCTCAGATTGTCCTTTTGTGGAAAAAGGTCCTTTATTTCAATATTTCAATTGTATTTTCTTTATATCCTATTCAAATGTGCACACTCACACACACACCAGTCACAGTATGTTTGCTGTGGTCTAACACATCATAGGGGCTTCCTTGGTGGCTCAGATGGTAAAGAATCCACCTACAATGCAGAAGACCTGGGTTTGATCCCTGGGTTGGGAAAATCCCATGGAGAAGGGAATAGCTACCCACTCAGTATTCTTGCCTGGAGAATCCCATGGACAGAGCAGCCTGATAGGCTACAGTCCTTGGGGTCACAAAGCGTTGGACACGACTGAGCAATTAACACACACAACACAACATAGACAGTTCCCAAACTATACTAATTCTTCTGTGTCATCATTTGACTGTTCTTACATCTTCAAATTTTTCTGCCTTCCTGCCCTTCGAGTTTCAAATCACATACGAGTTTCTCTGTGACCACCTCTCTACCCTCTGTAGCTTAGAATACCCCCCTGACCTGCAACCTCAAAACACTTTTTGTGTTTATTATATGAATTACAGCATTTTGGCCTTAAATCCTATTTATATTTTAGTAAAACTATTTTGGGCTTCCTAGGTGGTTCATACCTGCCAATGCAGGAGACATGGTTCTCCAGAGTCACGAAGATCCAATGGAGGAGGAAATGGCAACCCACTGCAGTATTCTTGCCTGGAGAATCCCATGGACAGAGGAGCCTGGCAGGCTACAATTCATGCGGTCACACAGAGTCAGACACAACTGAGCACGCCCACATGCACATGCAAAGCTATTTTACCAACTGCATGTCAAGTTCCAGTCAAGTGGAAACACACTTGATCACTTTCGCATTCCAATGGCAGTTAACACCTTGCACATCAAATACTAGTTGTCAGTACACATGGTTGGAATAATATTAAATAGCCATGGTTTTTGTGAGATAAACATGGCTTTAATAGTGCTAAGTTCACATTTCCCATTTGTATCAGCTCTGATAAACAGATTTCCTTTTCTTGGCATCTTTAAGTCTTTCTGTATATCTTTGTTATTAAGAAGAGTTAGGCACTTCAGAAAATGCAGAGACTTGGCCATATGAATCGTCTTTACTCTCAACATCCGTAATCCAACCAAGTCTCTTATGAAAGAAGCCAATCATTTCCAAGAGGGGCACTTCTATCAGAGCTGGCCCTCATGTTCATCCTGTATAGAATTGAATAGACGATACTTTTATGCAAGACTTATATAAATTCTAAAGGTTAAAATGATGGGATTGCCATAGAGAAAATGGGCATAAAATGCTTAGGGAAATACATGAATATGAAAATGAAGAACACTGTTGCTGTAATATTCTCATATCAAGCCAATGGCAGCAGAAACTCAGTGGACTCTATGTGTTAGTGATAATTAAATGACATCAGTTTTATGCCACAGATTCTGTGTTATAATATTGTCATTAGTGACATTCATGGACTCATTCCCTCATGGCTTCTAAGAGTAAACTTGTAAAAGCCATGGTGATTAAGGTGAGAAAATATTTTTAAAAAGCAAAACACTGAGGAACCACTGATTTGCATTCTCAAACTCAGAAGATTGTCTGCTTCTTTCCAAATTATTCAAGTAAAAAAGAGTAAAATAATTTTAAAAACTCCAACACTTATTGACAGATTGTGCTAACACACTGTGATAGAAATACTGAACTGGGTTAGTATTTTTTAAGGATGGATGATTACTTACACTAAATTATTAATGTTTTAATATAGTCAATTTGACTGTATTATTATTAAATTAATATAGGTACATAATTTTAATGTCAAACTATTTGGGGGGGCACTTCTATTGGTCTTTAATTTACTTATCTTTGTTCTTTGGCCTGTGTGGGCCTCCCAGTGCAGTGGCCTCTCTCGCTGCAGAGCACCGGCTCTGGGCGCATGCGCTCCAGAGCTCCAGCTCGGTAGTTGGACACATCAGTCCAGCTGCTCCACAGCACGTGGGATCGTCCCAGGCCAGGGATCAAACCGGCGCCCCTTGCACTGCAAGGTGGTGTCCTTACCCACTGGACCACCAGGGAAGCCCAATGTCAAACTATTTTAAGTAAAACAGCAATCCCAGTCCCCAAGTATATTCTTGCCCACCTCTGACACCCACCCTCTACTGCTAACTTCTTTTATCTAATAACTTTAAAAAATTTCTTCCAGTGTATTTCTCCAGATTTGAAATAATAATCAGATATTTTATTTTTTGAATTTTTATGGATATAAATATTCTCTTGACACCATACTATGCACAGAAAGTTCACCAGTATTTTATCACTACACTTACCCATTACCCAGTCAACATTCTTTTTTTAAAAGATTTATTTATTTATTTATTTTGGTGGGAGTGGGGTGGGGAGGGAGGGGAGTGGGCGGGCCACTTCTATTGGGCTTTCATTTCTCTATTTTCATCCGTCTTTGTTCTTTGGCTCCTGTGGGCCTCCCATCGCGGTGGCCTCTGCTGTCACAGAGCACCGGCTCTGGGCGCATGCGCTCCAGAGCTCCGGCTTGGTAATTGGACACATCAGTCCAGACGCTCCGCAGCAGGTGGGATCTTCCCAGGCCAGGGATCGAACCGGCGCCCCTTGCACTGCAAGGCGGTGTCCTTACCCACTGGACCACCAGGGAAGCCCCAGCATTCTTTTAATCACCATCATCTGAATAAAGCTATATAAACATTTTTGGTTAGATATTCAGTTTTCATTTTATTATGACTAATATATAAATATTTCTGCACCTATACTGCTTTGATTTTATTTTCTCATATGCAATTTACTTTTTCTTCAAGCAGTTAATTCTTATTTATATTTCTTGTTTCTTTGCTTAATCATCAAAGTATCAGGAATGCTTCTGAGACTCCTAGAGCAATGGATATAGATAGATATAGAGATATCCTTCTCTGTACAAACACAACAGATAATCAGTCAGTTCAATTTCTTTTCTTAAAGTCATTTCTCAAATGGTCCTCCGTCCTCTGGCTCCAATGGACTGGTTAATCTCTGGGACTGCCATGTTGTCATGCTAAAATCTCTTTTTATAATCATTCCCTAAATTTACTTCACCTCTTTCTTGTGTTGAGTCCTATTTCCTGATTGCTACATTTTTCTTTTTCTTAGTTTCTGCCTTCACTTTTTTTGCTAAGAGTATCTTCTAGCAACTGGTAGAGAAAGAATCAATGGGAAATAACTTTTTGAGATCTCCTATGTCTTAAAATGCCTCCATGTTACTCTCATACCTGACTGAAAGTTTGGATAGTATAGGAAACATAGAATATCACTTACAAAAATTTATAGGAAATGTAAAGGGAGGCAGATTATTTGTTCAGGGAGTCGGTGGGAAGGTTTACGGAGGAACAAGGAAAGGACAGGAAACAATTTGGGAGGTAATGATGGCTATGTTCTCTATCTTGACTGATCCTGGGTTCATATTTGTGTGTGTATATGTGTGTGTATACATATATGCCAAAAGTTACCAACTTGAACCTTTGAAAAATATACAGTTTATTACATGTCAATCATGCCTCAACAACTTAGTTAACAATGTTGTCGGGCAGTCTTTCATTAAGATTGCAGAATAGAGTTCCATGGCCTAACCAAGCCTTATCATACTCCACCTCCAAAGCTCTATCAGTTATCAAACTTTTGTTATTAATCACTATAGGGAACTGGAGGGGAAGTAATCAGCTATCAACATGGGATATTACAGAATAAAAAAAATAAGCATTCTGATATTCTTTTTTTGTGATTTAATCAATAGATGATACTTTTTAATGCAGATAAAGATGAAAGTCTTCACATGCTTAGTTTTTAATGATATCTTCAGGTTTCTTGGTTTGAATAACTTGCTAGAGAGCAGTGCATTTACCCATAAATGGATGACAGAAGTAGGCCTTGGTGAGAAAATGATGTGTTTGCATTTTGTGTTTAAAGGAGAGATTTATATATTATCCAGTAGGAAATTGGATGTGAAAAAGTATGACATTTTGTCTGAGATTCCTGGGGATTCATTGTGGGATCTGCCACATTCTAACATCATATCTGTGGATTTATTAAGCCTTATTAGAAAGTTTTAGTTTCTTTCTACTTAAATCAAGTTAAAAGTAATACCTATCTTACAGGGTTGAATGTGAGGACTGAATAAAGTAATGACTATAAATGTGATTCATAAACTGAATTTTCATGCCTATCGTATTACTAGAGAACAGTGATGATTACACAGAATGGATGAGGTATCCTCTGATAGGCTTTGGAGTCAAAAACAGACTTGAATCCTAACTCAATTTTTCGAACTTAGACAAATCATTGTTATACCTATCTTAAAATGCCTCCATGTTACTCTCATACCTGACTCAAAGTTTGGATAGTATAGGAAACATAGAATATCACTTACAAAAATTTATAGGAAATGTAAAGGGAGGCAGATTATTTGTTCAGGGAGTCGGTGGGAAGGTTTACGGAGGAACAAGGAAAGGACAGGAAACAATTTGGGAGGTAATGATGGCTATGTTCTCTATCTTGACTGATCCTGGGTTCATATTTGTGTGTGTATATGTGTGTGTATACATATATGCCAAAAGTTACCAACTTGAACCTTTGAAAAATATACAGTTTATTACATGTCAATCATGCCTCAACAACTTAGTTAACAATGTTGTCGGGCAGTCTTTCATTAAGATTGCAGAATAGAGTTCCATGGCCTAACCAAGCCTTATCATACTCCACCTCCAAAGCTCTATCAGTTATCAAACTTTTGTTATTAATCACTATAGGGAACTGGAGGGGAAGTAATCAGCTATCAACATGGGATATTACAGAATAAAAAAAATAAGCATTCTGATATTCTTTTTTTGTGATTTAATCAATAGATGATACTTTTTAATGCAGATAAAGATGAAAGTCTTCACATGCTTAGTTTTTAATGATATCTTCAGGTTTCTTGGTTTGAATAACTTGCTAGAGAGCAGTGCATTTACCCATAAATGGATGACAGAAGTAGGCCTTGGTGAGAAAATGATGTGTTTGCATTTTGTGTTTAAAGGAGAGATTTATATATTATCCAGTAGGAAATTGGATGTGAAAAAGTATGACATTTTGTCTGAGATTCCTGGGGATTCATTGTGGGATCTGCCACATTCTAACATCATATCTGTGGATTTATTAAGCCTTATTAGAAAGTTTTAGTTTCTTTCTACTTAAATCAAGTTAAAAGTAATACCTATCTTACAGGGTTGAATGTGAGGACTGAATAAAGTAATGACTATAAATGTGATTCATAAACTGAATTTTCATGCCTATCGTATTACTAGAGAACAGTGATGATTACACAGAATGGATGAGGTATCCTCTGATAGGCTTTGGAGTCAAAAACAGACTTGAATCCTAACTCAATTTTTCGAACTTAGACAAATCATTGTTTTCAAGGATAAGTCCTAATTCCTTAACAGATCAGCCTGCGCCCTTCATGGTTTGCCCCAGCCTACCTTTTGAGACTCTTCTACTCTGACTTTTCTGACCACTCCTGAAACCTGGAAGTCAGCTCACCACAGCCACATTTTCTTCATTCCTATTTACCTTTCAAATGTACTCTTTACACATGTATCTCACATCAAGAATTATCTTGCTTTAAGAATTAAGTGTGAATGCAGTCACTGCTACCTTCTGGCTATTTTGTTACTGGCAGATATTTGAACCTCTCTGAGCCTCAGTTTCCTCACCTATAAAATAGGAATAGGAATGAGTAGTCATTCCTTTCTCCAGGGTATCTTCCCGATCCAGGAATCAAACCTAGGTCTCCTGCATTGCAAGCAGATTCTTTACCATCTCAGTCACTTGGGAGGCCCAAAATAGGAATAATAATACCTAATTCATAATAAGATGAAGGAATTATCAAATATGGACAGCTAGGTGCAGGGTTAGTTAAGTGTTAGTTAAATGCCCTCAAAAATGCTTGCATTATATTTAGATTGGACAGAGAAAAAGCCTCTTGAAAACATAAGCATACTTTCACAATTAGCTTCTAATTTTTACTTTCTGGCCATGTCCCGCATTATGTACGGTCTTAGTTCCCCGACCAGAGATTGAACCCACATCCCTGGTATTGGCAGCATGGAGTCTTACCTACTGGACCACCAGGGAAATCTTCACAATTAGCTTCTTGAAATTGCAGAGCTAAATCAATCTTGGTTCTAATTATTGTCCTACCACTTATTAATTTGGTGACATTTTGCCCAGTATCAAATATCTCTGAAAGGTTAAATTTCCTCCTCTGTTACACTGGGCTGTCAATTGAACCTATCGCATTGGGTTGCTGTAAAGAACTTAAAAGTTACGCATGCACAAATGACTGAATTTTCATGCCTATCGTATTACTAGAGAACAGTGATGATTACACAGAATGGATGAGGTATCCTCTGATAGGCTTTGGAGTCAAAAACAGACTTGAATCCTAACTCAATTTTTCGAACTTAGACAAATCATTGTTTTCAAGGATAAGTCCTAATTCCTTAACAGATCAGCCTGCGCCCTTCATGGTTTGCCCCAGCCTACCTTTTGAGACTCTTCTACTCTGACTTTTCTGACCACTCCTGAAACCTGGAAGTCAGCTCACCACAGCCACATTTTCTTCATTCCTATTTACCTTTCAAATGTACTCTTTACACATGTATCTCACATCAAGAATTATCTTGCTTTAAGAATTAAGTGTGAATGCAGTCACTGCTACCTTCTGGCTATTTTGTTACTGGCAGATATTTGAACCTCTCTGAGCCTCAGTTTCCTCACCTATAAAATAGGAATAGGAATGAGTAGTCATTCCTTTCTCCAGGGTATCTTCCCGATCCAGGAATCAAACCTAGGTCTCCTGCATTGCAAGCAGATTCTTTACCATCTCAGTCACTTGGGAGGCCCAAAATAGGAATAATAATACCTAATTCATAATAAGATGAAGGAATTATCAAATATGGACAGCTAGGTGCAGGGTTAGTTAAGTGTTAGTTAAATGCCCTCAAAAATGCTTGCATTATATTTAGATTGGACAGAGAAAAAGCCTCTTGAAAACATAAGCATACTTTCACAATTAGCTTCTAATTTTTACTTTCTGGCCATGTCCCGCATTATGTACGGTCTTAGTTCCCCGACCAGAGATTGAACCCACATCCCTGGTATTGGCAGCATGGAGTCTTACCTACTGGACCACCAGGGAAATCTTCACAATTAGCTTCTTGAAATTGCAGAGCTAAATCAATCTTGGTTCTAATTATTGTCCTACCACTTATTAATTTGGTGACATTTTGCCCAGTATCAAATATCTCTGAAAGGTTAAATTTCCTCCTCTGTTACACTGGGCTGTCAATTGAACCTATCGCATTGGGTTGCTGTAAAGAACTTAAAAGTTACGCATGCACAAATGACTGAATTTTGTTCCTTTTTATGACTAATAGTCCATTGTATATGTAGAAAAATGGTACTGATGAACGTACTGGCAGGGCAGGCATAGAGATGCAGATGCGGAGAATGCACATGTGGACACAGCAGTGGAAGAGGCAGGCAGCTCCCTGCATAGCACAGGGAGCTCAGCTCTGTGCTCTGTGATGACCTAAAGGGGTGGGATGTGGGCTGGAAGAGGGGCACAGGAGGGAGACGATATATGTATACATATGGCTTATTCACAGCATTGTATAGTAGAACCTAACACAACACTGTAAAGCAATTTTGTTCCAATAAAAATAGACGAAACATTTTATGTATGTAAACTGCTTAGCAGTGTTTCTGGAAACTAATACATGTTTAATTCATGTTAATAATTATTATAATAATTATGATTATTACTTAAAAGTCAGGAAAATATGTGGGTCAGGAGTAGAACTGCTTATGTCAAAGGACTGAAAGATGACAGCATAGAGCAAAATGCACAAGTTATATTGTTAACATTTAATCATTGACAGTTACTCAAGATAGAAGGGACTATATTTGTTCATTTAATCAAAAGATCTTTGCCCATAAGAAAGAAAATTTAGGATCAGAGGGTGTTTTTTTTTTTTTGGCAATTCTATTTATCAGTCTGTTTTAGAATAAGACGTTCATCATAGAAAACAGACCATGTGAAAGAGCTTGAAAGGTGAGTTGGATCAGACAGAAGTTGCTCTCCTACCCTGCACCAGAACAATCAAAGCTTACAGATAAATCTGGATTGATCTCATGAGAAGCAGCCAGTGTATAAGTCTGTTAAAAGTTGTTGATTCTTTGTCTAGAAGCTCTGCACATTCTCAGGGACGCTCTGGTGGTGGGCATGGGTTACCTCTGGTCAGCAGGACTGGTAATCTGAAAAAAGAGATGGTAATCAAGTGGGGAGGATCGAAAGCAAGCTGGGAGCTGCCAGCACCACTGAGTCTGTCTCTTACTGCAGCTACACAATAGTTGTTACTTCACTTTCGCATCTCAAACCTCTCACGTCTGCACTTTCAATTAACTCTAACCTTGAGCCATACAAGGAAGGGGGTTCTGAGAAATACAGCGCCAAGGGCAACAATCCAGCACAACTTCTGGCTAGCATTTTCACCTGTTGTTGTTAGGATAATGGGATATAACTTGTAATACTTATTCTATATATATCATCTGCCTCAATACAATTACACAAACACTTTGGTGGTCTTCCTTAATAAAAGGTGTTTTAAATTCTGTTATATATATAGAGAGAGACAGATAGATAGATAGATAGATAGATAGATAGATATACACATATATTACATTATGCCTGCTGCTAAGATACTTAAGTCATGTCTGACTCCTTGTGACCCTGTGGACTGTAGCCCACCAGGCTCCTCTGTCCATGGGATTCTCCAGTCAAGAGTACTGGAGTGAGCTGCTGTGCCCTCTTCCAGGGGGTCTTTCTGACCCAGGGATTGAACCCATGTCGTTTACATCTTCTGCATTGGAAGGCAGGATTTTTACTACTAGTGCCACCTGGAAAGCCTCAATATTATATATCTATATAATTTTATTCTAATATATGTAATATATGCCTGCTATTAACTATGCCAATACTATAATAACAAGCAGTGTGATCAGCTGTCCAGCTGTCCTGGATGTAATAAGAGGTGGCACTTCCAGCACTAGATCCAGGAAAGCGTCCGACAAACAGGGATGGATGGTCACTCTGTGACAAGGCTCAGTCAGAATTCACACTCATTAGCTTGTAATAACTTTTAATGGCATATTCTATAAAAATACTGAATCACAACTCTGTATACCTGAAATGACTGTAATACTGTAAATCAACTATACATAGCTATAAATAAATAAGTAAATAAATAAATTTTTAAAAATGCTAGCCATTTCCAGGGAGAAAAAGAAAGAGGAAGTTTGCAGTTTTCAAATGGACCTGAAGCATCTGAGGGCTAGTGTATATTTACTTGTGTACAAGATAGTATTTCCAAAGGAGTAAGAGGAAGGAAGTATGAGAATCCACTCCTCCCTTAAAACAATAGGAATGTGAGTGACAATTGTCAAAATTAAATTCTTCAGAACTCTGGAAATTGATCCAGTTCTTGCAACAATTCAAGGAGCTTTTCTTCAACAAAATTGCCTGAGTCTTTATAAGAACAGAGCTGTGACTCCTCAGCTCTGTGGTAGCCTGACACTCTGGAATTTGATGGCAGTGATGATCGCACAGTCCTGGAATACGAACAAACAATGAATTCTACAATATGAATGTGTCATTTGTATAGTATGTGAATTGTATCTGAATAGAAGTTTTATTTTAAAAAAGGAAGCACTGTTTCCCAGCATTGCTATGAAGAGGGACTGGAGAGTGACAGCAAAGGATGGTTTCTGTATCCGTACAGTTTGTTTTCTGTATCTGTGAGACTGTTTCTAGTTTGCAATGTATATTTATTTGCATCATTTTTAGATTCCACACATAACTGCCATCATACAGTCTTTGTCTTTCTCTGACTTATTTTACTAAGCTTAATACTCTCTAGGTCCATCCATGTTGATGGTGCCTTCTGAGAACCAAAACCTAAAAATGCATCCAAAGTTGCCAATAAAGGAAAAAGCAAAAAATTAACCTTTTGGCTTTGAGGTACACGTATTTTAAAGAGTACATATTTTTTATTGCTCTCCCCAAAATAGATGATAATTATGAGGTATTGTAAGCTTTAAATGTATGCCTTATTGAATTCGTGTATAAAACTTGTATTTTAAATTTGTAATGCTAAAAACATTTTCCTCCCAGAAAGATTAAGTTATTTTGCTGATTTATCCTATAGAACACCATGAGGTTTTTAACACTGCGGTGTGTGTGTGTGTGTGTATATATATATATATATATATATATGCTTTTTACCTTATTCTGGGGTATAGCTGATTAATCCCTGGAGAAGGACATGGCAACCCACTCCACTATTCTTGCCTGGAGAATCCCTTGGACAGAGGAACCTGGAAGGCTACAAGTCCATAGGGTCTCAAAGAGTTGAAAACAACTGAGCAACTAACACAAAAACAACAAGGTTGTATAGGATTTCTTTTAGGATGATGACAATATTCTGGAGTTAGCTTGTGATGATGGCTGCAAAATGCTGTGCATATAAAACCACTGAACTGCATGCTTTAGAAGGGTGAATTCAATTTTACATGAATTATACCCAATAAAATTGCCTGAGTCTTTATAAGAACAGAGCTGTGACTCCTCAGCTCTGTGGTAGCCTGACACTCTGGAATTTGATGGCAGTGATGATCGCACAGTCCTGGAATACGAACAAACAATGAATTCTACAATATGAATGTGTCATTTGTATAGTATGTGAATTGTATCTGAATAGAAGTTTTATTTTAAAAAAGGAAGCACTGTTTCCCAGCATTGCTATGAAGAGGGACTGGAGAGTGACAGCAAAGGATGGTTTCTGTATCCGTACAGTTTGTTTTCTGTATCTGTGAGACTGTTTCTAGTTTGCAATGTATATTTATTTGCATCATTTTTAGATTCCACACATAACTGCCATCATACAGTCTTTGTCTTTCTCTGACTTATTTTACTAAGCTTAATACTCTCTAGGTCCATCCATGTTGATGGTGCCTTCTGAGAACCAAAACCTAAAAATGCATCCAAAGTTGCCAATAAAGGAAAAAGCAAAAAATTAACCTTTTGGCTTTGAGGTACACGTATTTTAAAGAGTACATATTTTTTATTGCTCTCCCCAAAATAGATGATAATTATGAGGTATTGTAAGCTTTAAATGTATGCCTTATTGAATTCGTGTATAAAACTTGTATTTTAAATTTGTAATGCTAAAAACATTTTCCTCCCAGAAAGATTAAGTTATTTTGCTGATTTATCCTATAGAACACCATGAGGTTTTTAACACTGCGGTGTGTGTGTGTGTGTGTATATATATATATATATATATATATATATGCTTTTTACCTTATTCTGGGGTATAGCTGATTAATCCCTGGAGAAGGACATGGCAACCCACTCCACTATTCTTGCCTGGAGAATCCCTTGGACAGAGGAACCTGGAAGGCTACAAGTCCATAGGGTCTCAAAGAGTTGAAAACAACTGAGCAACTAACACAAAAACAACAAGGTTGTATAGGATTTCTTTTAGGATGATGACAATATTCTGGAGTTAGCTTGTGATGATGGCTGCAAAATGCTGTGCATATAAAACCACTGAACTGCATGCTTTAGAAGGGTGAATTCAATTTTACATGAATTATACCCAATAAAATTGTTATAAGAGAAGTCATACCTTGTACATACTAAATGATGAATACCAAGGTATATCTTTGAAATGCTACATTGTCTATATTATTTCAATGAACCTAAGGTGGAATTCAAATGCTTAGCAAGAGAATACTAATAATATAAGAACTAAATGAAATAATGTCAATATAATACTTGATAACTGAAAAGCTTTATACTCTGGCCTCTGTGCCTTCAAGGCTAGCTTGGATTTATATGACATGGTATGATACTTTATCCAATTTTCTGTCTACTTTTCTACTTAGACTTTGAGTCTAGGTAGAACAACCTATCCTGAGCCATCGTAGAATGTGATTGATGAGCATAATGATACATTTTTATGGTTTCACGTTTTGATTCTTCCATTTCAATAGTTATCTATATCAATAGTTATCCATATCAATAGTTATGTGACTATTGATAAATTGGCATCCATGAGTTGTTACACACCTGCAAATGGAGATAATGATGACCCATAATTCCCAGGGTGGTGAAGATTTACAAGTTAATCTACATGAAGTTGTTGGACTGGTACCTGGCACATGTAAAGAGCCCATACATGTTAACTCCTGTTTCCAACAGCTAGCACAGTATTTGGCACATGGAAGGCACTCAGTGGATGAGTAGGATACATTGCACATTTGTTTTAGAGGCTACATGGGAGAAGTTGAATATAGTGGATGAATTGGGAGAATCTGGACACACTGGCAAAGCTCTGAACTTGCCTGGGCCACCCGTCAGAACCAGCTCAAGCTGTCTCAGTGGGGAAGCACTCAGCAGGTTGAACCATCTGCTTCTATTTCATTTGATTCCTTTCACTCTTTAATGGTCTGCCTTTGGCTGGTGAAAACACAGTCTCCAATTTACAAGTTTGTCTCAGTCCTCGCTTCTGCTGCTGTATGTGGTGCACCACATGCACTGGTTGTGATGCTAAGTTTCTTCTGGTAACAAGTCAATGATAGTTGTCATGACTGAAGTGTGAGAAGCTTACGATGAAGCTGACTGATCACTTTCCTGAGTAATTACACCCAAAGAAACAGAAACAACTCTTGGTAGGCAGAAAGCTTGTTTGTGCTAAGAGACATGTATGGCTATATTTTGTGTCACCTCCAGTTCACCTTAAGATGTCATGCTATATCTTACAATGGATTGCAGGAAGAACTTAGTAAAGAGTCCTAAAGTTTGCTTCTAGAGCTTGTGTATGTGAAAACTGTTCAAATGAGGAAGTTTCAATTATTTTTTTAGTAGAAGAATCTAGGCCTCTCTTTGTACAAGACTGTTCTAAGCCTAGAATTGAGCATCTTCCAAAAAATAGTTCTACACCCTGTGTACTGACATCTCCTCCTTCAGACACCATAATTTATGGACATCAATTAGATAATGGGCTGCTTTGCCTGTTTTTATGAAAATGCCAATTGGAAACCTTGCCATTGATGGCAGAAGCCTCTATTCTGTGCATGGAAGTTGGCCAAGCAAATGGTCTGTGTGGAATTCCTTCATCAATCTGTAATGGCAGGCCATAAACGATTCCCTCTAAAAACTGTAATCACCTGATAGAGGCCTTGCTAAGGAGGTGTGCAGCTCTTTATTCACACCTTTGCAACCAGGCAGAACACTCAATGCTTTGTCCTTATGGCCAGATATGAGGCCCAGAGGATCATGGTCACCAACTAGACCCCACAGGTCATCATGATGACCTTCAATTCACTGCCCCCTTTAACTAACACCTAGTTAAGTATATCAAGCTCATTATGCTTAAATTCTTCTCTCACAACAAATTTTGTTTTGAGAAACTCCTCAGTCAAATCCCACCATCAAAACAGTTCTATTGAGCTCAGGCCTCCAGCCTCTAGGCTTTCCCTGACATGCATAGTCCTAGAATTAGACATAACTTGAATTCAGTCTTAATCTACTAGCCATTAAATTCTTTAGCTGAGCAGATACCTCCTGCTTCTCTCCAAACACACTGCCTCCAGCTCTAAAGAATTATCTGTAGTTCACAGACAGCAGCACACTTTTACAAGCAGTGGCTCATGTTTGAGATGCTCCTTATCCCCCTCATCTTGTCTGCCTACAAAACTGTTTATTTTCCAAGAGTTCTCGATATACATTTATACTCACAAACCCTCTCTGATTACTCCCACTGAGTCTTATACCTACTCCTCTGCACTTGTGTGTATGTACACAGATATGAACAGAAAAACACCCAGTTAGTATTTTCTTACTGTGTGATTCCAAAGGGATTATCAAGCGTTGCATGCTCTTCTGAAATACTTTATCTATTAACTCATTTAATCTCTCTTGACCATGGTGTGAATAAGGTATCAATATTACCTCTATCTGGCAGATGAGGAAACTGAGGCTCAGAGAGTTTCATGAACTTGAATATCCTTCTTGTTCATCTGCTGAGTCATGTGTAACTCTTTACAATCCTATGAACTGAAGCATGCCAATCTTCACTGTCCTTCACTATCTCCTGGAGTTTGCTTAAATTCATGTCCATCGAGTCAGTGATGTTATCTAACCATCTTATCATCTGCTGACCCCTTTCTCCTTTTGCCTTCAAACTTACCCAGCATCAGGGTCTTTTCCAATAAGTTGCTCTTCGCATCAAGTGGTCAAAGTATTGGAGCTTAAGCTTCAGCAACAGTCCTTCCAATGAGTATTCAGGGTGGATTTCCTTTAAGATTGACTGTTTTGATCTCCTTGTTGTCCAAGGGGATTCTCAAGAGTTTGTACAGCACCACAATCCAAAAGCATCATGTCTTCAATGCTCAGCCCTCTGTATGGTCCAATTTTCACATCCATTCATAACTACTGGAAAAGCCAAAGCTTTGATGATATGAACCTTTGTCTGCAAAGTGATATGTCTGCTTTTTAACAGCTGTCTAGGTTTGTCAAAGCTTTTCTTCCAAGGAACAACTGTCTTTTAATTTCATGGTTGAAGTCACCATCTGCAGTGATTTTGGAGCCCAAGAAAATAAAGCCTGTCACTCTTTGCAGTTTTTCCTTCTATTTGCCATAAAATGATGGGACTGGATGCCATGATCTTAATTTTTTGAATGTTGAGTTTTAAGCCAGGTTTTTCACTCTCTTCTTTCACCTTCATCAAGAGACTCTTAAGTTCCTCTTCACTTTCTGCCATTAGACTGGTATCATCTGCATATCTGAGGCTGTTGATATTTCTCCTGGCAATCTTGATTTCACCTTGTGCTTCATCCAGCCTGGCAGTTTGTATGATGTACCCTGCATATAAATTAAATAAACAAAGTGACAATATGCATCCTTGAATTACTCCTTTCCCAATTTTGAATCAGTCAGTTCTTCCCTGTAAGATTCAAACTATTGCTACTTGACCTGCATACAGTTTTCTTGGAAGATAGGTAAGGTGGCCTGGTATTCCCATCTCTTTAAGAATTTTCTGCAGTTTTTTGTGATCCACACAGTCAAAGGCATTAGTATAGTTAATGAAGCAGAAGGAGATATTTTTCCAGAACTCCCTATGATCCAATGAATGTTAGCAATTTGATCTCTGGTTCCACTGCCTTTTCTAAACCCACCTTATATATCAGGAAGTTCTAAGTTCACATATTGCTGAAGCCTAGCTTGAAGGAGTATTACCTTTCTAGTGTGTGAAATGAGTGCAATTGTGTGGTAGTCTGAATATCTTTTGGCATTGCCCTTCTTTAGATTTGGAATGAAAACTGACCTTTTCCAGTCCTGTGGCCACTGCTGAGTTTTCCTAATTTGCTGACATACTGGGTGCAGCCCTTTAACAGCACCATCTTTTAGGATTTGAAATAGCTCAGCTGGAATTCCATCACCTCCACTAGCTTTCTTCATAGTAGTGTTTCCCAAGGCCCATTTGAGGTCACACTCCAGGATGTCTGACTCTAGGTGAGTAACCACACCATTGTGGTTATCCTAGTCATAAGAACTCTTTTGTATAGTTCTTCTGTGTATTCTTGCAACCTCTTCTTAGTCTCTTATACCTCTGTTAGGTCCTTAACATTTCTGTCCTTTATTGTGCCCATCTTTGCAAGAAATGTTCCCTTGGTATCTCCAATTTTCTTGAAGTGATCTCTAGTTTTGTCCATTCTATTGTTTTCCACTAATTCTGTGCATTATTCACTTAAGAAAGCTTTCTTATCTCTCCCTGCTATTCTTTGGCACTCTACATTCAGTTGGGTATATGCTTCCCTTTCTCTCTTGTTTTTTGCTTCTCTTCTTTCCTCAGCTGTGTACAAAGCCTCCTCAGACAACCACTTTGCCTTCTTGCATTTCTTTTTCTTTGGAATGGTTTTGGTCACTGCCTCCTGTACAATGTTACCTACTTCTGTCCATAGTTCTTCAGGCACTGTGTCTATCAGATCTAATCCCTTGTATCTGTTTGTCACTTCAACTGTATAATCATAAGGGATTTGACTTAGGTCATACCTGAATGGCCTAGTGGCTTTCCCTATTTTCTTCAATTTAAGCCTGAATTTTGCAATATGGAGGTCATGATTGGAGCCACAATCAGCTCCAGGTCTTGCTTTTTTCTGACTGTATGGAGCTTTTCCATCTTTGGCTGCCAAGAATATAATCAATCTGATTTGGTATTGACCAAGTGGTGATGTTCATGTGTAGAGTCATCTCTTGTGTTGTTAGAAGCAGGTGTTTGCTATGACCAGTGTGTTCTCTTGACAAAACTCTGCTAGCCTTTGCCCTACTTCATTTTGTCCTCCAAGATCAAACTTGCCTCTTACTCTAGATATCTCTTGACTTCCTACATTTGCATTCCAGTCCTCTATGATGAAAAGAACATCTTTTTGTTGTTAGTTCTAGAAGATCTTATAGGTCTTCATAGAACCATTCAGCTTCATCTTCTTTGCCATTAGTGGTTGGGGCATATTCTTGGATTACTGTGATGTTCAATGATTTGCCCTGGAAATGAACTGTGATCATTCTGTCATTTTTCAGATTACACCCAAGTACTGCTTTTCAGACTTTTTTGTTGACTACGAGGGCTAGTCCATTTCTTCTAAGGGATTCTTCTGTAGTGGATATAATGGTCATCTGAATTAAATTCACCCATTCCCATCCATTTTAGTTCACTGATCCCTAAGATGTGTATGGTCACTCTTGCCATCTCCTGCTTGACCCCATCCAATTTACCTTGATTCATGGACCTAACATTCCAGAATCCTTTGCAGTATTGTTCTTTACAGCATCAGATTTTACTTTCACTACCAGACACAGTCACAACTGAGTGCTGTTTCTTCTTTGGCCCAGATGCTTCATTCTTTTCTGGAGCTATTAGTAAATGCCCTCCACTCTGCCCCAGTAGCACACTGTATACCTTCTGACATGGGATGGGGGTGGCTCATCTTCTGGCTCTTATCTTTTTGCCCTTTCAAACTGTTCATGGGGTTCTCATGGCAAGAATAGTGCAGTGCTTTGCCATTCCCTCCTCCAGTGGACCATGTTTTATCCAAACTCTCCACTATGACTCATCTGCCTTGGGTGGCCCTCATGGCATGGCTCATAGCTTCACTGAGTTATGCAAGCCCCTTCTCCATGGGAAGGCTGTGATCCATGAATGGGGAACTGGTATATGGTGAGTCACATTTAACATGTTGTGTACTCAGGATTGGAATCTCAGCAAGCCAATCACTACACCATATGAGGAAGTTTTAGACATGTATGTACATTTGGAACATGCATTGTCAACTAGTGGAGCTCTTGTTGAAGAGGGGACACCCTTTCTATTAAGCTATCAAATATCATATACTGCTCCTGAGGTGGCCCAGGACAACAGAATATGCCCTGTGAGTTTCAAGTCATTATCCATGTTTGTTCTCTCCCATGGTTCTAACTCTGACTGAAACACCTTGCTTTATGAAACAACAAATGTCAACCACCATAAAATTCACAAGACACAGTTCTAATCAGAACCACTGTTTGCTGTGAACATTTTCTCACTGAAATATGAGAACATTAAACTGTTTAGTGATTTGAATTTAAAGGAAAACAAAATAAAATGGAAAAAACGGAGCTTTAGTACAAAACAATACTGACATTCTTATTGATGAATTAATCACGTGCTTATTATAACACCTGTGTGTAAAGAGGGTAGAATGCCAAAATTCTAATCAATTTAACCCATTGGATGCTTGTCATGTGTTTCCACAATCCTAAGATATTTGAATGCCTGAGTTAATACAAAGTATAACAGATTAGTCTTCAAGACAAATTTTTAAAAATTTGGCCTTGTTGCCTAAGATAGAGAAATAAAGAAATCTTCTGGAAGTGGATGTATATATTTCTCCCCTCCCTTTTTCCTTCTCTCATTCTTTCTATGCTGATTTTTTCACTCAAAAAGCCTTCAGGCATGCCACAGGAAATAAAGTGGCAAGTGGGATTTCAGACTGAGAGGTTCTGAAGATAGTCACATTCAAGAGGATTAAGTAAAGAAGCAAATATATTAAGCTAACGGGATCCACGTTTTTCATTGAAAGGATTTAACTTTATGGACAGGAGAAAAATTAGAGTGAACTCTGTGGTACAGTATTAGACTAGAATCAGAGGCATGAAGTTATGGCTTTCAATATGTAGAAGGAAGTAGAAATACATATAGCTTTAAGATTGTAAATATATACAATCCATGAGTACACTTGGCATCCAAATCTTGGCTTCTAGTTACCTCTCAGCACTAAATGAAAACAGGACTTCTTCAAGAAACAGCTAATTCCAGAGTTGAGAGAAGGTACTCTTTGTGGCCCATGGACTGTAGACTACTAGGCTCCTCTGTCCACGGAATTCTCCAGGCAAGAATACTGCTCCTGAGGTGGCCCAGGACAACAGAATATGCCCTGTGAGTTTCAAGTCATTATCCATGTTTGTTCTCTCCCATGGTTCTAACTCTGACTGAAACACCTTGCTTTATGAAACAACAAATGTCAACCACCATAAAATTCACAAGACACAGTTCTAATCAGAACCACTGTTTGCTGTGAACATTTTCTCACTGAAATATGAGAACATTAAACTGTTTAGTGATTTGAATTTAAAGGAAAACAAAATAAAATGGAAAAAACGGAGCTTTAGTACAAAACAATACTGACATTCTTATTGATGAATTAATCACGTGCTTATTATAACACCTGTGTGTAAAGAGGGTAGAATGCCAAAATTCTAATCAATTTAACCCATTGGATGCTTGTCATGTGTTTCCACAATCCTAAGATATTTGAATGCCTGAGTTAATACAAAGTATAACAGATTAGTCTTCAAGACAAATTTTTAAAAATTTGGCCTTGTTGCCTAAGATAGAGAAATAAAGAAATCTTCTGGAAGTGGATGTATATATTTCTCCCCTCCCTTATTCCTTCTCTCATTCTTTCTATGCTGATTTTTTCACTCAAAAAGCCTTCAGGCATGCCACAGGAAATAAAGTGGCAAGTGGGATTTCAGACTGAGAGGTTCTGAAGATAGTCACATTCAAGAGGATTAAGTAAAGAAGCAAATATATTAAGCTAACGGGATCCACGTTTTTCATTGAAAGGATTTAACTTTATGGACAGGAGAAAAATTAGAGTGAACTCTGTGGTACAGTATTAGACTAGAATCAGAGGCATGAAGTTATGGCTTTCAATATGTAGAAGGAAGTAGAAATACATATAGCTTTAAGATTGTAAATATATACAATCCATGAGTACACTTGGCATCCAAATCTTGGCTTCTAGTTACCTCTCAGCACTAAATGAAAACAGGACTTCTTCAAGAAACAGCTAATTCCAGAGTTGAGAGAAGGTACTCTTTGTGGCCCATGGACTGTAGACTACTAGGCTCCTCTGTCCACGGAATTCTCCAGGCAAGAATACTGGAATGGGTAGCTGTTCCCCTCTCCAGGGGATCTTCCCAACCCAGGGATTGAATCCGGGTCTCCCAAACTTCAGGCAGATTCTGTACCATTTAAGCCACCAGGAAAGCCGAGAAGAAGGTAAATCAGCCCATAAATCCCTGGATTGGAAAGATCCCTTGGAGAAGGAAATGGCAACTCACTCTAGTATTCTTGCCTGGACAATTCCATTGACAGAGGAGCCTGGCAGGCTACAGTCCATGAGGTCACAAAGAATCAGGTATAATAGCAACTAAACAACAGTAGTAGCTCATTGTGCCAAGAAGAAAGGAATTGCTCTAAGAATGATAGAAACATATCAAAAAAACATGTTCTTAGGATCTCAGAGGGACTTCTACTGGCCAAATCTTAGAAAATTTGAATATAATAAAATAATGTTAGTGGTAGATTGCAGAGGTGTATTCTACTGTATAAAGTAGAAATCCATGAGTCCCCACTGTAATAAATAAATGAATACATAAATAGGAGAGATGGGAAAGTTCTTCCTTATAGTAGAAAACCAACAAATACTGAAGTGATGATGGAATCATCAGTGGGTGAATGTAGGAAGAGAAAAAGAATACTTAAGCAGTCTCAAAGTATTTCCCTATAAATTGGATACTAATGACAAAGAAAAAGTAACTTTATACCTGGAATCCTGCAGACACCACCTTATTCACAGGATCCAATGTATCATTAATGATGGGATAAATGTACATTGTGTGCTTCCTGATAGAATCCTATGAGGATCCAGTACTGCTTCTGTGATGTTCTTGCCAAACACATAAATTAAATCGAATAGTGAGAAAACATTAGGCAAATGTCAACTGATAGGCACTTTACAAAATAACTGGCAAATAATATACAAGTCTTATCATCCTAAGGTTAAGGAAGAACTCAAAAGCTGTTCTGGATTGAAAGCGACTAAAGGGATATGACAACTGGATGCAGTATGTGGCCTTGATTGGATTGTTTCACTACAGAGGGCATCATTGGTAGGGTTGGTAAAGCTTGTATAGGGACTCTCGATGTGTTTATATTGTTACATTACCTTTGGGCTTGAAATTATCTCAAAATAAAAAGAAAAATATCCAATGTGCAATATTTAATAATTTAGAAATAAAAATAAAACAATTACTTTACACAAAAATACATATAAAATATGTAAAAAGTGTCTAGTGCTAGTCACTGAGCTTGACCCTGAGGACAGGAACATAATGAAGGCAGAAAGCTTATTTGAAGTGGAGAAGTAGGTTTGGGGAGGAGATAAAGTTGGGCAGATATGAGGGAAACAGTATGGAAAAGTAATGACTCCACCTACAGCCAAAGATTTTAAACTCCATCCCCCAACCTTGATCACTCGCATGTCATCTAAAACAAAGCACTTAATCTTGCAGTCTCTCAGATTGCTCTTCATATAATCAAGATCATAATAATAACTTATCAAGCTGGTTGCAAAGAGCAGAGATGATGACCATTGAAAGCATCATGAAGAATTCCCAGATCTTACAAGGTATTCAATAAACAAAATCTACTAATCATAGTGCAAAAATAATGATAATAATGCAAATAATATTATATGGTCCGTGGTTTTAAAAGACATGAAATTGGAGTATAATATAATATAAATCATGCTAAAAGACATATATAATGACAGATATGTTGGATATTAACTAAATATATTGAGATAATAATTACATAACATATACATATATCAAATCAGTATGGTGTACACCTTACATTTATACAATGTTATTATCAATTATATCTCAATAAAAGTGTAGGAAAAAGACACACATCTTTACTTTATCTGTGCCTTAATCCATGTAAAAGCTTAGATGTGCCTAGGCATTCATGTCCTAGTCACGTGAACCTCATGCAACATGGCAGCTTAGTTCTTCAAAGTCAGCACGAAAATCTCTTGTTCAGTCTGCTAAGACAGATTCATATACAATGTAATATAATAACAGGAATCTGACCCATCTCTTTTGACATATTTTATTGGTTAGAAGTAAGTCACAAATTGTACCTACATTCAAGGTGAAGAAATTACACAAGGATCTCAAACTCAATCAGTTATTGCCTGCAAATTCAACCTACTATAGTATGTGCTAGTATTATATCTGAAAAGGGAATAAATTTCTGTGTGGTCCCATATATTGACCTTAAATTAGACTATAGGATAGAGGGATATGAATGAGTGAGGCTAGGGGAATAGATATGGATTATGGAATTGGATATGGCCACGGATATTTGTTGTACACAATCCTCGGTATGTTTTAAGGTGTGGGGATCAGTAAAGAGATAAGACTCTTATTCCCTATATGAAGACGCATATGTCTGAATAAATAAGTAACCATATACTAATGAGCATGGCTATGTCTAGAGATAGGATCATTTTTGGTGAGCACAGAATATAAATGGATGCTTGGGGCTGAGCCTGAATGTATGAGTATTGTTTCAAGTTTGCCTTTGACGAAAAGAAAAAACTACATACTGGCTTTTTAAATCATCTCCCTCATTGGAATATCTTGGCATAGCCCCAAATTAAGCAGGAAATAAAAACAATAATCTGGAAAAAAATAATATGTAGAGAAAGAATTTAAAGTGATGAATCTATACACTGTTTGTTCCATAGAGGACATGATTTTGAATGATATAAAGACTGACTCTACAGAGGCGATTATATAAAAATGTTGCTCATACTTGTATTTCTATGTTTGGTTTCTACTGCAGACCCTAACCTTAACTATAAACCACTATGTATTTTCACTAATCCAGGATGCTATGGCTGACTAATATAGTAGTATGATGTGATTTTACAAAGTGGCATCTGCTGCGAAATGTGATCTCTCAAAAAATAAAAGTGGGAGGGTGATCACACCATCTGTGTCGTCTTGAGAGGACTAACAATTTTAAATTACTTTATGTCAAACCTCCAAGTATTACAAGACATTTTTTACTTATACACATGAATTTGTAATGCATTAATATTTTAATATAGCTTATTTTGAGGCCCAATGCAAGAAATAACCATTTTCAACATCTCTACTGTCTTTCACTGTCTAGTAAGACATGGGGAACCAATAAAAAAAGATTTCCTTCACACCTGAATAAGTTTGAGATATTGACTTTGCCTAAATTTGAAAACCACATTACTATAATACAAATATATTATTTATTTGCATATTTATTGAATTATTCATCAAAAAACTCCATTGAAAATGTGGATGCCTTGATGGTAAATTTTTATCACCATGGAAAATTTATTCATATGTAAATAGCATCAAGAAAAGTTTATTAAAATGAAAATGGGCGCTTAGTACAATGCTGAAATACTCACAAGATGAATTTATAAAGGATAGCATGTCTCATAAATGGCTTTTCATAAGTTTTCTCAAAACCTGGGAGTGAGGATCAAGATGGAAGGTCCTGAGATCCCCTTCACTCCCGCCGGCAAAGCAAAATTACAACTACTCTCTCTGAGCCCCTTAAGACTAACAGAAAAGCTCTTCTACGATAGCAGAAAAGCTCTTCTACAATTACGAAAATAAAGGAAATAAAACCACATCAAGACAGGTAGGAGGGGGCTTCCCCTGGTGGTCCAGTGGGCAAGGACACCGCCTTGCAGTGCAAGGGGCGCCGGTTCGATCCCTGGCCTGGTAACATTCCATGTGCCGCGGAGCGGCTGGACCAATGTGTCCAATCACCGAGCCGGAGCTCTGGAGCGCATGCGCCCAGAGCCGGCGCTCTGCAATGACAGAGGCCACCGCGATGGGAGGCCCACAGGAGCCAAAGAACAAAGACGGATGAAAATGGAGAAATGAAAGACCAATAGAAGTGGCCCGTCTGCTCCCCTCCCTCCCCAACCTGACCCCCGCCCTAAATAAATAAATAAATAAATAAATCTTTAAAAAAAAAAAAAGACAGGTAGGAGGGGCAGTGGGTACACCTTGGTTCAGTGACCCACAGTGGGAGGGAATACCACAAAATTTGAGGTGCTCCCTAAGGAGTGAGAAGTTCAGGCCCTGCGTTGGACACTCCAATCCTGGGCATGAGCAAAACAAGTGAAGATAATTAAGAGATAAAATCTTCTAGTTATAAAATACAGGAATACAGCATACAGCATACAGGAATAAGATCAATATTAGAAAAACTTTATATGGTGACAGATGGTAACTAAACACACTGTGAGGATCACTCTGTAATGCATAAAAAGATTGAATCACTGTGTTGTACACCTGAAACTAATATAATATTGTAAGTCAATTGTACTTAAATAAAAACAAAACATAATTACAAAAAAATTGTTTTAAGATTTCTCAACATCTAAAGATACAGATTTAGAAAATGCCAATAATGCTTTTATAGGTAGGCAAAATTATTGAGTCATATAGTTCAGGTCACTGGTTTGTCTTTTTCTGTTATGTAATAAAGTATTTGGAAGTTGTACACCATGATGTGCACTAGGAATGAGATAGGGTAAAATCAAAGAATCATGTGCTACTATTCCTCCTAATTAGCTTACAAAGTAGTAAAGGACATAGGAGTCCCCAGTGGCTCAGTAAAGAATTCACCTGCAGGAGACTTGGGTTCGATCCCTGAGTTGAGAAGATCCCCTGGAGAAGGAAATAGCAACCCACTCCAGTATTCTTGCCTCCACCGACAGAGGAGCCTGGCGGGCTACAGTCCAGGGAGTTGCAAAGAGTCAGACACGACTGAGTGACTAACACTTTCAATTCACTTAAAGTGTGTGTATAGTCATCTAACCCAACTATCACTAAGGAAATTCTATATTATTATTATTATTATGAATATACCTAGCTTTTTTTAAGCTTATCTTTTTCCTAGCATCACTATCACAACCATTAGTTCATTCTTCCTACATAGTTTTATCACTTACAACACTCATGATGGTTATAGATAAAACAAAATGACTGAAAATGATCCTACTACAAGGCACATTTTGTATTTATATGTTATTTCCTCTGACATATCTGGTGCCAGTTTCAGATAATCAGAATGTTTAAAACCAATTATGAATTACACTGCCTAGTTAATAGATCACATTATACACAAAGCATTTTAAGAGAAATTTGAGACATAAAAGAAATGACTAGACCCCTTAAGTCATGTCTGACTCTGCACTTCATGGAATGCTGTCCTCCACTGTTTCTTAGAGCTTGCTGGAATTCATGTCAGTTGAGGTGGTGATCCTATCTAACCATCTCATCCTCTGCTGCCCCTTTCTCCTTTTATCTACAATCATTCTCAGCATGAGGGTCTTTTCCAAAGAGTCAGTTCTTCCCATCAGGTGGTCGAAATACTGAAGCTTCAGCATCAGTCCTTCCAATGAATACTCAGGGTAGATTTCCTTTAGGATTGACTAGTTTGATCTCCCTGCTGTCCAAGAGATACTCAAGAGTCTTCTCCAGCACAATTCAAAAGCATCAATTCTTTGGCATTCAAACTTCTTTATAGTCCACCTCTCACATTCATACATGACTACTGGAAAGACCATAGCTTTGACATTACATACACTTGTCATCAAAGTGCTAAGTTGCTAAGTCATGTCCGACTCTTTGTGACCCCATGGACTCGATGGTAGGCCTCCAGACTCCTCTGTCTATGGAATTATCCAGACAAGAATACTGGAGTGGGGACTTCCCTGGTGGTCCAGTGGTTAAGACCACTGCTTCTAATGCAGGGGGACCAGGTTTGACCCCTGGTCAGGGAACCAGATCCCACATGCCACAACTAAGACCCAGTGCAGCCAAATTAAGATAAATAAAGCAATAATTTAAAAAAATACTGGAGTGGGTTGCCATTTCCTTCTCAAGGGGATCTCAGGAACCAGAGATCCAACCCATGTCTCTTTCATATCCTACATTAGCAGGTGGATTCTTTACCACTTAACCACCTGGGAAACTTCCCAAAATATGGAATGCTTCACGAATTTGCATGTCATCCTTGTGCAAGGGCCATGCTAATCGTTCTAATTTTAGTAGATGTGCTGCCTAAGTGAGAAACAATTTATATGACGGTTTTAAAAAGTTCTGTTTACATATTTTGGATATTAGGCACACTAGTGTGTACAGAAATCAAAATACAATTTTGTGTGCATGAAGCACGTACTGTCATAAACCAACATTACCTCCCCCCAAAGTCATGTTGTCTTAGGGTGATTATATTATTTTTAACACTTTTTAGCATTTCCCATGTGTTTTACAATTAGCATTTGTGTGTTTTACAACGTATAAACTATATAAATATTCAAGTAAAATCAAAGGCTGGGTATAGAATATTAAATGTGCTACTTAAATGGCTTTCAGAGTTACTTTATTCTCTGCAATCATTTTTTCCAAGAGAAAGGGAACCAAAATGATGGAAGCTGGGTCATGTGTAAGGATGCAACCACTGTTATTGATAACAAACATGCATTTCATATTTGCAAAGGTAAAAGCTGCACTGTATCATTCTAATAGCTTGAATGGATATTTGGAGAATGCAATGTATTCATGTGGCATGTCTGTATGATAAAGAACCACATCTCAGTTGGAATCACTTAAAGTCTTTTGTCCGACCTCTCACATTCATACATGACTACTGGAAAGACCATAGCTTTGACATTACATACACTTGTCATCAAAGTGCTAAGTTGCTAAGTCATGTCCGACTCTTTGTGACCCCATGGACTCGATGGTAGGCCTCCAGACTCCTCTGTCTATGGAATTATCCAGACAAGAATACTGGAGTGGGGACTTCCCTGGTGGTCCAGTGGTTAAGACCACTGCTTCTAATGCAGGGGGACCAGGTTTGACCCCTGGTCAGGGAACCAGATCCCACATGCCACAACTAAGACCCAGTGCAGCCAAATTAAGATAAATAAAGCAATAATTTAAAAAAATACTGGAGTGGGTTGCCATTTCCTTCTCAAGGGGATCTCAGGAACCAGAGATCCAACCCATGTCTCTTTCATATCCTACATTAGCAGGTGGATTCTTTACCACTTAACCACCTGGGAAACTTCCCAAAATATGGAATGCTTCACGAATTTGCATGTCATCCTTGTGCAAGGGCCATGCTAATCGTTCTAATTTTAGTAGATGTGCTGCCTAAGTGAGAAACAATTTATATGACGGTTTTAAAAAGTTCTGTTTACATATTTTGGATATTAGGCACACTAGTGTGTACAGAAATCAAAATACAATTTTGTGTGCATGAAGCACGTACTGTCATAAACCAACATTACCTCCCCCCAAAGTCATGTTGTCTTAGGGTGATTATATTATTTTTAACACTTTTTAGCATTTCCCATGTGTTTTACAATTAGCATTTGTGTGTTTTACAACGTATAAACTATATAAATATTCAAGTAAAATCAAAGGCTGGGTATAGAATATTAAATGTGCTACTTAAATGGCTTTCAGAGTTACTTTATTCTCTGCAATCATTTTTTCCAAGAGAAAGGGAACCAAAATGATGGAAGCTGGGTCATGTGTAAGGATGCAACCACTGTTATTGATAACAAACATGCATTTCATATTTGCAAAGGTAAAAGCTGCACTGTATCATTCTAATAGCTTGAATGGATATTTGGAGAATGCAATGTATTCATGTGGCATGTCTGTATGATAAAGAACCACATCTCAGTTGGAATCACGGATTATTTTATAAAAATTAAATGAACCTTTTCTCCTGGTGCTTTGGGGAATATTAAGGATGAGCATTAGAAAAGCTAATTATGTATGCATGTTCACTGCTCCCCTTTGTACATTCTGTCTCCACAAGGATCAGTGAATCATTAACACATACTGCAGCTTGCCAAATGCTTGGCATCGAGGACGGCACTTTTAAGATCATCGGAAGTACTACGATTGAACAGAGAGGATTGGTTCCAGCTTCCAAAATTTCTCTCTGCAATGAGACACAGTCGTTTCCATGTGAAACGTGGATGAAGTGCATGAAATACATTTTAACTGGTCCACCAATGTGACCAACCAGGTTCTCAGGTAAAGCAAACCTGAAAAGTTTTGCTGGGCCTTCTCATACACTTATCTTTTGACTGACAATCTGTTCTTCACCTGGTTTGGTTCAGAAATTCCCTACAGTATTATCCTAAGAGCTGACCCACTTCTAAATCTATTTTCCCTTCTCAAGTTGTTTTGTTATCCTTGTTACCCTTTGTTAGCGTCCACTCTTCCTCTGCTCTTGTATTTCTGTATTTTTATTTATGTCTTAGGCTTCACAAATGAAATCAACCTCATACTTTCAAACAGACTGAGAAAGGATAAATCCTCACTGAACTGACATAATTTCCTTGTTATACAAACATGTTTCACTTTTCTAGAGAAAGTAATTCATTACATGAATAAGCAATTGTCATGTGAAATAAGAAGTTATGGCCATGTTTTCAAAGGTTTTATTTTTTTGAGAATCTAAATATTCTGAGACCACTTTTTAAAAGTATACTTTTTCAAAAGAACTGTTTCTAAGTTACCCGAAAATGCTTATAAGATTTTTTTCAGGATTACATAGCTCCACTATTTTAATACAAGTGTGTATGTGTGTTTTCTGTTCAATTACTAATAATATGGCTTTAGTTGAGATGTAGCATACAGTGCTGTACTATAATTTGCAAGGAGGCTCTTTCTTGCAAGATTTCTTTTAACATGTAGGTGATTAAAATATAAAATAGTGAAGTATAGCAATAAAAATTGCTAGCATTTACTGAGGGCTAATTCAAACCCAAGAAACTGTTCTATGTCCCTTATATGTATTAACTCAGTCTTCTCGACCCTATAAATTGTTATTATCATTATCTGATCAATGAGGACACCAAGGCACTCTGTGGTTAAGCAGCTTGCTCAAAGTCATATGGCTAATAAGGGGTAGAACTAGGATTCAAATACAGAACCTATAGTATTAACAATGACTATACTAGTCTTACTAATGTTTGTAAGGACTAATTTTGAAAGCTCTTATGGAAATGTGCAATGTGAAGAGTCATATAGGAAAAGCTTTATTCCTTAGTTGACTTCAGTGTACGTCCATGTCATTGTGACATTTAATTTCTCCCCATGTTTACAAATTTCTAAGCACTTCAGTTGTTAAGAATGGTTGAAAATCAGAAATAAAGAGCCTACTGGACTTCACAACTATCTTAAGCTCCTGAATATGGGAAATATGCTTCAAGATGGTGGTGGTTTTACTCCCTTTCAACATCATGAAAATTGCCAGATGCTGTTGGAACCTAAACTACTTTTGTAGCTTAGTTCATAGCTGGAACAATATCATCTATTTCTTTGTCATATACGAGGCAGAGACCCTTATGAAAAAAACTTGGTTGCTTTTTTATAAATCCATTTATTTCTGCATTTCCAATTTTGCTTTGGGGGTTTTCAGATAGATTGATTAAGTAACTATTGATAGATAATGACATTGCTTTTGGAATGTATCAGCAAAATGCTTCAGTTCTGGCCTTTTGCAGGTTTGAACGCACTTATTGAAATTAAAGCTATTCATCACATTAATGCTCTACTGTCATTTATAGTTAAGAAATAAAACTTTTTCCATCCTCTTGGAAAGGCAACAAGGTAAAATTGACACTGGTACCAAGATAAGGCATCAGTCAGTGTCATTAAAAAAGATAATTCCTTCAACACTAAGAATAAGAAAACGTTCTTATTAAAAATTTACACTAAAATATCTAGCATTTCAGAATCAACATTGCTCATTACCACTCCAAGTGGACAATTCAATGTAAATACTATTATCTTCTTATCATTGTGAGATACAAAGATGAAATAGAATATTACTAGAGATGAAATGTTTGTGCTGAAACTTAACCCCAAAATGTAATAGTATTTGGAGATGAGGCCTTTGAGAGGTGATTAGGTCATGAAGGTGGAGCCCTCTTGAATGAGATTAGTGCCCTTACAAAAGACACCCAGAGAGCTCCTTCCCACTTTCTGCCATGTAAAGATAACAATGAGAAACAACTGTATATGACCCAGGAAGCAGGACCTCAACAGACACACAATCTGCCACCACCACCTTGATCTTGGACTTATCAGCCTCCAGTAATGTGAAAAATAGATGTCTGTTCTTGATAACCCACTCAGTATATTCTTTGCATAGCAGCCCAAACAGACTAACACGAATGTTAAATAGGAATTTTATCTTTCTATTTTAAATACTATTTTGGTCCCATCTCATGCCACCTTACCACTTTTCCAATCACAGTTGTCCTCTGACTATTCTGGAACAAACAAGTCTCTCTCTCGCCTCAGTATGTTTTGCTGGATCTGGAATTCTTTTCTGCCCTCTTTAACCAAGGTTTATCCTTCTCTTTTTAAGATCTCACTTTTAACATCAACCCTTAGATAGACTTTCTCTAACCAACTTATTGAAAGTGTCCCAAATTTTATTTTGTTATGTGTCATATAAAACCTTTTTCCCTTCAAAGTACTTATCACAGGCTTTATTGTGTCTATACTACATTTTTTGGCTCTCCTACTAGAGTATGAGTTCCACAAGTAAAGAGTCCTTGAGAATCTGGTTCATGGCTATATTCCTTGTACCCGCCATTTAGAAGATACTCAGTAAATAATTGCACAATGAATAAGGACATTTCCAACACTACCCACTGTCGAAATGACTGAACATTTTACTTAACTCTAGGTACTGAAACTGTTCAAAAATTCAGTCTGGATGATTGACACAGCACGTCTTCATACTTTCCAGAATGAATGAATTTATAATAAAAGTATTGAGGAAAGAGTCCAATTTTCCTGAAGAATTCAAAGGAAAAAAAAAGCAGGTGTTGCTATTTGACTTCCTCTCTCCACAGGGTCTGCACTCATCCTGCCTAACGGGGGAGCACAGCTTCTACCTTTTCGTTATGTGGCACTCAATCTCTGCACCCCTCCACTATCTTGCCCGTCACTGTCTTTCTGAGAATTTGAGCTGTGTGCCCAAATATGTATACAGACAAACAAGAATCTTAAATATAACAAGGCCCAACCTCTAAGGAAAATTTGATGACTAGATTTATTTAATCAAGCACACTCCCAGGGAGCTCAGAATGGAGTATTCCCCCTGAGAAGTGCTCTGAAAAGTAGAATTTTATCCATTTTGTTAAATCTCTTAAGTTTTGAGGGTATTTTTTTGTCATCTTTGTTTGTTTGCTTGTATTTGGATCTGCAAAATATCGACCCTGACAGCTAGGGCTGTGTTTAGAATCCAATATACATATGTATGTGTATATATATGATTCATATAATAGTGGTTCCTACTCACGAGTAGCCTACAATGCCTATTAGAAACTACAGAGCACAATGCCAGCTTAACAACTTGTATCAAATAACTGCATGCTTGCCCTGGAGGAGGGCATGGCAACCCACTGCAGTATTCTTGCCTGGAGAATCCCATGGACAGAGGAGCCTGGAAGGCTACAGTCCATAGGGTCAGCAAAGAGTCGGACTAACACTCACACACCTTCTAATTCAACTCTAAGCTGCCTCGGGGAATGTTTCAACTGACTGCTATCCCTACCACCACCATAATGGTGGTCACATTTTCTTGCCTTGTTGCACATGTAGTTATTTTTTTTTTTCATATTTTTATTATAATAAAATAGATATAAGATAAAATTCACCACTTTAACCATTTCGAAGTGTTCAATTCTGTGGCATTTAGTACATTCACAATGTTGATCTCTTCCATCTTCAAGTCAACAATTGTACATTAAACCCTCCTTGTGCTTTGACTCTTTCTGACTTCCCTTTCTACTACCAGTTAGGGAAGACATTTGCTTCTAAGGGTCCTTCTAAACATATAAGGTCCACTGAGGTAATGGGTGCTTCCCCGGTGGCTCAGACAATAATGAATCTGCCTGCAATTCAAGAGACCAGGATTCAATCCTAGGGTCAGGAAGATCCCCTGGAGGAGGGCATGGCAACCCACTCCAGCATTCTTGCCTGGAGAATCCCGTGTATAGAGGAGCCTGGTGGGCTACAGTACATGGGGCTGCAGAGTTGTACATGATTGAGCATGCTCACAATCTTCCCCAAGTTCCTCAACCTCTGCAAACCTCAATTTCTGAATCTGCCCAATGGGAATACAATGTCCTATACAACTCAAAGGGCAGTGCAAGGGCAAGATATTTATAAAACCTCCAGAAGCCAATGCAAGGGATTATTAATGATTTCTCTGAACCGCAGCATTTTTTGAGTAGCCATATAATGTCCCATCATCCTTTACTGTCACCTCTTGTGTCACTTGTTTTCCTTCATTCTTATGGGAGCACCCGAACCTAAAACCTTTGCTTTAAAAAAGTAGACAACTATTGAATATTTGGTTCAGAATATTAATGTATTCAATGCAGAAGAAAGGTGAGAGAAAAATAATTGCAAAAAGGAGACAATTTCTAAATATTGTTCTATTTCTTCACATCATAAACAGTGTCAAGCCTCATGGTCAACACTAGGGAGAACAGAGAAATGAGCAAGATCTGCTGTTTACCTTTAAGGAGGTTAAACTCAGTTGAAAAACAGTACACAAATGCATATCATTGTAACACAAAGTGGAAATAAAATGAAACTAAGATAAAAAGCACAAGCCAAGTTTGACTGGAATGACAAAGTGAGAGATATCATGGAAGACTATAAATATTAAGGAAAGAAACATTAGAAAGTCCTGGTTTGAAATTCCGGATCTGTCACTTGTTGGCTGTGTGATTTTGGGCAAATCACTTAACTTCTCTGATCTTCAGTTTTCTTATTAGTAAATTGGGGATAATACTACCATCTCTCCTTCTTAGAATTAAAAATTTAGTGTGAAAATTACATTAAATGAGATAAAATGGCAAACTGGGGCTGAAAAAACTTTTGGTAGGCAGAAACTGCAGCGGTATGGGTCTTCTAAGGCAGAAACATTAGCAAGAAGCTACCCTCTCTCCTTGTCAAGAGGAGACAGCAAAGAGTTATAAACCCCTGCCATTAAAGAAAGGCTTCTAGTCGGAGTGAGAAGTGACTGCAAGTGTCTTCTACATTCACCTCAAAATTTGAAGCTTCCTCTGTTACAAAGCTTTATCCTGAGTCTGCATGCAGTCCAGCTAGCTGAGTCAGGAGTATCTCTGACGTGACGTAAAGAGCATGATATCAGGACAACGTAGCACAGTACTGGTTACTCAGTGGATTCTCAAGAAAGAGTTTTCAAAGCAACCTAGGATTGCAAAAGCCTCACTTGTGTAAAGAACCCTAAAGGGATAGTTTGGGCAAACAATGCTTCAAGTGTCAGAGCAGAAGACTGACAGGCAATGAGTCAGAGAGAAAAAAAAATCTCAGAAAACTAGTAGAACACTTTTCCATAGCACAATACCTGTGCTATTAAAATAAAAATTATTTTCCCACTGGCAAAAAAGACGTGATCTTTTCCCCCTTTTCTGGTAATATATTAGCTACAAAAAAGTGTGATCAGGTTTTAGCAACTGCTGCCAGAGAGCAATAGAAAATTAAATATTCTTGCAACTTTTCATTTCTGTCAGTGACTGTAAGTGTAATAGATTTTTTTTTCAAAATAGGCAAACTGGCAGGTTATTTACAAATTCATTTTTAAAGTGACATCCATGATGTACAAATTCAGGAAGCTAAGTTTTAGTAATAGCACTAAACGAAGCTGCAAAATGGTAACCATCATTCCTGTTTTCTAAGGAGCAGCACCCAGATTATTTACAAGAGAAAAGAAAAAACATGCTTTTTAAAAAGGTGCATGTCTGCTATTGTGGCGATGTCAGAAAATGGTTAAACTTACAGACTCTGGTGCCACATAGTTTGGAGCTCAAGGCTCTGACTTTAGACTTATGACTTCAGGCAAATGAATCTGTTGAAATTGTTTCCTTCAAAATGTGAATACTAAATGGGTGATTTTATGTAAAGTGGGTATTGTAATACCTGCAGATATGTATCCATACAAGTTAGTTGCTGCTCTGTTTAAAGGTCAGAGTGTTACTATTAGCATTCACATTATTATCAGTATCATTTACTGTGACCTAATTATTGCCCTGGGAAATCAACAGCGGTTATCTCTTTAAATGTACCAACTATCCTCCCCGCATTGGGCATTCGTATCCCAGGCTAGACAGAGACACCGTTTGTTAGTGGTTGAAGTGTCTTCTACCTGGGGTTGGACTATAAAGCCTACAGTGATCCCAATGCCAGGTCTCCTCTTGAAGAAGTAAAGGGAACGATTCCACATTACTCAGCTGCACTGTTAGCAGTCAGGCCTTGGAAGAGGGTCAAGATTAGAAAAACTGACTTGGTTCCCAGATGAAGGCCATTTATGAGGCTTAACAGATAATTCAGGGTTTTTTCCCTGATAGAAGGAAGCAAAGGACACAAAGAACTATAGGAAGTATATTCATTGTGTTGCTTTCTGAAACGTGTTCTTTTTGTCATGTAGAATAAATAGGCATAAAGTAATCATGCATCCCTGGGGTTTTCTACTCTTAGCTCTTTCCCAACTTCCACATCCGCCCCCAAGTGGCTGCCATCAAGGTCCCACCGGGGCCAATTATATCTGGGTCTGAGTGATGGAAGCTCCACCTACCTGAGGCTGGCTCCGGGCACAGAGCATACCTGCAGGTTCACAGCCCAGTAAGCACTCGCAGGACTGGGGTTCCCAGGGGCTCCTGAACTCTAAAGCAATATGGACTGTCAAAGGATAAAGTCAAGAGGCAGATGGCAAGGAAACATGTAGCCAGCTCTGCAATTTCCTCCTTCCCTATAGCCATGCCAACCTCCACATTCCTGCCAGAGTTACCGTTTCCAAACCCTGACCTGATCATCTGAGTTCCTGCTTATGAATATTGTGTGGCTTCCAGTTCTTTGCAGAGTAAAGTAAAAAGTCACCAGGTTGTACCTTTCCATCTGCATTTACCATGATGTTCTTTATCCACCACGTAGTATAACCTCTAATCCCAACAAATTACACATCGTCCCCATGACAAGATTTCAGATTTCTGTGCCTTGTACATGCTATGCTTGGTGCATGGAGTGTGTCTGATCATTTCCTCCACTTCCTTTTAGGTCAGCTCACCAACTGTCTCCCCAGAAGAGTCCTCCTCAGCCTATTGCTCGTCCCTTGTGAACAACAGGCTGGCACTTAGTATTTAATTTTTTAATGATTGTACACTACCTGTTCTTTCTTCAATTACACTATAAGCTTCTTTTTATTTAAAGTATACTTTTTGTACTTGGCTCTGATTTTAAAAGTAACACAGGATCATTATTGAAATGAAAAATATATAAAAGAACAAAACATGAAATATTTGCCTGCAACATCACTCCTCAGAGATAGTCAGTGCTAATATTTGGATATGTTTATGCTTACATGTGCACAGACACACACAGTGGAAAAAAAGAGCCTGTTTGTAAAGAAAATGAATGGCACATCTGAGGGACTGAAAAAAGTTCAGAAGTCTACAGCATGTAAAGGAAGAAGAGTGAGATTTGATGATACTGTAGAGCAACAGCTTTCAAAAGATTCTCACCATGAACAACAGCAGCTATGGAAAACAATATGGAGGTCCCTCAAAGAATTAAAAATAGAACCACTATACAATCCAGAAATCCCCCATCTGAATATATGTCCAAAATAACTGAAATCAGAATCTCAAAGAGATGGCTTCACTCCCATGTTTACTCTGTGGACAACTTACAATAGACAAGATGTGGGAGACAAAAAAACAAAATATTCATTGACAGATGAATGGAGAAAACAGTGTTATATACATATAATGGAATAGTAATTAACCTTAAAAAAAGAATATTGCCATGTGCAACAACATGGATGAACCTGGAGGACATTATGCTAATTGAAATAAACCAGTCACAGAAAGACAAACACTGCAATATGCTACTTACATGAGCTAGCTAAAATTGTCAAAATCACAGAAGCAGAGAATTCAAGTGGGGCGTTCTTCAACAGGTATAAAGTTTCAATTATGCAACATGAATACTTTCTAGAAATCTGCTGTACAACACAATGTCTACAGTTAAAAATACTGTACTGAACAGTGAAAAATATAGGAGGGTAGATCTCAAGAAAAATATTCTTACTAGAAGAAAATGGAAGGCAGGAGGAAACTTTTGGAGGTCATAGATACGTTTATTACCTTAATTGTGGTGATAGTTTCATGGTGTATGCATATGTTGGAACTCATCAAACTGTATCTATTAAATGTGTGCAGTTTTTGTGTATCAATTACATCTCAATCAAGTTGTTCAGAAAAAGAAAAGAAAAGCATTTTCTATTGTGACCCAAGAGTACACATACATAACTGCAAGAAAAGTCTCATCAAATATCCTTACCATGTGAGATGAACTCTAATATTTTCTGTTGTGTTCTACCCCTCTCATTCATTTAAAATAAGATGCTGACCATAACTGACTAAATTGATTTCCTGACCCTCCTAATGAGTTATAGCCATACTTTGAAAAACTTTGCTGTAGAAATAGACAAAGACTATATTGAGGAGGTGTTTGTATGCCATACTAATGAGCTTGAACTTCATCCTGAGAGTAAATGGGAGAATTAAAGGGTTGTGATCATAGAAATGTCATGATCAGAGAGAGAGTGGGAAGAACCCTTGCATGCTCAGAGGTAATGAATTAGAGAAAAGTAAGGACTGATGCTGGGAAGCCAGTAGGTAAAAGACTCAAGATTCACTCTAGGGTAATGGTAGAGACAGAAATGAAGTGATTTAAGAAATTTCAGAATATCACATCTTATCAGAAGTGTGTGTTTATATAGTCACTCACACATAGGCTATCAAAAGATCAAGAAAATCATGACAGTCACACAGAAGGAAGAGTTGAGATATATTTCCAGGTTTCTTGATTCAGTACCTGAGAGGATGGTGATAAGATTTACTGATATACAGAATCTTAAAGGAAGAATGGATGTATGTTTTTGTTTAGCAGTTGGAGTGATACTGAATTCATTTGAATGTGAGGTACCTGTGAGGTATTCAAATGGTGATAATTCATGAATAGTTGACTATTGGGGTCTGGAGCTGAAGGAAGATGACTCCATTAGAGGACATTAAACATGGAAAACTGATTCAGCATCACATAACAGATATGTAAAATAAACCAATACTCTCAAGTAGGAGAGAATGGAAGGCAGGAGGAAACTTTTGGAGGTCATAGATACGTTTATTACCTTAATTGTGGTGATAGTTTCATGGTGTATGCATATGTTGGAACTCATCAAACTGTATCTATTAAATGTGTGCAGTTTTTGTGTATCAATTACATCTCAATCAAGTTGTTCAGAAAAAGAAAAGAAAAGCATTTTCTATTGTGACCCAAGAGTACACATACATAACTGCAAGAAAAGTCTCATCAAATATCCTTACCATGTGAGATGAACTCTAATATTTTCTGTTGTGTTCTACCCCTCTCATTCATTTAAAATAAGATGCTGACCATAACTGACTAAATTGATTTCCTGACCCTCCTAATGAGTTATAGCCATACTTTGAAAAACTTTGCTGTAGAAATAGACAAAGACTATATTGAGGAGGTGTTTGTATGCCATACTAATGAGCTTGAACTTCATCCTGAGAGTAAATGGGAGAATTAAAGGGTTGTGATCATAGAAATGTCATGATCAGAGAGAGATGGGAAGAACCCTTGCATGCTCAGAGGTAATGAATTAGAGAAAAGTAAGGACTGATGCTGGGAAGCCAGTAGGTAAAAGACTCAAGATTCACTCTAGGGTAATGGTAGAGACAGAAATGAAGTGATTTAAGAAATTTCAGAATATCACATCTTATCAGAAGTGTGTGTTTATATAGTCACTCACACATAGGCTATCAAAAGATCAAGAAAATCATGACAGTCACACAGAAGGAAGAGTTGAGATATATTTCCAGGTTTCTTGATTCAGTACCTGAGAGGATGGTGATAAGATTTACTGATATACAGAATCTTAAAGGAAGAATGGATGTATGTTTTTGTTTAGCAGTTGGAGTGATACTGAATTCATTTGAATGTGAGGTACCTGTGAGGTATTCAAATGGTGATAATTCATGAATAGTTGACTATTGGGGTCTGGAGCTGAAGGAAGATGACTCCATTAGAGGACATTAAACATGGAAAACTGATTCAGCATCACATAACAGATATGTAAAATAACAATACCTCAAGTAAGAGAGAAAGTCGTCTCCATTTCCCAGTGAAGGGCAGAGGCAGGCAATCTAAGGTTGATGTGGCAGCCTCAGTGTTATTTGGAATCCTGAGATTCCCCCATCCCTTTAGTGGGGACCTCAGTTTTATGCTTGACATGGTGTTCATTCACCCAGTAACCTTCTAAGAATCGGGGTAAATAATGTGGTTAAGAACTTTTAAAGACATGTCTGGGGCAACACACACCCATCATTATTGCTTATACCTTATTGGCTGGAACGTGGTCACATGCCACACATCTGTGTAAGGAAGGTAGACATTTAATCCTTAATCTGCACAGCCATGTGTCCAGCTAAATGTTGAGGTGCTATAATTGAGGAAGAAAGGGAGAATAGATATTGCGGAGCTACTAGCAGTCCTGGGCAGATGGTAATTGAGGTAAAAAATATAGATGAATTACTGTGATTCTACCATATGAGAAGAGAGCTTCGGGCAAATCTAAGAGCACATGGTATTGACAGGGACGGGGTAGAGGAAATGATAGTCTTTTTAACAAATGGTGCTCTAATTACTGGACATTCACATGGAAACCATCAATATAGACACAGTCCTGACACATTTCACAATAATTTACTCTAAGTGGATCGCACACCCAAGAGTTAGATGTGAAACTATAAAGACCCTAGAAAATAGCACAGGAAAAATACAGATCATCTTGGGTTTGGTGATACTATCTATTTTAGATACATCAAATACACAGTCCATAAAAGAAGTAACTGATAACCTGCACTTTATAAATTAATAATCTTCTCAGCAAGACACTTGTCAAGAGAGAGAGAACATAAGCCATAGTCTGGGAGAAAATACTTGTGAAAGACACATATGATAAAAAAAAAACTGTTATTGAAAATATACAAATAACTTTTTTTCTTTTGACCATGCTACATGACTTGCAGGATCTTACTTGCAAAATGGGGATTGGATTTGGTCCCATAGCAGTGGAAACACCAAGTTCTAAACACTGGAAAACCAGAGAATACCCTGAAAACATACAAATAACTCAAAATTCAACAGTAAGAAAAACACATTTAAAAAAAAAAATCAGAAGACTTGAACAAACATCTTATAAAAGAAGATACACTGATGGTAAGTTGCATATGAAACGATGATTAACAACCCAGTAAAGCATTAGGGAATTGAAAATTAAAACAACCACGTACCTGATAATACCTGTTAGAATGGAAAAATCCAAAACACTTCCAATACTAAATGCTGGTGAGAATATAGATGAAGGGGATAATCTTTTTCACTGTTGGTGGGAATGCAAATTGGTAGTCATGTTGGAAGATGCTTGTAAATTTTTTAATATATCTGTTGATATATAATTGATATACAACGTTGTGTGTTTAATATGTATACTGTGGTGACTTGATATACTTTTATACTGTGGAATCATTACCATAATAAGGTCTATTACCTCACTCTGTTTTCCTTTTTGATTTTGCTATGGTGAGAACATTTAAGATCTACTCTCTTGGCAAGTATATGATACAGTATTATTAACTATAATCGCCAGGCTGTATATTAGATCCCCAGAACTTATGCATGTTTTAACTAGAAGCTTGTACCCTTTGACTTATATCTGACCATTCCCTCCCACCCCCAACTCTTGATAACCACCAATCTATTTGCTATTTCTGAGTTTGGCTTTCTTAGAGTCCACATACAAGTGAATCCTGCAGTATTTGTCTTTCTTTGTCTTACTTATTTCATTTAGCATAATGCTCTCAAGGTTTATGCATGTTATCATATAGGGCAAGATTTCCTTCTTTTATGACTGAATAATATTTCATTATATGTATACTTCTTCTATTCACTCATCCATCAATGATTACTATTTAGGTTTTTTCATATCTATTGTGAATAATGCTGCAATGAACACAGTGATATATATATATACATATATTTCTTTAAGATAAAAGTTTTATTTTTTCACATATGTTTTATGATATAGGATTGCTAGATCATATTTAGTTCAATTTTTAATGTGTTTCTATATAGTGCTTTGAGTTACTTCCTTATTCCATAGTGGGTATCCCAATTTACATTCCATTAATAGTGCAAAGGGTAACTATTAGAATGAATCACAAACTGGAATCAAGATTGCTGGGAGAAATCAACAACCTCAGATATGGAGATGATGCCACTCTTATGGCAGAAAGTAAAGAGGAACTAAAGAACCTCTTGATGAGGGTGAAACAGGAGAGTGAGTACTCAGGATTGATTTCCTTTAGGATTGACTGATTTGATCTCCTCACAGTCCAAGGGACTATCAAGAGGCTTCTCCAACACCACAGCTTGAAAGCATCAGTTCTTCAGTGCTCAGTCTTCTTTATAGTCCAACTCTCACATCTGTCCATGACTACTGGATAAACCACAGCTTTGACTATACAGACATTTGTTGGCTGACAAAGGTCCTTTCCTGAATGCTCACTTCCAGCATTCACTGGAATGTCTGATGCTGAAGCTCCAATGCTTTGACCACCTGATGCTAAGAGACAACTCACTGGAAAATAGCTTAATGTTGGGAAAGATTGGGCACAAGAGAAGGGGTTGACAGAGGATGAGATAGTTGGATGGCATCACCAACTCAATGGACATGAGTTTGAGCAAACTCAGGGAGATAGAAAAGGACAGGGAAGTCTGGTATGTTGCAGTTCATGGGGTCAGTGTCAGACACAATCTAGCGGCTGAACAGCAGCAGTATTTCATTTAGTTCTGATAAAAGTCCTGTGATGAGGAAAGCAAGGTCGTTTGCTAGCCGCATTTTACAGTGATGGCAAGACAAAGTAGAGAGGGAAAAATATCTAGTCAGGATTTTAGCTAAAGCAAACTGCAGATGACTCTGACATAAAATAAGTTGAATGAATGAAACTAGTATACTATTAATGGAGGGATATTTCCTCTCATGCAAATTCTACTGTATACATTAGGTTGAAAGTGGCTTCTAGAAAAGGGAAGGCTGAATATATACTGCTGACTCATAAGTGAGACATGCCCAGCCTTGTGGGAAAAGCTAGTCCCACCTGAATTACTCAAGCAGATGGCACATACAAGGGTCCCATATATTAGCATTGATTCCCCAGAAGACAGAACCTCAGGCAAAACATATTGTGCTACTGGAATGTCATGTAAGTTTAGTCCCAGGGGTCGCAGAGGGGGTAGAAAATGGAAAGCAAGGTAGGAAAAGAGAAATCAAATACAAGTGGGCATTGTCAAGCCAGTCATTGTTTGGTATAAGAAGTTCTGTTTACTTGATTCTATGAGAATATCTTCTAAGACAAATGAATCTCAGGGCAATCTGACTGGTGGGGAGAAGGAAAGAAAATTTACCTGCCAGAATTCTGTCTCCCATTTTTCAAAATGTGCACAAGTTCCAAGCAGATCTAAGTTTCTCATATCTCAGCATCCCTTGGGCAGGAAGTGAGAGGCAGGCAGTGCTATTATTAAGTGATGTGCTATCAGGTTGTGACTACACTGACCATGGTGACTGTGGCAGCACATGGGCAAAAATCAAACTGATTTGGTTACTGAAACTAGGACAAATCAAGTGTACAGATCATCAAGATAGGGGAGCTAAGAGTGTCTGAGCACATAAAAGGTGTTTGACATACAACAGTGATGACAAGCCCTAAGACATCCATGCCTCACTCCATATATAAATGGATGATTTGGGGTTATACCACAAAGGCTGAAACAGTGGATGAATTAGAAGGTATGTGCTCATCACCTAAGGAGATACTTCACCATCACAGCCACTATATCTATACCAAAAACAGCAACAACAACAAACACAATCACCACCCATAATATTCTTGCATAAATACTATGCTATATTATACTTCATGCATATTTGTTGTTCAGTCACTCAGTTGTGTCCAACTCTTCGTGACCCCATGGATATGCCAGGATTCCTTGTTCTTCATCACCTCTCAGAGATTGCTTAAATTCATGTCCACTGACTCAGTGATGCCCTCTATCTTGTCTTCTGTTGTCACATTCTCCTTATGACTTTTGTCTTTCCTAGAATCAGGCTCTTTTCTAATGAGTTGTCTCTTTGCAGCACGTGGCCAAAGTATTGGAGCTTCAGTTTCAGCATCAGTCCTCCTAATGAATATTCAGGGTTGACTTCCCTTAGGATCAACTGGTTTGATCTTCTTGCAGTCCAAGGAACTCTCAAGAGTATTCTCCAACACCACAGTCCAAAAGCATTGATTCTTTAGCACTCAGCCTTTTTTATGGTCCAACTCTCACATCCCTACATACCTAGCGGGAAAACCATAGCTTTGACTATATGGACCTTTGTCGGCAAAGTGATGTCTCTGCTTTTTAAACACTGTCTAGGTTTGTCATAGCTTTTCTTCTGAGAAGCAAGCATCTTTTAATTTCGTGACTGCAGTCACCATCCACAGTGATTTTGGAGTCCAAGAAAATAAAGTCTTTCACTGTTTCCATTGTTTCCTCATCTATTTGCCATGAAGTGATGGGACTGTATGCCATGATCTTAGTTTTCAGAATGTTGAGTTTTAACCCAGCGTTTTCACTTCTCTTCTTTCACCTTCATCAAGAGGCTCTTTAGCTCCTCTTTGCTTTGTGCCATTTGGGTGGTATCATCTGCATATCTCAGTTACTGTTATTTCTCCCAGAAGTCTTGATTTCAGTTTGTGCTTTATGGAGACTGGCATTTCACATGACGTGCTCTGCATAGAAGTTAAATAAGCAGGGTGATAGTATACAGACTTGACGTATTCCCTTCCCAATTTGAAACCAGTTCATTGTTCCATGTCTGGTTCTAACTCTTGCTTCCTGCCTGCATGTAGGTTTCTCAGGAGGCAGTTTAGGTAATCTGATATTCCCATCTCTTTAAGTATTTTCCACAGTTTGTTGTGATCCACACGCTCAAAGGCTTTTGCATAGTCAATGAAGCAGAAGTAGATGGTTTTCTGGAATTCTCTTGCTTTTTCTACAATCCTACAGATGTTTGCAATTTGATCTCTGGTTCCTCTGCCTCTTATAAATCCAGCTTATACATCTGAAAGTTCTTGGTTCACATACTGTTGAAGCCTAGCCGGGAGGATTTTAAGGATTACCTTACTAGCATGGGAAATGAGTGTGATTGTGCAGTAGTTTGAACCTTTGGAATTGTCCTTCTTTAAAGCCCCCTTTTGGAAATGAAGACTGCAGAACTTTAACATGATTGTCAGCATCAGTCCTCCTAATGAATATTCAGGGTTGACTTCCCTTAGGATCAACTGGTTTGATCTTCTTGCAGTCCAAGGAACTCTCAAGAGTATTCTCCAACACCACAGTCCAAAAGCATTGATTCTTTAGCACTCAGCCTTTTTTATGGTCCAACTCTCACATCCCTACATACCTAGCGGAAAACCATAGCTTTGACTATATGGACCTTTGTCGGCAAAGTGATGTCTCTGCTTTTTAAACACTGTCTAGGTTTGTCATAGCTTTTCTTCTGAGAAGCAAGCATCTTTTAATTTCGTGACTGCAGTCACCATCCACAGTGATTTTGGAGTCCAAGAAAATAAAGTCTTTCACTGTTTCCATTGTTTCCTCATCTATTTGCCATGAAGTGATGGGACTGTATGCCATGATCTTAGTTTTCAGAATGTTGAGTTTTAACCCAGCGTTTTCACTTCTCTTCTTTCACCTTCATCAAGAGGCTCTTTAGCTCCTCTTTGCTTTGTGCCATTTGGGTGGTATCATCTGCATATCTCAGTTACTGTTATTTCTCCCAGAAGTCTTGATTTCAGTTTGTGCTTTATGGAGACTGGCATTTCACATGACGTGCTCTGCATAGAAGTTAAATAAGCAGGGTGATAGTATACAGACTTGACGTATTCCCTTCCCAATTTGAAACCAGTTCATTGTTCCATGTCTGGTTCTAACTCTTGCTTCCTGCCTGCATGTAGGTTTCTCAGGAGGCAGTTTAGGTAATCTGATATTCCCATCTCTTTAAGTATTTTCCACAGTTTGTTGTGATCCACACATTCAAAGGCTTTAGCAGTCAATGAAGCAGAAGTTGATGTTTTTCTGGAATTCTCTTGCTTTTTCTATGATCCAACAGATGTTGACAATTTGATCTCTGGTTCCTCTGCCTTTTCTAAATCCAGCTTGTACATCTGGAATTTCTTGGTTCACATACTGTTGAAGCCTAGCCGGGAGGATTTTAAGGATTACCTTACTAGCATGGGAAATGAGTGTGATTGTGCAGTAGTTTGAACCTTTTTTGGAATTGTCCTTCTTGGAGATGGGAATGAAAACTGACCTTTTCCATTCCTGTGACCACTGCTGAGTTTTCCAAGTTTGCTCACATATTGACTGCAGAACTTTAACATGATGTTGGTCAGAGTGTGCTCTCAGCATCCAAAGGTGACCTGAAATTCCTTATTATGTGCTATCACACATTTTAAACTTTCCCTACTTAAAGCCAACTGTTTAGTGTTTGAATAACTGAAAGAAAATGTGTGGATAGCAAGGGGAGAGGAAATTTGGGGGCTAGGGTAGAATTCTGCCTACTACATAATCTATAGCAGTTTCTAGCCAGACCTAAAATGAAATTTCTTTTTACTTCTATATAATACAATGAAATAAGTAAAAACTTGCATTTTTTGCCCTTGGTATGTGCCTTGGTAAGAAAGTCAGGATCCTCACTGTATGTATCCTTAGAAGAGTACAATATTGGCCAGTAATGACTCAAGATTGTTGGTTGTAGCTTCTATTGTAACCTTGCACAGTACTACCTTCTAGAATATTTGTTTTTACCACTCAAATTTTCTGTAAAATTACGAGGTGTTACTTAGTGAGTTTCAGGCCTCTTGGATGCATACAACTTGGAATAACGTGTCATTTTTCATGAGTTTATCTAAAGATGACATTCAAGTAACTTTCTCCCTTCCCTCTTCAAACTTAGCTGTCAGCTAGCGACTCACCAAGGTGGGTGGAGGACTGACTCAAGGGTGAAACAAGTCTTCACTCAGGTTAGAGCTCATGAGCAGAGCCAGACTTACTTAAGGTCACAGTTTTTCATGACTAGAGGAGATCTTGGATGCCATGTTCTCTCCAGGGCTGACTTTGAAAAAGAGTTTCCTTTATCTACTGCCCAATCATGAAAATACACCACTTCCTTCCACATTTCTATAGTGAGTTAAGGTTTAGACCAGATATTACCATAATTTGGCTATATCCATTTTTACCATCATTGATGGTTTGGAATTAATCACTTCTTTCTTTCCCCCAATATCAAACTTGACCACTTAAGCTATTAATAACTTTGGTCTGCTTCTGACCTAATTAAACTATAAACAAATTCCAAGGACACATATTCACTAAATCAAAAGCATAAATGTACTGGAAAATATTTTAGTTGTAAGAACATTATGTTAATTTAATGAATATAATGAACAAGATTTTTTTTTCCAAAAAGTCCTGGAACCTTATGGTAAAAAAACATTTGTTATAAGATGCAAGAGTTAGAAACAAATTGTTGTTGGGATGAGTAGGCTACAAAGTAGTATTTCACTGAAACTACCATATATTCTGACATTTACAAAAATGGAATTTATAATAAGGCCTACATTATGTCTCTCAGGCTATATTATTGTGAAGTATATCATTCCAGCGACAGCTATGGAACACTGTAGATTGAAAGAGACTGAGATGATTCTCACACATGTTTGGGCACATAAACAAAGATGAATGAATTAATAATGTTCCTAAAACATATATGCTATCTCTACAATTTTTCTCTATGTACTAGTTCGTGATATCTTTCAAACTTTGAATGCCAAAGTATATAATAATCTCCAAGTAATCTCTCAAGTCAAAGAAGATAGCTGATTTGTTTCAAAGGGTATAAAGAGAAAATGAACACATTTTAATCCTCTACTGGATACTAATCATTTTGTTCTCATACCCTGAAGATGTCATTAACATGGCTCTTCAAAAAAAAAAAACAACAACAAAAAACAATAACCAAAACAGTCGCTTCCATTAGACTGCAAAAGTTAAAGAGAAATCTGCATATAACCATTTGAAGCGTTAATACCTAGCAAATCAACTGCACAATAAAGCATTAAAGTATAAATAAGCAGGTTAATGCATATATTAGGCAGACATGTTCAGAAATCATGTTTCATTGTTTTGTTCCATAGTAACCATATTTGAATTTAAAAGACAATGTCACTGATCCTCAAATTGGATCCTCAAGATAATATTGTGAAGTAGGCTTAGCAAGTGTCAGGGATCAAATTTCACAGATGCAGAAACTGAGGTGGTGAAGTTCAGCAAAATGCTAAAGTTTCTAGGCATGTAATATGGAAAAACAAATCTAACTTCATATCACATCTGTTCATTTTCCTGCACTTAGTCATGGTGGCTCTGCACTTTTTGTAAAAGAACGTTGCCTATAGTCTGAAATATACAGGATTGCCTGTTCTCTGGGCTCTGACCTTTAAAAGTCCATTCATATAGAGATTAAAAAGTTGCAGGAGAGAGTAACACTTGTCTTGTTGGAGGTTCACAAGAATATCACAACTTGACCTATGTGGACAGGTACAAGAACACAGCAGTCCAACACCAAGAAGTCTGCAACAACTAAGCACACCCCTCCCTCACCTAATCTTTAAAAGTACTTTGTTGAAAACTTTCAAGGAGTTTGGGATTTTAGGGCACAAGCCACCTGTCTCCTTGCATGGCCCTGTAATAAACATTTCTCTGTTCCAAACTCCATTTCAGTTTGTTTGGCCTCACTGTCCGTTGGGCATACAAATTTGCATTTGGTAATATGCATAAAATTCAGTGATGCAACTCAATCTTCTGCTTTCTTATTTTAAGGCAGTTCTTTATTTACAATATTATTTAGCAATTATTCAAAGTGAGAACATTTTAAACAAAGTGGAAGACTTAGGTCCTATCTCTGACTTTTGTATGTGTTTAGCCTAGGTAACTGCATTTGATTTTTGGAGGGGCTGAAGGCCTAGAGTTTGATCCACATGTTTAACCTGATGTTGCTTTCCACTAAAGTACCAGATTTCAGGATGATCTTGACACATGCCAAAAATATTAAGTCAATTCATATGTTCAGCAAATAGCAGAAAAGCATGTTGGAGCTAGAAAAATTTATAATAAAATGTATTAAAGATCTGAAAAATAGTACCTTTCATCAAAGATTAAAGAACTATGATTCTTAAGCTAGGAAGATAATAGAAAGGAAGATTCTATAACAGTCCTCCCATATATTCTGAATTATTATCAAAAAGAAAAAAATCATTTTCCCCCTATTACATCAAAGATAAAGTGAGAAGAGATAAGAGAGACTTAAAAGAATGATGAACTTTCTGAATGGAACAGACTTGTCATGAGTAATTCTTTCACTATTTTTAACAATAAATTGAAAATTATTTAAATTTTTTCTACCTATCTTCTAGGGAATTCCATTATGAAATTCCTCAAGGTAATGAATCTGATTAAATCCAGTCATGCATAGACAGAATCCAAAAAAGAAATTCTTGACTGGGAATATGAGCATTATAGAAATAATCCAGATGTTCTGTGATGGAATTGCTCTAAATTAAGCCAGTTCCACATGGTTGACTTGATCCAACCATGGTAAGTTGATCACCAAGGAATCAGTCAAAGTGATAGACAAGATTCAGAGTAAGAAGATAAATTAAAGAAATCAATTATATTCTGGTGACTGTAGTCAAGCCATAGGACTTGGATATTGTGGCAGTAAGATAAAATGAGTATCTGAATAAATATAGAATTAGTGTTACAGAGAAGCTCGTGGACTTTTAAACATTTCGCTTTTAAAATTTTCAAACCCATAAAACTTTTATAAGATTTATACAGTGATTATTCATTTTCCCATCACTTAAATTCCATGATTGTTGTCACTTTGCTATACATTATATGTGTGTATATTACATGCATACACATCCAGTATATATTTTACTGATGCATCCAAATGAATTGCAGATTTATTTTATTATTATTATTTTTTAAAGATTTGTTTATTTATTTATTTAGGGCGGGGGACAGGTTGGGAAGGGAGAGGAGCGGGCGGGCCACTCCTATTGGTCTTTCATTTCTCTATTTTCATACGTCTTTGTTCTTTGGTTCCTGTGGGCCTCCCATCGCGGTGGCGTCTGTCGTCGCAGAGCGCTGGCTCTGGGTGCATGCGCCCCAGAGCTCCGGCTCGGTAATTGGACACATCGGTCCAGCCGCTCCGCGGCACATGGGATCTTCCCAGGCCAGGGATCGAACTGGCGCCCCTTGCACTGCAATGCGGTGTCCTTACCCACTGAACCACCAGGGGAAGCCCTGCAGATTTATTTTTGATGCTTAAGCCCTAATTATTTCAGCACACAAATCCTAAATGTTAGGATATACTCCTACATCAGAAAATATGACATTAAAAGAAATTAACACTACTTCCTTAATATCATTTAACACCTATTCTATATTCTGATCTATTAAATTTTTCTCCAAATGTCTTATCTTTTCCTTTTAACTTCTGACGTAGCTTTAGACATAAAACAGTTGCACAATTGTACAGAGTTCCCATATACACTTCACCCAGTTTCTCCTACTGTTTATACTTTGTTCATTTACAAAAACCAGAAAAATGACACTGGGAGTACTCCACTGACCAGATTAGAATGTAACCAACAGTAAAAACAACTTAAGATAATCATCTCAAAAATACTGTGATAAAGCATTGTCATCACTTCACAGATAACTAAAAAGAGGGAAGCTTACATTTCTATCTAAATGATAGAAATGTGTTCATGGTGAGATTGTTCGCTTCTAAAGTTCACATGCTTTTCACTACACGATGTTGCTTTTTCACTTATTCTACTATATGTGTAATGGGGTCAAATAGTTGAAAGAGAAAAAAATAGTTGATTATCACTTATAGCTCATAAATTAGAACTAGAAATCCCAGATGCTTTCAAATATCACTGATAAAATTCATCAAGACTTAAGCATTTAAAAAGCTTGTATGACGAAACCTACATTTGTGAAAGGAAAGTTGCTCAGTCTGACTCTTTGCGATCCCATGGACTGTAGCCTAGGGTGGGATTCTCCAGGCAAGAATACTGGAGTGGGTAGCTGTTCCCTTCTCCAGGGTATTTTCCTGATCCAGGAACTGAACCCAATCCAATGTCTCCTGCATTGCAGGTGGATTCTATACAAGCTAAGCTACTAGGGAAATTCACATTTTGTAAAAATTAGTAAAATTCGGTCTATACCTTCTTTCTTTTCTGTTCAAGCAAAATTTCTTTTGGTTTGTATAGTTACATAAGTGACAGTAATTAACTCTGCTTAAAATACTCTCATTTTTGTAGAATTACCTATTTTTTTAAATCAGGCACAGTGATCATGACACCTAAAGCTTTTGAAGTCAGGAAACTGGGACCCAGAAGAATTACATAATTGTATAAAGGTCGCATAGTAAGCAAGTAGTAAATATAGGACTACACCACATATTTTTCTGATTCCAATAAAATCTGTTAACTGTATTGATGTACTTGGGAAATAGCAAACAGCCAATAAATGTTTTTTAATCAATTAAACCTCAGGTGTTTGAAGATAAAAAACACGTTGCAGGGGCTTCCCTTGAGGTCCAGTGGGTAAGGATACTGCCTTGCAGTGCAAGGGGCACCAGGTTTGATCCCTGTCCTGGGAAGACCCCACGTGCAGCAGAGTGACTGAACCAGTGTGTTCAACTACCGAGCCAGAGTTCTGGAGCACATGTGCCCAGAGTCGGTGCTCTGCAAGGAGAGAGGCCACTGCGATGGGAGGCCCACACAGGCCAAAGAATAAAGATAAATAAACGAAAAATCAACAGAAGTGGCCAAAAAAAAAACAAAACAAATGTTGCAATAAACCCTTGGCATTCATAAGTGATATATATTTTTGAATCACAAAATTTATAAATTCCAATATAATGTGATATTTTATCAGAAAATAAAAATATTTGTAACAGAATATAAATGAAAATGATATAATTATTTCAGACCATGAAGGATTTAATATTTATAAGACAAAAGTGAGTTTTTGCACTGAACTGAACATTCAATGCAATGTTTTCACAAACGTTTTTCTTTATTCTTTGTAGAGTACATGACGGACAACATGTGATAGATCTCAATGACTAAAAAAATTGACATTTCACTCCTTCATTTAAAAACTTCTAAGTTCAGGTTAAGAACCACAATTATGTGAGTTTTCTTTGCCTAACTTCTACTTTATTCTCTAGCACTAATATTTGGCCTTCTCTTCAAAACTCTTTTGTCCCTCTTCCACATAAATATAAAGGAGAACAAAATCACTATTTAAAATCACAGCTACTTTTTAAAGACATTAGATCTTGTTAAAGTAATGTCTCTAAACTAAGAATCGTCCTTTGTTAAGCTAAGAACTAAAACCAATAATAGTTTGGCTTTAGGAAACAATTGTCCAGCCTTGTGAAGAACAGAATCAAGAGATGAGAGGTACAGAGTGGGATCAATAAACGGGTGAGAGGTCTAAGAACTAAAACCAATAATAGTTTTGTGAAACAATTGTCATTTAAGCAAGTAGTAAATATAGGACTACACCACATATTTTTCTGATTCCAATAAAATCTGTTAACTGTATTGATGTACTTGGGAAATAGCAAACAGCCAATAAATGTTTTTTAATCAATTAAACCTCAGGTGTTTGAAGATAAAAAACACGTTGCAGGGCTTCCTTGAGGTCCAGTGGGTAAGGATACTGCCTTGCAGTGCAAGGGGCACCAGGTTTGATCCCTGTCCTGGGAAGACCCCACGTGCAGCAGAGTGACTGAACCAGTGTGTTCAACTACCGAGCCAGAGTTCTGGAGCACATGTGCCCAGAGTCGGTGCTCTGCAAGGAGAGAGGCCACTGCGATGGGAGGCCCACACAGGCCAAAGAATAAAGATAAATAAACGAAAAATCAACAGAAGTGGCCAAAAAAAAAACAAAACAAATGTTGCAATAAACCCTTGGCATTCATAAGTGATATATATTTTTGAATCACAAAATTTATAAATTCCAATATAATGTGATATTTTATCAGAAAATAAAAATATTTGTAACAGAATATAAATGAAAATGATATAATTATTTCAGACCATGAAGGATTTAATATTTATAAGACAAAAGTGAGTTTTTGCACTGAACTGAACATTCAATGCAATGTTTTCACAAACGTTTTTCTTTATTCTTTGTAGAGTACATGACGGACAACATGTGATAGATCTCAATGACTAAAAAAATTGACATTTCACTCCTTCATTTAAAAACTTCTAAGTTCAGGTTAAGAACCACAATTATGTGAGTTTTCTTTGCCTAACTTCTACTTTATTCTCTAGCACTAATATTTGGCCTTCTCTTCAAAACTCTTTTGTCCCTCTTCCACATAAATATAAAGGAGAACAAAATCACTATTTAAAATCACAGCTACTTTTTAAAGACATTAGATCTTGTTAAAGTAATGTCTCTAAACTAAGAATCGTCCTTTGTTAAGCTAAGAACTAAAACCAATAATAGTTTGGCTTTAGGAAACAATTGTCCAGCCTTGTGAAGAACAGAATCAAGAGATGAGAGGTACAGAGTGGGATCAATAAACGGGTGAGAGGTCAGAATGCCACAGGAGGTAGTGTGGTCTGTGAGAAACACTCAATAGCTGAATGTCCACTGATAATAATTTCTAATGTGAAATAGCAAGTTGTTTGTCATTTGATCAAACAATATAACACTGTTTATTACATGCCAACAGTAATGAATTGTTCTATACACAACAGTCCTGTGTTAGGTAGGGTTTGCTTGGAAAAAAGTGAAAGTGTTAGTCACTCAGTTGTGTCTGACTCTTCATGACCCCATGCACTGTAGCCTGCCAGGCTCCTTTGACCATGGAATTGTCCAGACAAGAATACTCTAGTGGGTTGCCATTTCCTTTTGTAGGGGATCTTCCCGACCCAGAAATCAAACCTGCATCTCCTGGACTGCAGGCAGTTTCTTTACCATCTGAGCTACCAGAGAAGCCCCTTGCTTTGAAAGGGGTGAGCAAAGAGAATAGCTTGAAACTCATGTTTGTACCAATTCCAATTTGGAGATAAATGCTGAAAGATTCAGAGAAGAAAATAAGAAATAGAAGCAGGGAATCAAAGTTATAAAGTACTATGAAATTAGACCCAGCTACAGGAATTTGTAGGAAAATTTATGGGGCATTGATCTTACCAAAGGTATGGCAGTCATTTGATTTACACATTTGTTTTACTTTACATTACTTGATGAGAAAGATTAATCTTATGGATAATGAAAAAGAGAATAGTAACACTATTTGGGAATATATACCTTAATTGGCCACTAAGTCTTGCATACATTACCCACAGTATATATGAAACCAAAGATTATCAAAGTGATAATACATAGTCAAAATCATAGATATGGAATCCATGGATACTACAGATCTAACACATATACATTTTATTTTTCTTTATTAATAGTCTATAGAGCAGTTTTAGGTTCACAGCAATTGAACAGAAGGTACACATATTTCCCATATACCTCCTATCCTACTACATGCATTGTCCTTATTCAGTCGCTTAGTCATGTCCCACTCTTTGTAACTACATGCACAGCTTCCACCATTATCAGCAACCCTGAGAAGAGTGGTACATTCATTAGATTTGATGAATATATATTGACACAGTATTATCAACTCAATGGTCACAGTTTACATAAGGGATCAGTTTTGGTGTTTTCTATAGGTTTGAACAAATGTATAATGTCATGCATCCTCCTTTACAGTATCATATAAAGTAGTTTTGGGGGGCTCCCTAGGTGGCATTCAGTGGTTGCCAAACATTTATCAGCTAATGAATTGTTCTATACACAACAGTCCTGTGTTAGGTAGGGTTTGCTTGGAAAAAAGTGAAAGTGTTAGTCACTCAGTTGTGTCTGACTCTTCATGACCCCATGCACTGTAGCCTGCCAGGCTCCTTTGACCATGGAATTGTCCAGACAAGAATACTCTAGTGGGTTGCCATTTCCTTTTGTAGGGGATCTTCCCGACCCAGAAATCAAACCTGCATCTCCTGGACTGCAGGCAGTTTCTTTACCATCTGAGCTACCAGAGAAGCCCCTTGCTTTGAAAGGGGTGAGCAAAGAGAATAGCTTGAAACTCATGTTTGTACCAATTCCAATTTGGAGATAAATGCTGAAAGATTCAGAGAAGAAAATAAGAAATAGAAGCAGGGAATCAAAGTTATAAAGTACTATGAAATTAGACCCAGCTACAGGAATTTGTAGGAAAATTTATGGGGCATTGATCTTACCAAAGGTATGGCAGTCATTTGATTTACACATTTGTTTTACTTTACATTACTTGATGAGAAAGATTAATCTTATGGATAATGAAAAAGAGAATAGTAACACTATTTGGGAATATATACCTTAATTGGCCACTAAGTCTTGCATACATTACCCACAGTATATATGAAACCAAAGATTATCAAAGTGATAATACATAGTCAAAATCATAGATATGGAATCCATGGATACTACAGATCTAACACATATACATTTTATTTTTCTTTATTAATAGTCTATAGAGCAGTTTTAGGTTCACAGCAATTGAACAGAAGGTACACATATTTCCCATATACCTCCTATCCTACTACATGCATTGTCCTTATTCAGTCGCTTAGTCATGTCCCACTCTTTGTAACTACATGCACAGCTTCCACCATTATCAGCAACCCTGAGAAGAGTGGTACATTCATTAGATTTGATGAATATATATTGACACAGTATTATCAACTCAATGGTCACAGTTTACATAAGGGATCAGTTTTGGTGTTTTCTATAGGTTTGAACAAATGTATAATGTCATGCATCCTCCTTTACAGTATCATATAAAGTAGTTTTGGGGGGCTCCCTAGGTGGCATTAGTGGTAAAGAACCCACCTATCAATGCAAGAGACATAAGAGAGAGACACTGAATCCCTGGTTTAGGAAGATCCCCTGGTGGAGGGCATGGCAACACACTCCAGAATTCTTGCCTGGAGAATCCCACGAACAAGGAGCCTGGCAGGCTACAGTCCATGGAATCACAAAGAGTCGAACATGACTGAATCTACTCAGCATGCAATATTCACAAAGTTGTTTTGCAGTAAGTAGTTTAATTTCTTTCTTAAATGTTTGGCAGATTTCACTAGTAATCCCATCTGGGCCTGATGCTTTCTATTTAATTCTTCATTTAATTTATTTATTAGACATATGCCTATGTAGATTGTCTATTTCTCCTGTTGCAAGTTTTAGCAAAGACATCTTTCAAGAAATTTATCAATTTCATTTAGGTTATCAAGTTTGGTGGTAGTGCTATTCATGATATGCTGGTATTACTCTTTTACTGTCCATGGGATCTTTAGTGCTGTCTTCTCTTTCGCATATTAGTAACTTGTGTCTTCCCTCCTTTTTTATTCATGGCATCACTTCAGGGCAAATAGATGGGGGGAAAGTGGAAACAGTGACAGATTTTATTTTCTTGGGCTCCAAAATCACTGCAGATGGTGACTGCAGCCATGAATTTAAAAAGATGTTTGCTCCTTGGAAGAAAAGTTATGACAAACCTAGACAGTGTATTAAAAAGCAGAGACATCACTTTGCTGACAAAGATCTGTATAGTCAAAGCTACAGTTTTTCCAGTAGTCATGAACAGATGTGAGAGCTGGACCATAAAGAAGGCTGAAGGCTTAAGAAGTGATGCTTTCAAATTGTGGTGCTGCAGAAGACTCTTGAAAGTCCCTTGGACTGCAAGGAGATTAAAACAGTCAATCAGAAAGGAAATCAACCCTGAATATTTATTGGAAGGACTGATGCTGAAACTGAAGCTCCAATATTTTGGCCATCTGATGCAAAGTGCTCACTCATTGGAACAAAAACTGACACCAGGAAAAATTGAGGGCAGGAGGAGTGGGAGGTGATAGAGGATGAGATAGTTGCATGACCTCAACAGCTAAGTGGACACGAGTTTAAGAAAACTCTATGAGATACCAAAGGACAGGGAAGCCTGGCACGCTGTAGTTCATGGGGCTGCAAAGACTCAGACGGGACTTAGCGACTGAAGAGCAACAAGAACAGTATCTCATATTTTGAGTCATTCTATTTGTATATGTTTTATGTTCTTTGAGTATCGGCTATTTACTTCACACCTCTGTAAAAATCTGTGTCTCTCTGTCCAAGATTATATAGGTACCATGTTTGTCTTGTTCTTGTCCATATCCCCAGTGCCAGCACAGTCGTCAGCACATAATAAGAGCTGGATAAAGTCTTGGCGAATGAGGAAGTAAATAAATCAGAAAGTTTTATGAACAATAGTGCTACATGCTAATATAAAAAGTATTAAATTATCAGTGGCAGGCAGAAAAACAGAACCAAATATACTGCATTAGTTTGAAATTTAGGTAGTGGGTACTAAAGGAATTCGAAAAGAAAATAATTAATAATAAGGATTGTGTAAAAGCTTCTCTCTTTATTTATTTTAAAGATAAGTAACCCCAAATGTGTTTGAAGGCAAAAGGGAAACACCAAGGGGTATGGAAATTGATTTAGCATAAGAATGTGCATTTTTCTATTTTTAATACCAAACAGATAACAGCTGGTTAGCATTATTAAGAATCAACTAACAGTCTGTGCTAGAAAAAAAATATATAGATATTACCTAAGTTTGAACATAGATCATATAAAATAATTCAGATAACGTAGAAACTGAGTAATCACTATCCTTATCATAATATATTCTTCATACATATGACTAATCTGGGCACATACATATCTGTAAACAACAAAACTCTGTAAAAGTTAAAAGTAAAATAAAAGTTTTAAAAAATAATCAAAAATAAAAACATTAAATCCTCCCTTAAACTTTTCTTGAAAATCACACATCTTTCATCATTACTCATCAGACCTAGTTTACGTATTTTTAAATCAATCTTACTCTTCTCTGGACCCACTCTAAAATCCTATCTCCTGTGCAAAGGTCAGGACTCAAACTAATCTAATATTCTCCTACACTTCAAACTACAGCAGAACATTCTTTCTTGTTTATTGTATTTGCCTCTTGTTATACTCAGTGTCACAATGACTTTTGATTCGGACTAGAAATGTTACTTGCAGGCATTCATGTCAAACTTGAAATCTCTTTCTACCTCAGTTGTAGACCATTTTGTACATATCTTAACAATTGTTTTTTTCTTATTTGGACCAAGTTTTCCAATTCATCATGATTACTTAAAATTTCATTTGTATCTTCTAGAATGTTGGAAATTCCAAATATCTTAATTTTATCTAAAATTCTGTTGGATATAACCTCAGGTTATTTATAGTAAGGGTCAATAAGAGTGTTGAATGTTATCAAGACCATTCTTCAGAGATTACTATACTGCATAAGCACCAAAATTGGCTCCAACACCCACAATAACATATTCCTTGTTTTTACTCAAAATAATATAATAATTATCATAGTTTTTTATTAGTTACAAAATTATGTGAACTATAATTGAGAGCCCTACAGAAATCAATATGGATTACATCTTTCCATGTGATAATATGAGCCTGATCAGTTTTTATTATATGGAACTATTTCCTTTGGCATATGTAAGCTCTAAATTTGCCTTGTACTAATGCTCTTGGAACCATGAAAGTGAAAGTGTTAGTTGCTCAGTTGTGTCTGACTCTTTGTGACCTCCTGGACTGTACTGTCCATGGAATTCTCCAGGCAAGAATACTGGAATTGGTTGCAATTTCCTTCTCCAGAGGATCTTCCCAACCCAGGATTTGAACCTGGGTCTCCCATATGGCAGGCAGGTTCTTTACCATCTGAGCCATCAGGGAAGCTCCCTCGGAAGTCATGATACCCTAAAAATAAATGCTTGTGGTTTGCTTAGGATATCTACCAGTTCCTTAAGTAGCCATAATGACAGTCGCCAATGTTTTCCAATACAAATTATCCAAATTCATATGTAACTTTTTTATGCAGACACAGCATGAGACAGATGTATAGCTCACTTCTACATTTATTTGAGTAATTTTGATCTTTGCTGACCTAATTAATATCATTGAGAACAGTTGTTCTCATTTTACATAATATATTACAGACTACAAGTGAAATTCAAATAAATAGCATCTTCCTGCTATATCTTTGGATTAAATAATCAGCTTTAACCTGAAGCTTTTCTAGGTCAATGTTATTGAGCAAATTAGATGATTTTAGCTAAAACTGTCCCAAATTGTGTTTAGAGAAAACAGATCTATGGATTTCAAGTTGCAGGTATAAAGGAGTGCCTGAAGATCTTATCTTTAAAAATCATAGTTAGAGATGCTCAATTCGGCAAAACAAAGAGCATATATCTCTCTTACCTCAATCAACATAGAGAGCTTTTTCATTTGTTTGCTTGATTCAGAAGGGTAGCTCAATGAGTTTTCTACCTCAGAATATACACATCTACTGTCATCATGAGTAAGAGTCCCCATAAGGTCTCACAGAAGTTATTTTCACTGTTATATCCTTACTTCAAAGGGCAAAAATAAAAAAAGTCACTTCACAAACGTTCTTGTCATGAAATACTTTCAGAGGGCATTCTAAAGGGATAATCCATAATCAAAGAACACAGAGGCATTTTCTTTCTAATTCCTGAAGTTGGGAAAAACAGAAAAAAGGTTATGGGTAGACTAAATCTATGACATTCATTTTGGGTAAATAAAGGGGGAAAATTGAACTGCAATGTTAGCAATGACTTTTGCAAGATTTCCTTTCATAATCTATCTTATGTTTTTCAGGTAATATATCTTCTCCGATATGGACTAGTAGATATGTGACCTAACACATCTCTTTAGATTAACTAATTTGTATGTGTGTCATTCTGGAGTGTTGTTATATCAGAAGAGGTTTGTAATTATATGTACTATTACTCGGTCCTATAATCATAATAGTGTACGTGATATGAAAAGAATGCATACTTTTCCTGTTTTCAGCAAAAGAAATCCCAATGCTTAAACAACAGAGAGGTCGGACCCTGTTGCTTTTGTGGCTCTGAATCCCTCTCTCCCCACATTGTCATGCTGGTCTTCACTGGTTGGCATGCTGGTCTTCACTAAGTCAGGGTCAACTGGTGTAGTGATTGACCCTATCTTGGTGATGCTAGTGTCAAGTTCACATCACTGTACTCTCAAAGCCCCTCAAATCTGCTCAAGTACCTAAATTCCCAACTGGAATTATAGTTTTCTTCTAGCCCTCTGCGATGAGCCTTACCTAGACTTTTGGGACAAAGACCCTAACAGCTGCCCCCAAACAGACATGGCACTGAAAGCAGAACCCTGCAGAGAAGGTGACGGACCCAAATCCCAGGAGGTATAAAAAGGTCACTCAAGTCCTAAGGTCTAAAATTGGCATCTCAGTGCACATGAGTGCACTGTGGCTGCTTCAAACATTTGCTCTCAATTCTGAGTATGCCCTGAAGTCTTCCTGAGGCATGGAACCTCCTATTTTGTAACTACATTGGAGGGTGTTCCCAAGGTAGCTGTGCTTTTAAAATGGTCTCCTCTTTTAATGTTCAGCTACAGCTGAGAACCACTGACCTAGAAGAAACCAATATTGCCTGATCCTTGGTCTTGTTTCAGATTTCCATGGATAAGAATGTATTCACTAAATAGTTACTAAAAGTTTACTGAATTACAGGTATTGTTTTAGATAAGAGAATATAGCTATGAGCAAAATAACAGACTTTACTATTCTCATGGAGCTTGAACACCAATAGGGATCTTTTTCTCTGTTTAAAGTCTGTTGGAAGGCAGTAAAACCAGGGTTAGTTATCTCAAATCTCCCTGAGCTATACATGAGAAAATGCGAATTCTCCCCATCCTCCTTCAATCATCAGCTACTTCCTTCATACCAGCCCTCACGAATACCTAACACATCTCTTTAGATTAACTAATTTGTATGTGTGTCATTCTGGAGTGTTGTTATATCAGAAGAGGTTTGTAATTATATGTACTATTACTCGGTCCTATAATCATAATAGTGTACGTGATATGAAAAGAATGCATACTTTTCCTGTTTTCAGCAAAAGAAATCCCAATGCTTAAACAACAGAGAGGTCGGACCCTGTTGCTTTTGTGGCTCTGAATCCCTCTCTCCCCACATTGTCATGCTGGTCTTCACTGGTTGGCATGCTGGTCTTCACTAAGTCAGGGTCAACTGGTGTAGTGATTGACCCTATCTTGGTGATGCTAGTGTCAAGTTCACATCACTGTACTCTCAAAGCCCCTCAAATCTGCTCAAGTACCTAAATTCCCAACTGGAATTATAGTTTTCTTCTAGCCCTCTGCGATGAGCCTTACCTAGACTTTTGGGACAAAGACCCTAACAGCTGCCCCCAAACAGACATGGCACTGAAAGCAGAACCCTGCAGAGAAGGTGACGGACCCAAATCCCAGGAGGTATAAAAAGGTCACTCAAGTCCTAAGGTCTAAAATTGGCATCTCAGTGCACATGAGTGCACTGTGGCTGCTTCAAACATTTGCTCTCAATTCTGAGTATGCCCTGAAGTCTTCCTGAGGCATGGAACCTCCTATTTTGTAACTACATTGGAGGGTGTTCCCAAGGTAGCTGTGCTTTTAAAATGGTCTCCTCTTTTAATGTTCAGCTACAGCTGAGAACCACTGACCTAGAAGAAACCAATATTGCCTGATCCTTGGTCTTGTTTCAGATTTCCATGGATAAGAATGTATTCACTAAATAGTTACTAAAAGTTTACTGAATTACAGGTATTGTTTTAGATAAGAGAATATAGCTATGAGCAAAATAACAGACTTTACTATTCTCATGGAGCTTGAACACCAATAGGGATCTTTTTCTCTGTTTAAAGTCTGTTGGAAGGCAGTAAAACCAGGGTTAGTTATCTCAAATCTCCCTGAGCTATGCATGAGAAAATGAGAATTCTCCCCATCCTCCTTCAATCATCAGCTACTTCTTAACCATGACATGAACTACAGCCCTCAGGGATGAAATTCCTTCCCACTCACTATTCTCCAAGAGCTCTAAAGTTCAGGAACTCAGTCGAGGTCAAGTGGTGTGATGATTGACCCTGTCGTGGTGAGGCCAGTCTTAACTTCAATGGGGACTGTGATAAAATAATCTCTGTACATGTGGATATTTGCCAAGAACTATGATACAGGGCTTGAGAGGTGATCTATCAGCCCTAACTTCAACCTGAGATCACATTCTCCCTTCCAACACTCTGAACACCTCTGAACTTGTCAACAAGGCTGAAGACTTAGTTAGGATACTTAACGAGATCTCCAAACCTCAAATGGATTATCATAAAAATGGTAATAGTATCTACCTTGAATGGCTGTTGTATTACAGGATATTTTTCCTAAACTCCTCAACCTAACATTCATCATTGGTCTATCATTTCCTCAGAACTGCATCATTCAACATGGCTTATAATCTAATTACCCTGAATACTTGTTTCCCCGTTCAACAGTATGCAATAAGCCTTTATCTGTGTTAGTAAAACATGTCATCATTAGCATTTTATAATTGCATTGGATTCTAGTAAATCGATCACCAGAATTTACTGTTGTTGGACAACATAACTGTTTCAAATTTTTCATGACTGTAACAAAGCAATAAATTAAATGATATAGTTAAATCTGCCCTGATTAGTCCAAATACTCTTGTGAATGTTCCATGATTCCTGGTCATTTTCCTCAGTTCTTCCTTGTTTTGCTAATTTGTTAACCAAGAGGCATAGTCCTCAAAACTTTATACCTCCCTGATGAAGTCATTGGATCATATGGATTTTAAGTATCATTTCTACAACAACTCCCAGATTCATACACTCAGCTAAGAACTTCCAGTGTCCTCTAGAACTGCATACTTCACTGCCTCCTGCTACACCTCATCTCTTGGAAGTCTAACAAGCATTTGAAATCAACATGTCCAAAACCAAGCTCTTGCTTTTCCAATAAAATACATGACTACCACACTTCTCTATATAAGTAATTGCTAACTTCATTATTCTAGCTTCCCTAGTCCAAACTTAGATTAATTCTTGCCTTTTCTTTATCACAACCTAGTACATTACATTGGCTCCATCTTCACACCATAGCCCTTAATCAACATGAACTGTCACCACTTTAATATAAGCCACTACTATCTCCTGGGTTTTCCAATAGTCTCCTAACAGATCTTCCTAGTTGTTCCCTCCACTCCGCCCCTCCCCCACCCATGCCACCTGAGTCTGTTCACAACAGGGCAACCAGAATGATCATAAAATAGTTCATATCCCTCTGTTGTAAACAATCCAGTGATCCAATAGCTTCCCGTCTCATTCAGAGTAAAATTAAATTATTGAAGTATTTTAGAGACTACAAAATCTGCCGCCTCTTTAATTGTTAGCTAGCTCTCTGACCTCAAAATTCTTATACAACCTTCCCTCATATTTCTTGGTCTAGCTTTACTGATCTTGAGATTTTCTAATTGATCTGCCATACTCCTTTCTCCGGGCCTTTGCACTAGCCCTTTCTTCTATTGGAATGCTACCTAGAATGCTGCCACTAGGTATCTATGGCTAGCTGCCTCAATTTCCTCAAAGTTTTGCACCTCAGAAAAGCCCCCTCTGAGCTTCCTATTTTAAACAAAGACCATTATTTCTTACTCCACTTTGTGCTTCAAAATAGAAGTATACAAATTATATATATTATATGTTTTACTAATTTACTTCTTGCATCCTCTTTTTTTCACTAGGCTATAATTTCATGGTCACAGAGATTGGCTGTTTGGATCATTGTTGTATCTCCAGCACCTATATTAAATGATCATGTTCTAATAATAGCATGCTTACTTTATTTAAATAAATAAATATCACAATTACAATTTTTCAATCATTTTACATATATAGTGAATATCTAGCTTTCTGGCTAAACTATAGGCTCTGTATAGTCCTTCAACATATATTTGTTGATTCAATGAGTAAATATTTCTATATTATAAAATAGATCAAAGTATATACTGGCTTTAAGTTTCATTCAAACTGAAATTTTAGTCTAGCAGCATTTTTCCTTCCTGCCTTTGGAGAGTTGTAGTTTTAAAATTTTGTATTATTTATTTTTTGGTGGGGAGAGTTAATATTGTTTCTTTTACTTTAGTTTCTTATAGATATCATATATCTGAATCTTGCAAATTTATTATTCAATCCACTAATCTCTTCCTTTTTTTCTTTTCTCTCGCTGTTTTTTGTACTGATTTTGATCATGAGGTAAATGTGTATTTATCTTATGTTCATTCTGCTTGGAGTTTGTTGAGCTTCTTTATATTTATTTTTGTAACATATTTATATATGATTAACATACAATGAAAATCTGCCATTTAAACTATATGATTTGGTAATTTTAACACTCAGAGTTCTGCAACCAAAATCATAATCAGTTTTAGAAAATGTCCATTATCACCCAAATAAAGCACATATCCTTTAATAATCACCCTCCCATAATTCCTCTCAACACCACCCACCATTCCCAGTACTGTTTGTTATTGTTTAGTCACTGAGCTGTGTCTGACTCTTTGCAACCCCATGGACTATAGTCTGCCAGGCTCCTCTGTCCATGGAATTTTCCAGGCAAAAATACCAGAGTGGGTTGCCATTTCCTACTCCAGAGCATCTTCCTTATGCAGGAACTGAACCCAGGTCTCCTGCCTCGGCAAGCAGATTCTTTACCACGGAGTCACCAGGGAATCCCCAGCCCAGTACTGGGCAGTCACTATTTTGTGTCTCTGCACATTTGCCCAAAATAAACATTTAATATAAATGGGATCATACAAGATGTAGTGTTTTGTAACTGGCTTCTTTCTTAAGCATGTCTCAAGGATCATCCTTGTGTATGTTTCAGTACTTCATTTACTTTTATTGGTTTTTTGTGTTTAGCCACCAAGTCATCTCTGACTCTCTAGACCCCAGGGACTGCAGCATGCCAGGTTTCCCAGTCCTTCACTATCTCCCAAAGTTTGCCCAAGTTCATGTCCATTGCATTAGTGATGCCGTCCAGTCATCTCATCCTGTTGTCCTCTCCTGCTCCTGCCTTCAATCTCTCCCAGCATCAGGGTCTTTTTCAATGAATTGGCTCTTGGCATCAGGTGGCCAAGCTATTGGAGCTTCAGTTTCAGCATCAGTCTTTACAATGAGTATCCAGTATTATATTGTTATATTTTATTATAAAGTCATTAAGAAGCTAAAATACCATTAACCTTTTAGGTTAAAGACTGAGAGTTTTGACCTTGCCTCAATGATATGCCACAACTAGACACATGTTCCACTGTAGGAGTATGCCGTTTCTTTATTTATCCATTAATCAATTGATGAACATTTAAGTTGCTTCCACTTTTTGGCTATTATGACTAATATTGCTATAAACAATCATGTAACAAGATTTTGAATGGACATGATTTTTTTATTTTCGGACTTGCCCGGTCATATGGTAACATTTTATGTTTAACCTTTTGAAGAACTGCCATACTGCTTTTCAAGGTAACTGCACATTTTACATTCCCACCAGCAGTATGTGAGATTTTAGTCTAGTAGTTTTTATATGCAATACCTAATTTTTCCAAATAAAAGAGCTGAATTGCCATGAATCTCCCATTATCAGTAGGTGATAGTGTTCTAGTTTCCCTGGACACTCATAAATAGGAAATGTTGATGATATAATTTATTTTAACTTGATAATTTTACAGCAAAAATATTACTGTTGCCTTAATTTGCATTCATTTGATTACACATGATTTCATGTTCAAGTCATTTATTTAAATTAACTGTGAAATTATTTCCATCATCAGTCATTTTTTCCTCTTATGTTAGTGCTAATTATTGTTTTTAAGAGTTTTTCTATAATAAAGAAATCAACTCTTTCCGATCATATGTAAGTATTTATCTCCTTTTGATAAAAACCACATTCTTACTTTTAAATGATTTAAAATTTATGCTGCCGTGATGCTCCATGCATAATGATGTAGCATACTTAGAAAGTCATCTTTAACTGGTATATTCCTCTAATTATTCATTTCTTAATTTTAATTTTTTATTTTATATGAAATCCATGTTGATTTACAGTCTGAGGTGGGGATCGAAGTTTTCTTCTATAACATTTTGAAAAAATTGTAAAGGGGATGAGACAAAAGTAATTCTCAGTTTAGCTCTTAGTACATAAAAAATTTAACGAGCCAAGGCATGTTATACTCAATGTAGTACTCTCAGTTAAACCAAATATGCACACAATGCTTCAGGAAATTTGATTTCATCTTCAGTGAAGCAATGGGAAATGTCAAGTACTGAGATGAGTGGCTTTTGACCAGAGGTCTGGTGGTTAGGATTTGGCACTCACACTGCTATAGCCTGGGTTCAATCACTGGTTGAGGAATTGAGATTCCCAAAATTGTGTGGTATGGAAAATAAATAAATAAATAAAGTGTCAGAGATGAATCTATATCCAAAAGGAGTTTTTCCTAAATGAAAACATATATAATATATTCTAAGATCCATCTGGCAACTGTGTATCAGGAACACACATATTTGGTCTAATAATTTCATTTAAACTGAATATCTACTCACTTGGCAAAGAGGTGACAATGATCCACCAAGTGTTAGACTTTCTAACAATGCCTAGGAATAGGGGACCCCCACTTTTATGGATGTTACCTTCTAATTATGAAAGAGCTGGAAGGAACAGACATTAAAAAGTATCACAAATGATTTTTAAATTACAATTGTAGTGTCATAAAAGAAAATTATAGAGTGTTAGGATAGCCTATTAGAATAGTGTCTGACCTATACTTGAGGGCCAGAGAGGGCCTATCAGAGGAAATTGCATTGAATTCAGGACTTGAGAAATGACTACAAGTTAGGCATGCATAATACAGAGGAAGGGTGGTGGTTATGCAGGCCCAGAGGACTGAGGCACGATATGAGGCAGAAAAGCGAAAGTTAAAGTCTTAATTGCTCAGTTAAGTCCAACTCTTTGCGACCCCATGGTCTGTAGCCCACCAGGCTCCTCTGTCCATGGGATTCTCCAGGCAAGAATCCTGGAGTGGAGTGCCATACCCTTCTCCCGGGGATCTTCCTGACCCAGGGATTGAACCCTTGTCTCCCACCTTGCAGGCAGATTCTTTACCATCTGAGTCACCAGGGAAGCCTTATGAGGCAGAAAGGAACACATAATTGGGGATGTCCCTAATGAGTGATCGTAGAATACGATCTACTTGCATGTGACCTATGCACGAGTACATATTGCAACTGAAGTAAATCACTGAGGGGCACTTTCTTTTTCATCACATTGAAAGAGTTTTATCAAATTAATATGATAATATTTGGATTATGATTATTAATAATTTTGGGATGCAGAAACACATGCCATCTGGTATGTTTAAAATATTATGGAGTCTGTTTTAGAAACAACCAGGGGAAAATGCCTCAGTATAGTGTGGCAGAATACAGAGTATGCTTCCTAACGATTCATATAAATGTTGGCTTACTGGCTGATTTGGAGATGCTCTGCTTCACTCTCCTGTCTTATGATGATCTCTCATGTTGCACACCGTTCCCCTTCCCTTGTCACTCTTCAATTACTGAACAGCATGACTGTCTTCTTAAAGCATCTTGTTATCTCATACCATCAGCTTCCAAATGATTTCTTTTACTCTGACCTCCCCAAAGCTTATCAAGTTGGAATCCCTTAATTATCTTTCTCTTCTCTTCTTTCCAACCTAGCTGAGGTTTAAATGGGACAGAAGCTAAGTTCTGCACACTTGTTCTGAAGTCATCATACTCATCATGCTTCTCAATTACTGGTAACTTCTACTATTCTCCTAAGGCTTTAATATTAGACTTCCAGTATTAACATAAAACATTGTTGAAAGGGGAATCAGCAGTGACTACAGTTTACATATGAGGTGAGAATTATCACAGAAACAGAGGTGGGAAGAAACTTTGAGAAAACATCATCATAACCCTTAGAAGGGTGGTGGTTATGCAGGCCCAGAGGACTGAGGCACGATATGAGGCAGAAAAGCGAAAGTTAAAGTCTTAATTGCTCAGTTAAGTCCAACTCTTTGCGACCCCATGGTCTGTAGCCCACCAGGCTCCTCTGTCCATGGGATTCTCCAGGCAAGAATCCTGGAGTGGAGTGCCATACCCTTCTCCCGGGGATCTTCCTGACCCAGGGATTGAACCCTTGTCTCCCACCTTGCAGGCAGATTCTTTACCATCTGAGTCACCAGGGAAGCCTTATGAGGCAGAAAGGAACACATAATTGGGGATGTCCCTAATGAGTGATCGTAGAATACGATCTACTTGCATGTGACCTATGCACGAGTACATATTGCAACTGAAGTAAATCACTGAGGGGCACTTTCTTTTTCATCACATTGAAAGAGTTTTATCAAATTAATATGATAATATTTGGATTATGATTATTAATAATTTTGGGATGCAGAAACACATGCCATCTGGTATGTTTAAAATATTATGGAGTCTGTTTTAGAAACAACCAGGGGAAAATGCCTCAGTATAGTGTGGCAGAATACAGAGTATGCTTCCTAACGATTCATATAAATGTTGGCTTACTGGCTGATTTGGAGATGCTCTGCTTCACTCTCCTGTCTTATGATGATCTCTCATGTTGCACACCGTTCCCCTTCCCTTGTCACTCTTCAATTACTGAACAGCATGACTGTCTTCTTAAAGCATCTTGTTATCTCATACCATCAGCTTCCAAATGATTTCTTTTACTCTGACCTCCCCAAAGCTTATCAAGTTGGAATCCCTTAATTATCTTTCTCTTCTCTCTTCTTTCCAACCTAGCTGAGGTTTAAATGGGACAGAAGCTAAGTTCTGCACACTTGTTCTGAAGTCATCATACTCATCATGCTTCTCAATTACTGGTAACTTCTACTATTCTCCTAAGGCTTTAATATTAGACTTCCAGTATTAACATAAAAACATTGTTGAAAGGGGAATCAGCAGTGACTACAGTTTACATATGAGGTGAGAATTATCACAGAAACAGAGGTGGGAAGAAACTTTGAGACTCATTTAGCCTCGTGCTCTGAGAAAACATCATCATAACCCTTACTCTGCCCTTCCCCATCCTCTCTGACTTTGCCTTAAGGAACTTGTTTTCTAAGCTTCCGAGACTCAGCATTCATTGCTCTGTACTATGAATGACTGTCTACCCACTTATCATCCCTGCTAACCATGGAACTTGTAGAATGAAGGGACCAGGTCTTGCTCATCATTATGCTGAGTTAAATACTTGAAATGTATCAGAGACCCAATAAATTTTTTTTTGAAGTTAGATGGTGTTAGTATGAAATGACTGGCACTGAAAACAAAACAGTGCAAAAACTACAACATGGACTAGACAGCTTTTGCAGCTATGCACCAATCTGGTTCCAGGTTTGCCAGCCAAAAGGGATGTGTAAGGGAGCTTCAGATGAGCATCAAGAGGCGAAGGATAAGTTCCCTGCAGATAATGCCAGTGGGAATTCTGCCGTATGAAAAATTCGTCAGATCAGAATGTCTGTGTCCATGGCTCCCATATAACACAGGGTGTCTTTGCATTTAATGTCTTTTGGTGTAGGTACTTCAAACTGATTGACAAGCAGTTTTTTTGTTTGATTCAATTTAATAACAATCAGGGGAAAATATAAATATATTTTGAGGGTTTGAAGTAGGCAGATGACTCAGTGTGAAGAAGCTTCTTTGATGAGTTGCAAACACTTGAGTGGTGACACATGTCAACAGCCCTGGAGGCCCACACATGGTGGGGGATTCGATATAAGGTGCAGGATAGAACTGCCACCATAACAGACTGAATAACCAGGGACAGATGTGTCAGCACAGTACTATGTAGGGACATGTGCAAATTTACATGCACCATTGGATACCGACTTCATAGTAAGGGATATACAATGTTCTGCACACTTGTTCTGAAGTCATCATACTCATCATGCTTCTCAATTACTGGTAACTTCTACTATTCTCCTAAGGCTTTAATATTAGACTTCCAGTATTAACATAAAAACATTGTTGAAAGGGGAATCAGCAGTGACTACAGTTTACATATGAGGTGAGAATTATCACAGAAACAGAGGTGGGAAGAAACTTTGAGACTCATTTAGCCTCGTGCTCTGAGAAAACATCATCATAACCCTTACTCTGCCCTTCCCCATCCTCTCTGACTTTGCCTTAAGGAACTTGTTTTCTAAGCTTCCGAGACTCAGCATTCATTGCTCTGTACTATGAATGACTGTCTACCCACTTATCATCCCTGCTAACCATGGAACTTGTAGAATGAAGGGACCAGGTCTTGCTCATCATTATGCTGAGTTAAATACTTGAAATGTATCAGAGACCCAATAAATTTTTTTTTGAAGTTAGATGGTGTTAGTATGAAATGACTGGCACTGAAAACAAAACAGTGCAAAAACTACAACATGGACTAGACAGCTTTTGCAGCTATGCACCAATCTGGTTCCAGGTTTGCCAGCCAAAAGGGATGTGTAAGGGAGCTTCAGATGAGCATCAAGAGGCGAAGGATAAGTTCCCTGCAGATAATGCCAGTGGGAATTCTGCCGTATGAAAAATTCGTCAGATCAGAATGTCTGTGTCCATGGCTCCCATATAACACAGGGTGTCTTTGCATTTAATGTCTTTTGGTGTAGGTACTTCAAACTGATTGACAAGCAGTTTTTTTGTTTGATTCAATTTAATAACAATCAGGGGAAAATATAAATATATTTTGAGGGTTTGAAGTAGGCAGATGACTCAGTGTGAAGAAGCTTCTTTGATGAGTTGCAAACACTTGAGTGGTGACACATGTCAACAGCCCTGGAGGCCCACACATGGTGGGGGATTCGATATAAGGTGCAGGATAGAACTGCCACCATAACAGACTGAATAACCAGGGACAGATGTGTCAGCACAGTACTATGTAGGGCACATGTGCAAAATTTACATGCACCATTGGATACCGACTTCATAGTAAGGGATATACAATGGATTGCTTACAAAAGCAAATATTAGGGCTTATAACTGGAGATCTGCTGAATTCCCATAGTGTTGCTTTGTAGAGATATCATCTGAGAAATAAATATCTGCAAATCAGTTGCTGATGGCTCAGCAGGTAAAGAATCCACCTGCAATATAGGATATTCAATGTAGGGGTCTGGAAGATCCCCCAGAGAAGAAATGGCAACCCACTCCATCACTGGACACCACTGATTGACTAAGCATGTACACACCCTCTCTGGATAATTCAAAAAGGAAATTTTCATTTAACTAATAAGGAATTCTAACTTTGCATTGATGCAAATCCACAATGTATCTAATCCACAATGTACAGAATAATTCTATAGTGGTAAGTATCATGAAGACATTCTTACATTTTAGGTCAACATTTAGCTCATGTTATCCATAATAATTATTTTATTTTATTTTTATTTAACCAACACTTATTTAACAGTAGGTATCAGGTACTATTCTATGTGATTTACAAATGTGAATGTAATTAACCACTATAACTACTTTCTGAAGTGAATACGCTTATTATCTATACTTTATAGATGAGAGTATTAAAACTCAAAGTGGCTTTAAGTCATTCGCTCAGAGGCAAAGAGATGGTAAATGACAGGGCCAGGATCCAAATTCAGGCAATATGGCTCCAGAGTGCTGACTCTTAACCACTGTTAGACATGTGTCATATTGTATTCAACTATCCTCCTATGCTCAAATCAAAATGAAAAAGTGAAAATTTCAAATCTCTGCTCCAGCAATTCCTGCCATTGAGTGCTGTTGTGATATGATTAGCAATGACCTCTGAATGTCTGACTTGATAAAATATTAATTTCTATCACCTAATCTTAACTTTTATTTGGGGTGACTGGTTGCCATCTTGGAAAATGTCCAAGTTTTATATTCTTTTTATTGGAAGATTCATGTAGTTTTTTTTTTAACTAAATAAACAGGCACTGGTGTCAAAGAGGCCCAGGATTGCAGGCCAACGGGTCATGTCCAGCCCTTTGAGCACACAGTTTCCTCTGTCCTATCTTTCTATAAAGTTTTTTCCTGTCTGTTCTATCCTTCAGGTCTCGGCTCAGCAGTGGCTTCCTCAAAGAGGCCTTTTCTAAGTCCCTATTTCACAGACACACACATATGTACATGCACAAAATCACTGGCTATATGAGCACCCTGGTCTTCTTCACAGCATTGCTTACTATAAGCAATCATGTTTATTTCCTTTTCTATTCCCTCTTCTCCTTGTATAAGCTCAATGATGAAAGAGTTCTGTTTTTACTCAGTTCTGTATATTCACTATCCATCTAGGCACATGAGTGGTAACTCAGTAATCAGATTTTTGAATAGTGAACTAAAATGACTAGAGAGTAGGATATTAGTGGTCCAGTGGATAGGAATTTGCCTGCCAATGCAGCAGACATGGGTTTGATGCAAATCCACAATGTATCTAATCCACAATGTACAGAATAATTCTATAGTGGTAAGTATCATGAAGACATTCTTACATTTTAGGTCAACATTTAGCTCATGTTATCCATAATAATTATTTTATTTTATTTTTATTTAACCAACACTTATTTAACAGTAGGTATCAGGTACTATTCTATGTGATTTACAAATGTGAATGTAATTAACCACTATAACTACTTTCTGAAGTGAATACGCTTATTATCTATACTTTATAGATGAGAGTATTAAAACTCAAAGTGGCTTTAAGTCATTCGCTCAGAGGCAAAGAGATGGTAAATGACAGGGCCAGGATCCAAATTCAGGCAATATGGCTCCAGAGTGCTGACTCTTAACCACTGTTAGACATGTGTCATATTGTATTCAACTATCCTCCTATGCTCAAATCAAAATGAAAAAGTGAAAATTTCAAATCTCTGCTCCAGCAATTCCTGCCATTGAGTGCTGTTGTGATATGATTAGCAATGACCTCTGAATGTCTGACTTGATAAAATATTAATTTCTATCACCTAATCTTAACTTTTATTTGGGGTGACTGGTTGCCATCTTGGAAAATGTCCAAGTTTTATATTCTTTTTATTGGAAGATTCATGTAGTTTTTTTTTTAACTAAATAAACAGGCACTGGTGTCAAAGAGGCCCAGGATTGCAGGCCAACGGGTCATGTCCAGCCCTTTGAGCACACAGTTTCCTCTGTCCTATCTTTCTATAAAGTTTTTTCCTGTCTGTTCTATCCTTCAGGTCTCGGCTCAGCAGTGGCTTCCTCAAAGAGGCCTTTTCTAAGTCCCTATTTCACAGACACACACATATGTACATGCACAAAATCACTGGCTATATGAGCACCCTGGTCTTCTTCACAGCATTGCTTACTATAAGCAATCATGTTTATTTCCTTTTCTATTCCCTCTTCTCCTTGTATAAGCTCAATGATGAAAGAGTTCTGTTTTTACTCAGTTCTGTATATTCACTATCCATCTAGGCACATGAGTGGTAACTCAGTAATCAGATTTTTGAATAGTGAACTAAAATGACTAGAGAGTAGGATATTAGTGGTCCAGTGGATAGGAATTTGCCTGCCAATGCAGCAGACATGGGTTTGATTCCTGGTCCAGGAGGATTCCACATGTTGCGGGGCAATTGAGGCCATGCGCCACAACTATGGAAGCCTGTGTGCCTGAGAGCCTGTGCTCTGCACCAAGAGGAGCCACAACAAATGAGAAGCCTGAGCACCATAACTACAGAGGAGTCCTCACTCACCACAACTTGAGAAAGTCTACATGCAGCAATGAAGACCCAGAGGAGTCAAAATAATTAATTAATTTCAAAATTTAATGTTAGTGTAGGGGAACAAAATTTGCCATCCCATAATGTATCTTTGGAAGTGTATCATTTTGAAATGAAGAGAATCAAGACCCAAAAGATTCAGAAAAAAGCTTTGACTAACCCCTTAACTGCCTGAAATATTCAAGTAGAGGGCCTATTACTGGAACAGAGCTATCAGTAGAGACATCTGCAAAGAATACAGGCTACATGAGTTTGGGATATATCTTAGAGATCAGAGTCCACTCTGTGCCCCATTGTCTTGCCTGGCCCAGCAAACATTTATCTATGAAATCTTTGCTTTTCTATTCACATGTGAATTGTATTCCACTCAGGTTGGGCTGCTTTTCACACAAATGCCAATTTCTCAAGAAAAAAGTATTGGTTGAAAAGGAAAGGTTGCTTTATTCAGGAGTAACTTTATTCAGAAACCTGATGAGAATGTGGAGTCCACTTTATGAGTCCAACTACCAACTCTGAAGATTCTGCTGACTATGAACCTTTTTAAAGGGAAAAGAGGAAGTTAATTACAGTTAATCATTTGGGGAAAGTGTCACAACCTCTGTTATTGTTATCTTCCATAGTGTGCACACTTTTCTCTGACTGGTTGGTGGTGAGGTAACAGGGTATATACTAGCCTTAGTTCCTGCAGAGGAACTCAAAGATACTGTTTTGTATATCCCTCGAGGAGGAACCGAGACTCTGGCCTATCATTGCACTATTGTTTCTTAATTGCTCATCCTTATCTTCTGCATTCCCTCACTTTTCTGATGAGTAATTATTTCAAAGCTGCCCTCTGGAACTCAGGGAAGGTCAAGGAGGTTAAATGAAGCCTTTTCCTACAAAACAACACAAAAGGAAAGAATTTGTACCCGGGAAGGCCCCACATGGTCTTTCTTGATTTCAAAACTCCCCAAAAGAGGATACTCCCAATATCTTCTTTTGTCTTTGAATATAGTATTCAAGCTGAGGATTTTGACAATTTTGTCAAGTTGCTCAGTTCTCCTGGGTCTCTCCTGTAACCAAGTTATTAAAATTTTGTGTGATTTTATCCTGTTAATCTGTCTCATGTCAACTTAATTGTTAGGCCAGCCAGAAAAACTTAGAAAGGTAGAGGGAAATTTCTTCTGCCAGACAGAAAAAATGAAAGAAACAGAGCAAGAAGAGATGGGAGTGCTATGTAACACAAATGTCTGTCATATCAAGAGTACCTTCACGGTTTCCCATTCAATTCCAGGGACATGGGGAAAACTGTTCAAATTACTTTTCAAGAAAAGAGATACGTAATGGTTGCTAAATCAGAAAACCTAAGGATTTACTAATCTCCAAATGACAAAAGATCCACCTTGCTAACATTTCTACTTTATTCTTCAGCTTACTTCTGTTTCTGTTCAGTGAAGAACAGAAAGTCTCCATCTTTCTTTTAATTGTCCATGAAATAGTTTCTATCCATTACAGAAAGCTGACCATTCTTTCCCTCAGCCTGAATGAGTTCTACTAACTCTTCTTTCTTACATTTCATTTTGAGTAATTCTGCAATCATTATGGTGGCTTCTTTATTGATTTTTATGTTAGGACTTTGGAATGAGGGAGCAAGGACATAGTGTAGTTCTTATCAGCCTCTGTGGGTGCAGGCTCTGCTCCTTTCAGCATTTAGCCTTATCTTTGAGCTTTCTTGGATTTGTAGCACTTACACTTCCAAGGCTCCGTTCAAATGAACAGTTCACAGCCAGCATCCATTTTCACTGTTTGCTCTGAATGTTATTACTATACATTCTTAACAACATGGTTCTGAATCTTTCACACTGTGAGACTGGTATCTCTGGGATTAACAGACTGTGACTCTCCTCATGTGCTCTCTTGGGGATGGGAACCCTGAGTGAACGTTTGTTTTTCAGATTTACTCTGCTCCTTAAAGATGGTTGGAATTGATTTTTTCCCGCTTTTCCCCTGGCAATCATTTACTAACTATCTTCAAATGTAATCAGTCTTCTCTACAAAATAGTGAAAAAAAAGTGGGAGTTTGCATGCCACTAACTCTACAGTTGCAAGTCTCTTCTCCTTCACAGCTTGTCCTCTGACTTAGGTCAGCCATCTTCAATGATAGCAAGATATTAAAAGAAAGGACTGCCTTGAGCAAGAAGAGAGAAGTATATTTATGGGATAAAAGAGTCATGACAAAGTATATCTGACTAGGGGAAGGGGAGAAAACATTTTTCATTTTTTTGTTTATAAAGATATTGGAGATTCTATTAAAATCTGTGTTTTAACCTTTCCTATCATCAGGAAAGTCATCTAAAATAGAAAATTATGTAATATTTGTGACAACTGGTAATGGTGGAATAATGATTTGCAATACATGAGGAAATGTTTCCACCTCAAGGACAAACCAAGAGTCTCACAAGATTTTTCATCTGACCACATTCAATTATTATTTCATACAAAAAGAACAACAGGAATATTCACTGTTAATCTGAAAACAGACTATACCCATGGTGAACACATAAGTTAGGAACTGCTTTATGTCATAGAAGAGTATTTAATCATATTGTATGCCATTTTATTATCTATTGATAACAATCATTTTTATTTAACATAAAGACAATTTAACACACAATTATTGATTACCTACTATGTGCTGAGCATGATTTCAGGTGCCAGAAAAATTGTCAAAATCCCACTTTTTCCAGTGGAGAAAGACAGTGAACTTAATAAACAGGTTATATGGGATGTTTGAATGCGATAACTGCTGTGCAACGGCAAGGGAAACAGGGTAAGGAAGATGGCTGTCAACAGATATCTTCAATCAACTGGAACCTGGGCTGTCAACTTTTGCCCCAGTTCTATGCTGAGTTCTTTGCTCAGCCCCTTCATATACATTCATATACTGCACTTTACTGTCTGTTTGAGGAGACACCTCTTTGGGAAAAATCTCCAGTGTTCCACTTACTGGTTGCAAGCAATACATCCTTCCTTCTCCAACTCTTTGTCTTGGTTGTGTTTCGGATAAACACCCACCAATAAGTGAATCCAGTTTTTGGATAACATTAGGAGTGGAGGGGTTGGAACAGAGAGATGCAGATTCCAGTTTTAATTAAGGTATTTAGGGTAGTTCTAACCAAGAAAAGACATTGAAAAAAAGTGGGGAGTTTGCATGCCACTAACTCTACAGTTGCAAGTCTCTTCTCCTTCACAGCTTGTCCTCTGACTTAGGTCAGCCATCTTCAATGATAGCAAGATATTAAAAGAAAGGACTGCCTTGAGCAAGAAGAGAAGTATATTTATGGGATAAAAGAGTCATGACAAAGTATATCTGACTAGGGGAAGGGGAGAAAACATTTTTCATTTTTTTGTTTATAAAGATATTGGAGATTCTATTAAAATCTGTGTTTTAACCTTTCCTATCATCAGGAAAGTCATCTAAAATAGAAAATTATGTAATATTTGTGACAACTGGTAATGGTGGAATAATGATTTGCAATACATGAGGAAATGTTTCCACCTCAAGGACAAACCAAGAGTCTCACAAGATTTTTCATCTGACCACATTCAATTATTATTTCATACAAAAAGAACAACAGGAATATTCACTGTTAATCTGAAAACAGACTATACCCATGGTGAACACATAAGTTAGGAACTGCTTTATGTCATAGAAGAGTATTTAATCATATTGTATGCCATTTTATTATCTATTGATAACAATCATTTTTATTTAACATAAAGACAATTTAACACACAATTATTGATTACCTACTATGTGCTGAGCATGATTTCAGGTGCCAGAAAAATTGTCAAAATCCCACTTTTTCCAGTGGAGAAAGACAGTGAACTTAATAAACAGGTTATATGGGATGTTTGAATGCGATAACTGCTGTGCAACGGCAAGGGAAACAGGGTAAGGAAGATGGCTGTCAACAGATATCTTCAATCAACTGGAACCTGGGCTGTCAACTTTTGCCCCAGTTCTATGCTGAGTTCTTTGCTCAGCCCCTTCATATACATTCATATACTGCACTTTACTGTCTGTTTGAGGAGACACCTCTTTGGGAAAAATCTCCAGTGTTCCACTTACTGGTTGCAAGCAATACATCCTTCCTTCTCCAACTCTTTGTCTTGGTTGTGTTTCGGATAAACACCCACCAATAAGTGAATCCAGTTTTTGGATAACATTAGGAGTGGAGGGGTTGGAACAGAGAGATGCAGATTCCAGTTTTAATTAAGGTATTTAGGGTAGTTCTAACCAAGAAAAAGACATTTGAACAAAGACATATAGGAGATGATGGAATAGTTGACTGGTTATGTGAGAACATGCCAGATAGAGGACACCACTAAGACCCTAAGACAGGAGAACACCTTGCATACTCATGGAAGCAGAATGAAGTGAATGAGTACTGTTCACTCAGTCATGTCTGACTCTTTGCAACCCCATGGACTACAGCATGCCAGGCTTCCCTCTCCTTCACTATCCCCTGGAGTCTGCTCAAAGTCATGTCCATGAGTGAGAGAATATTCAAAATTGAAGAAAGAATGATAACTGGAACCTGCGGGAGGGTGGCAAGGCAGGACTTACCAGGGCACAGATTTCTGATAAACCGCCGAACTCAAATGCAGAGAGCCTGCTGGAAAGTCTGCCCTCTGTATACCCTGGCTTAATCTAGTAGGAGGCCTTCTGCCTGGACACAAGCTTATACAACTGTTTTGACATAAATACTGTAATTTTTCAGAATGGATCTTCATTAGTATGGTGTCTTCCAGTAGGGTGTGAAGCACCAAAAATGGTCAGACCAGCTAAAGGTCTACATACTATACATTAAATAACAAAGAACAACTTACCCTGACCCCAGAAGCTGGGAGGGGTGAGCAGCAAACAAAATAACAAAGACAACCACCAGAAAATTGTCTCAAGAGACTCACATATCAAGCCCTGGCAGTTAGGTTATACACTGTATCAGTGCATTTCCTGAAGATATCTTCTGGGGGCTTTGAGTTCCTGGGGGTTAATTTTGATAGAATCAATGCAAGAGAGGGGGAAATGGAGTTGTGGGGTATTGCTAAAACAATAAATAGATAATGTCTGATAGGTCAAAGGCACTAAACAAATTTGTCAGTTTTGAATCCTGACTGAAGGCTGAACATCTGACCCAGATGGTCTCAGTTAATAACTTGCTTTTCGTAGTATGAAAATTTGTTAAGCTTTCCTGACTCCTTAATTGTCTTACCAAAGGTTTCTCAACCTTCCCTTAATATTAGGCCTTTTGCCCCTTTTCTAAGTGAATCCAGTTTTCGGATAACTTTAGGAGTGGAGGGGTTGGAACAGAGAGATGCAGATTCCAGTTTTAATTAAGGTATTTAGGGTAGTTCTAACCAAGAAAAAGACATTTGAACAAAGACATATAGGAGATGATGGAATAGTTGACTGGTTATGTGAGAACATGCCAGATAGAGGACACCACTAAGACCCTAAGACAGGAGAACACCTTGCATACTCATGGAAGCAGAATGAAGTGAATGAGTACTGTTCACTCAGTCATGTCTGACTCTTTGCAACCCCATGGACTACAGCATGCCAGGCTTCCCTCTCCTTCACTATCCCTGAGTCTGCTCAAAGTCATGTCCATGAGTGAGAGAATATTCAAAATTGAAGAAAGAATGATAACTGGAACCTGCGGGAGGGTGGCAAGGCAGGACTTACCAGGGCACAGATTTCTGATAAACCGCCGAACTCAAATGCAGAGAGCCTGCTGGAAAGTCTGCCCTCTGTATACCCTGGCTTAATCTAGTAGGAGGCCTTCTGCCTGGACACAAGCTTATACAACTGTTTTGACATAAATACTGTAATTTTTCAGAATGGATCTTCATTAGTATGGTGTCTTCCAGTAGGGTGTGAAGCACCAAAAATGGTCAGACCAGCTAAAGGTCTACATACTATACATTAAATAACAAAGAACAACTTACCCTGACCCCAGAAGCTGGGAGGGGTGAGCAGCAAACAAAATAACAAAGACAACCACCAGAAAATTGTCTCAAGAGACTCACATATCAAGCCCTGGCAGTTAGGTTATACACTGTATCAGTGCATTTCCTGAAGATATCTTCTGGGGGCTTTGAGTTCCTGGGGGTTAATTTTGATAGAATCAATGCAAGAGAGGGGGAAATGGAGTTGTGGGGTATTGCTAAAACAATAAATAGATAATGTCTGATAGGTCAAAGGCACTAAACAAATTTGTCAGTTTTGAATCCTGACTGAAGGCTGAACATCTGACCCCCAGATGGTCTCAGTTAATAACTTGCTTTTCGTAGTATGAAAATTTGTTAAGCTTTCCTGACTCCTTAATTGTCTTACCAAATGGTTTCTCAACCTTCCCTTAATATTAGGCCTCTGAGGATAAATGTATATGAAAGCTACTCATCAAACATCCATTGGATCCAGGTATCAATCTTGATTATTAGAGTGACAGAAAAGTGAAACAGGAGGATAAGCAACACCTCTTACTTTTGGTGAAACAAGAGGTCCCAAAGCAGTGGCCTCTGAGGTTAAGTGATGTGACGCAAGGGGAACCTGCAGGAGGGGTAGTAGGAGCAGACGGCTCAAGGAAGAATGTGTATACATAAGGTGCAAGGGTGTAGTACACTGGCTGATTATCCAACATGCTGGCTTGATTTGTTATCTTTTCATTAATATCTGACAATCTTGAACTCTAGTTGAGCCCAGTAAAGTTTACCTTTATCTTGGAAAACATCAAGATTAAGAAATGCCCTGTTCCTTTTGTGTTCCCAGAAGTTACTGAAAGGAACCACCTTCCCTCACACGGCTTAATAAGGGTCACAGATGAGCCATTTGTTTTACAACTAGGGCCAGGCCATTCACAGAGCTACCAAATTTCCATTTGTCGTCTTATAAATGATTAGCTGAACTGTCTGTAGCCACTGATAAATCTGGACAAAATATTTGCTAACTTGACTAGATCAGACTTCTCCCAGGCCCATGAATTTTTATTTACCCTGCACCAGCAATGAAATGCTAGACACCTTCTCCTTAAGTGTCCCACCAAGAATAAGCTAAGCTTAAACCAAAGGGAAAACATTTCCTCTTCAACTCTCTTCTGTGCTACCCACGTCTTTCCTTCCACCATGCTATGTTTGTCTAACCTTGTTCATCCTTCTCTATGAAAGCCACCAACTTCTGCCTGATCTTTGAGACATTGGCAATAACCCACCTTCCCTTATTGCAACAGTAAATCATCCCTTTTTATAATTATTCTTTCAAATAAGCATCTCCTTACCTAATTCTACATATGATGTTTGTTTGACATATCCAAATCAAATGCAACAGAACTCTGGGAACATAAAATTAAAGGACATCTTCTTTTTAAATTAATATCTAATGCCTTGACAAGGATCCGGGTTTTTTATGTTTCCTGACTCCTTAATTGTCTTACCAAATGGTTTCTCAACCTTCCCTTAATATTAGGCCTCTGAGGATAAATGTATATGAAAGCTACTCATCAAACATCCATTGGATCCAGGTATCAATCTTGATTATTAGAGTGACAGAAAAGTGAAACAGGAGGATAAGCAACACCTCTTACTTTTGGTGAAACAAGAGGTCCCAAAGCAGTGGCCTCTGAGGTTAAGTGATGTGACGCAAGGGGAACCTGCAGGAGGGGTAGTAGGAGCAGACGGCTCAAGGAAGAATGTGTATACATAAGGTGCAAGGGTGTAGTACACTGGCTGATTATCCAACATGCTGGCTTGATTTGTTATCTTTTCATTAATATCTGACAATCTTGAACTCTAGTTGAGCCCAGTAAAGTTTACCTTTATCTTGGAAAACATCAAGATTAAGAAATGCCCTGTTCCTTTTGTGTTCCCAGAAGTTACTGAAAGGAACCACCTTCCCTCACACGGCTTAATAAGGGTCACAGATGAGCCATTTGTTTTACAACTAGGGCCAGGCCATTCACAGAGCTACCAAATTTCCATTTGTCGTCTTATAAATGATTAGCTGAACTGTCTGTAGCCACTGATAAATCTGGACAAAATATTTGCTAACTTGACTAGATCAGACTTCTCCCAGGCCCATGAATTTTTATTTACCCTGCACCAGCAATGAAATGCTAGACACCTTCTCCTTAAGTGTCCCACCAAGAATAAGCTAAGCTTAAACCAAAGGGAAAACATTTCCTCTTCAACTCTCTTCTGTGCTACCCACGTCTTTCCTTCCACCATGCTATGTTTGTCTAACCTTGTTCATCCTTCTCTATGAAAGCCACCAACTTCTGCCTGATCTTTGAGACATTGGCAATAACCCACCTTCCCTTATTGCAACAGTAAATCATCCCTTTTTATAATTATTCTTTCAAATAAGCATCTCCTTACCTAATTCTACATATGATGTTTGTTTGACATATCCAAATCAAATGCAACAGAACTCTGGGAACATAAAATTAAAGGACATCTTCTTTTTAAATTAATATCTAATGCCTTGACAATTCCTTACTAACTCATAGACAGATTTTATTAGTTACCCTTGAGGACAAATGGCTTTGAGAAGTGTCTATGTTTGAGTGCTCCCATAACTATGCCTTAGGATAGGGATTTGTAGGAAAAGCTGGAATGAGAATAGAAAATTTTTTAAAAAGGGACCTCATAGATATGACTATGGTCTAGATGTCTGTATTTCCTGAAATTTCACATGTTGAAACCCTAACTCCCAAAGATGTTGTACTAGGAGATGGGGCCTTTAAGGAGTAATTAGATTATGGGAAGGTGCTTTCATGAATAGAGTTAGTGGCCTTATAAAGTAGATCTCACAGAGCTCCTTGGTCTCTTTCACCAAGTGAATGTATTATAAAAATGCACTAGCTGTGAACCAGGAACCCTTACCAGACAACACACAAATTTGCAATATCCTAATCTTGGATTTCCCAGACTCTAGAACCATGAAAAATAAATTTATTTTGTTTATAAGCTATCCAGTCTCAGGCTTTTTTTTTTTTTTTTTTCCTTACAGTAGCCCAAATGGATTAAGAAAAAGGTATTCTTGGTTTACAGATGCTACTGATCTTCCGCTCGTCACATGTCAGGTCTTAACAGGGTTTAGTCTTCCCTCATTTATAGAGTAATTTAATGCAGGGTTATTTTGGTTGGAATTTAACATATATTTATTTTGTTTAGCAATTAAGCATTTACCTAGCATAACATTTTTTTCAATGGAATTTGGAGACATAACTGTAATTTAACAAAACACAATAGTACCAACATCTCAAATTTACCCAATTAAGGTTTACACTACAAAATATTTTAGAGGGTTGTCCAAATGCTCTGCAGCAAATAGCTTATCAGGGAAAAACATGGCAGTGCTATGATCTCAGAAGGAAACCTGGCACATGTATTTCATGAATGTTATTTTTTTCATGAGCTTGTCTATCAACTTCAATTCATTTCAAGGGGTAAAAAAAAAAAATCAGCTGTGTCCCAGAGCTTTGCAATACAAGCACCACGTCATTTTCTCATGTTGTGCTTACAAGTATCAAACTCTCTAAATTCACAAATCCTCTTTCACTTTTTGTGACGTTTGTTATATTCTTTAGTTAATCTTCCACTTAGCAGTTTTAATGTTCTTCTCCAGGCACATGACATTAATGCTGCTGAGTTTAAGGGTTCATTTCAACTGCTGTCAAAGAGCTTTCAAATCTACTCTTATACATGGCAGTAGAGTGGCACGAAATTCACTTTAATTTGGGGAATTATTATTTAATTTTGTAAAAGTTATTCCAGACACTAGCACAAGAAAAAAACTAAATCAATACTCACAAATGTCACAATCTAGAATTATGGGCCAATTAGGAAGAAATGTGATTTCAAAAGGCCACTTGCACAAAGCAATTATTGGCCACCAAATAGAAATGTATCAAAATAAGCTAAAACAGATAAAAATCAGTGCTAGTCCTAGGTTCATCTCAAAAGTACTGACAAGGGCAAAAGCGAAGCAAAAAGTAATTAAACTACACCAAGATAGTATATGAAGACCGACAAAGGAGGAAAATTCAAATAAATCAGTTCTCTTCCTTGAGACTGGAACTCTTTACTCTACTGTGTATATATGACACAGAAAATAAATTACTCATTGTTATTATTCTTCATTGATAACTATTTCTCTATAGTGTTGGGAGCAGAGGGTAGTAGTCCAGAGCACAGGCTCTGAAGCCAGTGTTTTGAATTAAAATCTTGATGCCACATCTTTACTAGTGGCAAATCACTCAACATCACTGCACTTTATTTTTATAATCTATAAAATTCACATAAAACAGCCACTTTCCATGACTATTGTGTATATTGATTGGGTGAAGACACATAGCAATGCCTGATCTGTAGTGAGGCTTCAATAAAGGTTGGCTAGCCTCATTAGTATATCTCCATTCCCTTTACCAGAGACTGAAACACACAAGAGAAGAGGATCAGTATATATTTGGAATTTGAAACAATTTCAGATCATAGCTGTCTATGTCATTTACCAATGTACAGAGACAAATACTTGAACGTAACAAAAGTGATGTTTGAAGGAAGGTAGACTAAAATGCCAAACCTTCACAAGAGCAATAGAAAAGCTGAAAAAACTGTCAGATTCAACTTTTATGGAACTCAGAAACATAATCTAATCTTACAACAACCAAGGAACTGCCTAATGAAAAAAAGCCTGCTGCATTTTAGTGGAAGAACTCGTGACATTTTAATTTACCCAGTTACCATCTTCCACACCCTAGTGTGGTAGTGGCTTTAAATGGCCGGGCAACTTCCAAATGCAGGTTTGCTGACACCAGAGGAAGCAATATGGATTTTATTCTCAAAAAATTGTCATTGTATGTTTTGACCTTGCTTATGGCTTCCTGAAGGACTGACTTCAGTGTTTGCTTTTGTTTTGCCTGTCTCATAGCTTCCTTAGGACTGCAGTAGCTCCCAGGGCATTGTCTGTCAAAAAATTTTTAAAGGCAAATATATTAGATGTTGCTGCTCAGCACAAACAATACAAGTTGGGGTAAGAAATGTAACAAAAAGCCTAGGAAAGAAGAGACTTGGGAAGGAAATACTTGCAGAATAAAGACTCTGAAAAGCTTCCACAAATTCTGGAGATTCTCAAAGTCTGCAAAAATGACAGGCAAAGAATATATCCTTAAAAATGACCTGAATAGACTCTAAGTTCTCACCACTGGCTGACCTTTAGGCCAAATGAAAATAAACATTAACAAAACTATAGGATGGAAGGAAATAGAAATTTATAGCCATAAACTCCTACATTTAAAAGAAGAAGGAGGGCTTCCCTGGTGGTCCAGTGGGTAAGGACACCGCCTTGCAGTGCAAGGGGCACTGGTTTGATCCCTGGCCTGGGAAGATCCCATGTGCCGCGGAGGGGACGGGACCAATGTGTCCAACTACTGAGCTGGAGATCTGGAGTGCATGCGCCCAGAGCTGGTGCTCAACAGTGAGAAAGGCCACTGCAATGGGATGCCCACACATGCAAGACTAAAAAGATTGATGAAAATAAATATAAATAAAAGAGGTATGATGAGGAAAAGAGAAAAAGAAATTATCTATGTAACTCACCATATTAATGGAATTAAAGGGGAAATGATAACTTCAATTGATGCATATAAACGTTTAACAAAATTCAAACTTTTAATCATAAAAAATTCAACAAAATAGGAATAGTCTGTCAACATAACTAAAAATATTCATTAAAAAAACTCTTAGGATTAGGAATAAGACCAGGATGGATGCTTGGTTTGATCACCATTATTTAATATTGCACTAAAAATATAGGCAAGAAAAATAAAACTCACCCAAATTGGAAAGGAAGAAATAAAACCATCTCTATTTGCAGAATATCCTAAAGAATCCACATGCACATATCAATTTAAGAAAAGCTATTACAGCTAATAAATTCAACAAAGTTGTAGGATATAAATCAGCATTCAAAATTTAATTTTATTTCTATACATTGAAGATGAACACTCTAAAAGGAAATTAAGAAATAATTTGGGGCTTTCCCTGGTGGTCCAGTGGGTAAGGACACCACCTTGCAGTGCAAGGGGCGTTGGTTCGAGCCCTGGCCTGGGAAGATCCCACGTGCCGCGGAGCGGCTGGACTGATGTGTCCAATTACCGAGCCAGAGCCCTGGAGCGCATGCGCCCAGAGCCAGCGCTCTGCGACAACAGACGCCACCGCGATGGGAGGCCTATAGGAGCCAAAGAACAAAGACGGATGAACATAGCGAAATGAAAGACCAAAGAAGTGGCCCGCCTGCTCCCCTCCCTCCCCAACCCGACCCCCGCCTAAAATAAATAAAAATAAATAAATCTTTAAAAAAAAAAAAAAGAAATAATTTAGACTATCATCAGAAAGAATAATACACTTAAAAATATATTTAATCTAAGAAGTACAAGACTTACACAATGAAAACCACAAATTATTGGTGAACTAAATAAAATAAACATATGGAAAGACTGATTTTTATGGATCTAGAAGACTAGAAGACTTAATAGTGTTAAAATGGTAATACTCTCCAAATTGATTTACAGATTCAATATCATCCTTATCAAAATCTCAATGATCATTTTTGCAGAAACTGAAAAGTCGATCTGAATATTTTTATGAATTCAAAATGAAACACTAGATTAGGAATAAGACCAGGATGGAATGAACTTCAATTGATGCATATAAACGTTTAACAAAATTCAAACTTTTAATCATAAAAAATTCAACAAAATAGGAATAGTCTGTCAACATAACTAAAAATATTCATTAAAAAAACTCTTAGGATTAGGAATAAGACCAGGATGGATGCTTGGTTTGATCACCATTATTTAATATTGCACTAAAAATATAGGCAAGAAAAATAAAACTCACCCAAATTGGAAAGGAAGAAATAAAACCATCTCTATTTGCAGAATATCCTAAAGAATCCACATGCACATATCAATTTAAGAAAAGCTATTACAGCTAATAAATTCAACAAAGTTGTAGGATATAAATCAGCATTCAAAATTTAATTTTATTTCTATACATTGAAGATGAACACTCTAAAAGGAAATTAAGAAATAATTTGGGGTTTTCCCCTGGTGGTCCAGTGGGTAAGGACACCACCTTGCAGTGCAAGGGCGTTGGTTCGAGCCCTGGCCTGGGAAGATCCCACGTGCCGCGGAGCGGCTGGACTGATGTGTCCAATTACCGAGCCAGAGCCCTGGAGCGCATGCGCCCAGAGCCAGCGCTCTGCGACAACAGACGCCACCGCGATGGGAGGCCTATAGGAGCCAAAGAACAAAGACGGATGAACATAGCGAAATGAAAGACCAAAGAAGTGGCCCGCCTGCTCCCCTCCCTCCCCAACCCGACCCCCGCCTAAAATAAATAAAAATAAATAAATCTTTAAAAAAAAAAAAAAGAAATAATTTAGACTATCATCAGAAAGAATAATACACTTAAAAATATATTTAATCTAAGAAGTACAAGACTTACACAATGAAAACCACAAATTATTGGTGAACTAAATAAAATAAACATATGGAAAGACTGATTTTTATGGATCTAGAAGACTAGAAGACTTAATAGTGTTAAAATGGTAATACTCTCCAAATTGATTTACAGATTCAATATCATCCTTATCAAAATCTCAATGATCATTTTTGCAGAAACTGAAAAGTCGATCTGAATATTTTTATGAAATTCAAAGAGATCAGAAAACAGACCTTGAAAAAGAACAGACTTGAAAGACTCACAGTGGTAGACTTTATTTATGTGTTATACCTAAAATAGGAAAATCCATAGATCCTGCAAGCCATGCAGTGGGGCCAAAATAAATAAATGAACTTTTTAAATGAGAAAATTATTTTAAAAAATTAAAAATTCTGTACTGTTTCTGACAATGGAAGAGAATTCCCATGTTTGCGCATTCTTTTCCCCTATAAACCTCTGAGGTAACCTTCCATAGAATCACAAAGTGGAAATAAACATCAGCATCTATCAAGTCATCAAAACTCTCCTTGCTTTCTGAACTCATAGTTCATCAATGAGCCAACAGTATGCACCGAGCATGTAAAGAGCACACTTCCTGCTACATGTCAATAGCCCTTCCCAGTCTTAGTGTGCTTTCCTTTCCTTTCATTTCATCCCCCAAACTTAAGAGACTTAAGAGCCCCCCAAACTGAAGGCTCTAGAGGGCCTTCACATAATATAGCAGCTGCTATAAGCTTTGTTCTAATAGTATTATGTTTTTCATGTTTCTAAAATCCTTAAACCACTACAATATCTTTCATATTTTCTTCCTTGTTGGGGTGTTTTTATGATACATAGTGTTGTACTTCATAGCCTTCATGGACAATGACTTTAACTTTCTGTATTCCAAGGTATTAAATTCAAGTTTCTTAGGTATCATGACATAGTAAAAGGTTGCTTTCTATGATATTTCTGGACACAGATTGACAAAAGAAAAAATAGTCAAAATAAAACAAAAAGCCTGCTTTTTATCTTGGTGGTTATAAAGGCTCTGAAAGCACCATGTCTTGCTTAATGAAAGGAGAAAACTATTTTCTTTCTCTGTAGCCTATCCAAGTACTCAAAATTATGTCATCCTGTGTATTTAAGAAAAAAATGCTAGCACAAGGAAAATGTGCTAAAAACATAATAATAGCATGAATGGTAGACCACTCCAGAGAGCCAAACTTACAACCATGACTTTTAGCAAATATTTATTGAGAACTTGTTACATGTTTGGGGTGGAATGCAAGGATTAATAAAATATTAACCCTCACACATCTAAGATAAAAAGAAAGAAACACAGCAATTTACAATCAGTATCAACCTCATGGGCATGGAGCCCAGACTTCAAAGGGTGCACTTAGTTGAATGCTCTGCTGCTCCTGTCTTCAAATTCTTAATCATTAAAAAAAAAAGAGAGACCACATATTTTCATTTTTCACTTGGCGGTGCAAATTTCATAGTTTGTCTTGTTTACAATAAAATGTGCTTCAAGAAATGGACCATGGGCTGTGGGACCACAGGGACAGGTACGCTGCATTTCTCTGGAGGACATCCTGTTGTTTAGACTGAGCTTCAGAAAGAAAACTGGACAGGCAGAGTTGAGCGAAGTAACACAGGCAGAGTGTTGGGAGTGTACAAAATCTTACACATGTGAAAATATATAATATCTATATAATTATGTTGGTTTCAGAATGTTACTTTAGAGAATGGAGTACAAATAGGAGCATGATGGTAATTCATACCAGAGAAAACTGTCAGGGGCCATGTTATGATGAGCCTTAGAAATCACATAGGAAATTAGGATATCATCCTAGAAGCATTAGAAACCCTAAAGTGAAATAATAAATCTTTGCTTGACTTGTGCTCAAACTATAATCATTCCAATCTACTTTGGTGTCTTCTTTTGGGTTTTGTGTATAGAGCAAGAATAGGCCATTTGAGGTAACTTTTGGTGATGTCTGAGGGAAAGTGTGAAATATGACACTCTTAGTTTTCATAAGCACTCCAGGTCTTACTCCAATAGATGAGACAGGAGAGGTCTGAGAGCTACAAAAACATCCATTTTCTTCACCACTGTGGCAATACACCTAGAGCTGAGATACAAATACAGGAGCTTAAGGCATACTTTCAGTGCTGGTACTATGTGATCACATGGAATTTTATGGCTTGACTTCTCTCAAAATAGATGACACTGAGGCATAATAATTAAAAAATGAAAATAAAACTTTGCAATTAGAAAGCCAACTTACAACCATGACTTTTAGCAAATATTTATTGAGAACTTGTTACATGTTTGGGGTGGAATGCAAGGATTAATAAAATATTAACCCTCACACATCTAAGATAAAAAGAAAGAAACACAGCAATTTACAATCAGTATCAACCTCATGGGCATGGAGCCCAGACTTCAAAGGGTGCACTTAGTTGAATGCTCTGCTGCTCCTGTCTTCAAATTCTTAATCATTAAAAAAAAAAGAGAGACCACATATTTTCATTTTTCACTTGGCGGTGCAAATTTCATAGTTTGTCTTGTTTACAATAAAATGTGCTTCAAGAAATGGACCATGGGCTGTGGGACCACAGGGACAGGTACGCTGCATTTCTCTGGAGGACATCCTGTTGTTTAGACTGAGCTTCAGAAAGAAAACTGGACAGGCAGAGTTGAGCGAAGTAACACAGGCAGAGTGTTGGGAGTGTACAAAATCTTACACATGTGAAAATATATAATATCTATATAATTATGTTGGTTTCAGAATGTTACTTTAGAGAATGGAGTACAAATAGGAGCATGATGGTAATTCATACCAGAGAAAACTGTCAGGGGCCATGTTATGATGAGCCTTAGAAATCACATAGGAAATTAGGATATCATCCTAGAAGCATTAGAAACCCTAAAGTGAAATAATAAATCTTTGCTTGACTTGTGCTCAAACTATAATCATTCCAATCTACTTTGGTGTCTTCTTTTGGGTTTTGTGTATAGAGCAAGAATAGGCCATTTGAGGTAACTTTTGGTGATGTCTGAGGGAAAGTGTGAAATATGACACTCTTAGTTTTCATAAGCACTCCAGGTCTTACTCCAATAGATGAGACAGGAGAGGTCTGAGAGCTACAAAAACATCCATTTTCTTCACCACTGTGGCAATACACCTAGAGCTGAGATACAAATACAGGAGCTTAAGGCATACTTTCAGTGCTGGTACTATGTGATCACATGGAATTTTATGGCTTGACTTCTCTCAAAAATAGATGACACTGAGGCATAATAATTAAAAAAATGAAAATAAAACTTTGCAATTAGAAAGACTGATACAATCTGGTTTTATGGCTTACTAGCATTATGAGCTTGATGGATTTACTCAGCTTTCCTGACCCTGTTTCTTCATGTGAAAAATAGGAGTAATAATTGCAACTTCTCCTTTTGGTTGTTGTGAGGATTCAGTACGTTAAATCAAGTATCACTTTATTATAGCTCTTGGTGCACTGGAGGTCAAAACTTTAGCTATTTCTCTCTTGGGCCTCCAAGACCACAGAATTCATCTACATAGACCTGGCTCATAGCTCAGCATCTGTAACATAGTAGGCTCATAATACATATTTTTGAATAAATAAATTATATAAGTCTACACTGCAAAATGCCATATCATCACCTACTTAACTGACACATACAAGAGATGAAAAGAATTCTTAGTGATCCCTTCTCTATATCATCTGTATTCCCTGTACTCACACACACACATACATACAACACACCCAAACTCACCCAAACTCACACTGACACATACACATTACACAGTGAAACCCTTCATATTTACACATTTTAAGGCAGGAATAGTCTAAGTGGGTAGTGGATCAAAACATAACTGTCTATTATTTATAACAGATATACCTAAAACATAATGGAAGAGAAAAACTGATAGTAAAAAATAAATAAGGGAAATACTAAGAAACAACTGAGGTAATTATATTGTCATAGGTAGAAATTTAGACCAAATATTAACCATACAGCATCATTATAAGAAACATAGAAAATATGATTTATTATGAATATCAACTACTTATGCCATACTGCTCAGGCCCAAATTTTCTGTAAAGCATACTAACCATTTGAGGTAACTTTTGGTGATGTCTGAGGGAAAGTGTGAAATATGACACTCTTAGTTTTCATAAGCACTCCAGGTCTTACTCCAATAGATGAGACAGGAGAGGTCTGAGAGCTACAAAAACATCCATTTTCTTCACCACTGTGGCAATACACCTAGAGCTGAGATACAAATACAGGAGCTTAAGGCATACTTTCAGTGCTGGTACTATGTGATCACATGGAATTTTATGGCTTGACTTCTCTCAAAAATAGATGACACTGAGGCATAATAATTAAAAAAATGAAAATAAAACTTTGCAATTAGAAAGACTGATACAATCTGGTTTTATGGCTTACTAGCATTATGAGCTTGATGGATTTACTCAGCTTTCCTGACCCTGTTTCTTCATGTGAAAAATAGGAGTAATAATTGCAACTTCTCCTTTTGGTTGTTGTGAGGATTCAGTACGTTAAATCAAGTATCACTTTATTATAGCTCTTGGTGCACTGGAGGTCAAAACTTTAGCTATTTCTCTCTTGGGCCTCCAAGACCACAGAATTCATCTACATAGACCTGGCTCATAGCTCAGCATCTGTAACATAGTAGGCTCATAATACATATTTTTGAATAAATAAATTATATAAGTCTACACTGCAAAATGCCATATCATCACCTACTTAACTGACACATACAAGAGATGAAAAGAATTCTTAGTGATCCCTTCTCTATATCATCTGTATTCCCTGTACTCACACACACACATACATACAACACACCCAAACTCACCCAAACTCACACTGACACATACACATTACACAGTGAAACCCTTCATATTTACACATTTTAAGGCAGGAATAGTCTAAGTGGGTAGTGGATCAAAACATAACTGTCTATTATTTATAACAGATATACCTAAAACATAATGGAAGAGAAAAACTGATAGTAAAAAATAAATAAGGGAAATACTAAGAAACAACTGAGGTAATTATATTGTCATAGGTAGAAATTTAGACCAAATATTAACCATACAGCATCATTATAAGAAACATAGAAAATATGATTTATTATGAATATCAACTACTTATGCCATACTGCTCAGGCCCATACCAGCTCTGTTACTGTGGACAAGTTACTTGTTCTGATTATTTTTTTATCAGTAAAACTGCAGTACACTCAGAACTTGTTTCTTGGGGCTATGTTAAAGACTAAATGTGTATATATATATATTTTAGAATAGAGATCAGGATATGGTAATGTCTCAAGAAGTGTTAATTACATAGAGATAAAAGATATAATCCAAAGGCAAGTAAATGTAAGTAAAATATAGATTCCAAATACATAAGAAAATGATAGAATTCTGAGGAGAAACTGAAAAACACATCATGATTTTGGGAGTTCCAATACAAATCCCTCAATATTTCAAATGTTAAGCAAAAAAAAAAAAAAAAAAAAAAGGAACAAACTATTTAGAATATTTAGAATTTTGTGAACAGCACAATTTACAAACAGAAATTTCTGAATGTATATATAACCCTGCACCTAGCAATGAAAGAAAACAAATTTTTTTCAAAAACACATGGAGTTTTTACAAAAATTGGCTGTATGCTAATCCATAAAGTAAATATAATAATTCTTTTTAAAAAATCAGTATTATACAGATAAAATTCTCCAACTAAAACTCAACCACTATAAATTAAGGACAAAATATATCTTAAAAATCCAAAAGATTTTGAAATTAATGAATAATTTTGAAGTTTATTTATTAAAGAATAGATTAATTTGGATATTTGTTATGAGTAGAGCTTAATGGAATGAATATTCTACAGTTTCAAATAAAAATTTGATAAAAGGTACAAGGAAAAAAAGAAACCTTTATCTTTAATACATTAGAAAAGATAAAACCCCAAATTCAATAAGCTAAATGTATTTCATACGGCATTATAAAAATAACAACAAAATAAATGCAAAGGAAAAGAGTAAATAATAAAATCATAGCAGAAATCAATGCAGGAGAAAAAGAAGGATAACAGGAAAAACCAATAATCCCAATAACGCTAATATATAATAAAAAAAAATCTGGTAAGATTTAGTAAGGATAAAAATGAAAGACACCATGTATTACTAGTCACAAGTTTGACATAACTACACATTAAACAGAACATAAAAGGTGGGAAATGACAAATAATACATTTAAACAATTAGATACAATTGATTGTTTTCTAAAACAAATTTTAGCAAAATAATTAATCTAAAAGAGTTTATAAATATTCTTGCAAATAAAAGACTAAGACTAAATGGTTTTACCCAAAATCTATTTTTAAAACAAAAAATAACTGGATGGTTCTACAAAACTTCCAAAAAACCGATCATCTCAATATTACACAATTTTTTCAAAGGATAAAGAGCAGATTCAAAATCATTTTAGGAATCAGTATAACCTTGATACCTAAAGTAGGCAAGGTTTCTGTAAAAGAGCAAAATTACAGGTTTTAATATCAAAAAAATTCAAAGAACCATCAATCAACATAAAATACTAAAGAAAAACTATTTAGAATATTTAGAATTTTGTGAACAGCACAATTTACAAACAGAAATTTCTGAATGTATATATAACCCTGCACCTAGCAATGAAAGAAAACAAATTTTTTTCAAAAACACATGGAGTTTTTACAAAAATTGGCTGTATGCTAATCCATAAAGTAAATATAATAATTCTTTTTAAAAAATCAGTATTATACAGATAAAATTCTCCAACTAAAACTCAACCACTATAAATTAAGGACAAAATATATCTTAAAAATCCAAAAGATTTTGAAATTAATGAATAATTTTGAAGTTTATTTATTAAAGAATAGATTAATTTGGATATTTGTTATGAGTAGAGCTTAATGGAATGAATATTCTACAGTTTCAAATAAAAATTTGATAAAAGGTACAAGGAAAAAAAGAAACCTTTATCTTTAATACATTAGAAAAGATAAAACCCCAAATTCAATAAGCTAAATGTATTTCATACGGCATTATAAAAATAACAACAAAATAAATGCAAAGGAAAAGAGTAAATAATAAAATCATAGCAGAAATCAATGCAGGAGAAAAAGAAGGATAACAGGAAAAACCAATAATCCCAATAACGCTAATATATAATAAAAATAAATCTGGTAAGATTTAGTAAGGATAAAAATGAAAGACACCATGTATTACTAGTCACAAGTTTGACATAACTACACATTAAACAGAACATAAAAGGTGGGAAATGACAAATAATACATTTAAACAATTAGATACAATTGATTGTTTTCTAAAACAAATTTTAGCAAAATAATTAATCTAAAAGAGTTTATAAATATTCTTGCAAATAAAAGACTAAGACTAAATGGTTTTACCCAAAATCTATTTTTAAAACAAAAAATAACTGGATGGTTCTACAAAACTTCCAAAAAACCGATCATCTCAATATTACACAATTTTTTCAAAGGATAAAGAGCAGATTCAAAATCATTTTAGGAATCAGTATAACCTTGATACCTAAAGTAGGCAAGGTTTCTGTAAAAGAGCAAAATTACAGGTCAATATCATTCATGACCATCAATCAACATAAAATACTAAAGAAAATACATGTAAATGAAATTCTTTCTATACTATCTAAATATCTATGCATCTAAATATTATGGTTGAAAGTTATATTTACTCAAGAAATGCATCAGGAACTCTATTAATATAGTCCATTCCAACTTATTAATGGAGAAACTCATATTATACTCGCAGTACATTAAAAAGGGGGATCTTTCCAACCCAAGTATTGAACCCGGGTCTCTTGCACTGTAGGCAGACTCTTTACTATCTGAGCCACTGGCGAAGCCCCTGAGATTAAAAAGAGCATTTGTTAAAACACAATACCCATGGGCTTCCCTGGTGGTCCAGTGGGTAAGGACACCGCCTTGCAGTGCAAGGGGTGCCGGTTTGATCCCTGGCCTGGGAAGATCCCACGTGCCAAGGAGCGGCTGGACCGATGTGTCCAATTACCAAGGCCGAGCTCTAGAGCGCATGCGCCCAGAGCTGGTGCTCTGCGACAACAGAGGCCACTGCGATGGGAGGCCCACACGGGCCAAAAGAACAAAGATGGATGAAAATAGATAAATGAAAAGACCAAGAGAAGTAGCCCACCTGCCCCCATCCCTAGCCAACCTCCCTCAAAATAAATAAATAAATAAATAAATAAATAATAAAAAAAAATTAAAAAAAAACACAATACCCATTAACAAACAAAACAGAATGAAGAAAAACACAACTTCTAGCCAACTAAAAATGAAAAGATATCTCTTTAAAATGATAAAAGATATGCATTAAAATGTGTGGCAAAAATCACACTTCATGGTGAAAGTTTGGAGCAATGCTCTCAATTATCAAAAACATGACAAGGACATTCTTTGTCATTTTTTATTCAACACTGTGCTCTACTTCCAGTGCAAAGTAGTAAGAGAACAAAATAAAAAGCATAAGGACAGGAAATTAAGTAACAAAACTTATATTACCTTTAGGTTGTATGATTGTCTGCGTGCTGTGCCATGCTAGGTCACTTCAGTCATGTCTCACCCTCTGTGACCCCATGGACTGTAGCCCGCCAGGCTCCTCTGCCCATGGGATTCTCCAGGCAAGGATACTGGAGTGGGCTGCTGTGCCCTCCTCCAGGCAATCTTCCCAACCCAGGGATTGAACCCATGACTCTATATCTTCTACATTGGCAGGTGGGTTCTTTATCATTGGTAAAACCTGGGAAGCTAAAAGGAAAATTGTTTCATGGGGTTGTGTTAAAGACTTAATGGTTAAAGTATAACATGGGTTTGTATTAGAAAACTCAAAAGGGAAATCCTTAGAAGAAATGACTGGAATTGATGAGAACATGGCTATTTGATGTGAATATGATCAACATAAAATCAATTACATGTCTATATACTAGCATTGGCCACTTGATGTGAAGAGCTGACTCACTGGAAAAGACCCTGGTGCTGAAAAGACTGAAGGGGACAACAAAGGACTGAGATGGTTGGATGGCATCACTCACTCAATGGACATGTGTTTGAGCAAGCTCGGGGAGATGGTGAAGGTCAGGGAAGCCTAGTGTGCTTCAGTTCATGGGGTCACAAATAGTTGGACACAACTGAGCAACTGAACAAGATACCAGCAACAAATACAAAGCTTTTAGCAATGAATTTAATAAAGACTTGTAAAATCTGTTGGAAAATTTTAATTAATGATACAAATTAAGACTTGGATAAACAGAGATATGTAGTATGTCTATCTGAGTTTAGTTTTTTCAGGACATCATTTCTCATACTGACCAAAACCCCAACAAATTTTTTCACAGAGTTAGACAAACTGAATTTCCGGTTCATATAGATGAAATAATTAGCAAAATACCAGAGATGATCATAAAAAACGCAAGGGAGAGGGGTTGTGCAAACTAACATCAAGAATTAGATTATACAGTAGAGTAACGAAGACTTTGCAGTTTAGTGCATGGATAGAAGATTAAGATAATTAAGGAGCCCAGAAACCAGCTCACACTTACAAAGGCATATGATTTATGATAGAACTGGCATTGCTGATCAAAATGGAGTAAGAGAACAAAATAAAAAGCATAAGGACAGGAAATTAAGTAACAAAACTTATATTACCTTTAGGTTGTATGATTGTCTGCGTGCTGTGCCATGCTAGGTCACTTCAGTCATGTCTCACCCTCTGTGACCCCATGGACTGTAGCCCGCCAGGCTCCTCTGCCCATGGGATTCTCCAGGCAAGGATACTGGAGTGGGCTGCTGTGCCCTCCTCCAGGCAATCTTCCCAACCCAGGGATTGAACCCATGACTCTATATCTTCTACATTGGCAGGTGGGTTCTTTATCATTGGTAAAACCTGGGAAGCTAAAAGGAAAATTGTTTCATGGGGTTGTGTTAAAGACTTAATGGTTAAAGTATAACATGGGTTTGTATTAGAAAACTCAAAAGGGAAATCCTTAGAAGAAATGACTGGAATTGATGAGAACATGGCTATTTGATGTGAATATGATCAACATAAAATCAATTACATGTCTATATACTAGCATTGGCCACTTGATGTGAAGAGCTGACTCACTGGAAAAGACCCTGGTGCTGAAAAGACTGAAGGGGACAACAAAGGACTGAGATGGTTGGATGGCATCACTCACTCAATGGACATGTGTTTGAGCAAGCTCGGGGAGATGGTGAAGGTCAGGGAAGCCTAGTGTGCTTCAGTTCATGGGGTCACAAATAGTTGGACACAACTGAGCAACTGAACAAGATACCAGCAACAAATACAAAGCTTTTAGCAATGAATTTAATAAAGACTTGTAAAATCTGTTGGAAAATTTTAATTAATGATACAAATTAAGACTTGGATAAACAGAGATATGTAGTATGTCTATCTGAGTTTAGTTTTTTCAGGACATCATTTCTCATACTGACCAAAACCCCAACAAATTTTTTCACAGAGTTAGACAAACTGAATTTCCGGTTCATATAGATGAAATAATTAGCAAAATACCAGAGATGATCATAAAAAACGCAAGGGAGAGGGGTTGTGCAAACTAACATCAAGAATTAGATTATACAGTAGAGTAACGAAGACTTTGCAGTTTAGTGCATGGATAGAAGATTAAGATAATTAAGGAGCCCAGAAACCAGCTCACACTTACAAAGGCATATGATTTATGATAGAACTGGCATTGCTGATCAATGGGAAAATCATTGGCTGTTCAGTAAATAATCCTCAGACCACTGGCTACCACTTATAAAAAATAGATGAAATTGAATCCCTCTTAATACCATGCTCAAAAATCAATTCTGAACGTATTAAACAGCAACATATTAACAGCAGAATTTTAGTAGTTCTAGAATAAAATATAGAAGAATACTTTTATAATGCTATGTATAATATCTAGGATTTCTTAAACAGGACACCCAAAAGAGAAACCATGAGAGAGACTGACAGATTACAATTCATTGACATTAGAATATAAGAATACATAATATCCCTGGAGTAGGAAATGGCAGTCCACTCCAGTATTCTTGCTGGGAAAATCCCATGGACAGAGAGGTCTGGCATACTGCAGTTCATGAGGTCACAAAGAGTTGGACACAACTGAGTGACTGAGCACACACATAATATATTGACTTTCTTACATATTATTAAGAAAAGTATATATATATATGCAGTGGAAAATGGTAAGGAAAAAAAGGAACAGGCATCATACAAACTAAAAATAGAAATGTCCAATAAGCATTTAAAATTATATCAGTGTCATCTATAACTAGAGAAATGTAAATCACAATGATAAACCACTTTACAACTGTAAAATGTAAATTAAATTTACACTTTAAATTTAAGCTGTAAATTTAATTTAGTTATAATTAAAGTTTTGTAATAACTATAAGCAAACTGTCCTAGAAAAATGAACCCCTATACATTGTGCATTTGGGGATAACTGGTGTAGGATACAATTTGGCATTATATTATAAAGTTTAATGTACATATACTGTAAAAATGGAATTTTCCACTCATTTGTATATAGCATAGAGCAGAGTTTCTCAATCTGTGCATTGCTGATGTTTCTGAGCAAAGAAACCTATGTTGTGTTGGTTATCTTGTGCATTATAGAAAGCACTGGATGTCTGATCAGTAGATATCAGAAGCATAGTAGCAACCCACCCCAACTCATGTGAACCAAAGTGGCCTCCGAACATAGTGAAATGCCCTCTTAAGGGAAAAATAACCCTCATTTAAGAACAACAACATTAGAAACACTATTTGCATATGAAGAATAATGTGCAATGGCAATCTTTTTTTTTTTTTTTTACAAATGAAATAACTATCTTTATCACTGGTTTTCTGCATAAAGGTAAAAATGAGGCAGAGTAGGACGTGCACTCATCTCCTCCTGCGAGAGTACCAAAATCACAACTAGCTGTTGAACAATCATCGACTGGAGGACACTGAAACCTACCTAAAAAGATACTCCATGTCCAAAGACAAAGAAGAAACTGTAGTGAGATGGTAGGAGGGGCAAAATCAAGATAAAATTAAATCCCATACCTGCCTAGTGGGTGACCCACAAACTGGAGAACAATGATATAAAAGAAATTTTCCCACTGTTGTGAAGGCTCCGAACCCCACATTAGACTTCCTAGCCTGGGGATCTGACAAAGGGACTGGGAATACGCAGGGAATCTGATCTTGAAGGTCAAAGGCGTTTGATCATAGGACTTCCACAGGACTGGGAAAAACACAGACTCCAGTCTTAGAAGGCATAAACAAAATCTGTGTGCACCAAGACCCAGAGGAAGGGAGCAGTGATCCCACAGGAGACTGAACCAAAACAACTTGCTAGTGTTGCAGAGTCTCCCCTGGAGGCTTGGGTCAGCAGGGTTCACCACAGGGATGGGGACACTGCAGCAGCAGTCCTGGAATGTCCATTAATCCTATGATAGAGCCCTGTAGACCCCGGGGCTGGGTTTCCTCAGGCCAAACAACTAGGAAGGGAGCCCAACCCCACTCATCAGCAGATAATTGGATTAAAGCTTTACTGAGCAAGACCCTGCCCACCAGAGCAAGACAGTTTTTTCCACTGCCAGTCCCTCCCATCAGGAAACTTACATAAGCCTCTTAGCCTCCTCCATCAGACGGCAGAGAGAAGCAAGCATAACTACAATTCCCACAGCAGCTGAAACAAATATCACATTACAGAAAGTTAATCAGGATGTAAAAGCAGAAAGTTATGCCTCAGATGGAGGGAGAAGATAAAAGCCCAGGAAAACAACTAAACGGAGATTCACAACCTTCCAGAAAAAATAATTCAGAATAATGATAGTGAAGATGATCCAGGATCTCAGAAAAACAGTGGCAAAGATGTAAGAAATGTTTATCAAAGACCTAGAAGAACTAAAAACAAACACACAGAGATGAATACACTAGAAAGAACCAATAGCAGGATACCTGAGCAGAAGAACAGATAAATAACCTGGAGAACAGAATGGCAGAAATTACTGCCACAGAACAGAATATAGAAAAAAGAATTAAATTAAAGCAAAAAACAAAAAACACCAAAACCTAAGACAGCCTAAGAGACCTTTGGGCCAACATTAGATGCACTAACATTCTCATTACAGAGGTCCCAGAAGGAGAAGAAAGACAAAAAGGACCTGAGAAAATATTTGAAGAGGTAATAGCTGAAAACTTCCTTAACATGGGAAAGGAGATAGTCAACCATGTCCAGAAAACCCAGAGAGTCCCAGACAGGAGAAACTTAAGGAGTAACACACCAGGACACAAGGCACATAGTAATCAAACTGACAACAATTAAAGACAAAAATAAAATATTAAAAGCAACGAGGAAAAAACAATGAATACCATACAAGGAAACTCCCATCAGGTTATCAGCTGATTTCTCAACAGAAACTCTACAAACCAGAGGGAATGGCATGATATATTTAAAGTGATGGAAGGGAAGAGCCTACAATGAAGAATACTCAGCAAGACTTTCATTCAGATTCGATGGAGAAATCAAAATCTTTCCAGACAAGCAAAAGTTAAAGAGAATTCAGCATCATGAAACCAGGTTTACAACAAATGCTAAAGGAACTTCTCAAAGCAGGAAACACAAGAGAAGGGAAAGAACTACAAGGCAATTAAGAAAATGGTAATAGGATCATACATATTGATAATTACCTTAAATGTAAATGGATTAAATAAACCAACCAAAAGGCAAAGATTGGCTGGGTAGATGAAAACATGTGCATATATGCACTTTCATTTGCCACATCACTCTGCTTGACTCCAAACAAATTCCATGTAATTATTTTATATTGTTAGGTTAATCATGTTTCCACTATGTCTAGCCATTGTAAACATCTTTTATTTTTTGTCTGGCTATTGATTATGAAAACTGGTAAGCAGCTTTAACTAACTTGTTATGTAACTATTACTTAATATCATTATGTCATGATTGGTCAACAGAAAAATAACAGAATTCTATATCACCAAAACTACCATTTAATAGAAAAACCTATGATCATTTTTTAAAATCCAGGTGCATATCATAATTATCTTGGAGTTTATCGAAAAATACAAATGCTCTGCATTTTTTTCCAAAACTCCAGATATGTCTCTGATAAGCAGTCATGTTTAAAAATAAATGGACTCTATGATGATCTTATACTTTTATCTAGTTTGTTTCTCTTTATCTATTTTATGTTTAGTGCTCCCATTTCATTTAGTTTGTTTTCCAATTTCTCCATCTCTTCTTTTTGTGATGTTCTTTCTCAAGTTTTATAAAGTATATTAGAAAAGCTTTTGTATATACATATATACTGTCTGTAATATATGCATTGTAGAAAATTTACAAATTTTTGCTGAACTAATAATTTATGACATTTTGATTCCACTTCTTTCACTTAGTATGAATAGAATGCTAGATTTCTAATTAAAAAAAAATAGGTATGTCACAAGCAACAAAGGCTTACTGAATAGCACAGGGAACTATTGTCAATATCTTGTAATAACCTGTAATGGAAAATAATCTGAAAAATAACATATGTGTATATGTATAACTGAATCACCATGCTGTACACCTGAAACACTGTAAGTCAACTATACTTCAAAAATATATACATGTATAAAGTCAGACAAAGACAAAAACCTTATGATCTTACTTATATGTGGAATCTTAACACCTGAAATCATAGAATCAGAGCACAGATTGGTGATTGCCAGAGGTGGGGGTAGGACACAGGCAAAATGGTGAAGCTAAGCAAAAATGAGTAAGTCATGGGATATAATGTATAGCATGGTGATTACTGTTAATAACATGGTACTGTGTACTTAAAAGTTATTAAATTTTTTAAAAGTCTGAGGAAGGACACAATGTGGTATGTGGCTGGATAAATCAGTAAATGCCAACTCTGTGCCAACGGCCCCTTCAAATTTTATGTTGATACTGTATAGTACGGTAAATGTGTATAAATGCATTAATAAGGTTTTAAAGGGGAGGAAACATAAATATTACACTATATCTTATTTTTAAGAAATCAGGTAGGTATATAAGCATATCATCATAAGATGGTAAATTATAATGTTTTATTTGTTCAACAAACATTTATTTTGTGAACATTTATGTAAAAGGCAATGCTTTAGATACTTAGGACACAAAATTAAAAAAAACAAATTGGTGGGGGACATATGTATACCTATGGCAGGTTCAGGTCAATGCGTGGCATTAAACAACAAAACTCCTGGGGGGGAGCCAAGATGGCGGAGGAATGAGGGGAAGATGTCACCAGCTCCCCAAAAGAATCACCAGAACTAATCAAGAAATGAACCACCACCAACAAACCAGCCGCTAGACGACAGAACTCCATAGGTCCGCGAGGGTCGAAGAGTGAACAGCCAGAACTTTCCCGGAGCTACTGTTCTGAGAACCCTCTATCCTAACACCCACGCCAAGTGCCCTAAAAGGGGGCCTAAGCAGAGCCTCGGGGCAGAGAGGGCAGCACTCAGCGTGAAAACTCCAAGAATCCGCCCGGATCACCCGCAGAAATTAAGACACTGCGAAGATAGGATACCAGAGCAGGGCCGAGCAGAACGCGCTTGCTGCCTAGCGACCTGAGGCCGGACTTGCTGCCTAGCGACCTGAGGCCGGACTTGCTGCCTAGCGACCTGAGGCCGGACGGAATGCGGGGAGCGCTGCCTAGTGACCGACTGAGAGACGGGAGGGGGCACCAAGTGTGAGGATCGCGCCACTTGGCTGCCGGGCGAAAATCGCGACTTTCCGCCTGGCACCAGGTGAATTCAAACACTCCTAATGGGGGACAGGCTGAAGGGGAAGTCGCCCACAGATTGCTGACCAGGGACCGGGCTCGAGCCAGACGGGGAAGCTCGTGCCTGCCTTTGGGACTTGGAGGCGCAACCGGCAGTGCGCGCGCGCCAGTGGTGGAGGAGCCCGTGCACCCCCATAGCTGCACCCCCATAGCTACACCCGCAGCGGAGGAAGTCGGGAGAAGGGCAGGTATCAGAAGCTACCGGCAGGTGCGCTGCAGAGCCAGGACGCCCCCGCCCAACACGGGATGGTGCGCGCACCACGGCCCCCCGCCTGACGGACTGGGATGAGCCCGCAACCCCGCCCACCCCGGGACAGAGCACGCGCCGCGGTCCCCCGCCCAACAGACTGGGATCAGCCCGCGCCCCCGCCTACCTGGGACGGAGCGCGCGCCAAGGTCCCCCGCCCGACGGACTGGGATGAGCCCGCCACCCCGGCCAGCACCTGAGCTTGCAGACCGGTGCCATAAGGGAAAGGCTACATCATCAAGACAACACGATCGAGAGCAGACTGGCTTCCAGACAGATGAGAGGATAAAAACCAGGGACAGTATTTAGCTTTTTTGCTTATCTGTTGCGGACGGTTCTGCTTATTCGTTTGATTGGTCAGGTTTGGGGTTTTTTTTTTTCTCTCTCTCTCTCTCTGTCTCTTCTTATTAAGTTTCTCTTCCCTTTTTTAATTTTTAATTTTTTTATTTTTAATTATTAATTTTTTTCATTATTAATTTTTTATTAAAATTTTAATTCTTGAACTTCTAATTTTCTTTCCTCTTTCCCACTCCTTCCTCCCTCTATGTTCTAAATCTAAAACTTTCTCCTATCTACCACTACCCCCTAGATAAATATTTCCCACCTTCCTGTCTCCACTATTCTCTTCCAGCTGCACTAAACAATACAACACACTAATCTTGGCTACATAACCCTATAAAATCCTTCCAAGTCGAATCTATTCCTTCTCATTACCCATACACTCTCCACCTCCTCACCCCCAACACAGGTCTTAGTTAAAAATTGCTTTCAATGAAACAGTCCAAGCCAGGACCTTACCCAAGATCTACTTTTCCAGGCACTATTTTAATTAATTCAGAGCTTCACGGGCAAGTACCATCTTTGACTGCGTCGTTTGCCAGAAAAATTTCCTATGCTTTCTCACTGTAAGACTGGGTAGATGTGGTTATTGCTGTGTATGTATGTATCTTATGACTATGTTAGAAAACATCTGCATGCTTTTATGACTGTCACCCACCAGGGACACACCTCTTGCTCCTCAGATGCTAGTATTTGAACTAATATCACGGAACACCATAGCAAACCAGACATAGAGCCTACACCCACTGACCAATCATCAAACCAAGGATCCTCGGAGTAGAAGCCCTGATTCCAAGACCCCACACTATCAAAGAACACACAACACTAGAGATTGTTCACCTGTAAACAAAACCTAACACCACCCAAGACACAAACCATTGAATCCTTCTAGAAGGACAGAAACCCAAAGGAAGAGAGAATTTAACCAAGAAGCCTGGTGGGGAAAAGAACTTCGTACACACAGACACCCACAACGAAACAAAAACTAACCTAATAATGAAACGACAGAGAAACACTGCACAAGTGAAGGACCAAGCTAGAGAATCACAGCTTCAAATGACAGAGGAGGAGATAGACAAAGTATCTGAAAGAGAATTCAGAAAAACTACACTAATGAGGATGCAAAACACCGAAAACAAAATATTAGAGGAAATTACTGCAATGAGAAAAGACATGCAGGAAATGACAAATAAGCAAATAGAGACCACCAACTCAATTGCTGAACTCAAAAATACTATAGAAGGCCTCAACAGTAGAGTATCGGAGGCTGAAGAACAGATAAGCAAGCTGGAAGATAGAGTGCTTGAGATAAATGCTGAGGAACAGAACAAAGCTGAAAGAATGAAAAGAACTGAGGGTAGCCTCAGAGACCTATGGGACAATATCAAATGCACCAACATTAGAATTATAGGAGCTCCAGAGGAAGAAGAGGGAAAGAAAGGTTACGAAAAAATTCTTGACGAGGTTATAGTAGAAAACTCCCCCAGCATGGGAAAGGAAATAGTCAACCACGTCCAAGAAGCACAAAGAGTTCCATACAGGATAAACTCCAGAAGAAACACACCAAGGCACATTCTAATCAAACTAACACAGACTAAATATAAAGACAGATTACTAAAAGCAGCTAGAAGCAAATAACAAATAACATATAAAGGAAACCCCATACGTCTAACTGCGGATCTCTCAACAGAAACCCTGCAGGCCAGAAGAGAATGGCAGGACACATTTAAACGGCTAAAAGAGAATAACCTCCAACCAAGATTTCTCTACCCAGCAAGAATCTCATTCAGAATCGATGGAGAAGTCAAAAGCTTCTCAGACAGACAAAAACTAAAAGAATTCTGTACCACAAAACCAGCCCTACAACAAGTGTTAAAGGGCCTGATATAGCCAATAGATACAAGAGTAGGAAAAGTCCTACAAATCAAACCCCAAACTTCTAAGAAGATGACAATAGGAATATTTGTATCAATAATTACTTTGAATGTAAATGGATTAAATGCTCCAACCAAACGACACAGGTTGGCTGAATGGATCAAGAAACATGACCCATATATATGCTGTTTACAAGAGACCCACTTCAGACCTAGAGACACCCATAGACTGAAAGTGAGAGGCTGGAAAAAGATATTCCATGCAAATGGAAATCAAAAGAAAGCTGGGGTAGCAATCCTCATATCAGACAAAATAGATTTTAAAGTAAAGAAGATTCTAAGAGACAAGGCAGGTCACTACATCATGATTAAGGGATCCATCCAAGAGGAAGACATAACAGTCATGCATATCTACGCACCCAACACAGGGGCACCTCAATACGTAAGACAGATACTTTCAGACTTAAAAGAAGAAATCAATAATAGCACAATAATATTAGGAGACTTCAACACTCCTCTCACACCAATGGATAGATCATCCAAACAGAGAATTAATAAAGAAATACAAGCCTTAAATGCCACACTAGAAAAGATGGACCTCATCGATATCTTTAGGACATTCCACCTCAAAGCAAAAGAATACACTTTCTTCTCAAGTGCTCACGGAACATTCTCCAGGATAGACCACATCTTGGGCCACAAATCTAACCTCAGTCAATTCAAGAAAACAGATTATATCAACCATCTTCTCGGACCACAATGCAATGAGACTAGAGATCAACTACAGGAAAAAAAAAACCGCTAAAAATACAAACACATGGCAATTAAACAACACATACCTAAAAAACCAACTGATTACTGAGGAAAGCAAAGGAGAAATTGAACAATTCCTAGAAGAAAATGACAATGAACATACGACCGTGCAAAACCTATGGGATACCGCAAAAGCAGTTCTAAGAGGGAAATTTATAGCAATACAATCCCACCTCAAGAAACTAGGAAAATATGAAGCAGATGGCCTAACTCTCTGCTTAAAACAATTGGAGAAAGAAGAACAAAAACACCCCAAAGCCAGCAGAAGTCGAGACATTATAAAGACTAGAGCAGAAATAAATGAGAAAGAAATGAAAGAAACTATAGTACGGATACATAAAACAAAAAGCTGGTTCTTTGAAAAGGTAAACAAAATTGACAAGCCCCTGGCCAGACTCATCAAGAGAAAGAGAGAGAAGAACCAGATCAACAAAATCAAAAACGAAAAAGGAGAGATTACAACAGATCATGCAGAAATCCAAAGGATTCTAAGGGACTATTATGAGCAACTCTATGGCAACAAACTGGACAACCTGGAAGAAATGGACAGTTTCTTGGGGAAGATCAATCTCCCAAGACTGAGCCAGGGAGAAACAGAAACTTTGAACAACCCAATCACAAGCTCAGAAATCGAATCTGTGATTAAAAATCTACCCAAAAATAAAAGCCCAGGGCCAGATGGCTTCACAGCCGAATTCTACCAAACATTTCAAGAAGAGCTAATGCCTGTCCTTCTAAAACTCTTTCAAAAGATTGCACAGGAAGGAACACTTCCAAACACATTCTACGAGGCCACCATCACCCTGATACCCAAACCAGGCAAAGACGACACAAAAAAAGGAAAATTACAGACCAATTTCTCTGATGAACTTAGATGCCAAGATCCTCAACAAAATCCTAGCAAACAGAATTCAATGACACATCAAAAAACTCATACATCACAATCAATTCGGGTTCATCCCAGGCATGCAAGGATTCTTCAACATCCGCAAATCAATCAATGTGATACACCGTATCAACAAACTGAGAGACAAAAATCACATGATCATCTCAATAGATGCAGAAAAAGCCTTTGACAAAGTACAACATCCATTTATGATAAAAACTCTTCAGAAAATGGGCATAGAAGGAACCTATCTCAACATAGTGAAGGCCATCTATGAGAAGCCCACAGCGAACATTATCCTCAACGGTGAAAAACTGAAAGCATTCCCTCTAAGATCAGGAACAAGACAGGGGTGTCCACTTTCACCACTCCTATCCAACATAGTCCGGGAAGTTCTAGCAAAGGCAATAAGAGAAGAGAAAAAAAATCAAAGGAATCCAGATTGGAAAGGAAGAAGTCAAGCTCTCTCTTTTTGCAGACGACATGATATTATACATAGAAAATCCCAAAGACTCTATTACAAAGCTACTAGAGCTAATCAATGAATTCAGCAAAGTCGTAGGATACAAAGTCAACACACAGAAATCACTGGCATTCCTATACACAAACAATGAAACATCAGAAAACGAAATCAAAGAGGCAGTCCCCTTCACCATTGCAACCAAAAGAATCAAATATCTAGGAATAAACCTACCCAAAGAAACAAAAGAACTGTACACAGAAAATTACAAGACACTCATGAGAGAAATTAAAGAAGACTTAAACAGATGGAGAGATATTCTATGTTTCTGGGTCGGAAGAATCAATATTGTGAAAATGACCACACCACCAAATATCTACAGATTCAATGCAATACCTATCCAACTACCATTGACATTTTTCACAGAACTAGACCAAAGAATCACACAGTTCACATGGAAACACAAAAGACCTCGAATAGCCAAAGCAATCCTGAGAAAGAAAAACGGAGCTGGAGGAATCAGCCTCCCTAACTTCAGACTCTACTACAAAGCAACAGTCATCAAGACAGTATGGTACTGGCACAAAAACAGAACTATCGACCAATGGAACAAGATCGAGAACCCAGAGATAAACCCACGCACCTATGGGTACCTTATTTTTGACAAAGGAGGGGAAACTATAAAATGGGACAAAGACAGCCTCTTCAACAAGTGGTGCTGGGAGAATCGGATAGCTACATGCAAAAAAATGAAGTTGGAACATTCCCTGACACCATACACTAAGATCAACACAAAATGGATTAAAGACCTAAATGTAAGACCAGAAACCATCAAACTCTTAGAGGGTAATATAGGCAAAACCCTCAAGGACATTAATCAAAGCAAGATCTTCTCTGACCCACCAACTAAAATAGCGGAACTGAAAAGAAAAGTGAACACGTGGGACCTCATGAAACTTAAAAGCTTTTGTACAGCAAAAGAAATCACAAAAAAGTTGAACAGACACCCCACAGAGTGGGAGAAAATCATAGCAAATGAAACAACAGACAAAGAATTCATCTCCAAAATCTACAAGCAACTCAGACAAGTCAGCACAGGTAAAACAAACCACCCTATCAAAAAATGGGAAAAAGATCTAAAGAGACGCCTCTCCAAAGAGGACATACAGATGGCCCAAAAGCACATGAAATGATGCTCTACCTCGCTTATTATTAGAGAAATGTAAATTAAAACTACAATGAGATACCACCTCACACCCGTCAGAATGGCCATCATCAACAAATCAACAGACAATAAATGCTGGAGAGGGTGCGGAGAAAAGGGAACCCTCTTGCATTGCTGGTGGGAATGTAAACTGATACAACCTCTATGGAAGACAGTATGGAGATTTCTTTAAAAACTAAAAATAGAAGCACCCTACGACCTAGCAATCCCACTATTAGGCTTATATCCTGATGAAATCAAAACTGAAAGAAGCACCTGTACCCCAATGTTCGTTGCAGCTCTCTATACAATAGGCAGAACTTGGAAGCAACCTAGATGTCCATCGACAAATGAATGGATCCAGAAGCTCTGGTACATATATACAATGGAATACTACTTAGCTGTTAAAAGAAATGCAGAAGACTCAGTCCTAATGAAGTGGCTGGCTCTAGAACCTATCCTAAAAAGTGAAGTAAGTCAAAAAGAGAAAGACAAATACAGTATACTAACACACATATATGGAATCTAGTAGGACGGTCTTGATATCACACGGAGGGAACTCATGGAAAAACAGACAGAGCACAGACATAGGGACATTGTGGGGAAGAAATAGGAGGAAGCATGGAGGAGTAACATGGAAACTTATACTGTTATGTGTGTAAAATAGCTAGTGTCATGTGCCAAGAATAGGAGTGCTTACAATGGCTTGGGCGATCTGGAAATGGTGGGAAACCCTCAAGGACATCAATCAAAGCAAGATCTTCTCTGACCCACCAACTAAAATAGCGGAACTGAAAAGAAAAGTGAACACGTGGGACCTCATGAAACTTAAAAGCTTTTGTACAGCAAAAGAAATCACAAAAAAGTTGAACAGACACCCCACAGAGTGGGAGAAAATCATAGCAAATGAAACAACAGACAAAGAATTCATCTCCAAAATCTACAAGCAACTCAGACAAGTCAGCACAGGTAAAACAAACCACCCTATCAAAAAATGGGAAAAAGATCTAAAGAGACGCCTCTCCAAAGAGGACATACAGATGGCCCAAAAGCACATGAAATGATGCTCTACCTCGCTTATTATTAGAGAAATGTAAATTAAAACTACAATGAGATACCACCTCACACCCGTCAGAATGGCCATCATCAACAAATCAACAGACAATAAATGCTGGAGAGGGTGCGGAGAAAAGGGAACCCTCTTGCATTGCTGGTGGGAATGTAAACTGATACAACCTCTATGGAAGACAGTATGGAGATTTCTTTAAAAACTAAAAATAGAAGCACCCTACGACCTAGCAATCCCACTATTAGGCTTATATCCTGATGAAATCAAAACTGAAAGAAGCACCTGTACCCCAATGTTCGTTGCAGCTCTCTATACAATAGGCAGAACTTGGAAGCAACCTAGATGTCCATCGACAAATGAATGGATCCAGAAGCTCTGGTACATATATACAATGGAATACTACTTAGCTGTTAAAAGAAATGCAGAAGACTCAGTCCTAATGAAGTGGCTGGCTCTAGAACCTATCCTAAAAAGTGAAGTAAGTCAAAAAGAGAAAGACAAATACAGTATACTAACACACATATATGGAATCTAGTAGGACGGTCTTGATATCACACGGAGGGAACTCATGGAAAAACAGACAGAGCACAGACATAGGGACATTGTGGGGAAGAAATAGGGAGGGGGAAGCATGGAGGGAGTAACATGGAAACTTATACTGTTATGTGTGTAAAAATAGCTAGTGTCATTGTGCCAAGGGAATAGGAGTGCTTACAATGGCTTGGGGCGATGGTCTGGAGGGGTGGGATGGGGGGAACTGGTGGGGTGAGGACCATGGATATGCATATGACTGATCTGGGAACATAACATGTCTGTGAACAACAAAACTCTGTAAAACCTTTAAAATAAAGAATAATAATTTAAAAAAAACCTTAAAAAATAAAATAAAACAATTGAAAAAAAAAAAAAAAACTGAAATCCCTCTCCTAATGAACATTCATGAAAAAGAGACATGCAATCAATCATATTCACCAAACAATAAGCAAGTTCCATAGCTAATTATATTTTCTGGTTTGGACAGATATGACAATTCATAATAATAATGTTATATATGTAATATTTTAAGATTTACAAAATACTGATATACATATTATTTTTAAGTCTCTTGGCTAGTGACATATGCAGGTCCACTATTAATTATTATCCTCAATTTCTTTTTATAGGGAAGGTGTGCTTGGAGTTTGGCACTTGTGCAATACCCAGTTCACATCCTAGCCTAGAATCATGTTTCCCATAAAAACAGTTACAGTCCTTCTCTAACACACACAAACAAACCAGAGTTCCTCTTTTTCTGATTTGAAGTTTATGAGGTATAAATACATACTTGGATTATCTTAAAGCCATTGTGATACCCACGATTTATCACAAGAGGACCTTTCCATTTAAAATTTGCCAAATTTCACAATTCATTCTTCAAATTATCATCTTTAGATGTCTTGGCATAAAATTCATTATCAGTTTGAAGGATGATTTCCCTTCAAATTGGAATACTACTCAGCTGTTAAAAGAAATGCAGAAGACTCAGTCCTAATGAAGTGGCTGGCTCTAGAACCTATCCTAAAAAGTGAAGTAAGTCAAAAAGAGAAAGACAAATACAGTATACTAACACACATATATGGAATCTAGTAGGACGGTCTTGATATCACACGGAGGGAACTCATGGAAAAACAGACAGAGCACAGACATAGGGACATTGTGGGGAAGAAATAGGGAGGGGGAAGCATGGAGGGAGTAACATGGAAACTTATACTGTTATGTGTGTAAAAATAGCTAGTGTCATTGTGCCAAGGGAATAGGAGTGCTTACAATGGCTTGGGGCGATGGTCTGGAGGGGTGGGATGGGGGGAACTGGTGGGGTGAGGACCATGGATATGCATATGACTGATCTGGGAACATAACATGTCTGTGAACAACAAAACTCTGTAAAACCTTTAAAATAAAGAATAATAATTTAAAAAAAACCTTAAAAAATAAAATAAAACAATTGAAAAAAAAAAAAAAAACTGAAATCCCTCTCCTAATGAACATTCATGAAAAAGAGACATGCAATCAATCATATTCACCAAACAATAAGCAAGTTCCATAGCTAATTATATTTTCTGGTTTGGACAGATATGACAATTCATAATAATAATGTTATATATGTAATATTTTAAGATTTACAAAATACTGATATACATATTATTTTTAAGTCTCTTGGCTAGTGACATATGCAGGTCCACTATTAATTATTATCCTCAATTTCTTTTTATAGGGAAGGTGTGCTTGGAGTTTGGCACTTGTGCAATACCCAGTTCACATCCTAGCCTAGAATCATGTTTCCCATAAAAACAGTTACAGTCCTTCTCTAACACACACAAACAAACCAGAGTTCCTCTTTTTCTGATTTGAAGTTTATGAGGTATAAATACATACTTGGATTATCTTAAAGCCATTGTGATACCCACGATTTATCACAAGAGGACCTTTCCATTTAAAATTTGCCAAATTTCACAATTCATTCTTCAAATTATCATCTTTAGATGTCTTGGCATAAAATTCATTATCAGTTTGAAGGAGATGATTTTGCAACAGCAGTTTCCACTGACATTTGGGGGATCAATACAAATTACTCAGAGCAGATAACACATTCTGTCACTGTGTGCTTGTCAGTTAATGGTACTCTGGAGATTTAAATTATTTCAGTTTTCAGAGGGAGAATGGTGGAATGGCCTTGTAACCCTTTCGAAATAAGAAGTTAGGTTTCGCTGTCCCATTCTAATACATCTATGGGTGTATTTTTGAGGGACAGTCTTATACACTTGAAGTAGGAGGACATTCAAATGATGGAAAATGTTCTGACACCTCCAGTAGTAATGATACATAGAAAGATATAGCATAGTTGGTTACTATAGACAATATATGGCACACCTGAAAGTATTTAAACACATTAGAAAAGGCCTGGGTCCTTCTGACATCAGTGGTTTCTGCTATCCAAAGTGATTTCTAGAAGTAGGTTTTGTTTAGAAAAAAAAAAGTGATATTTACTGTGTAATGATAAATAAGACACAAGAATCAGATCTGTCACTGATCACTTACAACTGAAAAATTGTAAATCTAGTTTACTACCTCTGGCATTCAAAGACTCATACAATCTATTCCTCATTTACTTTTCAAGCTTTATTTTTACCTGTTTCCCTGTTTGAAACTCTCATTCTAGACAAATTAAGCAAATTACTGTCTCCTGACATGGTTTATAGCTTTGCAATGGTACACCTCTAGTTACAGCACTCCTTTCTGGCATGTCCTTGTGACCCCCACACCCCAAATTTTGTCCCTACTCCCACTCTGGCCCTCCTGTTTTCTAGCAGATATAAGCCTAAAGTTTCTCAAAGGTGTTGTCATTGTCATATCCGCCCTGAAAGGAGATGTGAATCTTTCATTTCACGGGAGACAAAATAGCCTAGTTTCATTTCAATCTAAAATGAAAGAGAAGTCTGAATGCTTCACTTAGCATCATAGGTGTGAAGCCATTTGCTCTTGGATAAGACAATACCAATTCCAGAGAAACATCTACCTGTGTCTCGTCACCTATTGCCTACTGTGTGGATATAACAGACTGTGGAAACCTCTTAAGAGGGCAAATACCTGCTTAAAATTTATCACAAGAGGACCTTTCCATTTAAAATTTGCAAAATTTCACAATTCATTCTTCAAATTATCATCTTTAGATGTCTTGGCATAAAATTCATTATCAGTTTGAAGGAGATGATTTTGCAACAGCAGTTTCCACTGACATTTGGGGGATCAATACAAATTACTCAGAGCAGATAACACATTCTGTCACTGTGTGCTTGTCAGTTAATGGTACTCTGGAGATTTAAATTATTTCAGTTTTCAGAGGGAGAATGGTGGAATGGCCTTGTAACCCTTTCGAAATAAGAAGTTAGGTTTCGCTGTCCCATTCTAATACATCTATGGGTGTATTTTTGAGGGACAGTCTTATACACTTGAAGTAGGAGGACATTCAAATGATGGAAAATGTTCTGACACCTCCAGTAGTAATGATACATAGAAAGATATAGCATAGTTGGTTACTATAGACAATATATGGCACACCTGAAAGTATTTAAACACATTAGAAAAGGCCTGGGTCCTTCTGACATCAGTGGTTTCTGCTATCCAAAGTGATTTCTAGAAGTAGGTTTTGTTTAGAAAAAAAGTGATATTTACTGTGTAATGATAAATAAGACACAAGAATCAGATCTGTCACTGATCACTTACAACTGAAAAATTGTAAATCTAGTTTACTACCTCTGGCATTCAAAGACTCATACAATCTATTCCTCATTTACTTTTCAAGCTTTATTTTTACCTGTTTCCCTGTTTGAAACTCTCATTCTAGACAAATTAAGCAAATTACTGTCTCCTGACATGGTTTATAGCTTTGCAATGGTACACCTCTAGTTACAGCACTCCTTTCTGGCATGTCCTTGTGACCCCCACACCCCAAATTTTGTCCCTACTCCCACTCTGGCCCTCCTGTTTTCTAGCAGATATAAGCCTAAAGTTTCTCAAAGGTGTTGTCATTGTCATATCCGCCCTGAAAGGAGATGTGAATCTTTCATTTCACGGGAGACAAAATAGCCTAGTTTCATTTCAATCTAAAATGAAAGAGAAGTCTGAATGCTTCACTTAGCATCATAGGTGTGAAGCCATTTGCTCTTGGATAAGACAATACCAATTCCAGAGAAACATCTACCTGTGTCTCGTCACCTATGCTAAAGCCTTTTACTGTGTGGATCATAACAGACTGTGGAAACCTCTTAAAACAGATGGGACTGCCAGACCATCTTACCTGCCTCCTGAGAAAACTTTATGCGGGTCAAGATGCAACGGAACTTTGTATAGAACAAATGAGCGGTTCAAGATTCAAAAAAAGTATGACAGGGTTGTCTGCTATCCCCCTCTGTGTTTAACCTATATGCTGAACACATCATGAGAAATGCCAGGCTGGATGAGTTACAAGCTGGAATCAAGACAGGAGGGAGAAACATCAACAGCCTCAGATACACAGAGGATACCATTCTAATGGCAGAAAGCAAAGATGAACTAAACAGCCTCTTGATGAGGGTGAAGGAGGCTAGTGAAAGAGCCAGCTTAAAATTAAATATTAAGAAAACTAAGACCATGGCATCCAGCCCCATCACTTCATGGGAAAAATAAGTGGAAAAGGTGAAAGTAGTGATAGATTTCCTCTTCCTGGGCTCTAAAATCACTGCAGACGGCAACTGCAGTCATGAAATCAAGAGACTACTGCCTCTTGGCAGAAAAGCTATGGCAAACCCAGACAATGTGTTGAAAAGCAGAGACATCACTCTGGTAACAAAGGTCCGTATAGTCAAGGCTATGGTCTTCTTGGGGGTCATGTATGGTCATGAGAGCTGGACAGTAAAGAAGGCAGAATGCCAAACAATAGATGCCTTTGAACTATGGTGCTGGAGAAGATTCCTGAAAGTCCCTTGGACAGCAAGATCAAACCAGTCAATCTTAAGGGAAATCAACCCTGAATATGTATTGGAAGGACCGATGCTAAAGGTGAAGCTCCAGTATTTTGGTCATCTGATCTGAGGAGCTGACTCATGGGGAAAGTACCTTGATACTGGGAAAATTGAGGGTAGAAGGGGAAGAGGGCATCAGAGGATCAGATGACCAGACTGTATCACCGATGCAATGGACTTAAGGATACTCCAGGAGACTGTGAATGCCAGGGAGGCCTGGTGTGCTGCAGTTCATGGGGCCACAAAGAGTCAGACACTACTGGGTGAATGAACACACACAAGGCAATACCATAGCCATCTAGCCTGTAATACCTTATACAAAACAAACAAACAAAAAAAAAGCAAGTCTTTTCCTGAAAAACAGGAATATCTTCACTCTGCTTACACTGATTTTCAATGTTTTCTAAGTTAATATGTATGATATCTCTGATTTTGTAATCATTCTATATATGGTGGAGAGATGTGAGTGTCAAGATATCTAGAAAGGAGTAGAAAGCTGAAGTGCTGATTCATAGAGGACAGCCAGAGGTCAGATGCCATGAGCCGACAACAAACATTTCTCAAGGGCTTTTGATGTTGCAGTGGTACATAAATTCACCCAATCTCTCCTGGTAATGGAAGGGATTATGGTGGTATGTGACGTGGAAGCTGAAAGTGGGAAAGGATTGTCAAATGTAGGAAAAATGATTTCTTGGAACTTCATAAATCTTGGTCAAAAATCTACATCGTTGAGCAGCCATGAGTTGTTGCCTGCTTTATCTTCCTTGTGACAGCTTCATGAATGACAGCTTCATTTCACATACAGCTTCATGAGAATAATAAAATCTCCCAAGTTAAAGAAAACCACACTGGGATGTGACTGTCTTGAAGTTTCTCAAGGGCCCCAAAGAGCTGTAGCTGCTCAAAAGTCTATCCTGATGCTGGCAACAGCTGGCTTTTTAGTTATTTGGTTTACACGTCTATTTTCTTTTCCTGAACTGTCAACTCTAGGTGAGCTTTGATCGAGAAAATAATTTCTGATTTTACCTACCTGATTCATGAGGCTTATTTCTAAAGTTATGGGCTTAGAGTGTGCAGACACTAGATAGAAAGCATAAACTATGGGTTTCGTTGATATAACTTTAGTAATAGAATTCTCTTACAGAAAAAGATACATAGCCTGCCCCCAGGCTCTGCTCTCCAAGTTGATTTCTTATTTCTGTGACTGAGCTTTTGTCTCAATAAAGATCATTTCTGAATTGGAAGATATTTTTTAAATTTGAAAATTAGGAGTTGAATAATATCACAAGCTGTTGCAGAGCTTTAATAGTGTGTTTTCTGCCAATACTGTATATTCTAGACTTTTTGAACTTGATCCAGGAAGAGGCCCTGACCTCCATGGGACTTGGATCAGAACAGCCCTCCCAAGGCTCCTCCTGCCTGCACAGCAGAAGTCCAGAAGATGCTCTAAATCTGGTTAAGACATTGGAGTCTCAGACCTCCTCAGAACCTCTCCCTTTCTCCCTTGTACTCACAGCCTCACATCTGTTATTTACCTTGAGATCTCAAGAGCAACAATATCATGTCAATTTTTTTGATTTAGAGTAATGACCAGTGCAGTGGTAGGACTTCTCAGGATTTTAATGTGTGTATGGCTGTGGAGAAGTGAGGAACTCTCACCCTGCCCTTGCCCTTGCTTCTCCCCACTTTATTTCCTCCTATGTCACCAAATGATGCCTGCCAGCTTGCCCAATTAGCTTCTCTGGTAATGGAAGGGATTATGGTGGTATGTGACGTGGAAAGGGGTTAAGGAAAAATGATTTCTTGGAACTTCATAAATCTTGGTCAAAATCTACATCGTTGAGCAGCCATGAGTTGTTGCCTGCTTTATCTTCCTTGTGACAGCTTCATGAATGACAGCTTCATTTCACATACAGCTTCATGAGAATAATAAAATCTCCCAAGTTAAAGAAAACCACACTGGGATGTGACTGTCTTGAAGTTTCTCAAGGGCCCCAAAGAGCTGTAGCTGCTCAAAAGTCTATCCTGATGCTGGCAACAGCTGGCTTTTTAGTTATTTGGTTTACACGTCTATTTTCTTTTCCTGAACTGTCAACTCTAGGTGAGCTTTGATCGAGAAAATAATTTCTGATTTTACCTACCTGATTCATGAGGCTTATTTCTAAAGTTATGGGCTTAGAGTGTGCAGACACTAGATAGAAAGCATAAACTATGGGTTTCGTTGATATAACTTTAGTAATAGAATTCTCTTACAGAAAAAGATACATAGCCTGCCCCCAGGCTCTGCTCTCCAAGTTGATTTCTTATTTCTGTGACTGAGCTTTTGTCTCAATAAAGATCATTTCTGAATTGGAAGATATTTTTTAAATTTGAAAATTAGGAGTTGAATAATATCACAAGCTGTTGCAGAGCTTTAATAGTGTGTTTTCTGCCAATACTGTATATTCTAGACTTTTTGAACTTGATCCAGGAAGAGGCCCTGACCTCCATGGGACTTGGATCAGAACAGCCCTCCCAAGGCTCCTCCTGCCTGCACAGCAGAAGTCCAGAAGATGCTCTAAATCTGGTTAAGACATTGGAGTCTCAGACCTCCTCAGAACCTCTCCCTTTCTCCCTTGTACTCACAGCCTCACATCTGTTATTTACCTTGAGATCTCAAGAGCAACAATATCATGTCAATTTTTTTGATTTACAGTAATTACCAATGGAGGGGTAGGACTTCTCAGGATTTTAATGTGTGTATGGCTGTGGAGAAGTGAGGAAACTCTCACCCTGCCCTTGCCCTTGCTTCTCCCCACTTTATTTCCCTCCTATGTCACCAAATGATGCGTTAGTGAAATATACTATATATTTTAGGCATTTATTTGCTTAGCTTTGTCCCCTGGATGAGGGCAAGATTTTTTAGTCTATGTCCTCCATTAGATTGTTCTTGTTGTTGTTTAGTCACTACGTCGTGTCTGACTCTTTGCTACCCCATGGACTATACCTCGCCAGGTCCTCTGTTCAAAGTATCCTCCAGACAAGAATACTGGAGTGGGTTGTCATTTCCTTCTCCAGGGGATCTTCCCAATCCAGGGATCAAACCCACGTTTCCTGTGTGTCCTGCATTGGCAGGTGGGTTCTTTACCACTGAGCCACCTGGGAAGCCCCCTCCATTAGGATACTCCAGTTTAATTTACAGTTGGTAGATGTACAAATAGTACCAACAACAGTAAAAAAAAAAAAAAAGAGTAAGTGTGCAGTAAAAATTTTAAGGTCTCACCTTTTAAACTTGGTCATTTCTTTCAGTTTTAGAATCAGGGGCTACAGAAGCCGGGAGCTTATTTTGGTGGGACTTACAGCAAATGCCACCAGCAGCTCTTTTCACCAAGATCTGAGTTCCAAATATCTGTCTTGTTTCTCTTCATGAGGAGTTAGCTCCTGCATTCAATAGCCAAGCCCATCACACTGAATTATTTAAGGAGTGATTTGGATTTCTATGTTACCCATATGTGGTCTTTACTGGAAAGAACATCAATTACAGGAGTTCTGCCATAACTGTGTCAGAAATACTTGCATTGTGGGAAGTAATAAGCCTGGAGCCTTGTTCCAGTTGCCAGATGATTATTTCTTCTTACTACCCTACTAATAAGAAGTAATTATTTTTACTATTTTACCAAACCATTATCCCTTTGATTTTATCTGCTCTTTTCTCTTCACATGTGAAGATTCACATACAAAAAGAAAAAATAAGCCTATTATGGTCCATCTTCTCTGGTTATCAAATTACATTTTTGAATTTTTCTTAAAGGTCCACATTTTGCCTTAGGATGCTCTAATATGACCTTTATATCTTTTCTGTGAGAATTTTGCTTACACTGACAGGGGTAGTATTCTTTTTCTTCTCTCCCTGCTTAGACATCTCTTCATGTCAAATCTTTAGATTAAATCAATACCTGCTCAGGGTTTTCATTAATTCATTCAATAAAAAAATCTACTGGGCTTTCCTGGTGGTGCAGTGGGTAAAGAGTCCACCTTGCAATGCAGGGGGCACTGGTTCAATCCCTGGCCCGGGAAGATCCCATGTGCCGCAGAGCGGCTGGACCAGTGTGTTGAGTTATGAGCTCTGCAACGTAATTACAACCAGTGTGTCCAAATTACGGGCCTCTGCGATGAGAGAGGCCACTGTAATGGGAGGCCCACACATGCCAAAGAATAAAGATGGATGGAAAAAAAAAACTACTGAGTACCAAGTATGTTATAGGTATAATGCTAGGAACATTTTTTTTTAAGACACTCAAGGGAAAAACCCTCCTTTTTATGGAGCTATTAGTTGAATAGAGAGGGTCAAACATTTTATCAATAAATGTAGGCAGAGGGTAGAGTTATAAAGGAGTAAAAGATTACCTTTACTTTGGAGGCTGTGTCAGCTAACTATCAAACTACGTATAGGCAGACCTTGTTTTATCGCACTTCATTTTATTGCACTTCAAAGATACTGCATTTTTTACAAATTGAGTGTAGCAACCCTGCATTATCAGATGATGGTTAGCATTTTTAGCGATTGTTTTTTTAAATAAGGTGTGTACATTGATTTTTAGACTTAATATTATGACACACTTAATAGACTACAATATCATGCAAATTTAACTTTTAAATTTTTATTTTATTTTTTAAATTTTGTCCTCTTACTGGTTTTATATTTATTTATTTTCATCTATCTTTATTCTTTGGCCTGTGTGGGCCTCCCATTACAGTGGCCTCTTTCATTGCAGAGCGCCGGCTCTGGGCGCATGCGCTCCAGAGCGCTGGCTCGTAATTGGACACATGGGTCCAGCCGCTCCGCAGCACGTGGGATCTTCCTGGGCCAAGGATCGAACTGGTGCCCCTTGCACTGCAAGGCAGTGTCCTTACCCACTGGACCACCAGGGAAGCCCTAAAAATTAATTTTTAATTGGGGGAAATTGCTTTACAAAAACATAACATTTAAATGCACCTCAAAACCACAAAATTTGTGCAACTTGCTTTGTTGCAACATTAGCTTTATTGCAGTGATTTAGAAACAAACTCCCATTACCTCTAAGGTCTGCTTGTGAGGAAAAATATCTAAGTGGTCCTAGGAGGATGAACTGAGGTGGAGCTGATTGTTCAAGGGAAGATGGTGAGAGTTATGAATAGAGACTGGCGGAAAGAATTCTGTGCAACATAATAGCAAATTTGGACGTTTCTGCCCAGAAAAAAATGGATAAAGCTGTCTGAAAATTCTACCAGTCTGATAAACAGATCTGAAAGTAAGAAAGGTCATTGTCAGATAAGATGGAGGAGGTAGAGGAGGGCCAGAGGGAGTGAAGCTGTTGCTGACATGTATGACCCTCCCTTTGCTGTCTGTTTCTAATCCTCTGTCACGACCTCTTCAATCTTTAGAAATTATACATGAAGCCTGAAAGAAGGTCTGGAGAGTCAGTAATGGGGGCCATATTGAGTTTTTATTTATTTAGATGATCTTTGATTTAATTGTGGTGATTCAATCCTCAATAAGATTGGTTCTCAGGCTCCAGAATGGCAGTATCAAGGCTGAAGCTTTCTCGGAGTTTCTTGGAGAGTCTGGAGGCTCTGGTTTAAGGTTCAGGTGTTTCATCACTAGGGAAAACCCATATTCACAGCTACTTTCTGACTTACACTGGCATGGATCTTTTGCTTTTTACTGTCTGACTCCAAGGAAAAATGCTTCAGTAATTTCAAGATAGAAGGAAACATTTTGGAATACAGAATTGTGATATCATGATACTTCTAGTGGCAGCCTTGGCCTATGAAAGGGAGAATGTGGACCAGATTTAAGTAATAATGCATAAAAATTGTGTGGAAATACATCAGGTCATAATATTAGATGTACTGGCTCATTTCAGGAAGACAGTTCCCTCACTCCATCACACTCTGCTTGTCATAGATAAAACCGTTTTTCAGCTCTTCTCCTATTACCTCAATTAGTTATGGCTTCCCTACACCTTTCACAAAAATAATTTTGTTAATCATTTTGTGAGTACTCCGCTAGACCATGAGCCACTTGGGATGAAGAATTACATTTCACTTGCTGCTGTATCTGCAGTCCATAGGACTCTTTCTGGCATCCAGTAAGTGAAACTGTATAAAAGAGTGAATGTCATTTGCTTGATTACATTTCAACTTTCAAAAAATATACATTCCTTACTATATGATCAATTTACGTGGCATTCCTCTTTCCATCACCAAAGAGCATGCTTCACAGAAGCAAGGAGTGTCTTTATTCCCTCCTTAACTGGCATAGACCATAGGCTTCATAAAACATCAACTGAATTAAATTTATGAATTAGATGTTATGATGATCTCTTTGGTAATGGAATGACACAAAAGAGACAGTGATTTCACTATTATCATTATTAGGAAAATTTTCATTCCAATTTAAATAAACACAGGAAAAATTTGAAACTGCAGAGTTCTGCATTTTAGATTAGATGTTTCTGTTTAGCATTTGAGGAAACCATAAATAGGGAGAATAAAACAGTTTGCATTGTTTAGGAGGTTGGTTTTTGGTTTTTTGTTTGTTTTATGGTGGGCTTGGGAACCAATGTATGGCTTTACTGTGACTTAAGCAAATGTGATGTGAAAATCTTAATTTTATAAAAATAAATTTCTGTAAGTGGTATGTTCTGCTTAGAGAAGCCAAATCATAATTTGATTTGCATACAGTGTTTAGGAACTCATTCATAGCTGAGAGTGTAAAGTTTTAATTTTTGGAATTAAAAGTCACTTGGGAAGATCCCCTGGTGGAGGGCATGGGCAACGCACTGCAGGATTCTTGCCTGGAGAATCCCCAAGAACAGAGGAGCCTGGTGGGCTTCATTCAGTCCATGGGTTGCAAAGAGTCGGACACAACTGAGCAACTAACACACAGAGTTCTAACACAAGAGAGTTCACAGTGTAAAATCATGCTCCGATTAACTGTATTCACTTTGGACGGAACTTTATGAGTAATATGACAGAACTGTTCTATGTAAGAAGTGAGTTATTTTAATTATTGAAATAAACTTAGTGGAACACATTAGGTACTATTAATAAACAGCAAAATCAGCTAACTGGTATCCATTCCTTTCCATTTCCAGTACTTGTAATAGACACAAATGCATGTACACACACTCACACACACGCACACACACACTTTTCTCTTATGCTAGAATATCTTTGATTTCAGCTGAGTTCCTAAACATGACTCTAGTGACTTAGCAATTAAGTTAAAGTCAATTCATTTGAAAATAACTTTAAATATTACACGAACAAATATACTTATTGTAGAAAACATATGTACAGAAGTAGGTCATAAAATTCCCCGCAAAACTCCTACCTAGCTATGTATCTAGAACTATATTTACATGACAAATGGAATCACACTTAGGCACTACTTGGCACCCTGCTTTTCTCACTTCTTTGCCAGTTACCAAATTTTGCAGTATGGCATAGTGTTGAGAGTCTGGGCATTTGATAGACCTGGTTTTGAGTTTTCGGAAAAGTCGCTTACTCGGATGATCAGTTTTCTTATATACAATATGAGGAAATAATTAGTCCTAATGTTGTGGTAAGGAGGAAATGAAATAATGCAAATAAGACAAGTAGCATATAATGAGTAATTGGTTTTGGTTTTTGTTTGTTTTATGGTGGGCTTGGGAACCAATGTATGGCTTTACTGTGAAGCAAATGTGATGTGAAAATCTTAATTTTATAAAATAAATTGCTGTAAGTGGTATGTTCTGCTTAGAGAAGCCAAATCATAATTTGATTTGCATACAGTGTTTAGGAACTCATTCATAGCTGAGAGTGTAAAGTTTTAATTTTTGGAATTAAAAGTCACTTGGGAAGATCCCCTGGTGGAGGGCATGGGCAACGCACTGCAGGATTCTTGCCTGGAGAATCCCCAAGAACAGAGGAGCCTGGTGGGCTTCATTCAGTCCATGGGTTGCAAAGAGTCGGACACAACTGAGCAACTAACACACAGAGTTCTAACACAAGAGAGTTCACAGTGTAAAATCATGCTCCGATTAACTGTATTCACTTTGGACGGAACTTTATGAGTAATATGACAGAACTGTTCTATGTAAGAAGTGAGTTATTTTAATTATTGAAATAAACTTAGTGGAACACATTAGGTACTATTAATAAACAGCAAAATCAGCTAACTGGTATCCATTCCTTTCCATTTCCAGTACTTGTAATAGACACAAATGCATGTACACACACTCACACACACGCACACACACACTTTTCTCTTATGCTAGAATATCTTTGATTTCAGCTGAGTTCCTAAACATGACTCTAGTGACTTAGCAATTAAGTTAAAGTCAATTCATTTGAAAATAACTTTAAATATTACACGAACAAATATACTTATTGTAGAAAACATATGTACAGAAGTAGGTCATAAAATTCCCCGCAAAACTCCTACCTAGCTATGTATCTAGAACTATATTTACATGACAAATGGAATCACACTTAGGCACTACTTGGCACCCTGCTTTTCTCACTTCTTTGCCAGTTACCAAATTTTGCAGTATGGCATAGTGTTGAGAGTCTGGGCATTTGATAGACCTGGTTTTGAGTTTTCGGAAAAGTCGCTTACTCGGATGATCAGTTTTCTTATATACAATATGAGGAAATAATTAGTCCTAATGTTGTGGTAAGGAGGAAATGAAATAATGCAAATAAGACAAGTAGCATATAATGAGTAATCAGCAAATCAGGTCGTATTTCCTGGTATATAACACATCTCAATTTACTTAACCAGCTCAATTTGTTTTCTCAGAAGAAAATTATATGATGAATGTCCTTGCTCATTTATAGGTGCTTATTTGTCCAATTTTTTTTTATAGGATGTATTACGAGAAGCAAACTTGCTAAATCAAAGGGTATGAACATTTTCAAGACATTCTGTTTTACTTAACTGCTCTGCAGACTAGGTCTACCACCAGCAGGGGGGGAGAGGACTTATTTCCCATGATGTTAGCACTGAATACTTACCATTAAAAACCCTGCCAATTCCACTGAGAGGTAATGTATCTGATTTGAATTTGCATTTTTATTCTAGTGAGATTTATTGATCACTTGTGTTTTTTATTTTGTATCTGCTAGCTAGATTTTTGCCTGTTTGTCTCTTTATCTGTGCTTTCTTCTCCTATACACATCTACATATTAAGGTTGCATGTTTTTGACGTTAAATATATTGTAAACTTTCTATAAACTTGCTCTTTTACTTGTTATGATGGCATTTTTCAAGGACAGATATGTTAATACATTTGTGGGAATTTTTAAAAGCTTCAGATAACTGATGTCAGAAATAAACAGTCTAAGGATTTCCATTTTCTGCAATTTTCAATATTGCCTACAAAATTTTTCTCTCTAGATTGGGAATATTATAAGTCAAAAGAATACCTACAGGGCTTCCCTTGTGGCTCAGTGGATAAGAGCCCGTCTGCCAATGCAGGAGACAGAGGTTCGATCACTGACCTGGGAAGATCCCACATACTGCAGAGCAGCTAAACGCACACATCAACAAAGACCCAGCACAGCCAAAAATAAATAAATAAAAGTTTTTTTTTTTTAAAAGAGTACCTACATACTATACTTGTATTACCTTCTATTTATTATATTTTTCTAATGACAAAAGGAACAGTCTAATTGTAACATGCTGCTAACTCATCATTCTTAGCATTAACACATTCTTAAGTTAAATACTAAGGAATAGTTTTCGAAAGAACAACGTATTTATCACAAAGCTCATCATAAATGGACATGGCACTGCCAACACTGACACTTTGCTCTTTATTATAACAGAAATAATTCCAGTCCACAATCTACAACAGCATTGCCTGTAGTACATCTAAAATCATACTTTCTCAACCATAATCCATTCAGTCACTTCCCTTATGCAGAAGAAAATTATATGATGAATGTCCTTGCTCATTTATAGGTGCTTATTTGTCCAATTTTTTTTTATAGGATGTATTACGAGAAGCAAACTTGCTAAATCAAAGGGTATGAACATTTTCAAGACATTCTGTTTTACTTAACTGCTCTGCAGACTAGGTCTACCACCAGCAGGGGGGGAGAGGACTTATTTCCCATGATGTTAGCACTGAATACTTACCATTAAAAACCCTGCCAATTCCACTGAGAGGTAATGTATCTGATTTGAATTTGCATTTTTATTCTAGTGAGATTTATTGATCACTTGTGTTTTTTATTTTGTATCTGCTAGCTAGATTTTTGCCTGTTTGTCTCTTTATCTGTGCTTTCTTCTCCTATACACATCTACATATTAAGGTTGCATGTTTTTGACGTTAAATATATTGTAAACTTTCTATAAACTTGCTCTTTTACTTGTTATGATGGCATTTTTCAAGGACAGATATGTTAATACATTTGTGGGAATTTTTAAAAGCTTCAGATAACTGATGTCAGAAATAAACAGTCTAAGGATTTCCATTTTCTGCAATTTTCAATATTGCCTAAAAAAATTTTTCTCTCTAGATTGGGAATATTATAAGTCAAAAGAATACCTACAGGGCTTCCCTTGTGGCTCAGTGGATAAGAGCCCGTCTGCCAATGCAGGAGACAGAGGTTCGATCACTGACCTGGGAAGATCCCACATACTGCAGAGCAGCTAAACGCACACATCAACAAAGACCCAGCACAGCCAAAAATAAATAAATAAAAGTTTTTTTTTTTTAAAAGAGTACCTACATACTATACTTGTATTACCTTCTATTTATTATATTTTTCTAATGACAAAAGGAACAGTCTAATTGTAACATGCTGCTAACTCATCATTCTTAGCATTAACACATTCTTAAGTTAAATACTAAGGAATAGTTTTCGAAAGAACAACGTATTTATCACAAAGCTCATCATAAATGGACATGGCACTGCCAACACTGACACTTTGCTCTTTATTATAACAGAAATAATTCCAGTCCACAATCTACAACAGCATTGCCTGTAGTACATCTAAAATCATACTTTCTCAACCATAATCCATTCAGTCATTCTTTCAGCAAACATTATGCTAGGAACTGAACCAAATAAGACAAGCAAAGTCTTATACAGCTTACAGTGTTTTACAAGTGTATGAACTAGATAGAATGCAGTCTTTCGAACATTAAAAACAGAAACAAAGGAAAATGTAAAACAATTGTGTTAATAAAAGGATAACATTCTTATGTTAATAAAAGGATACACATGATCTTGGCCAAAAGGCCAACAAGGGATTTAAAAAGGACTCGTTTAAATTGTATTTACTATAGACCAAATGATATTCTACTTCTCTTTTATGTACATATTTTAATTCATTTCATCTCCTCAACAACCCTACGTACGATGAAGGTAGTATTAAATTATCTACATTTTACAGATGTGGAAACAAGGCATAGAGATTTGAATCACTGTTCTAGACTACCTCTGAAATATAGTGAAATGTTCTCTTACTTTCAATACAATGAATTTTACATATTTAGTTTATGCCTTTTAAACTTTTACAAATTTACAGTTTTAAAACATTTCTAATTCTTCAGAGTTGATTTAATATGGAACACGCATAAATAAAATATGAATTCCCTTCATGTCTGTGCTTTGACTGAAAGGATTCTCTGCTTTAGTTCTTCTAAAAAGTACCTTTAATGATTCTATTTTAAATATCAATATCCATCCTTCCTTACCCAGCTCTCATGACTGTAGCTTCCTCACGTAATCACAAAACATATAAAAATTAAAACATCAACAAACAAATGCCTTCAGCAGCCAAAATAGATATCACAAATTTATTCATGAGGGAACATTCCAGGCTCTCACTCAAATGGACAAAAGGAACAGTCTAATTGTAACATGCTGCTAACATTTTGCATTAACACATTCTTAAGTTAAATACTAAGGAATAGTTTTCGAAAGAACAACGTATTTATCACAAAGCTCATCATAAATGGACATGGCACTGCCAACACTGACACTTTGCTCTTTATTATAACAGAAATAATTCCAGTCCACAATCTACAACAGCATTGCCTGTAGTACATCTAAAATCATACTTTCTCAACCATAATCCATTCAGTCATTCTTTCAGCAAACATTATGCTAGGAACTGAACCAAATAAGACAAGCAAAGTCTTATACAGCTTACAGTGTTTTACAAGTGTATGAACTAGATAGAATGCAGTCTTTCGAACATTAAAAACAGAAACAAAGGAAAATGTAAAACAATTGTGTTAATAAAAGGATAACATTCTTATGTTAATAAAAGGATACACATGATCTTGGCCAAAAGGCCAACAAGGGATTTAAAAAGGACTCGTTTAAATTGTATTTACTATAGACCAAATGATATTCTACTTCTCTTTTATGTACATATTTTAATTCATTTCATCTCCTCAACAACCCTACGTACGATGAAGGTAGTATTAAATTATCTACATTTTACAGATGTGGAAACAAGGCATAGAGATTTGAATCACTGTTCTAGACTACCTCTGAAATATAGTGAAATGTTCTCTTACTTTCAATACAATGAATTTTACATATTTAGTTTATGCCTTTTAAACTTTTACAAATTTACAGTTTTAAAACATTTCTAATTCTTCAGAGTTGATTTAATATGGAACACGCATAAATAAAATATGAATTCCCTTCATGTCTGTGCTTTGACTGAAAGGATTCTCTGCTTTAGTTCTTCTAAAAAGTACCTTTAATGATTCTATTTTAAATATCAATATCCATCCTTCCTTACCCAGCTCTCATGACTGTAGCTTCCTCACGTAATCACAAAACATATAAAAATTAAAACATCAACAAACAAATGCCTTCAGCAGCCAAAATAGATATCACAAATTTATTCATGAGGGAACATTCCAGGCTCTCACTCAGAGGTAGTTTAACTTGAGACAGAATTATAATAAGCTTTAATAAGCTGCAGCAGATCGAAAGTAGAGGGGTTAAAAAGACAGGATTCTGACAGCCTGGCTAGAAATAATAATACAGTAAAACCATAAATATGTCGCACAAAAGAAGCAAAAACATTTTCTGAGGTTAGTTAGTATAGGGATAAACCGTCATTTTATACTAACCAAGAAAAGTGACTGAAGTTTATAGTGATAACTCACACTCATTAATAAAATATTTAAGTAGAATCAGTTTTGTCCAACAAATCACTGACTTCCACCAACAATAGCATCTGATTAGAATTTAGTGTTGCTGATAATTTAACAAAAGAAGCATTCTCATATGAATTATAAATTTACATTAGTGTGAGTGTCACTCAGTCATGTTTGACTCTGAGATCAAATGGACTGTAGACCACCAGGCTCTTCTGTCCATGGAATTCTCCAGGCAGAATACTGGAGTGGGTTGCTGTTCACTTCTCTAGGGAGTCTTTCTGCATATTCTAAAACGTAAAATTCATTTTTTTCTTAATAATTTCAGTGTTCTCTAGATTTCTCTGATTTTACCTGATCCTATTACTTAACTTCACTTCATGACTCAAAGAATTAGCCTTTATGAAAAAGAAATAGCTATAAACCTCACCTGCTGTCTTGAAGTTGTTTGGTATGACATCTGAAGTGTAGACGGTGATTGACTGGGGCTAGTTAAATATAGCTTGCAAATAATCTTAGGCTCATGATTGAAAATATCTTGCTGCTAATTAATTTCCTATAAGTGTCACCATAGACTTATATGGTACATCACATCCTGAGAATACTTTTTTTCCTGAGGTGCTCTCAATTTTGAATATTCTCTCTGAACTTGCGTCTCTATATGTCTCTATCTATTGAAACCTTGCTCATTATTATTCAAAAGCCAGATCAAATGCCATCTTCTCCATGTAGGCTTTTGTAGCCCATCCAGTGAGAGGCAGAATTGGATAATGAGTGTGGGCTTTACACTCAGACGCATGTAATTTTGAATTCTGGCTCTGCTACCTACCCATAAAAATTAAAACATCAACAAACAAATGCCTTCAGCAGCCAAAATAGATATCACAAATTTATTCATGAGGGAACATTCCAGGCTCTCACTCAGAGGTAGTTTAACTTGAGACAGAATTATAATAAGCTTTAATAAGCTGCAGCAGATCGAAAGTAGAGGGTTAAAAGACAGGATTCTGACAGCCTGGCTAGAAATAATAATACAGTAAAACCATAAATATGTCGCACAAAAGAAGCAAAAACATTTTCTGAGGTTAGTTAGTATAGGGATAAACCGTCATTTTATACTAACCAAGAAAAGTGACTGAAGTTTATAGTGATAACTCACACTCATTAATAAAATATTTAAGTAGAATCAGTTTTGTCCAACAAATCACTGACTTCCACCAACAATAGCATCTGATTAGAATTTAGTGTTGCTGATAATTTAACAAAAGAAGCATTCTCATATGAATTATAAATTTACATTAGTGTGAGTGTCACTCAGTCATGTTTGACTCTGAGATCAAATGGACTGTAGACCACCAGGCTCTTCTGTCCATGGAATTCTCCAGGCAGAATACTGGAGTGGGTTGCTGTTCACTTCTCTAGGGAGTCTTTCTGCATATTCTAAAACGTAAAATTCATTTTTTTCTTAATAATTTCAGTGTTCTCTAGATTTCTCTGATTTTACCTGATCCTATTACTTAACTTCACTTCATGACTCAAAGAATTAGCCTTTATGAAAAAGAAATAGCTATAAACCTCACCTGCTGTCTTGAAGTTGTTTGGTATGACATCTGAAGTGTAGACGGTGATTGACTGGGGCTAGTTAAATATAGCTTGCAAATAATCTTAGGCTCATGATTGAAAATATCTTGCTGCTAATTAATTTCCTATAAGTGTCACCATAGACTTATATGGTACATCACATCCTGAGAATACTTTTTTTCCTGAGGTGCTCTCAATTTTGAATATTCTCTCTGAACTTGCGTCTCTATATGTCTCTATCTATTGAAACCTTGCTCATTATTATTCAAAAGCCAGATCAAATGCCATCTTCTCCATGTAGGCTTTTGTAGCCCATCCAGTGAGAGGCAGAATTGGATAATGAGTGTGGGCTTTACACTCAGACGCATGTAATTTTGAATTCTGGCTCTGCTACCTACCCACTGTGTGATATTAAACAAATGACTTCACTACTCTGATCCTCAATTTCTTTATTGGTAATACATGACTAATTGAGGATCCTGCCTTAAATGAAATTACTTCCAAAAGATACAAAGATTTGGTAAATAGTACTCTAAATATACACTACACTACATTCAGTATTCAAATGGACTAAACAAGGACATTTTGAGATCAAATTTCTGACACTCATGACAAAGTAATACAGACAAGTAGGTTGGGAAGTGGGCAACACCATTTTGCACATTTGGTGAGTGTTCCAGGATGGATTTTTATCAGAAATCTCTAGGGCAGAATTATACAAGAATTTGCCATTAGGATAAATAGGTAGGAGGCCCTTTCAGTGCTTCTGCATCTACATGTTTACTGATCTAGGGAGGAGTTAAAAGAATAATTATATTGCTCTGCCTAAGATACGAATGAAGAAGACTTTGGGAATGGGAAACCATATAGGGAAGGGAAGGAAAAGGCTGAGGATAAGACAGAGGAAAGGCTGGTAATATGATCAGAGGTTATATTCTAAAAATGAATAGAAAGAACCTTTGGAAATTCCCCATTGAAGAAAATGATCAGAAGACTTTTATGAGTAGAGGATACTAACTTAAAATAGAATATATTTTATTATTTTCTTCTGCCACATACATTCTTTCTACTGTCCCAGATTTAAATAAATTCTGCCATACAGGGCTTCCCAGGTAGCTCAGTGGTAAAGAGTTCACCTGCCAATGCAGGAGACATGGGTTTGATCCCTGATCCAGGAAGATCCCAAATGCTGCAGAGCAGCTAAGCCCATGAGCCACAACTATGGAGCCTGGGCTCTAGAGCCTCGGAGCTGCAACTGTTGAGCCCATGGGCCGCAACTACTGAAGCCCGTGAGCCCTAGAGCCCAAGTTCCACAACAAGCGAAGTCACTGCAACAAGAAGCCTGCTCACCTCAACTAGAGAGGAGCCACCACTTCCTGCAACTAGAGAAGAGTCTGCAGCAGCAGTGAAAACCCAGAAAAGCCAAAAACAAATAAATAAATAAATAAAAATTAAAAAAATTCTGCCAGGTACACAGCCATTACTGAGTGATACTTAAAGAAGTAAAATAATCTGAAGTGTCTATTACAGTAGTATTAGAGGAGGATAAGCCCCAAAGACCAATGACCGTGGGCACATAAGCTCAGGAGAGCAGGTGATCTGCTCCGATTTTAAAGTAAGACAGCCCTAACTTAACTCCAGATATCTAGATTCAAAATTCTTCACTCTTTTTTACTACTACACATCATCTTGTTAGAGAATTGTCTTTCCTGTAACCTCTAGCAATGCTTCTCATCTGAACTGCCCATTTTCCCCTCAGAATTTATAACTATACTAATAGTTAACTTTGCCTTAGGAGGAAGTAGATGTCTCCAATTAGATTATAATCATCATGGAGATTAACTTTTTTGTGGTCTCACACTGCACCCTCCAATAGTAAAGTTAAATTAAATATTAGTTGGATAAAAACAATGTTTTATGCATTTATTTACTTTACTATCTGAAGGTGACAATTATAATGAAAATTTGTATATAGTTAAAAGATGCATTGTGCATTAGAAAATGTCACTTTGAATTCAAAGGCATTTTAATGAGTATTGTTAGCTTTACAAGGAAACACTTTTCTTGCATGTGCGAACTAAAAAAGCTCTGGGTTTTCCATATCATTGACAGCATGGCTTTTGGTTCATCATAGCATAAAAAGTACCTTATACACTGGGGTATCACTATAAAGATAATGTTATTCTTCCAATTTTATCCTGCAACACTTGGGAATCCTATCAATGAATACAGATGCACACAACTAAAGTAAAAATAATGCCCATAAACCAATTCCTAAACAGATTTTTCAACAACCTTTCAGACCTTTTTGGCTATATTATTTAGGGAAAAAAAGGGATGGCTTTGAAATGCAAAGTTCCTTATGAGCTCAGTCCCACATTTTAATTCAAGTTTAATGATTATCGCTGTGCCCCATTCAGCAGATATTGGCAGCTAGAAAGAAAAAAAAAGATGAAATTGAAAGGCCAAATACACAGTGAAGATGTCAAGATAAACCTGCCACTGAAAAATCAAATGAAATGGTTTATCCTTAGCTCCTGCCTCTTTGAATCACTTATAACATACCCTTGAAAAATGATTGCCATTGACTTCACAAAAAGGCTGTTTTCTAATGTACCTTCCCCTCAGTAAACCCATGTCAATACAGAACATGCTATGTTTTACACTGAGAATGTAACATTTGCATTGGAATAAGATTCATGATGTAGAGAGAGGTAGAGTTTTCATTCTTACCTTACATTCTACACCAACATTGTCCCCCCAAAATTATCACAATGCATGCCACAAATATGAGCCATTGATGAAATTCTCTAGGAGGTATGATCAAGATGGCGGAGCACGAGGCCTCTGAGATCACCTCCCTTCGTGAAACAACCACATATAGAACAACCCTCGCTGAAATCAACCTGAAGACTACAAAGACAACTCCTATATAACAAGGCTATAAAGAAAAATTCACCCAGAGTCTGGCAGGAAGGGAGGGAGGAGAAGCGATCTAATCAGGACCTTCACTCTTCTGTGTCAGGGGGACACAGAAGAGAAAGGGATATCACAGGCTTTGGGACTGTCCCTGGGAAGTCAGGGGTTTGAGTCACATATAACAAAGGGAAGTCTAACCCCCTCAGTTGGTTTGAAAACCAGTGAGGCTTCCCAGAAGGCTGTTAAGAAACTCTTCAAGCCTCAAAGGGCACATGCAGACTTGCTTGCTTCCGGTCATACTGTGAAAGCAGCAGATTAAAAATTGCTGCTCTGGGCAGCTTGCCAGGACTGCCACAGCATGTCCTTCAGGCTTCTGGTCCACCCCTATATCTCTGGTGCTGCCCCCACTAAGGCAAAGGTTGTCATTGCCAATGAAAGTGTGCACACTTAGAGGGAATGGGCTCCCTTTTAACCCTGATTCTGCCTCTAACCAGTGTGGAGGCAATCATTGCCAGGGCAGGTGCACATATTTCAGAGGGAGTGAGCTCAGCTTCAGAGTGGAGATAACTGAAGACATATGTCCATATACACACTTGGAAGGAAGTAAAACCAGATTAATAGTGTGGCTATAGCCCCTTAGGCCCAACCCAGCCTCTAACCAAGGTACACGTACCAGGGAAGAAGTGAAACCAGCTTAGAAGCCCTGGTCAAACCCAAAACAATGGTAAGTATGCCATCACATCTGGGAGAAACCCAGCTCTATCAGGACTCTTGCTCCAGACCCTAAGGCCCTCAACTATGACCCTGACAGGGTCATGAATAACACGGAGCATAAAAGAAGTTCCAGCTCACAGCTGATTCTAGCTTTAGCCTCTCCAACTCCAGCACTACCTTCTACCAACTCTGTGGCTACCATGCTGGGCGAAGACATTGTGCTTGTTCACTTCATATCCAGCTCTCCTATCAGAGCTACCAAGCACATGCAGCCAGCACAGGGGTGCTCACACACAAAGAAATGCCTTCAAAATGGGGATAGGTAACTATTTCACCTAAGTGCACAGAGGCAGAGTAAGTTAAAAAAGTGAAAAGACATAGAAATATATTTTCAATGAAAAAACTGGAAAAAAAACCCTAATGAAAAGGAGATAAATAATTTACCTTACAAAGAATTCAAAGCAATATAATAAAAGGCTAACTGAATTGAAAACATGAACACAATGAAACTTTAAATAAAGAAGTAGAAAAAATAAAAAGTCAGAGCTGAAGAATAACATAGTGAAATGAAAAATACATGAGAAGGAATTAACTGCAGATTAGGTGATACAGAAGAATGCCTAAGCAATCTGGAATATACAATAATGGAAATCACTCAACCAGAACAGCAAAAAGAAAAACAAATTAAAAATGAGTTTAGTTGGAGGGACCTCAAACTAAATAATGTCACAGCATCAAGGATACTCACATTCCCAGAATTATGAGAGGGAGAGAGAAAAGGATTAAAACTAAGTTTGATGAAATCATGGCTAAACCTTTCTGAATCTGAATAAGGAAACAGACATCCAGGTACAAGAAACATGCTGTTGTTATTCAGTCACTCAGTCGTGTCCGACTCTTTGCGACCCCATGGACTTAGCCCATCAGGCTCCTGTGTCCATAGGATTTTCCAGGTAAGAATACTGGAAAAAGACTTTTCCAGTATTTGGAAATACTGGAAAAGATACTCTGGAAAAAATACTTTTTTCTATAAAAAAGAAAGAAATGGGTTGCCATTTCTTACTCCAGGGTACCTTCCTGACCCAGGGATCAAATCTGTGTAGCCACCAGGGAAGCCATAGATAGTACCAACAAGATGAGTCAAAAGATCAACACCAAGATCATAACTAAAATGGCAAAATTCAAAGAGAGAATTTTAAAAGCAGTAAGGGAGAAACAGAGTCACATAAAAGGGACCTCCTCCCACCAAGACGCAAAACCAAAAGCACATGCAGCCTAAGCACTACCTTCTACCAACTCTGTGGCTACCATGCTGGGCGAAGACATTGTGCTTGTTCACTTCATATCCAGCTCTCCTATCAGAGCTACCAAGCACATGCAGCCAGCACAGGGGTGCTCACACACAAAGAAATGCCTTCAAAATGGGGATAGGTAACTATTTCACCTAAGTGCACAGAGGCAGAGTAAGTTAAAAAAGTGAAAAGACATAGAAATATATTTTCAATGAAAAAACTGGAAAAAAAACCCTAATGAAAAGGAGATAAATAATTTACCTTACAAAGAATTCAAAGCAATATAATAAAAGGCTAACTGAATTGAAAACATGAACACAATGAAACTTTAAATAAAGAAGTAGAAAAAATAAAAAGTCAGAGCTGAAGAATAACATAGTGAAATGAAAAATACATGAGAAGGAATTAACTGCAGATTAGGTGATACAGAAGAATGCCTAAGCAATCTGGAATATACAATAATGGAAATCACTCAACCAGAACAGCAAAAAGAAAAACAAATTAAAAATGAGTTTAGTTGGAGGGACCTCAAACTAAATAATGTCACAGCATCAAGGATACTCACATTCCCAGAATTATGAGAGGGAGAGAGAAAAGGATTAAAACTAAGTTTGATGAAATCATGGCTAAACCTTTCTGAATCTGAATAAGGAAACAGACATCCAGGTACAAGAAACATGCTGTTGTTATTCAGTCACTCAGTCGTGTCCGACTCTTTGCGACCCCATGGACTTAGCCCATCAGGCTCCTGTGTCCATAGGATTTTCCAGGTAAGAATACTGGAAAAAGACTTTTCCAGTATTTGGAAATACTGGAAAAGATACTCTGGAAAAAATACTTTTTTCTATAAAAAAGAAAGAAATGGGTTGCCATTTCTTACTCCAGGGTACCTTCCTGACCCAGGGATCAAATCTGTGTAGCCACCAGGGAAGCCATAGATAGTACCAACAAGATGAGTCAAAAGATCAACACCAAGATCATAACTAAAATGGCAAAATTCAAAGAGAGAATTTTAAAAGCAGTAAGGGAGAAACAGAGTCACATAAAAGGGACCTCCCTCCCACCCTGATAAGGTTATCAGCCAATTTTTCAGCAGAAGAGAAAGACATGGTATACGTAAAGTACTCAAAGGGAAAAATCCTACAACTTAGGATGCTCTACCTCTCAAGGTTTTCATTTAGAATTGAAGGAGACAAAAAGAGTTTCTCAAAAAAACAAAACTCAAAGATTTCATCAGTAATAAATCAACCTTAAAAGAAGTGTTAAAGGGACTACTTTAGGTGAAAATAAAAGGTACAAGAAACAAGAAATTATAGGAAATGGGTAAGTCCACTGGTAAAGGCAAATATCTAGTAAAGGCTATCATTCAACCACTCAACAAAGCTAGTATGAAGGTTAAAAAACCAAAAAAAAAAAAGTAAAATCAGGTATAACTATAATAAACAGTGAAAAGATAAACAAGAAGATGAAAAATGTTATATCAAAAACAAAATGTGGCAGGGGTGTAAAAAATGTATATATTTTAGAGTGTGTTTGCACTTAAATTACTATCAGTTTAAAACAAATAAGAGATAGTTACAGCGTAACATATATAAACTCCATGGTAACCACAGTTGAAAAACCTAAAATAGTTAAACTAGAGAGAAAGGAACACATGCATACCGCTAAAGAAAATCATCAAACCACATTGGAAGACAGTAAAAGAAGAAGAAAACAGAACAAAAACAACCAGGAAACAAATAACAAAATGTCAACAAGTACATAACTATCAATAATCACTTTAAAAGCTAATGAGCTAAATGGGGCTTCCCTGGTGGTCCAGTGGGTAAGGATACTGCCTTGCAGAGCAAGGGGCGCAGGTTCGATCCCTGGCCTGGGAGGATCCCACGTGCTGTGGAGCGGCTGGACCCATGTGTCCAATCACCGAGCCGGAGCTCTGGAGCGCATGCGCCCAGAGCCGGTGCTCTGCAATGACAGACACCACCGCGATGGGAGGCCCACAGGAGCCAAAGAACAAAGACGGATGAAAATAGAGAAATGAAAGACCAATAGAAGTGGCCCGCCTGCTCCCCTCCCTCCCCAACCCGACCCCCGCCCAAAATAAATAAATAAATAAATCTTGAAAAAAATAAAAAAAGTTAATGAGCTAAATGCTCCAGTCAAAAGACATAGGGTGGCTGACTGGACTTTAAAAAGTAAGACTAATACGCTGTCTATAAAACTTCCCAGATGGTGTTAGCGGTAAAGACTCTGCCTATCAATGCAGGAGATGTAAGAAACTTGGGTTTAATCTACTGGGTGAGGAAGATCCCCTGGAGCAGGAAATGGCAACCCACTCCAGCATCCTTGCCTGGAGATTCCCATGAAGAGAGGAGCCTGGGGTTGCAAAGAGCTGAACACGATTAAAGACTTAGGATGTAGGACAGCACATAAGAGACTCACTTTCGAGCTAAAAACATACACATACCCAAAGTGAGGGGATGGAAAAAGATATTCCATGCAAATGGAAACAAACACAAAGTGGATGTAGCAATACTCATGTGTGACAAAGTAAACTGTAAAACAAAGACTATAAAAAAGACAAAGAAACATTACATAATGATAAAAGGATCAATACAAGAACAAGATATAACACTTATAAATGTGTATGCACCTAATATAGGAACACCTAAATATATAAAGCAAATATTAACAGACATAAAGGGAGAGACTGACAATAATAGAATGAAACTGGGGACTTTAAAACTCCATTTACATCAATGGAAAGATCATCCTGACAGAAAAGCAGTAAGGTGACAGTGGCCTTAAGTGATATACATTTAAGTTATACTTGATACCTACATGACATTCCATCCCAAAACAACATTCTTTTCACGTGCACATAGAACATGTTACTGTTTATTTGAAAAGATAAACAAAATTTATAAGCTTTTAGCCAATCTCATTCAAAAGAAAGAGGACAAAAACAAAATAAGAAAAACAAATCAGAAATCACAATGAATACCACAGAAATACAATCTTAAGAGCATAAAACAGTTCCTTTATGTTTACAGTTATTCACACTGTATCAATTAAAAAATATTTCTGCAACTATAAACAGGAATGCCCCACACATTTAAATGTTTTATGGTCTCTCTCTTTCCTCAGTATGAAAGTCTATTATAATTTTCATTTTGCTGAATGCTTTATTTCACAATGTTTGTTTCCTTTTCACAATATATAAATTTATTCATTTCTTCTTTTCTCCTAGTTGAGCTTCTCCATCAGCTCTGACTGTATGTTTTAAAATATTTACATAGTTCCAAAACACTTTTGCCTCTCTTGCCAATTCTGACTTTCCTTTCCCTGTTGTAGCTCCTTCCCTCCCTCAATTCTATCTTCAGTCTTCTGGCAAACTTCACCCAGCAGAGGATTGTTGGTTTGTCACTGTTGCAATCTTTTTCCAGCTTCTTGTCTTCTGCTTTAGTCAGGCCAGCGAAGTAGTACTAATTTCCACAAATGTTCCAAATTTCAAAAAGTGATATATCAGTAAGGCCTTTTTGGCAAATATGCATTTGTGCTCAGTGACTGAATTCTGTGTCATACCCAGCTTAAATTGCATTATGTAACAAGGATAATTTTAAAACAATAACGTTATCTTGCCAAAAGTAGCATCACTCCAACTTCACAGAGATGTAGACACTCTGTCCACCACACAGTTTGTCCTGTGATTCTGTTTGGCTTCTAACAGATGGCCAGACCCGCCCTTACAGCCTCCCTCCCAAGCTGTGGCTGCAAGGGCCGTCTTGAGTCGACTTTCTGTTTAAAGACAGAAAATAAAGATGGAGTTGGTTGCTGACATTACAGCTGGTGTTCGTGAAAGCTTTTTATGAAAGTCTATTTAAATTCTAAACTTGACAGCACAGTTGTTAGTTTGTCAAAGCATTGCAAAATGAAAAGAGTGAAGAGAATCTAAAGACCAGAATCATAGCAGTATATTTTTTGTTTGTTTTGTTTTAAAGTAGCTATGGATTAAAAGTATATATTTGATTATTCACTTTGCTAATGGGAGGAAATACATTAATAAAATGACAATATCAAAATGACCTTGGGAAAATATATTTTGGAGACTTCTAAGCAACAGAAAATCACAACTTGCCTTTTTCTAAAAAGTCATATTGTAATTTCAGCAATCAACATTTATAAAAAGTCATTTCTCCTCTTACTAACTCAAGAGCTGAATTAGGTAGGGTGATATTTTCATATGTGCTTTATATAATGTTGCTTTAGTGTGACTTCTAATTGCTAGGAAGCTGGATCTGAATCTGCTGGCTGGTCTAATGACAGTATAACAGAGACAGTTTCTGCAGCTGTTTTTTGGTTTCGTTCTTTTCTGGAGCAAAGGTCTGTAAACACATAACCTTCTTAATCTTGTTAATCAAGAAAAGCATCATATTTTCTTGTCAAGGTTTTAGGTGTATTTCACACTGCTGAATTCTCTTAGGGTTTGTCAGAGAAGGGCAGTAATTTGTTTCCAAGGTAGTGAAACTATTCCACAGTTCGAAGAGGTCATGTAAAAGAAATGAACAAGGTCTTTTGCTGGCATGTTGACTTTGGCTCCATGAATATTTAACTAAAAGAATAAAAATTCATAAAATACATTACACCTGCTTCACTTAGTCATTCTTTAGGTTTTTATTCAGATCACAACTCTTCAGGAAAATACTCCAACTGACCAGCTGTTCTACCGTGCCTGCTAAATCAGAAGGCCACTCAATTATAGCTGCAGTTTTAAAATAAAGATGTACTTAAGTATAAATACATTTAGATTTTTGCATTTTAATTAATTAATTAATTTTAATTCGAGGATAATTACAATATTGTGATGGTTTTGTGACCGGAATCAGCCATGGGTATACGTTTCCCCCCACCATCCTGAAACCCCCTTCTCCCTCCCTCCCCACCCCATCCGTCTGGGTTGTCCCCGAGCACTGGCTTTGGGTACCCTGTTTCATGTATCAAACTTGCACTGGTTATCTGTTTTACATCTGGTAATGTACATGTTTCAATACTACTCTCTCAAATCATCCCACCCTCGCCTTCTCCTACTGAGCCCTGAAGTCTGTTCTTTACATCTGTGTCTCATTTGTTGCCCTGGACATAGGATCACTGCTACTATCTTTCTAAATTCCATATATATGTATTAATATGCAGTATTTCTCTTTCTCTTTCTGACTTGACCCTGTGTAATGGGCTTCAGCTTCATCCACCTCATTAGACCTGACTCAAATGCTATAGCTGAATAATATTCCATTGTATATATGTACCACAACTTCCTTATCCATTCATCTGCCAATGGACATCTAGGTTGTTTCCATGTCCTGGCTATTGTAAATAATGCTGCAATGAACATTGAGGTACATGTCTCTCTTTCAATTCTGGTCTCCTTGGAGTGTATGTCCAACAGTGTAAGAGGGTTCCCTTTTCTCCACACCCTCTCCAGCATTTATTGTTTGTAGTCTTTTTGATGATGGTCAATCTGATTGGCATGAGATGATACCTTATTGTGGTTTTGATTTACATTTCTCTAATAATGAGTGATGTTGAGCCTCTTTTCATGTGTTCATTAGCCATCTGTTGCCTTCTTTGGAGAAAGGTCTGTATAGGAGCCTGCCCATTTTTTGATTGGGTCATTTATTTTTCTGGAATTGAGCTGCAGGAGCTGCTTGTATATTTTGGAGATTAATCCTTTATCAGTTGCTTCATTTGCTATTATTTTCTCCCATTCTGAAGGCTGTCTTTTCACCTTGCTTATAGTTTCCTTTGCTGTGCAGAAGCTTTTGATTTTAATTAGGTCCCATTTGTTTATTTTTGCTTTTATTTCCAATATTCTGGGAGGTGGGTCATGGAGGATCCTGCTGTGATTTGTCTGTTGAGAAGATAAAACAAAGTAAAAAAACAAACTTTCCATATTGTGATGGTTTTGTGACCGGAATCAGCCATGGGTATACGTTTCCCCCCACCATCCTGAAACCCCCTTCTCCCTCCCTCCCCACCCCATCCGTCTGGGTTGTCCCCGAGCACTGGCTTTGGGTACCCTGTTTCATGTATCAAACTTGCACTGGTTATCTGTTTTACATCTGGTAATGTACATGTTTCAATACTACTCTCTCAAATCATCCCACCCTCGCCTTCTCCTACTGAGCCCTGAAGTCTGTTCTTTACATCTGTGTCTCATTTGTTGCCCTGGACATAGGATCACTGCTACTATCTTTCTAAATTCCATATATATGTATTAATATGCAGTATTTCTCTTTCTCTTTCTGACTTGACCCTGTGTAATGGGCTTCAGCTTCATCCACCTCATTAGACCTGACTCAAATGCTATAGCTGAATAATATTCCATTGTATATATGTACCACAACTTCCTTATCCATTCATCTGCCAATGGACATCTAGGTTGTTTCCATGTCCTGGCTATTGTAAATAATGCTGCAATGAACATTGAGGTACATGTCTCTCTTTCAATTCTGGTCTCCTTGGAGTGTATGTCCAACAGTGTAAGAGGGTTCCCTTTTCTCCACACCCTCTCCAGCATTTATTGTTTGTAGTCTTTTTGATGATGGTCAATCTGATTGGCATGAGATGATACCTTATTGTGGTTTTGATTTACATTTCTCTAATAATGAGTGATGTTGAGCCTCTTTTCATGTGTTCATTAGCCATCTGTTGCCTTCTTTGGAGAAAGGTCTGTATAGGAGCCTGCCCACTTCTTGATTGGGTCATTCATTTTTCTTGTATTGAGCTCCATGAGCTGCTTGTATATTTTGGAGATTAATTCTTTGTCAGTTGCTTCATTTGCTATTATTTTCTCCCATTCTGAAGGCTGTCTTTTCACCTTGCTTATAGTTTCCTTTGTTGTGCAAAAGCTTTTAAGTTTAATTAGGTCCCATTTGTTTATTTTTGCTTTTATTTCCATTACTCTGGGAGCTGCGTCATAAAGGTTGCTGTGATTTATGTCAGAGAGTGTTGAGAAGATAAACAAAGTAGACAAACTGTTAGCCAGACTCATCAAGAAAAAACAAAGACTCAAATCAATAAAATTAGAAATGAAAATGGAAAAATTACAACAGACAACACAGAATACAATTGTAAGAGTACTACTATGATCAAGTATATGCCAATAAAATGGGCAACTTGGAAGAAATGGACAAGTTCTTAGAAGAGTGTAACCTTCCAAAACTGAACTAGGAAGAAATAGAAAATATGAACAGACCAATTACAAGTATGGAAATCAAAACTTCCAGCAAACAAAAGCCCAGGACCAGATGGTTTCATATGTGGATTCTACCAAAAATTTAGAGAAGAGCTAACATCTATCCTATTCAAACTCTTCCAGAAAATTGCAGAGGAAGGAAAACTCCCAAGCTCATTGTACAAGGCCACCGTCATTCTGATACCAAAACCAAAGATGCAACAAAAAAGGAGAACTACAGGCCAATATCACTGATGAACACAGACACAAAAATCATCAACGAAATTCTAGCAAACAGAATTCAGTAACATATTAAAAAGATTATACTTCATGATCAAGTGGGCTTGATTCCAGGAATGCAAGGATTCTTCAATAGTCACAAATCAATCAGTGTGATACACCATATTAACAAACTGAAAGATAAAAGCCTTATGATTATCTCAATAGATGCAGAGAAAGCCTTTCACAAAATTCAACACCCATTTACAATAGAAACTCTCTAGAAAGTAGGTACAGAAGGAACATACCTCAACATGACAAAAGCCATATACAACAAATCCACAGCAAACATTATCCTCAATGGCAAAAATATTTAAAGCATTTCCTCTAAAATTAGGACAAGGGTGCCCACTCTCACCACTACTATTCAACATGGTTTAGGAAGTCCTAGCCACAGAAATCAGAGAACAAAAAGAAAGAAAAGGAATATAAATTGGAAAAGAAGCAAAACTCTCACTGTTTGCAGATGACATGATCCTCTACATAGAAAACTCTAATAAAGATCCACCAGAAAATTACTATAGCTAATCAATGAATCTAACAACGTTTCAGGATATAAAATTAATACACAGAAATCCCTTGTAATCCTATATGCTAACAGTGAAAAATCAGAAAGAGAAATTAAGGAAACAATTCCATTCACCATTGCAACAAAAAGAATAAAATAATTAGGAATAAATTTGCTTAAAGAAACAAAAGACCTATATACAGAAAACTATAAAACACTGATGAAATAAGTCAAAGATGACACAAATAGATGGAGAAATATGCCATGTTCTTGGATTGGAAAAATCAAAATAGTGAAAATGAGTATACTACCCAAAGCAATCTATAGATTCAACTCAGTCCCTAACTACAAATGGTATTTTTCACAGAACTCAAATAAATAATCTCACAATTTGTATGAAAACCCAAAAGATCTCAAATAGCCAAAGCAATCTTAAGAAGAATGGAACTGGAGGAATCAACCTTCCTGACTTCAGACTATACAACAATGATCTCTGTATTTTTGTTTAGTTTTTAACAACAGTTCAAAATTCATTTGATTATGGTCACATATATTAGTTTAACATATCATAACATATATTAATTTATTCTTATTTTTTATTTGCAACATTTATGAAAGTGGAAGGTATTGAGGAAAATTAACTGAAACTTAGTTCATTTTCCACTCAGCCTGTGAATGTTTATGGAGGATTCCTGTACTCCATACCTAATCACTCTTTCTTGTTCATGGACAGCCCATGAGACTCACCTCATAGGATTCCAGGAGACTAAGCCTGAGGAAAAGTATACCAATTTTTTCCTACTATTGCTGGGCATGGAGCTCAGGAAGAATTTGATCCCATTGAGTTTCCAGGTCAAGTCAGAGTAAACAACATGGCAGAGGAGTGCCAAATACCTATATGGAAACAGGAGGATGGAGACTTCAAATCAAAAACCAAGCAGGTCAAGAATCTAAGGAATAAAAAAAGAGACAGGAATAAAAGAGGCTACAGCTTGGTTTTATGGAAATGGTAGAAGGTGAAACTTAAAGGAAGGCCCTGAGTCTGGGTTGAGGAGAACAGCTTATTTAAGTGGTACGTATGGTCATAGGCATGTCTGGAGCAGTTCTCAACATGTAGCCAGCTGACAATTTAGTTAAAATAGCTTTAAATAGAAACTCAGAGAATACAAAGCAGACAATAACTGCATGGTAACATCAGGGAAATTTTTGGTGAGCAGGAAGTATTGGAGTGGGGCTCTGAAGGAAGAAAGTGGTCTCAAATTTTTAAAAAAAATGAGAAAGGGAACTCCATGTAGACTTAGCTGTACGATCTTAAGAATCAAAATGTACCATTAGTTGGAGGAATTGAATATAGTTTGGTGAAATCTGAGTTGCAGGGATGTGGGGTTTCATTCTAACTCAACATGCATTCAAGATCCATCTGACTTACACTATACCTTGCCCTTATCACTTCCTCAGTCTTGAGCCCTTAGATCCTGTCTGTGTTAGTCTTTTCTTTTTCAGAATTCACCATCTACTTTGATCTAGATCTTTTGGCTTTCTCTTACCACTGGCTAACCCTTTTTCTGGAGACTTTCTTATTAGGGGCCTTACGGTATGAGCTGTGCTCTCACTCTGGCTAATTCCAATCAGTTTGAATATGACCTGCTTGTCTAAGAAGAGATGAGGTTAAAAAGACTGACCAAGGAAAGGCCCTGAATTATTTACAATATCATGTTGCTGGACACTAAACTGATACCAAGCCTCTTTTAGCATCCATAAGATGCTCTCATATGAGGTCAATTTAAGTGGAAGAAATAGATTTGAGTAATGTGATATGTTTCAGTTGAGATATATCAACTAATCCAGAGTCATAAATACTGAAGTGAAACTTTCAACACTGAAAGTTATATGTAGCATTTTTGATGGTTGGGGACACCCATACAAGGTGATTTATTTGTTCATCTAAGGAAAAGTTAGAAAATATTTTTTTGGTGGCTATCTTGTGATCAGTTGAAAAGCAGCTCAATAGATTGATCACCAAAACAATAATACTAATAACTGGTATCTAGGGCAATAGGTATACCTGGATAAAAGTAAAAATAAAAGAAAGTAAAATATAAATAAAATTAGATGAGCAAGAAGGTAGTGTTTGAGTGATACTAACTGCAAAGTAGTAAGTTCATGATGTCCTCAGGCTTTTCACATGCTGTACCATAGGATTCTAAAAAAGCAAATGCTGTTTTTAGACATGCAGTGACAGATAAGCAATGACAGATTTTATTTTCTTGGGCTCCAAAATCACTGCAGATGGTGACTGCAGCCATGAAAACACACTTGCTCCTTGGAAGGAAAGCTATGAGAAACTTAGACAGTGTATTAAAAAGCAGAGACATCACTTTGCTGACAAAGGTCTGTATAGTTACAGCTATGGTTTTTACAGTAGACTTGTATGGATGTGAGCGGTGGATCATTAAAAAAAAAGGCTGATCACTGAAGAACTGATACCCTTGAATTGTGGTGCTAGAGAAGGCTCTTGGGAAGTCCCTTGGACAGCAAAGCGATCAAACCAGTCAACCCTAAAGGAAATCAATCCTGAATATTTATTGGAAGGACTGATGCAGAAGCTGAAGCTCCAATACTTTGGCCACCTGATGCAAAGAGCTGACTCATTGCAAAATACCCAGATGAAGGGAAAGAGTGCAGGCAAAAGGAGAATAGGGCAGCAGAGGATGAAATGGTTACATCACATCACCAACTCACTCGACATGAATCTGAACAAACTCTGGGAGGTGGTGGAGGACAGAGGAGCCTGGTGTGCTGCAGTCCACAGGGCTGCAAAGACTCAGACATGGCTTAGCGACTGAACAACAACTACATAGTCAATCATGACAGCAGTGGCATATATGGTTCTTTCCTATGGTGTTTCCTAATACCTTTGAACGTGACTTTCCCATGCTTTATACATCATACAGTCTGCAATATTTGAGACCTATCAGACTGAGGCCCATGATTGAAATCCCATTTGAATATAGCACACATATAAATGTAGTTGTGCATAGACACACATACACACACAAACATTGTCCCCATATTCAAGCTTAGGAGATGATTTCTCATGTTATTTAAGAGGATTTTCTTGTTTTTGCTTCACTCCTCCTATAACAGGAAAGTGCCTTTTGTAAAAGCCACCCAACTGGACTGCTTTATGCACAGCTGTGTATCTATAAAGTGTCTATCACAGAGGATTTGTTTCCATCAGCATTGGTTTCTTTCTTGCTCTTACTTTTCAGATACTGAAAATAAATTGCCAATAATAAACTAAGGTTTTAAGACACCAGTCAATCAAAGTCATTCATTAAGCACATATTATAGTGAGGGAGGATAAAATGATAATAATAAAAATAAGTAAAAGCAAAACTTATTAAGACCTGCTTTCCCAAAGGTTAAAGTCTCATAGAAGATACACTAAATAGCAGATATATTGGCGATTGCCAAGCATCTGAATTGAATATGATATATTTATGGGCTTAGGCATCTGACATTTGGAACAAACTCTTTGACTATTTTTCAAAAATTATTTAGACATTTACATTATTTCAATATAAATGTAGGTACAACACTGCTATATTTGAAATGGATAACCAACAAAGACCTGCTGTACAGCACAGGGGACCCTGCTCAATGTTATGTGGCAGCCTGGATGGGAGGGGAGTCTGGGGGAGAATGGGTACACATGTACATATGATTGAATCCCTTTGCTGTTCACCTGAACCTATCTCAACATTTTTTTTTTAATTACCGACTCAATGGACATGAGTTTGAACAAGTTCTGGGAGATGGTGAAGGACAGGGAATCATGGGATGCTGCAATCCATGGGGTCACAAAGAGTCAAACACAACTTAGTGACTGAACAACAATTTATGGCTTGATATCTTAGACCTCAAAATAAGTCAAAGCAATTCCACAAATTCGTCTGTCTTTTCAGGGAAAATACAATATGTATATATGTATGTATGTGTATATATATATATATATATAATTTTAACTGAATGTATCTTGAATATATCTCATATTCTCCACTCTTAATAATTTTTCTATTCAGCCCTCATAATTTTTACTCAGCCCTTAAAAAACCTGATGCCATTCATATTGCACTGTATCTATCCACCAAAAAGCTTCTGACATGATATGTCTAAAGTATGATTCTCCACATTTCCCTTCACAGAAGGTTTCCTATTACCTATATGAAACCCCCCAACTCCTTCATGTGGTATATAGTCAGTCATGATTTGGACCTTGACATTTTTCAACTTCATGCTCCATCATATTTCAATCACAATATACATGCTTCTTCTACAGAGTGGTATTTACATTTCTCCAAGCCTGTTTGATGTTCTACACTTCTAGGACATTGGACATGCTCTTCACTATGCCTGAAACATTTGCACTTCCTGTTTATAACATTCTTTGGCTTCTAACATGTTCTCATTGTTCAGATCTCAGATTAGCTTTCATCTTCTATAGGAAAATTTCTCTGGTTTCTTAAATCTGTGATGGTTTTTCCCTTCTTGTACTTCACTGGCTTCCAGTGCTTCCTACACTTAATCACTTATCAGGCTGACTTATCCTTTATTACTTACCCATATGACTCTCCCTCCTAGACTACACAAAGTCTTGTGGAAGCAGGGGTGGATTGTGATTTATATACCAAGAGATCCCTGGCATTTAGCACAGTACTAATGAAATACTAATAAAGACTGAGTTAAAATATCCTGAATGAAAGAAAAATATGAGCTGTTTTCTGTTAGGTACATGATTGGCTTTTAAGACAAAGCTTGAAAATAGATAAATAAAACGTGCCTTTATGATCAGCACCTACTTTGAGGGGAAACAGTCTTTTATATGCATAATTTTTTGTAGGTTCTTTGAATAACCAGTCTCATTTCTTTTCAGACAAGTTTTGTATTTCTGACAAGAGCAAAATTGCTGTGAACATGTTGTAAAAAAAAAAAAGTGTGAGTGCCTGCAGCTGGTAGAGACTGTCTTAAGAAAAAGTAATCACTACAGCAAATGCATGTTTTCTCATAATATGGATTTTTGATGTGTGTGTGCAGGGTATGTTTCGAATTCTGTAAACGATAAGAAAAATGCAGTCTGGCAAAAGTTACTATTGCATTTTAATTAGGTTTTTCATGTTATAACTTCAAGAAGGTTTGTAAAATTGTTTCTTAAAATGTGGCAAAGATAGCAAAAATCAAAGCAAAAGTTTAGACTTGGCAATCAAACTGTAGTCAGATGTTCATCAAAATAAAAAAAGATTTTGAATGATTAAACATAACATTTTTTAAAAAATTGAATTTGTATACATGTATCCAAGAGGTTTCAAAAATTCAGCACTATAATTCAAGCTGAACACTTTGTGATAAGAATTTATTAACTGTATATTAGAAATGTATCAACTGGAAAAGCAAAGAGTCAAAATCTCTCATGCTTTTTAAGCTTTCACAAAATTTTCTGATGCATTTCTAGTATTTATAAGTATAATTACATATATGTATATATACACATATTGCCTACTTTATCTCAGATATTTGATTATGACTCAATATTGTTAGGATGTCAGTTATCCCAAATTGTTAAGATGCCTATAGATTTCTGGAAATCTCAATAAAATTTCTAGCAGATATTTTGTAGAAACTAGCTCTTTCTAAAATTCATATGGGAATTTATAGTATCTAAATTAACTACAGAAACAACTGGCAAAATAAATACACACTTATGTAATATATACAATTTGTTCAACTCTCAGTCCATGAATTCAAGCTTTATGAAGATAAAGATTTTTGTCTATTTTGTTAAGTGCTATATTCCAAATAAGAATCGTGCTGCCATATAGTAATTTTTGGTATTTGGTGACTGGCTGAATGAATGAAATATGAGCTGTTTTCTGTTAGGTACATGATTGGCTTTTAAGACAAAGCTTGAAAATAGATAAATAAAACGTGCCTTTATGATCAGCACCTACTTTGAGGGGAAACAGTCTTTTATATGCATAATTTTTTGTAGGTTCTTTGAATAACCAGTCTCATTTCTTTTCAGACAAGTTTTGTATTTCTGACAAGAGCAAAATTGCTGTGAACATGTTGTAAAAAAAAAAAAGTGTGAGTGCCTGCAGCTGGTAGAGACTGTCTTAAGAAAAAGTAATCACTACAGCAAATGCATGTTTTCTCATAATATGGATTTTTGATGTGTGTGTGCAGGGTATGTTTCGAATTCTGTAAACGATAAGAAAAATGCAGTCTGGCAAAAGTTACTATTGCATTTTAATTAGGTTTTTCATGTTATAACTTCAAGAAGGTTTGTAAAATTGTTTCTTAAAATGTGGCAAAGATAGCAAAAATCAAAGCAAAAGTTTAGACTTGGCAATCAAACTGTAGTCAGATGTTCATCAAAATAAAAAAAGATTTTGAATGATTAAACATAACATTTTTTAAAAAATTGAATTTGTATACATGTATCCAAGAGGTTTCAAAAATTCAGCACTATAATTCAAGCTGAACACTTTGTGATAAGAATTTATTAACTGTATATTAGAAATGTATCAACTGGAAAAGCAAAGAGTCAAAATCTCTCATGCTTTTTAAGCTTTCACAAAATTTTCTGATGCATTTCTAGTATTTATAAGTATAATTACATATATGTATATATACACATATTGCCTACTTTATCTCAGATATTTGATTATGACTCAATATTGTTAGGATGTCAGTTATCCCAAATTGTTAAGATGCCTATAGATTTCTGGAAATCTCAATAAAATTTCTAGCAGATATTTTGTAGAAACTAGCTCTTTCTAAAATTCATATGGGAATTTATAGTATCTAAATTAACTACAGAAACAACTGGCAAAATAAATACACACTTATGTAATATATACAATTTGTTCAACTCTCAGTCCATGAATTCAAGCTTTATGAAGATAAAGATTTTTGTCTATTTTGTTAAGTGCTATATTCCAAATAAGAATCGTGCTGCCATATAGTAATTTTTTGGTATTTGGTGACTGGCTGAATGAATGAATAAAATACAAAGTCCTAGGAATATGTATATTAACACTTGGTCTATGAGAAGGGTCACATTAAACACCAGCAGGGTAAAAATGGCCACCAAAAAAATGGCACTAGGAAAATTGATCATTCAAGTGAGAAAAATACAAAATTGGATTTATACTATGCATAAGAATAAATTCCACATACGTTAGGAAGTAAAGGAAAAAGAAAAAACTTTGAAACTCTTAGAATGTATCACAATATCCCTAGGACATCAAGAGAGAGAAGGATTTCTTACATAAGATACCGAAAATATAAATTATAGAGAAGAATGATCATTTTGACAAAATTCAAGTAAAAATTGCACATCAAAGAGAGAGTAAAGCCATGGTGGCATGCAGTAAGGAATAGACACTATGTCCACAGCTGTTTCTGTCCCAAATATGGGCTCTAGGTATTAGGTGCCAGGGACAGAATCCTAATGCCTATGTGCAAACAAGTGTGTATGTGTGTTTGTGTGTGTGTGTGTGTATGTGTGTTTAATCACTCAGTCTTGTCCTACTCTTTGTGACACCATAGACTGTAGCCTGCCAGGCTCCTCTGTCCATGGAATTTTCCAGGTAAGAATATTGGAGTGGGGTGCCATTTCCTCCTCCAGGGTATCTCTCTGACTGAGAGATTGAATCCAGGTCTCTTGCATCTCCTGCATTGGCAGGTAGATTCTTTACCACTGAGATACATGGGAAGAGAATTGTAAAATACATTTTGCTATTAAAAAATACGCCCAGGCTTCCCTGGTGGTCCAGTGGGTAAGGACACCGCCTTGCAGTGCAAGGGGCGCTGGTTCGATCCCTGGCCTGGGAGGATCCCACGTGCTGCGGAGCAGCTGGACTGATGTGTCCAACTACCGAGCCGGAGTTCTGGGGCGCATGCGCTCAGAGCCCATGGTCTGTGGCCAGAGAGGCTACTGCGATGGGAGGCCCACAAAGGCCAAAGAACAAAGATGGATTAAAATAGATAAATGAAAGACCAATACAAGTGGCCAAAAAAAAATGCCCAGTTTTGCTGGGGATTAATAAAAAATATAACTTTATTAGAGTTCCAGTGTAATTATAAATTGATGTAATCTCCTTGGAAAATAATTTTCAATTTCTAGCATGTATGACTCAGCAATTCCACTTGTAGAAAACCATGGAGAAATTACTGCATATATGACCAAGGAGACATGAAGTTGGCTTTTGGTTGTAATTCATTTCAAGTGAGAAAAGTCAAAAGCAGCATGGGTACAGCTAGGAGAGCTGAATAATAAATCATAGTATGTTCCTGAGTTGAACTGCACACTACCATTTAAAGTCAATAAATGAGATCTACACCTGTTGACTTGGATAAATTATAGAGAAGAATGATCATTTTGACAAAATTCAAGTAAAATTGCACATCAAGAGAGAGTAAAGCCATGGTGGCATGCAGTAAGGAATAGACACTATGTCCACAGCTGTTTCTGTCCCAAATATGGGCTCTAGGTATTAGGTGCCAGGGACAGAATCCTAATGCCTATGTGCAAACAAGTGTGTATGTGTGTTTGTGTGTGTGTGTGTGTATGTGTGTTTAATCACTCAGTCTTGTCCTACTCTTTGTGACACCATAGACTGTAGCCTGCCAGGCTCCTCTGTCCATGGAATTTTCCAGGTAAGAATATTGGAGTGGGGTGCCATTTCCTCCTCCAGGGTATCTCTCTGACTGAGAGATTGAATCCAGGTCTCTTGCATCTCCTGCATTGGCAGGTAGATTCTTTACCACTGAGATACATGGGAAGAGAATTGTAAAATACATTTTGCTATTAAAAAATACGCCCAGGCTTCCCTGGTGGTCCAGTGGGTAAGGACACCGCCTTGCAGTGCAAGGGGCGCTGGTTCGATCCCTGGCCTGGGAGGATCCCACGTGCTGCGGAGCAGCTGGACTGATGTGTCCAACTACCGAGCCGGAGTTCTGGGGCGCATGCGCTCAGAGCCCATGGTCTGTGGCCAGAGAGGCTACTGCGATGGGAGGCCCACAAAGGCCAAAGAACAAAGATGGATTAAAATAGATAAATGAAAGACCAATACAAGTGGCCAAAAAAAAATGCCCAGTTTTGCTGGGGATTAATAAAAAATATAACTTTATTAGAGTTCCAGTGTAATTATAAATTGATGTAATCTCCTTGGAAAATAATTTTCAATTTCTAGCATGTATGACTCAGCAATTCCACTTGTAGAAAACCATGGAGAAATTACTGCATATATGACCAAGGAGACATGAAGTTGGCTTTTGGTTGTAATTCATTTCAAGTGAGAAAAGTCAAAAGCAGCATGGGTACAGCTAGGAGAGCTGAATAATAAATCATAGTATGTTCCTGAGTTGAACTGCACACTACCATTTAAAGTCAATAAATGAGATCTACACCTGTTGACTTGGATAAATCTAGAACACAGTATTGAATGTGGGGAGGGTGTTGTTACAGTAGGATATGTATAATATGAAACAATGTATATAAATTTTGAAACTACGGAAACACTGTATACTGTTTGTGTGTATATGTGTTTGTGTGTGTTGGTCTCTCAGTCATGTCTGACCTACCAGGCTCCTCTGTTCTCCAGGCAACAATACTGGAGTGTGTTGCAATTCCTTTCTCCAGGGAATCTTCTTGACCCAGGAATTGAACCTGGGTCTCCTACATTGAAGGCAGATTCTTCCCTATCTGGGCCACCTAGGAAGCCCTGTAAATTGTTTATGAGGACATAAATATTTGATAAAATTGGAAAATTATTTATGCTGAGAGATATACATCAACTCCCGAATAGTATTGACCTCTAATAAGAGAAGAAAGTTACTTGGATAGAAAAGGCATACAGGGGAGACAAGAACTGCTTTGACAATATCTTAGTTTAAGAAAGATGTGGAGCAGATATGGTTTGATGTTATACTGTCTTAACTCTAGGCCCTTATATTTATACTTCTTAACAATCTGACAGCAGCGCTACTTATTACCTGTGTGGTCTTGGGCATATAATTAACTCTCTGATCCTTATTTGTCTCATCTGAGCACACACCTTGTAAGTCTGTTCTGAGAGTTAGACATAATGATATAAAATACTTAGAACCATGAAGGCAACACAGAGTAAATACAGTATAAATATAGGACATTGTTACTCTGTTTGGTGTTGGTGTTCAGTCGCTCCGTCGTGTCCGACTCTTTGAGACCCCATGGACTGTAGCCCGCCAGGCTCCTCTGTCCGTGGGATTCTCTAGGCAAGAATACTGGAGTGGGTTGCCATTCCCTTCTCCAGGAGATCTTCTTGACCCAGGAATTGAACCTGGGTCTCCTACATTGAAGGCAGATTCTTCCCTATCTGGGCCACCTAGGAAGCCCTGTAAATTGTTTATGAGGACATAAATATTTGATAAAATTGGAAAATTATTTATGCTGAGAGATATACATCAACTCCCGAATAGTATTGACCTCTAATAAGAGAAGAAAGTTACTTGGATAGAAAAGGCATACAGGGGAGACAAGAACTGCTTTGACAATATCTTAGTTTAAGAAAGATGTGGAGCAGATATGGTTTGATGTTATACTGTCTTAACTCTAGGCCCTTATATTTATACTTCTTAACAATCTGACAGCAGCGCTACTTATTACCTGTGTGGTCTTGGGCATATAATTAACTCTCTGATCCTTATTTGTCTCATCTGAGCACACACCTTGTAAGTCTGTTCTGAGAGTTAGACATAATGATATAAAATACTTAGAACCATGAAGGCAACACAGAGTAAATACAGTATAAATATAGGACATTGTTACTCTGTTTGGTGTTGGTGTTCAGTCGCTCAGTCGTGTCCGACTCTTTGAGACCCCATGGACTGTAGCCCTCCAGGCTCCTCTGTCGATGCGACTTCCCAGGCAAGAATACTGGAGTGGTTTGCCATGTCCTTCTCCAGGGCGTCTTCCCAACTCAGAGATAGAACCCAAGTTTCCTATTTGGCAGGAGGATTCTTTACCATCAGCACCATCTGGGGAGCCATTACTGTGTTTAATATGTTTGAAATATTTCATAATACATGAAAGGGAAAAGTACGAAAAACAGTTTACAGTCAAATCAATGGTATCGTAGTCACAATTTCAAAGAATTAAGTAAAGACTAAGCTACAATACTCACTGTGATGATGGGGGCTAGTCTCAGAGTTTGAGGAGGGGTAGAGAAGCATGAGGTGGTGCTAGTGGTAAAGAACCTACCTGGAAATGTAGGAGACACAAGAGATGTCTGGATTGGGAATATCCCTTGGGGACTGAAAGGGTAACCCACTCCAGTGTTCTTGCCTGGGAAATCCCATGCACAGAGGAGCCTGGTGGGCTACAGTCTACAGGGTCACAAAGAGTATGACACAGCTGAGCATACACAGAGAGAAAACCAAAAGCATAAAAAGGTGTAGATACAAAAGGGTTAAACGTTCAGGAAAATCTTTGTAAAGGAAATGATGGCATTGTTGAGTCTTGAAAACCATAAACGTGATCAGTACTCTGCTGAGGTTTCTCTCATTGCCTTAGTGGAGAGACTCTTTCATACTTTCCATTTACTTTAAGCTCACTGATACAACACGAAAATGTAGTTACTATTTTCTAAACAACTTTATTTGTCCACCTTGAAGTCTAGAGTGACATCTGCCACACCCAGTCTCAAAAGTCTTTCATAAGAGGAAATGAAAGTATGCCAAGATTTCTTTGGGGAAAGGAAAGATATAAAATAGAGATGTCAACATAACAACTGACAGCTTGTCAGAGCAGAGGTAAAATATTGAGAAGACATTCAGTGAGGCCTCCACCCCTTCAGTGAAAGGGCCTCAGCTGGAAACATACTAAAAACCTTTAAGAAATGATCAGAGCAACCATGTGAATAGAATCACATTCATTTAAAAGGAGAATTACAAACACATAATCTTGAGCTGTTTGTAACAGAGGAGGATCTTGATCAAAATGCTTGGAGCAAAGAACATTACACTGACTTCACTGGCATGAAGAATAGGGAACAGTTTTGCAGAAAGAAAAAACATATATATAGGCCAGCTAGCATATTCTTTATTTCTCTTAATTTCATGATTCTTACTTCTCAAATTTATGCTTTGAAAATCAGCACCATCTGGGAGCCATTACTGTGTTTAATATGTTTGAAATATTTCATAATACATGAAAGGGAAAAGTACGAAAAACAGTTTACAGTCAAATCAATGGTATCGTAGTCACAATTTCAAAGAATTAAGTAAAGACTAAGCTACAATACTCACTGTGATGATGGGGGCTAGTCTCAGAGTTTGAGGAGGGGTAGAGAAGCATGAGGTGGTGCTAGTGGTAAAGAACCTACCTGGAAATGTAGGAGACACAAGAGATGTCTGGATTGGGAATATCCCTTGGGGACTGAAAGGGTAACCCACTCCAGTGTTCTTGCCTGGGAAATCCCATGCACAGAGGAGCCTGGTGGGCTACAGTCTACAGGGTCACAAAGAGTATGACACAGCTGAGCATACACAGAGAGAAAACCAAAAGCATAAAAAGGTGTAGATACAAAAGGGTTAAACGTTCAGGAAAATCTTTGTAAAGGAAATGATGGCATTGTTGAGTCTTGAAAACCATAAACGTGATCAGTACTCTGCTGAGGTTTCTCTCATTGCCTTAGTGGAGAGACTCTTTCATACTTTCCATTTACTTTAAGCTCACTGATACAACACGAAAATGTAGTTACTATTTTCTAAACAACTTTATTTGTCCACCTTGAAGTCTAGAGTGACATCTGCCACACCCAGTCTCAAAAGTCTTTCATAAGAGGAAATGAAAGTATGCCAAGATTTCTTTGGGGAAAGGAAAGATATAAAATAGAGATGTCAACATAACAACTGACAGCTTGTCAGAGCAGAGGTAAAATATTGAGAAGACATTCAGTGAGGCCTCCACCCCTTCAGTGAAAGGGCCTCAGCTGGAAACATACTAAAAACCTTTAAGAAATGATCAGAGCAACCATGTGAATAGAATCACATTCATTTAAAAGGAGAATTACAAACACATAATCTTGAGCTGTTTGTAACAGAGGAGGATCTTGATCAAAATGCTTGGAGCAAAGAACATTACACTGACTTCACTGGCATGAAGAATAGGGAACAGTTTTGCAGAAAGAAAAAACATATATATAGGCCAGCTGCTAGCATATTCTTTATTTCTCTTAATTTCATGATTCTTACTTCTCAAATTTATGCTTTGAAAATGAATTAAACAGAAAACAATCCGTTTTTTCCTTTGAGAATATGACTACCAACTACAAAGCTGGAGGGTTAAACCCTTTGGACGTGTATGTGCCCAAGCATGCGTATATATGTATGTATGAGAAAGATGCTGCTTTATCATACAGGTGGAATTCCACTGTTCTCTCAAAGATGGTTTATGGAATAAGTCTGGCGGGATGCAAAATGTAAACTACCAAGAAAAGAATGTTCCAGATGAAGGATAGCTTCCCAAGCAAGCCAAAAAAAAGCAAATACAATCTCTTTAATGAATGAAAAAGGCCATAATTTGTAAACTTCTTGAAGGTGAGATGTCATATTAGAAAGGACAATGCATATGAAATTGGAAAAGTAGGATTCAGATCCTGAGTCTTTACAACACTGATGAATACCAACTTCTTTATTTGAAAAAGAGTCCAGGAAATTGAAAAATCCGTTTTCTCTTTCCATTGTTTGTAAATGTGTTGCAAACTGTGTGCAAATATGGTGTGGATGAAAAATGTTGCCTGCCATATCAGCAAAAATCGGATGCTGTGGCCATCAAGCCATCAGCCACTATTCCCATCCCACTGGTGAGCCCTGAGGGAACTCAGGAAGGAGACAAATGGGTTGAGTTTTGTCTCAGCCACTGCTGCCACCCAAAAAGGAGCACACTGAGGGGCTCCAGATGAGAAAGGACAAGATACTCGGCCCAGATAGCTAAGGTGCCCATCCAAGGAATGATGCTAAATTCATTAACTGACGATGTCTGGTTTTCTTTAATTAACAGTAATGTTCTGATGTTCTGACTACCTATTATATGTTGCAAAAACTCCTATATGTCCTGACTCCTCCCTTACCTCTTTGGAGCAGTCCTCAGCATTTAGGCTGTGCTTTACTTCAGTTGACAATGAACTAAGCAAGCATTGGCAAGGATGGTGACTGACTGGAAGAGGAAGGTAAGGGAGAAGAAGAAAGGAGGCTGGCAACTATGTATGAGCAATACCACGGTTGTGTGTGTGTGTGTGTGTGTGTGTGTGTGTGTATTAGTTGTTCAATTGTGTCTGACTCCTTGTGACTCCATGGGTTGTAGCCCACCAGGCTCCTCTATCCAAGGAATTCTCCAGGCAAGGATACTGGAGTGGGTTGCCATTTCTTTCTCCAGGGGATCTTCCTGACCCGGGGACTGAACCCAGGTCTTCTGCATTACAGGAAAATTCTTTGCCATCAAGCCACCAAGGCAGTAATAGGATTTAGGATTTAAATCACTACTCCACCACTAACCAGCTCAGTGATCTTGGATTAATCACTGAATGTTCCAAAGCCTTATTTTCCTCATTTAAAATGGGCATTATAATAGTATATATCCCAAAGAGTTGGCTTAAATGTAAGTCAGAAAGAGAGAGACAAATACTGTATATTAATGAATATATATGGAATTTAGAAAGATGGCAATGATGATCCTACATGCAGGGCAGCAAAGAAGACACAAATGTAAAGAACAGACTTTTGGACTCAGTGAAAGAAGGTGAGGGTGGGATGATTTGAGAGAATAATATTGAAATACGTACATTGCCATACGTAAAATAGATGACCAGTGCAAGTTCAGGGCAGCCAAGCCAGTGCTCTCGGACAACCCAGAGATACAGGTATAGGGAGGGAGCTGGGAAGGGGGTTCAGGATGTGGGGGACACATGTGCACCTGTGGCCGATTCATGCTGATGTATAGCAAAACACATCACAATATTATAAAGTAATTATCCTCCAATCAAAGTAAATTAATTAATTGAAAAAAAGAAAATGCATGTAAACTGATTAGCAAAGTGCCTGGAGAATAGTAATTATCAATATATGTTATTTATTGTTATCAAGTAGTTCATGTTTTTCTTGTTTAGTAAGTTGCATCTGACTCTGAGATCGCATGGACTGGAGCCCGCCAGGTTCCTCTGTCTGAGGGATTTCCCAGGCAAGAGTACTAGAGTGGGTTACCATTTCCTGCTCAAGGATATCTTCCTGACCCAGATACAAAACCTGGGTCTCCTGCATCGGCGGGCATATTCTTTGCTGCTGAGTCACCAGGGAAGCCCACAGTTCTTGTTACACTCTATTAATGTTAATGGGAATATTTTAATAAGAATTTAACTATATTCAAAAGGAAATAACTATACCAAAGCTTTCCACTTTGGCACAAGTTGTCTGCAAAAGTTCTTGTCTTCTTTTAACTAGTCCCTAGGGAAATCAATCTTTTGATACTCCATGACAAGCAGATTTAGCATGATTATTTAAATAACATATCCCTCAACATTTGATAAGCATTTTACTCTTGCACGTCTCTGGACCTTGGAAATCTCAAGTGCTACCAGAATTTATAGCCTAGGAGTTAAAGGGTCAAAATGATCTAGGTCTCATCACAAAATTGTCAGTAAGAAATCTTAGATCAATTCTATTACATGATTGATCAGTTTATCTAGAACAACCCTGCCCTTGGAGAGAAGTTGATATTTTCATGATTTAAAAAGAAATATTGAGAGATTCAGGTATTAAATGGTAAGTATTCAGCAGCCTCTGATGCAGCTTTTTAAATATCTCTCAAAAAAGATATGGGCAAAAGATGAAATCTTACAGTATCATTAAGTACTAGAAATTGGAGTAACATATAGATAAAATCCAGAAAATTTTTCTAATAACTCCTGAACGGAATCGCAGAAAGTAACTGTGAAGCTTAAGAGGCACCTCCATGGTTTCCCATGATCAACTGATGCTCTCATCTCCTTTTCACTAAAAAGGACACAGAGGTGAGGTGAAATAACTTGCCCAAAGACACACCGCCACTAGATGGCAGAACCCACCTTTTTCAGCCTTGAGACATTACCGAGTTCTAAACTATCATTATGAGTGTTCCATATACTTGGATATCTGAAGGCATCTTAAACTTAATATGACCAAATTAAAGTTCAGATCCTGCCACTCTTCTCTGTATTGCTAAAACCTACTTTCGATCCAGTGTTATGTATCTCTGCAAATGATATCATCATCCACCCAGAGGATCAAGCCAAACAAAATGCATCAAAAAAGCTACTCTTTGTCTCATGTCTCTCTCTCACAGCACATCCAACTTGTCAGCAGTACATATGTCTGTAAATTCTGCTGAGTCACCAGGAAGCCCACAGTTCTTGTTACACTCTATTAATGTTAATGGGAATATTTTAATAAGAATTTAACTATATTCAAAAGGAAATAACTATACCAAAGCTTTCCACTTTGGCACAAGTTGTCTGCAAAAGTTCTTGTCTTCTTTTAACTAGTCCCTAGGGAAATCAATCTTTTGATACTCCATGACAAGCAGATTTAGCATGATTATTTAAATAACATATCCCTCAACATTTGATAAGCATTTTACTCTTGCACGTCTCTGGACCTTGGAAATCTCAAGTGCTACCAGAATTTATAGCCTAGGAGTTAAAGGGTCAAAATGATCTAGGTCTCATCACAAAATTGTCAGTAAGAAATCTTAGATCAATTCTATTACATGATTGATCAGTTTATCTAGAACAACCCTGCCCTTGGAGAGAAGTTGATATTTTCATGATTTAAAAAGAAATATTGAGAGATTCAGGTATTAAATGGTAAGTATTCAGCAGCCTCTGATGCAGCTTTTTAAATATCTCTCAAAAAAGATATGGGCAAAAGATGAAATCTTACAGTATCATTAAGTACTAGAAATTGGAGTAACATATAGATAAAATCCAGAAAATTTTTCTAATAACTCCTGAACGGAATCGCAGAAAGTAACTGTGAAGCTTAAGAGGCACCTCCATGGTTTCCCATGATCAACTGATGCTCTCATCTCCTTTTCACTAAAAAGGACACAGAGGTGAGGTGAAATAACTTGCCCAAAGACACACCGCCACTAGATGGCAGAACCCACCTTTTTCAGCCTTGAGACATTACCGAGTTCTAAACTATCATTATGAGTGTTCCATATACTTGGATATCTGAAGGCATCTTAAACTTAATATGACCAAATTAAAGTTCAGATCCTGCCACTCTTCTCTGTATTGCTAAAACCTACTTTCGATCCAGTGTTATGTATCTCTGCAAATGATATCATCATCCACCCAGAGGATCAAGCCAAACAAAATGCATCAAAAAAGCTACTCTTTGTCTCATGTCTCTCTCTCACAGCACATCCAACTTGTCAGCAGTACATATGTCTGTAAATTCTTCCTTCACAGTATATCCTAAAGCCTACCATTTCCCCTTCATCTCCAGTTCTACCACCCTTGTCTGAGCTAACAACATCATCTCCCTCCTGAATTATTGCAAAAGCCTCTCAAATGATCTCCCTGATTCCACTCTTGTCTCTACATACAATAATGTTTTCATAATCTTCTCATGCATATAATCCTTGAATGGCTTTCCATCGTTCTCACAGTAAAGCACAAAGTCATTAAAGGACCAACAAGGCCCGCCATGGCCTGGTTTCTATGTACATCTGACTTTATCTCCAACTACTCTCTTCATTAACCAGGTTAATAGTAACTGTGACCTTTATTTCCTTAAACCTGACAAGTTGCTCCTGGCTTTGAGCATGCTATTACCAGTACCAGGCTGTCTCTGAACAAGATCTTTAGAAAGTTCTTTCACGACTGTCATTCAAATCAGCTCAACTTGCCAGTGAGCATGCATGCATGCTAAATTCTTTCAGTCATGTCCGACTCTTTGCGACGCTATGGACTATAGCCCATCAGTCTTCTCTGTCCATGGAATTCTCTAGCCAAGAATACTGGACTGGGTTGCCATTTCCTTCTCCAGGCAAACTACCTGTCACAGGGATCGAATCCACGTCTCCTGCAGCTCTTACATTTTAGGTGAATTCTTGACCACTGCCGGGAATTCCTGATGAGCTCAAAATCCTCCTTAATGAACCATTCTCTGAGAATTCACTCTTCAGTTCTCTCCTGTCCCCACACCATTACCTTCAGCGATATCAGCTAAATGTTTTCTTGAAAGCAGTTACTGTTATTAGAAACCATCTTGCTCACTTGTTTTGTAGAAACAGATGAAGACCACCCAAATGAGAAAACAAAGGCTATTTATTCAGAGTTTACTATAAGCAAAGGAGTCAGACACCATCACTCCTATTCTGGCAGAGACTGAAAGACAGAGAGAGGAGTGGGAAAGCTTTGTAGTGGAAAACGTGACAGGCTTCTGGTATGGCCAGATTGGAAGCTGTTAGCATGGGGAAGCTCTGGATGGTAATCTGAAGCTGGGCATCCTAAATGATTGATTATGGATAGTTATTTGGTTTCCTCTGCTTGGTCCTAAGTTGGAAGTATGGGCAACATAAGAAAGTTGTCAGTTAATTAGTCAGGTCTTGGACATTTTGGGTCAGTTACTAGGGATAGTAGCCGGATTACCTACCAGTCAGACTTACAGCAGGCTGGCTTCCTAGACTGTTTATTGTAGATAAGGAGCTGGTTTCCTACACAAGTTGTTGCATGATATGGGTCAAAATTCTACTACATATGGTTTGGCAATTGTCCATCTGTCCAGTCAGTTTTTCAGTTTCCTGGTCATATACACCTCCAAATGGAATTTAAACTTCAGGGAAACAAGTCTCTTGTCTATCTTGTTTAATAAAGGCTCCCTAGTGACTGAAACATTGCCTGGCAAACAGTAGGTGTTCAGCACATATTTGATAAATCAAAAATTGAAAGGTTACCTAGGCATTCAAATTCTTTACTACTGTACAGGCAGACCTTGGCGATATCCCAAGTTCAGTTCCAGACCATCACCATAAAGTGAATATTGCAACGAAGTGAGTCATTTGAATGTTTTAGTTTTTTAGTGCATATAAAAGTTATGTTTGTATTATACTGTAGCTTATTAAGTGTACAATAGCATTATGTCTAAATAAGACTGTACATACCTTAATTAAAAATACAAAACCAAAAAACAGTCACAATGGTAACAGCAAAGATCACTGATCACAGATTACCGTAACAAGTATAACAATCAAAAAGTTTGAAATATTGCAAGAATTAACAAAATGTGAGACAGAGGCATGAAGTAAGCAACTGCTATTGGAAAAATGTCACCCATAAGCTACAAATCTTCAATTTGTTAAAAGCACAAAACTGAAGACCACCCAAATGAGAAAACAAAGGCTATTTATTCAGAGTTTACTATAAGCAAAGGAGTCAGCCATCACTCCTATTCTGGCAGAGACTGAAAGACAGAGAGAGAGTGGGAAAGCTTTGTAGTGGAAAACGTGACAGGCTTCTGGTATGGCCAGATTGGAAGCTGTTAGCATGGGGAAGCTCTGGATGGTAATCTGAAGCTGGGCATCCTAAATGATTGATTATGGATAGTTATTTGGTTTCCTCTGCTTGGTCCTAAGTTGGAAGTATGGGCAACATAAGAAAGTTGTCAGTTAATTAGTCAGGTCTTGGACATTTTGGGTCAGTTACTAGGGATAGTAGCCGGATTACCTACCAGTCAGACTTACAGCAGGCTGGCTTCCTAGACTGTTTATTGTAGATAAGGAGCTGGTTTCCTACACAAGTTGTTGCATGATATGGGTCAAAATTCTACTACATATGGTTTGGCAATTGTCCATCTGTCCAGTCAGTTTTTCAGTTTCCTGGTCATATACACCTCCAAATGGAATTTAAACTTCAGGGAAACAAGTCTCTTGTCTATCTTGTTTAATAAAGGCTCCCTAGTGACTGAAACATTGCCTGGCAAACAGTAGGTGTTCAGCACATATTTGATAAATCAAAAATTGAAAGGTTACCTAGGCATTCAAATTCTTTACTACTGTACAGGCAGACCTTGGCGATATCCCAAGTTCAGTTCCAGACCATCACCATAAAGTGAATATTGCAACGAAGTGAGTCATTTGAATGTTTTAGTTTTTTAGTGCATATAAAAGTTATGTTTGTATTATACTGTAGCTTATTAAGTGTACAATAGCATTATGTCTAAATAAGACTGTACATACCTTAATTAAAAATACAAAACCAAAAAACAGTCACAATGGTAACAGCAAAGATCACTGATCACAGATTACCGTAACAAGTATAACAATCAAAAAGTTTGAAATATTGCAAGAATTAACAAAATGTGAGACAGAGGCATGAAGTAAGCAACTGCTATTGGAAAAAATGTCACCCATAAGCTACAAATCTTCAATTTGTAAAAAGCACAAAATCTGCCAAGTACAATAAAGTGAAGCACAATAAAACAAGGTCTAACTGTATATTTGTTGCTTCTGAAAAGTAAAAGCAAAATCAGTATAGAACTTTTTCTTTGGCCAGTATGAGTGCTGAATTTATTGATGTATCGATCTGATATAACTCAAGCACACTGATTAGGTCCCAGTGGGATACCCTCCTTACCTTTAAAATGAACACTAAATTCTATCATGAATTTTTCATCAGGATAGAACATGCATGATATTAATGGCAACTCAACAATAAATGGGTACTTTGGCATAGACTAGGGTGGTGATCCTCTTGTCAGTGGCTTTTGAAGAAGACAAACTTGTCCTGGTGAGTTCATTCATGATCTGATAGACTTGGAAACGGAAGATAAGCCAAGTTAAAAAGAAAATGTCAGATAAACTGCTGGTTACAGTACAAGCTTATTTTACCATGTAAAGGGAGTTTAGGCACAAAAGAACAAAATGGGAATTGAATGCCAAGAATGAATCTCCTCAATTCCATCCCTAGTGCCCTCAGAGCATTTAAGTACAGGTTCTCTTAGCCAGGCTTCCCAGGTGGCACTACTGGCTAAGAACCTTCCTGCCGATGCAGGAGACGTAAGAGACATAGGTTTGATCCCTGTGTTGGGAAGATGCCCTGGAGGAGGGCATGGCAACCCACTCCAATATTCTTGCCTGGAGAAGCCAATGGATAAAGGAGCCTGGCAGGCTAAAGTCCACAGGGTCACACAGAGTCAGACATGAATGAAGGGACTTGGCATGCACACACGCATTCTCTTAGCTACTTACTATGACCTATTTGTATGGTTGTGTTCTTCATTGGAGCATGAGTTCTTTCAGCATAACTATGTTTGGCAACTTTTACCTACTCATATACCTCTATCTCTTATTACAGAGTCACAATGGTAACAGCAAAGATCACTGATCACAGATTACCGTAACAAGTATAACAATCAAAAAGTTTGAAATATTGCAAGAATTAACAAAATGTGAGACAGAGGCATGAAGTAAGCAACTGCTATTGGAAAAAATGTCACCCATAAGCTACAAATCTTCAATTTGTAAAAAGCACAAAATCTGCCAAGTACAATAAAGTGAAGCACAATAAAACAAGGTCTAACTGTATATTTGTTGCTTCTGAAAAGTAAAAGCAAAATCAGTATAGAACTTTTTCTTTGGCCAGTATGAGTGCTGAATTTATTGATGTATCGATCTGATATAACTCAAGCACACTGATTAGGTCCCAGTGGGATACCCTCCTTACCTTTAAAATGAACACTAAATTCTATCATGAATTTTTCATCAGGATAGAACATGCATGATATTAATGGCAACTCAACAATAAATGGGTACTTTGGCATAGACTAGGGTGGTGATCCTCTTGTCAGTGGCTTTTGAAGAAGACAAACTTGTCCTGGTGAGTTCATTCATGATCTGATAGACTTGGAAACGGAAGATAAGCCAAGTTAAAAAGAAAATGTCAGATAAACTGCTGGTTACAGTACAAGCTTATTTTACCATGTAAAGGGAGTTTAGGCACAAAAGAACAAAATGGGAATTGAATGCCAAGAATGAATCTCCTCAATTCCATCCCTAGTGCCCTCAGAGCATTTAAGTACAGGTTCTCTTAGCCAGGCTTCCCAGGTGGCACTACTGGCTAAGAACCTTCCTGCCGATGCAGGAGACGTAAGAGACATAGGTTTGATCCCTGTGTTGGGAAGATGCCCTGGAGGAGGGCATGGCAACCCACTCCAATATTCTTGCCTGGAGAAGCCAATGGATAAAGGAGCCTGGCAGGCTAAAGTCCACAGGGTCACACAGAGTCAGACATGAATGAAGGGACTTGGCATGCACACACGCATTCTCTTAGCTACTTACTATGACCTATTTGTATGGTTGTGTTCTTCATTGGAGCATGAGTTCTTTCAGCATAACTATGTTTGGCAACTTTTACCTACTCATATACCTCTATCTCTTATTACAGAGTAGATAGTCAATGTTTCTTTCCTTTTTTATCTATAACTTTTTATTAATTTTTATTAGAGTACAGTTGCTTTACAATATAGTATTAGTTTCTGCAATACAGCAAAGTAGATCAGTTATACATATATCCACTCTTTTATATTTCCTTGCCATTTAGGTCACCACAGGGGCTTCCTTGATGGCTAAGTGGTAAAGAACCTGTTTACAATGCAGGAGATGAGGAAACATGAGTTTAATCCCTGGGTCAGGAAGATCCCCTGGAGGAGGAAATGGCAACCCACTCCAGTATTCTTGCCTGAAAAATCCCATGGACAGAGGAGTCTGGTGGGCAATATTCCAAAGGGTCACAAAGAGTTGCTCATGACTGAGTGGTTAAGCACCTTGACTCTTACCTAGGTCACCACAGAGCATTAAGCAGAGTTCCCTGTGCTCTACAGTAAGTTCTCATTAGTTCTCTATTTTATACAAAGTAGTGTATATATGTTAATCCAATCCCAACCTCCCAATTCATCTCACACCTGCTTTCCCCCTTGGCATCCAGAAATTTGTTCTCTACCTCTGTGTCTCTATTTCTGTTTTGCAAATAAGTTCATAAAGAAATTAAGGGGAAAAAATTCATTTAACAGTGCAACAAAAAGAATAAAATATCTAAGAATAAACCTACCTAAGAAGACAAAACACCTGTACTCATAAAACTATAGTATACTGATAAAAGAAGTCAAAAACACAAACTGATGTAGATACTACATACTGATGTAGATACATACTGCTACCCAAAACAGTCTATAGATTCAATGCAATCTCTATCAAGTACCAATGGCACTTTCCACAGAATTGGAATAAAAAAATTCACAGTGTGTATAGAAAACACAAAAGGCCCCAAACAGCCAAAACAATCTTGAGAAAGAAAAACAGAGCTGCAGGAACCAACTTTCTGACCTCAGACTATACTACAAAGCTATGGTCATCAAGACAGTATGGTACTAGCACAAAAACAGAAATATAGACCAATGGAACAGGAAAGAAAGCCCAGAGATAACCCTGTGCACCTATGGGCACCTAATCAATGACAAAGGAGTCAAGAATATACAGTGGAGGAAAAACAGTCTCTTCAATAAGTGGTGCTAGGAAAACTGGACAGCTTTGTGTAAAAGAATGAAACTAGAACATCTCCTCACACCATACAGAAAAATAAACTCAAAACGGATTAAAGACCTAAATGTAAGGCCAGATACTATAAAGCTCTTAGAGGAAAACATAGGCAGAACACTCTTTGGTATGAATCATAGGAAGATCTTTTCTGACCCACTTCCTTGAGTAATGAAAATAAAAACAAAAATAAACAAATGAGACCTAATTAAATTTAAAGGCTTTTGCAAAGGAAACTGTAAACAAAATGAAAAACCAATGTTTCTAAGATCAAGAAATTAATATTGTTCAAATTTTTATGGTATAGAAGTTTCCATCACAGCTCTACCAGCCTCCCTACTCAGGTGCATAAGGGTAAGGTGGAAGAACATGGGAAAGACCTCAGGGAACATCTCCCTGTCCTATTAGGGAATATCTTTAGGACAGCATTTGCTGTGATTGTTCAGATAAGCTAAGAATTTCTCAGGTTCAATAGCAGGCCTGGCCTTGAAAGCCAGAGCTAAGATGATTACAATGTTATCTCTTTGGAATACATTTTGAATAAGTGAAATTGTGTAATATCTTTGTCTTGTGTAACAGATTGATTTTATTCAAAAGCACCTGACTTTTTAAAACATGACTTTTGTTGATGGGATTATAAAAACACCCACAGTTCCAAGGACTTTTGGCTTAGATATAAACTAGTGAAACTTTTCTCAAGACAATTGGTCAAAGTATATTGAAGGCTCTAAGAACATATAGTTTTTAGGAGTTGGTGCCAAGAAAATGGGAAAAGGACATATGGAATATATATGATGAAATACTAGACAACTGTTCAAATTTTTGCTTTGGGGAGAATGTTTAAGAATATGAACATTATGTTCATGCTGTGGTGCTAAGTTTAAAAAGCTAAGGGATGGTATGTAAACAAGAATTCAATTTTCAAAGTGATTAAGAATATTGACAGTCGATAGTTTACAGGACAGCCAAAGGTAGACAAAAGAAAAAGAAAATATACAGGGAATGAGAGAAAAAGGTCAAAACATTGCCATGTTAGAACTGGACACCTAGGAGTCAGTTGGAAATCTTATTTTTTCCTCTCCTGAACTAAAGATTCCAACCCACATCCATGTTGAGGATGCAGTTAAGACATGATCCTGGAGGACTATGTTAACATTTTACTGCACTAAGAAAGCAGCCATATCTCAGCCTGCCATTAAAGACCTAAATGTAAGGCCAGATACTATAAAGCTCTTAGAGGAAAACATAGGCAGAACACTCTTTGGTATGAATCATAGGAAGATCTTTTCTGACCCACTTCCTTGAGTAATGAAAATAAAAACAAAAATAAACAAATGAGACCTAATTAAATTTAAAGGCTTTTGCAAAGGAAACTGTAAACAAAATGAAAAACCAATGTTTCTAAGATCAAGAAATTAATATTGTTCAAATTTTTATGGTATAGAAGTTTCCATCACAGCTCTACCAGCCTCCCTACTCAGGTGCATAAGGGTAAGGTGGAAGAACATGGGAAAGACCTCAGGGAACATCTCCCTGTCCTATTAGGGAATATCTTTAGGACAGCATTTGCTGTGATTGTTCAGATAAGCTAAGAATTTCTCAGGTTCAATAGCAGGCCTGGCCTTGAAAGCCAGAGCTAAGATGATTACAATGTTATCTCTTTGGAATACATTTTGAATAAGTGAAATTGTGTAATATCTTTGTCTTGTGTAACAGATTGATTTTATTCAAAAGCACCTGACTTTTTAAAACATGACTTTTGTTGATGGGATTATAAAAACACCCACAGTTCCAAGGACTTTTGGCTTAGATATAAACTAGTGAAACTTTTCTCAAGACAATTGGTCAAAGTATATTGAAGGCTCTAAGAACATATAGTTTTTAGGAGTTGGTGCCAAGAAAATGGGAAAAGGACATATGGAATATATATGATGAAATACTAGACAACTGTTCAAATTTTTGCTTTGGGGAGAATGTTTAAGAATATGAACATTATGTTCATGCTGTGGTGCTAAGTTTAAAAAGCTAAGGGATGGTATGTAAACAAGAATTCAATTTTCAAAGTGATTAAGAATATTGACAGTCGATAGTTTACAGGACAGCCAAAGGTAGACAAAAGAAAAAGAAAATATACAGGGAATGAGAGAAAAAGGTCAAAACATTGCCATGTTAGAACTGGACACCTAGGAGTCAGTTGGAAATCTTATTTTTTCCTCTCCTGAACTAAAGATTCCAACCCACATCCATGTTGAGGATGCAGTTAAGACATGATCCTGGAGGACTATGTTAACATTTTACTGCACTAAGAAAGCAGCCATATCTCAGCCTGCCATATTTCTTGAACAGAGCATCATGCTGGCATTATAATTTGGAATCCAGATATCTATTACATTATTTTAAAGTGCTCATTTAGTTTATACTTCAGCAATTTATAAAATGTGTTATCACACTATAGCTGTCCATTCATTTCCAAAATAACTATGCATTAATGGGAATTAATGAATTGCAGGATGCTAAGCATTGTGGAATATGGTTAAATATGGGCCTTCTCTTGTAGTCTTACATCCATTTAGTCACAAAATACACTTTAATGTCATTGCTGAAACTAAGCTGATAGAATATGGTAATAAATTGGCATAATTAATATATGTACTAGTTTAAAAGTTGTATCAAATAGATTCCTTATGAGGAAATGACATAATTATTGCACTAAAGGCCAATAATCTCTCACTAAAACAAATTACTTTGAGGGGAATAATTCACTGACCATTAAATAACAATAATGCAGAAATATGTAACAATGTCTATAAAAGACATTATACTGGCAATACATATATTGCAAAGTCTATTAGCTCAGGGCAGATACTCTGTAATAACTGAATTTTTTATCTTCTACAGTGAATATTTTGCAGGTTATCTATGAAATTAGACTGAATTTTAAATGCATATAGTAAATTTATAGTTGATTCAACTTGACTATTGAAAATTAATTCCTGATTTTTTACAAAAGTCACGTTCTTACTACCCAGTGTCCATAATACTCCAAAATATATAGCATATGGGTTTGCAAGTAGTAGATAAGGAAAGGTTTTCTGATTATGATGATAAACAGTCACACTTCTTTAGAAGAGATAAAGTGCTGGAGGATTGAAGGGGTGAGGGGAAAAGTCCCTAAAAGAACTAGGTACAAGCCTTGCAAGCAAAAATAAAATCAAGGGCATGATAGTTCTTCTGGCAGACTAACCTCCTAGGCCATACAGTAAGGCCAGGCTGTAAGTCCTACCCTCAAAAATAATAAATGCAGTCTCTCTCCTGAACTAAAGATTCCAACCCACATCCATGTTGAGGATGCAGTTAAGACATGATCCTGGAGGACTATGTTAACATTTTACTGCACTAAGAAAGCAGCCATATCTCAGCCTGCCATATTTCTTGAACAGAGCATCATGCTGGCATTATAATTTGGAATCCAGATATCTATTACATTATTTTAAAGTGCTCATTTAGTTTATACTTCAGCAATTTATAAAATGTGTTATCACACTATAGCTGTCCATTCATTTCCAAAATAACTATGCATTAATGGGAATTAATGAATTGCAGGATGCTAAGCATTGTGGAATATGGTTAAATATGGGCCTTCTCTTGTAGTCTTACATCCATTTAGTCACAAAATACACTTTAATGTCATTGCTGAAACTAAGCTGATAGAATATGGTAATAAATTGGCATAATTAATATATGTACTAGTTTAAAAGTTGTATCAAATAGATTCCTTATGAGGAAATGACATAATTATTGCACTAAAGGCCAATAATCTCTCACTAAAACAAATTACTTTGAGGGGAATAATTCACTGACCATTAAATAACAATAATGCAGAAATATGTAACAATGTCTATAAAAGACATTATACTGGCAATACATATATTGCAAAGTCTATTAGCTCAGGGCAGATACTCTGTAATAACTGAATTTTTTATCTTCTACAGTGAATATTTTGCAGGTTATCTATGAAATTAGACTGAATTTTAAATGCATATAGTAAATTTATAGTTGATTCAACTTGACTATTGAAAATTAATTCCTGATTTTTTAAAAAAGTCACGTTCTTACTACCCAGTGTCCATAATACTCCAAAATATATAGCATATGGGTTTGCAAGTAGTAGATAAGGAAAGGTTTTCTGATTATGATGATAAACAGTCACACTTCTTTAGAAGAGATAAAGTGCTGGAGGATTGAAGGGGTGAGGGGAAAAGTCCCTAAAAGAACTAGGTACAAGCCTTGCAAGCAAAAATAAAATCAAGGGCATGATAGTTCTTCTGGCAGACTAACCTCCTAGGCCAGACAGTAAAGGTGTTCTGCAGGAATCTGTAAGTCCTACCCCTGGCAAAAATAATAAATGCAGCAGAGGTATCTAGGGAATTCAGTGATAACATGGCATTCTGAAAACTGACTGCACATTGATGGCTGTGTATTTTAAGGAACAGGATAATAATTTATCATCTCAAAGACTGAATGGAAAAAGTGCCCATTGGAAGTTGGACAATAAGGAAAGAAAAAAATAGTTATGAGGAAGAGATTTTGCCACTGAATCTCATTACCAAGAGATTCTTGTGTCCTAGGCACACTATGAGGCCTCTTCGCACAAGTTTACCATTCTAATAAAAAGGATGCCACAACAACAACGTCCTGGTAAGCTTCCCTGGTGGTTCAGATGATAAAAAAATCAGCCTGCAATGCAGGGGATCTGGGTTCCATTCCTGGGTCGGAAAGATCGTCTGGAAAGGGAATGTTGAATTTTAAGCCAGCCTCTTCATTTTCCTCTTTCACCTTCATCAGGAGGTTCTTTAGTTACTCTTTACTTTCTGCAATCAGGATGGTATCATCTGCATATCTAAGTCTGTCAATATTTCTCCTTGCAATCTTGATTCCAGCTTGTACTTATACGCAGAGTACATCATATGAAATGCTGGGCTGGATGAAGCACAAGCTGGAATTCTTAAGCTTTATTAATATAATTAGCTAATGATTAAGCTGCTCAGTCATGCCAACTCTTTGCAACCCCATGGCCTGTAGCCCGCCAGACTCCTTTGTCCATGGGATTCTCCAGGCAAGAAGACTGGAGTGGGTTGTGAGTTTTTTCTCCAGGGGACCTCCCTGACCCAGAGACTGAACCTGGGTTTCCCACACTTCAGGCAGAATTTTTTACCATCTGAGTCACCAGGGAAGCCCAATGATTGTCTATAGACTACCTGAAATTTACATTATCTGATTCCTAACAAGACGATCAAATTTTACAAGGCAATGATGATGATAAGAACGTGATGATAGCGATTATATAATCTCATATTTTGTTCCTTGATATAGATTACAAAATACATCCATTTGGCTGTTTTGTCTAATCTTTACAGTATGTCTTTGTGTTCTATGTCCCACTGACCCCTACCGAAGTCTGCTGAGGCAATCAGTTACTAAGGTATATATATATATATATACACACACATATATATATATATAAAATCTGGCTGCATCTTACTTCAGCAGTACCTGAACCTGTACTGTTTACCTCTTGTTTCTGTAGTGGGCTTTCTCTGATGTTATAGTGTAAGACATCTGCACTCACACATGCATACTCAGTAGTGTGAGGGTCTTCACATCTCATGGATGGAACTGCTAGACTTTACAGATAAAAATGCATGAGACCCAGTTAAATTTGAATTTCAGATAAACCATGGATTACTATTTAGTATAAGTATGCCCCATACAATATTAAGGACATACTTATACTAAAAAAATGTTCTTTATCTGAAATTCAAATTTAACTGGGTGTCCTGCATTTTATAAACCAATTAAAATTTTTTTATAGTTTGTTTTGATAATATTTATTATGCCTATACTATTTGCCAGGCACTATTTTTTTTCTTTTTTTTTAAATTGGGGTATATTTGTTTTACAATGCTGCATTAGCTTCAGGTATACGGTGAAATTATTGTTATATATCTTTTGCAGAGTTCTCTTGTTTACAGCTATACACAATCCCCAAACAGTCATAGGTAAATCCCTGAGTCCTCCCACCTGAGCCCTCCCCTCCCTTTCCCCCATCCCACCCCCTCAGGTTGATGCATAGCCCCCATGTAAGTTCCCTTAGCCTTACAGCTTAATCACAGTGGTTATCTCTATTACATATGATAGTGTAGGTTTCCATGTTGCTCTTTCCATACCTCTCGCTTGATCTTCCCTCCCCTCAGGGTCCATAGGTCTGTTCTCAATGTCTGTTTCTCCATCACCGCTCTGTGTATATATTTATCAGTACCATCTTACTAGATTTCATATATATGCATTAGCATACTGTATTTGTCCTTTTCTTTTTGACTTACTTCACTTTGTATAATAGTATAAACCAATTTAAAAATTTTTAAAGTACAGTTAATCTGCAATGCTGTGTTAGTTTCAAGTGGACAGTAAAGCAATTCAGTTATATACACACACACACATATCTATATGATTCTTTTCCATTATAGTTATCACAAAATATTGAATATGGTTCCCTGTGCTATACAATAGATCCCTGTTGTTTACCTAGTTTATATATGGTAGTGTGCTATATGCCAATCTTACCTGAGAATTAACATTTGCCCAATGCAGGAACTGATGTTGAATCAATGTTCTTTTTTCTGTCTTATGGGTGAAGAATTCTGAGATGTATTCGACACAGAAACTTGGAAGATTTTGGTGGAATGAAGCTACAATTGCCAACAACCATCACTAGCTCAATGTCACATGCCTGTACTATTTTCCCTCCTTGCCCAAGTCACACTCATTGAATCCCCATTCTTGTTCCCTGGGATCGTATCCCCAAATAAACAGCCTGCACAAAAACTTTTGTCTTTTTTTCACTCCTTTTTCTTTTTCTGGGAAAGCTCAGGGTAAAAAGGTTCTGGTGAATTCTATGAAGTTATAGTAATCTTAGAGCTACAATGAACTACTTTACTAATGTGAAAACTATACTGAGTTCAGTTGCATTGCGTAGGCCACACTGTTCAGTAGAGAAAGATGTGGAACGTGACCTTAGTCTCTTGACTTCCACTCATTGCCCTTCAACTAAAAGACTCTGCCTATGTTAATTTCACACAACTGTTTTTAAGAAAAATCAGTTTAAAGTTTCTGTAAAAATGATAGAGTAGCACCATCAAGAATGAAAAGCACAGATTCTTTTGTTTACTAGCAAAAAGTTAAAGTCCTCCAAATCTCACTACATAAAGCAACTAACATTGGCAATTAGGATCACATTATTCCTAACATCTTTCCATATATCTGTATATGGACAGAAATATCACTAAAAGGACTAAGAAAATTATACAGTTCATAGATATAATTAAATTTCATTTTAGCTGATAATTTTACTTGAATTTAAGAAAATAAACATAAGCTAAAGAAAGAAAATATTTCACTTCAGATACATGCTTCTTTACTATAGGAGATAGTATTTCTTAATATAAACATAAAGTCATAAAGAATAGTCAATTTAATTAGTAAAAATAAAACACACACACATATCTATATGATTCTTTTCCATTATAGTTATCACAAAATATTGAATATGGTTCCCTGTGCTATACAATAGATCCCTGTTGTTTACCTAGTTTATATATGGTAGTGTGCTATATGCCAATCTTACCTGAGAATTAACATTTGCCCAATGCAGGAACTGATGTTGAATCAATGTTCTTTTTTCTGTCTTATGGGTGAAGAATTCTGAGATGTATTCGACACAGAAACTTGGAAGATTTTGGTGGAATGAAGCTACAATTGCCAACAACCATCACTAGCTCAATGTCACATGCCTGTACTATTTTCCCTCCTTGCCCAAGTCACACTCATTGAATCCCCATTCTTGTTCCCTGGGATCGTATCCCCAAATAAACAGCCTGCACAAAAACTTTTGTCTTTTTTTCACTCCTTTTTCTTTTTCTGGGAAAGCTCAGGGTAAAAAGGTTCTGGTGAATTCTATGAAGTTATAGTAATCTTAGAGCTACAATGAACTACTTTACTAATGTGAAAACTATACTGAGTTCAGTTGCATTGCGTAGGCCACACTGTTCAGTAGAGAAAGATGTGGAACGTGACCTTAGTCTCTTGACTTCCACTCATTGCCCTTCAACTAAAAGACTCTGCCTATGTTAATTTCACACAACTGTTTTTAAGAAAAATCAGTTTAAAGTTTCTGTAAAAATGATAGAGTAGCACCATCAAGAATGAAAAGCACAGATTCTTTTGTTTACTAGCAAAAAGTTAAAGTCCTCCAAATCTCACTACATAAAGCAACTAACATTGGCAATTAGGATCACATTATTCCTAACATCTTTCCATATATCTGTATATGGACAGAAATATCACTAAAAGGACTAAGAAAATTATACAGTTCATAGATATAATTAAATTTCATTTTAGCTGATAATTTTACTTGAATTTAAGAAAATAAACATAAGCTAAAGAAAGAAAATATTTCACTTCAGATACATGCTTCTTTACTATAGGAGATAGTATTTCTTAATATATTCCTCCAACAGTTACAAAGCAGATCATAATAATATGAAGATATTGGAGTCATTATTAGTTTTAATTAAATGTTTCCTTTTTAAACCGCATTAATTGATTGCTCCCTGTGAAAGATGAGAGCATTAGCTCTCTCACATTTTCCCCATCTTCCCTAGTTCTGAAACCACAACTCTTGTGAATTATGTCATTAATTTTAGGATGCCAAGGTTTCTAATATATACATCTTGTTTCATAACTATAACTTCCACATTCTCTTTTATTATTACTTCTATGCTTCAGTGGATTCAAATCTAACTCACCTGTGCCACAACCACCACACCCACATAGCTTTTCTGTTTCTACGGTCTTTATTTTGAAACATTTCTTAATTACCCACAGAATTCTTCATGAAAGAGTTTTTGTTTATGTGCTTGCTTTAAAGAAGAGCTTTTGGATCCTGTATTCTGCAATTTCTTTCAGTTTTTAAGAAAATCTGTCAATTGCACTTATATTTAAATGACATACTTTTGGATATATCAACAGTATTCTTGAATTTCATTTTCTTTTCTTTTGGAATGTAGAGGTACATTTTCATAACTGTTGGCCTTTAAAGTCATTTTGGAACAGAGAATGCAACCAGATATATTTGTCTCATAGGTTATTTGCTTTTTGTAGCCTGCATACCTAAAGAAGTTTTTTTTTTTTTTTTTCATTCTAGACATTCTAAAACTGAACTAATAACTAAACTAAGCTAAATTTTAAAATATCCTGTAAGAAAATTGTATGTAACAGTCCAAGGTTCATTCTGCAGATCTGAAATTATATTTTTTGTTTGTTTATTGAATGTTTCCTTGAGAGAGAGTAATATTTATGAATCAAGAGATGCTGACCTCTTTTGTTGTTTAACTGTTCAGTCATGTCTCATTCTTTGTGACTCTATGGACTGCAGCACAGCAGGCTTCCCTGTCGGTCACCATCACCCAAAGTTTGCTCAAACTCATGTCCATTGTGTTGCTGAGGACATCCAACCATCTCATTCTTTATTGCCCTCTTCCCCTCCTGCCTTCAATCTTTTGCAGCGTCATGGTCTTTTCCCAGTGAATCAGCAACTCCCATCAGGTGGCCAAAGTATTGGAGCTTCAGCATTACTCTTCCCAGTGAATACTCAGGGTTGATTCCTTTAACATTGACTGGTTAGATCTCCCTGCAGTCCAAGGGACTCTCAAGAGCCTTCATCGGCACCACAGTTCGAAAGAATCAATTCTTTGGTGCTCAGCCTTCTTTATGGTCCAACTCTCACATCCTTACATGACTACAGGAAAAACTACAGCTTTGACTATATGGACCTTTGTTGGCAAAGTGATGTCTCTGCCTTTGAATACGTTGTCTAGGTTTGTCATAGCTTTTCTTCCAAGGAACAAGAGTCTCTTAATTTCATGGTTGCAGTCACCATCTGAAGTGATTCTGGAGCTCAAGAAAATAAAGTTCCATTGCTCTTTCCATTTTTTACCCTATTTGTCATGAACATGAGGTTTAATGTCAATTTTAAGCCAGTCAAAAATTGCTTGACTTATATTTAAATGACATACTTTTGGATATATCAACAGTATTCTTGAATTTCATTTTCTTTTCTTTTGGAATGTAGAGGTACATTTTCATAACTGTTGGCCTTTAAAGTCATTTTGGAACAGAGAATGCAACCAGATATATTTGTCTCATAGGTTATTTGCTTTTTGTAGCCTGCATACCTAAAGAAGTTTTTTTTTTTTTTTTTCATTCTAGACATTCTAAAACTGAACTAATAACTAAACTAAGCTAAATTTTAAAATATCCTGTAAGAAAATTGTATGTAACAGTCCAAGGTTCATTCTGCAGATCTGAAATTATATTTTTTGTTTGTTTATTGAATGTTTCCTTGAGAGAGAGTAATATTTATGAATCAAGAGATGCTGACCTCTTTTGTTGTTTAACTGTTCAGTCATGTCTCATTCTTTGTGACTCTATGGACTGCAGCACAGCAGGCTTCCCTGTCGGTCACCATCACCCAAAGTTTGCTCAAACTCATGTCCATTGTGTTGCTGAGGACATCCAACCATCTCATTCTTTATTGCCCTCTTCCCCTCCTGCCTTCAATCTTTTGCAGCGTCATGGTCTTTTCCCAGTGAATCAGCAACTCCCATCAGGTGGCCAAAGTATTGGAGCTTCAGCATTACTCTTCCCAGTGAATACTCAGGGTTGATTCCTTTAACATTGACTGGTTAGATCTCCCTGCAGTCCAAGGGACTCTCAAGAGCCTTCATCGGCACCACAGTTCGAAAGAATCAATTCTTTGGTGCTCAGCCTTCTTTATGGTCCAACTCTCACATCCTTACATGACTACAGGAAAAACTACAGCTTTGACTATATGGACCTTTGTTGGCAAAGTGATGTCTCTGCCTTTGAATACGTTGTCTAGGTTTGTCATAGCTTTTCTTCCAAGGAACAAGAGTCTCTTAATTTCATGGTTGCAGTCACCATCTGAAGTGATTCTGGAGCTCAAGAAAATAAAGTTCCATTGCTCTTTCCATTTTTTACCCTATTTGTCATGACATGATAGCACCCAATGCCATGATCTTGGTGTTTTGAATGTCAATTTTTAAGCCAGCTTTTTCATTCCCTCTTTCATCTTCATAAAGAGGCTCTTTAGTTCCTATTTGCTTTCTGCCATTAAGGTGGTGTCATCTGCATATCTGAGGCTATTAATATTTCTCCTGGCAATCTTGATACCAGATTGTGCTTCATCCAGCCTGGCATTTCACATGAGGTATTCTGAACATAAGTTAAATAAGCAGCGTGACAATATGCAGCCTTGATATACTCCTTTTCCAATTTTGAACCAGTTTGATGTTTCACGTCTGGTTCTGACTGTTGCTTCCTGACTTGCATACAGGTTTTTCAGGAGACAGATAAGGCGGTCTGGTACTCCTAACTCTCCTTAAGAATTTTTTACAGTTTGTTGTTATCCACATAGTCAAAGGCTTTAGCATAGTCAATGAAGCAGAAGTAGATGTCTTCTGGAATTCCCTTACTTTTTCTATGATCCAACAGATGTTGGCAATTTGATCTCTCCTTCCTCTGCCTTTTCTACATCCAGCTTGTACATCTGAAAGTTCTTGGTTCATGTATTGTTGAAGCCTAGCTTGAAGGATTTTGAGCATTACCTTGCTAGCATGTAAAATGAGCACAATTGTGTGATAGTTTGATTCTTTGGCATTGCCCTTCTTTGGGATTGGAATGGAAAATGACCTTTGCCAGTCCTGTGGCCACTGCTGAGTTTTCCAAACTTGCTGGCATATTGAGTGCAGAACTTTAACAGCATCATCTTTTAGGATTTGAAATAGCTCAGCTGGAATTTCATCACCTCCACTAGCTTTCTTCATAATAATGCTTCCTAAGGCCTATTTGAATTCACACTCCAGGATGTCTGGCTCTAAGTGAGTTACCAAACCATCATGTTTATCTGGGTCATTAAAGCCTTTTTTGTATAATTCTTCTGTGTATTCTTGGCACCTCTTCCTGATCTCTTCTGCTTCTGTTAGGTCCATACAATTTCTGTCCTTTATTGTGCCCATGTTTTCATGAAAGTTTCCCTTGGTATCTCTAACTTTTTGGAGGAGATCTCTAGTCTTCCTCATTCTATTGTTTTCCACTAATCCTTTGCATTGTTCACTTACGAAGGCTTTTTTTAACTTTCCTTGCTATTCTTTGAGTTTCTGCATTCAAACGAGTATATCTTTCCTCTTCGCCTTTTGCTGCTCTTCTTTTGTCAGCTATGTGTAAGGCCTTCTCAGACAAACAGTTTGTTTTTTTGCGTTTCTTTTTCTTAGAGATGATTTTCATCAAGGACTCCTATACAGTGTTAGGAACCTCTTTCTATAGTTCTTCAGGTATTCTATCAGATCTAATCCTTTGAATCTATTTGGTACTTCCACTGTATAATTGTAAGGGATTTGATTTAGGTCATACCTGATTGCCTAGTGGATTTCCCTACTTTCTTCAATTAAGGTCTGAATTCTACAATAAGGAACTCATGGTCTGATCCACAGTCAGGTCCTGGTCTTATTTTTGCTGACTGTATAGAGCTTCTCCATCTTTGGCTGCCAAGAATATAATCAATCTGATTTCAGTATTGACCATCTTGTGACGTTCATGTTAGAGTCATCTCTTGTTTTGTTGGGAGAGGGTGTTTGCTATGACCAATACACTCTCTTGCAAAACTGTTAGTGTTTGCTCTGCTTTATTTTGTACACCAAGGACAAACTTTCCTGTTACTCCAGGTATCTCTTGACTTTCTACTTTTCCATTCTAGACCCCTATGATGAAAAGAACACCTTTTTTTGGTGTTAGTTCTATAAGGTTTGTAGGGTTTCATAGCACCATTCAACTTCGTCTTCTTCAGCTCTAGTGGTTGGGGAATAGACTTGGATTACTGTGATGTTAAATGGTTTGCCTTGGGGATGAACTGAGATAATTTTGTCTTTTTTGAGATTGCACCCTAGTACTACATTTCAGACTCTTGTTGACTATGAGGGCTACTCCATTTCTTCTAAGGGATTTGTGCCCACAGTAGTAGATACAATAGTCATGTGAATCAAATTTGCCCATTTCTGTCCATTTTAGTTCATCAATTTCTACAATGTCAATGTTCACTTTTGCTATCTCCTGTTTGACCACTTCCAATTTACCTTGATTTCATGGACCTAACATTCCAGTTCCTCTGCAATACTGTTCTCACAGCACTGGACTTCACATTCACCACCAGATACATCCACAGCTGGACATCATTTCTGCTTTGGCTCAACCTATTCATTCTTTCTGGAGCTATTTCTCTGCTCTTCTGCACTGGCATTTTGGACTTATGCCAACATGCCATACCACCCAGGATTGCTGCTGCCAGTGCCTCTGACCCCTCAGCAGGCCACTATTGACCCATGCCTCTGCTGGCTACTCCCACTCATAGGTGAACATGAGTAGATGTCCTTCCACTTTGCCATCAGGAAGCTTGCACATGCCTCCTATCCTCATTCATCAGAGTGCAAACAGAATAAAAACCACAATCAGAGAAAACTAACCAAAATGATCACATGAATCACAGCCTTGTGTTACTCTCTGAAACTATGAACCATGACATGGAGGGCCACCTGAGACATATGGGTCATGGTAGAGAGTTCTGGCAAAACGCAGTCCACTGGAGAAGGGAATGGCAAGCCACTTCAGTATTCTTGCCTTGAGAACTCCATGAACAGTATGAGAAGACATGACACTGGAAGATGAGTCCTCCCAGGTTGGCAGGTGTTGACCTCCTGGTCATGACTTTGATTCCTCAGCCTCTAAAACAAGGTCTGGCATACTGTAGACAGTCAATACATAGTTACTGAATGTTTATTGGTTGAATGATTTTCTTATTTCAGATAAAGTTCTTTGAAGTATGTGCCTTTTTTCCTTAATCTTAATTTTCAGTTTGCTGTCCATTTATATGGAAAGATATGACTTAATAGTCTCTAGACTAATGTTTTATGGTTTCACTTTTTAAAGATTTTCATTATCTAGAATGCATTAAAAATAAGGAATTAAACAGAGATCCACATTTGCATTTTTTATGAACAGCTGGTCACTGAATCCACAGCCATCTATTATCTCTTCATTCCTTCCCCACATGTGTTTACAATATCAGCATATTGCAACATCAGCAACCTTCACATACATCTGGGTCAGTTTCCAAGCTTCCTTTTTTATTCTGTTAAACTGGCTATTTTCTCTCATATTTAGCTCTTTGAAATATATTTCTATATGATTTTGATATATTGTCTCTGCCCTCCACATCCACCGACTCCTTTCTTAGCAGTCTGATCACTTTCTATGTGTCATCTGCAGTCACTATGATTATCTCAAGTTTTTATTCTGTGACAGTAATGTTATTTCACCTATGTCTAGTCTGATCTTCTAATATTTGAACTGTTCTCTTACTGAATTTGTGTTCTTATTAAATTGTTCTAAAATGTGAAATGCTTGTGGGAAATTTTTTCTCATTCTTTACACTGTTTTCATGTAGACCGAAGGTTTTGTTTTCCACAAGCTAGCTCCACTTGTTCTCCTGACAGAGAAGTTTCCTAGTATGGCTCTTGGCACAGCTGTCTGTGATTTCTTTTCACCTTGTTTATTCATAGGTGGTTCTTAGGATTGTAGCTTGATTCTCAATGTAGTTTTAAGGTTAGGATCTTTGATTCCTTTCCTGCAGTATCTGGGCCTGCACTGTCTTTTTAAATTCCAGTTTGATGGGTGAATTTTAGTATTTTACCTATCTTTCTATACCATGAAGACGTGAAGAGAATGAGAAGCATAGCTGGATCAAAATTAATATGCTCCTTCATGGGATCTCTGGACATTTCACTCCTTTTGATTTTTGTTGTTTTGTAATATTTAGTTGTATAATATTCCCCGGTGGCTCACTGGTAAAGAATCTGTCTGCCAATGCAGGAAAGAAAAGATTTGACCACTGGAAACCTCTGTCTGGAAAGATCCCCTGGAAAAGGAAATGACAATTCACTCTAGTATTCTTACCTGGGAAATTCCATGGACAGAGGAGCCTGGCAGGCTATAGTCCATGGGGTTGCCAGAGTCAGACATGACTTAGCAACTAAATGACAATGATATTTAGTACAGAATCCATTTTACATAGTTGTAAGGTATATTGTATTCCCACATTGAACTAGTTTGATGTTCCAATCATATGCTCAGTTCAAGACACAGTTTCAGAGTTTGGTCTTCCGATCACTCCGCTGTTTTTCACTTTCTGATTTGCCTGTTTCTCTCCAGCAGCCATTTTTCAATACACCATAGTCACAAAAGTGAATTGATTAGAATACCTACCCAGTAACCTTTAAGCCAGATTTTGGAATACTGAAGAGAAGCTTTAGAATGTTGCCAACTAACTGGGAAATCGGAGGCAGTGAGTAATGGCATGTTAGAAGCAATGTCCTCCCATGTTGAATCTTTAATCTGTTTGGCTAACAGCTTTTAAAAGGTATGGCTAAAGTTGTAGACACTTGTTGTTTAGTTAACCTGTTTTTTTGCAAGTATTTATAATGATTACATTTATTACTTTGTTTCTTAATGAGGAAGGTTTTATGATGCAGTATCATAGCCATTTTTACTCAGAAGTCCTCTATACTACCTTTTCCAAAATAACTTCAAAATTCCCTGAATAATTTCATCTTCTGGAGGTAGAACACAGTGCTTATTTATTCTCTAATTGCATCATTAGATACTCGAGTGTGTATAATTAGACCTGCAATGGTTAACAAAAGTCTCTCTTAAAATCTTAGGAACTATATTAAACAAAATTTAGTACAGGACAGTTTTGATTTGAATAGAAATTTACTGGAAGCTTTATCTACAATCATAGACTTAAAACAATCCACTCAATAGTGAAGAAAGTTAATTGCTACTAAACAATCATGATTATTTAAAATATTGGGGAGGGGAGGTTAATATATTATACTAAATATCAGCTTTATTAGAGGCCATACTTACAAAACTGAAAAAAATCACATTAATGGAAAATAAAAAGAAAACTCAATTCAGACCAGCAGAAAATACTTAAATTTATTTAGAATAGTTAGAAGAATAAGTATATTTTATTGCTTTATTATTTAATTTCAATTCTTCTTATTAATCTCTGATATAGGAAATCGAAGGTTACCATTATATTTTCCAATTGTTCAATATATCAAATAAAAACCTAGAACTTCCCTGGTGGTCCAGTGGCTTAGACTCCATGCTCCCATTGCAGGAGTCCCTAGTTGGGGAACTAGATTCCACATGCCACAACTAAGAGTTCGCATTGCTGCAACTAAAGATTCTGAGTACCAGAATTAAGGATCAGTGCAGCTAAATAAATAAATAAAAATAAAATTTAAAAAAATTAGAGCCATTTCCTATTCTCACTGCTCTTTGGAAAATGATATTGAACCACTTATATAGATGGGAAGAAAGTGTGGAGGCATGCCAACCTCATCTTAAGTCTAGTGATGTAAGACATTTTGACTCTTAGGATGTTTCTTAATGAAATTCAAGGGGATATTTTTGTGTTTATTCTAGCACTGTATTCTTAGCTGTCCTGCTCTTTCTCTTAGGGTGTACCTATATTCAGAAACAATTTAATTGATTAGTAAATCATGTCCAGCCAATTGTTAATATAAAATCATAGCATTTCTGACCTGGCAAGGTGTCTGAAAATCAACTAATCCCTTTTACTCTATTAGAGATGAGGAAGCAGAGGCCAATGGTTCGGTGCAGGTCAATTCAGTTGCTCAGTCACATCCAGCTCTTTGTGACCGCATGACCTGCAGCACACCAGGCTTCCCTGTCCTTCACTATTTCCTGGAGTTTGCCCAAACTTGTGTCCATCGAGTCAAAGATGTCATCCAACCATCTCATTCTCTGTCATCCCCTTCTCCTTTTACCTTCTATTTTTCCCAGCATCAGGGTCTTTTCCAGTGAGTTGTCTCTGCATCAGGTGGTCAATGTATTAGAGCTTCAGCTTCAGCATCAATCCTTCTAATGAATATTCAGGGTTGATTTCCTTTAGGACTGAGTGGTTTGATTTCCTTGCAGTTCAAGGGACTCTCAAGAGTCTTGCAGCACCAGAGTTGGAAGGCATCAATTCTTTGGCACTCAGCCTTCTTTATGGTCCAACTCTCACATTGGTACCTGACTACAGGAAAAATCACAGCTTTGACTATACGGATATTTGTTGACAAAGTGATTTCCCTGTTTTTTAATATGTTGTCTAGGTTTGTCATAGCTTTCCTTCCATAGATTAAGCATCTTTTAATTTCATGGCTGCAGTCACCATCTGCAGTGATTTTGGAGTCCAAGAAAATAAAGCCTGTCACTGTTTCCATTGTTTGCCCATCTATTTGCCATGAAGTGATGGGACCAGATGCCATGATCTTGCTTTTCTGAATGTTGAATTTTAAGCCAGCTTTTTCACTTAGGCCAATGGTAGTAAAAGTAATACATCAGCAACTATACAATGTAAGATACAGGAACAGAATCAGGACTTTCTGATTCCCAGACTTTACATTCTTTTCCCTATGTATTTGATTAGTATTTTCCCTTGTTTGTTATGTGTTTTTTTGAACTAAACTTCAAAATATTTTCTAGAATTAACTAATCAATGATTGCATCATGTGGACAAAGAGTTATTGTTTAGCACTTCTCAGAATCTATGATTTTTAAGAATTAAGGTGTTTTGTGGGTTTTTTTGGACACTTCTATTGGTCTTTCATTCATTTATCTTTGTTCTTTGGCCTGTGTGGGCCTCCCACTGCAGCAGCCTCTGTCACTGCAGAGCACCAGCTCTGGGCACATGCACTCCAGAGCTCCAGCTCAGTAGTTGGACACATCGGTCCAGCTGCTCCGTGGCACGTGGGATCTTCCCAGGCCAGGGATTGAACTGGCGCCCCTTGCACTGCAAGGTGGTGTCCTTACCCACTGGACCACCAGGGAAGATAGCATATTTTCCCCACCCATAATGGTCCTTTTACTCTGTGCTGGTTCTACCCTACTGATTTCTATTCTTTTATGGACAGAAAAGGCTTGCTTTCAGCAGACTTTTTAATAACATCAATAAACTTCTGCTGGTGACAACTCTCACAGCATTTGTTTTTTTAATAGATGCCAGGCATTTGATTCACTCTCATGGGGAATGTTTCTGTGTGGCACCGCAACTCTCAGTCTCACATCCACCAACATCTACAACATCCAGGGCATTATTTACTCTTCCCATCAAAGACAGCAATTTAGTACCTCTTTGTCCATTCACCTGTCAGAAAACATTGACTGTGTACTTGTCCTGTACCATGGACAGTGTCAGTTACTAGAAAGAGACACAAGGTCCAACCTATCCTCAAAGTGTTTGCTGTCTGTCTCCAACAACAAAGGTAATATTTGTAACAAAAGTAAATAAATATAAACAGTGCCTCCTCTCTACTAGCTTTTCACCTCCTGGTTTTGAAGGAAATTTAACAATGGACCCTTTATTTAGTTCTCTAGGATCAAAGAAGTGTTACTTGACAAAATAATTGCTCTTTGAATTGAAGATCAGCGGACCTTATTAAAACTAGTGTGGTTTCTATAAATAAAAGCCTTTATATAGTTTAGTATGAGAACTGACATTGGGATCATCCATTTTTAAAAAGGCAATTATTAAGACGACACTCCACCACACAGATATACTGATTTGTTCATCTACCCTTTGGAGTTAAAAACAGACTATACAAACTACCCCATCCTAACAATTCTTTGTAATGAAAATATGTGGTTAGGGAAATAATTTAAGAGGAACTAAAATGTCATCTAGTTGTTCTTCTCATCAAGAGATTAACCAGTATATTATTTTTCCCTGCCAGGAGAGTAAGCATGAAGGATCATAATTTTAAGTATCTTTAGCTAATTTAAAGACATAAATTTTCATGTGTGAAATGAGTGCAGCAATTGAACATATGATGCAATGTGGATACACATTTGTGGTGTGGATTTAAGACAGATATTAGAGAATTTAGCAAAGTCTTATGCACTTCCATTAACCATTTGAAAAATGTATCGACTTTTCCACCTCAAAGAAACAGCAGCAGTATTAAAAGATAAAGCTGAGATTTTATATCTTAATTTGTAAACGTGTACGCTGTTCACTTTAATTCACAATTCCTTCCAAAACTGGTTAAAATAATAAAGCATAATAGCTATATTTATGGGTATGTAAGTATAAGTAGAAGACTATATACAGGAGAGTGAAAAGTCCAGAAGTGCTCTGCTGTGAGTAGCAGTGGGGGAAATGTGGGATATATAGACCAGAGGAGGAACGACTTAGCAGGACTCACAGTTGGCTTCTAATATCTTGAAAGGAGGTTGACAACAATCAGTATATTAATTCTATTAGATCCTGAGAACAGAACAGGTCAAAATGTTGTTCTTCCAGACATCAGAGTATAATTCAGTAAGAGGAAGGGTCAAAGAACTTTCTGCCAATTAGAGCTGTTTGAAAATGAATAGACTGAAAATTTCAGCCTATTCTGAAAAGGAACAGGCTGCCATGTAGGGCAATCCCTCCCCTACCAGAAACGATCAAGCAAAAAGACAGGTTGGTTAATGATCAGGAATGCTGTATAATGTGTTTGTAGTGTCTGATGTTTTGTGCTTTTTAAAATTATGTATCAATGTTAAGTGTCAATTACATTTCAGTAGGGCTGGAAAAAATAAAATAAAGAATTAAGTTGGTGAATTAAAAAGTATATATTAATATATTTTGTAATTTTTTTCTACACTGGCTATAAGTTTTTCTTGTTGAAATAAATTTCATTGCAAGAATTGTTAAATATAAATTTTAGGTTCCAAATAATTTAAGAGGAACTAAAATGTCATCTAGTTGTTCTTCTCATCAAGAGATTAACCAGTATATTATTTTTCCCTGCCAGGAGAGTAAGCATGAAGGATCATAATTTTAAGTATCTTTAGCTAATTTAAAGACATAAATTTTCATGTGTGAAATGAGTGCAGCAATTGAACATATGATGCAATGTGGATACACATTTGTGGTGTGGATTTAAGACAGATATTAGAGAATTTAGCAAAGTCTTATGCACTTCCATTAACCATTTGAAAAATGTATCGACTTTTCCACCTCAAAGAAACAGCAGCAGTATTAAAAGATAAAGCTGAGATTTTATATCTTAATTTGTAAACGTGTACGCTGTTCACTTTAATTCACAATTCCTTCCAAAACTGGTTAAAATAATAAAGCATAATAGCTATATTTATGGGTATGTAAGTATAAGTAGAAGACTATATACAGGAGAGTGAAAAGTCCAGAAGTGCTCTGCTGTGAGTAGCAGTGGGGGAAATGTGGGATATATAGACCAGAGGAGGAACGACTTAGCAGGACTCACAGTTGGCTTCTAATATCTTGAAAGGAGGTTGACAACAATCAGTATATTAATTCTATTAGATCCTGAGAACAGAACAGGTCAAAATGTTGTTCTTCCAGACATCAGAGTATAATTCAGTAAGAGGAAGGGTCAAAGAACTTTCTGCCAATTAGAGCTGTTTGAAAATGAATAGACTGAAAATTTCAGCCTATTCTGAAAAGGAACAGGCTGCCATGTAGGGCAATCCCTCCCCTACCAGAAACGATCAAGCAAAAAGACAGGTTGGTTAATGATCAGGAATGCTGTATAATGTGTTTGTAGTGTCTGATGTTTTGTGCTTTTTAAAATTATGTATCAATGTTAAGTGTCAATTACATTTCAGTAGGGCTGGAAAAAATAAAATAAAGAATTAAGTTGGTGAATTAAAAAGTATATATTAATATATTTTGTAATTTTTTTCTACACTGGCTATAAGTTTTTCTTGTTGAAATAAATTTCATTGCAAGAGCTATTGAATATTAACTATAAATTTTAGGTTCCAAATAACAAGCAAATTCCAAAGCAATGAAATAAAGGAAAAGGTGAACACTCTAATACAAGTGGAACATTAGTAACTCCTCATTTTTCGAGATAAGGACCCTCTGGTGGGTACTGTTCAAATTTTCACCCTGAACAACAAGTCTGTCCAGTTTATCATCCTCTGTTTCACCCTCCCAAAGAGAAAGAAAAATTAAGAATGGCTATATTCTGGTGCATAAGGAATCAGAACAATTTCATAGAAACTAATAGCAAAATGAATTGAGGACTCAGGAAGAATTGGGACTTGGTCTGCATGGCCGAGATGGTTATTGAGTGAGTCACAAGTTGTTTACAAAATTTCCCTTAATACACCAGACCAAATTAGAATTTCTCTGTCCAAATTTCAAAATCAGTCTAGTCTGACTGATCCAGCTTGGTCAGATGGCTATTCCTGGTGTAAACAGTAATGGCTAGAGGTTAGTCTCCTGTGCTACAGACTTGGAGGATGGGGATCCATTCCACTGAATTGAGTGGCATTTGTAAAGATGATGGTTTGTTGGCTAGGAAACCTGTATATCACTTGTGTACTCAAGTGATCACCATATATCAGCAACAACTGAAAGAACCATACAGATACAAGTAAAGCATGAATAATTCTAAACTACCTTTAAATATGTTAAAAATAACATGTCACGTTTGTCATCAAAAATTAAAACTTATTTAAAAATGATCAACAGTGTTTAAGCATGGTAATTGCTTATTTTGGAAATGTTTTGAAATTCAAGAATTGGAAGAACTTTGAAAGTGTGTGAAGCAAAGTGACAAACTTGATTCCCTTTCAATAGGGAAAGGACTGGGCTGTCATTCATCCTTCTACATACTGTATTCCCTCTTAGTACGGAAGGAAACACAACTTTAATGTCCTATTAAGCAAATATCCTTTTATAACTGTTTAGGAAATACTTTTAGAACTGGCAAGTTAATAACCATGAAACAACAGAGATATGAAATGTTAGTAAGTAATAGGATTTGGTTTTCAACATATACAAGAATTCTGGCATATACGTATCAGTAAGTAAGCTACAATTCCCAGCTTAAAATCCATTCCCCAAATCAGACATAGCCAATGTATTTTCCTATTAACACGAGAGAAAGAGCAACACTCAGTTTTCATACACATCATATTCTCCGTGTTCGGTTCTAAATGGTTGGGTGCTATCCAAAGTAAAATTAGCCTACAAAACATAACAACCTACAAATTTGGTAACAATGGCAAAGACCACTTGCCAATGTCAGAAATGTCTGGTATAAAATCTGCATCTGCACACAGCTCTTTGAGAACTAGAAACCAAGCGACTTGCCATTTTCCAGAGCTGAGCTGCTGCTGACTATGTTTGACCCCTGGGGCCTAAGTTACAATTGACGCTCAACCCTGGGACCACTGCACCCCTGCACTCTAGGCCTGGGGTCCAAGACACTGCTGCAACAGACAGCCCCAGTTCTGTGCTATAGTTCTGTGCTAGTCCTCACCTTCCTTGGGGCCTGAATCTCTCAGATCGTGGCTCCATGGGTGATCTGCACATGCCCAGACTTCAAACGGTGTCACCGCCAGAGCAGTTGCATCAGTGCCCTGTAGTCCTGGGCTCAAGACTTTGGCTCACCTGTGACTATGAATTTCTACACCTCAAATACCAGTACCACTGCCACCAGCAGTGCAGCAAACTACCCAATAGTTACTATCCAAAATATGTAAGGAACTCATACAACTCAAGAGCAAAAAACCAAAATTATAAAACAGGCTTCCCTGGTGGTCCAGTGGGTAAGAACACCGCCTTGCAGTGCAAGGGGCGCCGGTTCGATCCCTGGCCTGGGAAGATCCCACGTGCCACGGAGCGGCTAGACCGATGTGTCCAATCCCTGAGCCGGAGCTCTGGAGCGCATGCGCCCAGAGCCGGTGCTCTGCGACAACAGAGGCCACTGCGATGGGAGGCCCACATGGGCCAAAGAACAAAGATGGATGAAAACAGATAAATGAAAGACCAATAGAAGTGGCCCGCCCGCCACCCCCAAACCCCCTCCAACCAAAAAAAAAAAAAAAAACAGGCAAAAAGAAGAGCATAGACATGTACTTAAGAGAGATCAACAAATGGCCAACAGGCATATGAAGAGGTGCTCAATATCCCTGATCATCAGGGAAATGCAAATCAAACCACAATGAGATATCATCTTACAACTGTCAGAATGGCTGTTTTCAAAATGACAAGAGATAACAAGTGTTGGGAGGATGTGGAGAGAAGGGAACTGATGTATACTGTTGGTAGGAATGTAAACTGGTGCAGCCACTATGGAAAACAGTACAGAGGCTCTTTAAAAAATTAAGAATAGAACTAGAGTGTGAACTAGAAATCCCACTTATTGGAATATATCCAAAGGAAGTGAAATCATTATCTCAAGGAGATATTTACAGTGCCATGTTCATTGCAACATTACTTATAATAGCCAATATATGGAAACAATTTAAGTGTCAGTAAACAGATGAATAGACAAAGAAATTGTAATATCTATATCTATACAGACAGACAGATAGATATTTACAGTCTCTTTATCTATGTATGCATGCCAGACACACAGAAAGAGAAATATTGCATGGTATCACTTATATATGAAATATAAGAAAATCAAACTTAGAAAAGCAGAGTAGAAAGAATATTGGTTGTCACTGGCTGGGGGATAGGAGAAATGGAGAGATGGTTGTAGGGCAGAGAACTTTAGTTAGAAGATGAATCAATTCTATTGACCTAATATACAACATGGGATCTATAGTTGTTTAGTCATGAAGTCGTGTTTGACACTTTTGTGACAAACTACCCAATAGTTACTATCCAAAATATGTAAGGAACTCATACAACTCAAGAGCAAAAAACCAAAATTATAAAACAGGCTTCCCTGGTGGTCCAGTGGGTAAGAACACCGCCTTGCAGTGCAAGGGGCGCCGGTTCGATCCCTGGCCTGGGAAGATCCCACGTGCCACGGAGCGGCTAGACCGATGTGTCCAATCCCTGAGCCGGAGCTCTGGAGCGCATGCGCCCAGAGCCGGTGCTCTGCGACAACAGAGGCCACTGCGATGGGAGGCCCACATGGGCCAAAGAACAAAGATGGATGAAAACAGATAAATGAAAGACCAATAGAAGTGGCCCGCCCGCCACCCCAACCCCCTCCAACCAAAAAAAAAAAACAGGCAAAAAGAAGAGCATAGACATGTACTTAAGAGAGATCAACAAATGGCCAACAGGCATATGAAGAGGTGCTCAATATCCCTGATCATCAGGGAAATGCAAATCAAACCACAATGAGATATCATCTTACAACTGTCAGAATGGCTGTTTTCAAAATGACAAGAGATAACAAGTGTTGGGAGGATGTGGAGAGAAGGGAACTGATGTATACTGTTGGTAGGAATGTAAACTGGTGCAGCCACTATGGAAAACAGTACAGAGGCTCTTTAAAAAATTAAGAATAGAACTAGAGTGTGAACTAGAAATCCCACTTATTGGAATATATCCAAAGGAAGTGAAATCATTATCTCAAGGAGATATTTACAGTGCCATGTTCATTGCAACATTACTTATAATAGCCAATATATGGAAACAATTTAAGTGTCAGTAAACAGATGAATAGACAAAGAAATTGTAATATCTATATCTATACAGACAGACAGATAGATATTTACAGTCTCTTTATCTATGTATGCATGCCAGACACACAGAAAGAGAAATATTGCATGGTATCACTTATATATGAAATATAAGAAAATCAAACTTAGAAAAGCAGAGTAGAAAGAATATTGGTTGTCACTGGCTGGGGGATAGGAGAAATGGAGAGATGGTTGTAGGGCAGAGAACTTTAGTTAGAAGATGAATCAATTCTATTGACCTAATATACAACATGGGATCTATAGTTGTTTAGTCATGAAGTCGTGTTTGACACTTTTGTGACACCTTGGACTGTAGCCCACCAGGCTCCTCTTATCCATGAAATTTCTCAGGCAAGAACACTGGAGTGGGCTGCTACTTCCTACTCCAGGGCATCTTTCTCACCCAGGAATTGAACCCACACTGCTTGCATTGGCAGGCCGATTCTTTACCACCAAGCCACCTGGGAAGCCCCAGTAACTATAGTTAATTATGTACTGCATATATTGCACACTTGAAATTTGCTAAGAGTGGTTCTTAAGTGTTCTCAGCACATACACACTAGACGGTAACTATGTGAGGTGATGAATACATTAACTACCTTGACTGTAATCATCATTACCCATGAAAAGTTTCGTCACATGATATCATCTATGATACCATGAGCGAAAGTGAAAGTCATTCAATTGTGTCCCACTCTTTGTGACCCCTGACTGCCAGGCTCCTCTGTCCATGAGGTTTCTCCAGGCAAGAATACTGGAGTGGGTTGCCACGCCCTCCTCCAAGGGATCTTCCGACCCAGAGACAGAACCTGGGTCTCTCGTATTGCAGGCAGATTCTTAACCATCTGAGCCCATGGTACACTTATATTAAAACACTATGTTGTACACTTTAAATATATACAATTTAGTCAATATATTTTTAAAGAATTTAAATGATACTGTAAAATTTTTTAAGCTTTGTATGTAGTCAAGTTTTCAAGAAGCAGAGTTTGAGGTGGCCTTCTTATTCTGGTGGTTTCTTGTGGAGTGTGGTGCTCTCAGAAGACTGGATACTAAAGGGGAGGTAAGTTCAACAAGAATGTAGTTTCAGCTAGAGACTGGCCCCTCTGACACCACGGAGAAATTCTGGAGCCCCAATTCCAGCACAGATTTGATCCCATGAGGCAGAAATCTTAGTTTATGAATATAAAACCCACCCAGTTTCAATTTTTTAAAGTATTTTAAGTGAATCTAAACATCTTTCACCAAGGTGACACAGAGCTCCTGATTCCATCACATTTACTCTACCCATTCAATCTATAAACAATGTGAGGATACTCTGGGTGATGTAATCCCACTTTGCCATTACCAAATGGTGAAAAAAGATACTCTTTGTGACACCTTGGACTGTAGCCCACCAGGCTCCTCTTATCCATGAAATTTCTCAGGCAAGAACACTGGAGTGGGCTGCTACTTCCTACTCCAGGGCATCTTTCTCACCCAGGAATTGAACCCACACTGCTTGCATTGGCAGGCCGATTCTTTACCACCAAGCCACCTGGGAAGCCCCAGTAACTATAGTTAATTATGTACTGCATATATTGCACACTTGAAATTTGCTAAGAGTGGTTCTTAAGTGTTCTCAGCACATACACACTAGACGGTAACTATGTGAGGTGATGAATACATTAACTACCTTGACTGTAATCATCATTACCCATGAAAAGTTTCGTCACATGATATCATCTATGATACCATGAGCGAAAGTGAAAGTCATTCAATTGTGTCCCACTCTTTGTGACCCCTGACTGCCAGGCTCCTCTGTCCATGAGGTTTCTCCAGGCAAGAATACTGGAGTGGGTTGCCACGCCCTCCTCCAAGGGATCTTCCCGACCCAGAGACAGAACCTGGGTCTCTCGTATTGCAGGCAGATTCTTAACCATCTGAGCCCATGGTACACTTATATTAAAACACTATGTTGTACACTTTAAATATATACAATTTAGTCAATATATTTTTAAAGAATTTAAATGATACTGTAAAATTTTTTAAGCTTTGTATGTAGTCAAGTTTTCAAGAAGCAGAGTTTGAGGTGGCCTTCTTATTCTGGTGGTTTCTTGTGGAGTGTGGTGCTCTCAGAAGACTGGATACTAAAGGGGAGGTAAGTTCAACAAGAATGTAGTTTCAGCTAGAGACTGGCCCCTCTGACACCACGGAGAAATTCTGGAGCCCCAATTCCAGCACAGATTTGATCCCATGAGGCAGAAATCTTAGTTTATGAATATAAAACCCACCCAGTTTCAATTTTTTAAAGTATTTTAAGTGAATCTAAACATCTTTCACCAAGGTGACACAGAGCTCCTGATTCCATCACATTTACTCTACCCATTCAATCTATAAACAATGTGAGGATACTCTGGGTGATGTAATCCCACTTTGCCATTACCTAGATAACATACGAAAGAGCTCTCAAGAGATATTTTAAAGATACTTTATATCTTATTTACCAAGACCTATTTACATATATTTGCAGTCTACTTTCAGACATTAAATGTGCATAAACACTGCTTAATGAAAATTCCAGTTCCTTTCATTGTACCCTCAGATCAATTAACCTGCTTATAGAGAAAAACCCACTCAGTATATTTTTAATAGGCAAAAGAAGATAAAAACAGAAAACTATTACCTATGAAAGTGAAACACAAATAAACTAATATTTACTGAGCACCAACTCTGTATGTCCCAGGCACTAGATTAAGGACTTTTACATCTCATCTCACTCAATCCTTGCAGGAATCCTTTGAGGAAGGTCTTGATATCATCTTAATTTTGCAGATGTAGAAACTGAGTCCCAGAGAGGATAGGCTACTTGTAAAGGCATACAAGCAACAGAGCCCAACTTTACATCCAGATGTGTCTCATTCCACTCTACCCTTTCCACTAAACCAGTAGCTCTTAAAACAATACCACCATCAGGAACCTGCAGAAACAGAAACTCTGGACATGGGGACCAGCAATCATTCATTATTCATCAAATATTTCTTGAGTGCCTGCCTACTCTATCCCAAAGATTGTTCTAGGTGCTAGTTGCTAGGGTCTGGGTGTATTCCCTTGATGGAGTCAGGCAAGGCCTCAACCTTCTTAAAGCTTTTGTTTGTAACTACAAACATTACCTATATGCATATTGGTCAAAACGTTCTTTCAAGTTCTCCATTACCATGTATGGAAAACCTCAAATGAACTTTTTGGCCAACCCAGTATATGCATTGTTGTTGCTGTTATTGTTTAGTCACTCAGTCATGTCTGATTCTCTGCGATCCCCTGGACTGCAAGCGCAGGCTCCTCTGTCCATGGAATTCTACAGGCAAGAATACTGGAGTGGTTGCCACTTCCTTCTCCCAATATATACATATATACACTCATGTATAGTGTGTCTGTGTACATGTATGTATATGCATATATTTGTGTGCATACATACATGCACATATAACACACATATATAATTCATACAGACAACACTGTACAACTGTCAAGATTCAAAGAGTATATTCACATTAACTCGTGGACTATTCATAATAACTCTAAAAATTAGAATAGGTATTGTTATCACCACTCTTGATGAGAAAAGGTATTAGCTCTATACTTTCAGACATTAAATGTGCATAAACACTGCTTAATGAAAATTCCAGTTCCTTTCATTGTACCCTCAGATCAATTAACCTGCTTATAAGAAAAACCCAGTTAGTATACTTTTAATAGGCAAAAGAAGATAAAAACAGAAAACTATTACCTATGAAAGTGAAACACAAATAAACTAATATTTACTGAGCACCAACTCTGTATGTCCCAGGCACTAGATTAAGGACTTTTACATCTCATCTCACTCAATCCTTGCAGGAATCCTTTGAGGAAGGTCTTGATATCATCTTAATTTTGCAGATGTAGAAACTGAGTCCCAGAGAGGATAGGCTACTTGTAAAGGCATACAAGCAACAGAGCCCAACTTTACATCCAGATGTGTCTCATTCCACTCTACCCTTTCCACTAAACCAGTAGCTCTTAAAACAATACCACCATCAGGAACCTGCAGAAACAGAAACTCTGGACATGGGGACCAGCAATCATTCATTATTCATCAAATATTTCTTGAGTGCCTGCCTACTCTATCCCAAAGATTGTTCTAGGTGCTAGTTGCTAGGGTCTGGGTGTATTCCCTTGATGGAGTCAGGCAAGGCCTCAACCTTCTTAAAGCTTTTGTTTGTAACTACAAACATTACCTATATGCATATTGGTCAAAACGTTCTTTCAAGTTCTCCATTACCATGTATGGAAAACCTCAAATGAACTTTTTGGCCAACCCAGTATATGCATTGTTGTTGCTGTTATTGTTTAGTCACTCAGTCATGTCTGATTCTCTGCGATCCCCTGGACTGCAAGCGCAGGCTCCTCTGTCCATGGAATTCTACAGGCAAGAATACTGGAGTGGTTGCCACTTCCTTCTCCCAATATATACATATATACACTCATGTATAGTGTGTCTGTGTACATGTATGTATATGCATATATTTGTGTGCATACATACATGCACATATAACACACATATATAATTCATACAGACAACACTGTACAACTGTCAAGATTCAAAGAGTATATTCACATTAACTCGTGGACTATTCATAATAACTCTAAAAATTAGAATAGGTATTGTTATCACCACTCTTTTGATGAGAAAAGGTACTTAGCTCATAATAGTACTTTCTATTGAGCACTTACTATATATAAGGCACTGTGCTAAGCACTTAATATATATTAACTAATTTGTTACCCACAACAATCTCATGGAGTAGCTACAGTTATCACTTGCATTTAAAATGTAGAAACAGAGACAGAGAGAGGTTAAGTAACTAACTAGAGATCACACAGCTGGTAATAGATGAACCAGGCTCAGAATCCAGATATTTCTGATTCATGGGCTTATGCTATTATGATAAACTCTCTTCAGAAAAGTGTTCAAGGCTAAAATATGTGTATGCATTTACCTATATCTTGTCTTAAATGGGAAATAATTTTATCCAGGAAAAAAATAAAATATAACAAGAGTGCCTAGATTAAAAGCATGAATGGGGCTTCCCTGGTGGTCCAGTGGGTGGGGGGGTCTGCATTGCAGTGCAAGGGGCACCAGTTTGGTCTCTGGCTCAGGAGGATCCCGCATGCCACTGAGTGGCTGGACAGGTGTGTCCAGTTGTGAGCCAGCGCTGTGGTGCGCATGTGCCCAGAGCCGGTGCTCTGTGGCGAGAGAGGCCCCTGCGACGGGAGGCCCACACAGGCCAAAGAATAAAGACGGATGAAAAATACGTAAATGAATAAAAAATCAAAAAAAAAAAAAAAACAGGCCAAAATCAAAAAAAAAAGAAAAAAAAGAAGCATGGATTAAGGGAGAGAGAGTATGTAGAATTAGGATATAAAATGCATCACAGTTCGTAATAAGAAGTGCATGTCAGGCTTCCCCTGGTGGTCCAGTGGGTAAGGACACTGCCTTGCAGTGCAAGGGGCGCCGGGTCGAGCCCTGGCCTGGGAAGATCCCACGTGCCGCGGAGCGGCTGGACTGATGTGTCCAATTACCGAGCCGGAGCTCTACAGTGCATGCGCCCAGAGCCGGCGCTCTGCAACGACAGAGGCCACCACGATGGGAGGCCCACAGGAGCCAAAGAACAAAGACGGATGAAAAATAGACAAATGAAAGTCCAATAGAAGTGGCCCGCCCGTTCCCCTCCCTTCCCACCCCACCCCCAAAAAAGATAAATAAATAAAATAAATGTTTAAAAAAAGAGAGAGAGAGATACATTCAGTCAGTGAAGTTTGTGGTACCCGGATCAATTGTTCAGAACTAAAACTGTACCTGACACTGAGATCAGATACAAATTTCTCTAGAACCTTCCCACAGATGATACATGGCAAGTTAACAAACATCCTCACAACACATGAAACAAGAGTTTCCAAGGAATGCTTCTTTGCTCCCCCCACCATCAAATGAAATCCCCAAAGTGAAGCTCAGTGAAAACAGATCTGTGGTGAGCTCTGACAAAACGAGCCAGGTAATTAACTCCTTGCTGGTTTGATTTAATTACAGCACCTTCTTTAGTATATCTTGAGTGAATGTGGGAATATATACCCTCAACATAGTTCTCAACAAGTACTGCTCCTGTCAGCCAATTTTCTGATGTGCACTGGGAAGCAATGTTTTCTTTTAATTTAGTTTTATTTTATTTTTCTTTTATAGAGTTTTGTTTACAGCTCTGTATAATCCCAGTCCCAAATCCGCACATCCTTGACCCCTCTCATTTGAGTCCCCCTCGCGGTCTGCCCCGTATCGCCCCTCCAGGTTGCTGTCCAGTCCCCCCCTCCCTGTAAGATCCCACAGTTCCACAGTGCATTCACAATGGCTGTCTCTTTTACATATGATAATGTAGGTTTCCATGTTACTCTTTCCAAATGTCTCATTCATTCTTCCCTCCCCCCACTGTCCACAGATCTGTTCTCTCTGTTTCTCCATCACTGTTCTGCATGTGTATTTATCTAGTAGCATCTTACTAGATTCCATATATATGTGTTAGTATATTGTATTTGTCCTTTTCTTTTTGACTTACTTCACTTTGTATAATGGGTTCTAGATTCATCCACTTCATTAGGGCTAATTCTTCTGCATTTCTTTTTATAGCTGAGAAATACCCCATTGTATATATACCAGAGCTTTTTTATCCATTCATTCGCTGATGGACATCTAGGTTGCTTAACGACAGAGGCCACCACGATGGGAGGCCCACAGAAAAAAATGAAAAATAGACAAATGAAAGTCCAATAGAAGTGGCCCGCCCGTTCCCTCCCTTCCCACCCCACCCCCAAAAAAGATAAATAAATAAAATAAATGTTTAAAAAAAGAGAGAGAGAGATACATTCAGTCAGTGAAGTTTGTGGTACCCGGATCAATTGTTCAGAACTAAAACTGTACCTGACACTGAGATCAGATACAAATTTCTCTAGAACCTTCCCACAGATGATACATGGCAAGTTAACAAACATCCTCACAACACATGAAACAAGAGTTTCCAAGGAATGCTTCTTTGCTCCCCCCACCATCAAATGAAATCCCCAAAGTGAAGCTCAGTGAAAACAGATCTGTGGTGAGCTCTGACAAAACGAGCCAGGTAATTAACTCCTTGCTGGTTTGATTTAATTACAGCACCTTCTTTAGTATATCTTGAGTGAATGTGGGAATATATACCCTCAACATAGTTCTCAACAAGTACTGCTCCTGTCAGCCAATTTTCTGATGTGCACTGGGAAGCAATGTTTTCTTTTAATTTAGTTTTATTTTATTTTTCTTTTATAGAGTTTTGTTTACAGCTCTGTATAATCCCAGTCCCAAATCCGCACATCCTTGACCCCTCTCATTTGAGTCCCCCTCGCGGTCTGCCCCGTATCGCCCCTCCAGGTTGCTGTCCAGTCCCCCCCTCCCTGTAAGATCCCACAGTTCCACAGTGCATTCACAATGGCTGTCTCTTTTACATATGATAATGTAGGTTTCCATGTTACTCTTTCCAAATGTCTCATTCATTCTTCCCTCCCCCCACTGTCCACAGATCTGTTCTCTCTGTTTCTCCATCACTGTTCTGCATGTGTATTTATCTAGTAGCATCTTACTAGATTCCATATATATGTGTTAGTATATTGTATTTGTCCTTTTCTTTTTGACTTACTTCACTTTGTATAATGGGTTCTAGATTCATCCACTTCATTAGGGCTAATTCTTCTGCATTTCTTTTTATAGCTGAGAAATACCCCATTGTATATATACCAGAGCTTTTTTATCCATTCATTCGCTGATGGACATCTAGGTTGCTTCCATGTTCTAGCTATTATACAGAGTGCTGCGATGACCATTGGGGTACAGGTGCCTCTTTCAATTTTGATTTCATCAGGGTATAAGCCTAATAGTGGGATTGCTGGGTCGTATGGTGCTTCTATTTTTAGTTTTTTGAGGAATCTCCATACTGTCTTCCATAGTGGCTGTATCAATTTACATTTCCACCAACAATGCAAGAGTGTTCCCTTTTCTTCACACCCTCTCCAGCAATTATTATCTATAGATTTTTTGATGATGGCCATTCTGACTGGTGTAAGTGATACCTTATTGTAGTTTTGATTTGCATTTCTCTAATAATAAGCGACATTGAACATCTTTTCATGTTTATTTTCTTTTTTTGTGATCTGGATGTCTTTGGAAAGATGTCTCCTTAGGTCTTTTTCTCATTTTTTGATTGGGTTGTTTGTTTTTTCAGTGTTGAGCAGCAATGGTTTTAAGATCATATTTCTTGACATGTGTTCTGAGTATAGCTCCTTTTTTTTGCCAGTTAATTACCTCATTCACCATAACCAATAGTTGTGCATAGAGTTGACATCCTAAGGCTTATAAGTTCATTAATAAGTACTAATTCTTAAATACATTTTTTCTCCTGATTCAACTCAAGATCTTGGGGGAAAATATAGATAACTACAATGGTACATAATGGTACAGTGTGTGTTTATACAAGTCTCCTGAAAGATGTTTCCTACATGAAAGCACTCTTCCTCAGCAGCTCCAGGTAAGGCATCATCAGACACTTTCACCAAATGTGGGATTTGAGTTCCCTAAAATGTTTACCTCCTCCATGGGGTATGCAGATTCATGAAACATTTTAAAAGACTTCAGGACAACTCACCCCAAAATACACCACTCTTGTATATTTACTGTTTAGAGGTAAAAAAAATAAATAATTATACCCTTGAAAAGCAGCAAGTGTAAAAAGAATACTCTGCCCTTCCTTTTCTTAACTTAAAAGCAGGAGATGAAACTCTGATATGAATGATGTCCTTCCTATAACACAAGGAATGTAACATTTTTATCACCAAGGATCAGAAGCTGAGGTTAAAAAAAAAAAATCTGCTCTGACATACCTTGTGAACTAACCTTTATCTTCCTAGTTACTTCTCTACAAAATCAACTGCCCTACCCTAGACATTTTGCTTGTCAAGCTATCACAATGTACTCTCATTGTCTAGCTCAGTATACAGCATTCAACCCTAACTGCTTCTTCAGGTCTTCATTTTCTTGCTTTAGACTCCCATAAATACTTAAAATAATTAAAACTTGTTATATTTAGCTCCTGTTTGTCTGTCTTGTGTTAGCTTAATTCTTAGGTCCAGTCAGGGACCTTAAGAGGGCAGAGGAGAAACTTTTCCTCCTCTACAATGTGAAGACCTTAAAAATGAAATCATATGTCCAAACTCATCATACGTCCCATAGCAGGGAAAACGTAATTGTTAAGAAAAGCATGCCCAGCTTGCAAAGGTATAAGGTTACAGAGATCTAAAGATACGGAGCCAAGACTTGAATCTTGTTCTTTTGGCTCAAAAGTCAACGCACTTTCTATTTGGTTTGTACTAATTTACTTTTATAGTCAAAGTCCAAGAGAAAGAATGTGGATGCATTGTATATGAAATACTAATCTTGGGAATTTGGTGAGAAAAAGTTACATGGACAATTTCTTGAACTCTCACTACATATCAAAATCCATTTCAAGTGATTCTTATGATTTGTTTCATTTTAATCTTATAACTCTGACAAGCAGATACTACTATTTTTCCCACTCCACAGGTAAAATAATTGAATAGCAGGCAGATGAAGGGATTCGCCCAAGTCAAATAGTAAGGAGCAGAAACAAAATTCAAATTCTGGTCCCCAAATATATGCATTCAAACAGTACACCACAGAGCCTCTCTCAAGAGTAAAGATCCCATGAAAAGCATTTAGTTACACAATTCACAGATTAAACATAATAACTAAAAGTCTAAAATACAGGAAAATATACACAGTGAGTAATAATTACCTGCAAAACTTTAACACTATAGGTATTTAACTATATAAGAAAGCAATTTTCTGCACCCTTATACTCTGAACTAATTATTAATGCAATCTGTTCATTTTAGTTAGGCTCTAGAAACACAAATCAAACCATTCTCATAGATAATGTGTACACAGAACGTTTGGAATGAATTTTAATTTCTTGAGGAAGATATCTTATTCCCTTGAGAGGCAGCCAATTTAACCTGAAAAGAGATTCTAGAGCTTTCCCTACACTTGTCCCCAAGGTTACTCACCCTTCTTTAGTTTGCAGAATGCATATTCACACACAAGCATTTTATGCTAAAACCAAAATGCTTTCCTATGAGTTAGTCATTTTAACTTTCATTTTATTGACATAAAATTTATCAATCAATCTTCAAATAGAATACAGAGGCTAAGGATATGAGGTGTGAGATTCTATTGCTTGGGTTTGATTGCTTGGGTCTGAATTCCATTTTCATCACTTATTAGTCCTAAGTTCTTGGAAAAGCAATTTTTAACATTTCTAAGCTTTGGTTTCCTTAACTGTAAAATGAAATTATAAATGACACTTCGTGAAGTTCTTATGCAGATTAAAAAAGACAATGTTTTTAAGATGTTCAGCACAGGTGCTGGTACGTAGTACGTGCACATTCTTTCATTCAAAAATATTTTATGATTTTATGCCACATCCTGGACACATTTTAGGTGTTTGGGGAACATAACTAATCCAAGCATCAAAAATCCTTGCTCCCATAAAGCTCGCATCCTAGTGAGTAAAAATGTTCATAATCAACATAGACCTTGTTGCTATCATCATCATCAGTATCAGTAATATCATCAATGAGTGTCCAAAAACTGTTTAAAGATTTTCACGTCTACAAACACAAGGATGTCCTTCAAAGAAACATTGCAAGGTAGTTCATTAGGCTCAGTGGAATAATTCAGTTCATGGCCAATCAACTCTCAATTGTGTATCAGGGTTTTTATACTAAATCTGTCAAGCTCCAAGAACTATACAGTGGACAGGTTCATGTGCAATCATAATGCTTGGGGGAGAAAAGAGTTAAAAGGTAGCTGCTTCACAGAACCCTCGGCCACAGCTGCAGTCCCTGGGGCAGAGTGTCCTTTTGATCCAGCTTTTCCCCACAGAAAGGAAACCAAGAAATGAAATATGAAAATGTTTATTTCAAATTTCCAAATGTATCCTCTGGAAGCGCAACTTCCAGAGAAGATGGGGGTCCCTGTGGTGGGCAAATAAACAACCTCTTCTCTTTCTATTCAAAGGAGAGACAGCCATCTATCTCTATTTATCAGGAAGAGTCCTGTTGGCAACACGAAGAGCAGGGAGATACAAAGAGAAGTGATAAAAGAGATTGGGGACAACAGAGAGAAAATAATTCCATTAACGGCACTGACACCTGTCATTTTCGTGTTTGGGTAAAGACGGTCTAGTCTCACATCTGGAAAATGATTCTAAGACACCACAAGAAGAGGAGCTCACATGGTACTCTGGACGTTAACCAGGTCACAAACAAGAACAGTGCCCTTTACACACTAAGTGGATACAGGTACAGCAATGAAAAAGTGATCTTACCCTAGGCAGGACTGCTGAGGAAGACTGAATATTCAAGTCAGCTCTGTATTTGCATGGTATGAATGTAGGGAATCTTTTCTGTATGTATAGCCCAGGCCTCCTAAAAATGTGATCTCTCAGCTGAAACCTGACTAAAATTGAGTCAGATCTGGCATGGGAATAGGGAAGCAAGAGTGTTCTGTGAAGAGGGACCACCTATGGGAGAGACACAAGGCGGGGCTCATTGTCCGGCCAGGAGGTTAGGCAGAAGCCAGACAGCAGTGCTTTGTTACTGTGACATCAAAAGCATGCACATGACATTGAGATTCATGACATTCATAGTATGCCATGAGCACTCACCCCATTCATTTAAAACTAATTATTAATGAATTATAATTATTATCGACATAAGCCACAGAATGATTGTTTATAATTATATATTCATACCTTGTAATCAGATAATACATAGTTTGATATAGCAAACACATTTAACATACAATATGTACTTACAAAATAATTATTAGTTACAAGTATTTATTTATTAAGCATTTATTGAATGTTTGCTCCTTGTCAAGCACTGTTCTAAGCACTAGGTGTACTCTTTTAAACAGATCAGGCAAGAATTCTGCCCTCATTAAGCTTACAGTTGTGGGGAAGGAAGCAGATAATAAGCTGGTATATTTTAAAAATTTTTATGTAATAAAACAAAACCTTGAAATATAACAGAGATTAGCTTCAGAGTGAGAGAGTACGGAGGGAGGCCCTTTAGATAGAGTGTCTAGTTTAGGCCTTTCTACAGATGCAACATTTAAAATGAGACATAAATGACAAAAAGACAGTCAGAAGAGCATTCCGGGCACATAAACTGAGAGTTTAAGGACACAGGATATAAATAAGCTTAAAATGTCCAAGAAACCTAAAGAGGGAAAATATGAACGGAATGTTCAAGATACGAAGAAGGTTGTATGAGATAAACTTAGAGAAGTTAAGTGTTGTACAGGTGAGGTTACACAGATCCTGGGAAGTCAGGGAAGGAGTGTAGATTTCAACTAAATATATCTTTGATCCCTCTCAAAATTCTTTAGAGAGAGTTCTAAGGTGCGTTTCTTGCATACTTATCAATTAGCCCTCTTGGCTACCGTATAGCACTTCTGTTTTTTTCCTGTCCTTTCCTGCTTCAGCTTCTATAGTCTCACCTATAACATAAATGACCACAGCAATACCACTATGTCACAAATACAAGACTGCCTTGAGGTTACAAAATTGATGGCCAAGCACTGAAGAGGGATAGCCAGGTGGCCTGCATTGTCCGGCCAGGAGGTTAGGCAGAAGCCAGACAGCAGTGCTTTGTTACTGTGACATCAAAAGCATGCACATGACATTGAGATTCATGACATTCATAGTATGCCATGAGCACTCACCCCATTCATTTAAAACTAATTATTAATGAATTATAATTATTATCGACATAAGCCACAGAATGATTGTTTATAATTATATATTCATACCTTGTAATCAGATAATACATAGTTTGATATAGCAAACACATTTAACATACAATATGTACTTACAAAATAATTATTAGTTACAAGTATTTATTTATTAAGCATTTATTGAATGTTTGCTCCTTGTCAAGCACTGTTCTAAGCACTAGGTGTACTCTTTTAAACAGATCAGGCAAGAATTCTGCCCTCATTAAGCTTACAGTTGTGGGGAAGGAAGCAGATAATAAGCTGGTATATTTTAAAAATTTTTATGTAATAAAACAAAACCTTGAAATATAACAGAGATTAGCTTCAGAGTGAGAGAGTACGGAGGGAGGCCCTTTAGATAGAGTGTCTAGTTTAGGCCTTTCTACAGATGCAACATTTAAAATGAGACATAAATGACAAAAAGACAGTCAGAAGAGCATTCCGGGCACATAAACTGAGAGTTTAAGGACACAGGATATAAATAAGCTTAAAATGTCCAAGAAACCTAAAGAGGGAAAATATGAACGGAATGTTCAAGATACGAAGAAGGTTGTATGAGATAAACTTAGAGAAGTTAAGTGTTGTACAGGTGAGGTTACACAGATCCTGGGAAGTCAGGGAAGGAGTGTAGATTTCAACTAAATATATCTTTGATCCCTCTCAAAATTCTTTAGAGAGAGTTCTAAGGTGCGTTTCTTGCATACTTATCAATTAGCCCTCTTGGCTACCGTATAGCACTTCTGTTTTTTTCCTGTCCTTTCCTGCTTCAGCTTCTATAGTCTCACCTATAACATAAATGACCACAGCAATACCACTATGTCACAAATACAAGACTGCCTTGAGGTTACAAAATTGATGGCCAAGCACTGAAGAGGGATGGCCTGGTGGCACTCCAAATAGTTCTGACTCTGAGATGTATCTGCCCTGTGCTCCCGGATCTGCAACACTGTGTTCCAAAGTCACTCCAAATAAGAAAGGTGTCCCATCTCATCCCTCTAGGTACCACACCCTAGCCCTTAGTGTTATATTCCAGTACATACACAGACCACAAAACACCAGAGATTTGTGCTCTTCACATCTTACCTAGACTTGACTGATACAATTTTTATATTGTGACTGTTTTTATCACATATTATGATGATTTTCACACCCCAGGGTTCAGGTCTTTGAGAGCTGGGCTTGAGGACAATCTAAGTCATAGATATTATTATGTTCTTAGAATCGTTCCCTCATCTTCTTTCCTCTCTCAAACATATTGGACAACATTTGCAAAGCCTATGTTCTCCTTCTAGTAGAAGAGTTCTCTGCCAAGATGCCACACGGTTTCTCAGGAGGGGGACCTGGCCCTACCAGTTCTCTAGACCAGATACAACTGCCAAGCTGAAACTTTGAGATTACCGATGATCTTGATAAATCTCGCTAGAATGGCAGATATGGAACTCTTTCAGAGTGGTTGATAGTTGGAGGTAAGGAAGTGAACATAAACTGTAGGCAACTCTTTTGAGAAATGGTGCTTCAAAGAGGATCAGAGAAATGGGAATAATGCTAGAATAGGACAAATATTAATAGTATTCCACATCTTATGTATAGAACTTAGGTCTAGAGTATCTCACCAATGTCAGACAGTTAGAAAGCCATAAGATACGGGACTCAGATCCAATTCTTTCTGATCTCAAATCTCCTATTCTTTCCACTACACTATAGCGTAATTTTTTTGTGAACAGGTCGCCCTGAAAAACTGGCCTTAAACATACAAAAGCCATTTTAATTCTACAAGAGCATTTCGTTTTACATAATACTAAAGGAAGGAAACTTAAATTTTCAACCAGTTACACTGCTGATCAAGGCATATAGTGCCTTTATTAAACAGAGCTGAGAAAACAGCAGAAACACAAAGGAAATAACTAGTGCATTTGCTGAATTTGAAAGCTCTGCATTGCATTTGGTTTATCTACGCAATCTCAACAAAACCTTTTGATTGACTTAAAAATAGTAAGGAAACAGAACTCACATTTTTATCTCTTGCTTTATTTAATTCATATATCATACTAAGACCTTTAGATCTATTTTTTATAGTCTCAGTGGGAAACTACACATGATAAATGACCCTTAACAGATTCTTCTTCTGAGTGTCAACCAGGACAGCAAACACAACTTGCCACTTTTCAAACCCTCAGATTATTTTTGCAGTTTCTTGATTTTGTAGTTAAGTGCAGTCCATAACAGAAAATTCAACAATTTGAAGTTCAGGTTCAGGTCTTTGAGAGCTCTGAGGACAATCTAATTATATTATTATGTTCTTAGAATCGTTCCCTCATCTTCTTTCCTCTCTCAAACATATTGGACAACATTTGCAAAGCCTATGTTCTCCTTCTAGTAGAAGAGTTCTCTGCCAAGATGCCACACGGTTTCTCAGGAGGGGGACCTGGCCCTACCAGTTCTCTAGACCAGATACAACTGCCAAGCTGAAACTTTGAGATTACCGATGATCTTGATAAATCTCGCTAGAATGGCAGATATGGAACTCTTTCAGAGTGGTTGATAGTTGGAGGTAAGGAAGTGAACATAAACTGTAGGCAACTCTTTTGAGAAATGGTGCTTCAAAGAGGATCAGAGAAATGGGAATAATGCTAGAATAGGACAAATATTAATAGTATTCCACATCTTATGTATAGAACTTAGGTCTAGAGTATCTCACCAATGTCAGACAGTTAGAAAGCCATAAGATACGGGACTCAGATCCAATTCTTTCTGATCTCAAATCTCCTATTCTTTCCACTACACTATAGCGTAATTTTTTTGTGAACAGGTCGCCCTGAAAAACTGGCCTTAAACATACAAAAGCCATTTTAATTCTACAAGAGCATTTCGTTTTACATAATACTAAAGGAAGGAAACTTAAATTTTCAACCAGTTACACTGCTGATCAAGGCATATAGTGCCTTTATTAAACAGAGCTGAGAAAACAGCAGAAACACAAAGGAAATAACTAGTGCATTTGCTGAATTTGAAAGCTCTGCATTGCATTTGGTTTATCTACTAATCTCAACAAAACCTTTTGATTGACTTAAAAATAGTAAGGAAACAGAACTCACATTTTTATCTCTTGCTTTATTTAATTCATATATCATACTAAGACCTTTAGATCTATTTTTTATAGTCTCAGTGGGAAACTACACATGATAAATGACCCTTAACAGATTCTTCTTCTGAGTGTCAACCAGGACAGCAAACACAACTTGCCACTTTTCAAACCCTCAGATTATTTTTGCAGTTTCTTGATTTTGTAGTTAAGTGCAGTCCATAACAGAAAATCAATACTGATGGGTAAGCACAGCATGGTCACTGCCCTTGAAGAGTTTATGTTCCTGGAATAAGTGTCACAGAGATAGAATGGAAGCAGGGATTAGACACATGTTCCTAATGAAAATGATTAATTTCCCTATAAAAAAAATTGGTTTATAATGAAGAAACTCTGGAAAACAATATTGAGATCTGAATATTTCCAATTATCTCATTTTTGCCTATAAAATATCTGTAATTTGGTTTCCAATTAAAATATAATGCCACACATGACAACTTGGATGAATCTCCAGAGAATTATAATGAGTAAAAAAAGTCAGCTTCAAAAGGTTACACACTATGTGATTGCATTTATATAGCAATAATGAAACTCCAAAAATATAAGAGAGAACAGATTAAGGGTTGCTAGAGATTAGGGATGGAGACCTAGGGAAGGTGAGTGCGGTTATAGATGGTAACACAAGGGATCTTTGTAGTGATGCAATTGTTTTGTATCTTGTCTGGGTAAATGTCTATGTTCTGGTTGGGACATTGTACTTTAACAATGCAAGACACTGGGGGAAAGTATGTGAAAAGTAGACTGGGTTTCTATGTTTTATTTCTTATTATTGTACCTGAATTTATAATTACCTCTAAATAAAAATTTGAATTTAAGTAAAAGGTAAGGAATTCCTATATATACCCTAGTACAGATAGGTATATCTAAACAACTAGCCATGCCTAAAAGTGTGATGATTGTCCTTTTCCCCAAATCCATACATACATAATAGAAAAGCACTTAAAATTACGACCCTGGGTTTTATTTTCTTTTTCCTGGGAAAAAAATGAGACCAAAACTGAATTTCCCTCGGTATCACAAAATAAGAAGTGGCAAATTTGAAATAGTGCCCCAAAGAGCAGATGGTCTAAGAGTTAAGTGGCCTAATTTTCTGTTGTCATATCCATGAGAGTATAATTAAACTTCCAATAAAAATGAAGACATCATTAAGAAAGCTTCCTGAGACATACCACATGTAGGAAATATATAAATACTGTGCATTTGGATAGAAACATGAAAAAGTAGGAAATACTTGGAATTTCCTTAGTCCATAACAGAAAATCAATACTGATGGTAAGCACAGCATGGTCACTGCCCTTGAAGAGTTTATGTTCCTGGAATAAGTGTCACAGAGATAGAATGGAAGCAGGGATTAGACACATGTTCCTAATGAAAATGATTAATTTCCCTATAAAAAAAATTGGTTTATAATGAAGAAACTCTGGAAAACAATATTGAGATCTGAATATTTCCAATTATCTCATTTTTGCCTATAAAATATCTGTAATTTGGTTTCCAATTAAAATATAATGCCACACATGACAACTTGGATGAATCTCCAGAGAATTATAATGAGTAAAAAAAGTCAGCTTCAAAAGGTTACACACTATGTGATTGCATTTATATAGCAATAATGAAACTCCAAAAATATAAGAGAGAACAGATTAAGGGTTGCTAGAGATTAGGGATGGAGACCTAGGGAAGGTGAGTGCGGTTATAGATGGTAACACAAGGGATCTTTGTAGTGATGCAATTGTTTTGTATCTTGTCTGGGTAAATGTCTATGTTCTGGTTGGGACATTGTACTTTAACAATGCAAGACACTGGGGGAAAGTATGTGAAAAGTAGACTGGGTTTCTATGTTTTATTTCTTATTATTGTACCTGAATTTATAATTACCTCTAAATAAAAATTTGAATTTAAGTAAAAGGTAAGGAATTCCTATATATACCCTAGTACAGATAGGTATATCTAAACAACTAGCCATGCCTAAAAGTGTGATGATTGTCCTTTTCCCCAAATCCATACATACATAATAGAAAAGCACTTAAAATTACGACCCTGGGTTTTATTTTCTTTTTTCCTGGAAATAAATGAGACCAAAACTGAATTTCCCTCGGTATCACAAAATAAGAAGTGGCAAATTTGAAATAGTGCCCCAAAGAGCAGATGGTCTAAGAGTTAAGTGGCCTAATTTTCTGTTGTCATATCCATGAGAGTATAATTAAACTTCCAATAAAAATGAAGACATCATTAAGAAAGCTTCCTGAGACATACCACATGTAGGAAATATATAAATACTGTGCATTTGGATAGAAACATGAAAAAGTAGGAAATACTTGGAATTTCCTTAGTCCTAACTAGGTTGGTCATTAAAGATTAAATGTCATGCACTTAATAACTTTTCAAGTAGCATCAAAAGTCACCTCCCACACTGTGAATCCCCCACCACACACACACACAAATGTCAACACTCTTAACACCTCCACTAACAAATCAAATCGCCTTCAAGCCAGAAGGCACTTCTCAAATATTCTTGGCAGCCCTTAGAAACCAGCTTCCCCAACCCAGTTTCTGCTCAAAAAAATAGTTCACATGTCGGAAAAAAGTAGTTACTGAGGAAAAACTGCATTCATTTCCCCTGCAGGAGCCCAGCCTCTAGTCCTGGCAACCGAATAAATGACAATCCACTCACATACAGTGTAGCTGGTGAACCTCACTCTGATCACCCAGTATCCTCTGCATTTATCTGATAATGAGTAAAGCGATTGTAGGTGTCAGTTCAAAGTAACATGGAGCCTAAATAGTGAGCCAACTGCTAATGCGTGCTCCTTACCACTTTCCATTCTGTTCAGCTACCATTAAGCTGCTATCCCTCAGGTTGACACTTTAAAAGCTGCCAAAGGATTTTTATGAAGGTAAATCTAATCATAAATAAGTTAAGTAGAAAATAAGTTGCCCGATCATCATCCTCTCTATAAGCCTTCATTTACTCATTCATCCAGTATACAGTGGGCATCTATTATGACCCAACAGAGTCCTATGGGACCATCTTGGGACAAGCCTTCCCCCATATCCTCTGTGAAGTACCTAGACAACAGTATCTGATGAACAACATTTCCTGACTTGTTTTACAGGTCTGAAAAACCCCTACCAAGGAAGTTAACACCAAGATGTTAACTACTTGATGACCAGAGAACTTAACCCCAGACCTCCTGGAGCCTAAGAACTGTCAATGTTCACCTCCGTGACACCACCTTCTTTTCTCATCATTAGCCAATCAAAGAATTGTGCCCAAGCTGATCACAGACCCTGTAATGGACTTCAGCTCCCGCCACCATCCCCCAAACTGGCTTTTAAAAATGCTTTGCTGAGGGCTTCCCTTGTGGCTCAGTGGATAAGAACCTGTCTGCCAATGCAGGAGACACAGGTTCAATCCCTGAACCAGGAAGATCCCATATACTGCAGAGCAGCTAACCCCACACATCAACAAAGACCCAGCACAGCCAAAAATAAAGTTTAAAAAAAAAATGTTTTGCTGAAAATCTTCAGGGAGCTGGGGATTTTAAGACACGAGTCACCCTTCTTGAAGCACTCTAGAATAAACCTTTCTCTGCTCCAAACTGAAACATTTTGATTTGTTTGGCCTGCCTCAGGCATTTAAATTTGTGCTAACACAATTGTGTAAAACCAAGACAGTGTAATAAGGGAATGGACTCTAAATTTAGGGAGAATTGAAATAAGATACAGGCTTTTCAGATACAAAAGTTCATACCTTGCATTTATATGAATGCCCAGAATAGGCACATCCCCAAGGACAGAAAACAGATTCATTGTTGTCAGTGGGGAGGGGAGGAATAGGCATTGTTTTCATGGTAATGAAAATGTTTTAAAACTAGATAGATGTGGCAGTTGCACAAAATTGTAAATGAACTAAACATCTCTGAAGTGTTGATGTTAAAATGATTAATTTTATGTTAAGTGAATTTTATTTCATAAAAAAATTTATTTTAATTAAAACTTTTTAAAATCCAGACTTCTCAACTATGTAGTTGCATGACTGTAGACAAGTTTCATGAGCCTCCTTTACTCATTCATCCAGTATACAGTGGGCATCTATTATGACCCAACAGAGTCCTATGGGACCATCTTGGGACAAGCCTTCCCCCATATCCTCTGTGAAGTACCTAGACAACAGTATCTGATGAACAACATTTCCTGACTTGTTTTACAGGTCTGAAAAACCCCTACCAAGGAAGTTAACACCAAGATGTTAACTACTTGATGACCAGAGAACTTAACCCCAGACCTCCTGGAGCCTAAGAACTGTCAATGTTCACCTCCGTGACACCACCTTCTTTTCTCATCATTAGCCAATCAAAGAATTGTGCCCAAGCTGATCACAGACCCTGTAATGGACTTCAGCTCCCGCCACCATCCCCCAAACTGGCTTTTAAAAATGCTTTGCTGAGGGCTTCCCTTGTGGCTCAGTGGATAAGAACCTGTCTGCCAATGCAGGAGACACAGGTTCAATCCCTGAACCAGGAAGATCCCATATACTGCAGAGCAGCTAACCCCACACATCAACAAAGACCCAGCACAGCCAAAAATAAAGTTTAAAAAAATGTTTTGCTGAAAATCTTCAGGAGCTGGGGATTTTAAGACACGAGTCACCCTTCTTGAAGCACTCTAGAATAAACCTTTCTCTGCTCCAAACTGAAACATTTTGATTTGTTTGGCCTGCCTCAGGCATTTAAATTTGTGCTAACACAATTGTGTAAAACCAAGACAGTGTAATAAGGGAATGGACTCTAAATTTAGGGAGAATTGAAATAAGATACAGGCTTTTCAGATACAAAAGTTCATACCTTGCATTTATATGAATGCCCAGAATAGGCACATCCCCAAGGACAGAAAACAGATTCATTGTTGTCAGTGGGGGAGGGGGGAGGGGAATAGGCATTGTTTTCATGGTAATGAAAATGTTTTAAAACTAGATAGATGTGGCAGTTGCACAAAATTGTAAATGAACTAAACATCTCTGAAGTGTTGATGTTAAAATGATTAATTTTATGTTAAGTGAATTTTATTTCATAAAAAAATTTATTTTAATTAAAACTTTTTAAAATCCAGACTTCTCAACTATGTAGTTGCATGACTGTAGACAAGTTTCATGAGCCTCCTTGTACCTTTAACTTTATCAGAGTATTGTATTAGCAAAACCTGCCACTGCTAAATATTAATACCTCTTTGTCATGTGGATTATTTTGAGCAAGGGTTTCCCAGATGGTTCAGTGATGAAGAACCCACCTGCCAATGTAGGAGATGCAGGCTTGATGCCTGCGTTGGGAAGATCCCCTGGAGAAGGGAATGGCAACCTGCTACAGTATTCTGCCTAGAAAATTTCATGCAGAGAGGATCCTGGTGGGCTAGAGTCCATGGGGTTGCAAAGAGTCAGAGATGACTGAGCACACACACACACACACACACACACACACACACACACACACATTTTGAGCTGAAAATAAAGAAGGCCCAAGAGAAGAAGAGCTATCACCAGAACTATCCGCACATACAGGTGCAATCTGGTGAGGAGAGCAGGACCTACTCTGTGGTCCACTGTCTTTGCCTGGCCCAGCTGACGTTTTGTTTCTCCAGCTCCATGGCAATTGCCTTCTTCAGCTTTGAAACCCCAGACCACTATCCCCAGTGTCTTCTTTTTGTCTTTAGCTGAAGATGGTATTTAAAGTAAGAGTTTAAGCCATCTTAGCAAGTTACTCAGTTCTCCTGAGTCTCTCTCATTTACACCTGTTCTTAATTTTGCTTGATTTTCTTATTAGTCTGTTCCATGTCAATTTAATTCTTAGGCCAGACAGAAGAACCCAGAAGAATAGACGAAAATTTCTTCCTCAATAGTATAAATTGAGATAACACACACTGGCTCATTGGTTAACCTCTATGAGGTCCTTTACACGATATCTGGAAGCCTATCAATGCCATATGGGGGTGAGGAAAGGAGGGATGATACCAAGAGTCCTGTGAAAAACAGAAATAAGTCAGAAATGAGCTCTGACCTCAAATTGCTCATGGTTCATTGAGTGCCTAGCATGGGTCAAGAGGACAATTTAGACATTACTGGGTGAAAAGGAAAGACATTCCTGGGAGAAATAACAGGTACAAACAGGATGGATTATGAAAGTTCTGTTTCTCCTTTGTTCATAAGCTTTAGGAAAATAGTATACTTCAGAGAAGACTATCAGCACTGGGAGCTCTTAAGCTCAAATAAGGTATCATCAGATTGAAGACCCTAAACAAACCAGGCCAAGTGACTTACTAGAAAACTTTTTTGCAAGCCTATGTCAAATGAGAACTACCAAAAAATAATGAAATGTGTAATAAACAACATAATAAATTAGAACTGTGGGACAGTTTTTTTTCTCAACAATTCAACAGAATACATAAGGCACTATCTACTGGATTCTTAGGCCTTTCTAATCAAGGGCCAGTAGGAAACAAAACTAATCAAAGTGGAATTCTGTGTTGCCTTCTGCTCTGTAATTTGGCAGTTCCAACTCTGCTTCAAATGCCAAATAAACATAACCCTAACTTGCTGAAACTCAAGACTGTTGAATGATGATGCTTGAATAATGTTATTTTCAAATAACAAAGAAGGGTGCTTCATTAGGTTGTCAAATCTAATTTTGTCTGTGCTTTATCTTCATTCTGTTGTTTTAAAGTAGAGTTGTATCATATAGCTGCCAAGGAATGGTGATTTTTCAGGAGAAGGGAATTTCCCTTTTGAACTTTGTGTATAACAGACAGGGATATATAGCTTCAAATGGTAGCTTCATTTAGTGGAAAGGTTATAAAGTCCTTGAATGACCTTGAGAAACTCGTATCTCTCATTGGGCTCTTATAAAAATCAAATGAGATAAAGCAGATGAAAGTATTTGCTGTATGTACTTCGAGTGTTAAGTCACTTACTCCAAGTCTACATTTTCAATGGTGGATGATGACTATATGCTTCTGAATTAATGACATTTCAGTGAGCAAACATCTTCAACATCTAGCTCATATTATATCCAGAAACACATTCTTTGGAGATTAAAGTTGTCCATACTGTCCCAGAAGCAAAGCTGATAATTCAAATGTTTCTTATTCATTGTAACTTCGGATGAATCTGTAACGTAGAAGCTATTGGATTACAATGGATACAGAAGAAATTGACAATGTCAGTTGCTGACTCATTCTCCCTAGAAGCCGCAAAATTCTGTGCCACACTTTAGTTTTTTCTTTGTTTGTTTGTTTTGCCTACTGTTTTCCTTCCATAAATTGATGGGACATCAATGTGCTTAGAACTACTGCTAAGCACTATGAGGGAACCAAATTGAGAATGGCATGGTTTTTATTTCTCAAATATGAAGAATAATGTTGACAAACTGAAACCATCCACTGCATTTATTCAATGATTTTTAAAAGCCTCCTCTGTTTAGGTCACTGTGCTTGAATCACAGTATGTACATAGAAGCCACTCATTCTCCTTGCATAAAAGAGTAGCAAAATGGTTGCTACAGCCCCAAACAATGCTGTACTATCAGGAAGTGTGCAATTAGGCCTTTCTAATTCAAGGGCCAGTAGGAAACAAAACTAATCAAAGTGGAATTCTGTGTTGCCTTCTGCTCTGTAATTTGGCAGTTCCAACTCTGCTTCAAATGCCAAATAAACATAACCCTAACTTGCTGAAACTCAAGACTGTTGAATGATGATGCTTGAATAATGTTATTTTCAAATAACAAAGAAGGGTGCTTCATTAGGTTGTCAAATCTAATTTTGTCTGTGCTTTATCTTCATTCTGTTGTTTTAAAGTAGAGTTGTATCATATAGCTGCCAAGGAATGGTGATTTTTCAGGAAAAGGGGAATTTCCCTTTTGAACTTTGTGTATAACAGACAGGGATATATAGCTTCAAATGGTAGCTTCATTTAGTGGAAAGGTTATAAAGTCCTTGAATGACCTTGAGAAACTCGTATCTCTCATTGGGCTCTTATAAAAATCAAATGAGATAAAGCAGATGAAAGTATTTGCTGTATGTACTTCGAGTGTTAAGTCACTTACTCCAAGTCTACATTTTCAATGGTGGATGATGACTATATGCTTCTGAATTAATGACATTTCAGTGAGCAAACATCTTCAACATCTAGCTCATATTATATCCAGAAACACATTCTTTGGAGATTAAAGTTGTCCATACTGTCCCAGAAGCAAAGCTGATAATTCAAATGTTTCTTATTCATTGTAACTTCGGATGAATCTGTAACGTAGAAGCTATTGGATTACAATGGATACAGAAGAAATTGACAATGTCAGTTGCTGACTCATTCTCCCTAGAAGCCGCAAAATTCTGTGCCACACTTTAGTTTTTTCTTTGTTTGTTTGTTTTGCCTACTGTTTTCCTTCCATAAATTGATGGGACATCAATGTGCTTAGAACTACTGCTAAGCACTATGAGGGAACCAAATTGAGAATGGCATGGTTTTTATTTCTCAAATATGAAGAATAATGTTGACAAACTGAAACCATCCACTGCATTTATTCAATGATTTTTAAAAGCCTCCTCTGTTTAGGTCACTGTGCTTGAATCACAGTATGTACATAGAAGCCACTCATTCTCCTTGCATAAAAGAGTAGCAAAATGGTTGCTACAGCCCCAAACAATGCTGTACTATCAGGAAGTGTGCAAAAGAGCAATTGAAGATGAGGAAAAGGTATTTGAACTGGATCTTGTCAGATGGTACAATTTAGACATATAGAAGGGAGGAGGAAAACAGAACTGATAGGATTTTTTGCTCCAGAAATATTTATTCAAAGTCACAAATATGCATCTACTTTGACCATGGAGCTTTCTGGCTGCTATGGTTATTATTTATCTATATTAAATGACAATCAAGTCAACAGTGATTAAGTGAACACACAGATCAACAAGCAACTAATCCAGACGAGGATGCAGACAGTGAAAAAGACCTGGGTTGCCTCCTGGGGATGGTTTCTATTTGCTAATATTCCTCTATCCCTTCCTTTCATGAAAATAATAAGGAAGAAGACCCCTAATGACATATGGTGAAGATACAAGGGAAAAATCCTGGACAGGACATGTCATAGGTAGGATACGAGAACAAAAGTTAAGTCAGAGTCTTTGAGCTACAATTATTTTGTTTCTCTCCTGGTATTCCCATAAAAAAGTGGTTAACTCCTTTGATAATCTGACAAAACCACTAGACTCTATAAAGCAAAAACAACAACAAAAGCAATATCATACCCAGGCATTTTTGCATACAGTTTCATGGGAGTAAGGGCCCATAAGGCTCATAAATACAGCCCCAAGGGATCCATGGAACCTTGTTACAAATATCTAAAAGACAGCCAAAAAGTATCCTTGTTAAAATCATTAACTTGCTTATGTATTGCTCATTGGATTTCCCGTGTTTGGAATTAGTTCCACTTCTGCCAAATGAATTGGCAGAAATTCCAGCACATAGAAAGCTTTTTCCCACTTACAAAGATTGTTAATTATTTCCTCAGGCCTCAAACATCATTGTAATTAATAATAGCTCAGATGAAAAATAAATTAGAAAAAAATCCCAGATGTTCTATTACTTCACAGAATTATATTAAAAATATTTAACATTTCAGAAGTTACTTAAATATGCCCAAAGTTATTAGAAACATGTCGACAATTAACAGAAGATGGTCAATATAACTACCTCTGGAACACATCTACAAATGTACTGAAGCTTCCTCAATCCCACCACTTCTGAAGCCATAACTCATTCCTGGCCCATCCTAGAACTGGACTTTTCCTCCCTCATGAAGCCACAGGGCCACCTTGAGGACAAGCATTGGGTCTTATACACCTTAAGATCCTCTATAGCACTATGTATGACAGATTTGTGTGTTGTGTGTTCAGTTACGCAGTTGTATCCCAGTCTTTATGACCCTGTGGGCCGTAGCCCACCAGGCTCCTCTGTTCAAGGGGTTTTCCCAGCAAGAATACTGGAGTGGGTTGTCATTTCCTCCTACAGGGGATCTTCCTGCGCTAGGGATTGAACCCACATCTTCTGTGTCTCCTGAACTACAGGTAGATACTTTACCACTGAGCCACTGGGGAAGTCCATACTACAGATTAGGTACTCACTAAATGAGAAAGCTGAGCTTACGGTTTAAATAACTTATCTAAATGTATATACCCCAGAGACTGAACTGGGATCAAATATTTTTATTTTGTATTGATGTTTTCACAAATGAAAAAACTATGATATTTTCTTAAAAAATAATCCATTGTGTAAATTTAAATTAATGGAATTACGCATTCACTCTCAGAGATAGTTTGAACTGTCTGTGAAATAGATGACCATCAAATATAAGCCACTTAGATCAAAAGATCCCAGGAAGAGGATGTACAAAGTTAGATCAGCTTGAGACAGCCCCAAGGGATCCATGGAACCTTGTTACAAATATCTAAAAGACAGCCAAAAAGTATCCTTGTTAAAATCATTAACTTGCTTATGTATTGCTCATTGGATTTCCCGTGTTTGGAATTAGTTCCACTTCTGCCAAATGAATTGGCAGAAATTCCAGCACATAGAAAGCTTTTTCCCACTTACAAAGATTGTTAATTATTTCCTCAGGCCTCAAACATCATTGTAATTAATAATAGCTCAGATGAAAAATAAATTAGAAAAAAATCCCAGATGTTCTATTACTTCACAGAATTATATTAAAAATATTTAACATTTCAGAAGTTACTTAAATATGCCCAAAGTTATTAGAAACATGTCGACAATTAACAGAAGATGGTCAATATAACTACCTCTGGAACACATCTACAAATGTACTGAAGCTTCCTCAATCCCACCACTTCTGAAGCCATAACTCATTCCTGGCCCATCCTAGAACTGGACTTTTCCTCCCTCATGAAGCCACAGGGCCACCTTGAGGACAAGCATTGGGTCTTATACACCTTAAGATCCTCTATAGCACTATGTATGACAGATTTGTGTGTTGTGTGTTCAGTTACGCAGTTGTATCCCAGTCTTTATGACCCTGTGGGCCGTAGCCCACCAGGCTCCTCTGTTCAAGGGGTTTTCCCAGCAAGAATACTGGAGTGGGTTGTCATTTCCTCCTACAGGGGATCTTCCTGCGCTAGGGATTGAACCCACATCTTCTGTGTCTCCTGAACTACAGGTAGATACTTTACCACTGAGCCACTGGGGAAGTCCATACTACAGATTAGGTACTCACTAAATGAGAAAGCTGAGCTTACGGTTTAAATAACTTATCTAAATGTATATACCCCAGAGACTGAACTGGGATCAAATATTTTTATTTTGTATTGATGTTTTCACAAATGAAAAAACTATGATATTTTCTTAAAAAATAATCCATTGTGTAAATTTAAATTAATGGAATTACGCATTCACTCTCAGAGATAGTTTGAACTGTCTGTGAAATAGATGACCATCAAATATAAGCCACTTAGATCAAAAGATCCCAGGAAGAGGATGTACAAAGTTAGATCAGCTTGAGACACCTTGGGGATCATAAAATGATTCTCATAGTAATTAGAACATTTATATCTAAAAAGAATGCAAAGTTTTTTGTTTCCCAAAGATTCAGGATTTTTAGTTATTTGGTTGTCTGAGTAATCTAACTAACAACTATTCATAAATTAACTACTAATGAAATAAGATCTGGAAAACAGTTTAGCTTTTATGCAAGTAAGCTCCTTGGGCAGAAAATCATGGGCCGATCTTTTGCTGTTTTTTCTTTTTAGTAAAATGAGGAGGAATCATTAAGTCAGTACTTAATCACTTATAATTCAGGATTTTCCAGACACATGGGTCATCTTGGACCTTCCATAATTGTTTAAAAAATGTATCTTTAATCTACTCTGATACATGTAGGTACTTTTTCAAATCCCTGTTCTGCTTTGTGAATAAATAACTGTAACCGTATCAATGCATGTTTTCTACTTAAGTTGGCCAGTGACATCTGTTGCTGGGGAATCAAGTTCCTTTCAACACAAGTATTCCCCCACAGGTTAGAAGACATTCAGTTCTGTTCTAGTTGAAACCTAAAGAAGGGATTCTTATCCCAACAACATATTGATGTCATATAGGTAACTTGTAAAATATACTGATTTGCAGATTCAATCCCTAGAGATTCTGATTCAGTCGGTCTGCAGTATCTACTAGGAGTGGTACTTCTAAAAAGCTGCCTGGGTGCTCTGGAGCTCATGTGCCCAGAGCCGGTGCCCTGCAACGAGAGAGGCCACTGAGATGGGAGGCCCACACAGGCCGAAGAATAAAGATGGATGAAAAATAAACAAATTTTTAAAAATCAATAAAAACAGGCCAAAAAAAAAAAGCTGGCTGGGTGATTGAACTATAGTTGAGAACTATTGTCTGAGTCATGTATGGAGGTGAGAGCTGGACCATAAAGAAGGATGAGCACTGAAAAATTGATTCTTTTGAACTGTGGTGTTGGAAAAGGCTCTTGAGAGTCCCTTGGACTACAAGAAGATCAAACCAGACAATCACAAAGGAAATCAAATCTGAATATTCATTGGAAGGACTGATGCTGAAGCTGAAGCTGAAGCTCCAATACTTTGGCCACCTGATGCGAAGAGACAACTCATTGAAAAGACTCTGATGCTGGGAAAGATTGAAGGCAGCAGACGGGGACAACAGAGGAAGAGATGGCATCACCGACTCAATGGACATGAGTTTGAGCAAATTCTGGGAGAGAGTGAAAGTCAGGGAAGCCTGGCGTGCTGCAGTCCATGGGGTCTCAAAAATTTTTGTCAGACGTGACTTACAGACAGAACAACAACCATATCCTTTCTACTATATATACTTTTCTAGTCATTTAAAATAAGCTAAAATATTATTTTATAGAATCATTTGATCTTCACTTTTTAGAAAAAAATTTTAGAAAACAATTTTTCTACTTCTACATGTTAGTAATGTCCTTCAATTCCTTCCATAAGGAGTACTGCTAACTGCTTATTTGTTCGCTGTCATATCCATTTCTCCCCCTGCCCCATCAATTCTGTATGGTATACAGTACAGGGTGGGGAGACGGGGGGATGAAGAGAAGGCTAGTCCCTGAAAACTGCCTTTTCAGGTTCCACTGTTGACCACTGCTGCTTAGTCACTTCAGTCATGTCCGATCCGGTGTGGCCCCATGGACTGCAGCCCGTCAGGCTCCTCTGTCCATGGATTCCTCCAGGCAAGAAGACTGGAGTGGGTGGCCATGCCCTCCTCCAGGGGGACCTTCCCAACCCAGGGATGGACTCAAGTCACCTGAATTGCAGGCAGATTCCTCACCACTAAGCCAACAGGGAAGCCCTATATATATGTGTACGTACGTACGTACGTACATACATACATACGTACGTACGTACATACATACATACATACATACATACATACATATATTCGTGACCCCATGGACTGTAGCTCACCAGGCTTCTCTGTCCATGGAATAAATACTGGAGTGGGTTCCCATTTCCTTCTCCACCACTGCCGACTAACTTCCAGTATGTTTTTCCTAATGGGTGACACTAGAAGAATGTGGAGATTAGAAAGAGTACAGAATTCAGGGAATTTATTGCTCTTTGTGCCCTCTTCAGGTGGTCTCTCTGGCAGAGTGGCTCATCTCCACTTTTCCAGCTCCAGCTGCACAATCTCTCCCTTTCTGCCTATAGTTCCCATCAGCAGCTTGAGTTGTACACCACCACCTCTGCTCCACTGTCCCTCCAGCCCCAGGGCTCGTAGCAGCTTCTTGCTGTTGCAAATTCTTAGGCTGTCTCACTTTACCACTTGTCTTTTCAGCTATCCAATATGTTTTTAATGAAAACTCTGACTCTATTTTCTTCCATGTACCCTAACAGATTACATACACACACACACACACACACACACACACACACACACACACACACACATGCATACACACAGACATTATCAAAAGTCTATTTCCTGGGCCAAAGGAGATAGATATTTTAAAATAAAATTTATATTATGCAATGAGAATTTGTTCTCAGCCAACATCTAAAGCTCTACAAATGAACATGTTTTCCTGGACCCTCCATTTCTGGGATTTATCACCCTGCCCCATCAATTCTGTATGGTATACAGTACAGGGTGGAGACGGGGATGAAGAGAAGGCTAGTCCCTGAAAACTGCCTTTTCAGGTTCCACTGTTGACCACTGCTGCTTAGTCACTTCAGTCATGTCCGATCCGGTGTGGCCCCATGGACTGCAGCCCGTCAGGCTCCTCTGTCCATGGATTCCTCCAGGCAAGAAGACTGGAGTGGGTGGCCATGCCCTCCTCCAGGGGGACCTTCCCAACCCAGGGATGGACTCAAGTCACCTGAATTGCAGGCAGATTCCTCACCACTAAGCCAACAGGGAAGCCCTATATATATGTGTACGTACGTACGTACGTACATACATACATACGTACGTACGTACATACATACATACATACATACATACATATATTCGTGACCCCATGGACTGTAGCTCACCAGGCTTCTCTGTCCATGGAATAAATACTGGAGTGGGTTCCCATTTCCTTCTCCACCACTGCCGACTAACTTCCAGTATGTTTTTCCTAATGGGTGACACTAGAAGAATGTGGAGATTAGAAAGAGTACAGAATTCAGGGAATTTATTGCTCTTTGTGCCCTCTTCAGGTGGTCTCTCTGGCAGAGTGGCTCATCTCCACTTTTCCAGCTCCAGCTGCACAATCTCTCCCTTTCTGCCTATAGTTCCCATCAGCAGCTTGAGTTGTACACCACCACCTCTGCTCCACTGTCCCTCCAGCCCCAGGGCTCGTAGCAGCTTCTTGCTGTTGCAAATTCTTAGGCTGTCTCACTTTACCACTTGTCTTTTCAGCTATCCAATATGTTTTTAATGAAAACTCTGACTCTATTTTCTTCCATGTACCCTAACAGATTACATACACACACACACACACACACACACACACACACACACACACACACACATGCATACACACAGACATTATCAAAAGTCTATTTCCTGGGCCAAAGGAGATAGATATTTTAAAATAAAATTTATATTATGCAATGAGAATTTGTTCTCAGCCAACATCTAAAGCTCTACAAATGAACATGTTTTCCTGGACCCTCCATTTCTGGGATTTATCATTCCCTGTAACCTGTCAGCTTCAAACTGTTTCTTCACTTTGCATTTATTCCCTTTGGTTAGTATTATCTTGACTCTTAAGACTAAATACACCATGAGGGCAGGGACCCTGACCTTTTGCTCTCAGTCGCATACTAAGCACTCATCTCTGTGGTAAGAAAGGATAAACATTCATTATTATTAACTGGATAAAGGAGGAAGCATAAGTAAATTTTCTATTGTTTTATGAGGCATTAGAACAAGCCTACCCTCTAACATTTTATTGTGTAAGAGAGAAAATTCCCCTCTCATTACGGTTTATTTTTTGCATCCCCAGTATTTTCTTGAATATTCCCATTCCTTAATAGTAAATTTTGGAAACATTTTTGTTAAGTTCTCCCCACCTCAGTTTTTGCCCCACTGGGCCTTTGATTAGGATAGTCTTAAATTTCTAAATTAAATTGGAAGAGAATTGGCATCTTTAAACTAACTGATTACTAAACCTCTCTTGTTTCACCATTGTTTTTGTTATCTCCCACCCCATTCTCTCCCTATTCCCACATTACTTTCTGCCAGGAGATTATGAACCAAGCAGCTTTACCCTCGGCTTCTGACCGGGTTTAGCCAAGGGGAAGAACAGACAAAGAATGTAGGACGGCAAGGTATTTATCATTCCTGCTCTCACTTGATTCGGTGTCAAGATTTCAGTGATTGAGTATGGCCAAAAGTAGAAGTTCCAACTTAACAATTTTTCTTGCACATATAGGTCATTGTGTGCTCTACATATTTTTCTACAAATTTGACTTATAGCTGTCTTCAATGGTCAATTTTTAAATAATGGCCATCTCTATTTAAAAATCACCCCAAGGCTTTCCCTGGTGGTCCAGTGGATAAGGACACCGCCTTGCAGTGCAAGGGGCGCCGGGTCGAGCCCTGGCCTGGGAAGATCCCACGTGCCGCGGAGCGGCTGGACCCATGTGTCCAATCACCGAGCCGGAGCTCTGGAGCGCATGCGCCCAGAGCCGGCGCTCTGCGGTGACAGAGGCCACCGCAATGGGAGGCCCACAGGAGCCAAAGAACAAAGATGGATGAAAATAGAGAAAGACCAATAGAAGTGGCCCTCCCGCTCCCCTCCTTCCCCACCCGACCCCCACCCAAAATAAATAAATAAATCTTTAAAAAAAAAGAAAATCACCCCAAGTCTAACTTTGTGACCCATGGACGAGCCATGGAATTCTCCAGGGAAGAATACTGGAGTGGGTAGCCTAGCCCTTCTCCAGGTAGATTCCTTACCAACTGAGCTACAGAGGAATCTCTCCAAATCTAACTATTAGAAGCTAATTTTTAGAATTTTGGTGAGTTTTTCTTTAGGATGATATTTTATATGTTTACATAGTTTGTAATTCTGTTTTATTCAGGCTTTGCATTATATTGTGAATATTTCTCAATGCCTTTACTTCTATTCAGGACTATATATCAATATAACCAGTTAGAAAATACAAAGAATAGATTCCATTAATTAAGACAACATTGTAAAATACACAAAACTTAATCTAAAATAAAGTATGCAACCTTTTATCTAAAAACATAGAACCTTACCATGGAACATAAAAGAAGTTTAAATAAATGGACCAGAACACCATTAGTTAGAGTATCAGAAAAAACTACAAGGTGGACTCAACTGTGATTCAAAGATAATTTAATCAAGGACTATTCAGAATAGAGCACAGGGTTTAGGGAAGCAACAATGAATGCGGAAGCACTCAGGAATTAGCAAAAGGGAGAAGCTCTTAGCACCTGCAGACATGAAAGGAAAGGGACAAAACTACTTTATCAGAGCCTGAGAAGAGATGGGGGGGGGCTGGGGCAATCCAGCTGACTCTACATATTTTTCTACAAATTTGACTTATAGCTGTCTTCAATGGTCAATTTTTAAATAATGGCCATCTCTATTTAAAAATCACCCCAAGGCTTTCCCTGGTGGTCCAGTGGATAAGGACACCGCCTTGCAGTGCAAGGGGCGCCGGGTCGAGCCCTGGCCTGGGAAGATCCCACGTGCCGCGGAGCGGCTGGACCCATGTGTCCAATCACCGAGCCGGAGCTCTGGAGCGCATGCGCCCAGAGCCGGCGCTCTGCGGTGACAGAGGCCACCGCAATGGGAGGCCCACAGGAGCCAAAGAACAAAGATGGATGAAAATAGAGAAAGACCAATAGAAGTGGCCCTCCCGCTCCCCTCCTTCCCCACCCGACCCCCACCCAAAATAAATAAATAAATCTTTAAAAAAAAAGAAAATCACCCCAAGTCTAACTTTGTGACCCATGGACGAGCCATGGAATTCTCCAGGGAAGAATACTGGAGTGGGTAGCCTAGCCCTTCTCCAGGTAGATTCCTTACCAACTGAGCTACAGAGGAATCTCTCCAAATCTAACTATTAGAAGCTAATTTTTAGAATTTTGGTGAGTTTTTCTTTAGGATGATATTTTATATGTTTACATAGTTTGTAATTCTGTTTTATTCAGGCTTTGCATTATATTGTGAATATTTCTCAATGCCTTTACTTCTATTCAGGACTATATATCAATATAACCAGTTAGAAAATACAAAGAATAGATTCCATTAATTAAGACAACATTGTAAAATACACAAAACTTAATCTAAAATAAAGTATGCAACCTTTTATCTAAAAACATAGAACCTTACCATGGAACATAAAAGAAGTTTAAATAAATGGACCAGAACACCATTAGTTAGAGTATCAGAAAAAACTACAAGGTGGACTCAACTGTGATTCAAAGATAATTTAATCAAGGACTATTCAGAATAGAGCACAGGGTTTAGGGAAGCAACAATGAATGCGGAAGCACTCAGGAATTAGCAAAAGGGAGAAGCTCTTAGCACCTGCAGACATGAAAGGAAAAGGGACAAAAACTACTTTATCAGAGCCTGAGAAGAGATGGACCAGAGGAAGAGAGGACGTGGTCATGGAAGAGGGGCAATCCAGCCACTTCCAGAAACATGAGATGAATAGGGTTGGTAAAATTATCCAAGTTGGGAGCTGACAAATGGGAAACTGAGATCCCAATCCACAGCAGGTTATTGCTCATGTTGCCATTGGCTAGAATTGTGACTCAAACTATTCATGATGGGTATTTGGGAATGTGATGACATGCTTCATTAATCAATGCCACAGAGGAATCAATAACTGTGTAGCTAAAGTGTTAGGCAGCTTTAACTATTTGTTTTTAATATCAATACATGTGTAAATTGTCAAAAAAGTTGGATTCTACATTTTTATAATCTTGGGTTCCCAATCATAATTTATGATACTGATTGTTTTATACATGAATTTACAGAAATAGTATGGGATGGAAAAATAATGCAGGGCTTCAGATATGCATAGTCCTTTTATAATGAGTGTGATAATATCCACCATTCATCATTCAGAGAAGTCCTATGAGAGGTCAATAAGACGACAAGCGTGCCACTACTTTCTGAAGTGCTCAGCAAATACAGCTTCTAAAGTGTTGTTCAAAGGTTAGCTGCGATGATCATAAAAAAAATATTCAAAACACAAGCCATTTTATTTTGTCAGTTATTTATGGTATAAGTGAACTCTGGGAGATGGTATTTGGATGTCTGCACTTGAACCCTAAATTCTTCTGATGATATAAAGAAATGACATACATGCCCATATTATTAATAGAAGCACATGCTTAACATCTATTTTGTAACAAGTTGCTAATTACTTTTCTAACTAAATCTACTTGTAGAAAATACAGTTATATATCCTCACATGTGAAGATTGTGTTAATCATTTGTTTAAAAAATATCTAACTAGTAAGATGAGCAACAAGTGCACTGCCTAGTCCACATTAGCGAAATACAGGCGGCACTCAAGCACAACGGCCATAGATACCTGAACCTAGGTAAACACAGACACCAACTACATCTGAAATTGCCTAAATCAGTTATCATTCAATATAATGGCAACTGGTGAGGGAAACTGATGACAGAATATTGTTTCCTTAGAATGCCTATGCTTTGTAGACTTACCTAAAGTTAAAAAAAAAAGATCATAGGAGGCAGGATCACTTTAGCTACCTCCCCCCCTCCCCATTTCCTATTTAGGATTTCCACTTTAGATTACACACGGTTTGACAAATTGAACTAATTGTGCTCCTCTCAAATGTAAAATCAATAACTGTCAACGATTCACCAAGCCTAAGCTCACACCATATATCTCAGTGAGACTCAGATCAAAGTGGCCAGCCTAAGAGCCTTCATTTCAACCTCAAGACTACTCGCTGTACTTAAGCTTTTCAAAATGCAGAGCATCTATCATGTGACATGTTGGCTGAGGTGGGTAATAAAAGCATTCCAGAGAATAGGGAAGCTTTCTCTGTTTTGCACACACTCATGAGATCAGGAAAAGCTTTGAAGTCTCACCATGTCAGATTTATGACTTGCAATTTGAGGTTCCTCTACAGACTAACACAGACAAGCATATGTCTGTGTACCATGCACATCCAAGTCTGGACAAAAGTGTCTTTCAATTTATCATAGCATTGCAATCATCCTTTTGTGTGGCTGACAAACTCTTCTCAAATAGAAACTTAGCATCTTTTAATTGAGTTGGCAGTGGAGACACTCAAATTTCTTTTGTCATCTAAATCACTCTGTTTAGCTAGAACCTTTATTGCCACTTGAGAACATCTGGTCCAATTAAAGGATAGCTGTGCTTCCCCTCATTTGAATGCCAGAGGAAGGTTAATTTTAACAGGCCCCATAGGCAAAAATCTGTTCTTTGCTGGATTTGAGGTAGCTTCATGTTCTAAAGATGGCCATAAAAACTGATGGAAACTTATCTGGATTAGGACTCTTCCACACAGCTTACATATGCATATGACTGCAAGTGGAATTACATATAAAATGAAGATAAGTGGTTAAAATCCAGCAAATTCATGATTGGTTACTAAACAAGTTGGGTTTTGAGTAGACAGAGGCTGCCAAGGAAAGCCATAAGGACCTATCAGAACATCTAAAAACATGAAGTGAAGGAAGATACTATCTGAAATTGCCTAAATCAGTTATCATTCAATATAATGGCAACTGGTGAGGGAAACTGATGACAGAATATTGTTTCCTTAGAATGCCTATGCTTTGTAGACTTACCTAAAGTTAAAAAAAAAAGATCATAGGAGGCAGGATCACTTTAGCTACCTCCCCCCCTCCCCATTTCCTATTTAGGATTTCCACTTTAGATTACACACGGTTTGACAAATTGAACTAATTGTGCTCCTCTCAAATGTAAAATCAATAACTGTCAACGATTCACCAAGCCTAAGCTCACACCATATATCTCAGTGAGACTCAGATCAAAGTGGCCAGCCTAAGAGCCTTCATTTCAACCTCAAGACTACTCGCTGTACTTAAGCTTTTCAAAATGCAGAGCATCTATCATGTGACATGTTGGCTGAGGTGGGTAATAAAAGCATTCCAGAGAATAGGGAAGCTTTCTCTGTTTTGCACACACTCATGAGATCAGGAAAAGCTTTGAAGTCTCACCATGTCAGATTTATGACTTGCAATTTGAGGTTCCTCTACAGACTAACACAGACAAGCATATGTCTGTGTACCATGCACATCCAAGTCTGGACAAAAGTGTCTTTCAATTTATCATAGCATTGCAATCATCCTTTTGTGTGGCTGACAAACTCTTCTCAAATAGAAACTTAGCATCTTTTAATTGAGTTGGCAGTGGAGACACTCAAATTTCTTTTGTCATCTAAATCACTCTGTTTAGCTAGAACCTTTATTGCCACTTGAGAACATCTGGTCCAATTAAAGGATAGCTGTGCTTCCCCTCATTTGAATGCCAGAGGAAGGTTAATTTTAACAGGCCCCATAGGCAAAAATCTGTTCTTTGCTGGATTTGAGGTAGCTTCATGTTCTAAAGATGGCCATAAAAACTGATGGAAACTTATCTGGATTAGGACTCTTCCACACAGCTTACATATGCATATGACTGCAAGTGGAATTACATATAAAATGAAGATAAGTGGTTAAAATCCAGCAAATTCATGATTGGTTACTAAACAAGTTGGGTTTTGAGTAGACAGAGGCTGCCAAGGAAAGCCATAAGGACCTATCAGAACATCTAATGAAAAGCAGTGAAGTGAAGGGGAAGATACTATTACGAGATGTGAACAGTGCTTATGATATGCCAGGATACCACGCACAAAGTTGAAGACAGATGCTGAGAGCAGAGACAGACATCCTGGAACAAAGGAGAGTAAATCTGACAACTGAGGGACCTGACTCTGGTAGCTGCAATATATTGACTTGACTACCACTGACTGCAATATTGGGGTCCTGGAGCAGATATGTCAAATTCCATCTGAATATTAAGAGTTTTTCACATTATTTCCTGTCAAATTAACATCTATTCTGATAGTCGGCAAAAATCTGGCAACAATTCCTGTGTCACAGTTTGGGTATTTTCGTAGTTATGACAGAGGGAGGAGTACATGACGGCAAAGACAGTATTCCATGAAAACTCACTAGCAAGATACCTGGGAAAGAGTACAATAAGCTTGGTGTTATGTTATAAATGTTGACAGGTCATAACTAAGTCATTAGTAAAGCTATCTCCAAGACAATAAATGCACACAGTAAAAATACTGTCCCACCTGTCCTATGTCCAAGAACTAATAACCTCATATAAAAATGCTTCTTAATAATGAAGCAGGGCCTCCCTGGTAGTCCAGTGGGTAAGGACACCGCCTTGCAGTGCAAGGGGCGCCGGGTCGAGCCCTGGCCTGGGAAGATCCCACGTGTTGCGGAGCGGCTGGACCAATGTGTCCAATTACCGAGCCGGAGCTCTGGAGCGCATGTGCCCAGAGCTGGTGCTCTGCGACAACAGAGGCCACCGTGATGGGAGGCCCACATGGGCCAAAGAACAAAGATGGATGAAAATAGACAAATGAAAGACCAATAGAAGTGGCCCACCTGCTCCCCCCCTCCCCAACCCGACCCTGGCACCAAAATAAATAAATAAATAAATCTTTAAAAAAAAAATAATGAAGCAACTCAAAGTTTTAAAGTAGTTACTGATATCATCTCATCTTCTCAAAGACTCCTGATATATGCTCTGGATAAATCATGATTCCCATTTTACAGATAAAGAGATTGAAACTCGAAGAGCTTATATAAATTAAGGTCACCCAAAATAGTTAATGAGTCATTGAAACCCGTGGTTCCAGTGATTAGCCCCTTCAACAGCAGAGAGCATAGCATTGCAAGCCAACATGTTGATACCACTGGTACAGGTACTAGTACCTCAACTTAAACATTAAGTTTTACCTTTTGCTCAACTGTTCCCATACTCATAGCACATCAGCTCTGTTGTTTTCTCCTAAATTGTTTTGGTTTGGTATAGCATCTATGTGTCTCAAAAGGGTAACCTGAATTTTAACTTGTCACCCTGGCACTGACAGTGGTGTAGGTGTTTGCTTATCTGCCACACAAAGAATTGTCAGAAAGAAGAGATAACCGTTTCTGTTCCTACAAAACATGTCCGATCAATTGACAGAGGAGAATGAATGGACAGCTTAAGGTTTATTATAAACTATTTCACATTCTATTCTTTTTCTTTAGGTTTTATTGATTTGATCGAAACATGTTTTGGAAAAAAATTAATTTTGTTATTTTTGGTTATATACTTAACAAATGGAAGAACAATGATAGGATCTCTTTGGAATATAATTTAAGTGTAGCATACAATCATTACTTCCAAACACCTGACACAAGCTCTTTAAATTTTGTGTGAGCAACCAGCCAACAAAATTCTGATATTGAAAAAACTAATCTCAGTTACGTGTATCCACTGATTACTTTGGATCTCCTTTCATACATCTGAAATATAAACCTTTTGACTTTAACTGCAAGGTTTTCCCTTTGTTTCACTCTTTGAACCCTAGGATATGGGATTTGGAACAAAGATATTTAATAACAAAATAAACTTGAAAGGCAATAAGCTTACCTCCATATAGCTATTTGGGGGGGTTGTATATGACATATTAAAAATACAAAATGAGGGCTTCCCTGGTGGTCCTGTGGGTAAGGACACCGCCTTGCAGTGCAAGGGGCGCCGGGTCAAGCCCTGGCCTGGGAAGATCCCACGTGCCACGGAGCGGCTGGACTGATGTGTCCAATCACCGAGCCGGAGCTCTGGAGCGCATGTGCCCAGAGCCGGTGCTCTGCGACAACAGAGGCCACTGCAAAGGGAGGCCCACGTGGGCCAAAGAACACAGATGGATGAAAATAGAGAAATGAAAGACCAATAGAAGTGGCCTGCCCGCTTCCCTCCCTCCCCAACCCAACCCCTGCCCAAAATAAATAAATAAATCTTAAAAAAAAAAAAAAAAAAGAAAGATGGCACCTACTGGGAACATATCTGTTCTAAACTATCTTCATGAGTCACGCCCTCAACCTCCTTCAAACCTTTGCATGACTGTCACCTTCTCAAAGAAGCAAGCTGGGACCCCTTGTTTAAAATTGTAGGGTTTGTATGGTTCCCAAGCTTGGCATTCTTTGTCACTCTCACCTTGCTTTATTTTCATAGCACTAATCACTTTATATATATATATATATAATTGTTTACATTTACTCTTTATGATATGGGCTTCCCTGGTAGCTCAGTGGTAAAAAATCTGCCTGCAATGCAGGAGATCCAGGTTTGATCCTTGGGTGGGGAAGATCTCCTGTAGAAGGGAATGGCTACCCACTCCAGTATTCTTACCTGGAGAATCCTATGGACAGATGAGCCTGGCGGGCTATAGTCCATGACATCACAAAGAGTCAGACATGCCTGAGGAACTTTCACATGCACACTCTCTATGATGTGTCTCCCTACTAGAACAAGGGAAAGGATATTTGTTGCTTTTAATTGTGTATCGCAGTGTGTAGGGCAATGTCTGGCATAATAAAGTAGCTACTCAACAAATATTGGTTGAATGTATAAATGGTTTCATAAACATTAATACATTACTATAACTGTAAAATAAAAGGAAAATAAAGTATTTTAACATATACATACTTTCATATGTGTGCTCATCTATAGTTATAGTAAAGAAAATCAATGAAGATGAAATAGTTATAACCTTGCACCTACATCTAGAATCACTGACCAAGTGATAGCTTAAAATGCAGACCAGGGCTTCCCCTGGTGGTCCAGTGGGTAAGGACACTGCCTTGCAGTGCAAGGGGCGCCGGTTCGAGCCCTGGCCTGGGAAGATCCCACGTGCCGCGGAGCGGCTGGACTGATGTGTCCAATTACCGAGCCGGAGCTCTGGAGCGCGTGCGCCCAGAGCCGGTGCTCTGCAACGACAGACGCCACCGCGATGGGAGGCCCACAGGAGCCAAGGAACAAAGACGGATGAAAACAGACAAAATGAAAGACCAATAGAAGTGGCCCGCCTGCTCCCCTCCCTCCCCAACCCGACCCCCACCCAAAAATAAATAAATAAATAAATCTAAAAAAAAAAAAAAAAAATGCAGACCAATGCAGTTGTATTGGACTGTGTAATTCAATACCATGAACAGTACTGTTATCAGGAAAACCATTTTCTTAAATAGTACATAAAAGTCTTAGCAAACCATTATCTTCCCTTGATTTACACAGTAGTTGCATTCTGAGAAAATTTAGCACACATATACTAAATATATGCAAAAGTACTTAGTGTTTAGAAGTAAAACTGAGTTAGCTTCTAGGTTCAGATAACTAGGAGGAAATTATAAGGTTCAGTAGGATATTTGAAGTCAGTATTTTCTTATGGCTATTGTCCACTAAAAGGATAGTAGCACACTCACCATCATTTAAGATAACCAAAAAATTAATTCTCAAGTATTTGATAAAGTACTCCCTCCTCCCCTGAGAACCTCTAAACAGGCCTTGATGCTTTAGCAGGAGACACAGAGTTGAGAACTCTGACAGTCTGACCCACCTTCAAAACAGCACAATGGTACCCATGACTGCAAAACTAGTCCCAACTTAACAACAAGGATACAATAAGTTAAGCAACTTTCATGATTTTAATCAATGTAGACAAGCCATCATAGGAATTTTGATCCCAGTCTTTCTTACTTTTTTATTTTGCTTTCAAGTGCTATTTTTAACTGATTTGAATTAACCAGAAAATTCTCACACAACTACTTCACTTTATGAAAATTTGATTTTTCAAAATCAGAGCCAGCATTATAAATACCCAGAAAACAGTATTTTCTAGAATCACTGACCAAGTGATAGCTTAAAATGCAGACCAGGGCTTCCCCTGGTGGTCCAGTGGGTAAGGACACTGCCTTGCAGTGCAAGGGGCGCCGGTTCGAGCCCTGGCCTGGGAAGATCCCACGTGCCGCGGAGCGGCTGGACTGTTGTGTCCAATTGCCGAGCTGGAGCTCTGGAGCGCGTGCGCCCAGAGCCGGTGCTCTGCAACGACAGACGCCACCGCGATTGGGAGGCCCACAGGAGCCAAGGAACAAAGACGGATGAAAACAGACAAAATGAAAGACCAATAGAAGTGGCCCGCCTGCTCCCCTCCCTCCCCAACCCGACCCCCACCCAAAAATAAATAAATAAATAAATCTAAAAAAAAAAAAAAAAAATGCAGACCAATGCAGTTGTATTGGACTGTGTAATTCAATACCATGAACAGTACTGTTATCAGGAAAACCATTTTCTTAAATAGTACATAAAAGTCTTAGCAAACCATTATCTTCCCTTGATTTACACAGTAGTTGCATTCTGAGAAAATTTAGCACACATATACTAAATATATGCAAAAGTACTTAGTGTTTAGAAGTAAAACTGAGTTAGCTTCTAGGTTCAGATAACTAGGAGGAAATTATAAGGTTCAGTAGGATATTTGAAGTCAGTATTTTCTTATGGCTATTGTCCACTAAAAGGATAGTAGCACACTCACCATCATTTAAGATAACCAAAAAATTAATTCTCAAGTATTTGATAAAGTACTCCCTCCTCCCCTGAGAACCTCTAAACAGGCCTTGATGCTTTAGCAGGAGACACAGAGTTGAGAACTCTGACAGTCTGACCCACCTTCAAAACAGCACAATGGTACCCATGACTGCAAAACTAGTCCCAACTTAACAACAAGGATACAATAAGTTAAGCAACTTTCATGATTTTAATCAATGTAGACAAGCCATCATAGGAATTTTGATCCCAGTCTTTCTTACTTTTTTATTTTGCTTTCAAGTGCTATTTTTAACTGATTTGAATTAACCAGAAAATTCTCACACAACTACTTCACTTTATGAAAATTTGATTTTTCAAAATCAGAGCCAGCATTATAAATACCCAGAAAACAGTAATTTTTCTTAGGTATATATTCTATAGAAAGCCTGATAGATTATACTCCCTATTTAATTTTTAAAAGGCAAAGCAATGAAAAAATATATATATATACACAGACATACAGTCATGGACAGAAATTCTCTAAAACACTTCCTTTTGAACACAGTTAAAATGTTATGCACTCTGAATATTAGCATTGCAAGTACATATACACTGTTTCCAATGTAGCTCTAAGGAGAACTACTTTGTCTGGTGCCTTTGGCAAGCAAGCAATACATCATTGGAAACACAAGCACTGCTGTTTTGGAATTAGCACACAATCATCTCTTCCCTCTCCTCCTGTCCCTGAAGAAAATTTCCAAGTTTATTTGCATTATCATTACCTAACCACGATCAGCTTCCTTCCTATTCTTGAGTTTGAAACTGCAGATTTCAGTGACACACAACACTGACACATGAGCAATAAATCTGCAGTTATGAACAGCTTGCTTTTATGGAAATATGTCAAAATGAATATATTAAAATGATAAATTTCACATCAGCTTGTCACAGCTTACTTTTTTCCATTTTCAGTGCTGACAAATATGCATTTAAATAAAATACCTCACATGACATTTAATGTATTTTTATAAATATTATAACTTCTATAGACAAGTTAACCTAAGCATCGCAGTAATCTTAAGGTCAAGAATTATGCATTTCTATTAGTACTGAGCCACACGCACTGAACAAAAACGATCAGTGACTGAGTCCCAGCTTCTCCAGTGTACCTCAGTTCCTCATCCATAAAACACAGATACCACCAGATGATTGCCACAATGCTCTATTAGACTTTGATTATCTGTTAGAGAACAATTCTAGAAGTCAGGGCATTTCAGGATGTCATCCTCATTTTAGAATATTGTTATTTTTTGAAAGGACAAAAATAAATAAAGACTACAAAACTAATGAATATTCTTAAGAACAGAAAGAAATGTACAGAACTGCAATAAGAATACATTTGGATTCTTTGGGTCCATCTCCTTTATTCACCCATCGCCTTGCCAATTTCTCTATGCCTCACTCCCCAGCAGCTTTTTCTGCTTCAGTACCAAGCTCTGCCCCTTTCAAGTCATGACTGATTGACCTTGCTTCTATTTCAACATGGCATTCTTAGGTAGTTTCCAACATCTCTTTTCTTATCCATTTGTAAAATAGAAGACTTGCAGAATTATGGTGTTTGCAGATTTCTAATCTGGTTTAGTACTCAGCCAGGGCCAAAATCACACTTTAGGAAAGACTTAGGAAGTAGTTGATAGCTCTAAGGAGAACTACTTTGTCTGGTGCCTTTGGCAAGCAAGCAATACATCATTGGAAACACAAGCACTGCTGTTTTGGAATTAGCACACAATCATCTCTTCCCTCTCCTCCTGTCCCTGAAGAAAATTTCCAAGTTTATTTGCATTATCATTACCTAACCACGATCAGCTTCCTTCCTATTCTTGAGTTTGAAACTGCAGATTTCAGTGACACACAACACTGACACATGAGCAATAAATCTGCAGTTATGAACAGCTTGCTTTTATGGAAATATGTCAAAATGAATATATTAAAATGATAAATTTCACATCAGCTTGTCACAGCTATTTTTTCCATTTTCAGTGCTGACAAATATGCATTTAAATAAAATACCTCACATGACATTTAATGTATTTTTATAAATATTATAACTTCTATAGACAAGTTAACCTAAGCATCGCAGTAATCTTAAGGTCAAGAATTATGCATTTCTATTAGTACTGAGCCACACGCACTGAACAAAAACGATCAGTGACTGAGTCCCAGCTTCTCCAGTGTACCTCAGTTCCTCATCCATAAAACACAGATACCACCAGATGATTGCCACAATGCTCTATTAGACTTTGATTATCTGTTAGAGAACAATTCTAGAAGTCAGGGCATTTCAGGATGTCATCCTCATTTTAGAATATTGTTATTTTTTGAAAGGACAAAAATAAATAAAGACTACAAAACTAATGAATATTCTTAAGAACAGAAAGAAATGTACAGAACTGCAATAAGAATACATTTGGATTCTTTGGGTCCATCTCCTTTATTCACCCATCGCCTTGCCAATTTCTCTATGCCTCACTCCCCAGCAGCTTTTTCTGCTTCAGTACCAAGCTCTGCCCCTTTCAAGTCATGACTGATTGACCTTGCTTCTATTTCAACATGGCATTCTTAGGTAGTTTCCAACATCTCTTTTCTTATCCATTTGTAAAATAGAAGACTTGCAGAATTATGGTGTTTGCAGATTTCTAATCTGGTTTAGTACTCAGCCAGGGCCAAAATCACACTTTAGGAAAGACTTAGGAAGTAGTTGATAGCAACATTTAACTGTTTTCTCAAAATGAATAAGTAATGATCACAAGCTACAAAGACCACCTAAAAGATGAAAGACAGTGAATTTGAGCTTATAGATGGCTTGTTCTCCTTTCCCTGTAATCCAGTCTCCTAGCAAGCAGGGGACAAATATCTATCTAAAACTTTCCCAAAGTCTTATCTTTGAACCAGCAACACTGGTATGATCTGGAAACTTGTTAAAAATGCAGAGTAGCAGGCCTTATCCTGGTTCTACTGAATCAAATATGCATTTCGGCAGGATTTCAGGTGGTTTATCCATACATTAAAGTTGAAGAAGTTCTGGTGTAAAATAGGAGTCTATTGTGTCATCCCAATGGCCAACTGCAACTCATCCAAATCTTTAGCGCAGCTACCATTCCAATTCCCCTTTTTCTACCACAAGGCCACCTATGATCCATAAGCAGGAACTTCAACCTCTAATACTCATTTCTTCTTCCCTTAAGCACATGCTTGGGCATATGAGGAAAGCTCAACAATATCCTACTCAATTGGACTAAAACCCAATGAGACATCTGTAAATTGTTTCTCTAAGTCAATTTAGATGACATTTCTGACACAATAAGCCTCTGATTATTCAATTGGCATCCCATGGGGTTTGCACATGTTTATTTCTTTTTCTTTTCTCCTTTTGAAAATCAATAGTGTGTGATATCTTTCCTATAGATTAAATTAATAGAAATTGTTGCAAACTTTATTATGAAGTTAAGATTTCACTATTTATCCCCAAAGTAACATCAGAACAAACGAAGGGATCAAGGGAGGCATGAAATTCTATCCTTTATTCACCCATCGCCTTGCCATTCTTAGCCTCACTCCCCAGCAGCTTTTTCTGCTTCAGTACCAAGCTCTGCCCCTTTCAAGTCATGACTGATTGACCTTGCTTCTATTTCAACATGGCATTCTTAGGTAGTTTCCAACATCTCTTTTCTTATCCATTTGTAAAATAGAAGACTTGCAGAATTATGGTGTTTGCAGATTTCTAATCTGGTTTAGTACTCAGCCAGGGCCAAAATCACACTTTAGGAAAGACTTAGGAAGTAGTTGATAGCAACATTTAACTGTTTTCTCAAAATGAATAAGTAATGATCACAAGCTACAAAGACCACCTAAAAGATGAAAGACAGTGAATTTGAGCTTATAGATGGCTTGTTCTCCTTTCCCTGTAATCCAGTCTCCTAGCAAGCAGGGGACAAATATCTATCTAAAACTTTCCCAAAGTCTTATCTTTGAACCAGCAACACTGGTATGATCTGGAAACTTGTTAAAAATGCAGAGTAGCAGGCCTTATCCTGGTTCTACTGAATCAAATATGCATTTCGGCAGGATTTCAGGTGGTTTATCCATACATTAAAGTTGAAGAAGTTCTGGTGTAAAATAGGAGTCTATTGTGTCATCCCAATGGCCAACTGCAACTCATCCAAATCTTTAGCGCAGCTACCATTCCAATTCCCCTTTTTCTACCACAAGGCCACCTATGATCCATAAGCAGGAACTTCAACCTCTAATACTCATTTCTTCTTCCCTTAAGCACATGCTTGGGCATATGAGGAAAGCTCAACAATATCCTACTCAATTGGACTAAAACCCAATGAGACATCTGTAAATTGTTTCTCTAAGTCAATTTAGATGACATTTCTGACACAATAAGCCTCTGATTATTCAATTGGCATCCCATGGGGTTTGCACATGTTTATTTCTTTTTCTTTTCTCCTTTTGAAAATCAATAGTGTGTGATATCTTTCCTATAGATTAAATTAATAGAAATTGTTGCAAACTTTATTATGAAGTTAAGATTTCACTATTTATCCCCCAAAGTAACATCAGAACAAACGAAGGCATCAAGGGAGGCATGAAATCTTACTCATAGTAAAGGAGAGCCAGGCTATTCATAGTTAATGAAATAAGACTTCAATGTATTTTCAGCTTGTTGAATCAAACAACTGGTTTTATATGTTGGACTATTTCTTTATGTTAAGACTTCATTGTGGGACTTCCCTTGTGGCTCAGTGGATAAGAACCTGTCTGCCAATGCAGGAGACACAGGTTCGATCTCTGAACCAGGAAGATCCCATATACTGCAGAGCAGCTAACCCCACACATCAACAAAGACCCAGCACAGCCAAAAATAAATAAATAAAAGTTTAAAAAAAAAAAAAAGACTTCATTGTATTATTGGAAAGTTATGATTCTGATTTTATTCATTCAATGATAACCCTTGTTAAACAGTGATAGATAGTAAGTAGATTTGATATGGCCGATACATCCTACCTTTTGCAACATGACTTGTAGTGTCCTCCTGTGGGAAGAATATACTTTTCTGTCCCCTTGCTGTCAGACTCGATCATAAAACTTGCTTTGGCCAGTGAAATGTGAGCCAAGATGATGTGCACCACTTCCGACCAGAAGTTTTAACAGGCATATTGAGCTTCTGCCATCTCTCTTGTTTTTTCTTTGGCAAGAGAATGGCATATCTCAGATGCTGCCTGCTTCTTGCAGCTCAGATCCTGGAATGAAGGGAGATATGAAACAATCAGCTGGGCCTGTACCCAACATGTAAAGAGGAGGAGAAATAATTCCTTTCCTTAAAACCTTTAGATGTGGAGTTTTTGATTACCTAAGCAAAAATAGAAAAAGATAAATAACAATACTTATTTTCTAATTGCCATCCAAATTTCTTAAGCATTTAGTATCTCTGATTGTGGCAGAAAACACAAAACAGCCACTCATAATCACTTATCCTGGTGTAATACCTTCCCTTTGAATGTATACAAGATCTGTCACCTGATTCTAAACAACAGAATATGGAAAATGTGATAGATGCTCTCTTCCATGATAGTCTTGTTGTGTAATATTTCCCATAGAGATTCCTGCTTGCTGGTTTGTTGTAGTAAGTGACCAATTTGGGAAAACTCATGCAGAAAGAACAGTGGACAACTTCTAAACAGTGCAAGCAGCTTCAAGGAGCTGAACGTAGTCTCTAATCGTTAAGGGATCTTCATCCAAAAGTCCATTACAAGCAGGGCACTGTGTATTACAGATGTAAGGAAATTAATTCTTCTAACAATGCAAATGACCTTGGAAACAGATTTTTCTCTGTTTGAGCCTCTAGATAAGAATGCAGTCCATCTGACACATTGATTTCAACCTTGTGAGACCCTGGGCAGAAGAGATAGCTATGCCAGACCTGAACTCTTGATCCTTACAAATTGTGATTTAATAAATGTATGTATTTAAGCCACTGATTTGGGGACAGTTTGTTACACAACTACATAAAACTAATGCACTGTCTATAAAAATAACATCTGTTGAAAATTCAGAAATGTTTAAATTAGAAAAATAATGAAATACAATTCTGCTATGCAGAAAAGACTATTTTAAACATTTTAGTCTAATTTCTCTGATTCTCCTATACATAGTATTTATTTATTCTAGTCTATCTTAGAAAGTGCATTTGCAAGTTTGCACTCTCTTATTTCTCACAGATAGTCATAGCATAAGCTTTCCACCACCAGGAAGTTAGTTCCTTAAAAGCAGGGAAACAGGGACTGTGTTTTAATCATTATTACATCCTCAGCATCTGTAACAGTGCCAGAGACATAACAGCATCTATATACATATTTGTTGAATGAATGGTTGAATGAATTCATGTTTTACATCTATAATAATTCTTTACAAACTTTCTTCTAGTGGCTGCATAAAATTTCATAAATGGAGTGATTATAATCTTTCCTTTGTTTTAGATTTGTACTTGACTCTGACATATGGAAGATAGCCAGAGAATTCCCACTTGGCTGACACTGGGAGGGGAAGGGAGTCGGTTAAGGACACCCAGGGCTTGGTTGAAACAACCAAAAAAATACCTACCCTTGGAAGAGACAAGCGGTGGTAGGCTCAGGTTTACTTAGAAATATCCAGGGCTACGTTGAAAGACACCAAGGTGGCTTTATTGTAGAAAGACCTAAGAAACAGAGCTCACAATTCCAAGTACCTAGTTAAGTGAGAAATTAAATCTCGTCCCAAATATTGAGGGGGCTCTTTAATACGTATGCAGTTAAAAATTAAAGCTGACTTCGTAAAACCTTAAGCAAGGCCTTCTGGAGGAAACTCATATTTCTCTGTGTCTTTCAGATATAATTGTCCTATCTGATCTTCCTAAGTCGTTCTATCATGTGTGTGTGTTTGTTTATAGTTGGTCTACAAGAGGTCTTTTTGTGCTCTTAATTGGTGACCAAATGATGGATCCTTTTAAAATTAGAGAAACTAACAAATTATTAAATCTAGAGTGCTCTCATTGTAAACAACTGCTTTATTGGCACCTATAAAACAAAAGTTAAATTAACCTAAGAGCTTTTTCTGAACCAGAGAAACTGGCTTAGGAAGCTTCCTTGAGCCTTCTCCTCAATGGGCCTTACAGATGCTAATAAGAGCAGTTAAGAATATCAACAGAAACTATGAAAAAACAAACGAACAAAAAAAGGTTTAGCTATTATTTCAAAGAGGTTAAAATTTTTTGCTTTTTAAAAAGAATCACTACAAGTGAATTTAAAAAATGCTTTGAATGGTTATTTAGAGTGGGATAAATAAAATAGACATTTAAATGATTAAAACAAGATTCGGTATTACTACACTACCTGAAGTTAGTAAGCCAAGTTCAGTTCAAATCAGTCACTCAGTCATGTCCTACTCTTAGCAACCCCATGGACTGCAGCACACCAAGCTTCCCTTCGCTGTCCTTCACCCTCTTCCAGAGCTTGCTCAAACACATTCCCAACATTAAAAGCTAAACAAGTCTGTTCTATTTATTCTAGTTTTAAGTTATATATTTTAGGGTCTAGAAAAATTTACACTGAGATATCTGGCCAATTATTTTGGGACTGTTCGGCTAAAGGAGCTGACTTCCTCAGCTCTACCCAACTCTGGGGATCCCAGAGCCTTTTTTGTAAAACAAAAAGGTACAAAAGGGAACAAAGAGGAAAAAGTCTTCTAAACTCTCCCCTAAGAACAGAGCTTGTTGATTGGCTCTGTCTGAAAACTAAAGTTAAAGGTACAGAAGTTGGCAGAATTCAGATAAAGGTATATAAATTGATACCTTTAAATGGGCTTTATATAAGGTGGTTGTAAGAAAAGGGTTGATAAACGAAAGAGAGAGAATCACCAAACTGAGACAGGCAGGACCGAGGGGGTTATTCAAGTTGCGCGCGGGGAAAGAGGCAGGAGCCAAAAAGCTGTGGCCGGCATGGGATGGCGGGAATGACTCAGCTCTCTGCAGACTTTCAACTCTAACAGTGGCTACAGCTCTTAATTGTACTGTAGGATAAATAAGGCACACGGATTGTCACTAAGGAAATATTAATTAAATATACTGAGGAAACCAATAGTTAACTGAGTCATACAAAATAAGTAAACTGGGAACTAACATGCAAGGGTTAATAAATTTTTAAAAAATAGTGATTTTGCCTTGGTTTAATTTATTTTTTTTGTTTGTTTTAAATTTTATTTATTTTATCTTTTGGGGAGTGGGGAGGGAGGGGGATGGGCGGGCCACTTCCATTGCTCTTTCATTTCTCTATTTTCATCCGTCTTTGTTCTTTGGCACCTGCGGGCCTCCCATCGCGGTGGCGTCTGTCGTCGCAGAGCGCTGGCTCTGGGAGCATGCGCACCAGAGCTCCGGCTCGGTAATTGGACACATCGGTCCAGCCGCTCCGCGGCACGTGGGATCTTCCCAGGCCAGGGGTCGAACTGGCGCCCCTTGCACTGCAAGGCGGTGTCCTTACCCACTGGACCACCAGGGGAAGCCCTGCCTTGGTTTAATTTATACACTCAGAAAGGTCTTTGCTAAATGCCTTATACAAACCTTTGAAGATATGAAAAATTAAAACTAAAGTTATAAAACAATTTTGTAAATTATATTTCCATTTGATAAAAAATCTTGCCACTGATTTTTAGCTACTTTAGGTGACAAGACCATTCTTTGAGAAACTAAACAACTACCTTTGTCTTGCAAATATCTAAACTAGAATGTGAATACATGCAGCAAAGACCTAGACTAAGCCCAATTATGCAGGCGAGAGCCCTAAAATCCAAAAAAAAAAAAAAGTGGCAGTTTTAAATCTAAACTGAGAAAGGCCCCTCAGCCAAACCTTAGAGACAGTTAAGCCTTAATCATCTGGGTAAGAAAAGTGCAATTTTCCACCTCCATCAATTTGAACAAGCAAGTTTAAGGTATTCCAACTACTAAGTAGTAAGTTTATATCAATACTGTAATACCTGGTTCATATCTAAGATTTAGTAAAGCCAAGTGATCTCTAGTTTATGTCTGTGCCCTGTAGCTCAGATGGTAAGGAATCTGCTGGCAATGCAGGAGACGCATGGCAACCCACTCCAGTACTCTTGCCTGGAGAATCCCATGGACAGAGGAGCCTGGCGGGCTACAAGCCATGGGGTCACAAAGAGTCAAACACGACTGAGTGACTACTACTATATGCTCTCTTCTAAGCCAGATATCTTTCTCCCCTTTCCGTGCTTTCCACCCAATATTGCAAAACTGGAGTATATCATGCAAACAGAAAGCCAAACCCTCCTCCGCCATCTGAGCTGAGAAGAACCTGTAAGCAAAGGTCATACTACCAGTGAGCACAGGAATTGAGATTCTCATTTTTTCCATCTAGACAATTTCAAAGGCTCATAACATGCATCTTGCTTTTTTAATCCATCTTTGGCTTTATTGTTAGATTATTCTTCCTATTATATAAATGAAAGCATGCCTATCCCCTTTCTGTAAAGCCCAAATAGAAGATTCCCAAGTCCCAGAAAATAATGTCCAAACTTTAAAAAATCACACAAGGTCCTCCCTAGTTATCACATCATCTATACTTCCAATGTTGTTTTCCCTGAGTTCTTCTATATTTATTTATGACTCTCCAATCCACCAACCCTGAACGCACAATGTGTTAATGAACTCTTGTACTCTCTTCCCCTATTGGTATTTCTTTGACCTGAGCTGCTTCTGCCATCACTCTCTAGCTATCAAAATGATTAGTATCCTTCAAAGTCAGGATGTAATGCCACCTAGTAAGTGAGTGACATTTTCCCTGAGCCTCTTAGAATGAATTCTTGCTTCTGTACTTCAACCCTGTCTTGTGTTACAAAATATATGACTAGCTCTTCCATTAGATGGATTTCTCCTTGGGGGTAGACACTTGTTTAAACAAAACAGAAAAGGCCCCTACTTTCACGAAGCTTACATTTCAGGACAGAAAGAAAAATAGAAAAATACTAAACAACGAAACAAACTGCTCTGTGATACGTACTAAATCAAGGTAAAGGGACAATGAGTAACTGGTGTCCGTGTGTGCATGTGTATATACACCCATATGCTACTTTTATAGTGTGATCAAGATAGACACTTCCAATAAGGTGGCATTTGAGCATAAACAAAAGGAAGTAAAAGGGTGAGCCATGTGAATATATGGAGGAAGAACATTTTTCATTATTAATTTTTTAAAGTTTTTATTTTGTATTGTAGTACAACCAATTAACCAGGCTTCCCTGGTGGCTTAGTGGTAACAAATCCACCTGCAATGCAGGAGACTTAGGTTCGATCCCTGGATCAGGAAGATCCCCTGGAGGAAGGGGCATGGTAACCCACTCCAGTATTCTTGCCTGGACCATCCCATGGACAAAAGAGGCTGGTGGGTTATAGTCCATAGGGTCGCAAAGAGTCAGAAACAACTGAAACAACCGAAGCAACTGAGCATGCATGCACACACAGCCAATTAACCGTGCTGTGATAGTTCCAGGTGAACAGTGAAGAGGCTCAGCCCTACAGATATTAATACATATATCCATTCTCCACCCAGACTCCCCTCTCACCCAGGCTGCCACATAATATTAAGTAGAGTTCCACGTGCTATACAGTAGATCCTAAGAACATTTTTTATTCTGTACCTAAAAATAAAATTACCTGACTGATATTTTTATAGGATCATTCTGACTGCTTTGTTGAGATTAAATGGTAGAAGGTCAATGGCAGAAGCAGGGCGACCAGTTAGAGAATAGAGAATCATTACAATAGGAAGTGACAGGGATTCACAAGAGAGAGGCAATGGTAGAAGTGATGACTGTGTGTGTGTCTGTATATATATATACATATGTATACACACACACAGAGACACACTCAGTTTCTGAATATATTTTGAAGGTACAGACACTCAAATGTAAACTACCCATAGAACGTGAGCTCTGTAAGAGCTGAGAAATTTGTTCTTTTTAGTGCTGCCTTATCCCCAGTGGGTCACAGAGTACCTGACAATTAGTACACACTCAATAAATATGTTAGTTCAATGAAGAGCCAAAATAACATTGATGAAATATGAATTTTATGTGAAAGGGAAGAGTTAAATATAACTGTAGTTACTGACTAGAGCAAGCAAAAGAATAAAGTTGCCACTTATGAATCTGAGGGTCACTAAAGTTACTGCATGCCTTGGGGAATTGGAACTTAAGATTCCTGCCTTATTATACATGCTAACTTCCAACTGTCTATTAAAATTTTTTTTTTAATTTTGGCCTCTTTTATTTTTTATTTTCATTCATCTTTGTTCTTTGGCCTGTGTGGGCCTCCCATCGCAGTGGCCTCTCTTGCTGTAGAGCACCAGCTCTGGGCACATGTGCTCCAGAGCACTGGCTCATAATTGGACCCACCAGTCTGGCCACTCCACAGCATGTGGGATCTTCCCAGGTCAGGGATCGAACCGGCACCCCTTGCACTGCAAAGTGGACTCTTTACCCACTGGACCACCAGGGAAACAGTCAGAAACAACTGAAACAACCGAAGCAACTGAGCATGCATGCACACACAGCCAATTAACCGTGCTGTGATAGTTCCAGGTGAACAGTGAAGAGGCTCAGCCCTACAGATATTAATACATATATCCATTCTCCACCCAGACTCCCCTCTCACCCAGGCTGCCACATAATATTAAGTAGAGTTCCACGTGCTATACAGTAGATCCTAAGAACATTTTTTATTCTGTACCTAAAAATAAAATTACCTGACTGATATTTTTATAGGATCATTCTGACTGCTTTGTTGAGATTAAATGGTAGAAGGTCAATGGCAGAAGCAGGGCGACCAGTTAGAGAATAGAGAATCATTACAATAGGAAGTGACAGGGATTCACAAGAGAGAGGCAATGGTAGAAGTGATGACTGTGTGTGTGTCTGTATATATATATACATATGTATACACACACACAGAGACACACTCAGTTTCTGAATATATTTTGAAGGTACAGACACTCAAATGTAAACTACCCATAGAACGTGAGCTCTGTAAGAGCTGAGAAATTTGTTCTTTTTAGTGCTGCCTTATCCCCAGTGGGTCACAGAGTACCTGACAATTAGTACACACTCAATAAATATGTTAGTTCAATGAAGAGCCAAAATAACATTGATGAAATATGAATTTTATGTGAAAGGGAAGAGTTAAATATAACTGTAGTTACTGACTAGAGCAAGCAAAAGAATAAAGTTGCCACTTATGAATCTGAGGGTCACTAAAGTTACTGCATGCCTTGGGGAATTGGAACTTAAGATTCCTGCCTTATTATACATGCTAACTTCCAACTGTCTATTAAAATTTTTTTTTTAATTTTGGCCTCTTTTATTTTTTATTTTCATTCATCTTTGTTCTTTGGCCTGTGTGGGCCTCCCATCGCAGTGGCCTCTCTTGCTGTAGAGCACCAGCTCTGGGCACATGTGCTCCAGAGCACTGGCTCATAATTGGACCCACCAGTCTGGCCACTCCACAGCATGTGGGATCTTCCCAGGTCAGGGATCGAACCGGCACCCCTTGCACTGCAAAGTGGACTCTTTACCCACTGGACCACCAGGGAAACCCTCAACAGTCTATTAAAATTTTAAATGAAATATCATGTAGTTAAATATATGAGTTGGGATTTCAGTGGAGAGGTCTGTGTTGAAGATATATATCAGAGAGTTGTCAGCAGTGTATACATGACATTTAAAGTAAATAGAATTGGATTAGGTCGTGTAGGGATCAAATGTGAATAAAAAAACAGAAAGTATCTGATGATTGAGCACTGAGTCCCCAATATTAAGAACTTGGAGAGAAAAAGGGTACCCAGCCAAGGAGACAGAAGTCACGCCAGTGAGGTAGGAACAGGACCACAAGAATGGGTCCTGAGAGCTAAATGAAAAAAGTGTAACAAGTAGAAGAAAGTGAGATGAAGGCTAAGAACTGAACGCTGGATTAGATGACAAAGAGGTTGTTGATGACATGGTAAAAGCATAGCTTGCAGAGTAGTGTTGGTGAAATCCTGATTGAAATGGTATCAAGAAAAAAAAAGTAAGGTGGAAATCAGTGAGTATAGACAACCAAAGGAGTTTTTTGTCTTTTTTGTTTGGAAAATGCAGCAGAGAAATAGAGATCAATATACTAAGGTTTATTTTATAGGCTTACCTTGAGACTCCAATTTGAAAATGCTTTGTAAATGTCAAGAATTAATGAACAATATCTTCTTTAATTTTTTTAATTCTATGGAACAATTCTTCTCAATATCAATCTATGTGGATATTAAATGTTCCACTCATAATAAGACATCATACAGTTATTTCCAAATTAGCTCAAAGTAAGGTACATTTGGTCCTCTATTTGTCAGACAATGACTGTTTTCTGTATAGGTATCTGACTTCTGGACCTGACTGTGTAATCCCTAGGGGAAGAAATCACGCTTGATTCATGTACATTCTCACAGCCCAGTCCAAGACTAAGTACCGCATAAATTGGTAATAACTATTTATTGGATTAATAATGGAATGATAAGAATATTAATATGGATATCAATGTGCAAAAGAATGAAGACTAGGTAGACGTTTTAACATCTTTGTAAGTTACAAAATAAGCTTGTTTCCTGTGTTGCTCAGAGATGCCTAATGGCATCTCAGACAGCCTGCCAATACAACCAAGATATGCTTGCAAGATTTCTATTTGTAATAATCTCAGATGCACATGAAATCAATAGTGCCACCCAAAATCAATGAATCCTGCCACAACAAAAATTACTCTGCCCTTTTCTTGTATCATACAAGGCAAGTCCAAATAACCTTTGAGGAAATATGCTATTACATCAAGAAAATAATGTCAAATTTCTCCCTAAACCATTACATAGTCACTACTGTCATTACTGCATGCCTCTTTGCAAGGAAATATGAAGCTGCCAGAATATTGCTTGTGATTAGGATAATATTGCTACTGGGACTTCGGCTATGCCCCACATTTCTTACAAAACAACTAATGCCGCTAAAAGAAATGAAGCCCCATGAACAACAGCAACATGAATTTCATGAGAAATGGGGAACTTGGTGGGTAATAATTATCAGGAATAATCTGAGACTTTTTTTATTACTTTTATGTTAAATGACTGGTACCAACTAGAACATCCTTAACCTCTCCCTTGGCTCACAGCTGTATTGTGAAGAGCTACTTTATCTGCCATAAAAGTCTATAAATCAATTTAGCTGGGCAAATTCCATATTCTCTATGTGTACATACAAGAAAAGCAGCTAGTTTCTTTCAACCCAAGACAGAAAAACTGATCATTATACTGTATGTGCCGTTATTAGAAAGACTTGAAACTAACCGACCGTCCCTTGTTTCCTGATTGAGCTTCAGATACCTATCCTAAAGGGACAAAAACAGCAGCAGAAAATCCATACTTTCTCTTAAGCTTAGGAAACGCTTTCTGTGACCACAGCAGTAAATATCACTTCACCATTTTGTTTTGTGTATGTGTACCTTTTCAAATGAGCATGCCAGCAAGTAAAGGACATACCAGCTCCTCAAAGGAGCCCATGGCAGACAGGATTAAAAATAAGCCCCCCGCCAAAAAAATGAACCCAGTTTGCTTCAGGAAAGATGGGAAGGGTAAGGGTGCAGGTGAAACAAAACTGACTGTGAGCTGCGAATTGGTGAAGCTGGGTATTGGGCACCTGGGCTTCCCAGGTGGAGTAGTGGTAAAGAATCTGCCTGCCAATGCAGGAGAAAGAGATGTGGGTTCAGTCCCTGGGTTGGGAAGATGCCCTGGAGGAGAAAATAGCAACCCACTCCAGTATGCTGGCCTGGAAAATTCCATGGACAGAGGAGTCTGGTGGGCTACAGACCATGGGATCACAAAGAATCGGACACAACTGAGCAACTAAGGCACACAGCAGCAGCAGCAACACACACAAGGTCACTGCACTATTTTCTTTACAGGTTTATATGTTTGAAATTCTCCATAATATAAAGTCATTTCAAAACCTAAATGAAGCACAGTCTATAGTACATGAGCACATGGTATTTACTGAGCACTGAAAATATCTCAGACCCTGTTTTGGACACTGAGGAAAAGCTAAATAAGCCACTGTTCTAGTCTGGAAGTTAATAACTTAGTGGATTTAATTAAAACTTATTAAAATAAGTTGCAAAATACTTCCTGTGTGCCAGGACTATCTAATATCATTTAAAGCTCACTATGATCCTGCTATCTTCACAATAGAGGCTCAGAGAACTTCACTGACTTACATAATGCCATAGAACTTGTAAATGACTGAGCATAGGTTCAAGCTAAGGTCCGATAAACGCCCTATTACATGTTCCTAAATGGTGACATGCATACTGAGTCCATAGTTACTACTGCATCCCTAGAAGAAATCTTTGTCAAGGAAACATGTCTTTGTTTAACAAAAGGGCTCTACTGATTTCTCCTGTACAAAATCACAAAAAGTAACATTGTCAACCAATTTCAATTCTCAAGCATCATTTCTTACACACATTGGGCTCAAACATGCATTGCCTGTAGGATGTAACAGAAGCAAACGATCTCTCATTCAGTAAACAATTTTTATGCGTCATCTGCTTCAAATAAGTAAATTAAGCCTGTCCACCTGAAATAAAAAGATGAAATTTATTAGTAATTCCATTATCAATCTTAATGCTTTCCCAATGCTTTTATTTTCATTAAGGCTGAGACTACATCTCAGCACATTTCAATCTATAGTTATTTTCTGAAAGCGTCTCATGTGTGGACCATAGGTCTCCTTGTTTCAGTTTGTCTTATTTTGAACTTGAAGTGAACAGTAAAAGAATTCACTTGCAGAGAATGTTCTGTTCAAACTAATTTTAAGCATAATTTTAGCAAAGCAATACAATCACACTAGCTTTTTCCAGGCTAAAGTACAATTAGAGGCACTATTTTTAAAAGACTTTAATTCTTCTTTGGAAAATACTGGATATGATTTTTAAAAAATCAACAAAGCTATGCTTGTTATTTGCTCAAAGTGTGGTAATATAAATAGCAACACTAGTTTGGTTAAATGTTTCCTAATCATCCTGCTTTGTGCAATTAAATAAAGAACATACACACTCACCCCTTACAGTGATTTAGTATGTTGAAAGGGGGTGTTTTCTGTATAGGTTTTGAGATAAAATATATAGTATTTTAAATATATGAAGGGAGATAATAAAAATAACTGAAGGAGAAAGGAGTTTCATCAATATCCTGACTAACAGGAAAGAGAAACTCCAGGACACAGGCATCTATATATATGGAAGAGAAAAAAATAACTTAAAAAATATGATCTTACACTTTTTTTCCTTGAACAAAGCACAGTCCTGATCAGAATACAAACTTGATGTTTGGCCCAAGATAAACTATATGTAAGAACTGAGGGCTTCCTTGTAGTTCCAGCTGGTAAAGAATCTGCCTGCAATGCAGGAGATCCCAGCACAATACCTGGGTCAGGAAGATCCCCTGGAGAAGGGCTAGGTTACCCACTCCAGTATTCTTGGGCTTTTCTGGTGGCTCAGATGGCAAAGAATTCACCTCTGATGCGGGAGACCTGGGTTTCATCTCTGGGTTGGGAAAATCCCCTGGAGAAGGAAAAGGCTCCCCACTCCAGTATTCTTGCCTGGAGAATTCCATGACTCATCCATGGGTCGCAAAGAGTCAGACACAACTGAGTGACTTACATACACACACAAGAATGAGGGCCAAGATATCATTTGTCCATCTAAGGGAGAAAGAACTTAGGACATATTGAAATGTTTTAGTTGGTAAATAGTCCCTATGTGTTCAATATCATAAAAATAAATGGCTTGATAAATAGTTTGCAACTTTATAGAGCCCAGTGATGTGCTAAAAATACACCTCTCTAAATAGTAAAGCCATGATACGTAACTTTTGCTGATTTCCAAGGTGAAAACACTCCCACCAATGGCCTACTTCAAGCTACTGATGTGATAACCTTGAATGCAGAGTTGGAAAAAGATGCACAAAACTGGCTTTCTCAAGCTGATAAGATTCTTCTTTGGAAAATACTGGATATGATTTTTAAAAAATCAACAAAGCTATGCTTGTTATTTGCTCAAAGTGTGGTAATATAAATAGCAACACTAGTTTGGTTAAATGTTTCCTAATCATCCTGCTTTGTGCAATTAAATAAAGAACATACACACTCACCCCTTACAGTGATTTAGTATGTTGAAAGGGGGTGTTTTCTGTATAGGTTTTGAGATAAAATATATAGTATTTTAAATATATGAAGGGAGATAATAAAAATAACTGAAGGAGAAAGGAGTTTCATCAATATCCTGACTAACAGGAAAGAGAAACTCCAGGACACAGGCATCTATATATATGGAAGAGAAAAAAATAACTTAAAAAATATGATCTTACACTTTTTTTCCTTGAACAAAGCACAGTCCTGATCAGAATACAAACTTGATGTTTGGCCCAAGATAAACTATATGTAAGAACTGAGGGCTTCCTTGTAGTTCCAGCTGGTAAAGAATCTGCCTGCAATGCAGGAGATCCCAGCACAATACCTGGGTCAGGAAGATCCCCTGGAGAAGGGCTAGGTTACCCACTCCAGTATTCTTGGGCTTTTCTGGTGGCTCAGATGGCAAAGAATTCACCTCTGATGCGGGAGACCTGGGTTTCATCTCTGGGTTGGGAAAATCCCCTGGAGAAGGAAAAGGCTCCCCACTCCAGTATTCTTGCCTGGAGAATTCCATGACTCATCCATGGGTCGCAAAGAGTCAGACACAACTGAGTGACTTACATACACACACAAGAATGAGGGCCAAGATATCATTTGTCCATCTAAGGGAGAAAGAACTTAGGACATATTGAAATGTTTTAGTTGGTAAATAGTCCCTATGTGTTCAATATCATAAAAATAAATGGCTTGATAAATAGTTTGCAACTTTATAGAGCCCAGTGATGTGCTAAAAATACACCTCTCTAAATAGTAAAGCCATGATACGTAACTTTTGCTGATTTCCAAGGTGAAAACACTCCCACCAATGGCCTACTTCAAGCTACTGATGTGATAACCTTGAATGCAGAGTTGGAAAAAGATGCACAAAACTGGCTTTCTCAAGCTGATAAGAGCCAATGCCAGCATACCCGTATATACATCCATGTAACCTAATATGAACTTATGAAAGAGTTTCATCAATCTAGAAAATTGCCCAATGCCTCATTCAAGCCAATTCTTACCCTATTAATAATCTTTGTTCTGATTTCTATAATTATAGATAAATATCCTCTATTCTTGAAGTCCATAAAATGTATAAAATTTATATATGTACAAATTGTATACATATATATTCTATTGTCAGCTTCTCTACCTAAGAAAATATTTTCAAGGTTTACTCATGCCTCTGTACATATCAACAGTTAACTCTTTCTATATTGCTGAGTATTATTTCATTTTACAAATATACAACAAGCTGTTTATCCATTTTCCTATTGATGGACTTTTTTCACTTTTCAAGCATAATGAATAAAGCTTCTATAAATCATGTTTGTTAGAGTCTCTCTGTGAGCAGATACTTCCCTTTATCTAGAAGAGAATCTATCGCGAGGGCTTCCAGGAGCATGTATATAAAGTACATGTTTAGCACCACCTGAGAAGCACTTTAACTTTATAGTAAAAGTGAAAGTGTCAGTCACTCAGCCATGTCTCACTCTTTGCGAGTCCACAGGCAGTAGCCTCTGCCCATGGGATTCTCCAGGAAAGAATACTGGAGTGGGTTTCCATGCCCTTCTCCGGAGTGTCTTCAGATCCAGGAAATGGGCCCAGGTCTCCTGCATTGCAGTCAAGATTCTTAACTGTCTTAGCCACTAGGGGAGCCCCTAATTTTATAAGAAAATGCCAAATGGTCTCCCCCAATAAGGACAATATTCTGCATTCCCATCAACAATGTATTAAAGATGTGGATGCTTCACACCCTTGCCAACATTGTCAATCTTTTTAATTTTAACCATTCCAGTGGGTGTAAAGTGGTATCTCATTATGTTTTGAATCTGCATTCCCAGATGACTAATAATACTGAGTAACTTTTCATGAACTTATTGCCAATTTATATGTCTTTTTTTGGTGAAGTGTATCTTCATGTATTTTGTTGAAAAGTCATCTGCCTTTTCTTATTTAATGGAGGAATACTTTATTAGTTTTGTGCTCAGATGCTCAGTCATGTTCAACTCTGTGACCCCATGGACTGTAGCCCACCAGGTTCCTTTGCCATTTCCTACTCCAGGGCATCTTCCTGACCCAGGGACTGAACCTTCATATTTTCCATCTCCTGCAGTGCCAGGTAGATTCTTTTCCACTAGCGCTACCTGGGAAGCCTGACCAACTCCATCTTTTCATCTTAAATATGACTTTTGATAAAGAGTTCTTTCTTTAATAGAGTTTATTTTATTATTACTTTTTATTTTATACAAAGTATTTGTGTATCCTAAGAAATTTTTGCTTAACTTGTAAAGATGCTTTGCTACATATTTTATTTACAAATTATGGTTTTAGTTTTAATATTAGGTCCATGAGTAATCTCCAATTAATTTTTGTCTAGTGCTTGTGCTCAGTTGCTAAGTCATGTCTGAATCTTTGTGACCTCATGGACTGTAGCCCACAAAGCTCCTCTCTCTATCCATGGGATTCTCCAGGCAAAAGTACTGAACTGGGTTGCCATATCCTACTCCAGGGGATCTTCTCAATACAGGGACTGAACCCAAATTCCCTGCATTGCAGACAGATTCTTTACCACTGCTCCACCTGGGAAGCCTTTTTTCTAGGGTGATAGGTAATACATATATATTTTTTTTCTTTAAATAGATATGGATGTGATGCATATTGGTCTTTCATTTATCTATTTTCATCCATCTTTGTTCTTTGGCCTGTGTGGGCCTCCCATTGCAGCGGCACCTCTTGTAGCAGAGCACTGGCTCTGGGCGCATGCGCTCCAGAGCACTGGCTGGCAACTGGACACACCGGTCCAGCCACTCCGCAGCACGTGGGATCTTCCCAGGCCAGGGATCGAACCAGCGCCCCTTGCACTGCAAGGTAGACTCTTTACCCACTGGACCACCAGGGAAGCCTGGGTGATAGGTAATATTTTAATTTTTTCCTTCCATACATGAATATCTAGCTTTTCTAGCATCACTTGTTGAAAATAGTTCTAGACAAATTGTCTAGAAAATTTTAACAAAAATCAACCTGCCATGTATGTGAGCATATTTCTGTACTCCATACTGTTCCTTTAATCTTGTTTTATATCTATATCCTTAGGACAATATAACTCTTTCTTAATTACTATAGCTTTATGATAAGTATTGAAACCAGAAAGTGTGAAATTTCGAATTTTCTTTTAAAAATTGTTCTCATTACTTAAGATCCATTGTATTGCCATACACATTTAGAATCAGTTTTCCAATTTGTACCAAAAGCCATGCTGGGATTTTGATTAAGATGGCATCTTAGCCACACTGAATCTTCCAAATCTTGTACAGGATTTGTCTCTCCATTTATTTGACTCTCCTTTTTCTCAGCAATATTTTGTAGTTCTCAAGACAGAGGTCTTGGGGCCTTCTTCTAGATTTAGTTCTAAGTACTTCACTTTTTATTATTTGATGCTATTATAAGTGTTAGTTATTACAGGTTTTAAATCTTCCCCTGCTAGAATTTCTTGTTGTTGTTCATTCAATCAGTCGTGTCTGACTCTTTGTGATCCCGTGGACTGCAGCACACCAGGCTTCCCTGTCCTTCACTTTCTCCCAGAGCTTGCTCAAATTCATGTTCATTGAGTCAATAACCAACTCATCCTCACTAGAAAAAACAATATGAATATTTTTATACTGACCTCATATCCTGCAAATGTAATATATTTACTTATTAGCCTTATTTTCTTGTAAATTTCATAGAATTTTCCATGCAATCAATAAATTTGCAAATAAAGAAAATTTCACTTCTTTCTTTTCAATTTGTCCTCTTTAACATTCTGTTACTAGCTATATTGCACTGGCTGGAATATCCAGTACAATTTTGAACAAAAGCGGTGAGAGCATGGATTTTTGTCCTGTCCTCGATCTCAAGGGAAATGTGTTAGCTATTATTCATTAAGTATGAAGTTAGTTCTAGAAATTTCATAAGTGCATTTCATGAGAGAAAAGAAGTCTCCTTATATTGACAGCTTATTGAGTATTTGTATCACAAGTTGTTGTTGAGTTTTTCCAATGCTGTTTTTCCTTTTGAGATAACAATATGGTTTTTCTCCTTTCTTCTTTTAATGTAGGAAGTTACGATTGCTCTTCCTATATTAAATTGAAATTGTATTCCTGGGACAAATTCCACTTAGACATGAAGAATTATCATTTCTACTTTGGTAGTATTTTATTAAAGATTTTTGCATCTATATTCAGGAGAGATATTAATCCATAGTATTTTTATAAGTCTATCAAATTTGGATATCATGATTATGTTGTCCTCAGAAAAGAAACTGAAATGTTTTAATTACTCTATCTTCACAAACATTTTGTGTAAGACTGATGTTGTTTCTACATTCCCTGTTTCATAGTATTCACCATTAAAACTATCTGGACGTGGAATTTTGTTTTTCTAAGAAGATTTTTAATAATGAATTCATGTTATTTGGATTTTCTTTTTCATCTTGAGCCAGTTTTGGTGAGTTGTGTTTCCCAAGGACTGTGCCTATTTTATCTAAATTACTGCATTTATTAGTGTGAAGTTGTGCATAAAATCTCTTTATCATTTTAATCAAAGTAGGATTCATGGTAATGTTCCTTCCTTGATTCCTGGTATTTGTAATTTGTGTTTGCTCTTACTGTTGTTGGTCAATATTGCTAGGAAATTAACTGGTTACATTTTTCAAAGAACAAAGTGTGCATTAATTTGACTGATTTTGGTTTTTTATTTCCTTTATTTATGTTTAATAATTTTGACTTGCTTTTCTTTCTCTAGCTTCTTAAAAGTTTAGATGAATGATTTTAAGCCTTTTCCTAATGCAGCATCAACATTTAATGCAGTGCTTTTCAATTGAGTGGTGACTTTGTCTCTGAGGGGACATCTAACAATCTCTAGAAACATTTTTAATTGCTACAACTGGAGGCTTCTCGATCAGCTTGTCTTAGGGCCTCCATGATTTCCCATGTACAATCTGTTGATATCCATACTATTGTTTCCCTGTATGCTACTTCTCATTTTTCTGATTATTTTCAAAAGGTATAATTTATGATTTACATTACACAGTTTAGCAATGTAGTTTGATGTTTTGCAACCAATATGGGAAATTTTAGTTATTATTTTCTTTTTTAAACATTTCTTTTTCTCATCTATTCTCTCTTCTCCATTGGAAGCATTATATGTACGTACAATATTATATATATGTATATGTGCATATATATTTATGTTAGATGACATTATCTCACAAATCACTGAGGCTCTCTATTTTATTTTTCAATTCTTTCTGTCTTCTTCAGATTTTTTAAAAATATTGATCTAACTTCCTTTCCATTGATTCTTTCTTATGCCATCTCCATTCTTGCATTAATCCTATGCAGTGTTTTATTTCAGATATTCTACTTTTAAATTCTTCAATTTCCATTTATTCTTTTTTTATAGTTTTCACTTTTCTGCTGATATTGCACATGCACTTTTCTCATAATGCCCATATTTTTCTTTAAGCACTTGAAAATATTTATAAGAGGTATTTTAAAGTCTCCAGTCAGATGATCAAGAATCTCCTTGAAATGCAGAAAACTCAGCTTCGATCCCTGCATCAGGAAGATCCCCTGGAGGAGGGCAGGGCAACCCGCTCCAGTCTTCTCGCCTGGAGAATCCCATGGACAGAGAAGCCTGGAAGGCTACAGACCATGGGACTGCAAAGAGTCAGACTAACACACACGCACTTTCTAATTCAATTCTAAGCTACTTCAGGGGAAAGTTTCAACTGACTGCTATCCCTACCACCACCATAATGGTGGTCACATTTTCTTGCCTTGTTGCACATGTAGTTATATTTTTTTTCATATTTTTATTGCAGCAAAATATATATAAGATAAAATTCACCACTTTAACCATTTTAAAGTGTTCAATTCTGTGGCATTTAGTACATTCACAATGTTGGTCTCGTCCATCTTCAAGTCAACAATTGTACATTAAATCCCCCTTGTGCTTTGACCCTTTCTGACTTCCCTTTCTACTACCAGTTAGGGAAGACATTTGCTTCTAAGGGCCCTTCTAAACATATAAGGTCCACTTTTGGTGACTTCATCCTGGGTCATGCTACTTCTCATTTTTCTGATTATTTTCAAAAGGTATAATTTATGATTTACATTACACAGTTTAGCAATGTAGTTTGATGTTTTGCAACCAATATGGGAAATTTTAGTTATTATTTTCTTTTTTAAACATTTCTTTTTCTCATCTATTCTCTCTTCTCCATTGGAAGCATTATATGTACGTACAATATTATATATATGTATATGTGCATATATATTTATGTTAGATGACATTATCTCACAAATCACTGAGGCTCTCTATTTTATTTTTCAATTCTTTCTGTCTTCTTCAGATTTTTTAAAAATATTGATCTAACTTCCTTTCCATTGATTCTTTCTTATGCCATCTCCATTCTTGCATTAATCCTATGCAGTGTTTTATTTCAGATATTCTACTTTTAAATTCTTCAATTTCCATTTATTCTTTTTTTATAGTTTTCACTTTTCTGCTGATATTGCACATGCACTTTTCTCATAATGCCCATATTTTTCTTTAAGCACTTGAAAATATTTATAAGAGGTATTTTAAAGTCTCCAGTCAGATGATCAAGAATCTCCTTGAAATGCAGAAAACTCAGCTTCGATCCCTGCATCAGGAAGATCCCCTGGAGGAGGGCAGGGCAACCCGCTCCAGTCTTCTCGCCTGGAGAATCCCATGGACAGAGAAGCCTGGAAGGCTACAGACCATGGGACTGCAAAGAGTCAGACTAACACACACGCACTTTCTAATTCAATTCTAAGCTACTTCAGGGAATGTTTCAACTGACTGCTATCCCTACCACCACCATAATGGTGGTCACATTTTCTTGCCTTGTTGCACATGTAGTTATATTTTTTTTCATATTTTTATTGCAGCAAAATATATATAAGATAAAATTCACCACTTTAACCATTTTAAAGTGTTCAATTCTGTGGCATTTAGTACATTCACAATGTTGGTCTCGTCCATCTTCAAGTCAACAATTGTACATTAAATCCCCCTTGTGCTTTGACCCTTTCTGACTTCCCTTTCTACTACCAGTTAGGGAAGACATTTGCTTCTAAGGGCCCTTCTAAACATATAAGGTCCACTGAGGTAATGGGTGCTTCCCCGGTGGCTCAGACCGTAATGAATCTGCCTGCGATTCAAAAGACCAAGATTCAATCCTAGGGTCAGGAAGATCCCCTGGAGGAGGGCATGGCAACCCACTCCAGCATTCTTGCCTGGAGAATCCCACGGACAGAGGAGCCTCATAAGGTATACAGTCCATGGGGTCGCAAAGACTCAGACATGACTGAGTGACTCACACAAGGTCATGTTCATATTTGCAAAAGACTTCATCTTTGAAAATGTGGGTTAATTAGCATATAAAGTAAGCTGTTTTGTAATTGGTCAATTCAGCTCATATTAATAGTAACCAAGAATACAAAGGAAAATAAAGGAAACCTAAATGACTTATTTAGGGGATAAAATCAAATCACCCATGAGAACAACCGAAAAGAGTACTTTAAGAAAAAGTAGGCATTGCTCAGAATACTAATATAAGCAGCAAAAGTCAATGTACCAGGACTTCCAGTTTCTGTTCTGACATGTAAAGTGCCTGAAAGTCATCACTGTCCTTACAGTGAGAAAAGGCAGGACAAACTTAAAATCAGTGACTTTCAGAAAATTGAACTCTTAGGATGAGATCTCACTGCAAAGATCAGAAAGACAAAGAACAGCCAGAGAGAGACAGGACCCAAGATCTACTTATGTGGAGAAAAAGTCGCTGAAATCCAAAAGCTGAAGGAACATTTAACATTTGAGTGATGAACTGCTATAAACTGAGTCTGGACTAGAGGAGGAGTAAGAAATCACTGGGGATCACAAGCTTAGGCAGTTCTCACATGTTTACATGGGTTTTCATCACAGGAATTCTACCAAGTTCTCAAGATGAAGAGTTGAAAAAGATCTTCTCTTGCCTCTGGCTTGGTGGGGTTAAGAATAGTTGTGAAATATGTCCATAACCTTTTCCATAACAAAAAAAAAAACAACTTCCAGGAAAAATCAGTTTGCCAGAACTTTATCCTAGAGGCAGAAGGTAATTCCCCACATTTCAGCCCCTTCTAATATTCCTACTTCACTTAAAGGAGGGAAAAAAAATAGTCAAGAGGGATTGGGGTTTCAAGGAAATGCTGAAGCCTGGGAATGGAGAAGAAGACATGGAGAGAAAAAAGTCTGTATGTCTGAAAAAACTCTTTTGAAGGTCACAACCCAGTGACAGGCTGGCCAATGGGCTGAAATACAATCAGAAGATTATGGAATGTCCCTCTCCCTGACATCTTATCACCTCCTCGTCAGGGCTCCAGAGTAATAGCTGTGGATTGCAGCTGAAAGAGCTGCAAGACACAGATGCCCTGCAGAGGAGCACTCAGGGAAATCCAAAGTCAAGAGGGGAGATAAAAAACAAGTATGCTAGAGGAAATTGAAGTCTCTGTCCCTTATATCTACTGCAAATACTAAACACAAGCTGAACTCCTAGCCAAATAAACATAAAACCTCACACAAAAGGCCTATTTGCTTCAGTCCCTATAACCTAGTATATCATGCGTAACATTTAACTAAAAACTGCCATGCGTGCCAAAGGAAAAAAAAAAAATAGAAACACAGCCTGAAGAAACAAAATTACCACAGCCAGATATGGCACAGATTTTGTTATTATCAGATGGGGAATTTTACTTTGATTGATATACAAAGGGTTATAATGGAAAAGTGGGACAACATGCAAGAACAGATGGGTGATAGAGGTGGAGAAATCGAAACTCTGAGACAGACCCAAAAGGAAATACTGGAAATCAAAACACTGTGACGGAGAAATGCCTCTGATGGGCTCATCAGTAGACTTGACATGTCCAAAGAAAAAATCTATGAGTTTAAAGATAGGTCAATAGAAACGAAGAGAAAAAAAAAAGAATAAAAAAACTGGAACATCGAAGAATTATGAGAAAATTCCAAAAGGTGTAATACATAAATAAATAAATAAACAGAAAGAGAACAAAAAGAGAATACTACAGAAAACACATATGGAGTAAAACTGGATGAAAACTTTGCAAAAATAATTACGGACAACAAACCACCGATCTAGGAAGTCTGGAGAACATCAGTCAAGAAGAATACAAAACAAAAAAGCAAATAAACAAACAAACAAAAAATGCAACCAGTCATATCATATCCGAATTGCAGAAAATTGAAAACATAATATACCATTTATAATAGAAGCAAAATAACAAAATAAATAGAAATTAACTTTACAAGAAATGTGCAGAATCTAATTTCTACATAATCAAAATTATAATGTCACTCTTTAAAAAACTGCAAACTGATTTTGGAAAAATTAAAACATAAACATGCAACTGAGGTGGAGATGGGAAACAAAACTGAAAATAGAGGGCTAGCCATAGTTGATATTGGGGTTCCCCAGGTGGTGCTAGTGGAATGCAGAAATAAAGACACATGGGGATTCTCCTGGGGAAAGGCATGGCAACCCACTCCAGTATTCTTGCTTGGAGAATCCCATGGACAGAGGAGTCTGATGGGCTACAGCCCATGGGGTCACACAAGAGTTGGACATGACTGAAGCAACTTAGCACAGACAGTAGATACTGAAATTATTAATAAGTTAGAGTGGATAAAGCAGTATAATAGTCATGTCCAAATAACTCAAATATAGAATAGAGAGGCAAGATAGAACCCCAGATATGAAATTATAATAAATGCAGAGGGCACATGCACACACACAAACAATGCTTTCAAAGTCTAATTGGACTGTATTTATCACCTGACCAGAGACTACATTTATCACCTGATCTTTATAAATTTCAATTACTAGTAGGTTATAATTATGTTATGGCTTCCCAGGAATTAGAATTCGTTTTATGCTACTGTTCACTCATGCCTGAAATTTCTGATTGTCATTTTTCTCCAGTGTACTTCTGTCCCATTAAATATCTATAAGCATTCTTTATAGAAGGCTATGAGGAGAAAGCTCACAATGTCTTTCCTTAGCAATACCAGGTTATTTTTTTCATTCATGAGACTCTGGATCTACAGAATAGCTCAGATATAAGAACTGAGCCAGAGTTCACATCCTTCTGTTGTGGTGGCTGAAGTTTGGCCTTTGACGACAAGATCCAGTTATACAAATCAATTAGCTTCTTAGTGAGGCATGTGTTGACTTTGTTTTGTGGAACCTCAGGAGAAGAGGGTGACAGAGGATAGGATGGTTGGATGCCATCACTGACTCAATGGACATGAGTTTGAGAAACTCCAGGAGACAGTGAAGGACAGGAAAGCCTGGAGTGCTGCAATCCATGGCGTTACAAAGAGTCAGACACGACTGAGAAACAATGACTAATGACCACAGTGAGAAACCTTGGCATGTAAGGCCACATCTGATGATTTGATTAGCACGGGGCACCTGCTGCTTATTGTCATACCCATCCTTGCTTTATTTCTGGTAGTTTACTTTGGAAGAACACCAGAAAGTGATCTACACTCAGCAGTAGGGCATGGATGAAAGACATGGTTAACCCTTCCCCCTTTTTCCCTTTGTGCAATATTATGTACTAGTCTTCCCTTATCCACAGGAGCTATGTTCCAAAGTCCCCCACTGGATGCCTGAAACTTCAGATAATACCAAACCCTCCATATATTGTTTTTTGCTTTACACAGATACCGAAGATAAAGTTTAATGTATAAATTAAGCATGATAAGAGATTAATGGCAATAACTAACAATAAAACAATTTTAACAGTATTCTTCAATACAGTACTTATTTATTAAATATTAATAAGTATTTTAAAAATATATTTTGAGAGAGATGGACCACATTCACATAATATGTATTGCAGTATACTGGTTCGTTCTCTAGTTGTGACCTGTGGTCTCCAGGGCACTCAGGCTCTAGTTGCAGCCTGAGGGCTGTCTACTTGTGACATGTGGGCTTAGTTGTCCTACAGCATGTGGGATCTTAGTTCTTCAGCCAGGGATTGAATCCACATCACCTGCACTGGAAAGCAGATTCTTAATCCCTGGACCAACAGAGAAGTCCTCAAAATATCTTATTGTATAAACTTTATGTCTTTCCCACCTTAATGAAGAATTCAGCACTTACTGTGGCCGTAACTTTGCGGTTGGAGGCACAATAGCAAAACCCACCCAAATGTATTTTTCTTTTTCCTTCACAAATTTACAAATAGAATATTCATTCTTACTGTAGATATTAGCAACTTCAGCATGCAATTTTTTTATTTGCTTATTAGGTCAAGAACTTTTGCGTTTTCACTTAAAGGAAGCACTTTATGTCTTCTCTTTGGCACATCCCAATTACCAGGACACTACTCTTACACTTCGGGGCCATTATTAAATGAGATAAGGGATACTTGGACACAAGCCTGTGATACCTCAGTAGCTGATTTGATACCTGAGCCAGCTACTGATGGACTATACAGTGGAATCCACTAGACATAGGGATGATTCAAGTCACATCCCAAGTGGGATGGTGCAGGACGGCATGGGATTTCATCACCCTAATCAGTGTGTTAGTCATTCAGTTGTGTCTGAGCTTTTTGATACCCATGGACTGTAGCCTGCCAGGCTCCTCTGTCCACGTGATTTTCCAGGCAAGAATATTGAAGTGGGTTGCCATTTCCTCTTTCAAGGGATCTTCCCAACCCTGGGATTGAACCCGCATCTCTTACATGTCTCCTGCATTACAGGTAGATTCTTTACTTGCTGAGCCACCTGAAAACTAGCAATCCTACTCAGAACACCATGCAATTTAAAACTCTGAATGGTTTATTTCTGCAATTTCTTATTTAGTATTTTTTGGCCATGGTTGGACACAGGTAGAAAGCAAAACCACAAATAAGTGCGGGGTTGGGGGATAACTGTACTTTGTGTCCGCAGAAAGAGACAAGGAAGACAATACGAATAGCAATCTAACAGTAGAACTTGCAAAACCTCAAAAAATGCAGTTCTTATTTCCCTGGACCAACAGTGGGTCTACTGTGACATGTGGGCTTAGTTGTCCTACAGCATGTGGGATCTTAGTTCTTCAGCCAGGGATTGAATCCACATCACCTGCACTGGAAAGCAGATTCTTAATCCCTGGACCAACAGAGAAGTCCTCAAAATATCTTATTGTATAAACTTTATGTCTTTCCCACCTTAATGAAGAATTCAGCACTTACTGTGGCCGTAACTTTGCGGTTGGAGGCACAATAGCAAAACCCACCCAAATGTATTTTTCTTTTTCCTTCACAAATTTACAAATAGAATATTCATTCTTACTGTAGATATTAGCAACTTCAGCATGCAATTTTTTTATTTGCTTATTAGGTCAAGAACTTTTGCGTTTTCACTTAAAGGAAGCACTTTATGTCTTCTCTTTGGCACATCCCAATTACCAGGACACTACTCTTACACTTCGGGGCCATTATTAAATGAGATAAGGGATACTTGGACACAAGCCTGTGATACCTCAGTAGCTGATTTGATACCTGAGCCAGCTACTGATGGACTATACAGTGGAATCCACTAGACATAGGGATGATTCAAGTCACATCCCAAGTGGGATGGTGCAGGACGGCATGGGATTTCATCACCCTAATCAGTGTGTTAGTCATTCAGTTGTGTCTGAGCTTTTTGATACCCATGGACTGTAGCCTGCCAGGCTCCTCTGTCCACGTGATTTTCCAGGCAAGAATATTGAAGTGGGTTGCCATTTCCTCTTTCAAGGGATCTTCCCAACCCTGGGATTGAACCCGCATCTCTTACATGTCTCCTGCATTACAGGTAGATTCTTTACTTGCTGAGCCACCTGAAAACTAGCAATCCTACTCAGAACACCATGCAATTTAAAACTCTGAATGGTTTATTTCTGCAATTTCTTATTTAGTATTTTTTGGCCATGGTTGGACACAGGTAAAGAAAGCAAAACCACAAATAAGTGCGGGGGTTGGGGGGATAACTGTACTTTGTGTCCGCAGAAAGAGACAAGGAAGACAATACGAATAGCAATCTACCACAGTAGCTTGAAACCTAAGCCAACTCACAGAAGTAACCAAAAAAATGAGTCCTGTTAGCTCCTCGTCCAAAATTCGTCCCATTCTGTAATGACAACAGACAGGATGGTAAGATAACCTGAATTCACACATGCCTGATTTATTTATAGTTCCTGTGACCACAGAGGTAGGGAAATAAAAATGACAGGTAGATATCATGCTTAAAATGCCCCAGGTAAGTGCTTCTTAAGTACTGGTATCACAAGAATGACCTGGGGGCATTTTTACATTCAGCTTCTGAGTCAGCATGTCTGGAGTGGGGCCCAAGATTCTGTATTTCCAACAAGCTTTCAGATGATGTTGGTCTAGGGACCACACTTAAAGTGACAAGAATCCAGAGCACCTTGGCTTAATGAATTGCTTTAATCAAGATTCCCCATATATGATTTCAAGTTCTATGTTCTCTTCTAATCCTCTCAAAAATTAATCTAATTTTCTCTGAAAGCTAGTATTTACAAAATTGCATACACTTATGTCCAGGATTATCAATTACCTCATTTACATGTTTTGTCCCTAATTACAATAGCATTATCATGAGGAGGAGTTTCTAAAACAGGGGCGTATGGAGGAATGTTTATTATTATCTGGGTCTTCTGCTCTATTTAGTAAAATTTTAGTTCTTGGCTTGCCTTTGAATAACAAAACTGTAAACATTTATTGTCCCTGCTCTTCTATTCTTCATCTTATATGTATTTTTGTCTAACTAATCAAGGCCAATTCTCCTAAATCCACCAACTTGATACATTTTGCTTGACTTGAACACAACAAACTTCTGAGCATGTATAATTACATAATTATAACTTGCCATTACCATTAACCAAATACACTCTATATACTTATTATGTAAACTAATATAAATCGCTCCTCCAATATAATATCTTTTGCTTTCATAAGAAGGGGAAAATAGTTCCTGTAAGAATGTATGATATATATGAATCATTCCTAAACCAGTACCTTAGGGGTAATTATGTGTCTTGGAAAGAGAAGTTTCTTTCCATTTATCTATCATTGCATAACAAACTACCTTAAAAATTTGTGGCATAAAACAAAATCAATCCTTATCTCTGATATCTATGATTTAATATGATCAGCTGAGTGGTTCTCATTTGAGGTGTCCCATAATAGCTGCTTCATTATTCTTATGTTGGTTCCTGGGCTGGGAGAGCTGGAAAAGATGGAGGCTGGTTGAGAATCTCTTTCTTCATAATGCAGTCCATAAGGCAACATGGGTTTCTTTGTAGTACGATTGTCTCAGAGAAATCAGACTTCTTGCAAGACCACTGGCTTTTCCTAGGTGGAGTGTTCCAAAAAAAAAAAAAAAAAACGAAAGAAAGACACTGCATGGCTACTGATTTAGCCTTTAGCCTCAGAAACTGCACAGCATCACTTCCTCCATATTCTATTGATAAACGTGGTCTAGGCTAATCCAAATTCAAAAAACTGGACAGGAGCGCTCCATTTCTTGATGTAGGAAAGGCATATACACATAGAGTGGGAAGGAACTGAGAACAATCATCTTTAAGATAAATGACTATGGCTCACGGAACAGAACACAGGCATAACACATCCTGACATAAATGGTACCAATTGCTTTTGGATCAATCTCCTAAGGAAAAAGAAGTCAAAGCAAAATAAGCAAACGAGATCTAATTAAACTTAAAAACTTTTGCACAGCAAAGGAAATCACTGACTAAACAAAAAGACAACCTACTAACTTGGAGAAAATATGCTCAAATGATGTAATGGACAAAGGGTTAATATTCAAAATGTACAAACAGCTCATAGAACTCCATATCAAAAAAAATATATATCCAAACAACTCGGTTTTAAAATGGGCAGAATAGGGCTTCCCTTGTGGCTCAGTGGATAAGAACCTATCTGCCAATGCAGGAGACACAGGTGCGATCCCTGACCCAGGAAAATCCCACATACCACAGAGCAGCTAAACCCACACATCAATAAAGACCCAGCACAGCCAAAAATAAATAAATCAAAGTGGTTTTTAAAAAAAAAAAAATGGACAGAATAACTCAACATTTTTTGACAATTACATAAAGGTGGCAAACAGGCACATGAAAAGTCACTCAACATCACTGATTATTAAAGAAATCCAAATCAAAACTACAATGAGATATCACTTCACACCAGTTAGAATGGTTATGATCAAAAGTCTACAAATAACAAATGCTGGAGAGACCTTATACACCACTGATGGGAATGCATATTGGTGCAACCGCTATGGAATACAGTATGGAAGTTCCTTGAAAAACTAAAACTAGAACTACCATATGATCCAGCAATTCTACTCTTGGGTATATAGTTAGAAAAATCGAAACTAGTAATTCAAAAAGATACATGCACCCCAATGTTCATAGCAGCACTATCTACAATAGCCAAGACACAGAAGCAATTCAAGTGATCAATAACAAATGATTAATATATATAAGATATATATATATATATATATATATATATATATCACACACATACAATAGACTGTTACTTTGCCACATACAAAAAAACTAAAAATACTGCCATTTGCAGCAATGTGGATGGACTTAGAGAATATTATGCTTAGTGATATTAGACAGTGAAGGACAAATACTGTATGATATCACTTATAAGTGGAATACAATACAAATGAATGTGTATGCAAAACAGACTCACAGATATGGAAAATGAAGTTGTGCTTACCAAAGGAAAGAAGGAAGGTGGGAGAAACAAATCGGAGGAATGGGATTGATAGATATAAACTACTATACATAAAATAGGTAAGCAAAAAGGATATACTGTACAGTGCAGAGATTTATAGACACAGAAAAGTGACAAAAGTGAACGAAGCATGTTATAATTATCTGAATAAACTTCTCTATGGGCCACTGTACAAATAATGAAACAAAAGTACAAGATTAAGCAAAACTTTAAACGGTGCACAGCTTTTGTGTGCTGCAACTGAGAGCTCATTCCCAGTCTATCATTTTTGTTTGTTTCTCTAAGCACTCTCACTTAATGAAGTCTAAAGAAAGAAATTATAAATAGTGTACTTGGATGGAATTTGCTGGAAAAAGTACACGAAGAAAACTGAAAGAATTCAGAAATGGTCAAAAAAAAAAAAGAGAGGCTCAGCTACAAACCTCTGAATCCAAGAGAGATCACCAGCAATCCAGTCTTGTTCAGCAACATCCAGCTCTCATGTGCTGTATTAAGGGCTCCAATCTCATCATGTCTGCCTCCATGGCTTGTGTTCTTTCTGCTATACCAGGCTAGTGAGAAGTCATAACACTTCAGTCAAATAGGACTGGATCCAGGATGCAGTAACAGGGCCCAGTGCTAATCCACAGGCAGACCAATAAACATAAAGGATCATTTCTATAGATTGTTGAGTGTTATATATTAGATTGGTGCTTGACTCTCAGTACTATTTTCAATCATTTCCATGCTCTTCCCTATGCGACTGGGGCAGGAAGTCTAAAAACCACGTTTCCCAGATCTTCTTGTCAGAAGGATTCTAATTCATAATTTACTAATAGGAGGACTTTGTGTAAGATTTGGAAAACTGAAGAGAAAGAAAAGCCATTCTTTTCCTTGTGATTTTCCTGACTAAATTCTTACTGATACAAAGACTTCTGGGCATTATCCTGTTAAGCCTATGACACTGGTGTTATTATTTCCATCTGAGAGATGAAGAAGTTGAAGCTCATAGAGACATTGTCACAAGACCATTCAAGAAATAGATTCATCACCTGGATCAAATATGGAGATTATACTTTCTCCCACCATACCAAACTGGTTATGAGAGCAATAGTACAGGTGCGAGTGACAAAGGGAAACTTAGGGGAGCCCTGGAGGAATGAGTCCTCACACTGTGCTAACTATTCTCCAGGAAGAGAGGGGCAAAGAAAGCATACCTTAAGCATCTGGGGAGGATTTTAAAGTTTATGTTTTAAAATTTCACTTTCCTCTTCAACAAGTAGGTATTGGAATCTCCCCTTGGGAGGTGATGGTGGGGAATGGTTAAAGATGAGAGATTTTAAAATGAGCTTTGATTTAAATGTTCTCCAGATCATTCTGATATAAAACTCTGGTTGAACACCAGGGCTGCAGACCTACCATGTAAGTCAGCTTATACTCGACAGAACGATTCACCACCACACTCATCCCAGGTACAGTGAAAATTCAATAAGCCCTGTTCAAATCTAATTCAGGCACTGTGCAAAGGTTAAATTTTCAGGTAGAGAGAATCAATGGCCTGATCTGAATGAGGCTGATGGTGAAGGATTCTCACACAAATTTTCAATAAATGTTGTTGACATCTTGCTTACTCTTGGAATAGTGTCTAAGAAGATATGCCTTTGTCTCCTTTCCAGTAAGACCTGATATAGTCAGTCTGAGCAATAACTTGTCATTACAGCATTACAGTGCAGCAGAATGCATGTGGAAATTTAAGTTACATTTTATTCAATTGAAAACAAGGCCTTGAACTTTAATCAAATACTTCTCAGACACTTTCCAGAGATGCAAGCTTAAAGTGTCCAGCAGCTTTCCAAATAAGAGTCACTGCCTGCATCACCAGAGTCTATGCTAGACAGAAACATTTACATTTGCAACCTATCTTCATTTTGGTTTCTGCCAGACTTCTGATTCCCTATTAACAACCTGCTCTAAAGCTCTATCTCTCTTTCAGATAGTCTGTTAGGAAAAAGTAAGGATTAGTAAAGAACCACTCTTTGGATTCCTAATTCTGCCTTTATATACTGTCAAATACAATGGTATGTGCCTGCTATCGTAAAATGACTTCTGTTGATTTATTTATTCAGCAAATATCTTATGAAATACTTATTTAACCCATAGTATTTTACAGGCACTGTGTTAAAATATAAGGAAAAGTTAACCTCAATGATCCTAGCCAGATAGATCTGGTCTTTAGAAAGTTTTAGGGGATGCCTGAAATGCACATGATTTGAATGAACAAGGTATTCAAAGTATTAGTTCCAATTTAATAAAGGATTCCATATTTTACCTGCCTAAACATACGCAGTAATTCTATTTCAAAAGACTTAATTCATTAAAAATATTTAGAGAATGTTTAATATGTGTATATCATTGGCCTAGAGGCTAACATTAAAAAAACAAAAAATGTAATAAGAAACAGTCCCTGCCCTCAAAGAATTCAGTCTGGGGTGAGCAACAGATAAAATAAGATAAAAGGCCAGGTAGACTCTGACACATAATACATCCACTCCACTAGAAAATGCTTGATCTTGGTCTTGGGAGGATAAGGGGGTTTTGACAGACTGAGGAAGAGCAGAGTGCATTCAAGACAGCCTGTACAGAATCACTCATGCAAGCTTGAGAATGATGCTTTCTAGTTGAGACTGTGAATCTCACTCGGCCGCCTAGTAGAACCTTATGTCGCCACTCCAGCCCCATTTGGGCTATTTGGCCTTCGGATTGGGCTATTTGGCCTCCAACTAGTGGAAGTTGACTGAACGGATGACAAGCAACATGACTTCATTCTTAACGACAAAGAAGCCACTTTTTGTGGGGAGGTCATGCCACGCTACTTATGGGATCTTAGTTTCCCTGCCAGGCATGGAGGCCGGCTGATTGGCAATGAGAATGTGGGTCTCAACCACTAGACTGCTAGGGATTCCCAAGAAGCTACTCCTGCAGCAGTGTGCCCCACATCCTCTGGTCTTGACTGTGAGATGTTTACACTTTGAATAAGGTGAGTTTCCAAAAATTCTATCCTTTGATCCCTTTCCTGCATCAGCCCTGGAATCAAGACTCTTTGGATTCCAAATTTGCAAACTGTCAAATACAATGGTATGTGCCTGCTATCGTAAAATGACTTCTGTTGATTTATTTATTCAGCAAATATCTTATGAAATACTTATTTAACCCATAGTATTTTACAGGCACTGTGTTAAAATATAAGGAAAAGTTAACCTCAATGATCCTAGCCAGATAGATCTGGTCTTTAGAAAGTTTTAGGGGATGCCTGAAATGCACATGATTTGAATGAACAAGGTATTCAAAGTATTAGTTCCAATTTAATAAAGGATTCCATATTTTACCTGCCTAAACATACGCAGTAATTCTATTTCAAAAGACTTAATTCATTAAAAATATTTAGAGAATGTTTAATATGTGTATATCATTGGCCTAGAGGCTAACATTAAAAAAACAAAAAATGTAATAAGAAACAGTCCCTGCCCTCAAAGAATTCAGTCTGGGGTGAGCAACAGATAAAATAAGATAAAAGGCCAGGTAGACTCTGACACATAATACATCCACTCCACTAGAAAATGCTTGATCTTGGTCTTGGGAGGATAAGGGGGTTTTGACAGACTGAGGAAGAGCAGAGTGCATTCAAGACAGCCTGTACAGAATCACTCATGCAAGCTTGAGAATGATGCTTTCTAGTTGAGACTGTGAATCTCACTCGGCCGCCTAGTAGAACCTTATGTCGCCACTCCAGCCCCATTTGGGCTATTTGGCCTTCGGATTGGGCTATTTGGCCTCCAACTAGTGGAAGTTGACTGAACGGATGACAAGCAACATGACTTCATTCTTAACGACAAAGAAGCCACTTTTTGTGGGGAGGTCATGCCACGCTACTTATGGGATCTTAGTTTCCCTGCCAGGCATGGAGGCCGGCTGATTGGCAATGAGAATGTGGGTCTCAACCACTAGACTGCTAGGGATTCCCAAGAAGCTACTCCTGCAGCAGTGTGCCCCACATCCTCTGGTCTTGACTGTGAGATGTTTACACTTTGAATAAGGTGAGTTTCCAAAAATTCTATCCTTTGATCCCTTTCCTGCATCAGCCCTGGAATCAAGACTCTTTGGGACCCCTTCCTTCACAGGCTTCCTAATGAATTCATTATCAATGTTCCTACCACGTTAATCCTAGAGCATCACTTACAGATTTTAGTCATAAATCAGATACTATAAATCTTCTTTAAGAACAATTCTGCTTTCTGTTCCCTCCCTAACAGAGGTTTACACAGTTTCTTTTCTACTTGTTCTTTCTGAATAGTAAGAAAAACAGGAAATCCTTCCAGCTAAAGAAATCTGGAAACTTGGCTTCATATTCTCCCTGTTGCTCAAAACCTATATTCCCAGTTAGATTTTCAAATGTGGTTTTAAATAGTACTAGACTTTATGTAGGGATTTGGTCATGGCATTAGTGGTAACGAGCCCACCTGCCAGTGCAGGAAATGCAAGAGACATGGGTTTGATCCTGACCCATGGGTCAGGAAGATCCCCCAGAGTAGGGCATAGCAAACCACTCCAGTATTCTTGTCTAGAGAATCCCAGAGACAGAGAAGTCTAGTGGGCTACAGTCCATAGGGTTGCAAAGAGTCAGACATGACTAAAGAGATTTAGCACAGCACAGAGAGTATGTAAGACCGGTCTGGGTTCACTGCCTAACTGTGCAACTTTGGGCAAATGAATACCTTCAGATCTTTGAGTTTCGGTTTCCACTTTTGTATGAAAGAATTAGTCACATCCACTATATGTTATTGTGAGGGGTAAAATGAGAAAATGACAGGTTACAGATCTCTATAATATTAATAGGATTTGAGTTCTAAACCATTTATTTTTCCACTTAAGTAAGTACTGATTACTTTAGGTATCTTTACAGAAAAATATCATTCTTGGTAGCTAAGCTTATCTGTTTGCTCTTAGAACAGGAAATTGACACTTATTTTTGGTTGGGTCATACAGGGAATACTGTCAGCTATGTGGACCCTGGGGTCTCTGATGCATCTTCCACTGTTTTTCTGTAGACAGTACATAAGTGAATGGCCCTGGCTCTGTTCCAAAACTTTATTTACAAAAAAATGTCTACAAGACCAGATTCGGCCTGTGGTCACAGTCTGTTGACCTCTGTCTTAGAATATAAGAGAAAGCATTGCACAGAGAAAAGAAAACAGAAAGAAAAGAAACACTCTTTAGCCAGAAATTTAAATCCCAGATTGACGTGCAAACTGAACAGATGATGAGATATTATATTGAAACCTACTTTAAAGCAGAAACCATAGGAAGAGGGGGGGGGGAAATCCAGAATTATCTTAATTTTGAATAATTTATAAAAGCATTCCTCTTGCAAGTGTCAGAAAGATTATCATGTTCCTTTTTCCCATGCAGTTCCCCCAAGCATTCAAATAAGCTGCCTTTGGAGAGAGCACAGGGACAGGTGTAATCCTAGTTAAATATTGGAGCTACAAATTCATGTATTTAGACACACCTGTACTAACAATTATGTGTTGAAAATCTTCCTTCCTATGGTCTGATTAATCAATATCACTCTGGACTATGTATTCCAAAGCTTTTCTTCTGTTTTTGTTGCCCCTGTGTAGCTAATCAAGTGACTCTACTCTTTGTGCTGATGTCTGCTTATCTGCTGTAACTAATTAGTAGTCACCTAAGTGTGACAGAGTGATCGATTAGTGCTATTGAGCATTACAAGCCTCAATTTGCTAAATGTTCTCACGGGATTGCAGATATATAATAAGCACTTCTGAAAGATTCCTGTTGGGCTGCACCCGACAAGTCTACAAGCCCTGTACCTGCCCAGCTTCAAAACCTAAGGAAGAGCCCAGAGTAAGCAACAGAGACATCAGTGGTATAACGGGTGGAGGATTTTACAGGTGTGAAGCAACGTTCCTGGAGTAACACCCCACCGAGTGCAATGAATGAGGGCAGGACATGGTGGTAGTCTTTGTTGGGGAAAGGGTAGGGAAGGGGAGATTACCAGTCATAGAGGGAACTGATGTCAGGTTGGCTCATCAGCAACCAGGGAAAAAAGCAGAGGGGCACGCCCCTCACCTCTCCTTTGATAAAAACAATCACTAACTGGGGCAGACACAAGTATGTAGGAAGGTGAGTGGGTATAGCTGAAGCAGACACTGGTTGAGGAGAAGGATGAACGGAAAGCAAGACAACAGCCATGTTGGGTGACCTGGTCATATAATACCTGACCTCTGTTCATCCATTTTTCTACCCAAACTAAACCATACTTGCTTACATTTGCAATGAACTTATACATAACTACTTTTAGTGAAAACTAGTAAATAATAAGTTCAAGAAAAATATATTAAATATGACACATAATTTGAAACTAAAGTATAATTTTTCCCCTAAGTGTGTTTCTTTTTTTCACTTTAACAGAATAAATGTTTTGTCAGTCGGTTGCACCACCTATGTAAGAAATAAATTATTTAATCACATTGAGGAGAGGAGATGCTTATGAACAAAAACCATATGGTGCTACCATCAGAGACAAACACGAAGTGGAACAGAAACAGTATGCTTTGTTTGTTTACTATCTTCATGACTGCCCTGAAAGAATTATTCCTTTGGGGATAGGTTTTAGAAATGACAAGATGCTTGTATTAGTGCTAAAACAAATAAAACAACATAAAGAAAAACCTTGTATTTGGCCTGAGTTATAAAATTCAGGGCTAAATTCTGCTTGGCTTTCTCATTTAGGGATTATGATCTGGGAAACAAGTGGCACAAATGAAACCTTTGAAAAATATGCTGTATGTTTTAAATTGTAGGCGTATAATTTAATGATGGCTTATTATTCCATACTTAAGGCACAAAAGGGAGAGTGTATCAACTGCTCAAGCAGCTGTGAGGAGTCCACATGGCACATATGCAGAGTATATTTTTAAAATAAAGCCACACATTGCTCTCAAAGATCAAAGAAAATTTGGAGCCATTTTAATGTAGTAAAATTTCTAGATTAAGGATGGGGTAGGATGAGATGGGGAACAAAAGCAAACGTGTGTGTGTGTGTGTGTGTGTGTGTGTGTGTGTGTGTGTGTACATATATAAAGTAGTCCAATCAAAACTGAGGCCAAAGACCTAAACAGACATTTCTCCAAAGAAGACAGACACATGGGTAAAAGGCACCTGAAAAGATGTTCAACATCACTAATTATTAGAGAAAGGCAAACCAAAACTACAATGAGGTAAAACCTCATACCAGTTAGCCATCATCAAACAATCTAAAAACAATAATTGTTGGAAGAGGGTATGGAGAAACAGGAACCCTCCTACACTGTCAGTGGGGATATAAATTGGTACAACTACTATGGAGAACAGTATTTGTTGTTGTTGTTCAGTCCCTCAACGTGTATAACTCTTTGTGACCCCATGGACTGCAGCACTCTAGACTTCTTTGTCCTTCACCATTTCTCAGAGCTTGTCAAGGTCATGTCCATTGAGTGGTTGAAGCCACTCAACCATCGCATCCTCTGTCATCCTGTCATCCTCCTCCATCTTACCCAGCATCAGAGTCTTTTCCAGCGAGTTGGCTCTTTGCATCAGGTGGCCAAAGTTTGAAACTTTAGCTTCAGCATCAGTCCTACCAATGAATATTCAGGGTTGATTTCTTTAGGATTGACGGGTTTGATCTCCTTGCTGTTGAAATAATTCTCAGGAGTCTTCTCCAGAACCACTGTTTGAAAGCATCAATTCTTCAGCCCTCAGCCTTCTTTATGGTCCAACTCTCACATCCTTACATGACTACTGGAAAAACCATAGCTTTGACTATATGGACTTTTGTCAGCAAAGTGACAGTTCTGCTTTTTAATACATTGTCTAGGTCTGTCACAGCTTTTTTTCCAAGGAGCAAGTGTCTTTTAATTTCATGGATGCAGTCAAAGTCCACAGTGATTTTGGAGACCAGGAAAATAGTCTCTCCAATACTTCCCCATTCATTGGCCATGAAGTGATGGGACCAGGTGCCATTATCTTCATTTTTTGAATGTTGAGTTTTAAGTCAGATTTTCCATTCTCCTCTTACACCTTCATCAAGAGGTGCTTTAGTTCCTCTTCATATTCTGCCATTATACTGGTGTCATCTGCATATCTGACATGATTGCTATTTCTACTGGCAATCTTGATTCCAGATTGAGTTTCATCCAGCCTGGCATTTTACATGATGTACTCTGCATAGAAGTTAAATAAGCAGGGTGACAATATACAGCCTTGACATACTCCTTTCCCAATATGGAACCAGTCCACTGCTCCATGTCCAATTTTAACTGTTGCTTCTTGACCCACATAGAGGTTTCTCAGAAGGCAGGTAAAGTGATTTGGTACTTTCACCTGTTAAAGAATTTTCCGGGCTTCCTGGTGGCTTAAACAGTAAAGAATCCACCTGCAATGTGAAACCCAAAGGCCTGGGTTTGATCCCCAGGTTGGAAAGATCCCTGGAAGAGGAAAATGGCTGTCCACTCCAGTATTTTTGCCTGGAGAATCCCCATGGACAGAGGAGCCTAGTGGGCTACAGTCTATAGGGTCGCAAAGTGTCAGACCAACAACTGAAAGACCAACCAGACAAAAAACTGCCTACAGTTTGTTGTGATCCACACAGTCAAAGGCTTTAGCATAGTTAATGAAGCAGAAGTAACTGTTTTTCTGGAATTGCCTTTATTTTTCTATGATCCAACAGATGTTAGCAATTCAATGTCTGGCTACTCTGCCTTGACGGTTTGATCTTGCTGTTGAAATAATTCTCAGGAGTCTTCTCCAGAACCACTGTTTGAAAGCATCAATTCTTCAGCCCTCAGCCTTCTTTATGGTCCAACTCTCACATCCTTACATGACTACTGGAAAAACCATAGCTTTGACTATATGGACTTTTGTCAGCAAAGTGACAGTTCTGCTTTTTAATACATTGTCTAGGTCTGTCACAGCTTTTTTTCCAAGGAGCAAGTGTCTTTTAATTTCATGGATGCAGTCAAAGTCCACAGTGATTTTGGAGACCAGGAAAATAGTCTCTCCAATACTTCCCCATTCATTGGCCATGAAGTGATGGGACCAGGTGCCATTATCTTCATTTTTTGAATGTTGAGTTTTAAGTCAGATTTTCCATTCTCCTCTTACACCTTCATCAAGAGGTGCTTTAGTTCCTCTTCATATTCTGCCATTATACTGGTGTCATCTGCATATCTGACATGATTGCTATTTCTACTGGCAATCTTGATTCCAGATTGAGTTTCATCCAGCCTGGCATTTTACATGATGTACTCTGCATAGAAGTTAAATAAGCAGGGTGACAATATACAGCCTTGACATACTCCTTTCCCAATATGGAACCAGTCCACTGCTCCATGTCCAATTTTAACTGTTGCTTCTTGACCCACATAGAGGTTTCTCAGAAGGCAGGTAAAGTGATTTGGTACTTTCACCTGTTAAAGAATTTTCCGGGCTTCCTGGTGGCTTAAACAGTAAAGAATCCACCTGCAATGTGAAACCCAAAGGCCTGGGTTTGATCCCCAGGTTGGAAAGATCCCTGGAAGAGGAAAATGGCTGTCCACTCCAGTATTTTTGCCTGGAGAATCCCCATGGACAGAGGAGCCTAGTGGGCTACAGTCTATAGGGTCGCAAAGTGTCAGACCAACAACTGAAAGACCAACCAGACAAAAAACTGCCTACAGTTTGTTGTGATCCACACAGTCAAAGGCTTTAGCATAGTTAATGAAGCAGAAGTAACTGTTTTTCTGGAATTGCCTTTATTTTTCTATGATCCAACAGATGTTAGCAATTCAATGTCTGGCTACTCTGCCTGTCTAAATCCAGCTTGTATATCTGGAACTTCTCAGTTCATGTATCATTGAAGCTTAGCTTGAAAGATTTTGAGCATTACCTTGCTAGCATGTGAACTGAGTGCAATTGTGTGGTAGTATGAACACTCTTTGCCATTGCCCTTCTTTGGGATTGGAATGAAAACTGATCTTTTCCAGTCGTGTAACCACTGCTAAGTTTTCCAAATTTGCTGGCATATTGAGTGTATCACTTTAATAGCATCATCTTTTAGGATTTGAAATAGCTCAGTTGCTATTCCATCACCCCCACTAGCTTTGTTTGTAGTGATGCTTCCTAAGGCTCACTTGACTTCACACTCCAGAATTTCCGGCTCAGGGTGAGTGATCACACCATCATGATTATCTGGGTCATTAAGACTTTTTCTCTATAGTTTTTGTGTGTATTCCTGGTACCTCTTTTTAATCTCTTCTCCTTCCATAAGTTCATTCCATTTCTGTCCTTTATTGTGCCCATCTTTGCATGAAATGTCCCTTTGGTATCTCTAGTTTTCTTGAAGAGATCTCTAGTCTTTCCCATTCTATTGTTTTCCTTTAATTATTTGCATTGTTCTCATAAGAAGGCTTTCTTATCTCTACTTGCTTTTCTCTGAAACTCTGCATTCAGCTTGGTGTATTTTCCATTTCTTCCTTGCCTTTCATTTCTCTTCTTTTCTCAGTTATTTGTAAAGCATCCTCAGAAAACCACTTTGACTTCATGCATTTCTTTTTCTTTGTGATGGTTTTGGTCACCATCTCCTGTACAATATCAGGAACCTCTGTCCATAGTTCTTCAGGCACTCTGTCTATCAGATCTAATCCCTTAAATTTATTCATCATCTCTATGGTATAATTGTAAGTGATTTGATTTACCTGATTTGTCATACCTGAATGGCCTAGTGATTTTTCCTTAGGGTTTTTTTTTTTTTTTAAAGTCTGAATTTTGTAATAAGGGGCTCATGATCTGAGACACAGTCAGCTCCAGGTCTGGTTTTTGCTGACTATATATAGCTTCTCCACCTTCGGCTACAAGAATATAGTCAATCTGATTTCGGTACTGACCATCTGGTGATGTCCATGTATAGAGTCATCTCTTGTGTTATTGCAAGAGGGGATTTTCTATGAGCAGTGTATTGTCTTGAGAAAAGTCTGTTACCCTTTGCCCTACTTCATTTTGTACTCCAAGGCCAAACTTGCCTGTTACTCTAGGTATCTCTTGACTTCCGACTTTACCATTCCAGTCCCCTATGATGGAAAGGATATCTTTGTTTGGAGTTAGTTCCAGAAGGTCTTGTAGGTCTTCACAGAACCGCTCAATTTTATCTTCTTCAGCATCAGTTGTTGGGGCATAGACTAGGATTATTGTGATGTTGAATGGACCGCCCTGGACATGAACTGAGATCATTCTGTCATTTTAGAGATAGCACTAAAGGACTGCATTTCAGAATGTTTTGTTGACTCTGAGGGCTACTCAATTTCTCCTAAGGGATTCTTGTCCACAGTAGTCGATATAATGGTCATCTGAATTAAATTCACCCAGTCCCATCCATTTTAGTTCACTGATTCCTAAAATACCAATGTTTACTCTTGCCATTTTCTGTTTGTCCACTTTCAATTTACCTTTATTCATGGATCTAACATTCCAGTTTCCTATGCAGTACCATTCCTTACAACACTGGACTTTACTTTCAGCACTAGACACATCCACCACTGAGTGTTGTTTCTGCTTTGGCTCAGTCTCTTCATTCCTTCTGGAGCTATTTCTCTGATCTTATCCAGTAGCATATTGGACCCATACTGACCTGCAGGGTTCATCTTTCAGTGTCATATCTTTTTTTTTTTACTGTTCACGGGCAGAAGAGTATGACGATTCCTTAAGAAACTAAAAATAAAGCTACCATATGATCCAGAAATCCCACTCCTGGGCATATATCTGGAGAAAACCACAGTTCATAGTGATATATGCAGCCCAATATTCATTGCAGCACTGTTTACAATAGCCAAGACACGAAAGCAATCTAAATGCCCATCTAGAGAGGAATGAATAAAGAAATTGTGATACATATATACAATAGAATACTACTCAGTCATTAAAAGAATGAAATAATATCATTTGCTCCAACATATATGGACCTAGAGATTATCATACTCAAATGTGCTCCATTGTATCCAAGTCTTTGCAACCCTGTGGACTGTAACCCATTAGGTTTCTCTGTCCATGGGATTTTTCAGGCAAGAATACTAGAATGTGTTACCAGTCCCTCCCTTCAGGGATCAAACCCACAGCTTCTGTGTCTCCTGCACTGGCAGGCAGATTCTTTACCACTGAGCTGCCTGGGTATCCCAGTAAGTCAGACAAAGAAATACAAATATCAAATGATATCACTTATATGTGCAATCTAAAAAGATGATGCAAATGAACATATTTACAAAACAGAAACCAGATCAAAGACTTAAATAATGAACTTATAGTTATCAGTGGGGAAAGGTGGGAGGGAGGGATAGGGAGTCTGGGATTGAAATGTACATATTGCTATATATAAAACAGGCAACAAGGACCAACACTGCTCAGTATTTGTAATAACCTAAATGGGAAAATAATTTGAAAAAGAATAGATGTACATACATGTAAAAAAAAAAAGAAAAAGAAAAAACATAAAGAGAGTTACAAAACCTGTTTTCTGAGAACTCGGAATATGCCACGACTTGTAGTTGAGAGGCTCATGACAAAGGTGGCTCTAAACATTGCTCAAATAAACAGGTCAGACAGACACACATGAAGCTTGGGTACAGATAGGTTCCAGATAGCTTAGCGAATTTTTTTGAATGGGTTGGAGGTAACTTAAGTTGGAAGCACATCACATAAGTTCTTGAAAATCAGGCTAAGAAAAGTAGAATGAACAAATATTTAATATATTTAACATCTAAATATGTAGAATTAAAATGCCACAGATATACACCAAGTTACTCTCCTAGCAGCTAGAATTATCTTTTGGAAACAAAGAGCTGATAATGTCACTTTACTTTTTCCCTCAGATCTTTGGAAAATGAAATTGCACCCACAAGACTTTGCATGATCTGAGTCTTCCTAAGACACGAAAGCAATCTAAATGCCCATCTAGAGAGGAATGAATAAAGAAATTGTGATACATATATACAATAGAATACTACTCAGTCATTAAAAGAATGAAATAATATCATTTGCTCCAACATATATGGACCTAGAGATTATCATACTCAAATGTGCTCCATTGTATCCAAGTCTTTGCAACCCTGTGGACTGTAACCCATTAGGTTTCTCTGTCCATGGGATTTTTCAGGCAAGAATACTAGAATGTGTTACCAGTCCCTCCCTTCAGGGATCAAACCCACAGCTTCTGTGTCTCCTGCACTGGCAGGCAGATTCTTTACCACTGAGCTGCCTGGGTATCCCAGTAAGTCAGACAAAGAAATACAAATATCAAATGATATCACTTATATGTGCAATCTAAAAAGATGATGCAAATGAACATATTTACAAAACAGAAACCAGATCAAAGACTTAAATAATGAACTTATAGTTATCAGTGGGGAAAGGTGGGAGGGAGGGATAGGGAGTCTGGGATTGAAATGTACATATTGCTATATATAAAACAGGCAACAAGGACCAACACTGCTCAGTATTTGTAATAACCTAAATGGGAAAATAATTTGAAAAAGAATAGATGTACATACATGTAAAAAAAAAAAGAAAAAGAAAAAACATAAAGAGAGTTACAAAACCTGTTTTCTGAGAACTCGGAATATGCCACGACTTGTAGTTGAGAGGCTCATGACAAAGGTGGCTCTAAACATTGCTCAAATAAACAGGTCAGACAGACACACATGAAGCTTGGGTACAGATAGGTTCCAGATAGCTTAGCGAATTTTTTTGAATGGGTTGGAGGTAACTTAAGTTGGAAGCACATCACATAAGTTCTTGAAAATCAGGCTAAGAAAAGTAGAATGAACAAATATTTAATATATTTAACATCTAAATATGTAGAATTAAAATGCCACAGATATACACCAAGTTACTCTCCTAGCAGCTAGAATTATCTTTTGGAAACAAAGAGCTGATAATGTCACTTCTTTACTTTTTCCCTCAGATCTTTGGCAAAAAAAAAGTGCCCAAATCTTTGCACCCACAAGACTTTGCATGATCTGAGTCTTCCCTTCATTCTATAAAATTTCCAGTTAGCTTTCCTTCCTGCCCCCAGATGCATTCTTGTGGGTACCTTATTTCCCACATCTAGGTCTTTAAATATTCTTTATTTCTGCTTGGAATATTCTTCCCACTAAAATTTTTTTGGGGGGTGGGTAGAGGTGGGGTAGGGAGGGAGGGGGTCGAACGGGCCACTTCTATTGGTCTTTCATTTATCTATTTTCATCCAGCTTTGTTCTTTGGCCCGTGTGAGCCTCCCATCACGGTGGCCTCTGTTGTTGCAGAGCACCGGCTCGGTAGTTGGACACATTGGTCCAGCCGCTCCACGGCACGTGGGATCTTCCCAGGCCAGGGATCGAACCGGCGCCCCTTGCACTGCAAGGCAGTGTCCTTACCCACCAGACCACCAGGGAAGCCCTTCCCACTAAATTTTGACGCCTTATTTTTACCCATGCTTCAAAGCTTACTAAAATATTACTTTATCTTCCTGATCAGGTTAGATATAAACCTTGTCACCGACTCTCTTATCAAATGGGCCTCATAATACTTAACACAGTTCATAATAATTAAGTGATCTCTTGATAAGGACTAATATACTGAGCAATCACTGTGCACCAGGTGCTACACTAACTACTTAAAGAATGTTGCTGAATGGATGGACAAAGGAAGAAGTAAATTAATCAATACTATTAGCCAAGCTGTAGAAGGAAATGGCAACCCACTCCAGTACTCTTGCCTGGAGAATTCCCTAGATGGAGGAGCCTAGCGGGCTGCAGTCCATGGGGTCACATAGAGTCAGATACAACTGAAGTGACTAAGAAGCATTAGCCAAGAAATAATGAATAACTCAGATATCATCAAGTTTTAAGTACATACTTCCTTTTAATTTGCAAATTGGAATAGTTTGTGTCCATATGACTGCTGGAAGTTCTAGCTTGTCCTTCAAATATATGAAATCTTCAGGAAATTCTAATGTGTTCCATAAACTACTCCTAGGTGTTATCCAGGAGAAAGTGCATATCATGAGATATTTGGTTAATAAGGGTTAAATTTTATTGAGCAATTACCATGTTTCTGGAACTGTTTACATATATATGTAGCTATATAAAATGTCTGTGTATCCCTCTATATAGTTGGGTAAGTGTCTGTACACGTGTATACTCATTGAATGTTCATGATACCCTAGTGAGGCTGATTTAGTGTCAGAATATATAACATTACAAAGACAAATGTTAAGTCCTGGCAAATTAATTCATGTTTTCAAGGTCTGTATTTGGTGGAACTTAAAGCTGGAGACCACTCTCCTCCCTGCCTCACCATCTGGTGCAATATTTGGGGAATTCCTAAACAGTAATCCCCCAAATATTGTACCAGACATCAACAGTAGTGCTCTTAGGTAACATTTCTCCTGTTAATAGATTGCTACATTAAAAAAAAAATACAAGGTAACCAGTTAAATTTGAATTTCAGATAAACAGCAAATGATTTTTGAACATAAATATGCCTCCCAAGTTTCAGAGAAGATGTACTAAAAACATTTGTTTTTTATTCAAAATTCCAATTTAACTGAGCATCTCGTAATTTTATTTGCTAAATCTGGCAACTAAACAAAAACCTATTTTCTAAATTCCCAAAGTTCAGTGGAGGAAGAGAGGTTTCTCTTTCCTCTGTCACAGGCCTGATGGTCAACTCATTTCCTACCCTAGTAAGCTGTGGGTACCTATTTTATCTTCTATTTCTGCTTTGCTAGTCCCTTCTAAGCGTGTCGTCTATCTTCTTTTACATAGTACAGCACAATTTTTTCTCTTAATCTCAGCTCATTTTAGCAGCACACACATGCATCCTTATCTCTCTGATGCCTGTATCCTCCTCTCTCTTTCCTTGATCCTTTCTACTCTCTCATCTCTCAACAAGTTACAACTTATGATAAAAGAAACCAGGCAGCTTCTTAGTTTAATTGAGTTCCACATCTAGAGAACAAGCTTAATTTCTACTCTTCTTTTCCCTGCCTCAATTCTGAGCACACAGCTCTCTAGGTCGTTAATACTCAGTAAAGATTTGATTGCCAAAATTTTTAAGTGTGCTTATAATGTTCATTGTGGGGATATCTTTAGGCAACACATTTTTCTCATAGCAGGAATTTAGCAGGTCACTCAGAGCAAGCCACATCTTATGTTGCATGGCCTGGTGAATCCTGAGAGGCTATGAATGGGTACGCTGCATAGTTCTGCAGACCATCAGAGCTACAAATGGTCTTCAGAGGCATAAAGGGTCCTAATGCCAGCCCTTATTAAATTCAGACAAAACAGGACTGAAGCTTATGAAAGAAAAGTGATTAGACTGAGTTCAGAAAGACTCCTTAGTTAATAATACACAACCATCATACTGCATCGTCAGAAAAACTGCAAAGGGGGAATCAGTGAATCTGAGCGCCAACACTAAATAGCTTCATGATACTTTAGACGTCATTTGCTCTTTTAGCACTTCATTTGTCCCTGAAATAAAGATGATAGTATTGAGCCACGTACCTCAACTGAAATAATACAGGTGACAGCCTTCTGCAAACTGTAAAGTGTATATATATATATATATATATATATATATATATATATATATATACTGTATATATATATACTCTATAGTGTATAATATATATATATATATATTTATCAATGCAAGATGTCATTTGTAGCAACTCCTACTGCAACAAGGCTTGGAGTTAGAGAATTTCAGCTGGCCATTTTCCTCTGGGTTGGGCAGAGTCTGTGACCTGGCCCTTTGCTGGATCCCTCTATTCCAGATACAGGTTTTCATAAACAAATATTTAACACAATATGCTGTGATCATCTGTAGTCATTAAAAAAGATTGAAGGTTGTTGTTTTTGCCTTCCTAATAATAATGTATTAGCCTCAGTGGTCTGACCAGATTCCAGACTCAGTAATTATTTTCTTCCTTAATATTCCTTAATGAGGTTCAAAAGGTTAATTAGTTGTTTGCAAAATATCAAAGTACTTAACAGAGGTAATCTAGCAGGACAAATATTGTAAATCATAGATGAACAAGCTTAATTTCTCCTCTTCTTTTCCCTGCCTCAATTCTGAGCACACAGCTCTCTAGGTCGTTAATACTCAGTAAAGATTTGATTGCCAAAATTTTTAAGTGTGCTTATAATGTTCATTGTGGGGATATCTTTAGGCAACACATTTTTCTCATAGCAGGAATTTAGCAGGTCACTCAGAGCAAGCCACATCTTATGTTGCATGGCCTGGTGAATCCTGAGAGGCTATGAATGGCACGCTGCATAGTTCTGCAGACCATCAGAGCTACAAATGGTCTTCAGAGGCATAAAGGGTCCTAATGCCAGCCCTTATTAAATTCAGACAAAACAGGACTGAAGCTTATGAAAGAAAAGTGATTAGACTGAGTTCAGAAAGACTCCTTAGTTAATAATACACAACCATCATACTGCATCGTCAGAAAAACTGCAAAGGGGGAATCAGTGAATCTGAGCGCCAACACTAAATAGCTTCATGATACTTTAGACGTCATTTGCTCTTTTAGCACTTCATTTGTCCCTGAAATAAAGATGATAGTATTGAGCCACGTACCTCAACTGAAATAATACAGGTGACAGCCTTCTGCAAACTGTAAAGTGTATATATATATATATATATATATATATATATATATATATATATATACTGTATATATATATACTGTAGAGTGTATAATATATATATATATATATTTATCAATGCAAGATGTCATTTGTAGCAACTCCTACTGCAACAAGGCTTGGAGTTAGAGAATTTCAGCTGGCCATTTTCCTCTGGGTTGGGCAGAGTCTGTGACCTGGCCCTTTGCTGGATCCCTCTATTCCAGATACAGGTTTTCATAAACAAATATTTAACACAATATGCTGTGATCATCTGTAGTCATTAAAAAAGATTGAAGGTTGTTGTTTTTGCCTTCCTAATAATAATGTATTAGCCTCAGTGGTCTGACCAGATTCCAGACTCAGTAATTATTTTCTTCCTTAATATTCCTTAATGAGGTTCAAAAGGTTAATTAGTTGTTTGCAAAATATCAAAGTACTTAACAGAGGTAATCTAGCAGGACAATATCTAATGTAGAGCTTTGGTAAATCACTAGATACATGGTGGTATGAAGAGCTAAGAAATTGACAGCTTCTATTAATATTTTATTAATTGAATTCAAAGTGATTGAAGAATAAAAACAAAAGCAAAGACACCTTTATTATAAACAGTGATACATCAAATCTAAAGATAGAAAAGCAATTTTTGATGTTGGCCTAAATCCATCAATACAAAAATAAATATTCTAAAAGAAATAAAATATCACATTGTCCTTGGAATTGCAATAAACTGATAGCCGGATAAAACAGTGATCTGTATTGACTTAAACTGCAAATCATCTTAAGACCCTGATATATCCCTAAAGAAGGGAACATGCTCTATTTACATAGCTACACATTGTCATATTATATTGGAATCTCTTTTTTTCTTTCAAATATTGGTTTGACTTATTTAGTGGAAATCAATTTACATTATACATGCACATAGTTATATTCTTGCATGTATATCCATTGAGAGGCAGTGTATTTCTCTTTTGTTTCTTTATTTGGTTTTTATTTGGTTATTATTCAGATATGTCTAAAAAACACACAAGGTGGAGAACGTAGTAGCAGACATGATATGAGATTAGGTGATTGGTACATGACTTTTCAGCAAATTGTAGGTAGTTAGCTTCAAGGGCAGAATGTCTAATTGGAAAATAATTTGAAAATGTGAAATTATCCTTCTATCATACACATACATGCACATACATATACATATGCATTCACGTGCCTGTGCATGTGTGTGTACTTCATTTTTAAGTTCATAATAATATCACTGGTTGCAGTTACATTGCTTTCTTGCCTCTCATTCACATTTTTTCCTGGCAATGATGACTCTGTAATTTGGTTAGAAATGAGGGAGAGTAATAGCTAATCGAACAAGACAGAAACATAAGTCCATCACATGCATTTCTATAGAAGATTCAGGCAAACTTCACAAAATAAAATTCAATAAAATTTTTTGGTTTTCTGACCAGATTCCAGACTCAGTAATTATTTTCTTCCTTAATATTCCTTAATGAGGTTCAAAAGGTTAATTAGTTGTTTGCAAAATATCAAAGTACTTAACAGAGGTAATCTAGCAGGACAATATCTAATGTAGAGCTTTGGTAAATCACTAGATACATGGTGGTATGAAGAGCTAAGAAATTGACAGCTTCTATTAATATTTTATTAATTGAATTCAAAGTGATTGAAGAATAAAAACAAAAGCAAAGACACCTTTATTATAAACAGTGATACATCAAATCTAAAGATAGAAAAGCAATTTTTGATGTTGGCCTAAATCCATCAATACAAAAATAAATATTCTAAAAGAAATAAAATATCACATTGTCCTTGGAATTGCAATAAACTGATAGCCGGATAAAACAGTGATCTGTATTGACTTAAACTGCAAATCATCTTAAGACCCTGATATATCCCTAAAGAAGGGAACATGCTCTATTTACATAGCTACACATTGTCATATTATATTGGAATCTCTTTTTTTCTTTCAAATATTGGTTTGACTTATTTAGTGGAAATCAATTTACATTATACATGCACATAGTTATATTCTTGCATGTATATCCATTGAGAGGCAGTGTATTTCTCTTTTGTTTCTTTATTTGGTTTTTATTTGGTTATTATTCAGATATGTCTAAAAAACACACAAGGTGGAGAACGTAGTAGCAGACATGATATGAGATTAGGTGATTGGTACATGACTTTTCAGCAAATTGTAGGTAGTTAGCTTCAAGGGCAGAATGTCTAATTGGAAAATAATTTGAAAATGTGAAATTATCCTTCTATCATACACATACATGCACATACATATACATATGCATTCACGTGCCTGTGCATGTGTGTGTACTTCATTTTTAAGTTCATAATAATATCACTGGTTGCAGTTACATTGCTTTCTTGCCTCTCATTCACATTTTTTCCTGGCAATGATGACTCTGTAATTTGGTTAGAAATGAGGGAGAGTAATAGCTAATCGAACAAGACAGAAACATAAGTCCATCACATGCATTTCTATAGAAGATTCAGGCAAACTTCACAAAAATAAAAATTCTAATAAAAGAGAAATACAAAAAAAAAGGAAACTAAAAGTGTGCTGACCACAAGTTCAGTTGTATTTCCTGATAGCCACTGAGGAAAGAAGACAGAGTTGGATGCAAAAGATCCTGTTAAAGAAAATGCTAACATTCCTCTAGAGGTACAAGTTTTCCAGCACTAAATTAAAAAATAAATGGCTTATGAAGTGTCTGATACAGGAGACACTGATTAATATAGAATAAATTATCCTCAACAATGATGCTATGGAAGGGAAAAGAGAGTTAAAATCTTCATAGCTATTACTCCAAACTGTCATTAGTAAGCCCAGAGGGAATCATATCTCTTGCTGATCTGACACAGGACTGGCCAAAGCATTCAACTTTCTGGTGATTTCACTTGTTTTCAGTACAGGACGTGAGGTATCAGATGGAATAGATATAAAATAGATGGCCCTTAAAATACTTTCCCTAAATATGACTTTCTAACACAGTAGAAATTCTTTATTATATCTTTATTGTTGTTGTTGTTGTTGCTAAATGGCTAAGTCATGGCCAGCTCTTTGCAACCCCATGGACTACAGCACGCAGGCTCCTCTGTTCTCCACTATCCCCCAGAATTTGCTCAGATTCAAGTCCACTGACTTGGTGATTGCTATCTGACTTATCTCATCCTCTGCTGTCCCCTTAAAGTATTATAGTCTTCAAGGACTAAAGCAAACTTTAGGCAAAATATATATGGAAACCATATCACAGCCATCTAAAAGCTCATAAATGAGCCATATCTGCCCTTATATAGCTAAGCCACTTTCAAAAAAATCTGGCATTTTCCTAGGACCCAAAGGAACAATCAACCTACTTAGAACAGGTATCCATTTAGTCAATCACTCACGGCCAAACTTCCTGAAAGATTTTCCAATTTTTACTATCTTTTTTTTCTCCATTCACTTCTCAATGCAAATTGACTCAGTTTCCCATTACTTCATGCAAACTGTTTATGAAAAGAGCACTGACAATTTATGTTTGGCTACATTCAGTTGACATTGTTGTAACATTATTCTCCCTTCATTCATTCAACAAATATTATTGACAACCATACACCAGGCACTTCCTTCTAAGATAGAAAGATAAATCATACCATTGAATGATAATAAGTGTAATGAAAAAAACATACAGGGTACTATGGTAGCATACAGCAAAGAACTTTACTTAATCATGGTGAATCACTTGACCTCACAGCAGCATTTTGCTTCTGTGACAGTATACTTCCGTGGTTTTCTCCTTTCACATGGACTGCACTTTGTTACTTTCTCAGTTTTACCTTTAAATATTTGCCAAGGATAGTCATGGCTAACACAGGACATTACTGGTTTATGCTTGCCGTCCTGGTATAATTCTTAATCGTGCCCCCTAAGAGTCTGGGTTTGGATCATAAATGATATGATCACCCTTTTTCTAGGTAATCTCATTGAGTGCTAAAGCACTACATAGTACATGTACATGCTGTTGACTCCTCAATCTTTCTCTAACTTGTCGTTTTTTTTTCTGAGCTACGAACTTGTATGTTGAATTGTAGGCTCAATAACCCCAATTTGATCTCTTCGAAGCTCAGCATGGCCCAAATTGAATTTAATTTGCTATCCCTACTATCTATCTAGTTGTAGAAGCCATAAACCTATCACCCAACCTTGAATCCTTCTTCTCTGACATATCCTTATTTCCAAATGACCACCAAAAGCTATAAACCACATTCTAGGGGCTTCCCCTGGCGGTCCAGTGAGTAAGGACACCGCCTTGCAGTGCAAGGGGTGCCAGTTCGATCCCTGGCCTGGGACGATCCCACGTGCCACGGAGTCGCTGGACTGACGTGTCCAATCACCGAGCCGGAGCTCTGGAGCGCATGCGCCCAGAGCCGGCGCTCTGCAACAACAGAGGCCGCCGCGATGGGAGGCCCACAGGAGCCAAAGAACAAAGACCGATGAAAACAGAGAAATGAAAGACCAATAGAAGTGGCCCGCCCACTCCCCTCCCTCCCCAACCCCCGCCCAAAATTAAAAAAATAAATAAATAAACCACATTCTAGATGTACCCTGAGTTGTACTACCCACATCTAGCCAATCAACGTGTCTCACCAGAATTACTGCATCTGTCTCCTACCTGTGCTTCCAAATTTCATTCTCTCCCCAATACTTAATCAATTTCCTCTTCTAAATACTCAGAAGGATTTCTCTAAATCTCATTAAATCACCATCTTGTTGAAAACCCTTTAGTGATTTCTCAGTGAATTCAGGGTAAAGAACAAAATCTCCATTATCTCCCTACCTTTATTTTTAGTCTTATTTTGTAGCTGATTCTATATTTTGTCAACTATTTTCCAGACACCCCATACTGCACATCTGCATTTTTCCTGGCTGGGACACTGCCTTTCATTCCAATGCAAACATCACTTCTCCAAAGAAGGTCATATGTCCTTTTTTATACATTCACATATATTTTCCATATTAATCATCACCAGTAATTAAATAGTGATGTATTTTAAGTAATTTGGAAGTGATTTCTTTTGAGGTAAGTCTTTTTCTGACTATAAAACTCAATGAGGACAATGATTTTTTGGTTTGTTTGAAGCTTTTGTCTTTAGCACCTAGCCAAGTGCCTGGCCATTGTACACGCTCAATAAATATTTCTTATAATAAACAAAGGAAGAAAAGGACATAGATTAAATAGTAAAGTATGTTTAGACATGTTCTCATGGCCTGAGAAGAACTTCAGAATCCTGACATTTTGCAATATAATCAGAATTTACTCTAGATTGAAAATTGAAGATGTCAGGAGCTCTGAATGACTGCTTGTAAAGAAAGGCCCCTGCCCATCAGGAATACTTGTTTTTGACTTGACATGGGTAAGAAATTCTTGTTAACAAATCCACTGTGATTTTTCAGTAGCTCATGTTACTTTAAATACCCCTTGCTTAACACCTCAAGCAAATCTGAGTTGAATTTGACAAATGAGATTATCAGTGATTATAGAGCAGTGCCAGTTAGTCTCAGAGATTTGAATTAATGTTGAATTGAGTCTGATGATCAGAGTCTTGAGAACAACAACTGGAAATGCATCTTGATAGGCATGAACGATATGTCTTGACACTTTTGTAAATATCATTATATCTTGTGATTTTCCAGGCAAAGGACATTTTAATTTTTTTCTCAGTGAGCTGTGGCCTTGTTGACTAGACAGTATACTTTTCTACTCCATCACTTACTATCTGAACAAACTGTCACCATTTGATTATGATGGGCAGAGGAGGAAAGGGTTGAATGGGGAAGAATGTCAGAGGAAAAAATGAGGAGGAATACTTAGGACACTTAGATGTTTCTGCGTAAATTTTATAAATTAGTTACGTAATATACCATTCAGTGGCTTTCATGAATTCTCTCCACTAGGATTACAAACAAGTTTCTGGTCCATCACACTTTACACTGGAGCTCCTAATCATATACTTAGAAGGGAATTCATTTTCCTCTAAACTCTCAAACTGAAATTTGAATTTTAATTGTGCATTTTTACTTTTCTGAACTTTGAATTTATTATTTTATTAATATTATGAAATTCTTTGAAGAAAGAGATTATATCAGATTTCTGTGTCTTCAGTGATAAAAACATATACCCAGCTTCAAGTGCATGTTTATTAGTTGTTTACTGAGCGAATGTTTCATTCTTTATCACAAAAATTACATAAGCTTGAATCAGTAACTTCCTTTCCAGCTCTCTGTTTCATCATGGTAAAAGTGGGTATAGCATCAAACCATCCTGTCAAGGACTGCTCAAGAGATTGCCTCAAATTCTACATGTTAAGTCAAATTGCCTTTCTTATGTGAAGTCCATGGAAAACAATTCATTTATTATTTTATTCAACAAATATTTAGAGCCCCTACCATCGGAGGCAGTAACAATACCTCAATGAAACTGACAAATAATGTCCCTGTTCTCATAGACTCTACTTGCCGTGGAAGGAAATAGATAATAAACAAACAGATGATGTCAAGTAGTCTAAGTGCTGTAAGGAAAAGTAAAGCAGTACAGGAACATAAGAATATATCAGGTGAAGGATGGGGAATTGCTATTAATATTTTATACAGAATGGAAGTGAAGATTTCTCCATATGCTCTCATGTAAGTAGAAGTCAGAATTAGGTAAGGAAGAAGATGCTGAGATCTCTGGGAAGATCATCCCAGACACTGGGAATAGTGAGACACAAAAACCATGCCTCAGAACCCTGCTAGGGATGTTTAAGGAATAGTAAGGGAGACAGTGCATCTGTGGCCTTGTTGACTAGACAGTATACTTTTCTACTCCATCACTTACTATCTGAACAAACTGTCACCATTTGATTATGATGGGCAGAGGAGGAAAGGGTTGAATGGGGAAGAATGTCAGAGGAAAAATGAGGAGGAATACTTAGGACACTTAGATGTTTCTGCGTAAATTTTATAAATTAGTTACGTAATATACCATTCAGTGGCTTTCATGAATTCTCTCCACTAGGATTACAAACAAGTTTCTGGTCCATCACACTTTACACTGGAGCTCCTAATCATATACTTAGAAGGGAATTCATTTTCCTCTAAACTCTCAAACTGAAATTTGAATTTTAATTGTGCATTTTTACTTTTCTGAACTTTGAATTTATTATTTTATTAATATTATGAAATTCTTTGAAGAAAGAGATTATATCAGATTTCTGTGTCTTCAGTGATAAAAACATATACCCAGCTTCAAGTGCATGTTTATTAGTTGTTTACTGAGCGAATGTTTCATTCTTTATCACAAAAATTACATAAGCTTGAATCAGTAACTTCCTTTCCAGCTCTCTGTTTCATCATGGTAAAAGTGGGTATAGCATCAAACCATCCTGTCAAGGACTGCTCAAGAGATTGCCTCAAATTCTACATGTTAAGTCAAATTGCCTTTCTTATGTGAAGTCCATGGAAAACAATTCATTTATTATTTTATTCAACAAATATTTAGAGCCCCTACCATCGGAGGCAGTAACAATACCTCAATGAAACTGACAAATAATGTCCCTGTTCTCATAGACTCTACTTGCCGTGGAAGGAAATAGATAATAAACAAACAGATGATGTCAAGTAGTCTAAGTGCTGTAAGGAAAAGTAAAGCAGTACAGGAACATAAGAATATATCAGGTGAAGGATGGGGAATTGCTATTAATATTTTATACAGAATGGAAGTGAAGATTTCTCCATATGCTCTCATGTAAGTAGAAGTCAGAATTAGGTAAGGAAGAAGATGCTGAGATCTCTGGGAAGATCATCCCAGACACTGGGAATAGTGAGACACAAAAACCATGCCTCAGAACCCTGCTAGGGATGTTTAAGGAATAGTAAGGGAGACAGTGCATCTGAAATGCTGTGAGAAAAGGATAGGAGGTAGGAGATGAGATCAGAAGTGGGAGGTGCATATCACAAAGGGCCATGTAGGTCAGTGTAAGTACTGGCTTTTACTCTGAGTGAGCTGGGAAACGCCTGGAGGGACAGGAACAGAGAATGGCATAATTGGACATTCAAATTTTCAGAAATTAAGCTTTCTAAAAAAATACCTTGAATGCCTTGCTGGAAGAATGAAAATAGAATCATTCAAGATCTATCAACTTAGAAAATTGTCTGTAGAAGGAACTATGCAATACACATAGGTATCCAAGTAAATATATCAGACTGAGTGTACATATGTTTTCTAAGTATGGCTATAAATCTGATACTAATATTTTATCTTTGAAACAGATGCTCTCTGTAAAAAAAGTGATAACAAAGAATAAGGACTGGGGAAATGGAGAAAAGGGGTGAATAAAAGGGATTAACTACTTTTCTACAACGAACAATAAAAACATTGTTTTATTTATTTATTTATTTTTTGCTTTTTGGCAAGTCTGATATAAATTTGAAAATGCTTTGAAAAGGTTTGTGATAATCACTTCTGGAATTAAAAGCAGAATGTTGGTCCTTTAAATCACTGTAGAAAATAATAATAAACAAAAATACTCTACAAAAATTACAAGTGGGAATAAGACAACAAGAAACGATAAAAAAGAGGGCTTTATGAAAAGATGGAATGAGTAAAATCAAACATAGTATTAGTGATGATAAACAAAAATTAATTAAATTTCTTATTAGAAGAAAAATATTCTCAGGCTCTGAGTTGTTTAAACCAGCAATGAACTACTCACAAGAGAAACAGGGGCAGTAAGACGTAGAAAGGCCACACACACACACACACACACACAATGATGAGTAGTGATATTTCAGGCACTCAAAAGAAGCCAAAAAAAATTAGGCACAGTGCTAATTGGAATTAAAAGATTACATTAATAAAATATATTATCTCTAATGAACAATTATGAGGCTCTATGTGCTATCATAACATGAAAGTATACAAAAGGGGCTTCCCTGGTGGTCCAGTGGGTAAGGACACCGCTATGCAGTGCAAGGGGCGCCAGTTCAATCCCTGGCCTGGGAAGATCCCACCTGCCGCGGAGCAGCTGGACCGATGTGTCCAACTACCGAGCTGGAGCTCTGGAGTGCATGTGCCCAGAACTGGTGCTCTGCAGCGACAAAGGCCACTGAGATGGGAGGCCCACACGGGCCAAAGAACAAAGATGAATGAAAATAGACAAATGAAAGACCAATAGAAGTGCCCCCCTCCAAAAGTATGCAAAAGCCACAAGTTCTTCTCAATCGAATTTAAAAAGGAAACATAGGAAGGTAGAAAGAAAGGAATGAATAAAAAAATCAAAGAAAAAAAATTACCAAACACAAGTGAAATGCAGTGGAAATTTGCTATGAAGTCTATCATCAGAAAGAAAACCAATAGGAAATGCTAATGAGGATATGGAGAAAAGGGAACATATATACTGTTAGTGGAAATGCAGACGGATGCAGCCACCATAGAAAACAGTATAGGGATTCTTCAAATAAAAAAAAAAAAAGAACTACAACATGATCCCGCAATCCCACTTCTGGGTATATAGTCCAAAGAAATGAAATCACTATCTCAAAGAGAAATCTGTACACCCATGTTCGTTCCACCATTATTCACAATAGCCCAGGTGTGGAAACTGAAGTCTCTACTGACAGATAAATACAGAAAACATGATACATATCTATATACATATCTGTTGATTGATTGATAGATCTATGATAGATGATTTATTCAGCCTTAAAAAAGAAGAAAGTATTGTTATTTGCAACCACATGGAATGGACCTGGAGGGCATTATTATGCCAAATGAAACAAGTCAGAAAGAGAAAGATAAATACTGCATGGTATCACTTATATGTAAAGTGGAGAAAAAAAGGCGGGGGGGAGTCAAAGTCAGAAACAGAGAATACGGTTGCAATTGCCAAGGGCTAGAGTGGTGGGGGCTGAGGTGGGGTGTAGGGAGAGGTTCGTAAAAGGGTACACATTTTCAGTTATGAGATGAATGAGGTCTGAGTATATAATGTATGACATGGTGACTATCGTCTATAATACTGTATTACACAACTGAAATTTGCCAAGAGAGTAGATATCAAGTTTTTTCAACTAAAAACTGTGTAATCATCTGAGGTAATTAATGTGTTAATTCATTAATTAACTCAATGATCAAAATCTTTTTACAATATATATCAAATGATCATATTGTACACTTAAAGTGTATTATAATTTTGTCAATTATATCTTAATAAAGCTTAGAGAAGTCCCATGTGATCTTAAAAACCCCAGAACTCTCTGCAATAATACAAAACGATAGACAAATGAAAGAAGACAATAAGACCCCCAAATCTTCATTTCTGTAAGAATTAGGTATATAATAAAAAAGACAAAATTATAAGAAAAGAATGAAGTCTTTAAGGGGCTGTGGAGCTGATTAACTATTTTAAAGAATCATTATATATTATATACAAATATATGTTTATGCATCAGTATATAATATGAACTTGATAAATGAACCACATCTCAAAATAAATTCTAGATTCATTAAATATATATATACAATCAAACCATACATCAAAAGAACTAAATAGAAAAAATAAGTTACTGTTTATACAATCTGAAGTTAGAAAAAACATCTCCAAGCATACAAGCAAAAATAGAAACTGCAAAAAGATTGATAAATTGAGCTATACAAACCCCAAAATATCAATATGTATATTTTATTTACTTATTCTTAGAAGTAGTAGCTGTTATTAATGCTATTAGTTGAAAACCTCATACATAACTATTTAATGACAAATAATAAACTTGGAAAATGTTTAAAACATATGGCAAAAAGTTACTGATCTAATATATAAAGAACTTTTATAACTCAATAAGAAAACAGAATTAGCCGAATATAAAAAATGAGAAGGAACCGTAAGCAGACAATTCAAAGAAGGAAAACAGAGCTCTTGTTTACTGCAGAGCACAAGTAGGAAGAAGGAGCATCCATTTAGTTTCAGACATAGAATCTATACTATAGATTCTAATACATCTACTCTTGTTTGCTTGTGCTCTCTTGCTCTTTGAATCTTTCCAAGGGGTAGAGTGGTGGGGGCTGAGGTGGGGTGTAGGGAGAGGTTCGTCAAAGGGTACACATTTTAAGTTATGAGATGAATGAGGTCTGAGTATATAATGTATGACATGGTGACTATCTATAATACTGTATTACACAACTGAAATTTGCCAAGAGAGTAGATATCAAGTTTTTTCAACTAAAAACTGTGTAATCATCTGAGGTAATTAATGTGTTAATTCATTAATTAACTCAATGATCAAAATCTTTTTACAATATATATCAAATGATCATATTGTACACTTAAAGTGTATTATAATTTTGTCAATTATATCTTAATAAAGCTTAGAGAAGTCCCATGTGATTTTAAAAAACCCCAGAACTCTCTGCAATAATACAAAACGATAGACAAATGAAAGAAGACAATAAGACCCCCAAATCTTCATTTCTGTAAGAATTAGGTATATAATAAAAAAGACAAAATTATAAGAAAAGAATGAAGTCTTTAAGGGGCTGTGGAGCTGATTAACTATTTTAAAGAATCATTATATATTATATACAAATATATGTTTATGCATCAGTATATAATATGAACTTGATAAATGAACCACATCTCAAAATAAATTCTAGATTCATTAAATATATATATACAATCAAACCATACATCAAAAGAACTAAATAGAAAAAATAAGTTACTGTTTATACAATCTGAAGTTAGAAAAAACATCTCCAAGCATACAAGCAAAAATAGAAACTGCAAAAAGATTGATAAATTGAGCTATACAAACCCCAAAATATCAATATGTATATTTTATTTACTTATTCTTAGAAGTAGTAGCTGTTATTAATGCTATTAGTTGAAAACCTCATACATAACTATTTAATGACAAATAATAAACTTGGAAAATGTTTAAAACATATGGCAAAAAGTTACTGATCTAATATATAAAGAACTTTTATAACTCAATAAGAAAACAGAATTAGCCGAATATAAAAAATGAGAAGGAACCGTAAGCAGACAATTCAAAGAAGGAAAACAGAGCTCTTGTTTACTGCAGAGCACAAGTAGGAAGAAGGAGCATCCATTTAGCTGTTCAGACATAGAATCTATACTATAGATTCTAATACATCTACTCTTGTTTGCTTGTGCTCTCTCTTGCTCTTTGAATCTTTCCAAATATGTGATCTCCTAATGGCTCTCTTGTCTTCCAACATTGTTGTATGGGGTCATTATTTGTTATTTTCCATTATGTTTTCTTATATTTCATCATACGAAATTTAGTGTAGACAAGTGAGCTTAGTCTGCCAACTTAATAGAATCCATTCTCCCTAAATATTTTATGACCCTTTCAATCATCTCTACTAGACTTTTGAAATTTACAACTGGTCTACTCTTGTATATGCATGTGTGCTAAACCACTTCAGTCGTGTCTGACTCTTTGCAACGCTATGAACTGTAGCCCACCAGGCTCCTCAATCCGTGGTATTCTCCAGGCAAGAATACTGGAGTGGGTTGCCATGCCCTTCTCCAGGGGATCCTCCTGACCCAGGGATCGAACCCACGTCTCTATGTCTCCTGCACTGGCAGGCAGGTTCTTTATAAGTAGCTCTACCTCCTTCTAAAAGAAACCACCCAGTACATAGGCCCTCAAGACAAAACCACTGAGGGATGAGATTTTTGCTCACTTACCCATTATCTCCTGACCAATTAAACCACAGAGAAATTCTTGACACAGTGCTTGACACAATATGTAGACTAAGTAGAAAAGATGAGATTGCTCAGGGGATATTCTTGCTTGGGAATTGAAATTGACAATTGAAATTAAAAGAACAAAAGGAAAAGTTAATTGACACAGTTACTGGTAAAAGCTACAGTTTAAAGCATGTTAGTAAGTCCGAGATTCGACCAGAATTAGCCTGTTGCAAGCTCAAGTTGTTATAGGAGCTATTCAGATTATAGAACAGAAGATAAAACCCAAAGAGAAGCAGGGAACTCATGATAAGAGTTATAAATTTCCACAAAAACTTCAATCCTTGTCAACTTTTGACTTCCTGTCCTAGCCCACAGGTAGGTTTCCCTGGTGGTGCATATGGTAAAGAATCTGCCTGCAATATAGGACATTCAGGTCCAATCCCTCAGTTGGGAAGATCCCCTGGAGAAGGTAATGGCAACCCATTCCAGTATTCTTGCCTGGAGAATCCCATGGACAGAGGAGCCTGACGGGCTATGGGATCACAAAGAGTCAGAAACGACTGAGTGACTAACACTTCCACTTTTTAGTCTACAAAGAACCACCATACTGTTGCAGTAAATTAAACGAATGCATTAATTTTCTATTACTGAACAACATACTGTCACAAACTTAGAAGTCTGAAAATACACATATAATTTTATAGTTTGTATAGATCAGGAGTCTGAGTCTAACATAACTATAACCTATCCACAGCTTCTCAAAGGCAACAGTCAAGGTATTGGCCAGGCTGCATTCCACAGGAGTCTTCTCCCCATGCAGGCTGTTGAAACAATTCAGTTCCTTATAGCTACAGAACTGACATTTCTATTTTTTGCTGGCTGTAGATCAGGGGTCATTTTGAATTCCTACAGATCTCACATTTCTCTGCCACAGTCTACTCAATGGGTAATTCACAACATGGATATTTGAGTCTTCAAGATCAACAAGAGAATTTCTTGAAGCAGACTACTAAGATGTAGGCTAATATAATGGGAGGCATCCCATATTCCCTGCCATACTATACTGGTTAACAGCAAGCCACAGGTCCTGGTGCACTCAAGGGGAGGGTATCATTTAAGGGTATGGTTCATTAGGGGTCAACTTAGGGTACATCCACCACAGTGAGTCTCTGCTACATGCAATCAAATGTGGCTATGGAACATGTTACTGGAAATTCTTTGTGAATGACAGAATTTTAAAAAACAGATACAAGAACACATACATTCTCTATTTTTATTTACTTTCTATCAACATTTATCCTCCCTTTGAGAGAATATAAGAAACGATTTTTTTTTTCACAAATATAGTTTCTCTCTAGTGAAATGTTAGTTGGCAATACCTATAGTTCTGAACCTCAGAAAGTTGGTTAAACTAGCTAAAGTATGCACTGTGTTTAATTAACCATTATTCACTGATTTGTTCTTTTCAAATCAGGTCTCAGATACTACTCTGCAACTCAATCAGTTGAATTTAAGCTCTGAGAATCATCAATGTATAACCTCACCTTTATCCCTGATCTGATTTCATCAAGAACATAAAATAGAGGAGAAATGCTTGAGCAAATATAAAGGTATCATAAAAAATTAAATGGTTTCATAATATAAAATACAAATAAGCAACTGATTTGTAGAAACATATTTTATTGGTTTTTCTAAATGAAGCATTTCTCTTCATTAATTTAGACTAAATTAAAGATGCATGAACTAATTGCAAGAGCCTAGATTTTTCTTTTAGAAAAGTAGCAACCATTCAACAGAAAATGAATGCTGTTGTTTTGTTTAGTCGCTCAGTCGTGTCAGACTCTTTTGCCACCCTATGGACTATTGCCCGCCAAGCTCCTGTGTCCATGGAATTTTCCAGGCAAGAATACTGTAGTGTGTTGCCATTTCCTTCTCCAGGGGAGAAAATGAACAGGAAACCTAAATTATGTAAAGTGATTATTTTAGCATACTTCAAATGACAGGATTTCATTACACTTGAAAGTTAAAATGAATGCAGTCTCTAAGTCTGAAGCAATTAATAAAATGTTCACCTTGTGCAAAACTGCAGTATTATTAGGAAAGGAGGAAGACTTCTTGATATCAAATTAATGGAACCTACTTATTTATACATCTATTTGTAGACAGGAAACTCATGAAGTAAAAAGTATACTTATCTATTTACTTTAAAAGATCAATTTTCCTTATCTAAAAAACCCCAGAGAACAGTTTTAAAAATAAAGCTTCTTTTTCTGCAAGAAAATATTTAATGTAACAAATATAAGTACTTCCACACATGCACTATGCTAAAAAGTTAATGACTACCTCTTTGAAGATATTAAATCAAAATTAGCTGACAGTGAATTTCTATGTAATATGCACCCAGTTTGTTGCATCCTGAAGAAAGGGCACAAAAAAGAAAGGATATAGTCTTTGTTCCTAAGTAGTATACGATAAAAAAAAGTCATAATCAACAAAGAAAAGGGAATTTCGATATGATGATGAAACAGTGACTTAGAAACACAGCCATAAGAGAGGTGACAAGGCAGTTCATGATTGCAGGATTTCAGATGAGGGAAAAGTCACTGGGAAGAATGAATGACATATTGAATAGAGCACCAGTCAAGTAGTCAGAAGGAATTTTCCATTTCTAGTTTTGTTACTAGTTAGTTGTATGACCAGCAAATCCATTTTCTTTTCTTGGTTTTAATTGCTTCATTTATAAAATGAAATCTATGACTATCATGCATAGTATATATAGTTCATTCCAACTCCAGAAGTATATGCTCAGATCACGGCTATGAAAAGTTTAATAAAGGAAGATGCTATGGTAGCCAAGCGAGGTCTTTTTGAATATGATTTAACCACACAAAAGGCAGCATGAGGATATTTCCTGGAAGAGAAAGTGCATAAGCCAAGATGCAGCTGTAGGTACCACAAGGTTTAATTAAATAGAACTCATCAATATGGATTGAGTATTTTTTCCTAATCTCACTGATTGTGAAAATACATTTTACGTGATCTTTTCCTTTGACTATAATAAAAACTCTTTGTGAAGTATCCAGACTTCATTTTCCCAACAATAACCATGATCAGGACATTAGAATGTTACTGAATGGATTTCCAGTATATCACTTTAAATGAACCATGGATTCCAGAACCTCTGTCTCCACAGTGGATCTCAGATCTCAGGTCAGATCTACTCATTTTCTGTTTTTCTATTTGAAATTTAAAATGAAGAAAGAAAAATGAAAAAATCTAGACTGATCAGAATCTTTCTCAATTCAGGAGAGGTGCCAGGTCCCAGTCTTTATTAAATGTCTTGTCCTCTGATGAATTAAATATAATTATAATGAATTCACTTGGGATCTGATCACAATCCATAGAGTTTTTCTTTCCAATTATATAGCTTCATATTAACTCTTAAACATAAATCTGTAACCTTCTCTCAAAGACTAGAGAGCCATATTCCTCTGAGCATTTTGCAGAAGTGTTACTTGAAATGATCTTAAAGACTACACAAGATTCTCATTAAATCTGACAACAACACTTAGAAGCAGGTAAATGACTCCAATAAATATTTTTTTCATAGGTTGGCAGTTCTAGACCCAGACCCATCCTAAATAGGACTCAAGGGACAGCAAAATTATCTGCTGGCTTTTTCCTCTTCCTTGTGCTCCTACTGGTCAAGTGAAAACTTCCCATTCATTGGAAGTTCATTCTTAGCTATTAAGTGGGACAAGTGGCCAATGAAGACTACTGGAAGAGTCTGGCTCTGACATTTTACCAAATAATGTTTTAATCTTAAGCAGTGGAAAAAAAAAAAAAAAAAAACCATGGCTGAATGGATATATGAACAAAGAGGTGATACCAATTTCTCAATGTTACTGGATAGTTAAGGGAGACTTGGTTTCTTGGTTCATTCGTTAGTTCATCCATTCATCTTAATTTTGGCTTATCCTTTCAAGTCTTTGTATAGTGTGTCTGTGTGTGTGTGTGTGTATAAAATAAAAAGTGTTCCTATATATATATACATGGAATATCACTTGGCCATAGAAAGAATGAAATAATGTCATCTGCAGCTACATGGATGGACCTAGAGATGATCACACTAAGTCAGAAAGTGAAATACAAATACCATATGATGCCACTCATATCTGGAATTTAAAATATGACAAATGAACATATACGTGAAATAGAAAATTGAATCACAGACATAGAGAACAGACTTGTGGTTGCCAAAGGAGAGGGGGCGGGGGAGGGATGGATTGGCAGTTTGGGATTAGCAGAAGCAAATTAGTATATAGAGAATTGATAAACACTAAGGTTCTACTGCATAGCACGGGGAACTATATTCAATATCTTTTGACAACCATAATCTAAAAGAACATGAAAAAGAATATATATATGTGTATATATATGTGCATAAACTGAAGTACTTTGCTGTACAGCAGATATTAATACAACACTGTAAATTAACTATGCTTCAATAAAATAAAAATAGAATGTTACACCTCAGTGCCTATCTCAAAAAGGTCAGTGTACAGTGAAAAGTAGATGAATTTTTAAACAAATAATCACATAGCAGGGCAAGAAAAGCTAAAGAATGTAGGTCCAAATTGCTATGGGAACCCAGAATATGGAGTATTCTTATGTCAGCAGAGAAGGTCAGCAAGGATACGTCTCTCTGTATTACTTTTGGAAGTACAATTTACAATGCCATCTATGTATTATGGAGTGATGCAAAGTGGTGAAATTAAAAGGAAATGCCTAGAAAGACTTTTATGAGAAGGTAGCATATACATTGATTCTTGAAAGAATAGTAGAAATGTGTCACCCAAAGAATTAGAGAAGGAGCATTCCTGGCAAAGAATATACTGAGTTCAAAGACATGCATGTGTGAAAGAACACGTCACATCTATTGAATGGACACTCACCTGTTTGGGGTTTGTAGAAATGAGTATGGTGAAGTTCCAGGAATAGGGAATAGCACAGTTGCAGCATGTTGAGAGAGAACAAGGCATTTCACAAAGTGGCAAGAAGCTTTTGCAACTGTAACCTTATCTGTATGAGATGTGACATACCAGTCTCTCATCTCAATCTTCAAAGGTTTAATGAAAGGAGAAAGGATAAGGACATGGCTTTAAAATGCAAAGAAAACCTTTCAAGGACTTTTAGTTTTGTTTCTTGGCTACACTGCATGGCATCAGGATCTTAGTTCCTTAACCAGGGATCAAGCCTGTGCCCTTGGAAGTGAAAACATCGAATCCTAATCACTGGACTGTCAGGGAATTCCCTCAAGGACTTTTTATGAACAAAAATGATTTTATCCAGTTACTGTGTTAAAACAATCTATTCTTGTGTGGAGAAAGAACAGATAGGACTAATAAGAGAAATGATTGTAAGACTGTATGGAAATCAAAGATAGAATCAAACCTACACCAAAATCTCACCCTCTTCCCACTCTGTGACCTTATACAAACCTTTTATTCTGAAACTTCACTTTCCTCATGTGTAAGGTGAGGCATATATTAATAATTATCTTGTATGGATAATTCAGTGAAATAAAATTTATTAGCAGTGAGAATCTAGGAAAATGGATTATTGGATGGGCAGCTATCAGTAACAATTATATATACATATAATTAATTCAATAATTTTTCATAGAAACAGTGAGAAATATCCATGTGAAGTAATCATGGAACAATATGAAGAAAATATATTAACTCATGTAAGTACAGATACTATCCCTCAAAATATTGTGGAAACTGACAACTGTATCAACTTTTTTGGTCTATTTAAGTTAATTCTAACTAGATTATGTTTTAATAGCATCCTAGTTACTGCTCTTTGGGTCCAACTCTTTCTGACCTATGAATGGGCCATCGAATTCTCCAAGCAAGAATGCTGGAGTGGGTAGCCTTTCCCTTCTCCAGGGGATCTTCCAACCCAGGAACTGAACCCAAATCTCCCACATTGTAGGTGGATTCTTTACCATCTGAGCCACCAGGGAAGCCCTCCTTACTAGATTATGTTTTAATAGCATCCTAGTTATTGCTCTTCTAATGACGTTAAGATAGACGTCTATAAAATGTTACTATCCTTCAGAGAAATCAACGTTATACCAATCATTTCACTGGCCTTTTGTTTGCCTTTGGCCTAGAATCTACCGTTGTGGTTTCAGAAATCTTATAATCTTTTGATGGAACTCATGGTCTTAAAGGTATGCAGAGGATCAGGAAACAACTCTTATACTACTTGAGAATCAATCAGAGAGAATGTTGTGGAACAATCCCTCACAGCCTTCAGATACCCCTAGTTATGCATACTGCTGACCTCATTCCTAATCTGCCATATCACCACACTGGGAAAATAAAGATTTAAAGTAAAGATCCAAAATCAAAGAACTAAGTTCTCCATCACAAAGCCCAAATTTAAATTTGACAGGATATAACATCAGGTTCTGGTTTATTCACTGAAGATATATCCTCTCTCAGATTTCTTTGAATTATCCATGAGCACTGGAGAATGGAGAGGAAATCACTTTATTGCTGAAACTTCACTTTCCTCATGTGTAAGGTGAGGCATATATTAATAATTATCTTGTATGGATAATTCAGTGAAATAAAATTTATTAGCAGTGAGAATCTAGGAAAATGGATTATTGGATGGGCAGCTATCAGTAACAATTATATATACATATAATTAATTCAATAATTTTTCATAGAAACAGTGAGAAATATCCATGTGAAGTAATCATGGAACAATATGAAGAAAATATATTAACTCATGTAAGTACAGATACTATCCCTCAAAATATTGTGGAAACTGACAACTGTATCAACTTTTTTGGTCTATTTAAGTTAATTCTAACTAGATTATGTTTTAATAGCATCCTAGTTACTGCTCTTTGGGTCCAACTCTTTCTGACCTATGAATGGGCCATCGAATTCTCCAAGCAAGAATGCTGGAGTGGGTAGCCTTTCCCTTCTCCAGGGGATCTTCCAACCCAGGAACTGAACCCAAATCTCCCACATTGTAGGTGGATTCTTTACCATCTGAGCCACCAGGGAAGCCCTCCTTACTAGATTATGTTTTAATAGCATCCTAGTTATTGCTCTTCTAATGACGTTAAGATAGACGTCTATAAAATGTTACTATCCTTCAGAGAAATCAACGTTATACCAATCATTTCACTGGCCTTTTGTTTGCCTTTGGCCTAGAATCTACCGTTGTGGTTTCAGAAATCTTATAATCTTTTGATGGAACTCATGGTCTTAAAGGTATGCAGAGGATCAGGAAACAACTCTTATACTACTTGAGAATCAATCAGAGAGAATGTTGTGGAACAATCCCTCACAGCCTTCAGATACCCCTAGTTATGCATACTGCTGACCTCATTCCTAATCTGCCATATCACCACACTGGGAAAATAAAGATTTAAAGTAAAGATCCAAAATCAAAGAACTAAGTTCTCCATCACAAAGCCCAAATTTAAATTTGACAGGATATAACATCAGGTTCTGGTTTATTCACTGAAGATATATCCTCTCTTCAGATTTCTTTGAATTATCCATGAGCACTGGAGAATGGAGAGGAAATCTATGCTATGGTTCCCTCAATATTTCTTGTAAGGAAGAAATTTCAATATATATTTCATGGTAAAATTTATCATAGAACACTTTATAAAATATATTGAAAATAACTATTGAAAATAATCAGATATATAAGTAGCTGTATTCTGTTGCCTAATTTTCTATGTTTCTTTACTCCCTGTCTTATTTCCTTACTCTCTCAGTTGACAGTCCATAGGTTGTGAAGCTAAATTATTTAGAATATCTTTCATAAGGAGTACTGTTTTTATACCACTCTATACTAAAGACCCTTCTGTCTATTCCATTATAAAACCATCTTCTCATTTGTAAAATAAAAAATATCTCACCTTGACATTCAGCCTAATCTTCAGAGCAAACGATAAAGGCTCCTACATTCTTTATCACCAGTGATCATAACCAGTGTTATGGTTAACATCAACTTTTCACTCTTACTAAATGGCTTTTGAGGATCATTATATACCTACTAATTCCTGCCAAGGGGAATTTGCCTGAGTCTGTTATCTGAGATGATAAAACCATGATGAATGTAGTCTGGCTAAACCATGGCCCATTGGGCTAATGAAGTGACTATCAAGCTAAATAAGGAAGAAATGGGAAAATGTTAGAAAAAGAGAATACATTAAACTGAGAAAAGACTGATGAACAATCTGGTTATACCAGTGTTTGACACTGAAGTATTTCTACACTTTTTGGTGAGACACTTTATTTTTGTCAGTGTAATTCCGCATTATGCCTTTTTTATGCTTTTCATGCGTTTAGCTACTCAATATTCACTTCTCTGTGCTTCACTTCTCACAGTGCTCAACACAGTATGTATTAGGCATCCAACAAATATTATTTGAGTAGAAGAAAGCATATGCCTTCTTCTTTCGGTGTATCCTTCACAAATGCGCTAAAATTTTACTCTTATTAATTTACACTCACTTCCTGGGTCAGTTCCATGGACCAGCCAATCTTTGACTACCTGACAGAGGCAATAAGAGACACTGTAGAAAGGCCCATGGCCTCCATTAACTTATTTGTAACTCTTCATCTGGAAAAGACCCTGATGCTGGGAAAAACTGAGGGCAAGAGGAGAAAGGGGCAACAGAGGATGAGATGGTTGGATGGCATCACTAATCCCATGAATATAAATTTGAGCAAAATCCGGGAGATAGTGAAGCACAGAGAAGCCCAATGCAGTGCAGTCCATAGGCTTGCAAAAAGTTGGACACAACTTAGCGACTGAACAAAATAGCAACATATGTTAAGATAATATCCCCTCCTGGGTTAAATTTCTCAAAGATTTGCTTTCTGCTGTGTAAAAGTGACTTTCAATACAAGTTTATTTTAATGATGCAAACGCTGCTTGCTTTCATATTCTGGCCACTGCCAGTTTGAAAGTTTAATCAACACCCATCATTTTCTTCTTGATTTTCTTGAACAACCAGTGGCATTAATTTGGCAATGGAAAAAAAAGAAAAACCTACTTGAATATGCAAAACTTGACTGTTCAGTGAGTTAACCACCATATTCAGTGATACAAAGGGGAGCGTAGATGTTGCAAAGGTTGAGTAACAGCTTGAATCAAACCTAAACAGAAGACATAAAGACATTTCTTTCAACCCTCATTTAATCTATTATGGGCTAATAAAAACAACTGCTATTAATATTTGCTGTAATTTAAAAGAGAAACACATGACACCAAACATAAACGAGACCTTTGTTCTATATCATGTGATAAACTCATATGGAAAAGAACCTTAAAAATATTATAAACTGGATCCGGGGCATACACCAGAAATGAACACAACATTGTAAACCAACTATATGTCAGTATTTATTTTTTAAAAAAGAGACTTTTGCCTACAATATGAGAAGTGCTTACATAAGTGGAAATACCCAGCTGTTTGGTATTATTTGACAAAACTTCTGTATACTGAATTTTGTATATACGAAATTCCTATATATAGATGTTTGGCACAGTGCATACATAAACAAAATACATCTGTTTCTAATGAAAAGCAAAACTGTAAAATGTTAGAATAGTAATAAACCTTATATTATAAAGTTGGTACCCCTTTACCTGACAGAGGCAATAAGAGACACTGTAGAAAGGCCCATGGCCTCCATTAACTTATTTGTAACTCTTCATCTGGAAAAGACCCTGATGCTGGGAAAAACTGAGGGCAAGAGGAGAAAGGGGCAACAGAGGATGAGATGGTTGGATGGCATCACTAATCCCATGAATATAAATTTGAGCAAAATCCGGGAGATAGTGAAGCACAGAGAAGCCCAATGCAGTGCAGTCCATAGGCTTGCAAAAAGTTGGACACAACTTAGCGACTGAACAAAATAGCAACATATGTTAAGATAATATCCCCTCCTGGGTTAAATTTCTCAAAGATTTGCTTTCTGCTGTGTAAAAGTGACTTTCAATACAAGTTTATTTTAATGATGCAAACGCTGCTTGCTTTCATATTCTGGCCACTGCCAGTTTGAAAGTTTAATCAACACCCATCATTTTCTTCTTGATTTTCTTGAACAACCAGTGGCATTAATTTGGCAATGGAAAAAAAAGAAAAACCTACTTGAATATGCAAAACTTGACTGTTCAGTGAGTTAACCACCATATTCAGTGATACAAAGGGGAGCGTAGATGTTGCAAAGGTTGAGTAACAGCTTGAATCAAACCTAAACAGAAGACATAAAGACATTTCTTTCAACCCTCATTTAATCTATTATGGGCTAATAAAAACAACTGCTATTAATATTTGCTGTAATTTAAAAGAGAAACACATGACACCAAACATAAACGAGACCTTTGTTCTATATCATGTGATAAACTCATATGGAAAAGAACCTTAAAAATATTATAAACTGGATCCGGGGCATACACCAGAAATGAACACAACATTGTAAACCAACTATATGTCAGTATTTATTTTTTAAAAAAGAGACTTTTGCCTACAATATGAGAAGTGCTTACATAAGTGGAAATACCCAGCTGTTTGGTATTATTTGACAAAACTTCTGTATACTGAATTTTGTATATACGAAATTCCTATATATAGATGTTTGGCACAGTGCATACATAAACAAAATACATCTGTTTCTAATGAAAAAGCAAAACTGTAAAATGTTAGAATAGTAATAAACCTTATATTATAAAGTTGACCCAAAGCATATCTGATCATTGTTACTTTAAGAAACACTTGAGTGGCTCTAAATAGTAGCAGCCCATCAGTCCTAGCAGCCAGGCTGATTAGCATTCTCTGACTGTAATGTTTAATGAAAATTAGTCCAGGTGTGAGAAAATAAAATACAATCAAGCTTTGGACACTTTTACTCAGACATTATAAAATAATTACACTGTCTAAATAGGTACAGTGTGATTTCCTGTATAGAAAGGTGACAAAGGCAGTGATTAGCAGTAGAAATTCTATGTAAAAAACAGATTTTAGTGTCAGCTTTCAGAACACCTTGGAAATTATCTGAAGAGACGTCAATACTGGCAGAAACCAATGCATATCTCTTTCATGACTCTTAATAACAGTCTCTTGGAGTGGTTTGAAAAGACTGCTTTGGACCTTTTGTTTCCTTTGATAAAGGAAACAGATTCACTTGAAGACTTGAAGATGGGTATAAATTAAAATTTCTCTTTTGAATTTCTGTTTCTGAGGGAGTTCATGGTAAAGTCACATTTTGATCCTCAAGAATATTTTAAAGTCATAACTCAACAATCAAAATCTCATCTGTTACATAATGTAAGTATCTTTAGACAGGTTAAATGATGCTCACACACCTAGGAAATGACCATGAAGACCATTAAAAAAGCTATTTGTGAGGGCTTCGCTGGTGGTTCAGTGGGTAAAGAGTTCACCTTGCAGTGCAGGAGGCACCGGTTTGATCCCTGGCCCAGGAGGATCCCAAATGCCACAGAACGGATGGACTGGTGTGTCCAGTTACGAGCCAGCACTCTGGAGTGCAAGCGCCCAACGCCAGTGCTCTGAAACAAGAGAGGCCATGGCAGTGGGAGGCCCACAAAGGCCAAGGAGTGGAGGTGGATGAAAATAAATGGATAAAAAAACAATAAAGGAGGCCAAAATCTAAAAAGAAAAAAAAAAAAAAAAAAACTTTTTTTTTTTTTTTTAAAGGTAATTTGTGCTAAAAATCTCCCATCTTTACTGCCCGGCCTTTCTAGATCCTCACTGTAAAGATGCCTTACTGCACAATGACTGGACACTGATGCTTAATATCTTATGGAGTCCTTCATACAACAGATCATCTATACTCTAAATGATATATGTGTGATAAAATTTAAATTTCATTATGGAGGCTGTTGTCTCATGCCATCAGGAGTTTGTGGGAGTCATTTGCCTAGGCTCTGAAGCCTGACTACTGTCATCAGCACAGTTTGCAATCTCATGGAAATGCTCTTGATTGCGCTTTGATAGCACAGAGACCACTCTGAAAAAGTTTAGCTGTATTGTTCTTTCTCATCGTATGAATATAATGAAAGAGAATTACACAATAGAAACCAAAAAGAAAGTTTTGCTCCTTTACAAGAACACTTAATTTTTTTCTTAGCACATTACTCAGTATGAACTTGCCTAAGGAAGAGAAGCCAATTCTCTCAGAGCTCAAAACACTCTTCCTTACTTTTTAATTCTTTCTTTTTTTACTCTTGTTACTCTTTGATGTTTCAGAGCCTAAAAACCTAATAGAGTTGAAGATGGGGGTTTTGTTTTGACTCAAAGAAATATAAACTATTACAAATGGAAACTCTATTAATAACTGTACATTCTATGTTTGCTTGATGAGGTAGTATGGAATGCTTCCTGTATGCAAAAATACACTATTTAAGAACTGAAAATCATAAAGCATCATTATCCCATGAACAGTTTAAATGATAGAGAACTTACAAAAACCAAAGGCATCCCACTCAATCTGAAGAGGGTACTATGTATCAGAATGTACTCCTTACGTTGAGAAGCCATTTTTCTATACATAAATGAAAATAACACACTCGCTGTTATGAATTGTAAGAAGTACAAAAGGATAATTACTGCCTTCTTTGAAATAACTTACCTTTAGAGGAGATGGCCAAAAAGGTGCAGCAGGAAGACTCTGAATTCACCTTCTCTTATGGGCACACCAAATAACAACTACTTACAGATCAACTGTCTATGAGAACAACCTGAAGACTAACAGAAAAGATCTTCTATAACTAATGACTACAGAAGAAATTATAAGACAAGTGGGAGGGACAAAGATGTGGAATAGTCAAGACTCACATCATTAGGTGAGTGACCAACAAATGGGAAGAACAGCACAATCATAGGAGGCCTCGTCATAGAGTGAGGGGTCTGAGTGCATGTCAGGCTCTCCAACCCAGGGGACCTGCATTGCGAAGATGAGTCCTCAAAATGCTTGTCTTTGAAAACAAGCAGGGCTTATTTTCAGGAGAGCGAGGGGGCTGTAGAAAACAGAGAAAACCCATAATAGGTGTACACAAAATCTCACATTTCAAGTTTCAGCACAGAGGTAGTAGTTTGAAAGGAGTCTGCATCTGACCCAGTTGTAGAGATCCAGCAAGGTAAGAGGCAGCTGAGTCTCTCCATGGGGACGGAGACACTTGAGGCAACCATTTTGAAGAGCTCAGCTACTGACATTTTGGAATTCTCCCTCTAACCTCTCAGCATCTACCCACTAGTGGGCAGGTACCAGCCCTGAGGTTCCCAGACCACATGGGCAGTCACATAGCGAACTGCTACCAACCACCAGTGGCACAAAAAATATTAGCAAATATAAAGGGAGAAATTCAGAGTACCATAATAATAGTGGTGGAATTTAATAACCCATTTACATCAGTGGAGGGATAACCCAAACACTGAATCCAAAAGCAGCAGAATATGCATTCTTTTCAAGTACACGGGGAACATTCTCCAATATAAGTCACATGGTAGACCACAAAACAAGCCCCCATGAATTGAAGAAGACTGAAATCATATCATGCCTCTTTTCTGACCACAATGGTATCAAAAAGAGAAACCAGAAAAAAATGTCATTTATAATTTCATCTAAAAGAAGAAAATATCCAAGAATAAATCTTCACAAAGAGGTAAAAGACTCAGACTTGTACTCTAAAAACTTTAAGATATTAATGAAAAAATTCAAGCCAACACACACAAATGGAAAAATATCTTTTGCTCATGGGTTGAAAGAATATTGTTAAAATGACCATCAATTTGCTGACAAACGTCTGTATAGTCAAAGCTATGGTTTTTCCAGTAGTCATGTATGGATATGAGAATTGGACCATAAAGAATGCTGAGCACCAAAGAACTGATGCTTTTGAACTGTGGTGCTGGAGAAGACTCTTGAGAGTCCTTTAGACTGCAAGGAGATCAAACCAGTCAATCCTAAAGGAAATCAACCCTGAACACTCATTGGAAGGAGCGATGCTGAAGCTGAAACTCCAATACTTTGGCCACCTGATGTGATGAGATGACTCACTGGAAAAGATCCTAATGCTGGGGAAGAGAAGGGGACAACAGAGGACAAGATGGTTGGATGGTATCACTGATTCAATGAACATGAGTTTGAGCAAGCTCCAGGAGATGAAGGACGGGGAAGTCTGGTGTGCTACAGTCCATGGGGTCACAAAGAGCTGGACATGACTGAGCAATTGAACAACAACAACAAAATGACCATGTTTCCCAAGGCAATCTACAGACTCAAAGTAATCTCTATCAAAATACCAAGGGGTTTTTCACAGAATTAGAACAATTAGTTCTAAAATTTATATAGAAACCCCAAATAGCCTAAATAGCCAAAACTATCTTGAGAAAGAAGAAGAAAGCTAGAAATATCACACTGTCTGATTTGAAACTGTATTACAGAGTTAGTCATCAAAACAGTTTATTACTGGCACACACACACACACAAAAATACACACAGATCAGTGGGCCAGAAAAGAAAGCCTAGAAATACTCCCATGTTTATAAGGTCAATTAACTTGTGACAAGGAGGTCAGAATATACAATGGGGAAAAGACAGCCCCTTCATTAAACAGCATTGGGAAAATTGTCAGCTACATGGAAAAGAATCAAACTGAATTACTCTCTCACAGCATATATAAAAATAACTCAAAATGGATTAAAGATTTACATGTAAGACTTGAAACCATGAAACTCACAGAAGGAAAACATAGTACACTCTTTGATATTGATCTTAGCAATATATTCTTGGATCTGTCTCTTTAAGCAAGTAAAACAAAGCAAAAATAAACAAATGGGACTACATCAAACTAAAAAGCTTTCATACCGTGGAGGAGATTATCAACAAAATGTAAAAGCAGCTTCTTATTGGAGAAGATACTTACAAATGATATATTTGATAAGAAGCTAATATCCAGGATATGCAAATAACTCATACAACTCAGCATCAAAAAACAAATCAAACCACCTGATTTTAAAATGAGCTGAGGACTCGAATAGACATTTTTCCAAACAAGACACACAGATGGCCAACAGGTATGTGAAAAGATATCCATGAACACGAGGGAAATGCAAATCAAGCCCACAATGGATTACCATTACCTTATACCTGTCAGAAGACAACAAATAAGTGTTGGTGAGCATGAATAAAAGAGGAAACCCTTGCATACAGTGGTGGCATTGTAAAGTTATACACTGTCTATACAAAACATTATAAAGTTTCCTCAAAAAGTTAAAAATAGAACTATTATATGATCCCATAATTTCTTGGTATTTATCTGAAGAATACAAAAACATGACTTCAAAAGATACATGCACACCAATATTCATTGCTTCATTATTCACAATAGCATTGATATGTAAGCATCTTTATGTGTCCATCAGTAGAAGAAGGAATAAAGAATCTGTGATATATATATATATAAATAATAGAGCGGAATATTATTCAGCTATTAAAAGAGAATGAAATCTTGCCATTTGAGAAAAACATGGATGGATCTATGCTAAATGAAATAAGAAGTCAGAGTGAAAAAGAGAGATATCATATGATCTCATTTATATGTAGAATCTAAAAATAAAACAAATCAGAACCATGGATACAGGAAACAAACTGATGGTTGCCAGAGGGGAGAGAGGTGGGAGAGTGAAACAGATAAAGAGGATTAACAGATACAAATCTTCAGTTATAAAATAAATAAACCATGGAATGTAATATATTACATTAAGAATATGATCAATAATATTGAAATAACTTTATATGGGCATAGATAGTTACTGGATTTATTGAATATTTCACTATATATGCAAATGTAAACCGGACTAATGCTCAAGGGAGGAGATTATCATGTCTCTTAAAGCAAGTAAAACAAAGCAAATAAACAAATGGGACTACATCAAACTAAAAGCTTTCATACCGTGGAGGAGATTATCAACAAAATGTAAAAGCAGCTTCTTATTGGAGAAGATACTTACAAATGATATATTTGATAAGAAGCTAATATCCAGGATATGCAAATAACTCATACAACTCAGCATCAAAAAACAAATCAAACCACCTGATTTTAAAATGAGCTGAGGACTCGAATAGACATTTTTCCAAACAAGACACACAGATGGCCAACAGGTATGTGAAAAGATATCCATGAACACGAGGGAAATGCAAATCAAGCCCACAATGGATTACCATTACCTTATACCTGTCAGAAGACAACAAATAAGTGTTGGTGAGCATGAATAAAAGAGGAAACCCTTGCATACAGTGGTGGCATTGTAAAGTTATACACTGTCTATACAAAACATTATAAAGTTTCCTCAAAAAGTTAAAAATAGAACTATTATATGATCCCATAATTTCTTGGTATTTATCTGAAGAATACAAAAACATGACTTCAAAAGATACATGCACACCAATATTCATTGCTTCATTATTCACAATAGCATTGATATGTAAGCATCTTTATGTGTCCATCAGTAGAAGAAGGAATAAAGAATCTGTGATATATATATATATAAATAATAGAGCGGAATATTATTCAGCTATTAAAAGAGAATGAAATCTTGCCATTTGAGAAAAACATGGATGGATCTATGCTAAATGAAATAAGAAGTCAGAGTGAAAAAGAGAGATATCATATGATCTCATTTATATGTAGAATCTAAAAATAAAACAAATCAGAACCATGGATACAGGAAACAAACTGATGGTTGCCAGAGGGGAGAGAGGTGGGAGAGTGAAACAGATAAAGAGGATTAACAGATACAAATCTTCAGTTATAAAATAAATAAACCATGGAATGTAATATATTACATTAAGAATATGATCAATAATATTGAAATAACTTTATATGGGCATAGATAGTTACTGGATTTATTGTAGTGATTATTTCACTATATATGCAAATGCCAAACCACTATATAATATACCTGAGACTAATATAATATTGTATTTCCACTATATTTCAATTTTTAAAATAACAAGTAACATCTATAAATAAATCTTAAGAATCTAACATCATGTTGTTAAATCACACTGCAATGACTAACAATTAATTCATTTTAATGTAGACTGCATATACTTCTGAGCTGGTATATATGATACATTGAATACATTCAGAACCACGTAATATCAATGTAAGGATCCAAAGGAAACAATATTTAGCAAAAGCTGTCACAGAGTCTAGTGAAGCTGAAGCATGGTATGGACTGCATCTGAAGGCATTTATTTTTTCTGTAAATATATTTGTACACAGCTAAAACACAAGTCTGTATTCATTAACTTATTTTACTGCTGTAAATAATGTAACTATTTTCTCATATACAATTCCTCCACTACTTCCTTTCATTGCCCAGTCTTCTAGCTAACCCCCTTGCACAATTTGCCATGTTCCTATTATGCATTATTCCTTTCTCTTCATTCTTCACACAACAAATATGTATTAAATATTTACAGTGTTGGGGATTCACTACAAAACAGTAGACAAAATTGCTGCCCTTATCTAACTCATTGTAATTGCGTGCTAAGTCACTTCAGTAGTGTCTGCTTCTTTGTAACCCAATGGATTCCCACCACCAAGATCCTCTGTCTTGAGATTCTTCAGGCAAGAATACTGGAGTGGGTTACCAAGCCCTTTTCCAGGGGCTCTTTCCAATCCAGGAATCAAATCCATGTCTCTTATACATGGACATTATATAGCTCTCTACAGACACAATACAACCACTGGATACCTCTCTGAGTCTCTGTCAGCTATAATGTTACAGAGACCTCTTAATTCTCTCTCAATGATGCAAAAATAACTTTTTAATATAATATATAATATAGAAACAGTGGCTAAAACACAAAGCTCAAAGTGCTTTCTGTTGATAATTTAATATCCACTGCAATCTTAGATGGTAAGTAGAAAAATCATTATTTCACTATATATGCAAATGCCAAACCACTATATAATATACCTGAGACTAATATAATATTGTATTTCCACTATATTTCAATTTTTAAAATAACAAGTAACATCTATAAATAAATCTTAAGAATCTAACATCATGTTGTTAAATCACACTGCAATGACTAACAATTAATTCATTTTAATGTAGACTGCATATACTTCTGAGCTGGTATATATGATACATTGAATACATTCAGAACCACGTAATATCAATGTAAGGATCCAAAGGAAACAATATTTAGCAAAAGCTGTCACAGAGTCTAGTGAAGCTGAAGCATGGTATGGACTGCATCTGAAGGCATTTATTTTTTCTGTAAATATATTTGTACACAGCTAAAACACAAGTCTGTATTCATTAACTTATTTTACTGCTGTAAATAATGTAACTATTTTCTCATATACAATTCCTCCACTACTTCCTTTCATTGCCCAGTCTTCTAGCTAACCCCCTTGCACAATTTGCCATGTTCCTATTATGCATTATTCCTTTCTCTTCATTCTTCACACAACAAATATGTATTAAATATTTACAGTGTTGGGGATTCACTACAAAACAGTAGACAAAATTGCTGCCCTTATCTAACTCATTGTAATTGCGTGCTAAGTCACTTCAGTAGTGTCTGCTTCTTTGTAACCCAATGGATTCCCACCACCAAGATCCTCTGTCTTGAGATTCTTCAGGCAAGAATACTGGAGTGGGTTACCAAGCCCTTTTCCAGGGGCTCTTTCCAATCCAGGAATCAAATCCATGTCTCTTATACATGGACATTATATAGCTCTCTACAGACACAATACAACCACTGGATACCTCTCTGAGTCTCTGTCAGCTATAATGTTACAGAGACCTCTTAATTCTCTCTCAATGATGCAAAAATAACTTTTTAATATAATATATAATATAGAAACAGTGGCTAAAACACAAAGCTCAAAGTGCTTTCTGTTGATAATTTAATATCCACTGCAATCTTAGATGGTAAGTAGAAAAATCATTATTTCCATTTTCAGGAAATCAAAACACATTTAGTATTGCCACAAGATCACTCAATAATGAAGTAGCATAGCTCATAATATTAAGCATATATGATGTCTGCCTCCCATAGTTTGCTGATACATGTTCAAAAGCTGACTCTCTTGGACGAGGTAGGGCAGTGGCTGATTTGTAGCATTTGTTGATTTCTATGGTGCTTTTCCAAGCCACCAACATGATGTCAACCAGACAACAAAATCCCCGAAAATGTAGCAATCAGTATGAGCAGATCCAAGTATAATCATGGTTACCTCCCAAAAGTAAAACTTCCTGAGAGACATGTCTTTCCTAGTTCTTTAATCTCCAGGGCCCAGGATGAAGAAACAGTTTCCCAACAGAAACTTAATCTACATAGGCTTCATTTTGTTCATATTGATGACAATCTTTGCATAATCCAGTTTAGTGACATTACAAATAGAATTTTTTGTGCTATGTTTTCATATCTGAATACCAATTAATGTATTTCTCAAAAAAAAAAAAAAGGCAAAAACAAAAAACAAATTGGATCTGCCTTCTAGGCAAAAGAATGAAATTGGACCTCTATGATCACAACACACACAAATCAGCTCAAAATACTGTAAAGACTTGAATGTAAGACCTGAAAACATAAACCTCCAAGAGAAAAACATAAGAGGTTGCGGGCCCTGAAACTGGTCCTGAAAAATTACTTGGATTTGACACCAACAACAAAGGCAACAAAAGCAAAAATAAACATTAGAATTACATCAAACTAAAAAGCTTCCACACAGTAAAGGAAACCATCAACAAAATGAAAAGGAAACCCATGGAATGGGAATAAATATTTGCAGTTAACAAGATCAAAGTGAAAAATTCAAAATATGTAAAAAACTCATATAGTTCAGTAAAAAAAATCCAGCAACCTGACTAAAATGTACATGGAAAACTAAACAGACATTCATTGCAAAGAAAACATACAAATGACCATCAAGTGCATAAAAAGGTGTTCAACATCACTAATCACCAAAGCAACACATACACCTTAGATTTCCACAATGTTATCTGGCAATAATCTCTCAATAAACCTGGAAAAAAGAGTTTCTAACTTCCAATAAAAATGCAACCTTCTTTCATAATGATAAAGTAAAACCATGTTGATATTTAAAATGATAGCCCTGAATTCCTCCACACCCTCTAGTCATCAAGGTTGTAGGATTACTTATCACTTAGTCTGGACACAAGGACTGTTGGGAAGTCCATAAAAAGTCCAAAAACAGGATGATACACCTTTACAAAGGATTGTATGTTCATTTGGCTCCACTGCCTAACACAATATCTGAGACAGTGTAAGCACTCAGCAATATACATTTGAGAAAACCACATAGGTTGATAAATTCCATCATTCTAATAATCCCACAAAAATTAGATTTAAATCCATTCCTAAGAAACAGGAACTAGCACCTCTTGCAATGAAGCTGAAAATCAATTATAATATATAATTAAATAGACCAAAGTATATAAACATATTTATGTATGACTATATGTATACATGTATGCACATACATATTTGTCAAATACATGTGTGTCTATATGTGTGTGTGTGTGTGTGTGTCTATATCTTCAAGGGAAAATTCAATAGGTGTAAAAAACTGATTAAATTACCATTTTATCAGAAGGAGACACTTAACAAAGTTAAGTAGTTGCTATACTGTTGTCATTAAAATTAACTGACAGGACTTTTAATGGGATGTTCTCAATATCTTGTTGTGGCAGTCCTAAGCAGTGATCCTGCCTCCTGGATATAACTGTAGCCACATTTGATCTTCACCAACCATAAGGCTCTCACAATATCAGATGCTTGCTGCCTAGACTCATTCTGTCATGGCAAACCAGTTAATATTTCACACTACAGTGCTAACTGTACTTCAAGGACAACTCATTTGAGCAAAGGGCACTGCAAATCTTTACAGAATTTGACAGATGGGAAATTGTCCAGTATTATTTATGTGAATGACCACTGCAGATTTAAGATGCTATTCTTAGCCATTTCCTTCTGATTCACATACCTTTTCATTAACCCCCTAACTCTTTGGCCCTTTATATGTCATTTAAGTATGTAACTTTATAGCCAAATCTTGTGCTTATATGAAAGAACCTACATATATACATTTTTCAGGATTTTTTTTGATTAATGGCGTGCTTTTCTCCTACCATAAGGGCTTCACATTACAAGAGAAACGAACCATTTAGACATATCTGTCGAAAAAGTAATTTTCTAGAGGTACCAGTAACTTGATACAGATTCCTTCTTTTCAATAATTTTAATTGAAAATTGTATTTGATTCAAGGAAAGAAAATATAGACTATGACTCAGACTAGGGAGTAAAGATGTGACCTCCTGTCCTATTTCTGCAACAGTCCCATAACACTTGACCCTCGTTTTCCTTTCCACTACCTACCCTTTATATATTCTCTGGAGTTGAGGCAGTATTTTCCTTTACAATTTTCCAAATGGCAATCTCAACACCCCAACTGATACTACACATCATCAAATTTACTTTTACAAAATGTTATTATCCATTCTAAAGGCAGAAAGTGCAGAGGAACTAAAGAGCCTCTCGATGAGGATGAAAGAGGAGAGTGAAAAAGCTAGCTCAAAACAACATTCAAAAAACTAAGATCATGGCATCTGGTCTCATCACTTCATGGCAAATAGATGGGGGAAAAGTGGAGAGTGGCAGATTTTATTTTCTTAGTCTCCAAAATTACTGACTGCAATCACGAAATTAAAAGATGCTTGCTGTTTGGAAGAAAAGCTATGACAAACCTAGACAGTATATTAAAAAGCAGAGATATCACTTTTCCAACAAAGTTCCATATAGTCAAAGCTATGGTGTTTCCAGTAGTCAAGTATGAATATGAGAGTTGGACTATAAAGAAGGCTGAGCACTGATGAATTGATGCTCTCAAATTGTGGTGCTGGAGAAGGCTCTTGAGAATCTCTTAGATTCCGAGGAGATCAAAGCAGTCAATCCTAAAGGAAATCAACCCTGAATTTGTATTGGTAGGCCTGATGCTGATGATGAAATTCAGTATTTTGGTTACTTGATGCAAAGAGGTGACTCATTGGAAAAGACTCCTGATGGCAGGAGGAGAAGGGGGTGACAGGGGATGAGATGGTTTGATGGCATCACCAACTCAGTGGACATAAGTTTGTGCAAACTCTGGGAAATAGTGAAGGACAGAGAAGCCTGACGTGCTGCAGCTCATGGGGTCACAGAGAGTTGAACATACTTAGTGACTGAACAATAACAATAATCATCCTATTGGTTTTCAAAAGTCAATGTTTCCCACCTAACTATAGAATGGTATTAAAACATCTTAATTTGGTAGTCAAGGCCATAACTAGCCTAGTTTCAACCTGTACTATTACCCTATACTATACTTTGGCCAAACATCTAACTTATACCAAAAGACACAATCCCAGTGTCTATGTTGAATGTGCTGTCCTCTGCACCTGCCTTGCTCAGGGGTTCTTACTTCCCCTGGTGAGCACACAGCACAGTGAAAGTGGTTAAATTGGTTAAACTGTCTGAGTCTCAATTTCCTCAACTCTGAAACTGTGATATCAACTCAATCTTTGTAAGATTGTTGTGAAATCAACCAAGACACACATAAATCATCACATAGAGTCAACTTTCAATTAAAGGTGTTACCTATACTTCTCCTTCCAGACTGTAAACTCTGAAGGCAGATACACTTTGGTTAAGACACTGAATTTGTCACTTCTCTACTGTGTGCCTTTGGGAGAGCCACTTGTCTGAATCTCAATTTTCTCTGTAAAACAGAAAAGTAGTAATACTTCCTATTGGGGTACTTCAGTGAATTATTCCTTAGAAATATTCCCTACTACTTACAAGATGCAATTTACTTAATACTCATGATTATTACTATCCTCTCCTTCTAATTCCTGTGCAAATGACCTTCTCTAGGATGCTATTCCTCATCTACCCATGCAAGAGTAACTCCCTGCCTTGCAATCCTGTAAAACTTTTATTTCTTTACACAACCGAAGGTCTTAGATGGGTCCCACCAAGTCAAACACAATTCTTTCGCTCACAGTGTGCTATCTACCAACCAGATCATCCAAAAAAGAAAAGAAAATTTAAAAAGAGAAAAGGGACAATAAAAAGTGCTGGTAATGATATAGAGCAATAATAATATAATTTCCATGTATTTCCAGTGTGGGCATACACTTTGAAAAACATTTTGACCTTGCCTGCAGAAGCTGAACATTGCATACTATATGATCAAGTAGAATGACACTCAACAGAAATATGAACAGACATTTAACACAAAATGCGTAAGATTATGTTTATAACAGCATCATTCATAAGAGTCCCAATCTAGAAATCCTAATGCACGACACTCATAGAATCAATCAGTAAATTGTGGTAAATACAAAAGCCAGAGGACTATGTAGGAATTAAAAGGATGAATTTCACAAACAATATTAACCAACCAAATTCAGATATAAAATACATATATGACTTCATTTACATAAAGTTCAAAAACAGGAAAAAGTAAATCTATAATTTTCACGCATACTAGAGTGGAGAAAACATTTTTTAAATTGTGATTAAAACACAGAAAACTTATTTACTTTGGTAGAGTGGGATGGGAGTCTGACTGAAAAGGAACACAGGGGTGATTCTGCATTTCTTTCAATGTATTTCTTAATCTGAGTAGTGGTTAAGTGAGATTTTCTTTTTAACAATTTATTGTAGCTGTACGTTTATGTTTTCATGGATTTTCAGTCCATCTTAAAATGAAAATTCACAGTATAGAGAAAGACACAAGTGTTCAGACTGGTAAGTTCTAACATATATTTAACTAGAGCTAAATGAATAACAGTAATTTAAATAACAGGATATGACACCTTAAAACATTCTAAAAACATTCAAATTGTTAAAGACAAAAAAGCATCCAAAAGCAAATTTTTAAAAATTCCCATAGGTTGCTCTGAACATTAGACTGACCTCAGACCTCCCAGCTACGGCAAGGAATGCTTGAACATAATGAAATAATGCCTTTGAAATTCAGGAGGTAAATTATTTTAAACTTGGTTTTTAAAATGAGGGTAAAGATTTCAATTAAATATTTGTGGAAAAATAAATGTATTTCTAATGCACATATCATTTATATACTCTGTGCATACATCAGTGTTATGTCTACGTTAATTTGGGAGTTAGCTCAAAATAACGTCAGGGTAAAGAGTCTGCCTTGCAGTGCAAGGGACACTGGTTCAATCCCTGGCCCGGGAGGATCCCACGTGCAGCAGAGAGGCACGACCGGTGTGTACAATTGCGAGCCAGTGCTCTGGAATGCATGCGCCCAGAGCCAGTGCTCTGCAACAAGGGAGGTTACTGCGATGGGAGGCCCACACAGGCCAAAGAATAAAGATGGATGAAAATAATACATGACTAAGAAAAAGCTCATGGCATGAAGTTGAAAAAAAAAAAAATTTTTTTTTTTTTTAATTTAAAAAAAAAGTGTGGGCATTTAATTTTAACAAGTTGGGGTTTTAAAAAATAGGGCTACCCCTGGTGGTCCAGTGGGTAAGGACACCACCTTGCAGTGCAAGGGGTGCCGGTTGGATCCCTGGCCTGGGAAGATCCCACGTGCCGCGGAGCAGCTGGACCCATGTGTTCAATCACCGAGCTGGAGGTCTGGCACGCATGCGCCCAGAGCCGGTGCTCTGCAACGACAGTGGCCACTGCGATGGGAGGCCCACAGGAGCCAAAGAACAAAGACAGATGAAAATGGAGAAATGAAAGACCAATAGAAGTGGCCTGCCCATCCCCCTCCCTCCCCACCCCATCCTCCAAAAGATAAAAAAATAAATAAATAAAAAATGGTACCCTCATCAATTAATAAATTGTACTAGATTCCAGCAGTTAACAAACTATAATCCATATGCCAAATCCTGCTCACAGCCTTTTCCATACAACTTGAGAGCACAGCCACCACCATTTGTTGACCCATTATATATGGCTGCTTTTATACTACAATAGCAGAAAGGTGGGGTTTTGAACTGCAAATCCTAAGATATTTACTATCTGTCTCTATTCTGAAGAACTTTGGCAATCCCTGGTATATTCTTACAAATGAAGTGCTAGGTAGCCATTGGCAAAATAAAGCAGGTCAGTATGGACACTGTCATGGAAACATGTCCAAAATATAATGATGAATGCAAGGTTCAGAGGATTTTCATGAGTATAATCATAGCTAATATTAGTAATGTACTTATCTGTTAGTTGTATCTGCATATCAATTACAAGAACCTGGGATGACACGCCTAACATTATTGTAGCATGGACTCAAGAGAACTCTTTCATTACTTGTTTTCCTACATTTCTGCATTGTCTCATTTTTCTTAACGAGCATATACTTTCTTTAGTAACTTTTAAAAGCAAATATGATTATATTATCTCCGTGCTCTGTGCCTTTCAGTGATTTCTCACTACACTTCGGGTAAAATTCAATGTCTTTATTATGACCTACAAGGGTCTCTTTTGACCGCACTGAAGCCTGCTTCTCCAGGGTTGCCTCGTGTCGCTGGAACACTTTCTCCCTGCTAACAACCACACAGCCTTTACTTTAGTTCCTCAAGTGTGTCAAGTTCTCTCTTGCCTCAGAGTGTTTACATAAGGTTAATTCCTGCTTATCTTTCGGATCATAGCTTCAATCTCACTTCTTCAGGGAAATTTCCCTGACTCATCGGTTCAAATTAAGACATCTGTTTTCCTCTATTATAGTAATTAAAAGTTTTCTTTAGTACATTTATAGTTATCTATATTATTCAATTGATGTAATTGCTTAATATCTGTCTACCTCTTTGGATCTTAGATACCATTAGATACTACAATGGTCAACTGGACCTGATATTATTGATCGATTGGACTCAAAAGTTATTGACTTTCTCTTTTCATCACTCAATGATTTGTAAGGGTTGATATTTCATGGCTTCTATTAATTCTTAGAGGTCTTCTAAAGATTAAACAAAAACTTTACTTTTGGAATTACCTTGTAGATCCTTTGGACACTTTAATAAATCTAAGACAACATTAAGGGATCTTAGTTAACTGATTTTTTCAATATCTTGAAAGAGTTTTATATTTCATCATCCCCCAAATTATTTCATCATTATTTGTGATTCCTCAATAATTCTGAATTATGTCCAAAGGGACCAAGAAAATATGAAATAGAAAAAACACTAAGAAAATATAAAACTAGTATAAAACATAAAAATAGAATCACCAATAAAATGACACAATAGTGACATAAACTCTTAACCTTCAGTTTTCTTAGTGTATTGTCCAAAGTACTGAACTGGCCTTCAATAAAGTGTAGAAGAAGATAAGGTGCAGTAACAGTACAGTTTGTTTTAACCATTCATTACTCATAACCGGGAATTTGGATTTTTTCATCTATAAAAACAAAGAGAAGACAATTGGAGATGGAGTCTCAGGTTGTTAGACAAATCAGAAGATGAATGCAAAGAAACAGATAGCAACACTTTAGACTCTAAACATGATAGTGAAATGAATCATTTAAAAAGAGAGACCTTAGACTATGTGAATCTTCCTATGAAATTATTCAAGTTGAACTTGTTCAAATTCAAGTCATAAGTAAATATTTGATTTTTAAAGATAAAATGAAAATATGAGATTGTCTTCCAATCTTTCAACAGTAAAAACTTAACCATTCAATATATTTATACAAGGGCCTGCCACATAACATTTTGCTAAAAAGATGTAGGGCAACATTTTTTCATATTTAAAGATGTTTGTGTTTGTGTAAAGATGTTTGGTAAGAAGAGGTTTACTATGTCTAAATTCTTATCAAATTTCTAATGAATTTGCTTTTCACTATCCCTTTATTCGTGCTTCCCAAGTGGCACTACTGATGAAGAACCTGCCTGGCAATGCAGGAGACGAAAAGATATGGATACAGTCCCTGGGTCAGGAATATCCTCTGGAGGAGGGCATGGCAACCCACTCAAGTATTCTTGCCTGGAGAATCCCATGGACAGAGGAGCCTGGTGGGCTATGATCCATGGCTATGGTCCACAGAGTGAGGCACCACTGAAGCGACTTACCATACACATTCCTTTATTCTTACTGTCAATTATTTTTAAAGTGTCTATAAAGTACTAAAAAGAAGTTTCAGGGCTTCCCTGGTAGTCCAGTGGGTAAAGAGTCCACCTTGTAGTGTAAGGGGCACTGGTTCGATCCCTGGCCTGGGAAGATCCCACACGTCATGGAGCGGCTGGACTGGTGTGTCCAATTACGAGCCAGTGCTCTGGAGCACATGCACCCAGAGCCAATGCTCTGCAACGAGAGAAGCCACTGCAATGGGAGGCCCACACAGGCCAAAGAACAAAGATGGATGAAAATAAGTAAATGAAAAAAAAAAAAAATGAAAGAGGCCAAAATCAAAAAAGAAAAAAAAAAGAAGCTTCAAATAAAAAGGGTCCACTGGGAACAATAAATGTCAAAGACTAAATTCCTGGTTGTTGTTGTTCAGTCGCTAAGCTGTGCCTGATTCTTTGCCATGCTATGTCAGCAGCATGCCAGGCTTCTCTGTCCTTCACTGTCTCCAGAAGTTTGCTCAAACTGATGTCCATTGAGTCAGTGACCTAACCACTTCATTCTCTGCAGCACCCTCCTCCTTCTGCCGTCAATATTCCTAGCATCAGGGTCTCTTCCAATGAGTCAGTTCTTCACATCAAGTGACCAAACTATCAGAGCTTCAACTTCAGCATTAGTCCTTCCAATGACTATTCCTTTAGGACTGACTGGTTTGGATAGTCAGGTTGATTTCCTTTAGGATTGACAGGTTACATCTCCTTGCAGTCCAAGAGACTCTCAAGAGGCTTCTCCAGCACAATTCATAAAAACCAATCCTTCGGTGCTCAGTCATCTTTATTGTCCAATTCTCGTATCAGTACATTATTACTGGAAAAATCGTAGCTTTGACCATACAGACCTTTGTAGGCAAAGTGATATCTCTGCTTTTTAATATGTTGTCTAGGTTTGTCATAGCTTTTCTTCCAAGGATGGCTCCAGTCACCATCCGTAGTGAATCTGGAGTCCAGTTTTTCCCCTCCTATTTACTGTGAAGTGATGGGACCGTATGCCATGATCTTAGTTTTTTGAATGTTCAGTTTTAAGCCAGTTTTTTCACTCTTCTCTTTCACCTTCATCAAGAGGCACTTTTGTTCCTCTTAATTTTCTTCCATAAGGGTGGTGTCATCTGCACACCTGAGGTTATTAACATTTCTGCCAGCAACCATGATTCCAGCTTATGGTTCATTCAGCCTGGCATTTCGCATGATGTACTCTGGTGTCACTAATGGCAAAGAATCTGCTTGCCAATATAGGAGATGTAAGAGATGTGGGTTCGATTCCTGAGTCAGGAATATCTCCTGGAGAAGGACAAGGAAACCCACTCTAGTATTCTTGCCTGAAGAATAGACAGAGGAGCCTGGCAGGCTACAGTCCATGGGGTTGCGAGAGTTGGACTTGACATAGCGACTAAAGCACCATCACCACAGTTGTTCCATGTCTGGTTTTACCTGTTGCTTCTTGACTTGCATACCAGTTTCTCAGGAGGTGGGTAAAGTGGTCTGGTATTCCCACCCCTTTAAGAATTTTCCACAGTTTGTTGTGATTGACAGAGTCAAAGGCTTATTATAGGTAAGGAAGCAGAAATGCTTTTCTGGGATTCCCTGGCTTTTCTATGATCCACCAGATATTGGCAAATTGTACTCTAGCTCCTCTGCCTTTTCTAAATCCAGTTTATATAACTGGAAGTTCTTGGTTCACACACTGCTGAAGCTTAACTTTAAGGATTTTGAGCATTACCTTGTTAGCATGTGAAATGAGTGCAACTGTGCAGTAGAACATTCTTTGACATGGCCCTTCTTTGGGACTGGAATGAAAACTGACCTTTTCAATTCCTGTGGCCACTGCTGAGTTTTCCATATTGGGTGCAGCACTTTAACAGCATCATCTTTTAGGGTTTGAAATAGCTCAGCTGAAATTCTATCACCTCCACAAGCTTTATTTGTAGTAATGCTTCCCTGTTATACTGAAGGTCAAATTAAGCCCTATGAGGATACAGACACAGTTTATTTTTATTGCTGATCCCTCAATATCCAATAACTAACACCAATTAGATTCCTACTATAAACTGGGCAGTATTCTGAATTCTTACATGCATTAAATCACTAAAGCCTGATAATAACTCTATGCCTCCATCCTATAATTATCTCATTTTACAGAAACACAGGCATGACAAGGGTAAGTGAATTGTCCAAGCTTACACAGTTAGCAGAAAGGCAGGATTCCAACTAAGAAGATCAAACTCAGAGCTTACAGCCTTACCCAACATAATGCCTTTGTAACACAACAGTACCTGGAAGATAGTACATGTACAACAAATAATTGTTGAATGAAAATGAGCATTGCACAGTTGCCAAAGCACTATGCAGTAGCTCTGAGATGAGATGAGCATTATTGAAGAATAAACAAACAGTCAAAAATGATTTAGTTGAAACATTCATGGACAGAATTGAGTTTTGGATAGTTCCAGTAAAATCAAAGTTCTGGAATAACATTTGCATTTATGTCTATATTATCATTGGACATTTTCAGGTCCCTGATTTAATGGTTTGTTCCATTTAAATAGTGCTGCTATTCATTTAATTTTATCATTCATCCATTGAATGAATATTTATCAAGCACCTACTCTTTGTCTACTCTGTATAATAAGCATTGTGTTCAATGTTGAGGGTACTGCAGAAAGAAAAGCATTTTAAAATGCACTGCCTGTCTATAAGATTTCCTTTTAAAAGTATACATATAAATTTAGGGATATTGTATCCAATCTTTCATATTAAGACCAATTGAATATCATTCATCTGACTAAATAGGGTAAAATACACATCTTAATTGCCATGACCTATTGTGGGTGAATGAGGAAGATTTACTGTCTGCTGCAAAACAAGATTTTCTTAATTGAAAATCATAATGGGGCTTCCCTGGTGGTCCAGTGGGTAAGGACACCGCCTTGCAGTGCAAGGGGCGCCGGTTCGATCCCTGGCCTGGGAAGATCCCACGTGCCGCAGAGTGGCTGGACCGATGTGTCCAATTACCGAGCCGGAGCTCTGGAGCGCATGCGCCCAGAGTCGGTGCTCTGCGACAACAGAGGCCACCGCGATGGGAGGCCCACATAGGCCAAAGAACAAAGATGGATGAAAATGGATAAATGAAAAGACCAATAGAAGCGGCCGGCCGCCCCCCTCCCTCCCCAACCCGGAAAAAAAGAAAAGAAAAGAAAAGAAAATCATAATGTAGCTTTAATCATTGCCATTGGCCGCATGTCATTATTTAAATTTATATTAAAATTACTTCATATTAAATATGATAGCATCCAAAATATAGTCCCTTAGTCACATTTCGAGTACTTAGTAGCCATTTGTGCCTAGTGGCTAATGTATGGGATGGTGCAGAAAATGTTCTATTACTGAAAAAGTTCTACAAGACAGTGCTAACTTAGAGAATATTAATCGGCATAATTCCCCACTACTACAAATGGTTTTGAAATATCTATCTTCTCCTTCAGATGATAAAAAATGCAGTATTGCTTCTATATTTAGAGAGCACCTAAGAATTCTATATGAGGCTAAATATAAAGAATTCCTATAACATCTATAATTAAAAAAAAAATAGAGTATCAGAAATGAGACAGGATACTACACAATTCATAGTCCACCTGCACTTTGAAAGTGGTTGATTCATGATCCAAAGGGTCAATAATCTCAGGAACTCGATCACAGAACATAAAACACAATAGTGAAGTTCATCAGGTTATTAACAGATTATATAGTTCCCTGGTGTTACAACTTTACTCTGCTTAGATATGCTTGAAACATTGCTAACATTTTCACAGATGGATATACAGAACCATACAAATAAATGATAGAACTGAGAGATATTCAGAGTTCTGAGAAACCTGTACGCAGGTTAAGAAGTGACAGTTCAAACTGGACATGGAACAACAAACTAGTTCAAAATTGGGAAAGGAGTACTTCCAGACTGTGTATTGTCACCTTGCTTATTTAATCTCTTTGCAGAGTACATCATGCACAATGTCAGGCTGGATGAAGCACAACCTGGAATCATGATTGCCAGGAGAAATATCAATAATCTCATGTATGCAGATGATACCACCCTAATGGTAGAAAGTGAAGAGGAACTAAAGGTCCTCTTGGTGAAGATGAAAGAGAGTGAAGACTCAACATTCAATAAACTAAGGCCATGGCATCTGGTCTGATCACTTCACAGCAAATAAGAAGGGCAAAAATGAAAACAGTGACAGAATTTATTCTCTCGGTTTCCAAAATCACTCCAGACAGTGACTGCATCCACAAAATTAAACGACACTTGCTCCTTGGATGAAAAGCTATCATGAACATAGACAGCATATTGAAAAGCAAAGACATCACTTTGCCTACAAAGGTCCATATAGTCAAAGCTATGGTTTTTCCAGTAGTCATGTATAGATGTGAGAGTTGGACCATAAAGAAGGCAGAGCACCAAAGCACTGTTGCCTTTGAACTGTGATGTTGGAGAAGACTCTTGAGAGTCCCTTAGACAACAAGGAGATCAAACCAATTAATCCTAATGGAAATCAATCCTGAATATTCATTGGAGGGACTGATGCTGAAGCTGAAGCTCCAATACTATGGCCACCTGATACAAAGAGCTCAGTCGCTGAAAAAGAGTCTGATGCTTGGAAAGACTGAGGGCAAGAGAAGAAGGGGCAACAGAGGATGAGATAGTTGGATTGTATCATTGACTCAATGGACGTGAGTTTGAGCAAACACCAGGGGACAGTGGAGGACAGGGAAGGCTAGTGTGCTGCAAAGAGTTGGACATGACTGAGTGACTAAACAACAGCAACAGACACAAAAACCTTACCACAGCTAAATCCAAACAGAATGTGCATGACAACATGTTTATAATGCTTTTGGTTCTTCCTCTTTAACAAAACCTCTTTGGTTTTATTACAATTTGCTTCCATTTTCCACTCACATAAACTGTGCTATCATAGGCCTGGCTTTACATTTTATTCAAATAATTTCTGATTTTCTAAGACAATTTTTATAACCTTGGATAAATAATTCCCAACTTGTCTCTTCAACACTGATCAAACTCAAGATATGCTCTTTAATTAAGATAGCCCTTGACATTTTGTGTCCAAATTGACAGCTATTTTTTCATTTTGCTATCACTTTTCTTATCATGTATTATTATTATTTTTTTTAAGATTTATTCATTTATTTATTTTGGGCGGGGGTCGAGTTGGGGAGGGAGGGGAGCGGGCGGGCCACTTCTATTGGTCTTTCATTTCTCTATTTTCATCCGTCTTGTTCTTTGGCTCCTGTGGGCCTCCCATTGCGGTGGCGTCTGTCGCTGCAGAGCCCCGGCTCTGGGCGCATGCGCTCCAGAGCTCCGACTCAGTGATTGGACACATCGGTCCAGCTGCTCTGCGGCACGTGGGATCTTCCCAGGCCAGGGATTGAACCGGCGCCCCTTGCAGTGCAAGGCGGTGTCCTTACCCACTGGACCACCAGGGGAAGCCCTATCATGTATTATTGAATAAGGAAATAAAACATTGATTTCACTCAAAACTCCCTACAAAATTTCAGTTTTTATTATTCCAGTGATTGAATTGTGACTTTGTACACACCTCTGGGACTCAAAATTCTGGACCCCTAAGGGAATATTTTTTTACTGATTATATCTTTCATGTAGATTTCTAAAAATGCTAACTACTTCTTTTACATACAGATAAAATAAAAGTACTCTTTAAAATAAGCATTAATTCTAACAAATGAACATAAATCTGAATATTGAGAAAAATATTCAAAGCATCATACATATGAAGACATTGGTTGTGAAAATATTCAGTGGCTGCTCTCTGGAGTAACATTACCCAGGTACAAATATAGGGCCAAGCACATAATAGTTGCATATTTAGGGCAATGATTTAACCTTTCTAAGCCTCAGTTTTTTCATCTGAAAACAGAAGTAGCCATAGCACTTCCCTATTATGGTTGAAGTGATTATCAAAAGAGCTAAGACATGAATTTATATTAGTCTTTGTTTTATTTAGGTTTCTCAACATTTGCAATTTCTTTCTGAAGTGGAAAATCAATCACTGTTAAAAGTTTAGAAGGCCAGATATCAACTTATCCCTCATAGAGCACATGATCTAAGCTTAGCCAAGAGAATGCTGATACCTGGAACTTCAAATTTTACAAGAAGCAAAAGCAACATAGTATTCATTGCAATAATAGTTGTGATTCTGGTAATGGCATTTGCTATATATATTTTCCTATTTTAACAATGAAAGTCATAAAGTCAATTGTTTTTCAGTGACACACATTGCATTTTCAGTGTATACTAAAGGAAAAAACCTTCTCTATAGTGTCTCAGTGGTAAAGAATCCACCTGCAATGCAGGAGACATAGGCTCGATCCATGAGAAAGATCCCCTGGAGAAGGAATCTTCTTTTATCATTTACATCACTAATTTTTCAGTTCTTATACTTTGGTGTATATCAAAAAAGGAAGAATAATACAAACATAAAAAATGTAACTATAAATAAAGGCATGAAATACAAAATAAGAAAGAGCTCCAAAATGGAAAATACATAATTGCTCACGAATAAATAAACAAATAACCCTGAAGGCTGGTTGGCATCTGACAGGTTCAATTTATCACAACATATCAATGTTCACATAGAGTAATGGTACATGCCTCAAAGATATTAAAATATTTAAATAAATATCTCTGTTAAGAACTCTGTATTGGTATTTTAAAAGAATCTTCAATTTTGTGTGCCTATTTGCAACATTATATAAATTCTCAAATTCTATGAATAAATTTTCAAATTGTTCAAAATCCTAGAAACCACTATCAGCCTTGTCCTCCCAAATTACTGGTTTCATCAGGCATTACCTTATTCAAAAAGTTACAGTGCTCATAAACTAAGGTCAAATTCTTCTGCTGGACTTTAAAGGCCATCAATTTTAGTACCTTGCTGAATCTTTTTCGCCTAATTTGTTTTCCAAATTTGAGTCAAAATATAGTCTTTTATATTGGTAATCCATTTTCTTTCTTATCTCCCTGACACAGAAGACTGCCTCCTTTCTTGTGTCCTGACACACATGCCATAGTATAAACAACTCCTTTCATAGGCTGCTCCTATGCAATCATTTCCCCCCAGTTTGAGAAAAGACAACAGCTATATCAGCAAATCATGCCATGAATTTGGAGACATCTCTAATTCTTCAATTATTTCTTTGAAAAATAGCAGTAATTATATTCATGCATTAGAACTGTTTAAGGATTAATTGAAGTAATATTTATGAAATACCTAGTAAAATATCTTATGAATAATAATTACTCAACAAACGCCCATTTAAATACAAACTCCAAAGGTATCTACTTTGAAGGGGTGACTTGCACTTAGATGATCAAGTTCCAGTGTATGCTTTTTGGGGTTTTTTGGCCACTTCTATTTGTCTTTTATTTGTCTACTTTCATTCATCTTTGTTCTTTGGCTCCTGTGGGCCTCCCATCACAGTGGCCTCTGTCGCTGCAGAGCACCAGCTCTGGACGCATGCACTCCAGAGCTCCGGCTCGGTAGTTGGACACACCAGTTCAGCCGCTCCGTGTCAGGTGGGATCTTCCCAGGCCAGGGATCGAATCGGCGCCCCTTGCACTGCAAGGAGGTGTCCTTACCCACTGGACCACCAGGGAAGCCCCCAGTGTATTTTTAATAATATTATAGTTATAATTTGAATATGGTAAAAGTGATGGTTATTTCATTTTTTATGCATAGAGTTGTTCTAGAATTTACTGATGGAATTATAATGAATAAATTAATTACTATATGTAATAATATATTTGTATAGCAACTTAACACAATTGTCTTTCCCATGTATTTTCTTATTTGAACCTAGATAGAAAATAAGGATGAACTATTATTAGCATTTTATAGACATGAATTCTGAAGCTTAAAGATACCAAATAACCATTGAGACGCTATGGCTCAAACCAGCCCACTTCACAACAAATCAATTACCTTAAGAATTCTGTCCAAAAATTATATTGAAAGAATATATCACAGAGTTTTTTTGCATTTAAAGTGTGTGTGTGTTTATAGGATGATACAATCTTTGTTGCAAATATTGCACAGTGGTTATGGAAATGAGTATATACACAGCTTAATTGAAGTTCAATTATTAGAGCAATGATTATGTCATTTTGTGCAATGTCTAACATCTGATGCTTTTATTTTTGCCCTGAAAGGTAGTTTGGAGATTTGACATCTCATCATGTGTTACATTGGGATGATATGTTGTGAACAGTAATGGAAAAAATACCTCTAAGTAAACCTGTGCTTTTCTCTGATCTATTATTTCATGAAATCTTGGTGTACAGTTTATTATTCATCCTGCTTTGAGATAAGTTATAATATGTCATCATTGTGGGGAAGAATCCAGTTTGTCAATGAGGAATAATGGTATCCAGATTCTTGTGTTACCTCTTTGCCCACTTGTCTCTACTCTTTATATAATTGCCTTTTACATTTACATATATCAAGCTTTGCTTTTCAAAAGGATTACCTGGAAAAATTCCCTATCAAAAGGAGACAAGTGAAAAATACTATTGCAAACAAAAATTGAGAGAAAAGATAATGGCATAAAATCTGAAAGTAGTTCTGTAAATGTTGAGATGGCAACACTTTACTCATAATAGCATAAATGAGTGATACAAAATGAAGATATGAAAATCTTAAAAATGTATCATTTTAATTTTCATCAACGTGTAAAAGCTCAAGCAGAAACTCGTTTCATGTCTTTCCTAATTAATGCTTATTGAAGCATATGAACATTCTTCCCACCCTATAAATTTGTAACTTTTTATTAAAGAAAATAAAATTCTTTGTTCACATTCAGAGATAAGATATGTATGAAGATCCATGGGAAGGAAAGTAAACTGGAATGCATGAGGTTAGCCCAACACTGGGGCAAGGAGGAGGCAGGTATCCCTGTGGGTGCGGTTCTCTTCACCTTGGATTGTTTTCACTGTTCTAAAATTGGTAATATGAGCCTTCATTTTAAAAATGTTTTTCATCTTGCTCATGTAGCTAGATTTCAATCCCATGGAAGGTAATTGATCTTACTTAGCAATTGAATCTAACCTCCAATGTTTCTAACCCTACTTCCTGTGGCCAATGACTTCCTGTGGCCATTGCCAAGTTAATCTTGATTGTTTACTGCTCCCTTATCTTGATAGTGTTCATTCAGTATTCCATAAGCTAGTTTTTGTCCAAGTCTGATTAACCTTATCACACTGGCTCCGCCGAAAAAGAGCTCAAATACCTTCATCTGACAAAAATGAATAATCAGGAAAATGTTACTATGTGTATGAGAGATCTATGCTCAAAATGCACCTTGAAAATTCTAGTGTGAGTGCCAATGAAAAACTGAAGGTTGTCTAGCATGGAATATGCTGTGTTAGTTTATTGCAGAGCTAACTAATGTTTCATTCTTTTAGATATTCATATATCTAGGCAAAGTTCTAATTTAATATCCCATATTGTATTTAGATTCTGATTTAATATTTATCAGGCATTGTTAGTAAGCTAGACATTGTTCAAGATAGCTTTTCATGTATTATTTCTTTAAAAAACCCCTAAACCTGCAGGATGACAAGGCTAGTTATAAAATATAATGAGTAGAGAAGTGGGCATTCAGAGGTTAGTTAAGATGTTCAAGGTAACATAGCTAGTATTTATGTAATAGAACCACTATAAAATCTCTGTTTTCCAGATCCCAAGGTCAATGTTATTTCTACTTTACCACAACAGTCCATATATAAACAGTGAGAAGTAACAATAAAATTCATACTTTCTGCATATGTAATTGCCCTTATTTTTAATCAACATAGTGATGAGATTAGCCATATTCAACCTCAAAAACCTGAAAGGCTTTTAACAGTAATAAATTGCTAAAGCCTATAGGAAATTAAAAAAAAATAGCATAATGGAAATATAATGATATATTAGAATTTAGGTGCTAGGTTGGAAGTAATGAGAATTGTTATCTCTGTAGGGGAAGTGCAGGGCTCTCGTTCAAGCATAAAATATCTGCCTGAAAATCATTCTGAAGGACTATACTTTTACCCCAAGTCAGCTCAGTTTTAGAGACATGAGAAAACAGAGTTGAGGTTATGCCACAATCAAATGAATTTAGAGATATTACTGGGGTTTAACCTCCAATGTTTCTAACCCTACTTCCTGTGGCCAATGACTTCCTGTGGCCATTGCCAAGTTAATCTTGATTGTTTACTGCTCCCTTATCTTGATAGTGTTCATTCAGTATTCCATAAGCTAGTTTTTGTCCAAGTCTGATTAACCTTATCACACTGGCTCCGCCGAAAAAGAGCTCAAATACCTTCATCTGACAAAAATGAATAATCAGGAAAATGTTACTATGTGTATGAGAGATCTATGCTCAAAATGCACCTTGAAAATTCTAGTGTGAGTGCCAATGAAAAACTGAAGGTTGTCTAGCATGGAATATGCTGTGTTAGTTTATTGCAGAGCTAACTAATGTTTCATTCTTTTAGATATTCATATATCTAGGCAAAGTTCTAATTTAATATCCCATATTGTATTTAGATTCTGATTTAATATTTATCAGGCATTGTTAGTAAGCTAGACATTGTTCAAGATAGCTTTTCATGTATTATTTCTTTAAAAACCCATAAACCTGCAGGATGACAAGGCTAGTTATAAAATATAATGAGTAGAGAAGTGGGCATTCAGAGGTTAGTTAAGATGTTCAAGGTAACATAGCTAGTATTTATGTAATAGAACCACTATAAAATCTCTGTTTTCCAGATCCCAAGGTCAATGTTATTTCTACTTTACCACAACAGTCCATATATAAACAGTGAGAAGTAACAATAAAATTCATACTTTCTGCATATGTAATTGCCCTTATTTTTAATCAACATAGTGATGAGATTAGCCATATTCAACCTCAAAAACCTGAAAGGCTTTTAACAGTAATAAATTGCTAAAGCCTATAGGAAATTAAAAAAAAATAGCATAATGGAAATATAATGATATATTAGAATTTAGGTGCTAGGTTGGAAGTAATGAGAATTGTTATCTCTGTAGGGGAAGTGCAGGGCTCTCGTTCAAGCATAAAATATCTGCCTGAAAATCATTCTGAAGGACTATACTTTTACCCCAAGTCAGCTCAGTTTTAGAGACATGAGAAAACAGAGTTGAGGTTATGCCACAATCAAATGAATTTAGAGATATTACTGGGGTTTAAAATAGAGACCCTAGATAAGTGAATAAGTCCTTACCCCCAGAAATTTGCTTTTGTTTATATTGAAACAGTATTTGAGACTCTAATATATGCTAGATATTGTCCTAGACACTTAAAACAGATGTTTAGATCTACGTTTCATGGTTTCAAGAAATGGCTATTTCCCCAATCATCACCACCACCATCATCATCATCCCTGTGATTATTAGATCTCTGTGTCAATTTAATTAGGTTATAGAACTCAGTTACTCATACATTAATTTTGATCTTGCTATGAAAGTATTTTTTAGATGGGGCTATTATGTTTGATCATTTGACTTTAAGTAAAGGAGGTTACCTCGATCATGTGAGTGGGCCTCATTCAATCAGTTGAAACATCTTAAGACAAAAATAGGTCTCCTGAGAGAAGAAATTCTGCTTCGAGACTGCAGACCAAGAGTTTCCAGACGGATGGCCTGCTCTGTGAGTTTCACACCAGTCTTCACAATCTCAGACACAAATTCTTGATAAAAATAAACTTCTTGTTGTGTGTGTGTGTATCTTATGGTTTCTGTTTTTCTGGAGAACTCTAACAAAATCTCCATCCTAAAATTGAGAAAACAGCTTCAGATATTAGGTGATGTGTCCAGGCCTGCATGGTCTACCAGTGTGAAAGCCCAGAAAGGAACCCTATCTTCTTAGTCTTAAGTTCTATCCTCTTTCTGCATGTCTTTCTTAATTTTGTCCTTTATTTTTCTTTCTACTTTGCTTTAAAGCAGCCTGATAACTCTGAAACAATGCTCACACATATGTATAAACAAGTGAGGTCTAATGAAGGAAGGTGAAGGTCTCATTTAGCTAAACACAGAGCCTGATTTGCTAACACATGGCATGTATTCAAGCAAATGACTGTCAGATTCAGTCTGCTTACAAGGAGGCCCTTCACTAAGAGGACACTCAGTGAATGGCTCCAGACAGTCCAGCAGATAACAGAGCTAATGGCAGGATTTCTATAGCACTTAGCAGTGTTTACTAACATTTGTTATATTGTGCTAAGAGCTAACAGTAGCAGCATTTAGAAAGACGGTACAATTAGCTTGCTGCCTTCTCGAGGCAAATTAACTCCATCTTTCAGGGATGCCTTCAAAGACAGGAGACAGGGAAATAGATCACACCAGTGCCCTTGCTAGCTGAGATCTGTTGAAGCAATCACTTTATCTCAGTTTCCTTGATTTACTCATCTGTGATTTGGGGGTTATTACAAAACCTACTTCATGGGATTGTTGTAAAGATAGATGTAAAAGTTTCTGTTGGCTAAAAGATTATACAAACTAGAATCATAAACAGTTAAGCATATTTTCCCTGTTACTATGTTCACAGCACCAGTCTATAAGTTGTAGATAATGCAAAGAGGGCATGGTATTTAACCCCTGCCTCTAGAAAGTGCTCTCGTTTTATGAATGAGGAATGAGTACATGAAACACTGAGACTATAAGCAGATGTATGCATATTTGTGTCTGTGAATTGTTTCCTTCCAAAAATTCACAACATGTAAGATGGCATCTTGTCTGAAATGTAACTATGAGAGTGGTGTGGAGGGTGAGTGACATTTGGGCAGAGTTTGTCCTTACCGAGACCTAAGAAGGTCCTGTGCCAGGATAGACCTATCATGCTAACGATAGACCCGATCCTGTCACTGACCATTGTGCTGTGCTGTACTGTATGGTCCCATATCATGTTCCTCCTCCAACCCACCATTTCACAAGCTTAGAAAAGTGAAAGTGAAAGTCACTCAGTCATCTCTAACTCTTTGCAACCCCATGGACTGTAGCCTGCCAGGTTCCTCTCTGTCCATGGGGTTCCCCAGGGAAGAATACTGGAGTGGGTAGCCATTCTCTTCTCCAGGGGATCTTCCCAACCTAGGGATTAAACCCAGGTCTCCTGCATTTCAGGCAGATTCTTTACCATCTGAGCCACCAGGGAAGCCCTGTGTAAATATGATTTACTATATTTTACATACAAACTCCACATATTGAATTATTACAATGTATCACACACTATGTTAGTCATTTCAAAATACATTCTCTAATTTAATCCTAAGAATAGTCTTAAAATTTACAATATAGAGAAGATGATAATTCACATTTTACAGACAAATTATCTACAGAGGGTACAGAAAACTGAATAGATTTATTTAATTATGTTGAATCCCACATTTGCATTCACATCTCTCCAATCACAAAACTTGTGCTGTTTTTATACTATGTGGATTATGGAAATGATGCTGCTAATCGAAGCTTTCATTTTATAGATGAGCAAATCAAAGTCTGAAGATGAAAAGTACTTACTCTAAGCCACATGAGTACTAGAATAATACAGTGTAGAATTAGAATATATATTTAGTGCTTTGGCAATTACTGCTGCCCATTAGAATTTGATAATGTGATGAGTAACTGCTAAAAGCAGCAATTTAGCAGTAAGAGCTATAGAAGTAGCTCAGGAGTTGAAAACTAAGATAGATGATCCAAGACCAACAGAGCAGTGTTTAACTGAAATGCAGTATAGTTAGTGTTTGAGAAAATGAATTCTGTGTCTCTAAGCCACAATAACTAGTTTTCAACTCCGGTTTCACTATTTCATTCACTCATCCATCCATTTCAATAACTACATCTCAGGAAATTAGTCTAGATACTCTAGAAATACTAATGAATAAAACATAAAAATCTCTACCTGTGTAGAGCTTTGTTTCCAGTGAACAAACAATAAACATAGCACCTAAGTAAATCATATAGTTCACTAAAAGACAATAGATGACTTGCAGAAAAACAGAACAGATTAAACATGACTATAAGGATTAAGAACGCTTCCCTGGTGCCTCAGCAGCAAAGAATTCACCTGCAGTGCAGGAGATACGGAAGACGTAGGCTTGATCTATGGATTGGGAAGCTCTCCTAGAGGAGGGCATGGCAACCCACTCCAGTATGCATGCCTTGAGAATCCCATGGACAGAGGAACCTGATGGACTACAGCCCACAGGGTTGCAAATAGTTGGACAGGATTGAAGTGACTTAGCATGTATGCACATATAAGAAATAAGGTTTAATTTTAAACAAATAATCAGGTAGGCTTCATGGAAAAGTTGACATCAGCACAAAAACTTGAAAGCAGTAAGGGGGTAACCCAGGCATATACCAGAAGGAGGTACATTCCAGACAAAGTAAATACCAGTTGGAAAGACTATGAGGTTAGCCAATGGCTGGCACATTTGAGAAATGGTGAGAAGAGCAATTTTCCTGGAACAAGGTGAAGGAAAGGGAGAGTATACAGTGATGAACTCAAAGTAATGGGATAAAGACAGAAGAAAATTGTAGGGCATTGTGAGGATACTAGATTTCACTCTGAAAAAATGGCAAGTCACTGAAGGATTTTGAACAAAATAGTAGGAACTGCCTTACATTTTAACAAAATCACTCTGGCTGCTCTGTGTCCTGGGGAGACATGGTGGAAACAAGGGTATCAGTTAGGAGACTACTGCAATCATCCAGAGAAAACACAGTGGTGGCTTGGACCAGAGAGGCAGCTAAGGAAGTGACAAGAAGTTGTATAATTCTAGATACAATTTGACAAAAAGAACTAAAATAGACTTGTCCAAATGAATATAGGACAGAAGAGGAGAGGGATAAATGAAGAACTTTGAGGATTTACGTCCAATAGAATAGAATGAAGCTGCCATTAATTAAATTGGGGAAGTCTGTGGGGGAACAAGTTTTGAAAAGAAAATAAGAAAACCAAGAACTCTACTTTGAAAGATCATGTCTGAGATATTTATTGGTTATCCAAATGCAGATACAGGCAGACAGTTGGATATATGTGTATGGAGTTAAAGGAGAGGTATGGCCTGAAGATATACATTTGGGAATTAGGGGTTTACAGATGGTACCTGAAGCTGTGAAGTTGTATGAGATCATCTAAGGAATGAGTGTAGATGATAAGAGGATCTAAAAACTAGTTTCTAGGGTATTCCACCATTAAAAGCCTAGATAATGAAGAGGGATCTGGTAAAGGAGACGGAGATGCTTAGGTGGTTGAGTAAAATCAGGAATGTGATATTCTGGAAGTTAAGTGACTTAGCATGTCACATATAAGAAATAAGGTTTAATTTTAAACAAATAATCAGGTAGGCTTCATGGAAAAGTTGACATCAGCACAAAACTTGAAAGCAGTAAGGGGGTAACCCAGGCATATACCAGAAGGAGGTACATTCCAGACAAAGTAAATACCAGTTGGAAAGACTATGAGGTTAGCCAATGGCTGGCACATTTGAGAAATGGTGAGAAGAGCAATTTTCCTGGAACAAGGTGAAGGAAAGGGAGAGTATACAGTGATGAACTCAAAGTAATGGGATAAAGACAGAAGAAAATTGTAGGGCATTGTGAGGATACTAGATTTCACTCTGAAAAAATGGCAAGTCACTGAAGGATTTTGAACAAAATAGTAGGAACTGCCTTACATTTTAACAAAATCACTCTGGCTGCTCTGTGTCCTGGGGAGACATGGTGGAAACAAGGGTATCAGTTAGGAGACTACTGCAATCATCCAGAGAAAACACAGTGGTGGCTTGGACCAGAGAGGCAGCTAAGGAAGTGACAAGAAGTTGTATAATTCTAGATACAATTTGACAAAAAGAACTAAAATAGACTTGTCCAAATGAATATAGGACAGAAGAGGAGAGGGATAAATGAAGAACTTTGAGGATTTACGTCCAATAGAATAGAATGAAGCTGCCATTAATTAAATTGGGGAAGTCTGTGGGGGAACAAGTTTTGAAAAGAAAATAAGAAAACCAAGAACTCTACTTTGAAAGATCATGTCTGAGATATTTATTGGTTATCCAAATGCAGATACAGGCAGACAGTTGGATATATGTGTATGGAGTTAAAGGGAGAGGTATGGCCTGAAGATATACATTTGGGAATTAGGGGTTTACAGATGGTACCTGAAGCTGTGAAGTTGTATGAGATCATCTAAGGAATGAGTGTAGATGATAAGAGGATCTAAAAACTAGTTTCTAGGGTATTCCACCATTAAAAGCCTAGATAATGAAGAGGGATCTGGTAAAGGAGACGGAGATGCTTAGGTGGTTGAGTAAAATCAGGAGAATGTGATATTCTGGAAGTTAAGTGAAAATAGTATCTCCATGAGTATGTAGTAGTCAATTCTGTCAGATACCAATGTTAGATAAGGACAGAGAATGGACCACTGGACATAGCAATGAAGAGCTCATTGGCAACCTTGACAATAGCAAGGGCAGTGAAGTTGTGGGTTTTGTCCAACTACGTTGGATTCAGGAGAAAAGTGTTAGTGAAAGTGTTACTTGCTCAGTCGTGTCCAACTCTGCAAACCCTGTGGACTGTAGGCTGCCAGGCTCCTTTGTCCATGGGATCCTCCAAGCAAGAATACTGGAGTGGGTCGCCATCTCCTTCTCCAGGTATCTTCCTGAGCTAAGGATTGAACTTGGGTCTCTTGTATTGCAAGCAAATTCTTTACTACCTGAGCCACCTGGAAAGCCTTTAGAAGAGTATGAGGACAAAGGAATTGGAGTTATTCAGGGATTAGTGGCAGCCCTTTGGAAGGAGTTTTGCTCAAAAGTGGGGAGGTCACCTCAGGAGTATCATCAATTATTCATAGAAATCATGTGTAAGGGGAACATAGCAATAGGATGTGGATGAACAGATGTGGAGGAGGAGGTACGCACTTGCAGTTTGGACTTGAATCAGTAACTTCTCTGTGGTGCTTACTTTTATGTGTCAACTTGGCTGGGCTATGAGATGCCCAGATAGCTAGTAAAACACACTCTCTTTGTGTCTGTGAGAGTGCTGCTTGAGGCGATTAGCATTTGAATAAGCAGACTGGATGAAGGGGATTCCCTTCATTGATAGGTGTGGGCATCACCCAATCCAGGGAAGGTCTGAATAGAGCAAAAAGGTGGAGAAAAGAAGAATTCACTCTTTTTGCTTATGTTGATAGAGCTCTGTTCGCCTGCACTCAGACATCAGTCCTTCTGGTTCTTGAAACATTAGTCCTCTGATCCTAAGGCTTTCAGACCCAGACTGAATTATACCACCAGCTTTGCTAATTCTCCAGCTTGCAGAAAGCAGACTGTGGAATGGGACTTTTCAGCCTCCATGAGTGCATAAGACAACTCTTATTTAAAAAAAAAAAAAAAAAAAGCCTCTCTTTCTCTCCCTTCTCTTCTTTAAAGAACCCTAATATGCTCTCTAAGTCAAATTTTCTTTCTCTGTAAAACGAAGGGAATAGTGGTATGTGCCTATTAAAATTTATGTTATGATCAAATAAAGAAACTACTGTATGTGAAATACTTTGTACGCTTCCTGGTACATAGAAACCAAGCACTAAATGTTAATTATTCAGGCTTTTTTTTTTTTTTTTTTTTTTTTTTTGTCGCACTGGGCAGCCTGTGGGATTTTGGTTCACCAACCAGGGACTGAACTTGTCACACCTGTGGGAGGGAAGCACAGAGTCTTACCCATTGAACCACAGAGGATGCTCCTAACTATTAATTTTTAATAGAGCTGCTTCTAGAACCAGACAGCTGTGGTGTCCGAGGACAAAAGAACAAGGCAGGCCAAGGAGGGTCTTGGAATGCAAGAAGAGATAAGCCAGACCCTTACTAGCCTTCCCTTCTGCCACCCAATCCTTAAGATCCCTATGCTGCTCCTTGAGCCCTACAGTCTTCCCCTCAGGCTGCAGTCATCGCTCTACCCCACCCAGTACACCATCCAATCAGCGATGACCCTTAAGACCCCCATCCCACTCCTTAGATCCCAGGTATAAAATGGATCAAAGACCCCTGCTTAGGGTCGGTTCTCCTTTGAGCCGACCCACTGTTCTAACAGCTTACAATGCCAAGTCTCCCTTAAGCCAGCCCGCTGTACCGGCAGGGACTCTCCCTCGCCCCCCCTCTAATTTACCTTACTTTCCTCTCACTCTGCCTACCACTGACTGTATTATTTGACTTTTATTGTCCTTATTTTATTCATCTATAAAATAGAAATAACAATTCTCACCTAATGAGGATAATCAGGTAACACATGCACAGAGCATAGCATGGTATCTATGCCAGCATTACTGAGGATCTCCTTCATGATTAGAACAATGAAATGCATGTCCTAGCAATGATGGTCTAGAGAGAGGAAAGGAAAACACGGAGTAGGAAGCACAGAAATTGATTCCTTTTAATTAATGCCCTGAGGTAGGGAAAATCAATTCACTTTTTCAAGAAGAGGGCAATATCATTCATACTGTTCACTCTTTGTTATGAATCCCTCTGGATAATATAGTGAAACACAGGACCTAACCAAATGCTATGTAACAGCATGAGTATTATCTGAATTATAACAATGCCTATGACTGGACAGGGCCAATGTTAAAACTCATGTACAATATTCCATGATAATGAAATATATAATTAGTTTCTGAAAGGAGATGGAGAAAGGGCCTAAGTCAAGAAATTCTGGCTGAGGGAATTGCCCATTCTCTCCCGTACAACAAAGCATAAACTATCCACACTGACAATTCAATTAGATATACACATTCAGTCGGATAGCTATTCTGTGCCAGGTTCCATTTTAGGCTCCAGAATACAGGCTACCAGGTAAAAAAGACTGAAAAAAATCAAACTCTAATTCAGTATAATAAGTGTGATAATAAAGCTATGAACAAAGAAAGGGAATGGAAACAGAAGTGGTAACTTTAGGTAGATTCCTTTTTTTTACAGTTCTATTTCTGGGAACAATGCTATTTCTTGAGTGAATTCTTTTGATCCCAGCATTTGAGCTCCATTTGGGCAAAAAGTGTTATGTTTTTTTGTATCTTTAGTGCCTTGCACAGAGCAGATTCTCTGGGTCAACCTCAAGAAAGGAGAAAGGGAGAGAAGGAAGCAGGGACAAGGGAGGGGAGGTTGGTTGCAGATAAAAGGTGTGGGACTTTTCAGAGATAAATCAGAGTCTGCATATTTTATGCAGTCTTCTCAGCAAGAGGCCCCAAATGGGCTATTTTCAGAACTGCTTTGTGAATCTTGGGTTGTTTTTTTACTAAATGGCTTGATTTGGCTGAACAACGAGGCTCCTGTACATATGCAAATACGAATAAATATAAACAGAAACTTTTTATTGTAATAACAATTCAAAGTGACACACCAGCATCTGGATGGAAATTTCTCCAGCTGCACAGCTCACTCTTTATTGTAAGCAAAATAATCATTTTAGCTCACAGAACAGGCCTGAAAAGTAGATAGAGACGTTGGTGGAACATCATAGGATCAGCAGATGACCATCCCTGAGCCACCTGGGAAGTCCCCAGTCTATGAGCAGAGAACAGGAAATTCTCATGTGGAGGCATTTTCGTGGAAAAAGGCACCAAACAGCCATGGTATTGAGGCCTGGGTTTGCCACTTACTATGCGTCACCCAGTATAAACTTGTAACTTTTTTAGAGACAATTTCCTCATCTGCAAGCTGATAAGAATAATGATATTTATAATTAGTTTCTGAAAGGAGATGGAGAAAGGGCCTAAGTCAAGAAATTCTGGCTGAGGGAATTGCCCATTCTCTCCCGTACAACAAAGCATAAACTATCCACACTGACAATTCAATTAGATATACACATTCAGTCGGATAGCTATTCTGTGCCAGGTTCCATTTTAGGCTCCAGAATACAGGCTACCAGGTAAAAAAGACTGAAAAAAATCAAACTCTAATTCAGTATAATAAGTGTGATAATAAAGCTATGAACAAAGAAAGGGAATGGAAACAGAAGTGGTAACTTTAGGTAGATTCCTTTTTACAGTTCTATTTCTGGGAACAATGCTATTTCTTGAGTGAATTCTTTTGATCCCAGCATTTGAGCTCCATTTGGGCAAAAAGTGTTATGTTTTTTTGTATCTTTAGTGCCTTGCACAGAGCAGATTCTCTGGGTCAACCTCAAGAAAGGAGAAAGGGAGAGAAGGAAGCAGGGACAAGGGAGGGGAGGTTGGTTGCAGATAAAAGGTGTGGGACTTTTCAGAGATAAATCAGAGTCTGCATATTTTATGCAGTCTTCTCAGCAAGAGGCCCCAAATGGGCTATTTTCAGAACTGCTTTGTGAATCTTGGGTTGTTTTTTTACTAAATGGCTTGATTTGGCTGAACAACGAGGCTCCTGTACATATGCAAATACGAATAAATATAAACAGAAACTTTTTATTGTAATAACAATTCAAAGTGACACACCAGCATCTGGATGGAAATTTCTCCAGCTGCACAGCTCACTCTTTATTGTAAGCAAAATAATCATTTTAGCTCACAGAACAGGCCTGAAAAGTAGATAGAGACGTTGGTGGAACATCATAGGATCAGCAGATGACCATCCCTGAGCCACCTGGGAAGTCCCCAGTCTATGAGCAGAGAACAGGAAATTCTCATGTGGAGGCATTTTCGTGGAAAAAGGCACCAAACAGCCATGGTATTGAGGCCTGGGTTTGCCACTTACTATGCGTCACCCAGTATAAACTTGTAACTTTTTTAGAGACAATTTCCTCATCTGCAAGCTGATAAGAATAATGATATTTATCACAAGGGACTGTCGAGGAAAAAACAAAAAAACAAAACAGCGCATGAAGTAAGGTTAACCACAGGCCCAGTCCAAATGTAGCCAGGCCACTATAAGTGGGAGCTGCTATTCCTGTGCTGTGCTGTGCTAAGTCACTTCAGTCACATCCAACTCTTTGCAACCCTGTGGACTGTAGCCTGCCAGGCTCCTCTGTCCATGGATTCTCCAGGCAAGAAGACTGCAGTGGGTTGCCATGCCCTCCTCCAGGGAATCTTCCCAACCCAGGGATCAAACTCACGTTTCCTACAGCTCCCACGTTGTAGGCAGATACTTTACCAGTGGGTATCCTAGTAGGCTTACGAAGATATTTAAACAGGATGGATTACAAGTTATATGAAGGGAAAGCTGTGTTTAGCTCACTACCAGATCATAGCGCAGCACAGGAAATTGATAAATGCAATGAATGACTGAGATTGTTAAAATTTTCTGTCTTTGCAGACTTCCCTGGTTGCCTAGTGGGTAAGACTCCGCTCCCAGTGCAGGGGGCCTGGGTTCAATCCCTGGTTGGGGAACTAAGACCCCACATATCACAACTAAAGATATCACCAGCCACAACTAAGACCCAATGCAGCCAAATAAATAAAACAAATATTAAAAAAAAAAATTTCCATCCATAACTTCATGCCCCATGTTTTCAATAACCATTTATAATATAGTACATAATTTAATTCTCATAGGAGATGGCAGTACAAAAGGAAATCAAGAGATACACGGAGTAACATCTAAATTGGCCTTAGAGAACAAAATAAAGCAGGGCAAAGGTTAACACAGGTTTGCTAAGAAAACACAATGGCCATATAGCAAATATCCTCTTCAAACAACACAAGGGACAGCTCTACACATGATCATCACCATATGGTCAGTACCAAAATCAAACTGACTATATTCTTTGCAACCAAAGATGGAGAAGCTCTATGCAGTCAGGAAAAACAAGACCTGTAACAGACTGTGGCTCAGATTATGAACTCTTTATTGCAAATTCAGGCTTAAATTGAAGAAAATAGGGAAAACCACTAGATCATTCAGGTATGATCTAAATCAAATCCCTTATGATTATACAGAGGAAGTGACAAATACAATCAAGAGATTAGATTTGATAGACAAAGTGCCTGATGAACTATAAACAGAGGTTTGTAGTATTCTACAGGAGGTGGTAACCAAAACCTTCTCAAAGGAAAAAAAAAAATGCAAGAAGGCAAAATGGTTGTCTGAGAAGGGCTTACAAATAGCTGAAAAAAGGGAAGCAAAAGGCAAAGGAGAAAGGAAAATATATACCCAACAGAAAGCAGAGTTCCAGTAAATAGCTAGGAGAGATACGAAAGCCTCCTTAAATGAACAGTGTAAAGAAATAGAGGACACCAATATTTGGGAAAAAGTAGAGATTTCCTCAGAAAACTAGAGATACCAAGGGAACATTTCATGCAAAGATAAGCATTATGAAAGACAGATACAGAAAGGAGTTAACAGAAGCAGAAGAGATGAAGAAGAAGTAGCAAGAATACACAGAATAACTATCCAAAAAAGGTCTTAATAACCCAGATAACCACAATGTTGTGGTCACTCACCTAGAGCCAGACATCCTGGAGTGTGAAGTCAAATGGGCCTTAGGAAGCACTGCTAACATCAAAGCTAGTGGAATTAATGAAATTTCAGCTACGTTATTTAAAATCCTAAAAGACAATGTTGTTAAAGTGCTACACTCAATATGCCAGTAAATTTGGAAAACTCAGCAGTGGTCACTGGAAAAGGTCAGTATTCATTTCAATCCCCAGGAAAGGCAATTCCAAAGAATGTTCAAACTACTGGACAATTGCACTTGTTTCGAATGCTAGCAAGGTAAAATTCAGAATCTTTCAAGTTAGGCTTCAGAAGTACATGACCTGAGGACTTCCAAATGTACAAGCTAGATTCAGAGCAGGCAGAGGAACCAGAGAGCAAGTTGCTAACATTCATTGGATCATAGAAAGGAATTTCAGGAAAACACCTACTTCTGGACTATGCTAAACATTTGACTGTGGCTCAGATTATGAACTCTTTATTGCAAATTCAGGCTTAAATTGAAGAAAATAGGGAAAACCACTAGATCATTCAGGTATGATCTAAATCAAATCCCTTATGATTATACAGAGGAAGTGACAAATACAATCAAGAGATTAGATTTGATAGACAAAGTGCCTGATGAACTATAAACAGAGGTTTGTAGTATTCTACAGGAGGTGGTAACCAAAACCTTCTCAAAGGAAAAAAAAAAATGCAAGAAGGCAAAATGGTTGTCTGAGAAGGGCTTACAAATAGCTGAAAAAAGGGAAGCAAAAGGCAAAGGAGAAAGGAAAATATATACCCAACAGAAAGCAGAGTTCCAGTAAATAGCTAGGAGAGATACGAAAGCCTCCTTAAATGAACAGTGTAAAGAAATAGAGGACACCAATATTTGGGAAAAAGTAGAGATTTCCTCAGAAAACTAGAGATACCAAGGGAACATTTCATGCAAAGATAAGCATTATGAAAGACAGATACAGAAAGGAGTTAACAGAAGCAGAAGAGATGAAGAAGAAGTAGCAAGAATACACAGAATAACTATCCAAAAAAGGTCTTAATAACCCAGATAACCACAATGTTGTGGTCACTCACCTAGAGCCAGACATCCTGGAGTGTGAAGTCAAATGGGCCTTAGGAAGCACTGCTAACATCAAAGCTAGTGGAATTAATGAAATTTCAGCTACGTTATTTAAAATCCTAAAAGACAATGTTGTTAAAGTGCTACACTCAATATGCCAGTAAATTTGGAAAACTCAGCAGTGGTCACTGGAAAAGGTCAGTATTCATTTCAATCCCCAGGAAAGGCAATTCCAAAGAATGTTCAAACTACTGGACAATTGCACTTGTTTCGAATGCTAGCAAGGTAAAATTCAGAATCTTTCAAGTTAGGCTTCAGAAGTACATGACCTGAGGACTTCCAAATGTACAAGCTAGATTCAGAGCAGGCAGAGGAACCAGAGAGCAAGTTGCTAACATTCATTGGATCATAGAAAAGGCAAGGGAATTTCAGGAAAACACCTACTTCTGCTTCATTGACTATGCTAAACATTTGACTGTGTGGACCACAACAAACTGCGGAAAACTCTTAAAGAGATGGGAATACCAGACCGCCTTACATGTCTCCTGAGAAACCTGCATTCAGGTCAGGAAGACCTTGATGAATGATGGAGGGGAAAAGGAGAAGAGGGCAATAGAGTATGAGATGGTTGGATGGCACCACCAACTCAATGGACATGAGTTTGAACAAACTCAGGGAGATAGTGAAGGACAGAAGCCTATTGTTCTTCAGTCCTTGGGGTCACAATATTGGAAACGACTTAGCAACTTAACAACACAACATATAAATGGCACACAGGAAATTTTTAGAGAATTGAAACCATTCGGTTTGACACTGTAATGGTGGATACATGAAATTTTGCAAAAACCCATAGTACTCTACAACACAAAGAGTGAACCGTAATTGGTATAAACTATGGATTTTAGTTAACAATAAAGTATCATTATTGATTCATCAAGTTTAACAAATGTACCACAATAATGTAAGATGTTAATAACAGGGCAAACTGCAGACAAGAGCACACGAGGTACATTGGAATTCTCTGTACTTTCTACCCAATTTTTCTATAAACCTAGAACTGCCCTAAAAATAAAATCTATTAATAAAACCCCAGAAATACTATAAATAAATTCTGACTCTAAGCTATTCCTAGGAAGGCAGAAAGGTGCCTCCCTAAAATGCTGAAAAGAATCTTGCCCTCTGAGAATTATTCAAAAGCCAGAATAGGCTTTAACTGGCATAATTAACTATCTGGTCTGAAAGGCTGGGCTATATCAGGTCCTTAAGTGATATTTTGAACAATTATCTCTACAAGTGGTTTTTAAAATAAAGGATTAGAATCTAGGATTATTCTACCTGTTCTATTTAGTTTTATTTTTATTCCATGCTCTAATTAATGCAGCATGAATATAATTATTCTCTAACATTATAAACCCCCAAGGAATCATAAATTATATCCACTCTTGGCTTTAAAAAAAATTCACATGACACCTGTTAGTAATGATAGCTTTCAGACATATAGCCTCCTATAGTTTATGCAGCACTTCTGTATTTTATCTGTTCTACACTCTAAAGCTTAAGCTCCGAGCCAATTTTTTTGTTTATTTAACAAAAACACCATGCAATAAGTAAGATGGGATACCAGAAACTGCTTGTTACCTAGCCAGTATCGTTTTTCTTATACTTCTTTCTTAGTAATAGAATTCAGTGTTATTCAGGGTACAAAATACTGTATTTTGATCTTATCTTACAGCTCCTGTGACCATGTGACCAAGATCTTTCTAATGAGATATAAGCACCAGTTGTTGGGGGAGACATCTAGGAAGATTCTTTGAAAGAGGAATTGTTGACCAAGACCAATTTTCTTTTGGCCTAAATTCCATTCCCTGCTTGGAACACAGAGGTGGTGACTGCTGCTTCAACAGCTGTATAATTTATTTCCAAAATATTTAAAACGATTTTAATTGGTGGAGGTGGGCTGTGAGCCCTAGTAGGGCAGTGGCCAAGTCACCTCTTGGAACAAAGGCACCCACAGCAGCACTGGCTTGAACAAGTCCAAAGTGTGGTGGAGTGATGGGGGTGGTGCAGTCCATCAAGTGCAAAACTGCGGTGCTCTTGGCAGTAAAAGCTTTGAAGCATCTGCAGCAGTTGTGATGGCTACAGGTTTCTCAGTGGCTAAAGATTATGGGTTCTTCTGCACAGCAGAACTCTGGGTTCTGCGATGACCAACAATGCAGGATCCTCAGAGGTGATGTTTGCAGGGAGGGTGTGGTGGTTGTGAGGGCTGTAGAGGTCTTCAGTGGTGGAAGCTCCTGGTTGGTCTGCAAAGAAGGCCACTGGGACTACAGGTGACCACTGCATGGCTGGTGCTGTGTGCCTGGCCCCATCCCTCATTTTGTTCACATCTGTTGGCAGACGTCTCAGTTATTCCAGTCTCTCTAGGTATCTGTGTGGGATGAACTTCATTTGGCTCCTTCCATAGTGTTCTGAAAGCTTGAAGAAGCTGGACACTCACCCTGATCTCCTTCCTCCCCATGAGAACAACTTGCAAATCAAGGAGATACCTCTTGGCACTGAGTCGTGCTGACCTGAGGCATGGGATGATGGTGACAAAAGGAAACTGTCCTTCCTACCCTTCGTGTGTGGTTATTCTTGGATTTCTTCACTCCACTGTGTAGCTGCAGCTTCTTAACTGGACACCAGAAATCTCCCAACACTATTTCGGTGCACAGACGGCTGTTCAATTGCTAGGATCTCCTACTCTGCCACCTTGCTGACGTCATTCTTGCACCCCAATTTTCTTTTATATTCCTTTTTCCTTCTCCACTTAAGGGATACCTACTTGTAACCCTGGTATTGAATCTCATTCCTTTGTCCTCCAGACCTATAATAAGTCTCTTTTTATTTCCATTTCCTTGCACTTTTTCCGTAATATTCAGGAAAGGTTTGTTGTTGCTTAGTCATTAAGTCGTGTCCAACTTTTGGAGATCTCATGGCAAGGAGTGCTACAATCCTTGGGAGAGGCTACCAAAGTTTCATTTTGCTGTCATAGATTTTATTCTCTAGCTTTATCCTTCTCTTCTTACACTTCTGAAGGCCACTTTGGTGTCACTGAGAAGTACTATGCTTTGCTAGTACCTAAGGCTCCTAACAACCTCATTCTTTAGAAAGTTTTGACATTTGTTAGAGTAGAAGAGGCTCTAATAGACAGGCTTCAAGCAAATAGATCCAATAATTTTTGTGACAATATTATAGTTACCTTTCCTTGAATATTTATCCACTGGCAATTGAATTAATATTTCCATTAACACTCTGAATGAAATCCTTTTTGCTTATGGATGGGAATGTTTCATAATTAAGCTAATTCTTTAATGTGTATATTCTATATTGACCAAACATTCTTTTCAAATACTCAAAAAATTTGCCTTTGGGTATTGGATAAGCACCAGCATCTCTCATAATGTGGGTGCTACAGAATACATCAGAATATCATTTATGCTTATTAAAAATACGTATTCCTGGGTCCCACCGTGTGTTTTCTCATTTTAAGGGAGTGACATACAAGAATCTGCATTTTTAAGTAAACTTTGAAATTTATTTCAATGTAAAATAAAGGGCAATAACATCTCTAGACTCCTCAACTCTGCCTAGATCTCTGCGCCCAGAGTCTCTTTCTGTAATAGTTGGAGCTAATTCACTCCATATCTATGCTTGGTCCTATCTCTAACCTTAAAACAAATCTTGTCTTTAGTCCTGGGGAATTAAAGAGCTCTCATTACATATTCAGGTGCCAAAGTATCAAAACACCTTGCACTGACCTTGAGTAATTACCTAAGCAACTCATGGTCGAGGCTTCATTCCCTGGCTTAATGAAAACCTTGCATGCTTCTGCAGCAGAGCATAAAAACTCAGTGGTGTATTTATTTAAAATCTACCAGCTTTAGGGGGACAGAAGTAAAACAGAATTGGGAGGATTTAATTATATTTTGGTTGTATAAAACAAAATCAGAAAAACCAGAGAAAGAAAGAGTAAGAGACTGACCTTGCCTCTTCACAGAGAGAAGGCAAGGACATACGAAATTAGGATATTGGACTGAGCTGCTCCTGACAAGCTGACAGTACTTTGAAAAGCTGGAGAAATAGAGACCTCAGTCAGGCCATCATCAACTTTTCCTCAGTCAACAAAGCAAAAGTTGCAAATGAAGGAATGGACAGAGACACTTACTATAATCCCTATTTTGTAATGACACTGCCACCCAGAAAACTCTAGCCTCGCTATTGAAAACAGGGTGCACAGACCAGCAGCACAAGCATCACTTGGGAACTTGTTAAAAATGTGGCATCTCAGGCCATGATCCACACCTCCTGAGTCAGAATTTAAATTTTAGCAAGATCCCCAGGGGATTTACCTGCTTATTAAAGTTGAGGGGCACAGTTCTAGGAAACTGCCTGCTCTAGAAAAGCCAGAGTTTCCAAAATGCATTCCATATCTGGCAGAAAGTCTTTAAGGTTAAAGGAACACAGAAGTTTGGTCATTTTAGAAGAGTAAATAAAAGTTGTGGAATTGAAATTAATAACAGCATAACTAATCACATTCAAAAGAGACATGGAGTATGCTATAATATTCAACAAATATCTGACATACAACAAACTGAATGTATGAATCATATATGACATAGTACCACTCTTAAAGCTGCTAGACTTCAACAAGGTTGACTCAGAGATGTAAATCATCAAATATGTGATTGAAAGTTCAGACATGTCTTACTGCACTTAATGAAACTGCTCTTCCATAAGTTTAGTTAGGCATAATCCTGGTTCCTAGGTTAGTTGATAGGTTATAAATGTTGTCTGAACTGAAGAATCACCTGCAAAGCTTGGAAAACTACAGAAGTATTTATCATTTCAATGAAGAAAAATGAGCACAGGAATGTAGAATCCAAGAAGAGAGCAATAAATAGAGATACACACAGAGAGGCAGAGAGGAGAGAGAGGCTTTCTTGACTAGAGGTATCAGACTCACTGATATTTAAATAAAGGATATTAATAATTAAAGAGGAAGTGCAAGGATAATGTTAGGTTCTGCAGATGGAAAGAGACTTTTTAACAATCTGCATGTAAGCCAAAGTGAGAAAGAAGTCAAAGTTGATTCAAATAATTTTCCAATATAGCATAATAAATGTGATAGCAAGCAACTTACAAAGCTGTAATTGATACTCATGGCTTCTAGAGGATATACTAAAACTGACAACTACTGCAGTGAACTCCAGGCAATAGGGCAAAGTATATAGCTAACTAAACAAAAACTGAGGAATGGGAAAGTATAAAATGTGATATTTTACCCCACAAACTTTGATTTATTTGAAATATGACTACATAGGTATTTAATTTTTTTCCATATAGCCGAGGCACTGTAGCATGATTTCAAGTATTGGCACCAAAAACTTCCATCAATTTCTTTAAAAACAAAAACTGAATTCATGCCAAGACCATGAGTTAAATTCCTGTCTCCCTAAGGACTCTCACTTCTTTTGAAACAGCAGAAGTTCCAAGGACCAGAAGCTTTTAGAAAAGAGACAGATTGACATATTTGGTCAGCTGGATAAAGAAATTTTTAAAAATTACATTTGTATATCTGTTGTCGTGTACTCTCTAGAAGAGGGAATTGCAGCAATTGTTTTATGATAAGGGTAAACCATTTCTAACATATTTATGTAACTGAGCTATCAGGTAGAGAAAGCTGTTTAAATGTGAACTCTTATTCTCTACTTGAATCCTGGTAGTCATTCACTTCAAATCATCACTCTCAGACTAACATCAGAACTCATAAAAAGTGGTATCAGCCTACTTAGTTTCTTTCCAGAGCAAACTGGAGAAGCTTCAGAATAAACTAAACAAATGACTAAAACTCTTGAATAATAATCTATTCTTTGAATGTAGGAAAAATTATTCAGATTTTCAAAAAACTAGCAAACTATATTGCATTAATTAGTTCCAAGGTGTTATCTCCACCATACAATTTATCTATCACAGCATAAAATGAAATGTGATCTAAAGGCTATAATATGGCATAAATTAGTATAAGAAATCTCAGGATAAATGATAAACCTAAAAATAAGAAGCACCAACACTATCAACCAGAGGTCATCTAAATCTTCTTATACAAGACTACCTCAGATCAGTAAGTTTCTCCTAGTTTCTTCCAGACAGAATCCTGGATTCATCAAGGCATCTGATAAGGCTTGTCATAAGACCCCTGAGGGTAAGATGATAACACATGAACTGAGTATTAGGATGAGTCAGTAGATTGGTCCCTCTATGAAGAAGTATACTTAACATGTACAATTTAACAACAGGTATCAATCTGGACAAAACTCTGCAGTACCATAGTACAAAGCTATGCTGGAAGACTTTTCTTATTCAATGTTTTTCTTATTCAGATGAAAACCTAGAAGACATATTTAACAAATCAATGGATGACTAAAAACTGAAAAATGTTGACAGAATATGGAAAAAAGAACAGAATGGAACAAAGGACTGAATCTAATATGATGAAATAAAGAAGGCTGAGCACCAAATAATTGATACTTTTGAACTGTGGTGCTGGAGAAGACTCTTGAGAGTCCCTTTGACTGCAAGGAGATCAAACCCTGAATGTTGGTTGGAAGGACTGAAATTGGGTAAGATGGCCACCTGATGCAAAGAGCCAACTCATTACATATTTGGTCAGCTGGATAAAGAAATTTTTAAAAATTACATTTGTATATCTGTTGTCGTGTACTCTCTAGAAGAGGGAATTGCAGCAATTGTTTTATGATAAGGGTAAACCATTTCTAACATATTTATGTAACTGAGCTATCAGGTAGAGAAAGCTGTTTAAATGTGAACTCTTATTCTCTACTTGAATCCTGGTAGTCATTCACTTCAAATCATCACTCTCAGACTAACATCAGAACTCATAAAAAGTGGTATCAGCCTACTTAGTTTCTTTCCAGAGCAAACTGGAGAAGCTTCAGAATAAACTAAACAAATGACTAAAACTCTTGAATAATAATCTATTCTTTGAATGTAGGAAAAATTATTCAGATTTTCAAAAAACTAGCAAACTATATTGCATTAATTAGTTCCAAGGTGTTATCTCCACCATACAATTTATCTATCACAGCATAAAATGAAATGTGATCTAAAGGCTATAATATGGCATAAATTAGTATAAGAAATCTCAGGATAAATGATAAACCTAAAAATAAGAAGCACCAACACTATCAACCAGAGGTCATCTAAATCTTCTTATACAAGACTACCTCAGATCAGTAAGTTTCTCCTAGTTTCTTCCAGACAGAATCCTGGATTCATCAAGGCATCTGATAAGGCTTGTCATAAGACCCCTGAGGGTAAGATGATAACACATGAACTGAGTATTAGGATGAGTCAGTAGATTGGTCCCTCTATGAAGAAGTATACTTAACATGTACAATTTAACAACAGGTATCAATCTGGACAAAACTCTGCAGTACCATAGTACAAAGCTATGCTGGAAGACTTTTCTTATTCAATGTTTTTCTTATTCAGATGAAAACCTAGAAGACATATTTAACAAATCAATGGATGACTAAAAACTGAAAAATGTTGACAGAATATGGAAAAAAGAACAGAATGGAACAAAGGACTGAATCTAATATGATGAAATAAAGAAGGCTGAGCACCAAATAATTGATACTTTTGAACTGTGGTGCTGGAGAAGACTCTTGAGAGTCCCTTTGACTGCAAGGAGATCAAACCCTGAATGTTGGTTGGAAGGACTGATGCAGAAGCTGAAGATCCAATACCTGATGGCCACCTGATGCAAAGAGCCAACTCATTGAAAAAGACTCTGACGTTGGGAAAGATTGAAGGCAGAAGGAGAAGGGGACAACAGAGAATGAGATGGTATCACTGACTCAATGGATATGAGTTTGAGCAAACTCTGGGAGATGTTGGAGGACAGGGAATTCTGGCGTGCTGTAGTCCATGGGGTCACAGAATCGGACATGACTGAGTGACAGAACAGCAACAGCAGACATGGAAGTTTGAATTCTATGTCTTTATGTTGCCCAGATGGTAAAGAATCTGCCTGCAATGCAGGAGACCTGTGTTCAATTTCTGGGTCAGAAAGATCCCCTGGAGAAGGGAATGGTAACCTACTCCAGTATTCTTGCCTGGAGAATCCCATGGGCAGGCTACAGTCCATGGGGTTCCAAAGAGTTTGACACAATGGACTGACTAACACTCACTTTCACTATCATTCAAACATATAAATTCTAGGTGAACAAATGGAGGTTCTGTGACAGAGATAAGATCAGATGACAGAGAAAGGAGACTGTCATTGTACTAGTGAAATTTTGAGGGCTTTTTAAAATGGAAATGCTGTCATTTTTTGCATTGATTGCCATTACACAAAAAAATGGTATAAAAAGAATCACTGTTTTGGTACCAGATTTGTTTTTTATTCCTACTGCTAGTTTTACTAGCTACGTGAACATGGTCAAGTTATTTAACTTCTCTGAGCCCTGGCTTTCTCAACTGGAAAAAAAAAAGGAAAAGGTGTTAGGAAGTAATAAAATGACCTAATTCTCTTTGATAAATACGAGTAAAGAGGAAGAAACTGTCTATATTTGGCTATAACATGCAATAAACAGAGATTAAGTGTCACAATTTTATGCTTAATATCAACTATACTTGAACACAGAGGTTTACTTAAAAGGAAACAAGGAGTTCACACAAGAAATCATATAATTAAACATCTCTACCTGTAACTTTAACTACACAACTGATATTTTAGATTAAACGTGTCACTGTGCTACTGTCTTCCCAAGATCATGCAGTTGCAAGGTTATTTTTCAGAAACAGAATTAAAAGCAGTATCCTGTTAAATGACCTTGTGCCTATCAAAACCTCTTATGCAGATAAGCCCTATAGTGCTCCTTTCCAGTTTTTTGTGTGAAAATGCTATTTTATATTGTTGATATGGATTAATAACTCTTGTATTTATGTTTACATAGCACAACACAACCTCAGGGTGTGTATACATGTGTACACATATGTACATTCATACATTTTCTGGTAACTCAATAAACCCTTCAGAGTGAATTGAACCTGATAGCCATGCACATTAATACAGCATATTGTATCTCTGAAAATAAGGTCTGAATTCCATTTAGTTTGACAGGAGAGCATTTTTATTGCAAGTCTTTTGGATAATCTTTCCTTTGCTCAGGGAGGTCATGAGGATGGAATGCCCCTATCTCTCTGCTCTATCTTATCACACTTCCTTGTAACTCAGAGCTCCAAACCTTGTGTTAATGCCTCCCAGCTTCTACTCTAAAGCAAGATGCTTCCTGGAACAAATTAAATCTAAGTGACATTACAGTCATTGTTGGTTCTTGAGGTAACACATTTTAGAGTTCTTTGGCAACTTAGAAATAACAAGGATTAAAAACTTTGGCGGCTACCTTCATTCAACAAAGTACTTTTAGGTATTAGGCGTTCCTCAAAAACGACTGCAAAATTTCATCTACAGCTGACATTTAAGGAAAATTTGCTTCTTGATGGCTTCGTAATGACATTTTATGCCTTATAGCTGAGGAGCTTGACATAAGTATTTTTTCATCATTATCTATTCATCAAGAAAGCTAGCATTGCCTGGAATGAGCTATTGCACCTCATATTGGTATACATGTATACTAGCATACGTACATAAGACATTCAGATAGCACCATTAGTAAAAATGGAAGTAACATCAGCAATGCAAATTTATGGAAATATTTGAAATTATCATGAATTCATACAAAGCAATCCTAAAATGATTTTGAAGCAGGTAGATTTCAAATACACAACTGATATTTTAGATTAAACGTGTCACTGTGCTACTGTCTTCCCAAGATCATGCAGTTGCAAGGTTATTTTTCAGAAACAGAATTAAAAGCAGTATCCTGTTAAATGACCTTGTGCCTATCAAAACCTCTTATGCAGATAAGCCCTATAGTGCTCCTTTCCAGTTTTTTGTGTGAAAATGCTATTTTATATTGTTGATATGGATTAATAACTCTTGTATTTATGTTTACATAGCACAACACAACCTCAGGGTGTGTATACATGTGTACACATATGTACATTCATACATTTTCTGGTAACTCAATAAACCCTTCAGAGTGAATTGAACCTGATAGCCATGCACATTAATACAGCATATTGTATCTCTGAAAATAAGGTCTGAATTCCATTTAGTTTGACAGGAGAGCATTTTTATTGCAAGTCTTTTGGATAATCTTTCCTTTGCTCAGGGAGGTCATGAGGATGGAATGCCCCTATCTCTCTGCTCTATCTTATCACACTTCCTTGTAACTCAGAGCTCCAAACCTTGTGTTAATGCCTCCCAGCTTCTACTCTAAAGCAAGATGCTTCCTGGAACAAATTAAATCTAAGTGACATTACAGTCATTGTTGGTTCTTGAGGTAACACATTTTAGAGTTCTTTGGCAACTTAGAAATAACAAGGATTAAAAACTTTGGCGGCTACCTTCATTCAACAAAGTACTTTTAGGTATTAGGCGTTCCTCAAAAACGACTGCAAAATTTCATCTACAGCTGACATTTAAGGAAAATTTGCTTCTTGATGGCTTCGTAATGACATTTTATGCCTTATAGCTGAGGAGCTTGACATAAGTATTTTTTCATCATTATCTATTCATCAAGAAAGCTAGCATTGCCTGGAATGAGCTATTGCACCTCATATTGGTATACATGTATACTAGCATACGTACATAAGACATTCAGATAGCACCATTAGTAAAAATGGAAGTAACATCAGCAATGCAAATTTATGGAAATATTTGAAATTATGATGAATTCATACAAAGCAATCCTAAAATGATTTTGAAGCAGGTAGATTTCAAATAAAACATTAAGAATGGTGCTTCTACCATAATAATCCAAGACAGACACTGATGCAGATGGTTGTATTTTGTGGCATATAATTATTTCATTCTCATCAGAGATGGTTACAGTGTTTATTGTATCAGCCAAATGGACAGAGATGATGCAAATTGTAAGACATCAAAGGAGAGGCAATTTGGACTCACTTTCTGAATGTGAGCCTTAGAATCAGAAATATAGTTTCAGTTGACATTATACTGTTATATATAGTTATCACTAGTGTTAGCTACCTGTTCCATGAAACACTCAAATCTTTAGGAAGTGAGCTGGGGAGAGGTATTCAGGATTCCTGTTTGGTAACAAGTCAATCTGTATTGTTTGTGGTACAGATATTTCTATGACTTTTTACTGGTGGATAATTACAAGTATCCTAATTAAACTATCAAAAAGGCAGAGATATCCAGATGGTTGCTAGCTTTGCATCTACTAGGATGACTCCACTCTCCACCCCTGATATTTAGAAATTTTCCAGTGGCAGAAAGCTTTGTCTAGTACTTTATGATACTAGCTAGAAGATGGAGCATGATTTACAATAACATAAAAGCAAATGTAATCAAATTCAAAGAAGACCTGTGCGAGTGGGGGCTTAGATGCTTGCTGATAAATGAAGGTGAAGGTAGGTTGGAAGTTTTGAGTCATTCTGCCTGTCTATGGCTTATTGTTGACAATGTTCAAAAATAATGTAGGAAATGCATTATAAATTATTATACTGACATATTTGGTAGGCATTACTTATGATCACCAGAGTTCTTGGTATTGTCCATATTGTTACTGATTTTGTCTACTTCTATTAGTTACTGAGGACTTCCCTGATGGCTCAGTGACAATGCCAATGCAGGAGCCACAGGTTTAATTCCTGGGTCAGGAAGATCCCCTGGAGTAGGAAATAGCAACCCATGCCAGTATTCTTGCCTGGAAAATCCCATGGACAGAGGAGCCTGGCAACTAGTCCATGGAGTTGTGAAACAGTTGGGCGCAACTTAGCAAGTAAACAACAAATGAGTTACTGAGAGGTAGAAAACTCTCCAGTCATAATTGTGACTATTTGTTGATGTGTGTAGTTCTATCAATTTTTTATTTTATTTATGAAATTTGATATTCTGTTATTAGGTATGTGTATATATATATATATGCATACACATATGTGTATATATATGTGTGCCTCTGTGTGTGTGTGTATACATATATATATATATATATATATATATATAGCACTTTTTTGCCTCTGTACTGACCTGCCCATTTTATCATTATGGAATGTTTCTCTTCATCTCTGATAATAATAAATATTCCCTGTCTTAAAGTTCAATTTGTCTGATATTAATAGATCTGAGGAGAAGGTAGACTCGTGTTCTGAAATCAACTCCAAAGATTCTGTTCAGCTATGATAGTCTTTAAAGGGGAAAAAGGGAAAAGAATCACAGTGAATCTTCATGGCGAGAGGCTGGATTCTGCATCCTCTTTGACTCTTTAGATATTCTCTTGCTCACGTGATCTGCCTGCAGGATTGCTAAAGTGGCTGATGTGGGTAGAGTCAGTCAGTTTTTAACTACTTAATTCTTCACTTCTTATTCCTTTTAATCTAGGAAAATAACTAACCAATTAGGCAAGGCATGGTGTGGACTCAGGAGTGAGGCTCAATGGTTTAGTTATCTCATTCCTACAACTAGGTCAATTTAAAGTTAGATGGCAAGAGAAATGGGCTAACAGGAAAGGGGCAAAAGAACTGCTCTTAACTCCCCACTGTCGAGCATTATTCAATTACTATGAGATTACAGATGAAGATCTGTCTTCTGTAACTTCATGCTGACATACAGTGCCATATTCTCAGAGTGGAAAATGTCAACATGGGTCTGTAACATTCCTCTGCTGGAAAATATATAACCAGAGCAAGTTACAATTATTTTGGTTCCTGTAACTATATAGATTATTATGAGCAGTAATGTTAATCCTGCTCTCTTGAGGTCAGTTCTTGGAATTGTGCTAACTATAGATGCGGTACTGCTCAAGATGGACCAGGTTTTTTTCATGGTTGTGGTCTGGTCATCATGCAGTTAGCTCTTTTCCTCTGGTGGCAGTTATAGTATCTGTAAAGCAACTCAAGAGTGTGCATCAAACACTGAGACTATGACTCTTATCATCCTAATCATTAACTGCTCAAGCCTGCTCTTTTACGATTCCAGGAGGCCTGAGAGACTTCAACTTTTCTATAAAGGAGTAGGGGACATAGAGGGGTTTTTGTACTTGAGAGAGCCCTATAGGATTCTGCTCATTTCCAATTTTATGTCCAGTTTTATGTTTTCCATTGGCTTCTTAGATATGCTTCCTTTAATTATTTTAAGTGGTTGTATTAGGGCTAATGATATATTAACAAAATATAATTGATAACTGTAACATCACATTTTACACATTCCCTTTCACATTTTCTACTTATATTTCTTATTTTGTTTAATAACAGATATTTACACTTGCCCCTTTCAAATTGTCCATTTCATACTGCCAAATACAGTGCAGTCCCACATATATTTTGGTGGCTTCCCTTTCCACATCTTCTTCCTCCCTTGCTTCCTGACCTGCAGAATCTAGCATCTTCAGCTGTCCAAATGTCTGAACTCTGTTTCCAGAGCTGAGCAGGACTCTTATGATTTCTTCTGCTCCAGCTCAATGGATTGTATTTTAAAATTGCCCCAGTTAAGGAACTAAGATAGTTGGGATCTCAGTTATGTTTTTCTCTCCTCTAACAGTTACAGCAATCTAGCTGCCAGTGCTTGAAGAGTATTTCTTCATATAATTTGTCTAGTTGTTTTGGTTATTTTGGGAGAGCTAGTTTGATATGAGTTACACCACCATGGCCAGAAACAATAGTTTATTTTAGCCAAAGAGTTTTGACGACTTTTCTTTTAGAAACATGTTGTTTGTCTACTCCCTTTCTGCAAGAAACCTGAGAAAAATAAGACTGAATTTCTGTAGCAGGGGGAAATTTTTGCTTTCCAGCTCAAAGCATTTACTATTTCTTTAAAAAAAAGGTTACATATATTTAAACTACTTCATACTTAAGAAATCTTGATGTTACCCTCTTAAGCTTGCTCTTTATCATGTCTGACTTTTCTACTATAGATGCGGTACTGCTCAAGATGGACCAGGTTTTTTTCATGGTTGTGGTCTGGTCATCATGCAGTTAGCTCTTTTCCTCTGGTGGCAGTTATAGTATCTGTAAAGCAACTCAAGAGTGTGCATCAAACACTGAGACTATGACTCTTATCATCCTAATCATTAACTGCTCAAGCCTGCTCTTTTACGATTCCAGGAGGCCTGAGAGACTTCAACTTTTCTATAAAGGAGTAGGGGACATAGAGGGGTTTTTGTACTTGAGAGAGCCCTATAGGATTCTGCTCATTTCCAATTTTATGTCCAGTTTTATGTTTTCCATTGGCTTCTTAGATATGCTTCCTTTAATTATTTTAAGTGGTTGTATTAGGGCTAATGATATATTAACAAAATATAATTGATAACTGTAACATCACATTTTACACATTCCCTTTCACATTTTCTACTTATATTTCTTATTTTGTTTAATAACAGATATTTACACTTGCCCCTTTCAAATTGTCCATTTCATACTGCCAAATACAGTGCAGTCCCACATATATTTTGGTGGCTTCCCTTTCCACATCTTCTTCCTCCCTTGCTTCCTGACCTGCAGAATCTAGCATCTTCAGCTGTCCAAATGTCTGAACTCTGTTTCCAGAGCTGAGCAGGACTCTTATGATTTCTTCTGCTCCAGCTCAATGGATTGTATTTTAAAATTGCCCCAGTTAAGGAACTAAGATAGTTGGGATCTCAGTTATGTTTTTCTCTCCTCTAACAGTTACAGCAATCTAGCTGCCAGTGCTTGAAGAGTATTTCTTCATATAATTTGTCTAGTTGTTTTGGTTATTTTGGGAGAGCTAGTTTGATATGAGTTACACCACCATGGCCAGAAACAATAGTTTATTTTAGCCAAAGAGTTTTGACGACTTTTTCTTTTAGAAACATGTTGTTTGTATACTCCCTTTCTGCAAGAAACCTGAGAAAAATAAGACTGAATTTCTGTAGCAGGGGGAAATTTTTGCTTTCCAGCTCAAAGCATTTACTATTTCTTTAAAAAAAAGGTTACATATATTTAAACTACTTCATACTTAAGAAATCTTGATGTTACCCTCTTAAGCTTGCTCTTTATCATGTCTGATGCTCAGATTTTTTACGCTTTTTCTGCTAAATAGTTATAAAAACTGAGAGGCCTTTTAGGAAATCTTTATGATTAAACAAAATAACCTGTAAAATTGTCCTCAAAGAGATGAGATAAAGAATATTTTTTACATCACTACCAAGCTCTCCTATTCATATTAGAGATACATTAGTTTGGGGGCTTGAAACACTTAAAAATGAACTCATTCTTACCTTATATCAAACCATAAAATTCAATAGTGCATGTCTCTACTAGGCAGTTCTGCAACTCAACCATATAACAGCTATCACACAGAACAACTAGAAATTCAAATGCTCATAAGTATATCTTAATGTCTAAAAAGCAAACATAGAATGAGGAAGCCCTTGTTAACTTCATGTCTTCCTTTGTCAATTACTCAATTTCAAACAACAACAACAAACACCATCTTCAGCTAAGATGTTGGGGGGTACTGGTTTAGGACTTTTGGAAGGGAAGGAAGAAAATTGCCATGGAGATGGAAAAGCAAAGATTTGATAAATAAATGTTTTCTGGGCCAAGCAGAGTTGAAAGGACACAGAATGGACTTTTAGTCAACAAACTTATCTAGGCCCATCCCTTTCCACACGGTTCTTTCATGCTATAGTTATCTATTGTGACGGTTCCTTTCCTGAAAGACATGCTACATTTTTTAGGCTTTTAGGGAGTTCAAAGCTTCTTCCTGCATCTTTTGGGCCTTGATTTTTTTCCAGCTTGAAATAATCCTCATGACAAAGACACATTTTAGTTTGGCAAATTTTGCTTCCCCACAGTGTCATCTAAAGATTCTAGAATTGGGAGGAACACAGTGACTCTATTCAACTACTCTATGAAAGATACCTGCTTCATACTAGGTCACAGAGTAAAGGTGCTGTGCATAGGTAGAAATGCCAAGGTGCTATGCCATCCTTAGGGTCCATGTAACTTCATACCCATTTCTCACCTTTCCCCTGCTCCATCATATATGACAAGATGGAGGTGGGGTGCCCTCTGCAACCTTTCCCGGTCTCTAGGGATAGCTAACTTCCACCTGGATTCAGCCAATTCAAGGCACCAACAGAAGACTGAAGGGTGGAAAGAAGGGAGAAACCGGAGCATTTTATTCCTCTCATGCATGCATGCTGCTAAGTCACTTCCGTTGTGTCTGACTCTGCAACCCCATGGACTATATTCCACGAGGCTCCTCTGTCCATGAGATCCTCTAGGCAAGAACACTGGAGTGGCGTGCCATGCTCTCCTCCAGGGGATCTTCCCCACCAAGGGGTGGAACCAGAGTCTCTTGCATTGCAGGCGTATTCTTTACCGCTGAGTCACCAGGGAAAGCCTATTTATTCCTCTCACTTTGCCTCAAATAGTATCGTAAGTGGCAATGACTTTCTCTCTGTAGCTTTAGTTCTTCCTGTTACTCTAGTATTAGTGAAGTTAATTCATTTCCTGAGCTTCGATAATTCTGCCTCTTCTCTTAGTCCTCCAGCCTACAGCTATCATCATTTCTGATACTGCTAATTTGGGGTGACCTCACTGTCTACTCTGATTTCTGAGTTCTTCCTTTTCTCATGTAAGCAGTTCCTTGCATTCAACCATTTGTTTTAAATATTCATGTGTGCTTTGTTTTTCTGGGTTAGAATTGTCCTGATACAAATGGTCAATAATGTCAAATACTTCAGTGTGATTAGAGGAAAATAATTGGGAAGAAACCAATGGGCTTTATAATTACGTCTTGGGCGACCTTTGGGAAAGCAGTTTAAGAGGAAAGCCAGATTACTTTAAGATGAATAATTGATGGGTCAGCAACTGAAAGTAGCAAATACAAGCAGCTTTTCCGAGATTAACAGTAAGAAAAAGAGTTATTATAGTAACCTGACAGGTAGAAAGATTCAGAGGAATGTTTTATATTATGTTGGGTCTTGCTATGTTTTGTTTATGTTATTTAGAAAGTCAAGTATTTGGAACATTAAATTACTCATTCAGGATTATTCGATCTTTGAGAATCACAGATAGAGTAGGCTCAAAACAGTCTGATGTGATCATTTGTTCTAGCACATTACCTTCAGACAGAACAAAACTAGAGCATCTCCAAAGAAAACCTAGGTTCTAAAAATTCTTCACAATATTTGTCAAAAGTAGAATAGGCCCATAAGGAAAGCAATACAATTTCAGGATGTATTAATAGAAAGATATCTTCCATCACAGGTAATCATAATAAAAACATATTTATACTCTGTACAGATGGGATAATATTTATGATTGTGTGTTCCATTCTGAGCAACCCATTTCTCAAGGAAGGTATTCATACTTTTGAGAGTTCTTATTTAAAGAGAGAACCCAGGTGCCTTAACATATGAATGTGAGTTCAGGTAACTAAACTGTGGGGTTTAAACTGTAGCAAAGATTTCAGGTGCTCAGCAGAGAAAGGACATGGAATGATGTCATTCTATAATTGATGGTTTGTTATAAGGAAAAGGTAGGGAATTTATGACAAGTACCTATTAGGTGCTACACTTTGCTAAACATTTTATTTCTCACAGAAACTCCTTCAGGTAATAACTATCTCTGGTTTACAGATGAAGAAATTTAAAGCTCAGGGTAATAAAGAAATATTAACCATCTCACAGCTGTTAAGGCACCAGATATAAACTCAAAAGGACAGACATTTCTTCTACTATAGAATAGAAGAGATTATCAGATGAGTTAAACTTAAATCGGATGAGTTGAGTTGAAATGAGTTTCAAACAAAACTCAGTACCTTTGCTTTCTCAGCCCAACCACAGTAAAGTGTTTAAGAAAACAACTGGGCCAAACCTCATCCCATTTCTTCCAAGGGGAAGAAATTTACAGTGGAAGAAGTAAAGATTTGTGGTTAAGATTTAAATTTGACTAGGACAAAAGGTTTACTACATTCTTGTCATTTTTTAGTTTCTTTTAAAATTGGAGGGTAATTGCTTTACAATATTGTGTTGGTTTCTGCCATATATCAACACAAACCAGCCATAGGTATACGTGTGTCCTCTCCTTCCTAAATTTCTATCCACTCCCCACCCCTCGAGGTTGTCACAGAGTCCCCATATGGATCTAGAAAGATGTTACTGATGAACATAGTCCTGTCTTTCCTGTTTGTTTTATACTCTACTCACCTATAGGAAAGGCTGGTGCAGTACAAGCCATCACTGATCCTCTCTACTCCAAGAGCAAGGAGACAAGAAAAACAGTCACGTTGATTTTCCCCTTGAGCAGAATGAGTCCTCATGACTCAGTTCCACTCAGCCACCTTCCAAAGCCGACCTGCATCCCTTCTTTCAGGCCCACACTTCCACTCTAGACTTTCTTTTTCCTTCTACCATATTACACCAATAGCCGCTTATTGGAGTTAACTAGTCCTATGTCAAGTCACCTTAAGTAGCTCCTTTCTGTTTTCTGAATTTATAAATCACTAGTTATATAATCCAAATTATACAGCTTTTTCTTCTGAGTCAGTAGGTGAATTGGAAAAAAGACCCTCAACAGAAAATAACCTATAATACCTTGCACACAATAAGCTCTCAAGAAACACATTTTGAATCTATATTAATAGATTGAATACTTAGAATTGCAGACACATTGCCAGGATGAGAAGTCAGATGAACTATAGACTGGTAATCTGCCTCCATGTTTAACAACAATTTTTTATCAGAAAATTCTTTCCAGTATTTAGCCTAAATCCCTCATGGTACAATTTACACCCCATTCTCCTTGCTTTGTCCTAAGAGAAGATTGAGACCAGCTGGTGATCATTCTCTGTGTAATAGCTCTTTATACACTTAAAGACCATTATTAAATCCCCTCTTGGTCTTCTAGTTTCCAAGCTGAACAATCCCAGTTCCATTAACCTTTCTTCATAGCCCTTATTTTCCAATGATTTAATTATCTTGGTGGCAGCCTTCTGAACCTTCTCCATGTTCCCCAGACCTTTACATCTGTGGAGCTCCAAAGTGGACACATTTTTACAAATGATCAAGAAAATGTTAAATGTCAGGACAGAATTATTTCAAAATCTTGGATCATATAGAGAGTTGTCATTCAGAGATTTTCAATATTTAGCTATTCATCAGCAACCCTGAGCATTTTGCTACTTTATAGAATCAATAGTTTATAATCCAGCCATAGGTTTTTCCCCTTACAAGAGTTCCCCATATGGATCTAGAAAGATGTTACTGATGAACATAGTCCTGTCTTTCCTGTTTGTTTTATACTCTACTCACCTATAGGAAAGGCTGGTGCAGTACAAGCCATCACTGATCCTCTCTACTCCAAGAGCAAGGAGACAAGAAAAACAGTCACGTTGATTTTCCCCTTGAGCAGAATGAGTCCTCATGACTCAGTTCCACTCAGCCACCTTCCAAAGCCGACCTGCATCCCTTCTTTCAGGCCCACACTTCCACTCTAGACTTTCTTTTTCCTTCTACCATATTACACCAATAGCCGCTTATTGGAGTTAACTAGTCCTATGTCAAGTCACCTTAAGTAGCTCCTTTCTGTTTTCTGAATTTATAAATCACTAGTTATATAATCCAAATTATACAGCTTTTTCTTCTGAGTCAGTAGGTGAATTGGAAAAAAGACCCTCAACAGAAAATAACCTATAATACCTTGCACACAATAAGCTCTCAAGAAACACATTTTGAATCTATATTAATAGATTGAATACTTAGAATTGCAGACACATTGCCAGGATGAGAAGTCAGATGAACTATAGACTGGTAATCTGCCTCCATGTTTAACAACAATTTTTTATCAGAAAATTCTTTCCAGTATTTAGCCTAAATCCCTCATGGTACAATTTACACCCCATTCTCCTTGCTTTGTCCTAAGAGAAGATTGAGACCAGCTGGTGATCATTCTCTGTGTAATAGCTCTTTATACACTTAAAGACCATTATTAAATCCCCTCTTGGTCTTCTAGTTTCCAAGCTGAACAATCCCAGTTCCATTAACCTTTCTTCATAGCCCTTATTTTCCAATGATTTAATTATCTTGGTGGCAGCCTTCTGAACCTTCTCCATGTTCCCCAGACCTTTACATCTGTGGAGCTCCAAAGTGGACACATTTTTACAAATGATCAAGAAAATGTTAAATGTCAGGACAGAATTATTTCAAAATCTTGGATCATATAGAGAGTTGTCATTCAGAGATTTTTCAATATTTAGCTATTCATCAGCAACCCTGAGCATTTTGCTACTTTATAGAATCAATAGTTTATAATCATTGGCCCCACAAAACTTCTTGTGTTTTGTGGGGCCAATGATTATAAACTAGGCATCGAATGATTCTATATGACCGTACAGTATCCACAGCTCAGCCAAGCTAGACTGTTCTTTGTTTCTGTATGTATAGTAATACTTGTGCAGCATCAAATAGAAAATTTCCATTACAAATTTATGCTATAACATTAATAAAATTCATGATTTGAAATATTGTAACTTTGACTTAAATAGCCAGTATTCATTTGATAATATAAGCATATAGCAGATTTGTGGCATATTTTATGATTTATTTTTAGTTCTACACTATGATAGTATTAATTCATTCAGTCCTTCAATAAACGTGTCCAGAGTCTGCTCTATTTTCATCACCCTCACCGCCCCCATGTTGGTCTAAGCCATTATCACCCATAACCTGTATTACTGCAGTTACCTCCCACTCATCTCCTTTCTCTTCTGAAGTATCTTCTCAACAGAACAGCCAGATCTGTTCAAGCCTACCCAATGGTGCCCCATTTTTCTTGTGACCAATCCAACAACAAGCTTTCCAAGTGGAGTAGTGCTAAAGAATCTGCCTATCAAAGAAAGGGACACAGAGAGGTAGGCTTTGATCCCTTGGTTGGGAAGATCCTTTAGAGTCAGAAATGGCAATTGGCTCCAGTATTCTTTTTTTATTTTTAAAGATTTATTTATTTATTTTGGCGGGGGTGGGGAAGGAGGGGAGAAGGTGGGCCACTATTATTGGCCTTTCATTTGTCCATTTTCAACCATCTTTGTTCTTTGGCCCGTGTGGACCTCCCATCGCGGCGGCCCCTGTTGCCGCCGAGCACCGGCTCTGGGCGCATGCGCTCCAGAGCTCCGGCTCAGTCATTGGACACATCGGTTCAGCCGCTCCGTGGCACGTGGGATCTTCCCAGGCCAAGGATCGAACTGGCGCCCCTTGCACTGCAAGGCGGTGTCCTTACCCACTGGACCACCAGGGAAGCCCCTGGCTCCAGTATTCTTGACTGGAACATTCCATGGGCAGAAAAGCCTGGAGGGTTCATGGGGTCACAAATAGTCCAACATGACTGAGCGACTAGGCACAATACAGCCCACATCCAACAACAAGGTCAACAATACCCTACTGATCTGTCTTTCAATTATGTCTTTCGTCTTGTATCTTATCACTTCAATTTATTCTTCCCTTGCTCCACTATAGTCACACAGACCTCCTTACAGTTATTCAAACCTTCTAGACACATCTCAGCCTCAGAACTGTTGTCCTTTCTCCCTAGACATGGAACTCTCTTCTTAAAGCTGTCCGCTTAATTCACTCCTTCATTTCATATATGTCTTTATTCAAATGACACCTTTCCAGTGATGCATGCTCCGATTACCTTATTTAAGTTTGCAAACTACCACCAGCAATTCAAATCTCTCTTATTCTGTTTTGTGCTTTGTACACATCTCTTATGACTTGGTAAAAATATTAAACATGCCACACTTTTCATGTTTATTGTCCATTTTCCCTTCATTAGAATTAAAACTCTGCCATTGTATCTGGCACTTATTATACTTTCTTTTGAATGAATAAATAAGTGAACAATTATTTATTACATCCCAGCTGCTGACCAATGACTTACAACACACACATACACTTTCTTGACAATAAGACACTAAATAATAAATTTAATTATAAAATATGCATTGCATGTTTACTGCCTTAAACCATGTGCTAGCTGTTTTGTACATATAGGAAAGTCTGATACCTGTCTTCTGGAAATCTAGGTCTGCAAAATGTCACAAGAAAACAAATCCATAATGGCAAGTGACAGGCTTGAGGACTGTTTCAGGGACAGTAATAATTTTCTGAAGTTGATGTCACAAAGGGTAAATTTATCTATTAAACATTTGGCCTTTGATATACTTGACAAAAAGAAAATACTCAATTTGATGACCCATCCACAGGATTCTACAGTGTATTACTAGACTACTTTCCCTATAAATGGCAACAATTTCTACCTCTACAGTGTATCAGTGAATGATTTTTTCCCCCTCTCCTTGACTCCCCCCTGGACCACCAGGGAAGCCCCTGGCTCCAGTATTCTTGACTGGAACATTCCATGGGCAGAAAAGCCTGGAGGGTTCATGGGGTCACAAATAGTCCAACATGACTGAGCGACTAGGCACAATACAGCCCACATCCAACAACAAGGTCAACAATACCCTACTGATCTGTCTTTCAATTATGTCTTTCGTCTTGTATCTTATCACTTCAATTTATTCTTCCCTTGCTCCACTATAGTCACACAGACCTCCTTACAGTTATTCAAACCTTCTAGACACATCTCAGCCTCAGAACTGTTGTCCTTTCTCCCTAGACATGGAACTCTCTTCTTAAAGCTGTCCGCTTAATTCACTCCTTCATTTCATATATGTCTTTATTCAAATGACACCTTTCCAGTGATGCATGCTCCGATTACCTTATTTAAGTTTGCAAACTACCACCAGCAATTCAAATCTCTCTTATTCTGTTTTGTGCTTTGTACACATCTCTTATGACTTGGTAAAATATATTAAACATGCCACACTTTTCATGTTTATTGTCCATTTTCCCTTCATTAGAATTAAAACTCTGCCATTGTATCTGGCACTTATTATACTTTCTTTTGAATGAATAAATAAGTGAACAATTATTTATTACATCCCAGCTGCTGACCAATGACTTACAACACACACATACACTTTCTTGACAATAAGACACTAAATAATAAATTTAATTATAAAATATGCATTGCATGTTTACTGCCTTAAACCATGTGCTAGCTGTTTTGTACATATAGGAAAGTCTGATACCTGTCTTCTGGAAATCTAGGTCTGCAAAATGTCACAAGAAAACAAATCCATAATGGCAAGTGACAGGCTTGAGGACTGTTTCAGGGACAGTAATAATTTTCTGAAGTTGATGTCACAAAGGGTAAATTTATCTATTAAACATTTGGCCTTTGATATACTTGACAAAAAGAAAATACTCAATTTGATGACCCATCCACAGGATTCTACAGTGTATTACTAGACTACTTTCCCTATAAATGGCAACAATTTCTACCTCTACAGTGTATCAGTGAATGATTTTTTCAATGCAACTTCACCATTTGTGAATCTTCTTTTTATTTGTTGTCGCCAGTTCGTGGGTAAAAATGATACTCTGTGGTTGTTTTCATATTTTTTATTCACAAAGATGGAATTTTTCTGTATGTCTGTTCATACTTTGCATTTTTTCCTATGTGCAGTTCTAAAAGACTTTAAACACACTACCACATTGTGGAATCTCTATCTCTTGCATAATATAATAAATAAAGTCTGAAGGCAATTCTAAGTTCCTAATAAACTTGTTCTATAAAATCAGTCAGAGGTCAGTAACATAGACAGGCCAACCTCAAATCAAAAAAGTCATGACTCTCTTCCTTTTAATCATTTGACTCACATTAGAGAGCATATTAAGATGCAAAGACATTACTTTGCCAACAAATGTCTGCAAAGTCAAAGCAATGGATTTTCCAGTAGTCATATATGGATGTGAGAGTTGGATCATAAAGAAAGCTGAGGACCAGAGAACTGATGTCTTTGAACTGTGGTGTTGGAGAAGACTCTTGAGAGTTCCTTGAACTGCAAGAAGATAAAACCAATCAATCTTAAAGGAACAAACCCTGAATATTCACTGGAAAGACTGTTGCTGAAGCTGAGGCTGAAGCTTCAGCAGTTTGCCACCTGATGTGAAGAGATGACTCACTGGAAAAGAGCCCAATACTGGTGAAGGAGAAGGGGACGACACAGGACGAGATGACTGGATGGCATCACTGAGTCAAGCGACATAAGTTTGAGCAAGCTCTGAGAGATGGTGAAGGACAGAGAAGCCTGGTGTGTCCATGGGTTCACAAAGAGTCAGATACGACTGAGCAACTGAACAACAACTCACACTAGTTCTTCTATCACATTTATGATGTGAATTACGAATTAAGCTTCCTTCCCCTAGGACATGTCCAATAGCAACCCAACCAGCTGCTGTCCTTTAGGACACTGGAAGCATCATTTCTGCAGCACTTCTACCCTCTGCTGGCATGGAAAGCAACACTCCTATCAGGATCTGGAGCTATATGTTTCTGGTCTTGAAGGTCAATAATCATCAGACAATTAAGGTTGAACAGTATATCAAGAGTATATCTTCTAAAGGTGTGAACACTAATGAAAACATGCTAGGAGGAACCAGTTTGCTGACAATTAATGATCAACTATCTTTAAACCTACAAGGGAATCTTTGAAATATAACCATGTTCCTAAAATAATTCAAACAATGAATAAAAAAATCATTTTAAACCAAATCATTTAGACAATTTTCTTTCTCTTTTTTTTTGTTTAAGATTTATTTATTTATGCCTGCACTGGATCTTCATTGGTTTGCACAGGCTAATCCCTAGTTGCAGTGTGCAGGCTTCCCACTTGCAGTGGTCTCTCTTGTGGAGCACAGGCTGTGGGCATGCATGGCTTCAGCAGTTGCAGCACTTGGGCTCAGCAGTTGCAGCTCATGGGCTCTAGAGCGCTGGCTCAGTAGTTGTGGAACATGGGCTCAGCCGTCCTGTGGCATGTGGAATTTTCCTGGACCAGGGATTGAACCCATGTCCCCTGCATTGACAGGCAGATGCTTTACCAATGAGCCACCAGGAAAGTGCTAAGATGGTTTTCAATGGAGCAAATTTTCAACTATAATTTTTTTGCTGAAATATATCTGCATTTTTAAGAAACATTATTTTTCCATCATGATGTAATTAACATTCAAATGATCCCTTTTCAACAACTTATCTATGGCTACACTTAGATCAAGATCAAGCTAAAGGGAAGAAATTTGCCTTTCCAGCCACCACAACTGACTGACTATGAGAACCTCAATTTGCTGACACTGAGACCACTGTGCTAGCCAACACTTTCTAATGTCAGGGAGAAAGTGGTCAGGGACACGGGTGGCATATCTATGAATCTATGTATCTATTTCATCAACTTGCCTTAGTTAGCTTGGCTTAGTTCCTTGCAGGGCCACACTTTTCCTCCTCCCAGGGAGCCAGCAAATGTGCACAGGGGTGAATAATCACATGGCCAGAAAGCTAAATTCTACCTCAGCAACTTAGAGTCTACCTCTCTTTTCCCTTTAGAACTAAAGTTGTATTTGCTCTTGTTCCTACTTCCATCTTTGAATGTCATTCGGTAACATACAACATATTTGCCACCAATAACTCAATGTCAGACTCATTTTTCTGTCTTTCTGACATAATCCTATATATTATTAGGAAGTTCAATCTCACCCCCTCAACTTTTCCTCATGCACAGATTTTGTCCTCTGGCGTTAGCTCACAACAGTTATTACCCAGACTTGCTTATGCCATGCTTCCCCTTTCCTGTAAAATAACTTCTGATAAAATATTCCCCTTGTGGGATCCTACAGGGGTGCTGTGTGATGGCTGGGAGGGGTGGGAAGGGGGGAATATACATATGACTAATCTGGGAACATACATATCTGTAAACAGCAAAACTCTGTAAAAGTAAAATAAAGGTTTTTTTTAAAAAAATATTCCCCTTGTGAATCTCTGTGCCTTCCAAGGTACTAATACATACTTATAGTAACTAACTGTGCTAATAAAATATATCCCCCAGGGCTTCCCTGGTGGTCCAGTGGGTAGAGAGTCCGCCTTGCAATGCAAAGGGCACTGGTGGTTCAATCCCTGGCCAGAGAAGATCCTATGTGCCGTGGGGCGGCTGGGCCCATGTGTCCAACTACTGAGCCAGAGCTTTGCAGCACAAATGCCCAGAGCCAGTGCTCTGCAGCGAGAGAGGCCACTGCAATGGGAGGCCCACACGGGCCAAAGGACAAATATGGATGAAAATAAATAAATGAAAAAACAATAAGAGAGGTCAAAATTTTTTAAAAAGATACCCTCCAAAAACGCATATTTTGGCAAAAGATAATGAGTATGACAATGTGTCTCATAGCCCACCCCTTCTGTTTCATTCAAAGACTGAGTCTACTGCTGCTACTCCTAGGTCATGCGGACAGCAAGGACAGCAGCATGAGGGATGCCACAGGCTGTGAAGTGAGGTAAGAAGGCCTTTGCATTGCCTTGGAAAAATAACTGGGTAAAATTCCGGTTACTGCCTCTGCTGTAGAAACTGCCTTCATTTTATTTTACTTGGGATCAAGCTAAGCACGAAATGCCTTGCTAAGTGTATCTGTTTTCTTTTTTATTTTTTACAGAGTTCTGCTGTTTACTGCCACGCAAGTGTGACAGTGGGGTATTCTCCTTCCGGTGCCGTGGCTTAAGCCTACACCTGTGAGTCAGTAGAGTCTGCCGCATTAACTCACAATCTCCCTCATGGCTTCCTGCCGCGGAAGGCAGGATCTCTGTCCAGTCCACCTGGGAAAAGGCCGGGCAGCTCTCCAGGTGATTCGCCATTCAAGGCAGGCACTCAGGGCTCTGCGGTGCTCAAGAGGGGGGATTAGAATGCCAGAAGAGGCTTTCCCTGAGAATTCACCTTCCAATTCTGTTTGGGTGCAGGAGCCTCATGAGGGACAATGTAGCCTGAGAAAGAAGGGCCCACGTGCAGAAACACACAGGAATTTCATCAATATCTCCAGATTCTCAAAGCAAAGGAGGCTATGTCAGGCCTAATGGGAATGAGACTGAGTAAGGCAGAGATACTCATGGTGTGAAAACCAAAATCTCCATCCAAAATGTTGCTGGTTTTTTTTTTATTTGTGCGGAGGGGGTAAGAATTAACAAATTATGCTCTTTGCAATATATTCTTTGCTTGGAAACAGAGTACAGGCTCAGTAATGGTAACACACAGTGCTCATTTCCATTGCTAACATTTTCTGTGGGAACGACACCTGGTGAAGTGTAATTATGAGGGTCTGGATTCCAGATATACAACGCAACACCCTTTCTTAAAAGTTTGTTTCTTGTTTTTTTCTGTGCTGTGTGTGTGTGAGAGAGACAGAGATAGAGAGAGGACAGAGACAGAGACTGACTGAACTGACCTTTTAAAACATTTTCATGAACCCTCAGAAAGTTTTTCAAGAGTGGGACTAAGTACCTTTATTTTATATTGAACACTTAATTATTTTAGAGAAGAAGCAGAGAAATGAGATGCCATTATCAAACATAGAGAATGTTTCCTCAGAGCAGAGAAAACAGGGGGACATAAAACCTGGGCCAAACATGTCACCAAGCCTCGTTTCCAGTCAAGTCTGACATAGGGCCAGCTGGACCAGAGCAAAATTTTAGACCTTTTGAACAGTTGAGGAATCATGGTGGGTGGAGGCAGTTATACTTGTACACACATGTTAAATGGAAAGAACAGGATGTAAATATATGTAGTTATAACTGCAGACCCATTCCAAAATGGGTATGACAAAGGCTGCAGAAGTAAGGGACTACAAGCAAACACTAACAGTGTTTGAGGTAAAATCCTAAGGTGTGTGTGTATATATTTAAATATCAAAATTGTCTAGTACACACTGGAAATACAGAAACGCAACACATAAAAAGAGAGTAAAAGACAGCTGAGTAAGCAGTGAGGAAAGGGGCACGAGAAAGATTAAAAAAAAGAGAGAGAGATACAGAGAGATTAGGTCAACTGGCAGGTTTCCAGTGCCCATGTCCCCATAAAACATATCACAGAAATTCAGGTGCTCAAGAGGGTTTCTCCCTCTCCTCAAGTGCTCCTTACTTCATAGAGATATGGCTACTACAGCCTGCATTTGATCCTGTAGGTTGAGAGGAAAAAGTAGGCACTGGAAGACTAGGTGCTCCAATTATAGTTAAACTTCTTTCCCCACAGCCAACTTATGGTAAAAACAACTCCTCTATACCATCTGAGAAAAACTGGGTAGCTTGACTTTACAATAAATGCCTATTAGCTTTGCACTGTAGATCAGTCTCAAAACAGGGTTTTCTGGTGTACCGCAACGTATACAGCAAATAGATGCACCCCTGTCTTCGCTTAGAAGGTTAAGAGCTGTGCTTTTAAAAGTGATGTTTATTCCAGGTCAATGAACCTTTTTATGAATATCAATATTCTTTTTGTATGTGTTTCATTTTGCCTTTGGACTCTGGTGTGCATTAGGCGAACAGCCCTACATATTTTTTTCCTTTAAACTGAAAATTTTCTGATTTATTGAAATTTCCCTAATCCTTAAACCCTACATCCTTCTATCTGAAGGAGAAAGATTATTCCAGTTCCTGGAGTCAGGGACGTGATTTGACTGTAAGGAGGGCAATGATCTGAACTTGTTTTCTCTTTCTCTCATTATGGTGAGGGATAACGGAGGAGTAAGGTATATCCCACAGTGCAAGCAGAGACACAGCTGCAGCTGATCCAATAGATTAAAAAGATCTAGCTGGTTTTAAAAAATAATAAAATTAGAGCTGCAAATTACGTTTGAGAACTAAATCAATCTTTTGATGACTGGATTCAAGTTAAAGGGCATGAGGAAAAGCTTTATAATCTTCTCGGCATGGTTGGCTGTTTCTAGTCAGGCATGCTGACTGCAGCATAATGCCACACTTCCTTTTATTAAAATGTCAAATTCTATTCAGCTGGAAATTTTCTTAAACGCCAGAGGTTTATACTGAACACACCTGACCGACTCTTCAGTTGATATCAATTAAATGAAATTTTGGCAAGTTGGATCACACACCCTCTGCAGGAGAAACATAGTTCCCATCTATATTTTCCCATATTACATCTCCATGACATAAAAAAAACAGCACTCATTCTGACCAGAGTGCTACTTGATTTTAAGATACTTGATTAAAATAAGGTGAGTTAGACAAAAACAGTGAACCCTTAGTGATCAATAGAAACCACAATGTTATAGTATGCAAGTCTGCCAGAGAAGAGAGCTTAAAGGCTCAGAATGTTTGCAAATCATGCAGCTGATGGCTAGCACTATAGAACCAGCAGAATTGTGTAGCTTGTTTACTTTTATGATAGGAAAAAATTCCAGAGAAGAACCAGCAATGATCTGTCTGAGAAACTTAAGACGTAGAAGTGTTTGCTACTTCCAGATGCATCTTAACCAAACACCAGTATATTAAATAAGAAGAAATTATGCATCCTCTCAACAAGAAGAGGCAAGGATGAGAACCAGTTTCCACTAGTTTTAGCCATGAGCTTTTCAAAAAAGAAGCTAAGAATAAGGACTTAATCTTTTAGAAGTTAATCTAAAGCTGTTGGAGTAGAAAGAATCTGAGCTTACCTGCTCTCAGAGGCACACCAAACTTAGAATTATTTACAGAACAACTATCAATGAAAAAGATCAGAACTTACCATAAAAGATCTTCTACAACTAAAGATATAACAGAGAAACCACCACAACACAAGGAGGAGTGGAGACCTAGTAGAGTCAAGACCCATACAATCAGGTGGATGATCCCCAATTGGGAACAATTCCAGACATTCTTCCCAAGGATTGGGGGGTGTAAGCCCCACATTGGGCTCCCCAGCCCAGGGGGAGGGAGGATCTTGCACTGGGAAGATGCCCCCAGGACACTTTGTGTTGAAGGCCAGCAGGGCTTAATTTCCAGAGAGCCAGAGGGCTGGAAGAAAGAGAGTCCGCTCTTCAAAAGTGCATAGAAATTCTCATAGGCTCCAGGACTCAGGGAAGAAACAGTAATTTGAAAGAGGCCTGGGCTGACACACCTGTTGATCTTGGAAAATCCAGTGGAGAGGCAAGAGGCAACTGGAGCTCACTCTGGAGACAGAGACACTGGTGGCATCCATTTTGAAGAGTCTGTTCTACCATGGGGACACTAATGCTGGCAAGTGCCATTTTGGAATCCTACCTCTAGCTTATTGGCTTCACAACCCAGTCCTTCCCTTACCCATCAGCCTTTAGGCACCGGAATATCTCAGATCCAAAAATTAACTAGACAGGGACATAGCCCCACCAGCAGACAGGCTGCTTTAAGACACTCCAAGTCCACAGCCATCCCTGGACATGGCCCTGCACACTAGAGGGCCCAGGAAACTGCCTCATACACCAGTACATCAGGCACTAGACCTGGGACCCCCCAGGGTCCTGCAGCCACAGAAGTGAGTTAGAAGTAAATTATCTGTCTCTGTTCCCAACAAGCCTTGCAGATGAGACTGCGTCTGATAAAATTTGACTGCAAATTCATAATAGACCTTGAACAAGAGGCACTGAAATAAGCTACTCCAGATTCCTTATTCACAGAAACAAGCAATAATAGGTTACTTTAAGCCACTAAATTCTGAAGTAATTTATTTCCCAATAGATCACACACAAACTGTTACAGATCAGTCTCTTTGATTTTCCATGACAAGAGACTTTTCAAGAAAGTCAAATCTTTTCTACCTGCTCTCAGAGGCACACCAAACTTAGAATTATTTACAGAACAACTATCAATGAAAAAGATCAGAACTTACCATAAAAGATCTTCTACAACTAAAGATATAACAGAGAAACCACCACAACACAAGGAGGAGTGGAGACCTAGTAGAGTCAAGACCCATACAATCAGGTGGATGATCCCCAATTGGGAACAATTCCAGACATTCTTCCCAAGGATTGGGGGGTGTAAGCCCCACATTGGGCTCCCCAGCCCAGGGGGAGGGAGGATCTTGCACTGGGAAGATGCCCCCAGGACACTTTGTGTTGAAGGCCAGCAGGGCTTAATTTCCAGAGAGCCAGAGGGCTGGAAGAAAGAGAGTCCGCTCTTCAAAAGTGCATAGAAATTCTCATAGGCTCCAGGACTCAGGGAAGAAACAGTAATTTGAAAGAGGCCTGGGCTGACACACCTGTTGATCTTGGAAAATCCAGTGGAGAGGCAAGAGGCAACTGGAGCTCACTCTGGAGACAGAGACACTGGTGGCATCCATTTTGAAGAGTCTGTTCTACCATGGGGACACTAATGCTGGCAAGTGCCATTTTGGAATCCTACCTCTAGCTTATTGGCTTCACAACCCAGTCCTTCCCTTACCCATCAGCCTTTAGGCACCGGAATATCTCAGATCCAAAAATTAACTAGACAGGGACATAGCCCCACCAGCAGACAGGCTGCTTTAAGACACTCCAAGTCCACAGCCATCCCTGGACATGGCCCTGCACACTAGAGGGCCCAGGAAACTGCCTCATACACCAGTACATCAGGCACTAGACCTGGGACCCCCCAGGGTCCTGCAGCCACAGAAGTGAGTTAGAAGTAAATTATCTGTCTCTGTTCCCAACAAGCCTTGCAGATGAGACTGCGTCTGATAAAATTTGACTGCAAATTCATAATAGACCTTGAACAAGAGGCACTGAAATAAGCTACTCCAGATTCCTTATTCACAGAAACAAGCAATAATAGGTTACTTTAAGCCACTAAATTCTGAAGTAATTTATTTCCCAATAGATCACACACAAAAACTGTTACAGATCAGTCTCTTTGATTTTCCATGACAAGAGACTTTTCAAGAAAGTACTGACTCAAAAGAATTGCCAACAAATATTTTATAAAATATTTCTAATTAAAAGAAAGAAAAATAAGTCATAATTTCTGTATCATTTATCTACTACCACATTTTAATTAGGACATAACTTCAGTTTAACAAACGAAATAAAATTAAGAAAATAGAGAAATCTAGTCCGAGTCCCTGGTGAATGAAGAACACTGCATACTACAAAACTGGACTGGTTCTCCTGGCCAGCAGATAGTTTACTTAGGAACTGCTATTGGAGTGAACTGTGTCCTTTGAAAATTCATACACTGAAGCTTTAACCTCCAATGTGATAGTATTTGGAGATGGGGCCTTGAGGATATTATTAGGCTTAGGTGAGGTCATGAGGGTGGAATTAATACCTTATAAGAAAAGGGAACAACACAAGTGCCCTCTTTCTCTGCCCTGTGAGAATACAGCAAGAGGATGAGGCCATGTGTTAAGCCAAGAAGCTCGAGTACTGTGAAAAATAAATGCCTCGTTATTTAAGCCACTCCATCTATAGTACTTTGTTATAGCAGGCTGAGCAGACTAAGACAGGAAACTTCAGTAAATTAGAATGGAGTAATCAGTTTCAGCTAATTTTAGACTTGCCTCTATTGCAGTCATATTATGGAGTAATCACTAGCTTCTTTCTTGCTAGGAAAACCCAAGCTTTGCTCTGGGAGCAAATCTAGGAAAAGGCCTCTGACTCAATGCCTTTCCTGGAAGATGGGGATATGAAAGCCATGTTATCGAATGAAAATCTATGTGACCAACACACAGAGGCCAAACAATACCAAAACATCAGAGGAAGATCCAGATCCCTTCTCCAAGGATCTTCCCATTCCAGGAATCAGACACAGGGTCTCCTACCTGGCAGGCTGATTCTTTACCAGCCAAGCCACAAGGAAAGCTCCCTGAAACCTTTCAGCTAAAAACCTTTTATAGGGAAGGTGGGGGAGGGCCGAGACTATTGTCTGCAAATTCCTTGGCGTCAGATCTTTTGTTCTTGAGATTAGAAAATCACACAAACTGTTACAGATCAGTCTCTTTGATTTTCCATGACAAGAGACTTTTCAAGAAAGTACTGACTCAAAAGAATTGCCAACAAATATTTTATAAAATATTTCTAATTAAAAGAAAGAAAATAAGTCATAATTTCTGTATCATTTATCTACTACCACATTTTAATTAGGACATAACTTCAGTTTAACAAACGAAATAAAATTAAGAAAATAGAGAAATCTAGTCCGAGTCCCTGGTGAATGAAGAACACTGCATACTACAAAACTGGACTGGTTCTCCTGGCCAGCAGATAGTTTACTTAGGAACTGCTATTGGAGTGAACTGTGTCCTTTGAAAATTCATACACTGAAGCTTTAACCTCCAATGTGATAGTATTTGGAGATGGGGCCTTGAGGATATTATTAGGCTTAGGTGAGGTCATGAGGGTGGAATTAATACCTTATAAGAAAAGGGAACAACACAAGTGCCCTCTTTCTCTGCCCTGTGAGAATACAGCAAGAGGATGAGGCCATGTGTTAAGCCAAGAAGCTCGAGTACTGTGAAAAATAAATGCCTCGTTATTTAAGCCACTCCATCTATAGTACTTTGTTATAGCAGGCTGAGCAGACTAAGACAGGAAACTTCAGTAAATTAGAATGGAGTAATCAGTTTCAGCTAATTTTAGACTTGCCTCTATTGCAGTCATATTATGGAGTAATCACTAGCTTCTTTCTTGCTAGGAAAACCCAAGCTTTGCTCTGGGAGCAAATCTAGGAAAAGGCCTCTGACTCAATGCCTTTCCTGGAAGATGGGGATATGAAAGCCATGTTATCGAATGAAAATCTATGTGACCAACACACAGAGGCCAAACAATACCAAAACATCAGAGGAAGATCCAGATCCCTTCTCCAAGGATCTTCCCATTCCAGGAATCAGACACAGGGTCTCCTACCTGGCAGGCTGATTCTTTACCAGCCAAGCCACAAGGAAAGCTCCCTGAAACCTTTCAGCTAAAAACCTTTTATAGGGAAGGTGGGGGAGGGCCGAGACTATTGTCTGCAAATTCCTTGGCGTCAGATCTTTTGTTCTTGAGATCAGGTCAGTATTTTCCTTGTAAATCGCCACCAAGCAAATACTATTCTCTGTTCTGACAAGAAAGGGCGACCTCCCAAGTCTCAACTCTCATCCTCTGAGGTCCAGGCCTGGCTAAGAGGGGGGGTTCCCTGCCCAGGCCGGTCCCGTCCGAGGGCATTTATCCAGCACCAAGTCTCGATCCTCCGCCAGCGCCAGGAGGCTGAGGAGGCAGAGCTCAGCAGGCAGCGCTCTCAGGGCAAGGTTCCCTGACCCTGCCCAGCTGTCATCACTGAAGGAACCAGGGGCCCAGCACCCGACCAATGTTCAGGCTTGTCTTTTAACCTGGAGAGACTCGTTGTATGGGATCAACGAAATATATCGAAGCAAACACCAATCGAGTGAATTCCCAGCTCAGGAAAACTGCGCTTCTTTGAGAACAGCCCCGCCCAGAGGCGGACCTGAGTGCAATGTCCTTGCAGCTTAACCCTGACCTCTGGCGCCCTCCGAGGGGTGGACAACTGATTTAAGCTGGACCAAGTTTGGAAACGAACGGAGACTGAAGCGGGTTGAAGCTGTTACCTGAATGGCAGTGTCCGTGTGCTCTGAGGCGTCCGTGGGCTGGAACCCATCGTGGAGACCGCCGCCGCCAGTAGATCTTGGAGGCCGGGATCGGGGTGAGGTTCTGGCTGTTTCAAAGCCTGGCCCCGCCCTGGACGGCCTTGGCCAGGGCTCTGGAGCTCTGCAGAACACAGTCCTTAGCCTGCCTCCGACCTCGGCAGCGCATCTGCGGGCGGGAGGCCTGAGAGCCTAGAGGGCCTGGGGAAGAAGGCCTCGGGCGGCCGACCGTCGGCAGAAGTGGCGGCGGCTAAGGCTGAGCTCCGGGTCTCGCGGTAACTGAGTTTAGCCGTGCGAGCGAGCAGGCTAAACTCATGCTCAGGATCAGGTCTCATGCTCAGGATCTCGCGTTAACAGCTGCACACCTGCTCGGCTCCTATTACAAAGCCATGTTGAACAACAACAAGCAGACAAATGCGACCACATGGAACTAAAAAGCTTTTGCATAGTCAGCTCAGTGAAAATAAAGGCTATGTGTTAACATTTAAAAAAAAAAAAAATAGCCTTGGCATTGTCAAGGGAACAATCAACAAATAGAATGAAAAGGCAACATACAAAAAGGGAGAAAACATTTGCAAGAAAACATGCCAAGGGAATAATACACCCAGTATCTGAAACCTTTACAACTCAAAAGAAAAAAAAGCAACCTATTAACAAAATGGGGAAAGGAAATGAATAAAGAAGACATACAAATGGCCAACATGTAAATGGACTTAATATCAGTAATTATCAGGAAAGGAAAATCAAAACCACAGTGAAATATCCCCTCACACCTGACAACAAGTCTTGGTAAGGATCGGGCAAAAAGGGAACCCTTTGCACTGTTGGCAGACAGGCAAAATGGCACAGCTGCTATGGAAGACAGTACCGAGGTTCCGCAAAAATTAAACACTGAACTAAACTATGATCCAGCAACCCTACTCCTCAGTATACATACAAAAGAATTTTACATTAATATATTGAAGAGATATCTGCATTTCTTTGTTTACTGCAGCATTATTCACAGTAGCCAAGATATAGAAACAAAGTAAACATTCATCAACAGATGAATGACTGTTAAATTGCTTCAGCTGTGTCTGACTCTATGCAGCCCTATGTACTGGACCGTAGCCCACCAAGATCCTCTTTCCATGGGATTCTCCAAACAAGAATACTGTAGTGGCTTGCCATGTCCTTCCCCAAGGGATCTTCCTGACCCAAGGATCTAACCTGCGTCTCTTATGTGTCACCTGCATTGACAGACGGGTTCTTTACCACTAGTGCTGCTTCAACAGATGGATACAAACAAATGTACACACACACGCACACACACACACAGTGGAATAGAAGGCTTCAAAAGGCTGACATATGCAACAACATGGATGAAACTGAAAGGTGTGAAAATGAAATAAGCAAGAGACAGAAGGAAACTGAGTAAACAGAAATCCATTCATGATTAAACACTGGAGGAAATGTAGTCATATCAATACTCCTTCCAATAAACCTAAATAAATGAATTAGATATTTAAACATAAAAAGCAGATCATAATGAATACCTTTCTTATATTTTTATTTCTATAGCAAGGATTCAAAAATTGAAAGCCATTAATCTGCATGGAAAAATACATCCATTATTAGTTTGTCTAAAGTAAGATATTAAATGATTTTCTCTATTTAATTTACTGTCCAACATTATTGAACTGATGGTAAAAGCAATACCCCATTTTGAAGAAAATTTACTGTACTCTATAGAGAAAATCCATCATATGCTCATATGCTAATCATGATTGCCTTTTCCATTTAGTTAAAAATAAAACAGCAAAAAACCCAGTGTAATAAACCTTTTAAAAAACAAAATGTCATTTTTTATCCTCACATTTAATCATCCTGACTTTCAGTGGAACAAGTGACTCTGGCACTCATACGTGCCAGTAAGTTGAACTGGAAGGAGTCTCGCGAGAATCTTCCAGGTGTTCCTGGCTTCCTTGATCAGTATGCAGCTTAAGAGCTGAAGGCAGGGAGAGATCCAGGGAGAAAAGAACATCAGCAGTCCTGTGGTCCAGACCTTTCTTCCGGACCCCTTCTCTTCACACTCCCATTGGAATAAGAATGTTCTTTTCCCCACTGGGCCCAACTCCCCGCATTTCTATTTAAAGATCTGATGAAATGACCCAGGGATCAAACCCTCATCCCTATGTCTCCTGCATTGGCAGGCAAGTTCTTTACAACTAGCACCACCTGGGAAGCCTGTAAAACTATCCAGTAAACTCTAATGTCTATATAAAGGCAAGAAGGTGGTACTTCAATATTTCTTTGGTTCTAGGTATACATGTATCTTTTTTTATACTTTGATATTTCTGAATTTAGTCATGATAAACTTCATGTGTATATGTACTATGTCATTATTTTCATTTTTGCCCCCAAACCTATGGCTAAATTAGTGTTACTAATTTAGTAATATTTTGCAAAGAAATAAATATAATCCCTTATCCTGATCTTCAGAGAGGGATCAGAAAGGTTAGAAAAATGCTAACAAACCATAAGATTATAGTTTCCAATATGCAGTGAAAGATTAGTGCTAGACACCCTTTGAGAGAATGTATTCTTGCAGCAGTAGGACTTAGTCTTACATGATGAGAAGGGAAATTTATTAGAATACCTGAGCAATTTATATCTTACTCCCATATTCCAATGTGTACAGAAGGCATAAATCAGATAGGAATGGATCTCAGAGGTGCACAGATCCAATTTCATTTTATAGATCAGTTTTCTTTTTTCATATGCAGTTAAAGAAGGGGCAATATGTGCTTTCTGTTCGAGACAAAGAAGTTTTATCATATTTTTACTGGCTGGCAAATTCTTATCTATATCTAAGACATCCCCATGCTCTGGAGGTTTCAACAGCTTCATCAGGACCACCAAACCTACTTCCAGTGGGAGTCGTAAAGAGAGGTGATATAACTTTCAGTTCTCAACCTTTCTGGGAAATAGGGGACAAATCTCTTGCAACCATGAGTTACCTGACATTAATTTGCAAGAGCTATTCAATATTTCAACATGGGTCCTTGAGTCAGCTCTGTTCTAGGTCACTGAGGAATGCATCAGTTTCCGTTTGCTGGATGATGAAAAGACTTCTGAAAAAAACAAACATCTGGAGACACATTTAAAATACTCACACACATGTATCCATTTCCTGCCCCAGCCCAGGACTTTGGCACTACGCCTAGTTGACTCCAGTACCACTGTACTCTTTCCTGCTGAGCACTCCTGAATTCTAAGGAGCTTCACAGCTCAGATCTCCAAGCAGCTGCTGAGGTAAAACTTATTTAGAGTCCCTGGATTAGAGTCTGATTTTTGTACCCATGTACAAACCAGACAAATCATTAGAAGCCATTGTGCACGCTCAGACCATTCAAGATGGCTGTTCTCTTGCTTTCTGTACATCCCCTGTTTGCCTAGTGTCTCCTTTGCTTATATCTTATTTACTGATTGACCTTCCTACATACTTGCTCCTGCTCCAGCTAGTGATTGTTCTATTTTTTAGAGCAGAACATCTCTATCATGCTAACATATCAAAGGGATGGGGAGAGGCATACCCCTTTGCTGGTTTGCCTGCTAATGGGCCAACATGATGTCATTTCCCCATATAATTGATAAACTACCTTCTGCCTGCACCAAAGCCTGCCACCATGTCCTGCCCCACGCCTGTCCACCACACATGGTGGTGTCAGCCCAGGACCTTACTTCGGACTGGTAAGCTCCTCATCCACTATACCACTGTTGTCTCTCTTGCTGACTGAGGGCTCTGTCTTTGGTCTTGAGGCTGAGCAAGTGCAGGGTTTGTATGCCTGTGGGATGCAGCCCAACATACTGCTACGTGTTCAAAGCCAGCTGTAATTCCTGTTATGGAAGACTGCTGCCAGGGCAAGCTCATCTATCTAACGGCACCTAGTGGATATATAGAATGATAAAATAAGAATGTATGATATATAAAATGCATGTGAGAGTACGTGATATGTGTGTAGGATACGAAAAGTGCTCAATGTAAGTAAATATTCTCAAGAGACAATGGTTTCAGTCATTTCCAATGAAGGACGAGTAGCAAATGCTGACATGGTTCAACCGTCAATTCCAGCTTCTCTACTGTGATTCTTGACCCTGGCTGTTTACTTCAATATTTTGAGGAGTTTTGAAGAAATACCCAGGCTAACTGAAATCTAATCTATGGGGGCTGAGTCTGAGTCATCTGCATTTTGAAAAGACTGGATATTATTCTGTTGGGCCACTTTAAGCAATAAAATCATCAAGGAACAGGTGGAATTATTTTAAAAATGATCAAACCATTTTGGCTAACTTATCAAGCACGAATTAGCCTATAATCACTTTTTTAATGGTAGAGAAATAAATGGCTACATATACAGTTTTTCACCAGGGCTGAAAGTAAATATTTTAGATATCTTAATAAGCACAAAGTTACCAACTTGCTTATGTTTCATCTGGAAGGGGGAAGGTCAGGATTGAGAATTTACCAATTTTTTTTAAACTATGAATTTGGTGGCATAGATAAATAAAAGAATGTTCAACAAACAGTTCTGAATTTAGATCTCTTTCTTGACCTTGGGTCAAGTAGAGAAAGAAATACACATAAGCTGCACTACTGCTTGGTGTGTGCCATAGCAAAGCCCTCTAAGTACTAAGAGCAGGTTAATTAACTCTGTCATAGGGGAAGAGACATGTTAGGGAAGTCTTCAGCAGCATGCAAAGTCATGCAGAACGAATTTTACATGGCCAAGGGGGAGATGGCAATTCTAGCACAGGCGACAGAACATTAGAAGGAAAGGAATCAAGAGACCGGCATGACAAGTGACACTTCAGATAGCTCAGTGAGCTCCAGTGTAGGTTCCATATGTTGGCAAGCAGGAGAGGGTTCATTTGGAAAGGAAGTCAGATCGAAGAAGAGCTTGTTTGCCAAGCTAAGGAAAATGCAGCTAATCTTGCAAGCGGTAGAGCAGAAAGAAAGTGCAAACACAGGTCTGTAAGCTGGAGGATAAACTGACCAGACGCCATTAGGAAGGTCACTTCGGTGAAACTCTGTAAGATGTGGGAAGAGGAGAACCACTGGCCTACACAGTGAGATAGTTATTTTCTGGTTAGAGCAATATCAAAGGATTTTTTTTTTGCCTCTGATGAGGAAAGACTGTGAATATCAATATTTAAGTCAGAAACATTGGTGCTTTATGCTTTCATCGCAAAAAGAAAATATAATGGTTGGAATGGCAGCTGTCTTTGGTTTCTTATGTTTGCAGGACTACTAACTGGCTTTCAGGGTTCTGCAGAGAGTGTAGTGTCAGCGTTGGATTTGCTCCCCAGCACGGCTGCCTCTCCGCTAAGCATTCTCAGCCACTTTCCCTGCCTGTTTTTTTTTTCTCTATGGATTGGCAAGAAACCTATTAAGCCAGGAGGTCCTGTTCAAGGACAATGGATTTTGAGGGGTTAACTCTGCAGTGCCAGATGAAACAGTTTTCTCCGCGCCACAGTCAAGCAGGTGGTCATGGTGCTTTGTTGATTTGTCTGTCAAGGCAAAGCCTTTGCAAAGCTGTTAAACAAAAGAATGTGAGGGGCAATCGCACACGACATCAATAAGCCACATGATGAATTTTCGAACACGTGCACTTTGCTGCTTTTATGGGAAGTAATTTGGATAATTGTGACAATTATGTAACTAAGTATGTCATCTAAAAAGTACACTAATTTTATAATTGTCAAGCTAACCACCAGAGACTTAAAGACTAAACCACTTCTAATTATCTTTATACAATAATGGCAAGAATGATATTCTGTAAAAGAAAGCTATCTCTTAGTACCAGTCTCAGCAGCTGGTTCCTTACCTAGCAGCAAGAAGTACACAAACAATTACACCTCCAATTACAATTTGTGTGAAGCCCTAAAGTCAGTTTTCTTAATAATACAGTCTCCTGTTATGGATGCTTTTTGTACATGGAATTTTCTTGAAGATATGCCTTAGCAGTTATGAATTAAAATTAGTGTCTCACCACTTGACAGTGAAAGCATGATCTAGTATACATAAATAAATATCATAGTATTTCACTCACATATTATCTTCTGAGGAAAAAGACAGAAACATACTGCAATGAATTGGTTAAAGTGGAAAGAATAGTAGCCTAAACTCCACACACACATGCACATCCCCGCACAAACATACTCACCCCTGTTCTAAATGTATCAGACTTCATAAATCTTTTTCCAGTTCACATGATGAAGAGCCATGTGATAATGAGTTCCTTCCTCCCAATAAGCTCTAATGCAAATCTACTTTATACAATGAAGGTGAAAGTGTTAGTTGCTCAGTCTTGTTCGACACTTTGCAATATACTGTATATCTATAGCTTTGGAAATGATAGCTTGAGTTCCACTTTCAATTCTGCTCCTATTTAGCTCTGTGACCTTGAGCACTGCACTTGACATCTCTTGGCCTCAGCTTCCTCCTTAGTTAAATGAGAACTACATGATGATGGCAAAATTTTCCATATCTATTCTTGCCCCCAAATTGTATGCTACAATTGTATTGTAGAAAAGATTCACTAGTAACACACTCAGAACTGAAAATATTATAGCTAGCAACCTAGTTTCTATTCTCCTACATTTCTTTACAATCATCACTGTATACCCAGGAAAGAGTATAGCTAAAATATCAAATAAATATCATGGGTCAAAAATCAAGAACTCTTGACATATAGCATAAGGAAATGGATTTACCATATTTCTGAGCTCAAAAGCTAAACCCTTCAAACATGGCCAGTTTCTAAGCCAACTGTGTTACTGTCATCAGACATTTGAATACAAGTTGTGCATCAAATTCACTTATAAAAGACACACTAAAAGAGACTTGATTAATTAATTATTGTGTTAATGAATTTGTTAACAAATTGAGGCACTGTATAGCAATGATGCTACCGTATGGGTACCCTATTTTCAACTAAGGAAAAATATACAGCACTCGTGAATAGGTGCTTCTGTTTGCAGATAGTCACGCTAGTTTTGCACAAGTCAGATGCAACGTGAACTTGCACAGGTGGCAATTAATAATGCAAACTCTGTTGCACCTTGAGTTGATAATGAATGTTTTATAGCCCACCTGGGATGTTCTGGCTATTTTCAGTCAGTTTTGTCATACTGAAAATGAACAGATTTCTACGTGTGCTGTAAAATAGATATTCTTTACCCAGAAGGCTTTGGCATTGGTGTGTAAATCTCTGTGGTGGCATTCTGGGGCTGGCATACCTCCCTTATTCACTGCACCCACATGGCAATCTAATCTAAGGAAATGATTCCCAAACACTCTTGGTCAACATCTCCTTCTATGTGGAGAGTATACACAGTATTTTCTTCCCAAGTACTCACTATTGTAGGTACTTTTGGAATCAATCAGTGAATGAAGGCATCATTTTCTATAAACTATGTTAATTACCCACTAGATTGTATACCTCTTCTGAGTGGAAAAGTTTTCTAATCATCATTTCCATACTCCACAAGGTGAAATAATTTGATACCATTATGAAGCTTATGGGGGCTTCTCCAGTGGCTCAGCTGGTAAAGAACCCACCTGCTAATGTGGAAGATGCAAGAGATAAGGGTTTGATAGATTGGGACGATCCCCTAGAGGAGGAAATGGCAACCTGCTCCTGTATTCCTGCTTAGAAGATCCCATAGACAGAGGAGCCTGCCTATGGGGTTGCAAAGAGCTGGACACATGACTGAGCATGTACTCACCTGTTCTATTAGAAATAACAAAATTGTATCAACCCATATATTTGTACATCCATGAAGTTTTTCTTCTAACCCCAACAGCTAACTGTTTCAGAGCAACACTCAAGGTCACTCAATCTCTGACCCTCTACTCTCTCAACTCTCAAATGCATGTATTAAAATTGATGCAGTGGATAGGAAGGTGATTATAAGAATATAGAAATTAAGTTGCTGCCTATATGGATGCATTTAATAATGATGTTCTTTGGAAATGTTCTGGAGTACTGATTAAAATTGATTGAAAATCATCTTAAAAATATACACCTTTGCATCCTGCCTTTGATATGCTGAATTATGGGTATCACTTATTTTCTCTAGATCACACAGAATACTAATTTGAATTCTAACACTGCAGACTGGGAAGTCACTTTTCTCCCAGGACAAGTGTGTTTCCTTGGAGCCTGGTTTTCTGTCTATAGAGTGTGACACTTGGTCAGGATCACAGAAAAATAAGCATGTTCTCAGTATTATGGTAGAGTTTCTGTAGCTCAAGCTTTGAATTTTATAGAGTAGTATTTTCTTTATACATGAAATTCTTATGTAACCTTTTTTTTTTTTTAGAAATTTACCCCTTAAGGAAAAAGAAATAGCAAAAATCTGTACCCACATATTAAGAACAAAAATCAGCTGTCTATATATAATGCAGATACATATATGAATCAAAACATGATTTGTTAAATAACATAATTCCTTCTTTAGGGTTATTAATCACTTATTTACTTAGAATTCATTGCCCTATAATCTCTATTTTCTATTTCTTCTTCTACAGGAGATGATGACTTTCTGTCCCAAGCTTGGGAGCTCCTGGCATAATCCTGAACTCTGATTCTGGGAACTTAAATCCAGTTAGCTGCTGCCAGTCAGTTGAAAAAGAAAAGATGAAATTTTGGTGAGAGTCAGTTAATTAAGCTCCCTCCTAATAACTCCAGTCTTTGTTACCTGATACTCGAAGGGCCCTGCACCAGCATGTCATGACAAATCATTTCTGTGAGGGGTGCCCATTACTCCCATTTGTCCCTTTGTCTAGCAGTAGGAGAGCTTTCTAATAAGTGAACCCAGGCGGTCACAGATAATTCTGCTGCCAATAGGAAAAAAGAGTAATTGCAGAGACATCAGCTTCATTTGTGGACTGGCAGGCACTGCTGAAGTTTAACTATTCAAGCACTTTGAAAGTGGACACTTTGTGATAAACAGCTATTAGACTTAGGCTTAGGAAAAGAACCAGGCTGTGAAAAACATACACCTGCTGGAGCAAGCTGTACTATTGAAGGAAATATGTAATTTGAGTATAGGAAATTCTGCATGTCATAATTATATCTTCAGATCAAGCCAAGTTTAAGTACTGCCTTAGTATGGAGACTCAACTGCAAATCTATGGTATTTTTGATCTTTATTCACAAGATGTTCAGACTCCCTGTAGCAGCACGTAATTTTACTTGTGTAAGCATAAAATGTAATGAATTTCTGTGTGTTTCAGAATGGAGGGAGAGACAGAGAGTTGGGGGTGGGCAGAGGGAGAGAAAGATGTTTGGAGACAGAGACAGAGAAGAAAGTACAACACACTCTATTTTGATGGAAAGACAGAACTGAAATCCAACAAGGATGATTTCTGAACTCTTAGCATTGGGGAGTAAATACCACATTTCATCTTTGAATTTTCTGTATGGATGTGTGATAAGCATTATATTTCAGTCATGTAAGAAAATTGCTTGGGAAAGTTTTGCAATCCAGCGTTGTAACCACCAGCATATTTTCTATAGGAACTATACTGAAATACCTACACAGCATTACATGTGCTGTATGCACTGCCAGGACATTTAAATGTTATATATAAGAGAAAAAACATTAGTATATTTGATAGGCAGTGGCTGATGTTTTTAGAAAATCTGAATGCAATCAGATTTCGTTTGAAACTTAAATAATCCACCATCACAGATAAACATAAGTGTGTGTGTGCTTCCTCAGTCGCTTCAGTCGTGTCCAACTCTTTTCGAACCTACAAACTGTAGCCCATCAAGCTCCTCTGTCCATGGGATTTCCCAGGCAAGAATACTGGAGTGGGATGCCATGCCCTCCTCCAGGGGATCTTCCCAACCTGGGGATCCAACCCATGTCTCCTGCATCCCACAGGCTCATTCTTAAACAACTGAGCCTCCTGGGAACATAAACCCTTTATAGTGGGAACTTGTCAGGGCATATGAAAGAGAATTTCCAATTTTTATTATTATCACCCTTCATTTTAATTACTAGAATGATTTTTTTTTTCTAAGAAAATGCCTTCCTGGTGATTCTAACACAGATTCTTATGCAGATAATAACACACTGTGACACTTTCAAATTTCCTCCTCTTTAAGTGCTCAACTACCACTTCTCTGTCCAAAAGAAAAATGATACATTTGCTTTCCACTGGTTCTTGTGAAATAAAAAGGAAGCATCTTTACTTGGAAATGTTTCAGATTTGAATAGTAGTGTAAAAATTACAACCTTCTCATTTGAACTCTGTCTAGAATAAAATCTCCTAGGCAACTGAGTTAAAGTGAATAAAGGCATTGCTCCATTGGTTTATTTCACTAGGGTAAAAGTCAACTGGAAGTGGTCATAACAATAGTTATGATTTACTTTATGCGAGGAAAATCATAGATCTGTAGCTAAATCTGCTACTTATATACTTTTGTATCATCTGGCTTGAAGCAAGGCCAGTCCAGTTAAATCCATTTATGTAATTAAATTCACTGTGCAAAAACAATGGAAGCTTGTTCAAATTTTGGCTGTTTCAGAGGTATATACAGACAATACTTCATCTCTACATTTGCAAATTGAGAAGGTCAAATTGCTTAAGGTTTCTTCTAAAAATCGACAATGTGCCAGTGTCATGCACCAAGTTTTAAAAACACGTTTGCTGTAATTGAAATTAAAAAGATAATGTAATTCACTGAAAACCAATGTTGATTGTCATAGACTTCTAATTAGAGACTAGTATATGATCTCTAAGAACATGATAAACATAAGTGTGTGTGTGCTTCCTCAGTCGCTTCAGTCGTGTCCAACTCTTTTCGAACCTACAAACTGTAGCCCATCAAGCTCCTCTGTCCATGGGATTTCCCAGGCAAGAATACTGGAGTGGGATGCCATGCCCTCCTCCAGGGGATCTTCCCAACCTGGGGATCCAACCCATGTCTCCTGCATCCCACAGGCTCATTCTTAAACAACTGAGCCTCCTGGGAACATAAACCCTTTATAGTGGGAACTTGTCAGGGCATATGAAAGAGAATTTCCAATTTTTATTATTATCACCCTTCATTTTAATTACTAGAATGATTTTTTTTTTCTAAGAAAATGCCTTCCTGGTGATTCTAACACAGATTCTTATGCAGATAATAACACACTGTGACACTTTCAAATTTCCTCCTCTTTAAGTGCTCAACTACCACTTCTCTGTCCAAAAAGAAAAATGATACATTTGCTTTCCACTGGTTCTTGTGAAATAAAAAGGAAGCATCTTTACTTGGAAATGTTTCAGATTTGAATAGTAGTGTAAAAATTACAACCTTCTCATTTGAACTCTGTCTAGAATAAAATCTCCTAGGCAACTGAGTTAAAGTGAATAAAGGCATTGCTCCATTGGTTTATTTCACTAGGGTAAAAGTCAACTGGAAGTGGTCATAACAATAGTTATGATTTACTTTATGCGAGGAAAATCATAGATCTGTAGCTAAATCTGCTACTTATATACTTTTGTATCATCTGGCTTGAAGCAAGGCCAGTCCAGTTAAATCCATTTATGTAATTAAATTCACTGTGCAAAAACAATGGAAGCTTGTTCAAATTTTGGCTGTTTCAGAGGTATATACAGACAATACTTCATCTCTACATTTGCAAATTGAGAAGGTCAAATTGCTTAAGGTTTCTTCTAAAAATCGACAATGTGCCAGTGTCATGCACCAAGTTTTAAAAACACGTTTGCTGTAATTGAAATTAAAAAGATAATGTAATTCACTGAAAACCAATGTTGATTGTCATAGACTTCTAATTAGAGACTAGTATATGACTCTAGAACATAAGAACATTGTACTATCATAAGTGTCCTTAATATGTATATGTGACCAAATGGTGATGTCAAAGCTCATTGTTAAAAGCACTCAGTCATGCCTCTAGAGCTTCCTTAAAAGATTTTCTTTGGGAGCAGACATATCAAATCAAACAACTTCAATAAGAAATTAATGGCTTAAAGTTGACCTCATGTGAAGTTATTTGTAAGTCATAGAACATGAGTTTTTCTAACATTTCAATACCATATGTATAGACATTAGTTCTAGTTGAATTTGGGACTGTTCAAAGTTCCTAAGACTGTTACATTTTAAGAGAAATAAGTTAAACTCTAGTAATAAGTTCTATTAATGCATTTTGTATATTTCTTACATTCCTCCACTCCTAAAACCTGATTTCAACAAAGACATCATTTCCATGTTACTTTACATTTATTATTTTATTTTGAGCTATGTAATAACATGTGAGTCTAGCGGAAAAGTAGAATTACAGCCATTTACAAAAGAAGACACTGAGACTCAAAAAGTTTGAATGATTTATAGATAGCATTTAATGAATGCTTTTGAGGCTTGGACTGAAATTCTGTCTGTGAACTCAGTATTTTTTCACTATACAATGACGCCTATGAGAATAACGATTTTATGCAATGACAAAATAATCTTGGCTTTTCCTGATCCTATTACATGACATCACTATTTTAACAAAGTACTGCAACTGTGCTAAGTTGCTCCAACTCATTGCAATTCTATGGACTGTAGCCCACCAGGCCCCTCTGACGCTGGGGATTCTCCAGGCAAGAATTTTGGAGTATGTTGCCATTCCCTCCTCCAGGGGACCCTCCTGACCCGGGGATCAAACCCATGTCTCTTATATCTCCAGCACTGGCAGATGGGTTCTTTACTACCAACACCAACCGAGGAGCCCAAACATTGCAATTAGTACTAGCCAAATGTCATAGTTTAATTTAGTCACACCTAATGACATGACCATAGATCTAAAAGACAAGCTTGAGTCTTTCACAGCACTTTCTCCAAACTTCAATCAAGCACTTCTATCTTTCAAGTCTACTGAGTCATCCATTTTTTGCTCTAATCCTTTCCAAAATTGAAAAGGTCTTTGCAACATTTACCCTAAATCTCATTCATTGCAACCGAATCCTATTCATCGTTGCTTGGTGCTCAGACAAGATAGAAAGAAAAAAATCTCCCTACAGAATTTCAGCTAGATAAGAGAAATTTGAAAAGTAAGAGCAGAAGCTTAAGGGAAGTCACCTGAGACATGCTCACTGATATGGAAAAAAAAAAAAAAAATCCAGGAGAAGACACATTCCTTCCACTTTCTGGTCACTAAGTTAAATTTTGCAATGTCGATTCACTATCTGAATCACATTTTGCCCAATTAATGACCTTTATTTAACACAATTGCTACACTTGTGCATAGATTAGTAGACAAATAGAATAATTCTTAGTACTACTAATATGAAAAAATAATAATGAAAGTACTCTCGTATTGCTATTATTAAGGTTGTTCTAGCATTGAATTTTTTAACTTTTTGTTTCCAGAGATTTATAATCTGTCTCTGAGCTGCATATCAAATCTCAAAACAACATTCATAAACAGAATGTTTCACTGCAAAGAAAAAGACACTCCACTCTTATCAATCTATTCTCTCTCCTTATCAAATTATGATTAGTAGTTACCTGGTTCTTGGAAGACTTCAATTTCTTATAACAAACTTTGGAGATCCATTCACCAGCAATGTTTTGTTAAGTTTTGTTTGTTAAGTACAAACTCCGTTCACCAGCTGTTTGAAACAGGTAGCACAGATGTGGTTATTCCCTTGGTTTGTCCATGGTCATAGCACCTGTAAGTGGAAATATAGTTGAATTTATTTCCTATTGCTTGGAAAGAAGTACCACAAATGCTGGCTTTAATAACATAAATTTATTATCTTACAATTCTGCAGGTTAAAAGTTAAAAATAGGTCTCACTGGACTAAAAGCAAATTTTGGCAGGTTACCTAAAAGGCTTTCCACATTCTTTCACTCAAGGAGCCCTTTCTCCATCATCAACGCCAGCAACTGTGCGCTTCTCTCACCATTATGCCATGGCACATTTTCCTCTGACCACAGACAGAAAAGGTTCTCTATTTTTAAAGGTTCATATAATTCGATTGGATCCACCTGGATAATCCAGGATAATTTCTCCATCTCAGATTCTTTTTATTATTATTATTTTTTATTTATTTGTTTTGGCTGTGCTGTGTCTTTTTATTTATTTATTTATTTATTTTTGGCTGTTCCGGGATTCACTGTGCCCACAGGCTCTTCTCTAGTTGCAGGGGGTGGGGGCTACTCTCTAGTGGAGCTGAGCAGGCTTCTTGTTGCGGTGACTTCTCTCGTTGTGGAACTGGGGCTCTAGGGCTCACGGGCTTCAGTAGTTGTGGCCCATGGGCTCCGTAGTTGTGGCTCCGAGGCTCTAGAGCCCAGGCTTCATAGTTGAGGCTCACGGGCTTTACTGCTCTGCAGCATGTGGGATCTTCCTGGGTCAGGGATCAAACCAGCGTCTCCTGCATTGGCAGGTGAACTCTTCACCATTGGAGCTACCAGGGAAGCCCTCAAATTCTTTAATTCCATCTGTGAAGTCTTTTTTCCCCCCATGTTAGATAATATACTCCCATGCTGTAGGGATCAGGATATAGACAATTTGGGAAAGTTTCAGTATTCCTACCACACTGGTAAAGATAAAATTAGAAGTTAGGATGCTTGATGTTCACCAGCATGCTTCTGTCATAGGAGATAATCAATAAATATGAGATAAATAAATGCAATAAGTAAATCAAAGACAAGCAGACCTAGGAGTCCAACTGGAAAAATGAGGTTGAGGGGAATGTAACACAGTGACTGGCTTCAAGGTGGGGATGGTTTTTCATTTTCTTTATATTTAATCATCATTCAGCTTTTTAAGATGTTGACTTGATTTTTCTCTCTTGTAGTAATATTTAATGTCTGACCAAAAAGTGAGCAATTAACAGAAATTTAAGCCCAAATCAGTGTGCACTTGTCCTGAAAGAAAAACCACTTTATTGACATGAAATACTTTCTCATTTTTAAGAGAATGAAGTCGGAGATGCAAAAACAGCAACACTATTTAAAAATTGATCAACTAAATTAAGAAGAATTTATAAGAAGGCATTTGAAGAGTTTAGAGAAAATTGCTACATTTTCTTAAGTTTTTCTTTATTAATCTTCACCAACACACTGATTAGAATGATATTTTAAAAGGTTCCTGAGGATCATTCTATATAAGGGGTGCTAATTACATTCCTTGTTGACTTTTTATAACAACTTTATTGAAGAGTAATTGACATACAATAAAATGAGCATACTTGAAATGTACAATTTGGAAAGTTTGGATATATGCATACACCTGTGAAAACAACACCACAATCAAGATGGTGAACATATCCACTCAAATTTTAGTCATCTTTGTATTCCCTCCCAATCCATCCTCCCTCAAACTTCTGCCCCAACGCAACCACTGAGCTATTTCAGACACCATAGATTAGTCTGCATTTTTTAGAATTTCATATAAATACAGTCATAGAGTATTCACTCTTTATTGTCTGACTTCTTTCAGCATAACTATTTTGAGATTTATCCATGTTTTACTAATAGTTTCTAACTATTCTAACAGAAAAATAAAGGAAGCTAAATAGACAAGGAGACAGAATGAGAAATTTACCAGGTAGTATCCAAGAAGTGAAAGATGCATAAGGGAAATTTGTTGGAAGGAAATGGGATGATTCACCTCTCTACTGAGATTAAATGTGGCCATCTTAGTTTAAGGACATCTGAAATACTAGATAATGATGAACAGTGAGGAACTACAGAGTGAACTACTGAATGCAATAGCCATGGGGAATGGTTTGGAGGAGGACCTTCTGTCTGCCATGTATACCACTAGAAATGAATCTGGGAAAATGAGAAAAGGTGGTGGGTCAGGTGGGAAAATGTCTTTAGGTGGTGCTAAATAAAAGCCTCCTTTCTCCAAACAGTGTAACTTGGCCTCACAACACCATTTTCTCTCATGATGTTGTCCAAAGTGGTGCTTTCACATGCCTTAGCCACCTCACAGCTATCTTAGACTAAGTGAGAATTCTACTGACCAAACAAAGCTGAAGGGTAGGGGATGACAAGGGTAAGGTAGGGTAGCCAGACCATTGCCCTGAGGAGGGGAGGGAAAGGGAGGGTAGGAGGCCTGGATTAGGTCACTGTTGGCTTCAACGTAGCTATGATGATCAGGAAACCACCAGAGGCTAGAAAAATTGAAGAACAATCAATGCCAAACAATACCCATGAGTCCAGGTCCAGAGTTGGTGACAATATCACATGATCCTACTGTAAGTCCTTCTCTTCTTCCCTACAGATCCAGTTCACAACTCCTAACTGTTCTTGCCTGAACCTAATCCTCTCCTCAGTCAGCATTCATTATGGAAACTTCCCTTCCCACCCAGTCCCCGTTCCTTCTCACTGAATTAATGCCTTCTGGACTCATCCTGTTTCCGGACCTGGTACAGAATACATGACGGGAAAAGTACCCCCTCAAAGGACTTTAAGAAAAAAATATAGTTAAGCAATTACCACTCCTTCAGGAAAATGCCAGACAACGATAAGGCCAACTATATTCATCTGTTACCTCAGGTAGAGTAAGACATGGAAACAGAAATTGGCAGACCAGGAAGAGCACTGAAATGCTCTGTGCCTGGCAAGGCTCAAAGTCCTAGAACTATTCTCCATATCTACAGTAGAGGCTGTGGAGAAGTACTCAACAGCACAGGGAAGATCATACATCAATAAAGATGCATTTATGTTAATCATTTAAATAAAACAAGTAATGTGAAAAGAATCAGGGGATGTGTGTGTGTGCGCGCGTGTACACACACATTTGCAAGCAGCTGCAAGTCCTCTGATGGTGGGAAGGGAGAGAAGGAAGGGAAACGTCAGTGTGTGACAAGGAAGAAAATGGAGCCCAACTTGAAGGTACACAGCCAAGCAGACATTAGAGATAAGGACTGAGAACTGAAGACAAACCTCCCTGCATAAGATTTTAACCCATAGCCAAAGGGGAAAAGGGCCTGACATTTCCCCACATGTGGAGAGGCAGACCTAGACGCAGAGAGGTGTGATGTGAGTGGCTTTTTAGGGCTATCTACAAAGTTTGGAAAAGAAATTGCCTCCAGGTTACATGCCTCACAGTAGCATTTGTTATACATCATCCTACATTGTAAGCAAATGAAACCTTCAGAAGGAGCCAGAGCCACTGCCTTCCAAAACTCACTGATAACATGCCCAAGTACTGAACTAACAGCGTCTGGAAGCCACAAATTCAATTTTAACTAGATCAGTTTCTTAGATCTTAATACTTAATTAGGTCTTAGAAACCTGAAGTTGGAGCAATGGCCAGAGGAAGTGATTTGCCTCTGGTGTAGGAAATGAGGAAGAGTACATTTTACAGAGAATTTCAATAAAGAATAAACCTGGGTGATGGCTGTTCTTATTTTTACTATCATCTTCATATTATAGCATTTCTTAACAAAGCCAGTGATAAAATCCTCTCTCCCATTCCCAAAAATTTTTTACATTTTTCTCCAAAATTGCTTTTGTATTGTCTGCTGAAAATATCATTAAAATTATTTTGAAAATATTGACTTAAAATAAACTGCACAAAGGATAACATTTGTTTAGTTTTGACATATGTATACAACACCCATTAAGCCATCAATACAGTTCAAAAGTGCACATATTCATCATGTGTTAGGAGTTTCCTTTTGTAACATCTACTTTGTGCCCCTTCCAGCATCCTCATTTCCAAGCAGCTACCAAACTGTTTTATGTCATTATATATCAGTTTGTATTTTTTTTAATTTTATATACATGGAATCATTTAGTACGTACCCCTTTTGTATTTTTCTCAACATAATCATTTGACGATGGATCTGTGAAGAGTGTGCATCAAAAGTTCATTTGTTTTTATGATAGAGTAGTATTCCACTGTATGGATACAGCCATATTTATCCCCATACCTTCTGATGGATCTTTGAGGTGTTTCTAGTTTTTTGTTATTTGTGTACAATTCTTTTTATTGATGAAGGATGTTTTTCTTTTTGGAAAAATATCTAGGGTTAAGATGGTTGATTCATCAGAAAGTTGTATGTTTAACTTTTCAGAAAGAAACTGCCAAATTGTTTTCCAAAATTGTAAGATTATTCATTCTCATCAGTACTGTATGAAATTTTCAGTGTTCCACATCCTTGACAACCCTTGTTATGATCAATAATCAGTATTAGACATTTTGATAGGTATAAAGTGGTATCTCATTTCTCCAGTGACTGTTCATGCTGAGTGGCTATTTCTGTGATTTTCCATCTGAATGCCTTTGGTGAGGAAGTGTTTCCTCAAATCTTTCACCCATTTTTATTTGCATGTTCATTATATAGAAAGCTTTTTTATATAAAAGTGAAAATGCACTTGTGCATATGTGATTTTCGAATATTTTATCTCAGTCTGCAGCTTGTTTTTTTCTCTCAAGTGTATTTCAAAGACTTTAATTCAGTAAACTCTAATTTGTCAATTTTTAAATGGATTGTACCTTTTATTGCATCTAAGAATTTGTGTTGCTCAACCTCAGCTAGCAAAAATTTTCTACTATATTGTTTTCCACATAACTTATAGTTTCAGATTTTCCACTGAAGCTTATAACGTATACTTTTAGTTTTTTTAAAAAAACAAATAAACTGCACAAAGGATAACATTTGTTTAGTTTTGACAAACACCCATTAAGCCATCAATACAGTTCAAAAGTGCACATATTCATCATGTGTTAGGAGTTTCCTTTTGTAACATCTACTTTGTGCCCCTTCCAGCATCCTCATTTCCAAGCAGCTACCAAACTGTTTTATGTCATTATATATCAGTTTGTATTTTTTTTAATTTTATATACATGGAATCATTTAGTACGTACCCCTTTTGTATTTTTCTCAACATAATCATTTGACGATGGATCTGTGAAGAGTGTGCATCAAAAGTTCATTTGTTTTTATGATAGAGTAGTATTCCACTGTATGGATACAGCCATATTTATCCCCATACCTTCTGATGGATCTTTGAGGTGTTTCTAGTTTTTTGTTATTTGTGTACAATTCTTTTTATTGATGAAGGATGTTTTTCTTTTTGGAAAAATATCTAGGGTTAAGATGGTTGATTCATCAGAAAGTTGTATGTTTAACTTTTCAGAAAGAAACTGCCAAATTGTTTTCCAAAATTGTAAGATTATTCATTCTCATCAGTACTGTATGAAATTTTCAGTGTTCCACATCCTTGACAACCCTTGTTATGATCAATAATCAGTATTAGACATTTTGATAGGTATAAAGTGGTATCTCATTTCTCCAGTGACTGTTCATGCTGAGTGGCTATTTCTGTGATTTTCCATCTGAATGCCTTTGGTGAGGAAGTGTTTCCTCAAATCTTTCACCCATTTTTATTTGCATGTTCATTATATAGAAAGCTTTTTTATATAAAAGTGAAAATGCACTTGTGCATATGTGATTTTCGAATATTTTATCTCAGTCTGCAGCTTGTTTTTTTCTCTCAAGTGTATTTCAAAGACTTTAATTCAGTAAACTCTAATTTGTCAATTTTTAAATGGATTGTACCTTTTATTGCATCTAAGAATTTGTGTTGCTCAACCTCAGCTAGCAAAAATTTTCTACTATATTGTTTTCCACATAACTTATAGTTTCAGATTTTCCACTGAAGCTTATAACGTATACTTTTAGTTTTTTTGTTGCTAATGAACTATATATTAAAGTTATTTTTTGCATATGGATATCAACAGTTTTAAAAACAAAATTTGCAAGCCACACATATTATGAGCATGCATGCTTAGTCATGTCTGATGCTTTCCAAGCCCATGGACTGTAGTCCACCAGGTTCCACTGTCCATGGAATTTCCCAGGCAAGAATACTGGAATGGGTTGCCATTTCCTTCTCCAGGGGATATTTCCAACCCACAGACTGGACCTGTGTCTTCTTCATTGGCAGGTGCATTTTTTACGACTAAGCCACCTAGGAAGCCTGCATGTATGATAAAAGGGTTAATGGTCAAAATACATAACTAATTCCTACAACTCACTAGCATAAAACTCCAAATAACCTGATTAAAAATGGATAAAGGATTTGAATAAACATTTCTCCAAAGAAGACATACAATAGGTACATGAATGGTTCTCCACATCACTAATCGTCAGGGAAATGCGAATTGAAACCACAATGATCACCAAATGATCACCTCACATCTGTTAAGATGACTGTTATCAACAAAAAGAAAACATTTCTTGCAAGGATATGGAAAAAAGTGAACCCTTTTTCACTGCTGGTTGGAATGTGAATTGGTATAGCCACTGTGAAAAATAATGCAAAGTTTCCTCAAAAAACTAAAAATAGAACTGCCATATGATCCAATAATCCCACCTCCAGGTATATATAATATTTAAAGGAAGAATTCACATCAAGATCTCAAAGAGATATCTGCAATCCCACATTCATAGCAACATATTCACAACAGTCAGGATATGGAAGCAACCTAAATGTACATTGATGAATGACTGAATAAAGAAAATGTAATGTTTACATACAGTAGAATATATTTAGCCTTGAAAAAAAAAGAAAAAAGAAAATTGTGCCATTTACAACAGCATATATGAGCTTAGAGGACATCATGCAATGTGAAATAAGTCAGACACAGAAGAACAAATACTACATGATACCACTTACACAATGAATCTAAAATTGTCAAGCTCATAGAAGCAAAGAGTGGAATGGTAGTTGTCAGGGGTTGGGAGAAGAAAGAAAGAAACAAGAAAATATTAATCAAAGGGGACCAGATTTTGGGTTTTACAAGATGTTACAAAATTTACAAATTTGTAAATTTTAAATTTATAACTTTAAAATTCTAGATTTAAATTTAAAACACTCTACATTATAGTGTTTATAGTTAACAATACTGTTACATACTTGAAAATTTGCTAAGAGGCTAAGAAGGTAGGTCTTAGATTGTATCCTTGTCATTATTATCATTTTCATTATCGTTGTTATTATTATAATAATTAAGAGGAAAGGAGGAAGCTTGTCTAAGTGATGGACAGATTTTGGGCATAGACTGTGGTGGTTTCACAAGTGTGTACTTCAAACTCACCAAGTTTCATTCAATAATTATGTGCTGTGCTTAGTTGCTTAGTCATGTCCAACTCTGTGAGACCCCATGAAATGAAGCCCAGCAGGCTCTTCTGTCCACAGGAATTCTCCAGGCAAGAATAGTAGAGTGGGTTGTCATGCCCTCTTCCAGGGGGTCTTCCCAACCCAGGGATGGAACTCTGGTCTCCCACATTGCAGGTGGATTCTTTACTGTCTGAGCCATCAGGGAAGCCCTAATTATGTACAGCTTTTTTTTTTTTTTAAAGATTTATTTATTATTTTTTATTTTGGGGCAGGGGTCGGGTTGGGGAGGGAGGGGAGCAGGCGGGCCACTTCTGTTGGTCTTTCATTTCTCTGTGTTCATCCGTCTTTGTTCTTTGGCTCCTGTGGGCCTCCCATCGCGGTGGCGTCTGTCGTTGCAGAGCGCCGGCTCTGGGCGCATGCACTCCAGAGCTCCTGCTCGGTAATTGGACACATCAGTTCAGTCCCTCCGCGGCACGTGGGATCTTCCCAGGCCAGGGCTCGAACCGGCGCCCCTTGCACTGCAAGGTGGTGTCTTTACCCACTGGACCACCAGAGGAAGCCCTGTACAGCTTTTTATATATCAAATAATAAGAAAAAAATCTCAAGACTGCCTGTTTAAAATAATATTCTTTCTTCACTGAAATGCCTTTGTAACTTTGTTAAAGATCACTTCTTAAATTATCTGTCAGTCTATTTGTGGAATCTCCATTCTGTTTTATTCATCTATTTTTTTCTACATTTAAGCCAAGTACTGGCTGCTTTTGGTACTGATGTTTTATGTCTCCTGAAGTAATATAGTGTTAATTCTCCAAGTAAAAAAAAGTGTTTTGACTATTCTAGGTTCTCTGCACTTCTAAATGCATCAGAATAAGTCTTTCAATTTCTCCCACAAAGCCTGCTGGAATTTTGATTTTGTTGAACCTGTACGTCAATTTGTGGGGATCAATAATGAGTCTTAAAATTCATAAACAAAGGATATCTCTCCATTTATTTGGGTCTTTTAAAATTTCTTTCATCAGGGTTTTGTAGTTTTCAGTGCAGAAAGCTTGCTTGTTTTTGGTCAGCTATATCCATATACTCTTGGTCTTCTACTGTGGCTTTGCGGTAAAGAATGCAGGAGATGCAGGAGAAGCAAGTTCGATCCTTGGGTGGGGAAGATCCCCTGGAACAGGAAATGGCAACCCACTCCAGTATTCTTGCTGGGAAAATCCCATAGGCAGAGGAGTCTGGCGGGCTACAGTCAGTGGGGTTGCAGAGTTAGGGGTTGCTTAGCACTTAATCACTCAATCACATACTCTTACAAATGGCATTGTTTTTTATTTCAGATTCTGATTGTCCATTCCATGTATACAGACCTAGATATATAGGATTAACTTTATATTGATTACATATTCATTTTTAATACACCAGATCTGATTTAGTAAAATTTTGTGGAGAATTTTTATGTTTATACTAATGATCGATGTTGACCCATGCTTTTCTTTACATATAGTGTCTGTCTGGTTTTGCCATCAGAATGGACTGGGAAGTATTTTCTTCTCCTCAATTTAATGGAAAAGTTTTGATAAAATTTAGTTATTGATTCTATGTCTTCTTTAAATGTTTGACATAATTTGCCCTTGAAATCATCTGGGCTTGTAGTTTTCTCTCTTGGAAGTTTTTAGCTAAAAATTCAGTCTCCTTAATAGAAACATGACTATTTAGATTGTCTATCTGTTCTTGAGTAAACTTTAGTCATTTGTATCTTTTAAGTAATGTTTTCATTTCATCTATGTGGTCAAATTTATTGGCCCAACATTGTTCATAAAACTCCTTTATTGTCTTTTGAAATCTGCAGAATACGTAGTGACGTCACCTCTCCCATTCTTGCTATTGGTAATATCAAGATATTACCAATTGATATTTTTTTTCTTGTCAGCCTGTCTAGAGACTTACCAATTTTATTGAACTTATCAAATAACCAGTAGCTTCAATGAATTTTCTCTATTTTGCATTTTATTTCATTGATTTGCAGACCAGTTTTACTTATTTTTATTTTTCTCTTCATTTGGGTTTTGTTTAACTTACTACTTTGGCTTCTTAAAGTACAATTTCATGTCATTCATTTGACACTTTTTTCTTCTCTAATATGCATATGTGATGATATAAACTTCCCTTTATCACTACTATAGTTACATAGTATATTTTTAATTATCAGTATCTCTACCTAACTTTTGGAACATATGGAATACAGCATAATAAGTGTCTTAAAGTCCTTGTCTGTTAATTCTAACATTTATATTCATCTTAGGTTGATGTTGATTGATGAACTTTCTTCCTCACAATGGTTTATATTATCCTGCACCTTTGCGTGTCTGGTAACTTTATATTAGATGCCAGATGTTGTGAATTTTGTCTTGTTGGGTGCTGATATTTTTATACTCCTATAGATATTTAGCTTTGCTCTGGGATGCAGTGAAGTACTTAGAAACAGCCAATCATTTCATATCTTGCTTGGAAGATTTTCTAGGTGGGACTAACACTGTTCAGTTTATGGTTAATTATTCCCCACCACTGAGGCAAAAGCCATCTGTGTAATCAACAAAAAGCTTCATAAGTTTTCAAGGTTTTCAGTTTGGCTTTTTGGAACAGGCACCATTCCTAGTGCCATGGGAGCATCAGGTAATGATTCCTCTTATGCTTTAGCATATTTTCCCCCTGAGCCTGGTCTGGTTTCCTCACATGCATGCTCTGATTGGTAATCTCCTGAATACTTGAGGGAGATTATCTGCGGATCTCTTGAGTGTTTTCTCTGACAGCTCTCCTCTCTGGTATTCTATTCTATGATCACTAGCTGCCTTGATTTTGCCAGATTCTCAAAACAATCCTCTCAACTTTATGTCTAAATATCCGACTCTGCCTGAGTTCTCCCTCTGTACGCTGTTGGCTGGAAATTCTTACTAAGTAGGCAGTTGGGAGAACTGTAGGGCTCATCTTGTTTACTTCTCATCTCTCAGGGGTTCCCAACACTTCATTACCTAATTTCTGGTGTCTTGAGAAACATCGTTTCATGTATGTTTCTCTTTTTTTTATCTTTTGAGGAAAGAAGGTAAATTCAGTCCCTGATACACATTTGTAAACAGAAATCTCAAATCACATTAAGAACAATTTTTGTGGTTAGTGCTGATGTTTCTCTAGAAATAATATATAGAGGTTATTTATAGGTCAGGCATTTCACATACATGAGTTCACTGAGTCCCGAGTCTTCATACCATCTCCTTGTATAGGCATCAATTTTAGTTCCCATTGTTCAGATAAGGTAGTTCAGTGAGATCAAGTAACTTGGTCAAAATCACACACCCAATAAGCAGAAGTTGACATAATAATCTAGACCTTTCTGTAACCAAAAGTTTTGATCTTAACATTGCTGTCCTTTCACGACTATCAAACTACCCATCATTTTTGTGTTATTGTTAATGCAGAGAGAATCATAATCATTTTTAAGACATTTAGAAGTACAAGTAATTTTTCTCTAGTGCAGAGTTTAAAAGTACTTATTAAGCCAAGAATAATTACCATACCAGAAATATTCTATGCCTTGGATTTAGATAAATAAATGTCATCTTGTCAAACCCAAATACCAACAGTTCTGTGTGCAGCTTCTAACAACACACCCTTTGAAAACTTGTTTTCTTTAATTGCAAAAGATACAAGATCTGTGGGAGTAACAGAATGCTTACCGTTGAGTAGTGCCAAATGCAGGTAAAACAGCTTCAGAAAAACAAGAACCATTTGAAAGCTGTACCTAGGGCTTAGCAGGAGGAGCGTCATTTTATTCACAAACAAGTTACCAAGAACCACTGAAAACTTTATTCCTCCAAATAAGGTGCTTTGGATGGAGTTGGCAACTGTCACTAAACAGGCTCACCCCACAGTTGCAGTAACTGTGTATGAAATGACAGGTAGGGCCAGGGATTTGGAGAAGTAGGCTATCCAAGAACTAAGCAGAGACTGGAGAGATAGCATTGGAAAAGCAAGATCAAGCAAATCTGAGGGGTTTGGGCCAATGCCCTGTTGTACCTATCCTTTATGCCTGAACAGCCTAGTAACCACATGAAGGAAAATACACCTCTTTGGGGCACCTAGTTTCACCATTTTGTAATTGAAAGTGAAAATAACAGGGAGAAGGAATTAAGCCATTCACCTTCTAGGTTATTCTAACATTGCTTCCAACATAATCTTTCTAAACATGAATCTGACTGTAGTTTCCTTGACTACAAACATTCACTGTTGCTTTAAGAGATCACACAGGGCCTCTATAGTCTGGCATCTAGTCTTGACTCATCTCTTATCATGAACCCATGCCTCAGATATATTCTACTTCCTGCTGTTCTCTAAATACACCAGCCTATTGGCTGTCAATTTGCTTTATGTATCTGCTCTATATTTCAAATGGTCTGCCTTCACCTACCTTCTTAGGAAAATCTTTCTTACCCTTCAAATGACAGCTTAAAACTCTCCCATGGGATAAAACAATGTCTTTGACTTGCTCAAGTAGTTGCTATCACTTCCTCTTTTTTTTTTTTAAAGATTTATTTATTTATTTATTTTTGGACGGGGGTCGGGTTGGGGAGGGAGGGGAGTGGGTGGGCCACTTCTATTGGTCTTTCATTTGTCTATTTTCATCCGTCTTTGTTCTATGGCTCCTCTGGGCCTCCCATCACGGTGGCGTCTGTCATCACAGAGCACCGGCTCTGGGCGCATGCGCTCCAGAGCTCCGGCTCGGTAATTGGACACATGGGTCCAGCCGCTCCACGGCACGTGGGATCTTCCCAGGCCAGGGATCGAACCGGCGACCCTTGTACTGCAAGGCGGTGTCCCTTGCACTGCAAGGCGGTGTCCTTATCCACTGGACCACCAGGGGAAGCCCTATCACTTCCTCTTTATTCCAACCCTGCACCTAGCCCTTACCTCAGTGATTGCCACCATCACATAATATCACAGATATGTACGTTCATGACCATCTCGTCCATTACTGTCAACTCCTGGTGGCAATTAATATTTCTCCATCAGATTGAATAGGACTTATGATAGATAAGCAGGTAACTTGATCAGAAGCATACAAGGAAGAAAGGTAGAAAGAATGGATATGTTGGAAAAGGTTATTCTAAAAAAAGTTTTATTTACAGTACATATATTTCAAATCAGAGGGGTTTTAAGTTAACCATTAAGGAAAAAATGCCAGGAGCTATCTACATGTGTACTATTAGCCTGATGGAAAGACTGCAGGAATTATTTTAACGTACCAATGGCTTGGATGGCTTTTCTTTATTTAATTTGTCTTTGCTGATAAGCATATTTTTACCTTTATTGGCAGTATGGAGTAAGAAATTGCAGAGAGCATGATACCAAAATAATACCAAACATTCACTGTTGCTTTAAGAGATCACACAGGGCCTCTATAGTCTGGCATCTAGTCTTGACTCATCTCTTATCATGAACCCATGCCTCAGATATATTCTACTTCCTGCTGTTCTCTAAATACACCAGCCTATTGGCTGTCAATTTGCTTTATGTATCTGCTCTATATTTCAAATGGTCTGCCTTCACCTACCTTCTTAGGAAAATCTTTCTTACCCTTCAAATGACAGCTTAAAACTCTCCCATGGGATAAAACAATGTCTTTGACTTGCTCAAGTAGTTGCTATCACTTCCTCTTTTTTTTTTTTAAAGATTTATTTATTTATTTATTTTTGGACGGGGGTCGGGTTGGGGAGGGAGGGGAGTGGGTGGGCCACTTCTATTGGTCTTTCATTTGTCTATTTTCATCCGTCTTTGTTCTATGGCTCCTCTGGGCCTCCCATCACGGTGGCGTCTGTCATCACAGAGCACCGGCTCTGGGCGCATGCGCTCCAGAGCTCCGGCTCGGTAATTGGACACATGGGTCCAGCCGCTCCACGGCACGTGGGATCTTCCCAGGCCAGGGATCGAACCGGCGACCCTTGTACTGCAAGGCGGTGTCCCTTGCACTGCAAGGCGGTGTCCTTATCCACTGGACCACCAGGGGAAGCCCTATCACTTCCTCTTTATTCCAACCCTGCACCTAGCCCTTACCTCAGTGATTGCCACCATCACATAATATCACAGATATGTACGTTCATGACCATCTCGTCCATTACTGTCAACTCCTGGTGGCAATTAATATTTCTCCATCAGATTGAATAGGACTTATGATAGATAAGCAGGTAACTTGATCAGAAGCATACAAGGAAGAAAGGTAGAAAGAATGGATATGTTGGAAAAGGTTATTCTAAAAAAAAAAAGTTTTATTTACAGTACATATATTTCAAATCAGAGGGGTTTTAAGTTAACCATTAAGGAAAAAATGCCAGGAGCTATCTACATGTGTACTATTAGCCTGATGGAAAGACTGCAGGAATTATTTTAACGTACCAATGGCTTGGATGGCTTTTCTTTATTTAATTTGTCTTTGCTGATAAGCATATTTTTACCTTTATTGGCAGTATGGAGTAAGAAATTGCAGAGAGCATGATACCAAAATAATACCAAATAGTCACTCTTAAATAAAGCCCCAATATATTTGTATTCTAATGTAATACAGTTCATAAGAGATTTCTGATTTGACGTATCATTTGCTAAAGTTTTTATGCAGTTGAGATCGCTGACTTCCAAGGGGACAAAGCAGTCATTGAAAGCTTCAGGCAGTTTATATTTACTAACAGGCAGTACGAAGTAAAACATGACAGTACATGTGCTGTGATTCTAAGACGATTATAAAACCAAAAAATTAAAACACATTTGTGTAAGGGCCCTTAAAAAACCACTAGTTACCAGTCAAACAGTTCACTTAATCATGGGAAAGCTACATCCCAGGGATGTTAAATAACCTGCCCCAAATCATGCAGTGAATTGACAGGGATTCCCTAATCCCTCACAGAATCAATACCTTGAAGGGGCAAACCCCTGCCTAGAGGGGCTTGAACCTGGGTCTCCTGCATTGCAGGCAGATTCCTTACTATTGGAGCCCCCAGGGAAGCACCCCTCCCCTACAAAACACGTGTTGTACAAATATACCTTTGTATGTGTTTGTACACATGCATGTGTTGTAGTCAATGCTGTTTCCATATTGCTCCACAATAAAAAAAGAGGTGCTCAATACATTTTGATTTGAAGAGAATAGTAACAATTTATGATACTGAATCTCTGTGTGAAGCCAGATAACTTTGGGCTAGGTTTCAGGAAATAGGACACTAAAAAGGTCATGTTTTACAGCTAAAATTTACTCTGCTATAATTTTGAATAATAAATCACTGTGGAACTTACCAAAAGTTCAAAACCAGCTTTTTCTATGATTACCATTGTGAATAGCAAAGAGCTTGAAGATTAATTGTAATCCATTTAAAAATAAAGCTATGCTATAAATTGTATAATTATATCTATACATAACATTTTAAAATTTTACCAATATTCAAGGAATGTGGTGTGTTACTGCCTGTGTATATGTACATAATAAAAGATGAAAAAATCCCCTTGTGTGAGTCTTAATATAAAGAACCCTGCAAAGTTGTATTCATCCTATGATTTACAATTACTCTATATTGCCATCCGTCATCTTGTTTAGACATCCTCTCTTGTCTTTCCTGATAGTAGATATTCATTACTTTCCTTAAAGCCCTTTCAAAGGAGGTGGTCATGTTTTCCATTCTCCAGCTATTCCAAGGTCAAGAAGTTATATCTTTACCCTACTTCTAGATCATTGCTCCATTCTGCCCATGCAAAATTCTTTGCTTTGTGGAGGCTTATGGCATTCAACTGTAACACCTTCTATAGCTTTTTGTTCTTGTACCAATTTACTTATTGGCTAATCCCTTAATCCAGGAGTCAGCAGACAATAGTCCATGTGCCAAAATTATTCTGTATTGTTTTGGAAAAAGACATGCTTGTTCACTTTAGGTACTGTCTCTAGCTACGTTTGCGTTACAACAGAGTTAAGTAATTGCAAAAGAGTTCCTATGACCTTCAATTTCTAAAATATTTACTATTTGCCCCCTTCGAGAAGAAGCTGGCTGCAGATGGAGCATTTGGCACATTCTCACAATGCTCCCCTTCTCACGCCCTGCCTTCCTTTCTCACAGTTTTAAAACGATGCCAACAGCATTTCTCAGGGTCTTGACTCCTGATCAAAGTCAGTCATCTCTACTCTCCTCCAGTGGCCTTTCCCCATGATCAACCTCCAGGGCTTGTCAACAACTGAAACTGCTTCATTTCTTCTTCTTTTAATATTTTATTTATATTTATTTGGCTGCATTGGGTCTCCGTTGTAGCATGTGGGCTCTAGTTCCCTGACGAGGGATCGAACCTGGGCCCCTTGCATTGGGAGCATAGAGTCTTAGCCACTGGACCACCAGGGAATTCCCACAGTTCTTTAATCTTAAACTCAAATATCTCACTTTTGGGCTACACTACACCTCTTTTTTTTTTTTCATATGGAAAAGGCTACAAAAAAGCTATACTTGTCAGCATGTGGTCGTCGACTGAAAAAAGATAAACAACTTGAGAGGTGTAGGTTAAGTTTTATTTGGGGCACAGTTAGGACTGCAGCCTGGGAGGCAGCACCTCAGATAGCTCTGAGAGACTGCTCCAAAGAGGCAGCAGGAGGAAAATCAATATATAAGGTTTTGAGGAAGGGGGAGTTCAATACCAATCAAGAGTCATTTTACAAAGGGTTTTTGGTTAATCACAAGGATCTGATGTCCTCGTGAAGGGATTTAGTATTTTTCTAAATATGAGGAGACGCAAGGATTGAGATAATAAAATGTGTTCCTAAAAGCATCCACCTGTCTAAAGAGCTGCCCCACCAGACTCCCTGGAGTACAGAGTGCCTACTCCACCCTGAACTACCTCAGCGGGTGTTGAAGGTCAGCAGCTGTCATCGCACGGGGGTCAGTCTCCAAAGAGGCAAATGCCCTTGTTCAGTCATTGGCAATGTAATTGGTAAATGCCAATTTGTAATTGACACAATAAAGTGCATGCTGAGGTATCTCTGGTAGTCCAGTGGGTAGGGCTCTGATCTTCCTCCGCGGGGAGCATGGATTTGATCCCATGGCCGGGGAACTAAGATTCTACATTGTCACATGGAGTGGCCAAAAGATACATTCAAAAAATGAAGAATTACATGCCAACAGGGACTAAGGAGGAGAATACAAAGAAAGGACTTCAGATTACAATCAACTTGTCAACCAGAGCAGCCACGGATATGGAAGGGTTTTACCTTGATTTGAGACTTAAACCCAGGGCCCAGACCTGATCAAACCCTGCTTGGGACTTGAACCCATGTGTCTGGAGCTCGAATTCCAGCCAAAACCCTGTTTGGGACTCAAACCCACAATCCCTGGCTTAGGACTTGAACCCAGCCAGAACTTTCTTTAGGACTTGAACCCAAGCTGCTGGGACTTGAACCCATCCAAAACCCTGTATGGGACTTGAACCCACGTGACTGGGGCCTGAACCTAGCCAAAACCCTGTTTGGGACTGGAACCCACAATCCCTGACTTAGGACTTGAACCCAGCCAGAACTTTCTTTAGGACTTGAACCCAAGCTGCTGGGACTTGAACCCATCCAAAACCCTGTTTGGGACTTGAACCCACGTGACTGGGGCCTGAACTTAGCCAAAACCTGGTTTGGGACTGGAACCCACGTGGCTAAGGATTAACCCCAGCCAAAACCCTGCTTGGGACCTGAATCCATGTAGTCAGGACTCAATCCCGGCCAAAACCCTGTCTGAGACTCGAGCCCACATGGCCAGATCTAATCGAGTCATTTTACAAAGGGTTTTGGTTAATCTGATGTCCTCGTGAAGGGATTTAGTATTTTTCTAAATATGAGGAGACGCAAGGATTGAGATAATAAAATGTGTTCCTAAAAGCATCCACCTGTCTAAAGAGCTGCCCCACCAGACTCCCTGGAGTACAGAGTGCCTACTCCACCCTGAACTACCTCAGCGGGTGTTGAAGGTCAGCAGCTGTCATCGCACGGGGGTCAGTCTCCAAAGAGGCAAATGCCCTTGTTCAGTCATTGGCAATGTAATTGGTAAATGCCAATTTGTAATTGACACAATAAAGTGCATGCTGAGGTATCTCTGGTAGTCCAGTGGGTAGGGCTCTGATCTTCCTCCGCGGGGAGCATGGATTTGATCCCATGGCCGGGGAACTAAGATTCTACATTGTCACATGGAGTGGCCAAAAGATACATTCAAAAAATGAAGAATTACATGCCAACAGGGACTAAGGAGGAGAATACAAAGAAAGGACTTCAGATTACAATCAACTTGTCAACCAGAGCAGCCACGGATATGGAAGGGTTTTACCTTGATTTGAGACTTAAACCCAGGGCCCAGACCTGATCAAACCCTGCTTGGGACTTGAACCCATGTGTCTGGAGCTCGAATTCCAGCCAAAACCCTGTTTGGGACTCAAACCCACAATCCCTGGCTTAGGACTTGAACCCAGCCAGAACTTTCTTTAGGACTTGAACCCAAGCTGCTGGGACTTGAACCCATCCAAAACCCTGTATGGGACTTGAACCCACGTGACTGGGGCCTGAACCTAGCCAAAACCCTGTTTGGGACTGGAACCCACAATCCCTGACTTAGGACTTGAACCCAGCCAGAACTTTCTTTAGGACTTGAACCCAAGCTGCTGGGACTTGAACCCATCCAAAACCCTGTTTGGGACTTGAACCCACGTGACTGGGGCCTGAACTTAGCCAAAACCTGGTTTGGGACTGGAACCCACGTGGCTAAGGATTAACCCCAGCCAAAACCCTGCTTGGGACCTGAATCCATGTAGTCAGGACTCAATCCCGGCCAAAACCCTGTCTGAGACTCGAGCCCACATGGCCAGGACTTAATCCAACATCTGGACCCACTGAGGCTCAGATTCTTCATGCCTCAATGCAGAAAGAATTCAGCGAGAAGCAGAGTGACAGATAAGAAAAGGATTTATTAGAGTAAGGTACCTGTAAGCGGTGCAAACGGGCAGGCGGGAAAGTGCTGCTCTGCTGCTCTGCTGCTCTGCTGCTCTGCTGCTCTGCTGCTCTGCTGCTCTGCTGCTCTGCCCTATGACTGAATGGGCAGCAATATATAGGATGGTAAAAGACCGCCCCCGTCAAGTAAACACAGGTGTAAGACATACATCATTAATTCCTTCCTCACCAGCTCCTCCTTCATCAGCCATCCATGCCCAGTCAAGCCTGCTTTACTGAACAAAGAGCAGCTGTCCTGAGTAATCATCAACTTACTGGCCTCCCAACCTTTCCCAAGTTTCACCTTTCTACCTATCGTCCCCCACTAGGACTCTACCTGTTCTACTCTATCCGTATCAGATGGATTCTGATAAAGTTTTAGAGAGGACTAGGGCAGTATTGTGGAACCCATGAAAAGGTAGCTGACAAGGAAAAGATTGTCAATGGTGGCAAATGCTGCATAGAAGTATCAAGATAGAATTGTTGGGGAGAATGAACTATCTCTGTCCTTTTAGGTTTTTCTGGCTGGTCTAAGAATTAAATTGACATGAGACAGACAAATGGGAGAAAAATCAAACAAAAGGATAATAACAGGCATATGAGGGAGAGACTCTGGAGACCTGGAGAAAATGGCTGAAAGTGAAAGGGTTAATCACTCTGTTGTGTCTGACTCTGTGTGACCCTATGGACTGTAGCCTGCCAGGCCTTCTGTCCATGGAATTCTCCAGGCAAGGTTACTGGGGTGGGTTGCCATTCCCTTCTCCAGGAGATCTCTCCCACATTGGGAGCAGATTGCTCACCATCTGAGCCACCAGGGAATATAACCTTCAGCTAGAGAGAAAAAAAGATGTTGATGTAGTTAGTGGTTTGGATTTCCAAGAGGAGAAAGGCAATTGGCATGGAGATAGGAAAGCATATGTTTGGTAAATAAATGTTAGCTGGGCCCGCCAGAGACAGCGGAACCCAGAGAGGAATTTTAACTGATAGACTTAGCTAAGCTCCCTGTTCAAATGATTGCCATCTGTGTGGTTGACTCCCTTCCTGGAGCCGGCCCTCCATTCATAGTCTTTAGGCAGGCAGGGGGAAGGTCTAAGGTTCTTCCGGAGTCTTTCGGGCCTCGATTGTCTTCAATTTAAAATAATCTGCATGTCAAAGAGACATTTTGAGGTGGCAAATTTTGCTTCCCAACAGAAGCAAAGTAGTGCCTGTGTCACAGAACACTGGAAGAAATGCTGCCTGAATACAAAGATCTTAGTCGTGTCTTTCTTTTCTAAAGATCCTTATCGATCATAAGTTTCATTAGACTGTGCAAAAACTATTTTTCAGGGGATATATACTCCTAAGAACAATAGCATTACAATTTAAAAATCAAGCAGTGGTTCTGAAATCACACATTTATATAAAATATTTTATGATTTTTCTTTTTGTAATGAGAGAACCTAACTTAACCTATGATTACAAAGGCAACCCCCTCAAAGGTAGCTATCTTGAGAAACACATTGCAAGTCACAGACTAGCCTGGAAGCAACTTCCCCACCACCCAAGAAACAACTTTGTTTTACAGATCCTGGTTGATTTAGTTAACTGACCATTTGTGCCACCTGTGGGATTTTTTGTTTGGTTGACATTTATCATTTCCCATGCTTTAAATTCTTGCTCTTAGCTTTTAAATTCAGTAATAAAGAGTGAGCCAGTGAAACGCTAGACCCTTACTTTTGACCTAAATAAAAACCAAAAACTCCAGGTCAACAAAAGCTCTCTATTCTCACAACCTTGCTGGGTGTCCCCTAGTGTGCCTTCTGTGTTCCGGGGCTTGTAAATAATACACTTTTTTTCCTTCATAGCTTCCTGATGTAACTATGCTGAAAGGTGTCTTGCAGTCAGTCAATTAAAATAAGAACCACAAGGGTCATACCAGCTACAGCACTGGATTGGAAAGAGATGTCTGTGGGAAGCTTACCAGGCCCCAGGTGAGAGCCTCCAGGCATTTCTAGCCAATATCATCACTACTGATAGGTTGAGACAAGCACTTAACCCTCTCCCTTAGCTCCAGCCGTTTCTTCAACCATCTACAAAAATAACATTGTAATATTCTCAAAATATTAGCGCTCAGACCACTTCTTATTATATTGTTAACATTGCTTAGCTTTCTTTATTCTATGGAATATTCTATTCTATTCCATAGAATAAAGAAAGCGAAGAAGAGGTAGAGAAACATGCTAGAAACAGCATTCATTCTCTTAATAGGCATTTGCTGAGAGTCTATCATGTGCCTGTCACTATGCTTTGGAAAGAAGGAAGGGCCAGTCACCTCAATGCAAAGTACAAGCTAGAAAAACAAACCATCAAAGTTTTGCAAAATGCCAGGGGAGCCTAGATTTTGCTTTTATTTGAATAGCTGATTTAAGCAGCAAAGTTTTATATAGATTGAGAATTATTTATGAAAATAGCAATAAAAGAAAATATTCATAAGACCATTGCATCATGAAATATTCAGCTACGTGTGAATAATCAAACCTCACTTCTGAAGTTCTTGGAATCTCAAAAACAGGAGAGTAGAGAGAGTTGCAGGGAGTGCTGCAAAGAGGGTAGACTTATGTAAACTGAAAACCAAATATCATAAATCCATATCCAGTCTATCTCCTAACATCAAAGCACTATAGAAGGCAGACAAAGAACTCTAGAGATGAGCCAGGTGAGTTAGCAGAGGCTATTCTTGGATGGAGCATTGGGACTTCTGGAAGATCTGAAAATAAACACCTTGCTTTCGATGAAGGAGCAAGCAGAGGGCATAAAGGGGCAAGATAGGGTCAGAGAAAGTTGGTGATAATTTGGAAAAGGAAATTTCCCCAACTGTTTGGAAGAGTTGGATAGAATACGAAAACATTTGTGTGAGGAGTGGGAGTACTTATACAGAACAGAGACAAACCATCATCATTAGTGTCAAACAACATACAGGCATAGAATTGATCCGAATCTTCTCAAGGGCACACTAAGGAACCAACTAAATGCCAATATACAGGTTCCTCAAGGATTTCGCAGAATAGAAACAAAGATTTGACTATTTTTTATAGCAAGCATTGAGGTAAGGCTTAAGTTACATATACTTTTCTCTTTACTCTTGTTGATTAACTTTGCTTTAAAAATTTTTTGTTGAAATATAATTTGTATACAGAAAAGCTCACATAGAAGTGGGTAGCTTAATGATTTTTCACAAAATAAACATATCTATGTAATCAACATACAGATCAGAACACAATATTCCCAGCTCCCTAGAAGCCCTGCCCAAGTATACAGTACACTGTTTTAACTCTATTTTGAGTGCCTGTCTTTTATTTCAGAAATTCACAAGAACTTTGAGGAGAAGAAGATAAAGACGATTTCAACCTAGCAGTATTGAAAGTGTTCAACCTCAATTTGAGACTTAAACCCAGGGACCAGACTTAATCAAACATGTTTGAGACTCGAACGCACGTGGCCTGGACTTGAACCCAGCCAAAACCCTATTTGGGACTTGAACCCACGCAGCTGGCACTCGAACAAAGCCAAAACCCTGGTAATTAAAATCACTCACCCAGCGTCTGGACCCACTGAGGCTCAGGTTCTTCATGTCTCTTTGCAGAGAAGCATTCAGCGAAAGACAAAGTGATAGGTAAGAAATGGATTTATTCAGATTCAGAGAAAGCACACTCCACAGCAGCCCTGAAAACATGGCATTCTTAGCTTTTATAGGCTGGGTAATTCCATATGCTAACGAGTAGGAGGATTATTCCAGCTTTTTTAGGGAAAAGGTGCCTCTGGGTGTGTCATTCTTTTCAAAAATTGTGCCCTGCCCCTTTCCCTATCCCTTACATTATCACCAGAACAGAATTACCTGAAGGGAGCCGCTGTGTCATTCCTTAATAAATGCTACAACGGAAACCACATGTACGTGGCAGTTTTATAGTTAAGTGGACTCAGATCTTTGTATTGAAGAGGGCAAAGAGTACTCTCAAAGCCATTCCTAAACTTACTCAACATGTTTACAGAAACCTAGGAGAAGGTTAAAGGGCAGTTTCTGCCAACAACTTGTTAGAGAAAAAACAAAAAATTCCAAAGAGAAACAATACAGCTATTTATGTAGGATGTAGGAGAGTTCCTGGGGCTGATGGACCATACCTTGTACCTCTTTTATCTTGACACGACATCTTACTCTGCTACTTCTAGTCATTTTTGTATTTGTCTCACCTTCTCCACGAGAAAGTAAGGGATGTGAAGGCAGGCATAACATTTAAATTACATTTGTATCTGCTCCCTTTGGCGCCCAGATTAATGTCCCTGCTCCACCACTCTGCAAATAACTACAAAAGTGTAAACCCATGGGGACTTACTACAAGTAACTTCAATCTCAGTAGTAATTATGAAAATTCAGGCATTTGTCAGCATCCACAATAACTTGGTATTTCTCCTTTTCCAATCAATTTCTTAGAATGCAAAATCTTTTGTAAAAATGTCTATAGATACACAAAGTCCGAAACTGTATAGGCTATGAATCCATACAAGCAAGACAATTAAGCTAAGCTTGGGGAAGAATTTTCTCAAAGAAAGAAAAGAACTTGGACTAGCTTTTCCTCTGTTGCTTTAGAGTCCAAAATTCTCATTTTAGGTTACATAATGAATTACCCTAGTAAAAGATAATAAGATTTAAAAAAACTGCACACATTCTATGTGGCATACCTGAGAGACATGGGAGTGTTATTCCTGTACTCAGGTGTCTTAATATTACATTCCATTCATCATCTTTTCCATAATTTGAAGACATCTCTCTAGTGGCCAAACCATTGAAGTTTTAACTAATTCTGACACACTTAAGTTTTAACTGTAATAAAGGGATTTTAGAGATAGCAACAAATTTAAAATGATGAATAATTCAATAACTATTAAAATTAAAGGAACTGGAGTAAGGAATTCTTTGGTTTTCCTTCCATTTCTTCTTCTAAATTTGGAAACTCCTCTCTGTCTCTCCCTCTTTCCTTCTCTGTCTCATTCACATACAAACCAGTTTAGTTTTATTCTGAAATTAGGTTGTTATTTATGTCTTTTTCTTATGTGATATATATATATATTTCCATCACTTTGCATCAAATATCAAATATGTTTAGTATTTTTTTCAATAACAGCAAGAAGGAGCAGCAATTACCAATTAGATTTTAATGGACCTCATTTCTCAGAGCCAGATAAAGCATATCTTGTCAATAGCATGTCAAAGTCAGAGGCTTGGCTTTCATAAATCCATTCTTTAAAATGGCCAATCAATAAAAGAGTCATTTAACAGTCATTTATTGAGTTCATACTATATGAGAGACATTGCCATAGGCAAATACAAGGAAACACAACCACAGCCCTAAACATTTTTATGATGCAGTAGGGAACACTGAAAAGTAAATGTATAATTTTTCAATGGTAGCAAGAGATACAGAATATAACCAGGTCCAAGGCAAGCGTGGATTGGAGAAGTGACAATGAGTAAAGTGTTGGGAGGTTAGGAGAGTTTCTGTTAGGATGTAACTACAACTCATTCAAACTCTAGAAGCACATCTGCCCCCAACTCTCAAATAAACAGAAGTATCACTAAAGCAACAGAAATAAGTATGAATATTTTGAGTCTGTCAGAGGTTTAGTCTTAGATCTCACAGAACAAAGACCTTCAAATTAAGGAGAAAAAGTTCTTAAAGAGCTGTGAAAGGTGGTTAATCTGCTAATTACCATTTCAAAGGAAAGTGTCAGAGGGGATAGCAATGCAGGATCTGTGAAAGCCAAGGCTTCAGTTTAGCTGGGTCTTCCTCTAGTCTCTTTAAGGCTGCTCAGAGGTCCAAAACTTATACTCACTCATCTCTTTCCTTCTTTCCTCCTCTATCTTAATTTCTATCCATTTAAAATACCTTTGTTTTTGCTGCTGTTCTCTTTATACAGGCTCTAAGAGATAATTTACATTTAGTTTTAGGTATTGGTTGATTCTCTGACACTGTTTGCTATGCCTAAAAATCAGGCAAGATGAAATTTCATTTTTTCCAATGATGAAAATCTCTCCGAGAGAAAACTCAACACTAGAGAAACTCTGAATTCTGGAGATATCAGGTATAAAGAAAAAAAAAGTGTTTCATTTATGTTTACAAAATATAATTTACTAAATAGTTGTGAGTAAAAGACAAAAGTAGTAAAAGAGAAAAAGGAACAGGTTTCCTTGAACTGGGAAAATAAAACATTAAATAAATAACAGTGATCCAAACAAAAACCATAATCATCTTATTCAGTCCCATGTAATTAATATTTGTTCTTATTGATCTTGGATTAGCAGTTTCAGCCCACCAGAATTGCAGAAATTGTTACTCAGTACAACCCTTGGCCTCTTGCACCAAACAGATAGCCAAGATGTGAAGGCAAACGAAAAGTTCCTAAAGGAAATTAGAAGTGTTACTCCAACGAGCACACAAAGGATAAGAGAGCAAAACAGCCTTATTGTTGATATGAAGAGGGTTTTACTGGTCTGGATCAAAGATTTCCACTCACAACATTTCCTTAAGGCAAAGCTTAATCCAGAGCAAGATGCTAAATCTCTTCAATTCTATGAAGGCTGAGAGGTAAGGAAGCTGCAGAAGAAAAGTGTGAGGCTAGCAGAGGTTGGTTCATGAGGTTTTAGAAAAGAAGCTGTCTCCATACATAAAAATGCAAGATGAAGCACAAGTGCTGAGGTAGAAGTTACAGCAAGTTATTCAGAAGATCTGACTAAAATCATGAACGAAGGTGGCTACACTAAACAACAATATAGATGAATCAGCCTTCCCTTGGAAGAAGATGCCACCTAGGACTTTCATAGTTACAGAGGAGAAGTCAATGCCAGGTTCAAAACTTGAAAGAATAGGTTGACTCTCTTGTTAGGAGCAAGTGCAGCTGGTGCCTTTAAGTTGAAGCCAATGATCATTTACCATTCTGAAAGTCTTAAAAGATGCTTAAGAATTATGATAAAACTACTCTGCCTGTGCTCTATAAATGGAAAAACAAAGCCTGGGTAACAGCCCATGTATTAAAACATAGTTTACTGAATATTTTAAGCCCAGTGTTGCGAACTAATGCTCAGGGGAAAAAAAAAAAGATGCCTTTCAAACTATCACTACTCATTGACAATGCACCTGATCATCCAAGCTGTCTGACTGAGATATTTGAAATTAATGTTGTTTTCATGCTTATCAACATAATGTTTATTCTGCAGCCCATGGATCAAGGAGTAATTTCAACATTCAAGTCTTACTATTTAAGGAATACATTTCATAAAATTATAGCTGCCATAGATAGTGAATGATTCCTTCTGGAAAGGATTCATCATTCTAGATGCCATTAAGAACATTCATAATTCTTGGTCAAAATATCAACATTCTTGGTCAAAATATCAACATTCATGGGAGTTTGGAAGAAGTCCATTTCGAACCTCATGGATGACTTTGAAGGGTGCAAGACTTCAGTGGGGGACTTCCCTAGTGGTCCAGTGGTTAAGACTCTGTTTCGGCTGCAGTAGGGCCTGGGTTCAAGCCCTGGTCAGGGAACTAGATCACACATGCCGCAACAACAAAAAAAGACTTCAGTGGAAGAAGTAACCACAGACGTGGTAGAAATAGCAAGAAAACAGAAAAAGTGACTGAGTTGCTGTAATTCCATGAAAAATTTATGAAATTTTAATGGATGAGGAGTTATTTCTCATCGGTGAGCAAAGAAAGTGGTTTCTTGAGATGGAACCTACTCCTGGGTAAACATTGTTGAAATGACAACAGGAGATTTCCAATAAGACATCAATTTAGTTGATAAAGTAGCAGCAGGATTTGAGAGGATTGGCTCCAATTTTGAAAGAATTTCAAAAAAAATTCAAAATGCTATTTGACAGCATTACATGCTACAGAGAAATCATCCATGAAAGGAAGAGTCAACTGATATAGCAAATGTCATAATCGTCTTATTTTAATTGTCACAGTCACATCAACCTTCAGCAGGCACCACCCTGATCAGTCAGCAGCCATCAGTGAGGCAAGCAAAAAGATTATGACTCACTGAAGGCTCAGATGACTGTTAGCATTTTTTAATAATAAGATATTTTTAAAATTCAGCTGTATGCATTTTTTAGATATAATGCTATTGTATACCTGATAGACTGCATTATAGTATAAAAATAACTTTTATGTGTATTGGGAAGTATGCTTTATTATAATTTTTGCCTTACTGCAGATGTCTGGGATTGAAACTGCAATACATATGGAGTATGTTTATACTTATATTTAACTGTGTAACTGCTCATTAATTTCTAAATCATTTGAGCAGACTACTTTAATAAAGTTTTAAGTGATTTTTATTTTATTTTATTTTATTTTTGCTCACACTGGGTCTTCATTGCTTTTGTGTGGGTTTTCTCTAGTTTCAGCCAGTGGGGGAGTACTTCTTTGCAGTGCATGGGATTCACACTGTAATGGTTTCTCTTGCTGCAGAACACAGGCTCTAGGCATGCAGGCTTCAGTAGTTGTGGCCCACAAGCTTAGTTGCATGTGGAATCTTCCCTGACCAGGGGTTGAACCCATGTCCCCTGCATTGGCAGGTGGATTCCTATCCAGTGCACCACTAGGGGAATCTTCTAAGTGATTTAATAAATTTATTAATACTGTCCAGAGGTAAGAAAATAGCACATATAGTATACCTTTTGTGTGTGTGTGTGTGTGTGCATACAAGTTGCCATTATAAAATTATTTCACACATTTGTCTTTGAATTTTTTTTTTTTTTTTAATTTTTGGCCTCATTTATTGTTTATTTATTTATTTACTTTCATCCATCTTTATTCTTTGGCATGTGTGGGCCTCCCATCGCAGTGGCCTCTCTTGCTGCAGAGCACCAGCTCTGGGCACATGCACTCCAGAGCGCTGGCTTGTAATTGGACACACCAGTCCAGCCACTCCATGGCATGTGGGATCTTCCCAGGCCAGGGATCAAACTGGCGCCCCTTGCACTACAAGACAGAGTCTCTACCCACTGGACCACCAGGGAAGCCCTGTCTTTGATATTTTTAATTGAAAATAAGCTTGAAGATGGTAAAAGAATGAAAGAAGTACAGAGGAGATGGGAAGGGAGAGAACAGAAGAGCCAGACTGGCAATATCTCAAGCTTCCCAAAGAGACCATTGAGTTATCATATATTATTTTTAGTAAAATCACACCAACAAGAAGGAGGTGAACAAAGTTTGTGGATTGTTTAGTCAACATAAGTTCAAGAAAGGGCTTTGTGTCAACTGATAAAAATAACTTTTATGTGTATTGGGAAGTATGCTTTATTATAATTTTTGCCTTACTGCAGATGTCTGGGATTGAAACTGCAATACATATGGAGTATGTTTATACTTATATTTAACTGTGTAACTGCTCATTAATTTCTAAATCATTTGAGCAGACTACTTTAATAAAGTTTTAAGTGATTTTTATTTTATTTTATTTTATTTTTGCTCAACTGGTTTCATTGCTTTTGTGTGGGTTTTCTCTAGTTTCAGCCAGTGGGGGAGTACTTCTTTGCAGTGCATGGGATTCACACTGTAATGGTTTCTCTTGCTGCAGAACACAGGCTCTAGGCATGCAGGCTTCAGTAGTTGTGGCCCACAAGCTTAGTTGCATGTGGAATCTTCCCTGACCAGGGGTTGAACCCATGTCCCCTGCATTGGCAGGTGGATTCCTATCCAGTGCACCACTAGGGGAATCTTCTAAGTGATTTAATAAATTTATTAATACTGTCCAGAGGTAAGAAAATAGCACATATAGTATACCTTTTGTGTGTGTGTGTGTGTGTGTGCATACAAGTTGCCATTATAAAATTATTTCACACATTTGTCTTTGAATTTTTTTTTTTTTTTTAATTTTTGGCCTCATTTATTGTTTATTTATTTATTTACTTTCATCCATCTTTATTCTTTGGCATGTGTGGGCCTCCCATCGCAGTGGCCTCTCTTGCTGCAGAGCACCAGCTCTGGGCACATGCACTCCAGAGCGCTGGCTTGTAATTGGACACACCAGTCCAGCCACTCCATGGCATGTGGGATCTTCCCAGGCCAGGGATCAAACTGGCGCCCCTTGCACTACAAGACAGAGTCTCTACCCACTGGACCACCAGGGAAGCCCTGTCTTTGATATTTTTAATTGAAAATAAGCTTGAAGATGGTAAAAGAATGAAAGAAGTACAGAGGAGATGGGAAGGGAGAGAACAGAAGAGCCAGACTGGCAATATCTCAAGCTTCCCAAAGAGACCATTGAGTTATCATATATTATTTTTAGTAAAATCACACCAACAAGAAGGAGGTGAACAAAGTTTGTGGATTGTTTAGTCAACATAAGTTCAAGAAAGGGCTTTGTGTCAACTGAAAAGTTCTCATGTGAGTAGTAGGAATGAAATAAAGACAACAGAGTTCTCAAAGAGAACCAGGAAATTTTTTCTAGCTCAGAAGTTGGAAAATGAAACATCATTTAAGGAAGACAACCAGGAAAAATTTCCAAACCGAAGGAGTAAAAGAGTAATCCCCACTCAAGAAAGAGACTCGTGGGGGGCTGCCCTGGTAGCTCAGTGTGAAGAGCTCACCTGCCAATGCCGGAGACATGGGTTCGAGCCCTGATCCGGGAAGACCCCACATGCTGCGGAGCAACTAAGCCCGTGAGCCACAACTATGGAGCCTGTGCTCTAGAGCCTCAGAGTCGCAACTACTGAGCCCATGGGCCACAACTACTGAAGCCTGTGAGCCCTAGAACCTGAGTTTCACAGTAAGAGAAGTCACCATAACAAGAAGCCTGCTCGCCTCAACTAGAGAGTAGCCCCCACTCCCTGCAACTAGAGAAGAGCCTGTGGCAGTAGTGGAAATCCAGAATAGTCAATAAATAAATAAATAAATTTTTTCTTAAAAAGAAAGAGCCTCAGAAAAAAAGAATTCCAACCCAGTAGTTGCCTTTAAAACAAAGAAGCTTCAGTCTCTAACCCAGCTTCTGCTTGCCTGGGGCTCGGTTCAGTTGCTAACCATAAAATATTTTTTTTCAATAAAATTAGTCCTCAAAGTGCAAATATTTTATTCTGTTATAAATATTATCGTGACTGTGATACAAGATTTGAATGGAATCACAAATACAGAATTCAAAATCGAATTCTAAATCCCATTCTGTAATACAGTATCATTTTGTAATAGAAATTTCTCTACTTCCTTTCCCCTTTCAAGGGTCTCTGTTGGCTTCCTATCATTGTGGGGAATATTCTGAAAACTCCTTCCCATACCACAGGCCCCTTAGTCTTTTTAGACAGGAAGGGAGGACAGAAGAGCCAGACTGGCAATATCTCAAGCTTCCCAAAGAGACCATTGAGTTATCATATATTATTTTTAGTAAAATCACACCAACAAGAAGGAGGTGAACAAAGTTTGTGGATTGTTTAGTCAACATAAGTTCAAGAAAGGGCTTTGTGTCAACTGAAAAGTTCTCATGTGAGTAGTAGGAATGAAATAAAGACAACAGAGTTCTCAAAGAGAACCAGGAAATTTTTTCTAGCTCAGAAGTTGGAAAATGAAACATCATTTAAGGAAGACAACCAGGAAAAATTTCCAAACCGAAGGAGTAAAAGAGTAATCCCCACTCAAGAAAGAGACTCGTGGGGGGCTGCCCTGGTAGCTCAGTGTGAAGAGCTCACCTGCCAATGCCGGAGACATGGGTTCGAGCCCTGATCCGGGAAGACCCCACATGCTGCGGAGCAACTAAGCCCGTGAGCCACAACTATGGAGCCTGTGCTCTAGAGCCTCAGAGTCGCAACTACTGAGCCCATGGGCCACAACTACTGAAGCCTGTGAGCCCTAGAACCTGAGTTTCACAGTAAGAGAAGTCACCATAACAAGAAGCCTGCTCGCCTCAACTAGAGAGTAGCCCCCACTCCCTGCAACTAGAGAAGAGCCTGTGGCAGTAGTGGAAATCCAGAATAGTCAATAAATAAATAAATAAATTTTTTCTTAAAAAGAAAGAGCCTCAGAAAAAAAGAATTCCAACCCAGTAGTTGCCTTTAAAACAAAGAAGCTTCAGTCTCTAACCCAGCTTCTGCTTGCCTGGGGCTCGGTTCAGTTGCTAACCATAAAATATTTTTTTTCAATAAAATTAGTCCTCAAAGTGCAAATATTTTATTCTGTTATAAATATTATCGTGACTGTGATACAAGATTTGAATGGAATCACAAATACAGAATTCAAAATCGAATTCTAAATCCCATTCTGTAATACAGTATCATTTTGTAATAGAAATTTCTCTACTTCCTTTCCCCTTTCAAGGGTCTCTGTTGGCTTCCTATCATTGTGGGGAATATTCTGAAAACTCCTTCCCATACCACAGGCCCCTATTAGTTCTGGTTCTTACTCACCTTCTGAATCCTCTCCTCTCTCTCCCTCTCTATTTCTTTCTTCTCTAGTCAGACAAGATTGTTGCAGCTCCTTGATTTCACTGGTGGCTCAGACTGTAAAGCATCTGCATGCCGTACAGGTGACCTGGGTTCAATCCCTGGGTCAGGAAGATCCCCTAGAGGAGGAAATGGCAACACACTCCAGTATGCTTGCCTGCAGAATCCCATGGACAGAAGAACCTGGCAGGCTACAGTCCATGGGGTTGCAAAGAGTCAGACAAGACTAAGCAACTAACATTTGAACCTGACAACCTGCTCCCGCCTCAGGCTTTTCTCCTTGCTGTTCCCATTGCCTGAAATGCTCTTCCCAGACTTCAGATGCTCTTTCTCCCCTGCATTCATCCACCTCTCTGCTCAGTATCACCCTACCTAAAACAGGCCCTACCCTCACTCCATCAGCCTCTATTTACTTACCTCGGTTTTACTCACTATACTTACAAACTGTCTGAATTTATGTGGCTCTTGTCAATGGTATCACTTCCCATTAAAAGATATAAAGTCCAAAAAGGTAGAGGACCTTTTTACTACTGTGTCCTGAGCACCTAGAACAGAACCTGGCACATGTAGACTCTGAGAATATATATCTTGACAAAAATAAAGTATGACTAAGAAATGAATGTGTGCTTAATGACTACTGTTGTTGTTCAGTTACTAAGTCTTGTTTGATTCTTTGCAACCCCATAGACTGCCGCACGCCAGGTTTCCCTGTGCTTCACTGTCTCCTGGAGTTTGCTCAGACTCATATCCATTGTGTTGGCAATGCCATCCAAACATCTTCTTTTCTGCCACTGCCTTCTCCTCCTGCCCTAAATCTTTCCCAGCATCAGGGTCTTTTCAAATGAGCCACCTTTTCACATCATGTGGCCAAAGTATTGGAGCTTCAGCTTTAGCATCAGTTCTTCCAAGGAATATTTGGGGTTGATTTCCTTTTGGATTAACTGGTTTGATCTCCTTGCTGTCCAAGGGACTCTCAAGAGTCTTCTCCAGCACCACAGTTCAAAAGTGTCAACTTTTTGGAGCTCAACCTTCTTTATGGTTCAATTCTCACATCCATACATGACTACTGGAAATACCATAGCTTTAACTATATGGACTTTTGTCAGTAACGTGATGTCTCTGATTATTAAAATGCTGTCTAGATTTGTCATAGCTTTCCTTCCAAGGAGCAAGCATCTTTTAATTTCATGGCTGAAGTCACCATCCACAGTGATTTTGGAGTCCAAGAAAATAAAGTCTATCATTGTTTCCACATTTTCCTCTTCTATTTTCCATGAAGGGATGGGACTAGATGCCATGATCTTAGTTTTTGAATGTTGAATTTTAAGCTAGCTTTTTCACTCTCCTCTTTTACCCTCATCAAGAGGCTCTTTAGTTCCTCTTCACTTTCTGCCATAAGAGGGCATATTAATTTAGAAGAATTCATTCTAGTGAGAGTATAAATTATCCATGATGAGTGACAGTTACACTTCTTGCATTTAAATGTTTAAGCTTTCTCAGCAGAGCATATAGGCTAGTTTGGATATTTCCTGTTAATATTATGTATTAGAGAAAAAACAAAAGCAATGAGGTCTATTATCACCAGAAAATATCAAGTACATAAAACTTCATTTTCTATAAGATTAAAAGAATCCATATTCACAGTTTAGATGGATTATTTGCTGTTTCTTAAGCAAAGGAAGCCTCAAGCTTGTCTTAGACTGAAAAACAATAGTTTATGTAACTCCAGAGTCCATCTGCTCAACTTCACATAGGATTATGACTAAAGGTCACAGAAAGCTTATTTTATTTCTAATTGAAATGAGAAAAATATCTTACATAGGTGGCCCTCTTGTATAATCACCAATCTCTAAATCCTCATTTTTTACAGACAATCTATTTGTATTTTATTTTCGATATACTCATTTCTAGGATGCATTTACATATATAACTTTGCATAAATGTATTATCTGCAGTCATACTCACATGTACTATGTACAGTCATTTTCTTCTCGTTTATGATGTTCGGCTTCTCTTTTTCCCCAAACAACAACTCTCTTATAACTCATGCTAACAAATGTAGTTGTGCTTGCATTTATTTCACACACACACACACGCACACCTATGTATATCATATTCAAATTGTGAAAAAACAAAGACAGTTCAAAAACCTTAGAAGAAGTCTGTAGGAAAAAACTTCACTTTCTGCCATAAGAGAGCATATTAATTTAGAAGTATTCATTTCTTCTAAAATCAATGAAGAAACAGGGGTAAAATTTACAGTAAACCTTTGTCAATAATCATGCAAGCCAGAGAGTAGAATGAAAGAGTTAAAATCTTAAAAAAGAGAAAAAGAAGAATATGGTCCTAGAATTTATACAGCTGGCAAAATTCTCCACTTCCAGATCTTGCTCTCTGAAACAAAAGCCCATGAGAACCTTAAGCCATCTACTCTGAGACAAGGCAGTAAAAGGAGCTGCCGTTTCCTTTCGCCCTCCTTCACCGGCACCCCCCTTGATTGACCCACACTGCTGTCTCTCTAAATGGTAGACTATAGGGAGGTTCACTTTGTTTCCTGTATACTCTTACGTGGGCTTCTCTGGTGGCTCAGATAGTAAAGAATCTGCCTGCAATGTAGGAGATCCGGGTTTGATCCCTGGGCTAGGCCGATCCCTAGGGAAGGGAATGCCAACCCTCTTCAGTATTCCTGCCTGGAGAATTCCATGGACAGAGGAGCTTGGCAGGCTATAGTCCATAGGGTCACAAAGAGTCGGACATGACTGACTGACTAACACAAACACACATACTGTACGGATGTTTGAAAGTTTTCTAATAAGCTTTTATTTATTTTTGAAGATTTATTTATTTATTTGGGGGGGATAGGGTGGGGAGGGAGGGGAGCAGACGGGCCACTTCTCTTGGTCTTTCATTTGTCTGTTTTCATCCATCTTTGTTCTTCGGCCCGTGTGGGCCTCCCACTGCAGTGGCCTCTGTTGTCGCAGAGCACCGGCTCTGGGCGCATGTGCTCCAGAGCTCCGGCTCGGCAATTGGACACATCGGTCCAGCCGCTCCACGGCACGTGGGATCTTCCCAGGCCAGGGATCGAACCGGCGCCCCTTGCACTGCAAGGCAGTGTCCTTACCCACTGGACCACCAGGGAAGCCCTCTAATAAGCTTTTAAAAGCAGATCTTTAATCTCCCAGTTGTTGCTTTTTGTATTTAGTGTAAAGGAGGGTTCCAGTTGCTTTTGCTGTTCTATATGGACACTAAGCTATTTCAATCTAACTTAATACATTTAAAGACATATTAAAAAGGAGACTTCCCTGGTGGTCCAATGGCTAAGACACCATTCTCCCAATGCAGGGGGCGCCTGGGTTCAATCCCTGTTAAGGGAACTAGATCCCATAGGCAGCAACTAAGGGTTCACATGCCACAACTAAAAAAGATCCCACATGCTACAGTTAAAACTTTCTGTTCTTTGTGGGTTTCTCCCAATGCCACATCATTTTATCAATCATTTTTGTTTGACAGTGGACCAAATAGTGCTTTGATGATTCCTTCAAAAAGTTTTCCAAATTTTTTCTTTAAAACATTCTGGTTTTTTAAATGTTTTTGATTGCTGTACTTTCTAATTATGAAAAACCATCTCCTGGGCCCAGTTTACTCAGAGTTAAATGCACTGTAATCAATATTTGAGATTGTTTAGGCTCCTATGAACTGTGGCTCCTAGAAAACATGAGCCAGGGTTGGAGAAATTAAATTAGATTGCTCAGTTATTTGATTTCCTTACAATGCCATCTAGACAACCTAAGCTTTAAAAACTTCTTTCAGGAGGCCTTCTTTTTCCCTAGTCAATTATAATTAGGATTGATTGACTGCCAGAGGCTAAAGGAGCAATGACATTTCTGCAATTCTCCAAAGAGTTGTCAGTATTAGAAGGCCAAAGCATCCCCACTTGGCAACAGCATGCTTGTAGATCACTTAAAAGAGATGAATATATGGACTGGTTTGAATTAAATAAAAGAGACCTCAACTTCTGCGTGGTTACCATCAAGATAAATGTGGTATTTTATCCAGGTGTATGAATCATATATAAATGGAGGTTTCATAAATGGAAAAGGAGATCATCGGTAACCTGAGTATGTTTTTTAGTATATGATATTTTACATCCACAGATAATTTTTTCACAATAAGAAAATATTGGTCTGCTGTGGGTGTGTTTTCACATACGAATGTTAATTCTGGCTTCTGAGAACGAAGCTTATTTGACAGCAGCCTGTTCAGAAATGTCCACTGCAACAATAGGACTTATTGGAAAAGACTTTAGAATCCATAGGACAGTTCCACAAAGTCTGTTGATATTTGCTTTTCATGCCAACTTCTCAATGATATTTTGCTAGATAAGTGGTCATCATTGTCTTATAAAGAGACACAACATTTTAAACAGTGTGATTTCCATGCAGTCTTTTGAAGAATCTTTTGGATTGCATTATGGCATATTATTTTCACTCTTTTTTTACTTTATTTTTCTTGAATGGAATTCTGCAACATGTATAATATCAGATCAAGCACAATGCAGGATAATTCATAAATCAAATTTTGTGGATATTAGGCATCTTTTAGTGGAATTAAAGATTGAAAGATTTCTTTCAATCCATCATCTATGAGCTCCATGTGTACCAATTCATCACTATAGCAATCTTGTCAGTTTATACCTTGGTAAATAATTATTTCCACATGCAGTCTTCTAAGGGGCTTGGCAGGGTATATTGCCAGCTGGTCCACATTAATGAAAAAACAAACTGCTTGTGATCTACGGCTCGGGTTCCTTCTCAGCTGAGTGATAGCACACATACGCACAATGATCATACTGTTTGAAGCTGCATTTTCACATGAGAGCATTTTCTGCACACTTTGTAGAAAACTTCTTATTTTGTCAAGGTTGAATAGCAGATTGCCCACTTAACATTTGAAGAAATGATAAGTTATTTATATCTGTAGCCACATTAATAGAAATAGATGGTTTGTCAAAATCATCACCTCTGGGTCATTTTATGCCTTGTGACTAATATTTACGTTCCCATGGTTCTCCATGCAGTCATAAAAACCTATAAATACAGCTTCTTTTGATATTAATAAAGTCCTCTAAAAACACACAAGTATATGGCTACATAACTCTGTGACCCTTTTATCTGTACACACACACTGACATCCCCACCTCCCCCACATACACATTCACACACTGTTGTTAATTTTCAGAAGAACAAATGGACTCCCATGACTAACTTTTGTTTTAAAAAATGTCAACGTAATCATTTGATTCCCTGCATGGAGGCCATATATAAGACCATGGAAATCTAAGAAGCCACAATGTTACCTTTTGTGAATATAACCTAACCATGAGATTTCGTATTGCCTAGAAAACATCATTATACCTCACTGCAGTACAAGTTTTATGAAAGCAGGACATACATACAAACTAAAATGATTGCCTCTAGTAGGTGCCTTTAGCACTTCATTCATATCATCTTGACTGACATGGACATCTCCTGCAGACATTGCCAATATGTGGCAATGACTTCCTGCCTCTCTCTGAGAGTGATCTCTGATGGCTCCCAACAGGGAAAGGCTGTAAGTGCTGGAGAATTAACAACCCAGGAGCTACTTTCAATACATAACAGACAGGAGTTACTGAATCTCAACTTCCTCACTCCTTGGTAGAATAATTCTGAGATGTGTTCCAAGCCATCTTTCAATCAATAATCGTGAACAAACTGAGTTCCAGTTGCCCACAGTAGTAACTCCTCTTCAATGTATTTTTAAAAAAAAAAAATTTTTTTGGCCACTTCTATTGATCTTTCATTTATTTATCTTTGTTCTTTGGCCCGTGTGGATCTCCCATCGCAGTGGCCTCACTCACTGCAGAGCACTGGCTACCGGCGCATGCCCTCCAAAGCTCTGGCTCAGCAGTTGGACACATCAGTCCAGCTGCTCCGCAGCACATGGGATCCTCCCAGGCCAGGGATTGAACCAGCGCCCCTTGCACTGCAAGGCGGTGTCCTTACCCACTGAACCACCGGGGAAGCCCCATCAATGCACTTTTTAAAAAAGTATTATTATTTTGCTTTTACGGTTTTGTTGTTTACAGCTATACGTAAACCTAAATCAGTCATAGGTATATCTTTGACCCTCCCACCTGAGCCTGCCTCCCACTCCCCGCAAGTCCACCACTCCAGGTTGTTGCCTAGCCCCCATGTAAGATCCCTTAGCTTCACAGCACATTCATAATAGTTATCTCTTTTCCATATGATAATGTAGGTTTCCATGTTACTTTTCCATACCTCAGTACACTTTTTTTTTATTCTTTATTCTAAAGGTTTTACAGAGTTTTGTTGCTCACAGACATGTATGTTCCCAGATCAGTCATGTGCATATCCATGGTCCCCACCCCTCCAGTTTCCCCCATCCCACCCCTCCAGACCATCGCCCCAAGCCATTGTAAGCACTCCTATTCCCTTAACACAACGACACTAGTTATCTTTTCCACACATAACAGTATAGATTTCCATGTTACTCCCTCAATGCTTCCCCCTCCCTATTTCTTCCCCACAATGTCCCTATGGTTTTCCATGTGTTCACTGCATGTGTTCTCAAGACTATCCTACTAGATTCCATATATGTGTGTTAGTATACTGTATTTGTCTTTCTCTTTTTGACTTACTTCACTTTTTATGATAGGTTCTAGAGCCAGCCACTTCATTAGGACTGACTCTTCTGCATTTCTTTTAACAGCTGAGTAGTATTCCATTGTATATATGTACAAGAGCTTCTGGATCCATTCATTTGTCGATGGACATCTAGGTTGCTTCCATGTTCTGGCTATTGTATAGAGAGCTGCAATGAACATTGGGGTACAGGTGCTTCTTTCAGTTTTGATTTCATCAGGATATAAGCCTAATAGTGGGATTGCTGGGTCATAGGGTGCTTCTATTTTTAGTTTTTTAAGAAATCTCCATACTGTCTTCCATAGAGGCTGTATCAGTTTACATTCCCACCAGCAATGCAAGAGGGTTCCCTTTTCTCCGCACCCTCTCCAGCATTTAGTGTCTGCAGATTTTTTGATGATGGCCATTCTGACGGGTGTGAGGTGGTATCTCATTGTAGTTTTAATTTGCATTTCTCTAATAATAAGCGAGGTTGAGCATCGTTTCATGTGCTTTTGGGCCATCTGTATGTCCTCTTTGGAGAGGCGTCTCTTTAGATCTTTTTCCCATTTTTTGATTGGGTTGTTTGTTTTCCCTGTGCTGAGTTGTCTGAGTTGCTTGTAGATTTTGGAGATGAATTCTTTGTCTGTTGTTTCATTTGCTATGATTTTCTCCCACTCTGTGGGGTGTCTGTTGAGCTTTTTTGTAATTTCTTTTGCTGTACAAAAGCTTTTAAGTTTCATGAGGTCCCACGTGTTCATTTTTCTTTTCAGTTCTGCTATTTTAGTTGGTGGGTCAGAGAAGATCTTGCTTTGATTGATGTCCTTGAGGGTTTTGCCTATATTCTCCTCTAAGAGTTTGATGGTTTCTGGTCTTACATTTAGGTCTTTAATCCATTTTGAGTTGATCTTAGTGTATGGTGTCAGGGAATGTTCCAACTTCATTTTTTTGCATGTAGCTGTCCAATTCTCCCAGCACCACTTGTTGAAGAGGCTGTCTTTGTCCCATTTTATAGTTTCCCCTCCTTTGTCAAAAATAAGGTACCCATAGGTGCATGGGTTTATCTCTGGGTTCTCGATCTTGTTCTATTGGTCGATAGTTCTGTTTTTGTGCCAGTACCATACTGTCTTGATGAATGTTGCTTTGTAGTAGAGTCTGAAGTTAGGGAGGCTGATTCCTCCAGCTCCGTTTTTCTTTCTCAGGATTGCTTTGGCTATTCGAGGTCTTTTGTGTTTCCATATGAACTGTGTGATTCTTTGGTCTAGTTCTGTGAAAAATGTCAATGAAAGTTGAATAGGTATTGCATTGAATCTGTAGATGATATTTGGTAGTATGGTCATTTTCACAATATTGATTCTTCCGACCCAGGAACATGGAATATCTCTCCATCTGTTTAAGTCTTCTTTAATTTCTCTCATGAGTGTCTTGTAATTTTCTGTGTACAGTTCTTTTGTTTCTTTGGGTAGGTTTATTCCTAGATATTTGATTCTTTTGGTTGCAATGGTGAAGGGGACTGCCTCTTTGATTTCGTTTTCTGATGTTTCATTGTTTGTGTATAGGAATGCCAGTGATTTCTGTGTGTTGACTTTGTATCCTGTGACTTTGCTGAATTCCTTGGTTAGCTCTAGTAGCTTTGTAATAGAGTCTTTGGGATTTTCTGTGTATAATATCATGTCATCTGCAAAAAGAGAGAGCTTGACTTCTTCCTTTCCAATCTGGATTCCTTTGATTTCTTTCTCTTCTCTTATTGCCGTTGCTAGAACTTCCAGGACTATGTTGAATAGTAGTGGTGAAAGTGGACACCCCTGTCTTGTTCCTGATCTTAGAGGGAATGCTTTCAGTTTTTCACCGTTGAGGATAATGTTCGCTGTGGGCTTCTCATATATGGCTTTCACTATGTTGAGATAGGTTCCTTCTATGCCCATTTTCTGAAGAGTTTTTATCATAAATGGATGTTGTACTTTGTCAAAGGCTTTTTCTGCATCTATTGAGATGATCATGTGATTTTTGTCTTTCAATTTGTTGATATGGTGTATCACATTGATTGATTTGCGGATGTTGAAGAATCCTTGCATGCCTGGGATGAACCCGACTTGATCATGATGTATGAGTTTTTTGATGTGTCATTGAATTCTGTTTGCTAGGATTTTGTTGAGGATCTTGGCATCTAAGTTCATCAGGGAAATTGGTCTGTAATTTTCCTTTTTTGTGTTGTCTTTGCCTGGTTTGGGTATCAGGGTGATGGTGGCCTCGTAGAATGTGTTTGGAAGTGTTCCTTCCTGTGCAATTTTTTGAAAGAGTTTTAGAAGGACAGGCATTAGCTCTTCTTTAAATGTTTGGTAGAATTCGGCTGTGAAGCCATCTGGCCCTGGGCTTTTATTTTTGGGTAGATTTTAATCACAGATTCGATTTCTGAGCTTGTGATTGGGTTGTTCAAAGTTTCTGTTTCTTCCTGGCTCAGTCTTGGGAGATTGATCTTCCCCAAGAAACTGTCCATTTCTTCCAGGTTGTCCAGTTTGTTGCCATAGAGTTGCTCATAATAGTCTCTTAGAATCCTTTGGATTTCTGCATGATCTGTTGTAATCTCTCCTTTTTCGTTTTTGATTTTGTTGATCTGGTTCTTCTCTCTCTTTCTCTTGATGAGTCTGGCCAGGGGCTTGTCAATTTTGTTTACCTTTTCAAAGAACCAGCTTTTTGTTTTATGTATCCGTACTATAGTTTCTTTCATTCTCATTTATTTCTGCTCTTGTCTTTATAATGTCTCGGCTTCTGCTGGCTTTGGGGTGTTTTTGTTCTTCTTTCTCCAATTGTTTTAAGCAGAGAGTTAGGCCATCTGCTTCATATTTTCCTAGTTTCTTGAGGTGGGATTGTATTGCTATAAATTTCCCTCTTAGAACTGCTTTTGCGGTATCCCATAGGTTTTGCATGGTCGTATGTTCATTGTCATTTTCTTCTAGGAATTGTTCAATTTCTCCTTTGCTTTCCTCAGTGATCAGTTGGTTTTTTAGGTATGTGCTGTTTAATCGCCATGTGTTTGTATTCTTAGCAGTTTTTTTTCCTGTAGTTGATCTCTAGTCTCATTGCATTGAGGTCCGAGAAGATGGTTGATATAATCTCAGTTTTCTTGAATTGACTGAGGTTAGATTTTTGGCCCAAGATGTGGTCTATCCTGGAGAATGTTTCATGAGCACTTGAGAAGAAAGTGTATTCTTCTGCTTTGGGGTGGAACGTCCTAAAGATATCGATGAGGTCCATCTTTTCTAGTGTGGCATTTACGGTTTGTGTTTCTTTATTAATTTTCTGTTTGGATGATCTATCCATTGGTGTGAGAGGAGTGTTAAAGTCTCCTACTATTATTGTGTCATTATTAATTTTTTCTTTTACGTCTGAAAGTATCTGCCTTATGTATTGAGGTGCCCCTGTGTTGGGTGCGTAGATATTCATGACTTTTATGTCTTCCTCTTGGATGGATCTCTTAATCATGATGTAGTGACCTGCCTTGTCTCTTAGAATCTTCTTTACTTTAAAATCTATTTTGTCTGATATGAGGATTGCTACTCCAGCTTTCTTTTGATTTCCATTTGCACGGAATATCTTTTTCCAGCCTTTCACTTTCAGTCTGTGAGTGTCTCTAGGTCTGAAGTGGGTCTCTTGTAAACGGCATATATATGGGTCATGTTTCTTGATCCATTCAGCCAACCTGTGTCGTTTGGTTGGAGCATTTAATCCATTTACATTCAAAGTAATTATTGATACGAATGTTCCTATTGTCATCTTCTCTGAAGTCTGGGGTTTGATTTGTAGGACTTCTTCTACTCTTGTATTTATTGGCTATATCAGGCCCTTTAACACTTGTTGTAGGGCCGGTTTTGTGGTACAGAATTCTTTTAGTTTTTGTCTGTCTGAGAAGCTTTTGACTTCCCCATCAATTCTTAATGAGATTCTTGCTGGGTAGAGAAATCTTGGTTGGAGGTTATTCTCTTTTAGCCGTTTAAATGTGTCCTGCCATTCTCTTCTGGCCTGCAGGGTTTCTGTTGAGAGATCCGCAGTTAGACATATGGGGTTTCCTTTATATGTTATTTGTTGTTTGCTTCTAGCTGCTTTTAGTAATCTGTCTTTATATTTAGTCTGTGTTAATTTGATTAGAATGTGCCTTGGTGTATTTCTTCTGGGGTTTATCCTGTATGGAACTCTTTGTGCTTCTGCATTGGAAAATTGATATAATCTCAGTTTTCTTGAATTGACTGAGGTTAGATTTTTGGCCCAAGATGTGGTCTATCCTGGAGAATGTTTCATGAGCACTTGAGAAGAAAGTGTATTCTTCTGCTTTGGGGTGGAACGTCCTAAAGATATCGATGAGGTCCATCTTTTCTAGTGTGGCATTTAAGGCTTGTGTTTCTTTATTAATTTTCTGTTTGGATGATCTATCCATTGGTGTGAGAGGAGTGTTAAAGTCTCCTACTATTATTGTGTCATTATTAATTTTTTCTTTTACGTCTGAAAGTATCTGCCTTATGTATTGAGGTGCCCCTGTGTTGGGTGCGTAGATATTCATGACTTTTATGTCTTCCTCTTGGATGGATCTCTTAATCATGATGTAGTGACCTGCCTTGTCTCTTAGAATCTTCTTTACTTTAAAATCTATTTTGTCTGATATGAGGATTGCTACTCCAGCTTTCTTTTGATTTCCATTTGCACGGAATATCTTTTTCCAGCCTTTCACTTTCAGTCTGTGAGTGTCTCTAGGTCTGAAGTGGGTCTCTTGTAAACGGCATATATATGGGTCATGTTTCTTGATCCATTCAGCCAACCTGTGTCGTTTGGTTGGAGCATTTAATCCATTTACATTCAAAGTAATTATTGATACGAATGTTCCTATTGTCATCTTCTTAGAAGTCTGGGGTTTGATTTGTAGGACTTCTTCTACTCTTGTATTTATTGGCTATATCAGGCCCTTTAACACTTGTTGTAGGGCTGGTTTTGTGGTACAGAATTCTTTTAGTTTTTGTCTGTCTGAGAAGCTTTTGACTTCCCCATCAATTCTTAATGAGATTCTTGCTGGGTAGAGAAATCTTGGTTGGAGGTTATTCTCTTTTAGCCGTTTAAATGTGTCCTGCCATTCTCTTCTGGCCTGCAGGGTTTCTGTTGAGAGATCCGCAGTTAGACATATGGGGTTTCCTTTATATGTTATTTGTTGTTTGCTTCTAGCTGCTTTTAGTAATCTGTCTTTATATTTAGTCTGTGTTAATTTGATTAGAATGTGCCTTGGTGTATTTCTTCTGGGGTTTATCCTGTATGGAACTCTTTGTGCTTCTTGGACGTGGTTGACTATTTCCTTTCCCATGTTGGGGGAGTTTTCTACTATAACCTCTTCAAGAATTTTTTCGTAACCTTTCTTTCCCTCTTCTTCCTCTGGAGCTCCTATAATTCTAATGTTGGTGCATTTGATATTGTCCCATAGGTCCCTGAGGCTATCCTCAGTTCTTTTCATTCTTTCGGCTTTGTTCTGTTCCTCACCAGTTATTTCCACCAGTCTATCTTCCAGCTCGCTTATCCGTTCTTCAGCCTCCAATACTCTACTGTTGAGGCCTTCTATAGTATTTTTGAGTTCAGCAATTGAGTTGGTGGTCTCTATTTGCTTATTTTTCATTTCCTGCATGTCTTTTCTCAATGCACTAATTTCCTCTAATATTCTGTTTTCGGTGTTTTGCATCCTCATTAGTGTAGTTTTTCTGAATTCTCTTTCAGATAATTTGTCTATCTCCTCCTCTGTCATTTGAAGCTGTGATTCTCTAGCTTGGTCCTTCATTTGTGCAGTGTTTCTCTGTCGTTTCATTATTAGGTTAGTTTTTGTTTCATTGTGGGTGTCTGTGTGTATGGAGTTCTTTTCCCCACCAGGCTTCTTCGTTGAATTCTCCCTTCCTTTGGGTTTCTGTCCTTCTAGAAGGCTTCAGTGGTTTGTGTCTTGGGTGGTGTTAGGTCTTGTTTACAGGTGAATAATCTCTAGTGTTGTATGTTCTTTGATAGAGTGGGGTCTTGGAATCAGGGCTTCTACTCTGAGGATCCTTGGTTTGATGATTGGTCAGGGGGTGTAGGCTCTATGTCTGGTTTGCTATGGTGTTCCGTGATATTAGTTCAAATACTAGCATCTGAGGAGCAAGAGGTGTGTCCCTAATGGGTGACAGTCATAAAAGCATGCAGGTGTTTTCTAACATAGTCATAAGATATACATACATACACAGCAATAACCACATCTAGCCAGTCTTACAGTGACTAAGCATAGGAAATTTTTCTGGCAAATGACGCAGTCAAAGATGGTACTTGCCATAGTCATAGCTGGATATTACCATACAGTCTGTGTTAATTTGATTAGAATGTGCCTTGGTGTATTTCTTCTGGGGTTTATCCTGTATGGAACTCTTTGTGCTTCTTGGACGTGGTTGACTATTTCCTTTCCCATGCTGGGGAAGTTTTCTACTATAACCTCTTCAAGAATTTTTTCGTAACCTTTCTTTCCCTCTTCTTCCTCTGGAGCTCCTATAATTCTAATGTTGGTGCATTTGATATTGTCCCATAGGTCCCTGAGGCTATCCTCAGTTCTTTTCATTCTTTCGGCTTTGTTCTGTTCCTCACCAGTTATTTCCACCAGTCTATCTTCCAGCTCGCTTATCCGTTCTTCAGCCTCCAATACTCTACTGTTGAGGCCTTCTATAGTATTTTTGAGTTCAGCAATTGAGTTGGTGGTCTCTATTTGCTTATTTTTCATTTCCTGCATGTCTTTTCTCAATGCACTAATTTCCTCTAATATTCTGTTTTCGGTGTTTTGCATCCTCATTAGTATATTTTTTCTGAATTCTCTTTCAGATAATTTGTCTATCTCCTCCTCTGTCATTTGAAGCTGTGATTCTCTAGCTTGGTCCTTCATTTGTGCAGTGTTTCTCTGTCGTTTCATTATTAGGTTAGTTTTTGTTTCATTGTGGGTGTCTGTGTGTATGGAGTTCTTTTCCCCACCAGGCTTCTTCGTTGAATTCTCCCTTCCTTTGGGTTTCTGTCCTTCTAGAAGGCTTCAGTGGTTTGTGTCTTGGGTGGTGTTAGGTCTTGTTTACAGGTGAATAATCTCTAGTGTTGTATGTTCTTTGATAGAGTGGGGTCTTGGAATCAGGGCTTCTACTCTGAGGATCCTTGGTTTGATGATTGGTCAGGGGGTGTAGGCTCTATGTCTGGTTTGCTATGGTGTTCCGTGATATTAGTTCAAATACTAGCATCTGAGGAGCAAGAGGTGTGTCCCTGGTAGGCGACAGTCATAAAAGCATGCAGGTGTTTTCTAACATAGTCATAAGATATACATACATACACAGCAATAACCACATCTACCCAGTCTTACAGTGAGAAAGCATAGGAAATTTTTCTGGCAAATGACGCAGTCAAAGATGGTACTTGTCCATGAAGCTCTGAATTAATTAAAATAGTGCCTGGAAAAATAGATCTTGGGCAAGGTCCTGGCTTGGACTATTTCATTGAAAGCGATTTTTAACTAAGACATGTGTTGGGGGTGAGGAGGTGGAGAGTGCATGGGTAATGAGAAGGAATAGATTCGACTTGGAAGGATTTTATAGGGTTATGTAGCCAAGATTAGTGTGTTGTATTGTTTAGTGCAGCTGGAAGAGAATAGTGGAGACAGGAAGGTAGGAAATATTTATCTAGGGGGTTGTGGTATATAGGAGAAAGTTGTATATTTAGAACATAGAGGGAGGAAGGAGTGGGAAAGTGGAAAGAAAATTAAAAGTTCAAGAATTAAAATCAAAAAAAAATTAATAATTAATCATCAAAAAAAAGAAATCAAAAATTAAAAAGGGGAAGAGAAACTTAATAAGAAGAGACAAAAGAGAAAAAAAAAAAAACAAAAACCCAAACCTGACCAATCAAAGAATAAACAGAACTGTCCGCAACAGATAAGCAAAAAAGCTAAATACTGTCCCTGGTTTTTATCCTCTCATCTGTCTGGTGGAAGCCAGTCTGCTCTGGATGGTGTTGTCTTGATGATGCAGCCTTTCCCTTATGGCACCGGTCTGCAAGCTGAGGTGCTGGCCGGGGTGGCGGGCTGATCCCAGTCCGTCGGGCGGGGGGCTGTGGCGCGCGCGCAATCCCGTGTTGGGCGGGGGCGTCCTGGCTCAGCAGCGCACCTGCCGGTAGCCTCTGATACCTGCCCTTCTCCCGACTTCCTCCGCTGCGGGTGTAGCTATGGGGGTGCAGCTATGGGGGTGCACGGGCTCATCCACCACTGGCGCGCGCGCACTGCCGGTTATGCTTCCAAGTCCCAAAGGCAGGCACAAGCTTCCCCGTCTGGCTCACGCCTGGTCCCTGGTCAGCAGTCTGTGGGCGACTTCCCCTTCAGCCAGTCCCCACTAGGACTGTTTGACTCACCCAGTGCCAGGCGCAAAGTCGCGATATTAGTTCACTAGCATCTGAGGACAAGAGGTGTGTCCCTATGGGTGACAGTCATAAAAGCATGCAGGTGTTTTCTAACATAGTCATAAGATATACATACATACACAGCAATAACCACATCTACCCAGTCTTACAGTGAGAAAGCATAGGAAATTTTTCTGGCAAATGACGCAGTCAAAGATGGTACTTGTCCATGAAGCTCTGAATTAATTAAAATAGTGCCTGGAAAAATAGATCTTGGGCAAGGTCCTGGCTTGGACTATTTCATTGAAAGCGATTTTTAACTAAGACATGTGTTGGGGGTGAGGAGGTGGAGAGTGCATGGGTAATGAGAAGGAATAGATTCGACTTGGAAGGATTTTATAGGGTTATGTAGCCAAGATTAGTGTGTTGTATTGTTTAGTGCAGCTGGAAGAGAATAGTGGAGACAGGAAGGTAGGAAATATTTATCTAGGGGGTTGTGGTATATAGGAGAAAGTTGTATATTTAGAACATAGAGGGAGGAAGGAGTGGGAAAGTGGAAAGAAAATTAAAAGTTCAAGAATTAAAATCAAAAAAAAATTAATAATTAATCATCAAAAAAAAGAAATCAAAAATTAAAAAGGGGAAGAGAAACTTAATAAGAAGAGACAAAAGAGAAAAAAAAAAAAAAACCCAAACCTGACCAATCAAAGAATAAACAGAACTGTCCGCAACAGATAAGCAAAAAAGCTAAATACTGTCCCTGGTTTTTATCCTCTCATCTGTCTGGTGGAAGCCAGTCTGCTCTGGATGGTGTTGTCTTGATGATGCAGCCTTTCCCTTATGGCACCGGTCTGCAAGCTGAGGTGCTGGCCGGGGTGGCGGGCTGATCCCAGTCCGTCGGGCGGGGGGCTGTGGCGCGCGCGCAATCCCGTGTTGGGCGGGGGCGTCCTGGCTCAGCAGCGCACCTGCCGGTAGCCTCTGATACCTGCCCTTCTCCCGACTTCCTCCGCTGCGGGTGTAGCTATGGGGGTGCAGCTATGGGGGTGCACGGGCTCATCCACCACTGGCGCGCGCGCACTGCCGGTTATGCTTCCAAGTCCCAAAGGCAGGCACAAGCTTCCCCGTCTGGCTCACGCCTGGTCCCTGGTCAGCAGTCTGTGGGCGACTTCCCCTTCAGCCAGTCCCCCACTAGGACTGTTTGACCTCACCCAGTGCCAGGCGCAAAGTCGCGATTTTCGCCCGGCCGAGCGTCACGATTTTCACACTGGGCGCTCCCTCCCAGCTCCCGGTTGGTCGCTAGGCAGCACTCCCTGCGTTCCTCCAGCCTCAGGTCGCTAGGCAGCAAGTCCGGCCTCAGGTCGCTAGGCAGCAAGTCCGGCCTCAGGTCGCTAGGCAGCAAGCGTGTTCTGCTCCGCCCTGCTCCGGTATCCTATCTTCGCAGTGTCTTAATTTCTGCCGGTGATCCGGGCAGATCACCGGCAGAAATTGGAGTTTTCACGCTGAGCACTGCCCTCTCTCCCCCGAGGCTCCGCTTAGGCCCCCTTTTAGGGCACTTGCTGGCGCGCTCTCCGTCGGTGCGGTCCGGCGTGGGGGTTAGGATAGAGGAGTCTTAGAACAGTAGCTCCGGGAAATTTCTGGCTGTTCACTCTTCTACTTTCGCGGACCTATGGAGTTCTGTCGTCTAGCGGCTGGTTCATTGGTGGTGGTTCTTTCCTTGATTAGTTCTGGTGATTCTGTTGGGGAGCTGGTGAAATCTTCCCCTCATTCCTCGCCATCTTGGCTCCCCCCCCCCCCCCAGTATACTTTTTATTGACTTTCTTATTTTACCTCTCTTCCTTCTCAACTGACTCACAGTATTTCCTGGGATGACTTCTCAAATAAACTGTTTGCAGGCAGATCCTTGCCTCAGACTAAGTTTTCAGAAGAACCCAAAATAAGACACTGACTTCAGTACATAAAATAAGGAATGCAAATACCAATGGAAACATTTTTATACTATATCCCCAAAGTCAAATGTTTTCATTTTATCACATTCACCAGGATTAGTTATTCTATGCTGCCTTCATTTGAAATATTAAGATAAACACTAGAGCTGATAACACTGTGCATAACCATTTGCTAATCTCTTTTTGAGATTTCACCTATTTATTTTAGCTGTTACCTCTGTGTAGCTAACTCTCAAATTTATAGTTTCATCACACCTTCTCCTTTTCCCTATTCTCTATTTGTCCTTTGACTATGTATACCTAAATTATGTTTTTGATGACACAAATAAAACATTTATAAATCTTAATTCTTTGATATCCCCCTGCACCTTAACTCCATACCAGCTGTCCTTCCTAACTCACTAGCAGTTTCCTGGCTTCTAACCTTTAATCATCCGCTGCCAACTCTGCTATGTCTGCCATATCTAATCAACAATCAACTGCAAATCACTTCATAATACTTTATATTTCTCTCTTACTCCTTTAGTTCCAGCCAAGGGTTTAACTGTGATAACAGCTTCATAACCCGACTCTCTGCCTATCCCTCCCCAAATCCTTCATATTTACCAGAACAGATAAATCTTTTTAAAACTCTGCCCACTGCATGTAAAATAAAGACCAACTTCTTAGGAAGGCATTCAAATATTTCCAGACACTGCATTCAGCCTACTTTTCCCCCCTCTGCTTCCCGGCTTGAAAAGAGTGCTCCAGTCACATAGAATTACTTATACTCGCCTTGATATATCTAGTACTTTCCATGTTTAATGTTTCCTTTCTGTCGTCTGATGATTGTTTATTCAAACCTGAATCCTTCTCTAACTCCAACAAAGACTTCTAAAATGTTATTTCTAGAAAAGTCCAACCACTTCACTGTACAGATATGAGGCATGGACACCTGTAGAAGCAGAGTGTTTTGCTGAAAGACATAGATAACTAGTGGGCTTCCCAGGTGCTGCTAGTTGTAAAGAATCTCTGCTGATGCAGGAGACTTCAGAGATGCAGGTTTGATCCCTGGGTCAGGAAGATTCGCCTGGAGGAGGGCATGGCAACCACTCCCGTATTCTTGCCTGGAGAGTCCCATGGACAGAGGAGCCTGGCAGGTTACTGCCCTTAGGGTCACACAGAGTCAGACACAACTGAAGCAACTTAGCATGCACACACATAGATAACTAGAAGCGTGCAAGAGAATAGAACAAAGTTTTCAAGGCAGAATCATCTCAACTCTTCCCACTTAACCTCCTTCTTACTTGCCAGGGCAATGATTTTCCATATAATTTTCATGACAATTATTTGTTGTGAGGTGCACTCAGTGAAGCACCCAACTCTGCTCGTGGTAGATGGAAAACAGGTTTATTAGGCTGGCGCCAGCAACCACCCACAAGAAACTAGGTTTCCTGTGAGGGCCCCGACTGGAGGTAAAGGGCAGTTTTTAAAGGCTGGTCCAATCAATGGCGCAAGACCCTCCCCTTTGATTGAGATTGGCCACACATGCTCATTTCCTCTTATATGCAACAGAATACTCTAGGGGCTTCCCTAGAGTAATTGCAGTCAATTACTATCAATAAAGATTTAACAGGAAACAATCAATGCTAACAGATGAATCACTAACCAGTAACCATCAGTATACCATTATGCATTCCTTTTACATATTATTGCTTCGAATTCATTATTTAGCTATTTGAAATGTCACCTGTAAACTGTTGTTTCACTTAAACATGTTATTCTCCCAAGGAAGGTTTCAAAACTCTCTAAGAACAGGGATCATATCCTATCCTTCCTTATAGAATCCAAATAGTGTTAATGATTATAGAACAGGACCAGTAATATTTTTGTGAAGATAGTATGTGTCAGCCACTGTGATAAACATGTTACATACCTAATCTCATTTAAGTCTTATAGCAACCCTGTGCTCAGTACTGTTAACATTACCTTTATATGTAACAGAATGAAATTCAGAGAAGTTAAATAACTGCCCATGGTCACAAAGTTAGTAACTATCATAGACAATCTTTAAAGTTAGGTTTATATGACTAAAATTTATGAACTAAGACTTTTTATTTGCAAAATATATCTAATCAGTTGGAATTTGGGGGTATAAAATGATCATAGTCTTTTTAAAAAATTAATTAGTTATTTTTGGCTATTCTGGGTTTTCACTGCTTGCCACAGGCTTTTCTCTAGTTGCAGGGAGGAGAGGCTACTCTCTAGTTGAGGTGAGCAGATTTCTTGTTGCAGTGACTTCTCTTGTTGTGGAACTCTGGCTTCTAGGGCACACGGGCTTCAGTAGTTGCAGCACATGGGCTCTGTAGTTGCAGCTCCAAGGCTCTAGAGCACAGGCTCCATAGTCGTGGCGTAGTTGCATGGCAGCATGTGGGATCTTCCTGGATCAGGGGTTGAACCTGTGTCTCCTGCATTGGCAGGTAGATTCTTTACCACTGAGCTACCAGGGAAGCCCTAATCATAGTCTTTTCACTGTTTTCAACTGAGACAAGTGAAATGTGAAATTTAATGTGTGGGCTAAATCTGTTTTACTCTGACATTTCTTTAACCTTTGGTTAGTATGTAATCATGATTTCCCAACAAAATCAGGGTGAGAGCCTTCTTTCTGTGGATGACTTATAGAGGTCAAGTCTGCTGAAGTAACTGCTTTTGGAGATGGAGAAAACCTGGTGCTGTGAGGAGAGCAGTGAGGTATTTTGCATCCTTTGTGAAAGCGATGTAGCACATAGGGTGATGGCTTTGATTGTGGCATGTCTCTATCAGGATGCTGAAATGTAGTATTACTAATTCAGTAGCTTAATAAACTCTGTTACTTGAAATGCTGAATGACTTATTCCACAAGCAAAGTCCTGTTCCTTCCTAGATCTTCATAAGCCTTGCTGCTATACAATATAAATTCTAGATCAAAATCGTCTAGTATCAATGATTTACTCTTGAGTAGTGTTCAAAAGAGTTGTGTACAACAGAGAACTGTATACTTGCAATTCACTAAGAGAATGGATTTTAAATTAAATCTTCTATATTTATAGCTTATATTTGTATATTTTTAGCTCACATTCTGTATTGTGTAACTAATGGTATATAAGTGTGCTGTTTTTAAAATGCAGTACCTTTAATAGTCACAAAGGAAATATGTGAATTAATGACTTTCATAAGTGAAAGTCAGGAAAATTTTCAATGCTTTTTATAGATAGAATGTACTAACAATGAATCAATTCGAATGTATTCAGTACAATACTAATTTTACTTAGATTATAAAATTCACAGATTCCAGCTTGGAAGGAGGATTTGCCTATTTTTATTAGTAAAGTCAGAACTAATAAATCCTGGTAATTTTCTTTTTTTTTTTTAAACATTTATTTATTTATTCTTTTGAGGGGGCGGGTTGGGGAGGGAGGGGGTGGACGGGCCACCTCTATTGGTCTTTCATTTGTCTATTTTCATCCGTCTTTGTTCTTTGGCTCCTGTGGGCCTCCCATCATGGTGGCCTCTGTTGTCCCACGCAGAGCGCTGGCTCTGGGTGCATGCGCTCCAGAGCTCTGGCTCGGTAATTGGACACATCGGTCCAGCCGCTCCATGGCACGTGGGATCTTCCCAGGCCAAGGATCGAACTGGCTCCCCTTGCTCTGCAAGGCAGTGTCCTTACTCACTGGACCACCAGGGAAGCCCAAATCCTGGTAATTTTCAATGGACAGTGTTCTTCTGCTGGAGTTTGAGTCTATCTAGCTGTTCTCATAGAGTATCATCTCTAAACAGAAAGTTTTCTCTATAATATCACCACATTTCATATCATATATTAAATTTGAGGGTAAGAATTGAGTCTCATACTTTTATAATCCCCATAGTACAGAGCATACAGTGGATGTTTAGTAAATACATGTTGACAGTTGTTTTTCCTCCAAAGTTATGGCAACTGTAGAGAATACAGCAGTGAATGCAAATAGGTCTAGGAGAAAGATTTTTGATTTATATTCTACATTAAAATACTTTTTTTCTGTATTGCCAAATAATCCTGTATATCCTATAGTTTAATCAGTTTTCAGTTACCTGAATATACCTAGAAATAAGTATCTTACTTTATGTGTATTGCATTCCTGGTAGAGAAGGATCATTCTTAATAAATAAAGCTCATATAAATTTCAAGATGAGATATAGACTCAGTGCCTGTATCAAATTACAAGTTGAATGAAAGAAAACAGTTAGATGTGATGCATATAAGGCTGTACATTGCTAAATTTTGGGAGTTTATTTAGATTATGTTTAGATAATATCAGTAAGGTAATTATCAAGAACACCAAGTTTTCAGAAACTGCAGTGAAGACTATTCTGAACTAATAGTACTAAGCAATTAATGTGATTTTCCTGAATAACATTAAACCTGCTCCTTAGGAATGGATGCGCAGGGGAACCCAGGACAATGGCTAAACTTCATAATGTCGTTTGTTAAAGGTTGCATATTTACCCGGCTTATGAGTCAGAGGCAACCTAAATTAAAATCAATTAAGAATTAAAAAAAAAAAAAGGAAAAGTATTTAGGGACACTATTCCTAGATGTTAATAAAATGTCAAGACTTAATTATCAGTGGGTCTGTGATGTGTTTCATTGTCATTTTAATTTTTGAACCTTGCTTTGTTGTGTCTTGACTCTTTCTTAGAATCTGAAATGAGGAGATTCAGGAAAGGGGATTTGAATTAATTTGAGCTTACTTCAGTTCTTTGATTCACCTGACCTAGAGAAAATCAGGGGATGAGAATGGTTGGCCATAGTCTTGTCTGCTCTGCTGTATCATTTTAGTCCTTCTAGGGTCTCTAGAAGAGAGTCACTCTTGGGGTTTAGAATCGACTATTATTGACTTCTGCATGCTAAGAAGGCATTGATCATTACCGTTAAATATGCATCTCCATTATTTTTTCTAGTTGTGGAGCAGACCTATTTTTGTTTTCTCAGTTCTTGGTGGACTTGGGCATGTTATATAAGACGATTGGGTGGGAACTTGCTAGAGAGGGCTGAAGAGCATGATCTCTGGAGTCAGGCAGTCTACCATCAAATCCTGGGTAATTTTGGTCCTCTCTCTGCATCCATTTCCTCTTCTAAAAAATGGCTACATATACTTGTCCCTATCTCAGAGAGTGGTAGTAAGGATTAAATGACTGAATAAATAAAAAGTACTTAGAGTTGCCTGCAACCTGGTAAGTAGTATACAAGCACATTATTTTTGTGATAATAATGCAAGAATGAATCACGTCATGTTCTCTTCCTCATCTCTGTCTTCCATCCATTACCAAACTTAAAAAAAAAAAAAATGTTTTTCAAACTCTGGATGGAAACTCAAGAATGGCTTGAGAAACCAGTTTTGTGGGGTATGACCTGTATTATTTTTCAGTTGAAATAGAATAAAAAAGTATTGCTCCATGAAATGTTTGGTTCAAATGTGCATGTGTGTGTGTGTGTGTGTGTGTGTGTGTGTGTGTGTATGGGTGTGGGTGTATGTGAGTGTTAGCCAAGCATTTGAAATATTCACTACAGTCGTTTGTTAAAGGTTGCATATTTACCCGGCTTATGAGTCAGAGGCAACCTAAATTAAAATCAATTAAGAATTAAAAAAAAAAAAAGGAAAAGTATTTAGGGACACTATTCCTAGATGTTAATAAAATGTCAAGACTTAATTATCAGTGGGTCTGTGATGTGTTTCATTGTCATTTTAATTTTTGAACCTTGCTTTGTTGTGTCTTGACTCTTTCTTAGAATCTGAAATGAGGAGATTCAGGAAAGGGGATTTGAATTAATTTGAGCTTACTTCAGTTCTTTGATTCACCTGACCTAGAGAAAATCAGGGGATGAGAATGGTTGGCCATAGTCTTGTCTGCTCTGCTGTATCATTTTAGTCCTTCTAGGGTCTCTAGAAGAGAGTCACTCTTGGGGTTTAGAATCGACTATTATTGACTTCTGCATGCTAAGAAGGCATTGATCATTACCGTTAAATATGCATCTCCATTATTTTTTCTAGTTGTGGAGCAGACCTATTTTTGTTTTCTCAGTTCTTGGTGGACTTGGGCATGTTATATAAGACGATTGGGTGGGAACTTGCTAGAGAGGGCTGAAGAGCATGATCTCTGGAGTCAGGCAGTCTACCATCAAATCCTGGGTAATTTTGGTCCTCTCTCTGCATCCATTTCCTCTTCTAAAAAATGGCTACATATACTTGTCCCTATCTCAGAGAGTGGTAGTAAGGATTAAATGACTGAATAAATAAAAAGTACTTAGAGTTGCCTGCAACCTGGTAAGTAGTATACAAGCACATTATTTTTGTGATAATAATGCAAGAATGAATCACGTCATGTTCTCTTCCTCATCTCTGTCTTCCATCCATTACCAAACTTAAAAAAAAAAAAAATGTTTTTCAAACTCTGGATGGAAACTCAAGAATGGCTTGAGAAACCAGTTTTGTGGGGTATGACCTGTATTATTTTTCAGTTGAAATAGAATAAAAAAGTATTGCTCCATGAAATGTTTGGTTCAAATGTGCATGTGTGTGTGTGTGTGTGTGTGTGTGTGTGTGTGTGTATGGGTGTGGGTGTATGTGAGTGTTAGCCAAGCATTTGAAATATTCACTACATACATTTTATCTTTCCCACTAAGTCAGAGGGAAGAGGAAAGGTTTCATGGAGTGGACACCATTTATCCAGTTCCAACATCACCAAGATGTGTGTCACTCTGTTAGGTAACTGTGACTTTCTACAGAGGTGATTCTATGCTCATTTTTCTTCTCAAGCCATGTGGCTTGCAGGATCTTAGTTCTCCAACCAGGGACTGAACCTTTGCATTCTGCAGTGAGGGCACAGGCTCCTAACCACTGGACCACCAGGGAATTTCCCAAAAGTTATTCTAAAGCAGTTATCTTTGCAGAGGGATACATGGAACTCCTCCCTCAGGATTCGTGATATGTATCCCCGGTGGAGTTCAGGGCTAGAAAGAGGAGGCTGACATCAATTCCTTGCACTTTTGAGAATCATTGCAGTAGACTGAGTTCCTGAAGATGCAGCATCCTTTGTATGTTTTTCTATTACTCTGCACATTGGAGATGCATAACACATATTCATCTAATGAATTGGCAAGATTTGCATAGATGTAAACTAGTGCTTAAAGAGAGCTGATAACACTTACAGAGCAAATCCATTCATTAAATAAACCTTACTTGAACAGCCACTTTTCAGGGCAAAATATGTTTTACAATCTGATCTGAAAGAAAAGGAATTGTCAGATCTAGACACCAATGAATATTTGTGAGGAGAAAACCTGTTTCTTTTTTAAGGATGTTGTTCTTTATGATAGATGTTAACAGCTCTCCTTTGCCACAGTCTCCAGATATGACATTGCTCACATCAGCAATTCATCTGCCTGCTATCTTGGTTGAATGCAAATATAAGTATATCTCACTTCATACAAGAGATAAGTGGGCAGAGAATACTTATAATTTACAGGAGGATTTAACCCCCAAAGCACTTTAAAGTAAAATCACTTTGCAAATTATAAATAACTTTGGGGAAATTTCTCAAAAATTCCTCCTTTCCTCACCATGAAATTTTCCCCATGGCGCATAAAATGTATGTTTGACTGTAAAAAATTTATATTTACAGCCATCACTAATTATTAGCTGACTTGTTTTTGCCTGAATAATGCTGAGATTCAAAGGCCCTCCAAAGTATGTCTTGAACTTCCCCCAAAGACACCTTATGTGTCCTTACAGATGATTATCTCAGGGTCTTGATAATTTGATAACAGGAACTTGATCTTGCTCCGATTGATATTTGATATTCAAGAAGCCATATGAGAACAGCATCTTAACCTCACTTCTGCCACAACCGTAAGATTGTGGTTATTTCTATGTAGAATAGATCCCTGGGTGCTCCCAGAGGTGCAAACCCTGAATTGCCAAGCACTGCTTGATTCCTACAGTTTCTACTCCACTGGACCCATGTGGTCTTCTGTGAGAAATGGAAAGGGGTTATCCCTTTCCCAAAACTGGGTCACACCTTCAGATATAAGGTATGACGTGGAGCCACTTGGTGCTCATGTACCTGAATCATTTGCCAAAACATCTTCTCAAGCTTGTGTCTGAGGCTCTCCTCTCCTTGGGCATTGGGTAGGATTTCATGGGCCGGTAAGACCCATGCTCTTCTAAAGGTACCACAGGCATGACACCTAGCCCTCAAGAACTTTCCAAGGGTCTACAAAAATGTTTGAGATCTGAAGTTTTAAAAAATGTTTATGAAATATATTAAAAAAAGCTTACTGAAAGTCAAAATTAACATCAACAAAATGTAACATAAGACTATGGATTCTGGAGTCAGATTGCCTGTGCTAGGACACTAAAAGCTAATTTTCTCACAGTAAAGTAGCCATCAATACAGTGAAGATGTCTCTTCCTAAGGCATGCAAGGAAATATTTGAAAATGATGTATCTGATAAGGGGTTGATGTCCAAAAACATGAATAACTAAAAGAAAAAAGAAAAGAAAAAACTTGATTAAGAAAGGGTAGAGGTCCTGAGCAGACATTTTCCCCAAGGAGGACGTACAAATAGCCAAGAAGTACATGGAAAGGTTCTCAATACCCTAATCATCAGGGAAATGCAAATCAAAATCATGATGAGATACCACCTCATACCTATGAGAATGGCTATTATCAAAAGGAAAAGAAATCGCAAGTGTTGGTGAGGATGTGGAGAACCTGCAAGTCTTGTTGATATCAATGTAACTGATGTAGTCACTAGGAAAAACAGCATGAACATTCCTTGAAAAAACTAAAAATAGAGTTGCCATATGATCCAGCAATCCCAGATATACAGATATTTATCCAAGGAAAACAAAAACATTGTTTTGTAAAGACATATGCACCCCTGTATTTACTGCAGCATTCTTTATAATAGCCAAAATGTGGACCTGAGTACTTATTGATAGAGGAATGGATAAAGATGTGGAATACTTAGATGTGGAATAGTGAGTCTTATAAAAAAAAAATGGAATCTTGCCATTTGTGAAAATATGTATGGATCTTGGGACTCCCCAGGTGGCACCAGTGGTAGAGAACCTCCCTGCCAATGCAGGAGACGTGAGAGATGATGTTTCGGTCCTTGGGTCAGGAAGTTCTCTTGGAGGAGGGCATGACAACCCACTCCAGGATTCTTGCCTGGAGAATCCCATGGACAGAGGAGCCTGGCGGGCTACAGTCCATAGGGTTGCATGAAGTCAAGCACTACTGAAATGACTTACCAGGCATGAACACATATGAATCTAGAGGGTATTATGCTAAGTGAAATAAGTCAGACAGAGAAAGAAAAATACTGTATGTTTTCACTTATATGTGAAATCTGAAAAACAAAACAAAATAGACTCATAGATACAGAGACAAACTGGTATTTGCTAGAGGAGATGGGGTGGGGACAGGGACAGATAAAACAGTAGATAGGGATTAAGATGTACAAATGCTCATTTACAAAATAATTCATGGGGATATAAAACACAGCATAGGGAATATAGTCAATAATATTGTAATAACTTTGTATGCTGACATATGGTAACTAGACTTATCTTGGTGATCATTTTGTAATGTATAAAAATATCAAATTGCTACGGTGTACACATAAGGTTATAATAATATTGTCTGTCAATTATAATTCAATTTTAAAAGAGCTGATCTCTGATTTTCTTCATCTGTAAAATGGGGATAATAGCAGCATCTAGCTCATAAAATTGTTTTGAAATTAAAATGTGTTAATATAAAGTGCTGAGACTTGTGCATGGCACATAGTGTTTGCTCATAAATGTTACCTGCTAGTTTTGTATTAAATCTTCATCATTGGAAAACAATTTTCAAGGCTGTTGCGAGTTTATAAGAATTTCTGATTATGAATGATGAGTGTAGAATTACTATGCTGCTCTTTAGTTGCTCAGCTGTATCCTACTCTCTGTGGCCCCATGGACTGTGGCCCACCAGGCTCCTCTGTCCATGGGATTCTCCAGGCAAGAAAACTGGAGTGGGTATCTCTGGGGGATCTTCCTGACCCAGGGATCGAACCCACATCTCCTGCATATCTCCTGTATTGCAGGCCGATTCTTTAACCATTAGCACCACCTGGGAAGCCCAAGAATGATCATAGCCAGTCTTAAATAAGTCAGTCATTTTTATCAAAATAAAATGTGTTTCCATAAAAAAGAACACATTTCAGTCACTGCTAATGAGGTGGTTGAACCTAGAAGCTATTATATAGAATGAAGTAAATCAGAAAAAAAATACCATATAGTAATGCATATATATGGAAACTAGAAAGATGGTACGGATGAACCTATTTGCAAGGCAGCAATGGAAATGCAGACAGAGAACAGACCTATGGACATGGCAGTGACGAGGAAGGCAAGGGTGGGACAAACGGAATGAGTAGCATGGAAACATAAACACTGCAGTATATGGAATAGACAGGCAATGAGAATTTGCTGTATGACTCAGGGTGCTCAAACCTGTGCTTTGTGATAACCTAGAGGGCTGGCATGGGGTGGGAAGGGTGAGAGGTGGGAGGGAGGCTCCAGAGGGAGGGGACACATGCATACCTACGGCTGATTCATGTTGACATATGGCAGAAACCAACACAGCATTGTAAAGCAGTTATCCTTCAATTAAAAATAAATAAACTTTTAAAACTTATCAGCTTTTGCTGACAAGTGATATGCTTTCGCTGTAATGATGCTAAATTGATTCTGCCACCACATAATCACAGGATTGTGTCCATCTTCTATGCAGGACAAACTAGTAATTATTCCAGACACATGCAAATCCATTTTGTTTCAAGAGAAATCAAGAGGAAGAAAGTTTAGAACTTCCTTCAGTAACATTCAGTATACAAAGAAGAGCTTCCTGTACAGGTCTAGCCCTGCATATTCTTGGAAAAAGAGGAACATTTCATTAAAATTCAATTTTATACCATTGAGAAATGTAAAGAGGACTCTAATCCAATACAAATGTGTTACTAAATGTCAAGACTTTCGAGATGGTTGAAAGTTGGTAAAGCTTGCATAATTCTGTTTTGAGATCAGCAAAGATGAGGAGCATTATGGGCTTTCATCAGAAGCATCTCAGTCCAATTCATAAGTAATAAAGTGAATTATTCACTTAACACCACAGAGGTTGTATTTACCTCAGGGCCATGGTCAGCACCTTTGTAGCCCATGGACCAAGTAGAATCCACTATCAGTTTTTGTGTGCTCTGCCAGCAAATAATGTGGGTTATTTAAAAAATATTTTAAGTGGTTGAAAAAAATATTTTGTAGCATGTAAAATTATATGAAATTCAAATGTCATTATTCATTGATTAAATTATACTGAAATACTGCTACCCTCATTCTTTTATTCTTTTATGTCCATGTCATGCTAGAATGACAGGTTGTGTTATAGATGCATAGATGGCACAACTTCTAAGATATGTACTATTTGGCTTTTTAGGAGGGAAAAATCGCTCATCTCTGGTAGAGAAGAAAACGGAAACAAATACATTTTTTCTCACCCACTTGCACTCACTTAAGTGAAGGGGGGCATGAAATTTTGAAAGCAGGAAAGGTCAACGCATCTGTGAAGTGTCATTGGCCTTTGAGTGTGGGCCCTGTTCAAGTTTTATTTATATTTGGGCAGCTGTGATTCCAGACCAGTTCTTGCCCATGCAACACCCTTGCTGCCCATAGCTGGGGACTCTTGGTATTGTTTCATAGAGATGAGAGGGAACACATATGCATTCAATGCTCATGACAAATTAAGATATATAAATGCTACATAATGGTGCATTTCTTTTTTTTTTTTCACTTTTCAATTGCATATAGAAAGTTTTCTTTAGTTACTGATGCTAACTATATATCCATTCCGTTTTAGGCAACACCACTAACAGATGGATAGTAAATGGATTAGTGACTAAACCAAATTAATTTACAAATTCTGAATGATAGTATTTCCTGGATTATTTTATTTCCCAAGCCAGCATGGCTACAAGCATGTCCATCATTTTATCTGTTAACTGGTGAGCTTATTGTGGTCTTCAGAATATGGGGATGAACAAAGATACCCTCCCAATTCTCCAGGAGCTCACAGTCTAGAAGAAGAGATACTCTGAATGCTAATCACATTGGTAAACTCCTAAATTCAGTTTCTTGAGGCCAGAGACATGACATTGAGCAAGCTCTGGGAGATGGAGAAGGACAGGGAAACTTGGCATGCTGTAGTCCATGGGATCGCAAGAAGCCAGACATGACTTAGTGACTGGATGACAACAGCAGCAAGCTACCCTGGAGGCTGCAGTGGATTCTCAGGTTTTATATTCTACAATACAGATGGCTTTTCAATAATTTACTCTGTAATGTTTATAATAAGTGCATAAGTATTAAAAATTAATGAAGAATAAATAATATCTTAACAATGAGACTTGGTTAGATGGAATTATCCACCAAGGAATGGGACTATCAAAATATGTACTCAATGTCTTGATTAGAGCAACATTTTAAATAGTTTTGTCTGACAAGTTTTTTAAAAGAAGTGGGTTAAATGTTCTAAAACATTCTAGATTACTTTTCCAATGTGTCAGCATGCTGCCTAATGAAAAAGACCTTTTAAAATGTAGAAGCAAAATGTGAGCTTCTATTATTCTGCACAAGTCAGCTCCTTTACCACCTAATAGTCAGAAATTCACCTTTTCTATTTCAAATCTGCATAATCAAAGCATCTTCTAATCATCCATCTTACTTTTTCTCATTTCAAATTTCCAATCAACTTTTTTTCCCCGTTATTATTAACAACAAATAGATTTATGCACAATATCTCTTATCTCCCAAGAAGACTCATACTCATTCATTAAGGCACAATTTGAATACCATTTTGAATATAAAGCTTTCTCTTCATTTAGCACCAGTAGAATTTTTTCTTATCTTTACATTCATGTATAAATTTGAGTATGTTCTAATTAAAGCAACTGTTTATATATAGTTATGTCCACACTTCCCATGTCAGACTGCAAGACCTTGAAAGTAGAGATTGTCTTACTCTGTTTGGACTATTTGATGCCCAGCGTAGGGCTTCTCTAGTCGCTCAGATGGGAAAGAAACTGCCTGCAATGCAGGAGACTTTGGTTTGAACCCCGGGTTGGGAAGATCCCCTGGAGAAAGAAGTGGCTACCCACTCCAATATTCTTGCCTGGAGAATCCCATGGACAGAGGAGCGGGCTACAGTCCATGGGGTCTCAAAGAGTCAGACAGAGACAGAACTGAGTGACTAACATGTTCACTTTCACAGTGCTCAGTATATTTTCTTAGAATTGTAATTGCTTTTGTCAAGATCCTTCTAAACAGCAAGAGCTTAAAATTATGAACCTCCCCAAGGTTTTCTATCAGTGCTGTGAGGAAGAATACGAAGTTTACATTTTCAAAGAGTTGTAGGTTTCTTTTAATTTCATAGGCAGGCAAAAGATAACTTCTCAGAACATCTGCCAGATTGGAGAAGGTCTAATCTTATGGTAAAGGGAACCTTGGTGTAAATGCCATCTTCTCTTTAATAGTCTATGAAGAATTCTTTCTGGGGTACTACACTGCATTTTAGACTCCCCTGCCTGTGACAGTTTCTCAGACATTTCCTGTTTTATTTTTTTTATAACTCTGACAGATTTGAAAAATTCTAGTGAGGTATTCTGTAGATTGTCCTTCAGTTGGGATTTGTCTGATGTTTTCCCCATGATTAAACTAGGGTTATGGGTTTTGGAGAGGAAGGGCTAGAGGTAAAGCGCCATTTTTCTTACCTCATCAACATGATTTATCACTGTTAGCTTTGACCTTTCCCACCTGGATGAGACAGTGCTTGGCAGGTTTCTCCTATGAAAAATCCCTCTTCCCTTTCCCCTTCCCATGTGACTCTTTGGAAGGAAGTCACTATGGGCAGCCCAAAGGTAAAGAGCTGTGAATTGTGCTCCCCTACCCTAAGGGTGCTCTGTCTGCATGAATGTTTTTGGAATTCTTCTACAAATGAGCTATGTCTTCTTTCATTTACTAATTCAATCAATGATTTCTATCAGTATGGATTTATGGATATTGATTTCATATGTTGAGTTAAATACCCCTATACTACTTTATTTATGTTCTTGCTCAAATTATTGCAGATTTGGCCATTGGGAGCTCTTGCAGTTGACGTCAATTTCACTTTAACATCCTCCCTTCACAGTGTGTGTTTTATCATGTTTTATCATTTTAGTAGCTTCTTGATTTTTGGCACTACAAGATGATCCAGCCTCATGGTGTATATGGACCAGTCATGGAGACGGCTATTTCTCCAAGAATCCCTGGTTCCTTCGATTGGAGAATTACATTGTACCTTCTTTTTTTTTGAAAAACAATGCAATGATGTAATGGCGAGTGCTTGTGACTCAATTTGTTCAGAGAGGATTGCTATTAAGCTGTGCCACACATTGCCTCCCTGGAAGAGAAGTGCGTTCAGTCCAGGCAGAACCTCATACAGCTCACTGCAAGTCAAACAGCACTGAGACTCTCCAGGAAGTTGTAAAAGACCGTCTGACTTTCCATCTTTTCATTCCTGTTTTGAAACCTTCACACACGCACAAAGAAAACGCAGACAATTTTGCTTTGTGATAAAATATGATAGAAAAGGGAAGCAACCTTTTAAACAGACTATTTGGCAAAACAATCGCCCAAATAATTGTAATTATATAGTTTGCCAGTTGCATGGTGAGTATAATTAAGGTGACTAAATAACTCTGTAACAATTATGATGCCAATTTTAGTTTTTAGATGTTGTAGCATTGTGTAAATTCTGGCTGAAAGACAAAACTGATCATGTGGGCAATCTACTGCCCCATATGGTATTTATAGCATAATTAAAATGTTCACTGCTGCACTTATCAGAAGTTGGATAGATCTTCCAGAACATTAATATATGCTTTAAATAAATGTTATTGCTAATTATCAGAACATAGCCTTCTTATTAATATAAAGGTATATGTTGCAACATAAAACAGATGAAGGGCAGAATATACCAAGTCACTCTAGGGACACTTTTTTTTTAAGTATTTTCCTTGGTTAATAAAGTTTTCCCTCCAGCAATATTATGCAGCAGTATGATTAACAGCAAATGAAGGTTAAGTATTCTTCCCATTTTCTTATGCTTGAAAAAAAATTAGCCAGATGACCTTTTCACTGTTATGTAAAATTGCTATAGTTTTATTTGTAGTCTAGAAATATACAGCCTAAAAAAAAAGCAAATACTCTGTTTAATCAGATGTTGAACCAGTCCCCCAATGCTATTTATTTTCCATCGTTTATTTCAGCCTTTGTCATTTCTCATTAGTACAGTTGCAGAGAAATCTCAACTGCTTTTCTGACCTCACATATGCTTTGTTTTCCAATAAGGAAAGCCAATGGGCCATCTGTCTGGAACCTTTATCATGTTGTCTGAAGCATTTCCTAAAATAAATATGTCAACCAAGGAGCAAAATAAATGCCAGTGATGTTCAGTGTCTCCTGCAAAATTACCATGCAGCCAGTGCTGCCAATGCTGTGCAGTAAGCAGGGTGAGAGTGGAACAGCACTCAACTTTCAACAGCTACTCTGTGAGAGCAATGGCATTAAAGTCACTGACAACAGCGTACAGCGACCATTTTCTAATAATTAAAACCAGCAATTAGAACCACGTGATGATAGACCAGGCAAGTAGAAATAATCTTGCCAGCAGAGACAGGATGCCAGGGTGTTGGAAATGGAATAGCCGCTCAGGGTAGGAAGCTGGACTGGAACTCTGAGACTGTTTTCAATTCTCAGGTAGGTGTTTTTTATTTTGAAATTGCTAGTGAATTCTAGATATTTGAAACTTGGCTGGAGGTACGAGCTCTTGGCAGATCAGATTTAAAATATGTTTTCTATAATAACTTGGGAGGCATTGTTATATTGAAAAAACTTCATCAGATTGTTGTAACTCTCTCTATATATACATATATACTTACATATGTATATATACTTATATATACATATATACACATATATTCTTAAATATGAATGCACGTGTGTATATATATATATATATATATATATATATACACACACACACACACACACACACATATATATATAATCTTGACCAAAATAAACAAAACACATAAAATACTCTGTTTACTGATTTTGAACCTAATGACTTTAGCAATGGAATTCAACTGCTTTACTAAGCCATTGTCTTTCACTTTGACCAGTTCAAGTGAATGAATGCTCATTGAACACATAGTAGAATACACATTATATGGACAGAGACAATAGGAACACCTTTGGGAGCCTGCATTTTAGTTAATATTTAATACAAATTCTCAAGTACTGTATAAGACAGTAGTTGAGGGTAGCTGCAAGTTTAAAAAAGTGAAGACATCATGGTGGAATGGAATAGCTCAGTAAATATTCAAGTAATAAGTGAATTTTGTAGGAAGGGTATTAACTGAACAAAAAAAGTGGCTTCTCCTTGAGCAGAATTTTTAAAAACTATGTGCTGACGAATACGAGTGTGGAGTTTAGGGGGAGACTGGGTTAACGGGGGTTCATTGGAAAGAAGTTGAACATTTAGGTTAGACCAGAACAGTTGGACCTGTTGAAAGAAGTCATAGAGAAGATGTGACTGCCAGTCTGGCCCTGGGGCAATTAGGGGTTCCTCATTCCTCCTCTGCTCTTACAATGGATGTTCTGCCTATTGTCCCCACAATGGGAGCTGCGCCAAGGATGCAGCTTTAAAGGGTGGGGTGTTGCTGAAACCATCTGGACAGAACATGTGACTGAACTCCTTTAAGGCCTCTACATAAACTTTTAAGATTCTGGTGGGCTGAGGCAGAGATCTAGTCATCTTGAGGCTGCCCATAATGAGCTTCTGATATAAATTCCTTTGCTTATTAATGCTAACACCTATCAATCTGGAGTGGTCTGCCTTTTTCTTCTTTTTCTTGCCCTCCGGATACAGGGATCAGTTTCTGATTTTACCTGGGAAGCCCCCAAAGTTTCAAACCAATAGGTCACGGAGAGTTCAATTTTGACGTAGGCAATAGAAAGATACTGAAATGCTTGGGAAGATAGAGTAGTAAGTGTAGTTCACAGCATCTCTTCTTAGGTCATACAACGAGGCCACAAATCCCAACTCTGCCTGTCACTAGCTTCATGACTCAGCAAGTCGTTTAATTCTTCTAAACTTCAGTTTTGTCTTTAGGATTTCATCATTCTTTCTTTATTGAACTGTGTGAGGATATACATAGATAATGTATATATATATATCTTAGCATGATGTCCATTGTGGAATAAATGCTCAATTATCACTAAGCTGTTGTTATGAATGACATGAGGCTAGAAGTTAGAAGAAGAATTTCAGAGCAGTGTAACTAGAGGAGGCAAAATTGCTTCTAAGATTAGTGTAGCAATCTAAACTATTTTAATGTACAATAAAATCTTATAAATGTTAAATCAGTTAAGCTTATTGATTCTCAGAAGCTTTGGTAAATGTGCTTTAGTAAAGAGAATACAAGAAAAGCTTTGCCTTCAGCACAACTTGTAGATTATTTTTGGATTTAAATAATTTTTGTACAACTTTGTGGATTACTGTAATGGAAGTTGCGAGCTGTATACTGGAGTAAGAAATACCTTCTGAATATGAGGCTATAAAATATTTGTTCACATACTATCTTATGAAATTGAGCTTTTTGGAGGCAGGAAATTCAACAGCACTGAGAACAGGACCACTTGGTGGAATGTTAAACACCATCTGTGCAGGGAACTTGCTGTGCTCACAGTGGCCCCAGACCATAGCATAATTTCCATTCAAGTTTGTTTATGGAGTTGTTTTTACTCTCATTTTCTAAATGAATCCATGCACATTGTTAAAAATGATGAACTAGTACTAGAAGATTTACAACAAAAGAGAGCAGTGCCTTGGCACATCTCTCTCCCATTCCAGTCCCATACTTTAAAGGCAACAGCTTGAAAATCTTTTGACTCTTCCTTCTAATATTTACCTCCATGTTTTTAAAGAATAGCTGGTTTTGCTCCTAACTGAATTATCAGTTATTAACACAATCTCTGCATTTCTTCTAATGTGACGACTTCCACTTCCCAAAATTTATTTTTGCCATATACTTACTTAGAGCATAATTTTTGTGAAAATAGTAGTTAATGTTTGCATTATTACTGATATCATTCATTGCTGAATTATGTAGTGTACATTTATTTAACCCCTTTTCTTGAACCATTTTGTGTTGCCTGACATGGAGTGCACCTGATGTTTTTGACTAGCTTACTGTCTATGTAACTTTAACTAACTGTAACTTTCCTTTTAACGTTTTTTTTCTTGAGTTCTGGAATAGGGTTTCAGGCACTCTATCAGTTTTTGCATCCTCCCTGGCCCTGTAAACCTCTCCTGTCCACTGTGCTTCAATTTGTACTCACTGCTCTAAGGATATGCCACCAACTGCCATCGTGAGACCTTCCCTTCTTCACCTGGGATATCCCTTATCTCACACTTACACTGAATCCTCTCTCTCAGGACACATCTGTGCCTCTTTCTTGCTTTACACTCCTGTTTGGGTGAAGACTGAGCATCTGTCTTCAGATGCTCAGTGATGGTGGGGGAGGTGAACGTCTTGAGACTCTGGGCATCAAGTTCTAGTTCACTCCACCCCTTTTCTATTCATATCCCTCAGTAGGGCAGTTGCAAACTCTGTTCATAGTCATATTACATTGCTTGATCATCTTTTCCATCTCTGGAAGCATTTTAAAATATATATTTTTTAAAATTATGATACTGTGGTAAGCGATATAATGCCTTCCAAAAGATGTCCACAACCCAATTTCCAGCACATATATCTGGTTTATTCCCCTCAAGGAGATGAAAATTGAGTTTAGGGGATAAAACACCCACAAGTGAGATCAAACCACTCAATCCTAAAGGAAATCAACCTTCTTCTGTAGCTTTTGCCTCCAAATCTGATTGACTGAGAGATGCTAAACTAGTCATGGTATCAGGGAAACGTGTAGTAGAATTATAAGCTCTTTCTACACATGAACTTTCAGTCACAAACATTTGCCCCTGAACTAAGATTAATGAAAGATATTTACTATGCTGTTTTATACAAATAGAGATCTTATGAAGGAAGGCAGACATTAGTAACCACATTTTAGAAATTAAGACAGAATCTAAGAGACAGAACAATCTGCTAAATGTTGCATGTCAGATCAATGGTATGCCCAGAAACTGAAACCAAGTATTTTGACATTCAGTTCAATTTTTTCTCTCAACACACCCTATGAGTTCTCAAAAGACCACACGTGGCTGTAATAATTTTATTTGTATCATGATTAGCATTTCCCAAAAGGATTGAGCAGTGAATTAATAAATCAAAGTGGTTGAAAAATTGGAGATAACTTTATTAATTTGAAAAAGATTATAATGATTTTTAAATTTCACTGAACACAAATTGACTATTATAATTCTTTATTAACATATTAATATCTTTTGCTACATTACTACATCTATTCCTATTAAAATTAATGTTAAAATGCATCTCCCCCTCAAAAGGATGATATAAATCCTGGAACTGAATGGCCAATCCATTCTGTGATATGCATGATTTGTACCACACAACTATATTACATGTATGATTTTTAACCAAAATCATATAATATTTAGTGATGCCAGTGAGAGCTGCTGTCAGTCAGTCACTGAGTCCTGTCTGACTCTTTTTGACCCCATGGACTGTAACACTCCGGGCTCCTCTGTCCTCCCCTATCTCCAGAAGTTTGCTCAAATTCATGTTCAATGCATCAGTGATGCTGTCGAACCATCTCATCCTCTTCTGCCTCCTTCTTGTTTTGCCTTCTATTTTTCCCTAGCATCAGGGTCTTTTCCAATGAGTTGGCTGTTTGCATCAGGTAGCCAAAGTGAAAGGGTTTTACTTCGATTTGAGACTTAAACCCAGGGCCCAGACCTGATCGAACTGTGCTTGGGACTCGAACCCAGCCAAAACCTATTTAAGACTTGAACCCATGTGACTGGGGCTTGAACCTAGCCAAAACCTGGTTTGGGACTCAAACCCACGTGGCTAAGGCTTAACCCCAGCCAAAACCCTGCTTGGGACTTGAATCCATGTAGTCAGGACTCAATCCCGGCCAAAACCCTGTCTGGGACTTGAACCCACGCGGCCGGGACTTAATCCAGCACTCACCCAACGTCTGGACCCACGGAGGCTCAGGTTCTTCGTGCCTCAACGCAAAAGGAATTCAGCGAGAGGCAGAGTGATATGCAAGAAGAGGATTTATTAGGATAGGGTACTTGTAAGAGGTGTAAGAGGGCAGGCAGGAAAGCTCTGCTCTGCTCTCCCTCAATTGAGTGGGCAACAATATATATAGGATGGTAGAAGACCGCCCCCCTCAAGTAGACACAGATGCAGGACATCCATCATTGGTTGCTTCTTTGCCAGCTCCTCCTTCATCAGCTGTTTATACCCAGTCAAGCCTGCTTTAATGAATAAGGAGCAGCTCTCCTGAGTTATCATCAGTTCACTGGCCTCCCAGCCTTTCTCAGGTTTCTCCCTTCTACCTACCATCCCCTACTAGGGCTCCACAACCACCTACCTATTCTACTCTGTCCCTATCAAAAGTACTGGAGCTTCAGCTTCGGCGTCAGTCCTTCCAATGAACAGTCAGTGTTGATTTCCTTTAGGATTGACTGGTTTGATCTCCTTGTGTCCAAGACTCTCAAGAGTCTTCTCCAGCACCACAGTTTGAAAGCATCAATTCTTTGGCTCTCAGTCTTCTTTATGGTCCAACTCTCATACCAACACATGACTAGCAAACCTGTCCAGAGTGATGTACATGTCCAGAGTGGTAGAACCAAAGGTAAAATTTATTTTCAAAATGTAAGGAAGAGGATGAAGCAAAATTAATATCAGTGTTATTTAATAAAGTCATCACTTTATATACTGCATTCTGTTTTGTGAATATTACCCAAGTCATCAATTATTCTATTTATTCATTTATTTAACAAATATTTATTGAGCATCTACTATGTACCATAATAGGAATTGGGGATAGAGTGTTGAATAAAATCATACAGAGATATGGTCTCTGTCCTCATGAATATTACACAGTAGTAGGGAGGTTAACAACAAGCAGGTAGCTGTTAACAAGATCGGCTCAGTGGGTACATTCTGGTGAAAACAATGAATTAGAGCAGGAAGATACAGAGTTTTGGTTGGGGGATAGACTATAATTTTTAATAGAATGATCTTGGCCGATCTATGAAAAGATGACATGTGAGCAAATCTGAGTGATTCAAAGTTGTCAGCTACACAAAGATCTTAGCATTTGAAACAACTACAGAAAGCTTTACCTGCCCTTTATCATGTCGTTTCAACATGCCTCCCATAGTCTCACAGGTAAGAAGGGGGTAAGCAAACCAGGTGCTTGGCCAAGTGTGTAGATTAAATACTGGTGAGCAGCTGTGCCCAGATGGTTCTGAGGAAAACCAATGGCACCATAGGGCAAGTAAGGTTTGAGTGCTTCTTTGCCAGCTCCTCCTATCAGCTTTATCCAGTCAGCTCACTGAATAAGGAGCAGCTCTCCTGAGTTATCATCAGTTCACTGGCCTCCCAGCCTTTCTCAGGTTTCTCCCTTCTACCTACCATCCCCTACTAGGGCTCCACAACCACCTACCTATTCTACTCTGTCCCTATCAAAAGTACTGGAGCTTCAGCTTCGGCGTCAGTCCTTCCAATGAACAGTCAGTGTTGATTTCCTTTAGGATTGACTGGTTTGATCTCCTTGTGTCCAAGACTCTCAAGAGTCTTCTCCAGCACCACAGTTTGAAAGCATCAATTCTTTGGCTCTCAGTCTTCTTTATGGTCCAACTCTCATACCAACACATGACTAGCAAACCTGTCCAGAGTGATGTACATGTCCAGAGTGGTAGAACCAAAGGTAAAATTTATTTTCAAAATGTAAGGAAGAGGATGAAGCAAAATTAATATCAGTGTTATTTAATAAAGTCATCACTTTATATACTGCATTCTGTTTTGTGAATATTACCCAAGTCATCAATTATTCTATTTATTCATTTATTTAACAAATATTTATTGAGCATCTACTATGTACCATAATAGGAATTGGGGATAGAGTGTTGAATAAAATCATACAGAGATATGGTCTCTGTCCTCATGAATATTACACAGTAGTAGGGAGGTTAACAACAAGCAGGTAGCTGTTAACAAGATCGGCTCAGTGGGTACATTCTGGTGAAAACAATGAATTAGAGCAGGAAGATACAGAGTTTTGGTTGGGGGATAGACTATAATTTTTAATAGAATGATCTTGGCCGATCTATGAAAAGATGACATGTGAGCAAATCTGAGTGATTCAAAGTTGTCAGCTACACAAAGATCTTAGCATTTGAAACAACTACAGAAAGCTTTACCTGCCCTTTATCATGTCGTTTCAACATGCCTCCCATAGTCTCACAGGTAAGAAGGGGATAAGCAAACCAGGTGCTTGGCCAAGTGTGTAGATTAAATACTGGTGAGCAGCTGTGCCCAGATGGTTCTGAGGAAAAAACCAATGGCACCATAGGGCAAGTAAGGTTTGAGTGGCATGGTGTAGGACATTGGCCTTGCCCTGGTCATGGTTACTGAGGTGATCAATTACATGAATGAAGATGGAGAAATAATATCAATATTTCTATGGAGGACTGGGAAGTGGGATTGTATTAGATAATGAAACTTATATTCTTTATGGTGAGTTTTATCAACCTGAATCTATAAAATGACATATATCTACATACTTTCATGACTTTCTGGTATTTTGTGTCCTGTTTGAAAGCCCTGCAAGATTATTTTAAAACACACACATTGTTTTCTAGCATTTTAGTAGTTATATTTTTGTGTAAACACTGAGGTAGTGATTAGTTTTAGGGTTTTTCTCCCCCAAATGACTAGTCATTTCTGTCAATACCATTTATTAAGAAACTATCTTTTCTCACTGATTTTAAAATGCCATTTTTGTCATAATCTAAATTCATATATGTATAATTAGTAAACTTGCATATTGTCTGGATAATTTATTCAGTTCCATTTATCCATCTCTTATTGTGCGTGGCCACATGAGTTAAAAGTTTAGACAGTTTCATGGGATAAAAGTTTTTTTGATGTAGATGAATCCTGAACAAAAAGACACAAATTGGTTCAGTTACATAGTGAGGCAGGCAATCTAACCCTACAACAGAGATACTGAAAACAGTCACTGTTACTGTGACTTCCCCTAAAGTAGGTCATTGGCGAGAGTCAGAGGCCTATGTCATAATGTAGGATGAAGACTAGCTGAGAATTGAGGGTGAAAGACCTGAGAAAGGGTAAAAGCTGAGGATAGTTCATGAAGGAGCTTATAGTTCCTGCGGAGGCATCTGCTCTTTGCTTTGTTGACAGTAAGGAAACCTTTGACAAATTTAAAGGCAGGGGGTGACACCATCAGGACTCTGTTTATTCCATTGGCAGAGGAAAGGATTGGAACTGGCTGAATAATGGAAACATTTCAGGTTAAAAATTCTGTGTGTATATTTTTATTTGTTTTTTAATGAATTCTTACTAGGAAACTGAAATGTTTTATCTAGTCGTTAAATGACTTTGGGCATTTTTCTTCTGTCTTTGCCCATAGAATTATAAATCTCTCTTCTGAAAATAGTCCTTTTGTGACATTAGGAAAAAAATTTTAATATGGGCTAATCTAGTGACCCTTAAAAGGAAGGTTCTTTGGCAAGGGAGAAGACACTATTTTTTTTCTGGCCAGAGTTCCTTTTGTTCTGTTGTCTGATCCAGGAATCAAACAAACTGTCAGGGAGCTCCTTATGGGATTTTATAGCATGGGTTTCACCCAGAGTTAGCATACTTTCATGACTTTCTGGTATTTTGTGTCCTGTTTGACCCCAGTTTTAAAACACACACATTGTTTTCTAGCATTTTAGTAGTTATATTTTTGTGTAAACACTGAGGTAGTGATTAGTTTTAGGGTTTTTCTCCCCCAAATGACTAGTCATTTCTGTCAATACCATTTATTAAGAAACTATCTTTTCTCACTGATTTTAAAATGCCATTTTTGTCATAATCTAAATTCATATATGTATAATTAGTAAACTTGCATATTGTCTGGATAATTTATTCAGTTCCATTTATCCATCTCTTATTGTGCGTGGCCACATGAGTTAAAAGTTTAGACAGTTTCATGGGATAAAAGTTTTTGATGTAGATGAATCCTGAACAAAAAGACACAAATTGGTTCAGTTACATAGTGAGGCAGGCAATCTAACCCTACAACAGAGATACTGAAAACAGTCACTGTTACTGTGACTTCCCCTAAAGTAGGTCATTGGCGAGAGTCAGAGGCCTATGTCATAATGTAGGATGAAGACTAGCTGAGAATTGAGGGTGAAAGACCTGAGAAAGGGTAAAAGCTGAGGATAGTTCATGAAGGAGCTTATAGTTCCTGCGGAGGCATCTGCTCTTTGCTTTGTTGACAGTAAGGAAACCTTTGACAAATTTAAAGGCAGGGGGTGACACCATCAGGACTCTGTTTATTCCATTGGCAGAGGAAAGGATTGGAACTGGCTGAATAATGGAAACATTTCAGGTTAAAAATTCTGTGTGTATATTTTTATTTGTTTTTTAATGAATTCTTACTAGGAAACTGAAATGTTTTATCTAGTCGTTAAATGACTTTGGGCATTTTTCTTCTGTCTTTGCCCATAGAATTATAAATCTCTCTTCTGAAAATAGTCCTTTTGTGACATTAGGAAAAAAATTTTAATATGGGCTAATCTAGTGACCCTTAAAAGGAAGGTTCTTTGGCAAGGGAGAAGACACTATTTTTTTTCTGGCCAGAGTTCCTTTTGTTCTGTTGTCTGATCCAGGAATCAAACAAACTGTCAGGGAGCTCCTTATGGGATTTTATAGCATGGTGGGTTTTCACCCCAGTAGTGCCCTAAAGGAAACCTGTTTGAACAGGAAATTTGAAATGTCTCTCAAAAGGGGAATGCTTTTTCACAGCTAAATGTCAAGTCAAAAAATGGTTTCTTATCTTCATATTCCCAAGGCAGCAATATTGGAAAGATTTCTTTTCAAGGTTTCTATCTAGAAAGCAAAGAGCACAATTATGTTAGGATAGGAGCTATAAATTACATATTGGGAAACACTCAAAACATGAGTTTTATTTCAGATGAAGTTGGTAATATATGACTTTATTGCTGCTTCAACAATGCTTACTTTAATTTCAAGGTTGCAATATATAACTAAATTACTTGTGCCTAGTCCCCCAAGAAAAAGCATGAAAACTTTAATGTCAAGTAAAAGTCTGAAGAAATAATTTATTAAACATTTTCCTTTTGAAAATGAATGTGATATACAGCCTTTAAAATGGATTCCAAAAAATCCTACCCTCCTAGCAATAACTTTCATGTATAATGCTCTCCTCTTGAGTGTGGCCTGGACCTATTGATTTACTTCTAATAAAGAAAATATGACAGAAGTGATAGTATGTCACTTCTGAGATTAGGTTGTTAAAAGACTGTGATTTCTGACTTAGGTGATTTATCTCACAGTCTCTTGGATCAGTCACTCTGGAGGAAGACAGCTGCCATGTTGTGAGGTAACCCACCAGTGAGACTCACTGTTCCAAACAACCAAGGTCTACCAAGAACCATGGCAATGAGCTTGGAACTGAATCCCTTCCTTCCGCAGGGAAACCTTCAGTTGCCACCCTAGCTGGTTGCTCAACTGTAACCTCGTGAAAGACCCTGAGCCAGAGGCAGAAGGTAAATCACTCCTGGATTCGTGGACCAGAGGCAATTTGAGATATTTGTTTTCTCAGGTCATTAAACGACTATTATGTTTTGAATTAGTATTTACACAACAGCAGATAGCTAATACTCTTACCTCTATCCCTAATGTGGATGTCAATTATATTTGACTGTTCATTTTCTCAAACTGCTGTTTTTCTCTTCATCACAGATAGACACAGTGGACCCCACTGGTTTATACTCAGATTTGATTATTAAAGAGATCCAATAATACTGAAGACATTTTTCTATGTTGTTCATGTGTTTTTCAAATCACATTTTAAGGATAATAATAGAAAAATGATATTGATGGAAACCAAAAATAGAACTCCTCTCTATTTCCAGAACAGGAGCAAACCTATTTAATAATTATACACTGGGTTTCTCTTTTTCCTCATATAGAAGAGACTATTTATGCTCTCTGATAACTATTTTTCCCTTCTTTCCTTTACATTTCCCAGCTGCTTTTGCGATTAGATTTTCCATGTGACTAATTTTGACCACTAGAATGTAGGTAAATCTTGAGTGCCACATACAGGCCAAAGCTGAAGACATATGTGCTCCCTACACACTGTCCCTAACCTCCCATGGGCTATTCGATGTTAGGGCAAAAATGAGCCCCTAATTGGCAACAGCCTGAGCATCCAAGTAACTGCTTACTAGAAAACTTCATAGCTTAGACTATCTTGACTCACATAGTAACTGACTAGCTTGGACTGACCAGTCAAAGAGCAGGTCACGTTTGTTACCCATCCCATCTTAACACCGTCTCAACCCTTAGTCACTCCAGTTTTGTAAGAAGGATCTTTTGTTGCTTTAACATTAACATTGTCTAAGCATTTGTTGTAAGTGATTAGGATAATATATTTGAGCTGCTAAATTGTGCCTAGAAATAGAAGCTAAAATGATTTACATTAATTATTCTCTTACGAGCAGAAGGTCCCAGATAGGAAAGGAGACAGAGAAGGCAGGAGCAAAAAAATGGGCTGGAGTTTATTCGGTTTGGGTTGATTTAGAATTATTTGTTTTTCCTGGGCAAAATTAAAAGGGAATAGTGAATGCTGAGTGGTGATAACTGATACTTAGAGAAAGTAGTTTTGTGAAGATTTTTAGAATATAGTTCTGGGTGACACTGTGTCCCTTCTTTTAGGTCTTAAGTAAATATTTTCATTGTTTTCCAGTGCTCTTTTGGATGGTAAAGTAATATGGCATATGAATCAGTGAAGTATTTGATTACACTAACAATGTTTTATTGAAGACTTACTTTTATCCGGATATTGTGCTAGAAGCTGCAGATTAAGAACTGAACAAGAAAGATATCAGCGTCCTTGCTTCAGTTCAGTTCAGTTGTGCTTGTTTACAGAACAAAAAGACTTCTCGGGGCTCAGTGCCCTGCTGGCTCAGTGGTAAAGTGTCTGCCTGCCAATGCAGGAGACACGGGTTTGATCCCTGATCTGGGAAAATTCCACATGACTCAGAGCCAGTAAACCCGTGCACCACAGCTACTGCGTCTGTTCTAGAGCCCAGGAGCTGGGACTACTGAAGCCCACACACCTGAGATCCTGTGTTCTACAAGAAGAGAAGTCACTGCAATGAGAAGTCTGTGCACCCCAACTAGAGAGTAACCCCTGCTCACCACAACTAGAGAAAACTCATGCAGCAATGAAGACCCAGTACAGGCATAAAGAAATAATAAAAAAAGAGACTTCTCTTTACCCTCTAGGAGAGTAGTGTAGAGTAAGCTACAGAAATTAAATGATTACAGTAATGTGTGATAAGTGCTGTCATAAGATAAGAGGACCCTAAGGAAACACAGAAGAAGGTCTCCTAACCTAGACAGGCAGGCGGGCAATACTTCTAAGGGAAGAGACAGGGCAGCTGGAACCAAAAATGTGGGTAAGAGCTATGTAGGCAAAGGGTGAGGGCAGGAGGTGACATCTCAATGGAAATGTTTGGCCCTGGTAGATGGGGGATCTTCTTGGAACAGTCATTTTAGTTTCTTTCTACAGGCTCTTCACAGAACTTAGACCTGAGTTCATGAAGTCAGGCTAAGGCATCAGTGTAGGTTATCATGCTTCCCTCCTTGAGAAATGGTCCTTTTCCCAAATGCCCATGGAAACACACTTCAGCTCCCATGCAAACTCAAGAAGAAGACCTCTTGAGTCTACACAGTTCAACCAACTCATTCCAACAGATTTCAAATAACACCTATCACCTCCTTGGACCATTTCCCTTGTGGCTCGGGTGATGAAGTGTCTGCCTGCAGTGCAGGAGACTCGAGTTCCATCCCTGGGTTGGGAAAGTTCCCTGGAGAAGGGATTGGCATCCCCACTCCAGTATTCCTGCCTGGAGAATTCCATGGACAGAAGAGCCTGGCAGGCTACAGTCCCTGGGGTTGCAGAGAGACGGACATGACTGAGCAACTATCACCTCCTTAGACATGTCTGAATTCCTCCAGTGGGCAAATTGTGGCTTCAAACTTTCACTATTGCACATACACATATCAAATATTTGTTTATAATAGTCTGTGACCTTAATATACATGTTTAGTTAATATTTTATTATATTAATATAGCCTGATTTATTTAACAATTCATCAGTTCATTATTCATTCATCTGGAGACTTTTACATTGTTAATGACATTTCCCAATTATAGTTAACATTTTAATTAATGCCTTTAGACATCTATTTTCTGTTGCTTTGTTTTCTTACATAAAGCCTTAGGAATCAATTACTGGACTGCTGAAGCATTAAGGCACCATGGAAAGAGCATGACTAAGATTATTTTGCAATTCCTTCTTGCTCAAATTGCTTCACTTTTTAAAACATTGATTTTTTTTACCTATGAAATGGGGAGAGTGATAAGACTTATGTCATAGGCATGTTGTCAAAATTGAGTTCATGTAGGGGAGGCTTAGAAAATAGGGTCTGGTGCTTTGAAAACACTGCTGCAGAGAATACTGTTTAGGTGTCAGGGACGGAAGCTGGGAAACCACTTGTAAAGCTAATTGCAGTTGTCCAAATAAGTAATGGCAGTAGCTTGGACTCACAGCATGGTAGTGAAAAGTGTTTGGCTTCGAGAACTATCTCATATGTAGAACTGAGAGGATTTGCCTATGGGTTTAAGCTCAGGAGAGTGGTGAAAGAAAGAAAGGAGTCAGGATAACTGTAAGGTTTTTGTACAGAGCCATGGAAAAGACACCATTGCTATATTATTAAGTGGGGAAGACTGGGGGGAAGTGCAGATGTGGGGGAACAACGAATAACGTGGCTTGAATGTTACATTCAAGATGCTTATCAAGCATCTAAGGGATGATGCTAGGTAGGCAGTTAGATACACCAGCCTGGCATCTAAGGAGAGAGCAACAGGCTAGATAACAGTACTGGCATCTTCTGCTTCTAGGTAGTATGTAAAACCAGGCATGTGGACAAGATCACCAAGGGAGCAAAGGCAGGTAGAAAAGGAAAGAAGGCCAGGAACAGAGCCTTGGGCTTCTGCATCCTTTACTGTGCAGAGATGAGGAAAGCAGCAAAGGAGATTGAGGAGGAGGAACTGGTGAGGCAAGATGAGAGCCGGGTAAGTGGGTGTCACAGAAATCTTGGGAAGCAAAGATTTCACTCTGGAGTGTGGCTGCAAATGACTTAGGGGAGTTCCTAGGCTCTTGAGATGGGGCACGAGGCTGCACAGAGAAGTTGTTGCTGGAAAAACAGACACTAGATTCTGAAGTCAGAGAGAAATTTCCATTTGAATATAGGTTATAGGACTTCCCTGGTGGTTCAGAAGGTAAAGAATCTGCCTAAAGTGTGGGAGACACAGGTTCCATCCCTGGGTTTGGAAGATCTGCTGGAGAAGGCAATGGCAACTCACTCAAGCATTCTTGCCAGGAGAATCCCATAGCCAAAGGAGCCTGGCGGGCTACAGTCCATGGGCTTGCAAAGAGTCGGACACAACTGAGCACTTAACACGTTCACTTTCACTTTTTCTATCACTACCAGATGTGGTACCTTGAGCAAGTCGCTAAACCTCTGTCTTTTTCAGTTTCCTCACACAGTAAGAGGACATAAACAGTACATCACACACCACACACCGTGTTGTTGAGAAGATTAATGAGATAATTTAGAGTCAAGCACTCGGAGAAACCTGGGTATACAGTAAACACTCAAAAAATAGGGATGCATTGTTTTACTAAAAATCTTTGCTATTGCCAATGCAGAACATTTGATTATAGAATTGTGAGTAAGTAATAAAATTGTAACACTCAACATAGTGCCTGGCACATGACAGGTCATTAAGGAAAAGTGTGTGTATATGTGTAGGTACATGCTCACAAAAGAACCCACTTTTATAAAACTCTTGAGGCAGTGTCTGGGTTAGTACTAACTGTTTAAAAATTGTGGTAATACCTGCCAATTTAATCATTGACTCACCACAATTGTAAGCAAGTCACATGTAAAAACTGGAACCACTCCTCGATGATGTCACTATAGCCCCTTCTCAGATAACAGATGAAGAAACTTCAGCAAGAGAGGGTGAATTCTTTGTCCAATTTCATCAGACGAGCACAACTTGAAGCGCATTGGTTTGGCTCTAGCACCACGCTCTTACCCCTGCAGAGTAACGCTCCTCTGTAGTAATGTCAATGTAAGTACAGAGCTGTAAGTAGCAGATCAATAGTGGGTAAACATTCAAAGGTGAGAGGCGGTTGTGATTAAGGCAGCTGGCTTGCTCATCATTGTAATGTTTGTCTGGGGATTATCTTTGTGTCTTTGGTCTCAGTAAGTGCTCTCTTCCTCAAAGGGCTGTCCATTGACACAAACTCCCGCTCCGATCCCAGACCCTGAAAGCAATGATTCCTCATCTTAACTTAAAAGGTAGCCTTTACATTGCTTGTGTTGCTTTCTTGACTTGCCACTGAGAGCTCTTGGCTGACTTACTATGGATTTCTAACTCTGCACACTTCACAGTAATCATCTAATGGTCTCCATAAATAAGAGGGAATTGTTTTTGAGCGAGTGCTGTTGGAAGTTTTCAGAATGAGTGATAGTTTGTTTTGACTGTTTCATATTTTGAATGTCTTCTAATTTTATTATTGTGGTTTGTTGTGCCTTACTTTATGGAATTAAGATTATTTCATAATGCTGTAATTTATGTGCTATGTTTAGCTTTTACTCCGGAAAAAGAGAGTATTCTTTCTGTCCTAATAATATTTTTACAAGGCAAATGCAGATATTTTGAAATCTCTACAGTATATTTTTCCAAACCAAAAAAAAAAAATCCTTAAAACAGTTTTAATAGGTTTTATGATGTGTAGAACTTTTGGGTAACAGCTCATGATAAAGAATCCAAAAAGAGTTGCCAATTATGTGCTTTCTTTCTCTAAATAGTCCACTGCAGTGCTAATGAGATCATGGCAAATTAAAAGAAAGTGAATGAGTATTCAAAGATTTATTGAGGAAGGAAGTATATTTAACATACACTATGTATTCCTTTATGTCCTTGAAAATATTGAATAATTCAGGCCATATGTAGCTACCACACTGAAACTTTTCTACCCCACGTATTATAACTATGCCATTGTCTTTCCATTTCCTAAATAAAAGCAAAATAGCACAAAACCGTAACTATTTCACTGAGGACTTGCAATGCTTTCATTCTTTTCCAGAGTTATTCAGATATAATTAACAAAATTATATCTAGTTCAGGTATATAACATGGTTTGATATACATATACATTGAAAGTGAGAAAAGCGAGTGTTTGTCACTCAGATGTGTCTGACTCTTTGCAGACACAATGGGCTGTAGCCCACCAGGCTCCTCTGTCCATGGAATTCTCCAGTCAAGAACATTAGAGTGGGTCGCCATTCCCTTCTCCAGGGGATCTTCCCAACCCAGGGATCAAACCCAGGTCTTCTGCATTGCAGGCAGATTCCTTACTATCTGAGCCATATGGAAGCCCCACATATACATTATAAAATGATTATTATAATCAAGACAACACATCTACCTCCTCACACAGTTATCTTTTTTATTGTGGTCATGGTGGTGAACACTTAAGATCTACTCTATAGTAAATTCCAAGTACACAAGGCAGTGTTATATTAGATCTCTAGAACCTCATCTTACTGAAAATTATCTTTGAATATTGGGTTTGAGCGAGTGCTGTTGGAAGTTTTCAGAATGAGTGATAGTTTGTTTTGACTGTTTCATATTTTGAATGTCTTCTAATTTTATTATTGTGGTTTGTTGTGCCTTACTTTATGGAATTAAGATTATTTCATAATGCTGTAATTTATGTGCTATGTTTAGCTTTTACTCCGGAAAAAGAGAGTATTCTTTCTGTCCTAATAATATTTTTACAAGGCAAATGCAGATATTTTGAAATCTCTACAGTATATTTTTCCAAACCAAAAAAAAAAAATCCTTAAAACAGTTTTAATAGGTTTTATGATGTGTAGAACTTTTGGGTAACAGCTCATGATAAAGAATCCAAAAAGAGTTGCCAATTATGTGCTTTCTTTCTCTAAATAGTCCACTGCAGTGCTAATGAGATCATGGCAAATTAAAAGAAAGTGAATGAGTATTCAAAGATTTATTGAGGAAGGAAGTATATTTAACATACACTATGTATTCCTTTATGTCCTTGAAAATATTGAATAATTCAGGCCATATGTAGCTACCACACTGAAACTTTTCTACCCCACGTATTATAACTATGCCATTGTCTTTCCATTTCCTAAATAAAAGCAAAATAGCACAAAACCGTAACTATTTCACTGAGGACTTGCAATGCTTTCATTCTTTTCCAGAGTTATTCAGATATAATTAACAAAATTATATCTAGTTCAGGTATATAACATGGTTTGATATACATATACATTGAAAGTGAGAAAAGCGAGTGTTTGTCACTCAGATGTGTCTGACTCTTTGCAGACACAATGGGCTGTAGCCCACCAGGCTCCTCTGTCCATGGAATTCTCCAGTCAAGAACATTAGAGTGGGTCGCCATTCCCTTCTCCAGGGGATCTTCCCAACCCAGGGATCAAACCCAGGTCTTCTGCATTGCAGGCAGATTCCTTACTATCTGAGCCATAGGGAAGCCCCACATATACATTATAAAATGATTATTATAATCAAGACAACACATCTACCTCCTCACACAGTTATCTTTTTTATTGTGGTCATGGTGGTGAACACTTAAGATCTACTCTATAGTAAATTCCAAGTACACAAGGCAGTGTTATATTAGATCTCTAGAACCTATCATCTTATAACTGAAAACTTGTATCTTTTGACCGAAATCTTATTTTCCTCACATTCCAGTGTCTGGCAACCACCGTTCTCTTTTGCTTCTATGAGTTTTTTCCCTAAGTTTCCACATAAGATACCATACAGTATTTGTCTTTTTTGACATATTTCACTTAGTATAATGCCCTCCAAGTTCATCCATGTTGTTGTTTGTGACACTATCAATTCACCAGGAAGATGTAACAATTGTTTATATATACCCAATATTGGAACACATCTAAATATATTAAGAAAATGTTAACAGGTCTGAATATATAAGTAAACCTCAATGCCACATTTTCAACAATGAATAGATCATCCAGATAGAAAACCATTAGCTAAAATATTAGATTTGAGCTACACTAGATCAAATGGACCTACCATTTATAGAACCTTCCACCCAATAGCAGCAGAATTAACATTCTTCTCAAGCACACACAGACTCAAGCACACACAGAACATTCTCTAGCTATGTTAACTCACAAAACAGGTATTAGCACATTTAAGTAGATTTAAATCATACCACGTATCATTTATGACCACAACAGTATGCAATTAGAAATCAATAACACGAGGAAAGCTAGAAAATTTACAAATATGTGAAAATTAAATGACACATTCCTGCATAAGCAATGGGTCAAAGAAGAACTCAAAAAGGAAATAAAAAAAAAAAAATATTGGGACAAATGAGAACAGAAATAGAACATAATCAAGCTTATGGGATGTTGCAAAAGGAGTTTTAAAAGAGAACTTTATAAACATCTACATCAAGAAAAAAGAAATCTCTCAGATAAATAACTTTATACATCAAGGAACTACAAAAACAAGAAACTAAGCCAAAAGTTAGCAGAGGGAAGGAAATAACAAAGATCAGAGCAGACATAAATAAAATAGAGACTGAAAAAATAACAGAAAGATCAAAGAAGCTAAGAACTATATATTTTTTGAAACAACAAAACAGGATATCTTTTTATTGTGGTCATGGTGGTGAACACTTAAGATCTACTCTATAGTAAATTCCAAGTACACAAGGCAGTGTTATATTAGATCTCTAGAACCTATCATCTTATAACTGAAAACTTGTATCTTTTGACCGAAATCTTATTTTCCTCACATTCCAGTGTCTGGCAACCACCGTTCTCTTTTGCTTCTATGAGTTTTTTCCCTAAGTTTCCACATAAGATACCATACAGTATTTGTCTTTTTTGACATATTTCACTTAGTATAATGCCCTCCAAGTTCATCCATGTTGTTGTTTGTGACACTATCAATTCACCAGGAAGATGTAACAATTGTTTATATATACCCAATATTGGAACACATCTAAATATATTAAGAAAATGTTAACAGGTCTGAATATATAAGTAAACCTCAATGCCACATTTTCAACAATGAATAGATCATCCAGATAGAAAACCATTAGCTAAAATATTAGATTTGAGCTACACTAGATCAAATGGACCTACCATTTATAGAACCTTCCACCCAATAGCAGCAGAATTAACATTCTTCTCAAGCACACACAGACTCAAGCACACACAGAACATTCTCTAGCTATGTTAACTCACAAAACAGGTATTAGCACATTTAAGTAGATTTAAATCATACCACGTATCATTTATGACCACAACAGTATGCAATTAGAAATCAATAACACGAGGAAAGCTAGAAAATTTACAAATATGTGAAAATTAAATGACACATTCCTGCATAAGCAATGGGTCAAAGAAGAACTCAAAAAGGAAATAAAAAAAAAAAAATATTGGGACAAATGAGAACAGAAATAGAACATAATCAAGCTTATGGGATGTTGCAAAAGGAGTTTTAAAAGAGAACTTTATAAACATCTACATCAAGAAAAAAGAAATCTCTCAGATAAATAACTTTATACATCAAGGAACTACAAAAACAAGAAACTAAGCCAAAAGTTAGCAGAGGGAAGGAAATAACAAAGATCAGAGCAGACATAAATAAAATAGAGACTGAAAAAATAACAGAAAGATCAAAGAAGCTAAGAACTATATATTTTTTGAAACAACAAAACAGGATATAGTAAGGTCTTCCTCTTTTTAATTTGATGCTATGTACACCCGTAAGTCAACGGATAGTTTTGAACAGAGAAGTGTCATGAACTAATTGTTTTTTTAAAAGGTCACTCTATCTGCCACATGGAGAACAGACTGCATTGATATCAACAAGACTTGCAGGTTCTCCACATCCTCACCAACACTTGCGATTTCTTTTCCTTTTGGTAATAGCCATTCTCATAGGTATGAGGTGGTATCTCATCATGATTTTGATTTGCATTTCCCTGACGATTAGGGTATTGAGAACCTTTCCATGTACTTCTTGGCTATTTGTACGTCCTCCTTGGGGAAAATGTCTGCTCAGAACCTCTACCCTTTCTTAATCAAGTAGCGGACAAGACTTGATGCAAGGAGACCAGTGAGTGGTCCAAGTTGTCAGGCGACAACGTGGCCACCCTCACTCCCTGTGTGCTGCACTTCCTACAGGCTGGAGGATGCAGTGAACCCTATAATAAAATGGGAGTTACTCCTTCCTTATCTCTGAAATTATTGTGAATATCATTACTGATAAGCTGCTGTTTTGCAGCCTGAGGCTCTCCAGGAGTCTATTTCTTAAGCCACTCCCATCCTTGCATCATAGTTTCAATCATCATATTAACACCCGATTGAGATCAGTGACAGTAAACTGAAAAAAAAAAAAAAAAAAACAAACAAACAAACCCAGGAAGAAATAAGTGCCAGGATAAACTCACCTTCAACCCCCTGACCACTCCCTACCCCAATCCCTTGCCATCTCATCATGCATTGTCTTTATTACTTGTATTCAAAGGCCACTCAGGGACATACACCTCTGTTGATTTGTTCTTGTTGGTTTCACTCTAATCTTCCTATGAACATACTCTGATTTTCTGTCAAGATTACTCATCCCACAAGTTGCATTCTCCTTTGAAAATGGTTCCACTCAAACCATGCTCAAGCCTTGACACTTTTAGAGTACTACATCCAGGCAGACTTCAGTGAATGCTACACAGAACTCCTCAAGAAATAGAGTAGTCAGTTGCTTCTCTGCCACAAGACCTTAGAGATTCTAAAGCTGGGGATCAGAATCCATCCAGGCAGAGTAAGGCAGTGGTAGACTAAGCTAACAGTTTTCTAGGCACTTAACTTTTTAGAGCCAAGACTAAGTTTGCTTTTTCCCTGTCAGTTTTCAGTACACAACCATGACGAGGCACGTAGTACTCGCTCAGAGGTGCATGTTACATCGATTCTTTGGCTACTCTATGAACACTCATGGCCACAAGATAAGGAGAAACTGAACAGACTCTTTAAAATTTCAGAATTCTAGACTGTCAGAAGCCACAGAGTTCAATATTTCTACAGATTACATTATGTATAGAGCCTCTATAAGGCAAAAAAAAAAATCATCTCTTATCTCTATTGTTGACCATAATCATGTTTCTTTTAACATATGCTACTTAAATGTATGCCAACATAGCACTAGGCTTAGACTCCTATTCTCATAGTTCTTATATGACTATAATATAGAAACATATTGATAAATTAAGCATAAAGCAAAAGTAAAAGAACAATAATATTAAAAGTAGTTACATGAATTTAATATGATAGAAAACATCTCACTGAAACTAAACTGTAGCTCACCATGTGAATATAGTGCTGATGGCTAAGGTATGTGCTCCAGGGAGTTCTGTGTATCTAAGTTAAGGCCGGTAGAATGATGAGCTGATTCTTCCACCACTTTCTGTGTTCATACTATAGTGACATCATTTGGCTTTCATATACCAGGATGATATTAACAAAGGCCAATTGTGCTTTGCACTTTGGCTGTTCGAATTAGACATGGTGCCCACGGTACCATGGCCACAACCCCATAGGGGCCTTAAAATCACATGTGGCATCTATGTTTAAGGTGATCAAGGAGGTGATAAGGGACAGACTTACACAGCTTGCTTATGTTATTTGTTTTATAGATAATTATCAGAATGAATGCACATGCACACACAGACACACATGCACACAAAATGTTATTTCAAGGAAATTTCAAGTCCCTTGAAAATGTAATCTAAATGTACAATTTTATAAATACTGATATTATAGTGGTTGACAATCGTGTATATAAAACATAAAGTTATTACATCTCAGCCTTGTAGAGGTCCATAGATTCTCAAACCTGAGAATTTTAAAGAAATCAGAGTATTTAGGGTAGAGCTGTGTATCAGCATAGCATTGTAAGAGCCATTCATTCTTTGGTATGTTAAAGTACTGGAGTAATCACCCAAATTTTAGCACACTAGTATTGGTCCCATCCCTGATTATAATATTGAAAACATCAACTATTAAAATCTCAGCTCTCCTTTTCTATCAAATGATCATAATCTCTCTCCTGCTGTCCTCAGAGTAGATGTAGAAGCCATTGAAATGACAGATGTAAAACAGCTTAGCAAATCATGAAAGACTGTACATGTAGACCTCATTATTTCTTCTACCCTTTACCTTATCAATATGCATCCTGGAAGCAGAAACAGGAGAAAGTTCAGTCTTGATTTTGCTAGTTGGCCCACATCTGAAATGATCAGCAAGAGAATTTGAATTTATTCAGTACTAATATTTAGCATCACCTTCTTCGGTAACCCACTCAATGTTAAAAGAACAATAATATTAAAAGTAGTTACATGAATTTAATATGATAGAAAACATCTCACTGAAACTAAACTGTAGCTCACCATGTGAATATAGTGCTGATGGCTAAGGTATGTGCTCCAGGGAGTTCTGTGTATCTAAGTTAAGGCCGGTAGAATGATGAGCTGATTCTTCCACCACTTTCTGTGTTCATACTATAGTGACATCATTTGGCTTTCATATACCAGGATGATATTAACAAAGGCCAATTGTGCTTTGCACTTTGGCTGTTCGAATTAGACATGGTGCCCACGGTACCATGGCCACAACCCCATAGGGGCCTTAAAATCACATGTGGCATCTATGTTTAAGGTGATCAAGGAGGTGATAAGGGACAGACTTACACAGCTTGCTTATGTTATTTGTTTTATAGATAATTATCAGAATGAATGCACATGCACACACAGACACACATGCACACAAAATGTTATTTCAAGGAAATTTCAAGTCCCTTGAAAATGTAATCTAAATGTACAATTTTATAAATACTGATATTATAGTGGTTGACAATCGTGTATATAAAACATAAAGTTATTACATCTCAGCCTTGTAGAGGTCCATAGATTCTCAAACCTGAGAATTTTAAAGAAATCAGAGTATTTAGGGTAGAGCTGTGTATCAGCATAGCATTGTAAGAGCCATTCATTCTTTGGTATGTTAAAGTACTGGAGTAATCACCCAAATTTTAGCACACTAGTATTGGTCCCATCCCTGATTATAATATTGAAAACATCAACTATTAAAATCTCAGCTCTCCTTTTCTATCAAATGATCATAATCTCTCTCCTGCTGTCCTCAGAGTAGATGTAGAAGCCATTGAAATGACAGATGTAAAACAGCTTAGCAAATCATGAAAGACTGTACATGTAGACCTCATTATTTCTTCTACCCTTTACCTTATCAATATGCATCCTGGAAGCAGAAACAGGAGAAAGTTCAGTCTTGATTTTGCTAGTTGGCCCACATCTGAAATGATCAGCAAGAGAATTTGAATTTATTCAGTACTAATATTTAGCATCACCTTCTTCAAAGGATAAGTAAACTTTACACTGGAATTAAGTTTATTTTGTTTCTACCCACTTGGGTTTACTAGGATATACATAGGAGGCTTTGCCAAATGGCCACCTCACCCCAAGGTTTTAATTCTGCTCTGAAAGGTCCTGATAACCATATTGACTTTGAAATAACCAATGAGAGAAGATATCCAGGGAAAGGATAACTAATTCTCTAACCACCATTATAATATTGCTATATTCAATTTTTTAAATATTCCTGCACTTTTTGCAATTTTGTGTGTAAGCTGATGTCTGTTCAGTCCAAACGATTTGGGCTGGTAGCCACACATATTAATTTTGCCCAGAAGCATTTCAGAACTTAATTAAGCTGGCAGGTTTGTCCTCTTTATGGTCCTCCTTGAATGCAGTCACATTTGCAAAACTTAGAAAATCATCTTGGCATGATGCAATGTTTCAAAATTTTTTCTCTAAATGGTAGTACTTGATACACTCAGTAAAAATGATGTTTTTCCTATTCATGGTTTCTAGAATATACTCCTTACACTTTGTCTCCTGCTAGCTAAATTCTCCTACTTCTCAAGGAGAAGGTAAGTTATACCTTCTTTCAGTTGACTTGCCACAGCACTTCTGATCTACTCAGCTAGGACTCAGGCATTCTGTCTTTCCACGTCAACCATATTAGATTCATCTGTGCATTTGTTTTATAATTTTTTCCATCCATGGATGAATGAAAGAATGAAGTATCATTTATCCTGGTATCTAGCATATTTAGCAATACTTACAGAGTTATAGTGAGCATTAAATAAAATAATGTACCTTATGGGTTAAGTTTCACCCCCTCAAATTCATTTGTAGAAGTCTTAACTCCTAGCACCTCAGAATGTGACTGTATTTGAAAATAATATTTTTTCAGAGATAATCAAGTTAAAATGAGTTCATAAGGGTGGGCCCAGAATCAGTATGACTGGTGTCCTTATAAAAAGGGAAAGTTTGGACACAGAGACACACATAGAGAGAAGATAATATGAAGAGACACAGGCAGAAGAAGGTCATTTACAAGCCGAGGAGATGGAATGGATTCTTTCCTCACTGCCCTCAGAAGGGACCAACCCCTTTGAGACCTTAATCTGGGAATTCTAGTCTCCAGACTATGAGACTATACATTTCCACTGTTGAAACCACTCGCTTATGGTACTTTGTTGACACCTCTAACAAAGTCTTATATGCATGTCAAATTTCTGGACCACATATTGACTTTGAAATAACCAATGAGAGAAGATATCCAGGGAAAGGATAACTAATTCTCTAACCACCATTATAATATTGCTATATTCAATTTTTTAAATATTCCTGCACTTTTTGCAATTTTGTGTGTAAGCTGATGTCTGTTCAGTCCAAACGATTTGGGCTGGTAGCCACACATATTAATTTTGCCCAGAAGCATTTCAGAACTTAATTAAGCTGGCAGGTTTGTCCTCTTTATGGTCCTCCTTGAATGCAGTCACATTTGCAAAACTTAGAAAATCATCTTGGCATGATGCAATGTTTCAAAATTTTTTCTCTAAATGGTAGTACTTGATACACTCAGTAAAAATGATGTTTTTCCTATTCATGGTTTCTAGAATATACTCCTTACACTTTGTCTCCTGCTAGCTAAATTCTCCTACTTCTCAAGGAGAAGGTAAGTTATACCTTCTTTCAGTTGACTTGCCACAGCACTTCTGATCTACTCAGCTAGGACTCAGGCATTCTGTCTTTCCACGTCAACCATATTAGATTCATCTGTGCATTTGTTTTATAATTTTTTCCATCCATGGATGAATGAAAGAATGAAGTATCATTTATCCTGGTATCTAGCATATTTAGCAATACTTACAGAGTTATAGTGAGCATTAAATAAAATAATGTACCTTATGGGTTAAGTTTCACCCCCTCAAATTCATTTGTAGAAGTCTTAACTCCTAGCACCTCAGAATGTGACTGTATTTGAAAATAAGATTTTTACAGAGATAATCAAGTTAAAATGAGTTCATAAGGGTGGGCCCAGAATCAGTATGACTGGTGTCCTTATAAAAAGGGAAAGTTTGGACACAGAGACACACATAGAGAGAAGATAATATGAAGAGACACAGGCAGAAGAAGGTCATTTACAAGCCGAGGAGATGGAATGGATTCTTTCCTCACTGCCCTCAGAAGGGACCAACCCCTTTGAGACCTTAATCTGGGAATTCTAGTCTCCAGACTATGAGACTATACATTTCCACTGTTGAAACCACCTCGCTTATGGTACTTTGTTATGACACCTCTAACAAAGTCTTATATGCATGTCAAATTTCTGGACCACTATTGGCAAATCTATTCAACTGGCTTAAACGTGAGCTTTTCAGTGAAGCCTTTCCTGTCCTCTCACTTCCTGTTCTCCTTTCTCTCTCTCTCTCTTTTTTTTTTCCACTGCATTATCAACAACTAAGTGCACTCTCGTTGGCTTCTTTTCTGTTTATTGTCATTTTATCTACTAGAATGTAAGCCCTATGAAGGTAGACATATGTGTCTGTTTCCTTCCTTGTATCACCCAGAAGACTTCCTGGCATGTAGTAGGTATTCAGTAAGTATTAAAATTATGTGACAACTTCCCTGGTGGCTCAGATGGTAAAGAATTTGCGTGTAATGCAAGAGACTGGGTTCAATCCCTGGACTGGGAAGATACCCTGGAGAAGGGCATAGCAACTCTCTCCAGTATTCTTGCCTGGAGAATGCCATGGACAGAGGAGCCTGGTGGGCTACAGTCCATGGGACTGCAGAGTCGGACATGACTGATCAACTGACTCATACACACTAATGTGATAGCTACTACTACTATCGATAAAAGGTGTTATCTCCCTCAACACCATCCCTAAATATTCGCATACATTCATTCAATATACTTAGTGCCAGACACTGAGCTAGGTGCCAGGGATAGAGAAATAAATAAGATGTAGTGTCTCATCCTCCTTGGAGAAGTAAATGGCAACCCACTCAGTACTCTTATCTGTAAAATCCCATGGACAGAGGAGCCTGGCAGGCTACAGCCCATGGGGTCACAAAGAGTTGGGTATGACTTATTGACTGATCACAGCACAATGTCTAATCACAAAAGGCTTATATCTAGCAGAGGGAGACAGATATGTAAGCAAATCAATGTGACAAAGAGGATTCTTTTCCAAGAAGAGAATCTGTCCAGGGTAGGATGGTCATCTTTAAAATATATTTATTTATTTATTTATTTCACTGTGCAAGATCGTTAGTTGCGGCATGTGGGATCTAGTTTCCTAACTAGGAATTGAACCCAGGCTCCCTGCATTGGAAGTGTGGAAACTTAGCCACTGGGACACCAGGGAAATCCTGGGTGGTAATCTTTAACCCCTGAGGATCTTTCAGAAAGGGAGTGGTTCTCTTTCCACACTCAGGAATCATCCTCTATTTTTTTTTTTTTTTGAATTGTCCACAAACCGGATTCACAGACTTTAAGTCTACTCGGTGAAGGGCTCTCTGTTGTCCTTGCACTCCTTTCAGTGTCTCTAGTCTTACAAGTGCTCACAGTGTTCTTTTCTCTACCAGTGTCTTTGGACTTGTACTCAGAAAGCTATAAGAGTAGAAAGGGAGTCACAGAATGAAAGAGTAATTCTGTTTTCTGTATATGTGACTATAGGAAGTGAATCACAAAAGTGAATATTATCATATAGCCAAAAAGAATACTGGACTAAGTATCAAATTGTTCTGAGTCAGAATCTTAGTTTCCCCAATTCCTACATCTGTAATTTTGAGCAAGTTACTTAAATTCTGTCACATTTTTTTCTCATCTGTATAATACACTTAGAATGCGTGTCTGTGCTAAGTCACTTCAGTCGTGTCTGTGTGACCCCATGGACTGTACCCCATCAGGTTCCTCTGTACATGGGATTCTCCAGGCAAGAAGACTGGAGTTGGGTTACCAGGTCCTTTCCCAGTGGTTCTTCCTGACACCGGGGAGTGAACCTGGATCTCCTGCAGTTCCTGTGTTGCAGGCAGATTCTTTACCACTGAGCCACTGGGGAAGCCCAAAACTTAGAACACCTATCCTATTACTTTCACAGCTGATATGGTTATCAGTGGCCTGCAGAATGTTAGAGTAAATAAAGACCTTAGAAATCATCTAATTCTACTTTTTATTCTGCAAATGAGAGAACTGAAATTCAGAAAGGTTAGATAAATTTATCCTGTGTACAGTTAATGAGACTGGGATTCAGTCACACATTTATTCAGTCATTCCACTATATTTCAGTTACTTTCTATACTCTAATAACAATTCAAATAGCAATAAGAAATGAGTTCAGTTATATTTTATAAATTCATACCCTAAAACTAATACGGAAATGCCTCTTGATAACCGCTAAGAAAATCACAAAGAACAAGTCTCTATTCTTTAGTCTACAGTGGTTGAATGCTTATACTGAGCCAAGTTTTAAAAGGCTTAATTCAACCTCATGCCAACAACATTACTTACAAATGCTAAATTCAATCCAAAAATTTGCAGAATGGAAGAGATCAAAACAGGGATTGTCTTTGGCTTTTTTTTCTTTTTTGAAATTACTTTGTCCCTTGTTGCTTACATTTAAATGACAAATTTCTTTCTATCCTAAAGGAGGATTTAGCTGAAAGAAAGGTATTCCCTATTTAGCACAGGAAATATTTTCTATTCATGAAATAAAGTTTAAAATTGAATTAAAATAATTTAATTACAATATATAATTGCCTTCCCAAATCTTTAAAGTCAAGAGGCCCATGGGATCTGGCTATTTGTAGAGATGTTTAATCCTTTTTTACTTTAGTATTCATTAAACAAAGCTAATTCCTTCCTAATTCCCCTCTGACACACATTATGCCTCTAAAGAAGAAAAGACCTTAAACAGAGCCCTTTCTTTAAACAGAGCTGCTGAGTATGTCCAATTATTCAGGCAAGAACTCACTGAACAACTAAAACAATAGTTTCAAACAGATGACACTGTGTTTCTAGAACTTCACTGAAAACTAAAAAATAGTTAAAGTCCTTTCCCAGGTTCTTCCTGACACCGGGGAGTGAACCTGGATCTCCTGCAGTTCCTGTGTTGCAGGCAGATTCTTTACCACTGAGCCACTGGGGAAGCCCAAAACTTAGAACACCTATCCTATTACTTTCACAGCTGATATGGTTATCAGTGGCCTGCAGAATGTTAGAGTAAATAAAGACCTTAGAAATCATCTAATTCTACTTTTTATTCTGCAAATGAGAGAACTGAAATTCAGAAAGGTTAGATAAATTTATCCTGTGTACAGTTAATGAGACTGGGATTCAGTCACACATTTATTCAGTCATTCCACTATATTTCAGTTACTTTCTATACTCTAATAACAATTCAAATAGCAATAAGAAATGAGTTCAGTTATATTTTATAAATTCATACCCTAAAACTAATACGGAAATGCCTCTTGATAACCGCTAAGAAAATCACAAAGAACAAGTCTCTATTCTTTAGTCTACAGTGGTTGAATGCTTATACTGAGCCAAGTTTTAAAAGGCTTAATTCAACCTCATGCCAACAACATTACTTACAAATGCTAAATTCAATCCAAAAATTTGCAGAATGGAAGAGATCAAAACAGGGATTGTCTTTGGCTTTTTTTTTTTTTTTTTTTTGAAATTACTTTGTCCCTTGTTGCTTACATTTAAATGACAAATTTCTTTCTATCCTAAAGGAGGATTTAGCTGAAAGAAAGGTATTCCCTATTTAGCACAGGAAATATTTTCTATTCATGAAATAAAGTTTAAAATTGAATTAAAATAATTTAATTACAATATATAATTGCCTTCCCAAATCTTTAAAGTCAAGAGGCCCATGGGATCTGGCTATTTGTAGAGATGTTTAATCCTTTTTTACTTTAGTATTCATTAAACAAAGCTAATTCCTTCCTAATTCCCCTCTGACACACATTATGCCTCTAAAGAAGAAAAGACCTTAAACAGAGCCCTTTCTTTAAACAGAGCTGCTGAGTATGTCCAATTATTCAGGCAAGAACTCACTGAACAACTAAAACAATAGTTTCAAACAGATGACACTGTGTTTCTAGAACAAAAAAATGTTAAATAAACTATTGGGGCATGAATTAATCTACCAATGGGAAATCTCAGTGAGCTGCAAATCTCTGAGATTTCAATATCATTCTCCAGTTGAGCCATCACTTAAAAGCCATTTATACGAATCTACACCAAACTAAGGGAAGGAAAAAGTAGAGGTGACTGAGAGATGCATATCCAATTATGAAAAATCTAGTTTACAGTTCCCAGATTCTTTAGTTTCTAGTAGATGTTCATAGATGATGAGTTACTTTCCTTTGAAAAGTAGTGCCTCTAGCCATTGAGGTTGGACCTTAGTTGGTTTCCCAATCTGCCTCCTTCTTTAGCTCGAAAACCTAAATGGACCACATCAAGAGGAAACTTGAGGAAAGAGACAATTCTGAAAGAGGTCAGCCATAATAGATCCAGTGTGTGTGTGTGTATGTTCATTAAATTCTCCTCCAAGGCAGAGTAACATGGAAAGGGATTTTTAAAACCCACAAACAAAATTCACAGCAATGCTAAGTGACAGGAATTACTATGAAACTGAAAATAAGTGTGGGCGGGGAGAACCATTTGATGGCAATAAGAACTGTTTGATAAGAGCAACTATGCATGTGTGTATAGTGACTGGTATATCATTTTGGCTCAATTTACATAACAGTCTTACATACCTGCTCGTAAACATTTCCTATATCTTTAAAAAATATTTGTTCAAATATTTTTTCAATTTTCATTAGGTGTTTGTTGTAATTTATTTATAAGAATTCTTTAAACTTTCAGATACAAGGTTTTGTTAGATACATGCATTGCAAATATGTTTCCCATTTCTATGATTTGTTTTTAAATTATCTTAATGGTGTCCTTTGATGAACTGAAGTATTTTCCATAGATTAAATGTTTATTTTTAATTTTCCTAAAAATAATGCCATCTGTGTCCTAAGAAGGTTTTAACTCTGCAATCAAAGAGAAATTTTCTTTGAGAAACCATTTTTCAGTTTCTTAATTAGATCTGTGATCCATCACAGAGTTTGTTTTATGTATAGCGTAAGGTAGCTATTTGTTTTATTACAGATATCCAGTTGTTCAAGCACCATTTGTTGAAAATATTGTCTTCTTTCCATTGAATTTCATTAACACCTTTGTTGGAAATTAATTTACTGTGTATGTGTGAGTCTGTATCTAGGTTGTCAATTCTGTTCTCTAATTTATTTATCCTTATGTCAATACTACATTGTCTTGATTAATGTAGCTTTATGATGTACATTGTAGACTGAACAAATAATCTTAAAATTTATATGGACCCACAAAATACCGTCAATTACCAGAGAAATATTGAGAAAAAAAAGAACAAGGCTGGAGATTTCATATGCCCATGCTTAAGTGAAAGTGAAAGTGAAAGTGTTGTCACTAATTTGCTACTCCATGGGGCTGGAGCCTGCCTGGTGCCTGCCAGGCTCCTCTGTCCATGGGATTCCCCAGACAAGAGTACTGGAATTGGGGGTCCGTTCCCTTCCCCAGGGCGTCTTTCCAACCCAGGAATTGAACCCGAGTCTCCCACACTGCGGGCAGATTCTTTATCATCTGGGCCAAGAGAGAAACCCCAAACTTAAAAGTTTTTGTACAACAAAAGAAATCATTGACAAAATAAAAAGACAATCTACTGAATGGGAGAAAGCATTTGCAAATGATGGAACTAACAAGGGGTTAATACCAAATATATAAATAGCTCATACAACTCAATACTGAAACAAATGAACAAACCAATCAAAAAATGGGCCAAAGACCTGCATAGATATTTTTCCAAAGAAGATATACATAGCCAACAGGCACATGGAAAGATGCTTCTCAGAAGCAATCTTCAGAGACGAGAAATGCAAATCAAAACCACAATGAGATATTACCTCACACCTACCGGAATGGCTATCATCAAAAACACCACACCCACACCCACACCCACACCCACACCCACACCCACACCCACACCCACACACACACACACACAAGACCACAAACAAATGCTGGAGAGGGTGTGGAGAAAAGTGAACCCTAGTATATTGTTGGAGGGAATGTACATTGGTGCAGCCATTGTGGAAAAAAAATATGGAGGTTCCTTAGAATACTAAAAACAGAACTACCACAAAATCCAGAAATTTTATTCCTGGATATAAATTTGATGAAAATGAAAACACCTAATCAAAAAGATACATGAACCCCAATGTTCATTGCAACATTATTTATGATAACCAAGATTTGAAAGCAATGTGTCTGTCAACAGATGAATGGATAAATATGATATGATATATATATATATATATATAAAATTCTGCCTTTTGCAGCAATGTAGATGGACATACAGGGTATTATGCTTAGTGAAATAAGTCAGGCACAGAAAGACAAATATTCTATGTTATTTATATATGGAGTCTAAAGAAGAAAATAACCATTATAAAAAATACAGTGATAGATGTAAAGAATAAACTAGTGATTACCAATGGGGTGATGGAATAGAGGCGGGGCAAGATAGGGATAGAGGTAAGAGACAGAAGCTACTAGGTGCAAAACGTACATGCAGCAAGGATGTATTTGTACAGCAGAGGGAAATATAGTCATTATTTTATAATAAGTTTAAATAGAGCATAAGCTATATAAATATTGAATCATTATTTTGTACATTGGAAACTAATATAATCTACTAAATCAACTATACTTCAATTCAAAAAGCCTGATTTGTAAAAACAAATAAACAAAGTGAAAAAAAAGTCTTATTCCTGGTATGAACTTAAAGTTGGAAATTCAAAGTAGACAGACTACCTTGTTTTTATACTAAGTGCTTTGCAATAAAAATATTGAAAAATGGGCCAAAGACCTGCATAGATATTTTTCCAAAGAAGATATACATAGCCAACAGGCACATGGAAAGATGCTTCTCAGAAGCAATCTTCAGAGACGAGAAATGCAAATCAAAACCACAATGAGATATTACCTCACACCTACCGGAATGGCTATCATCAAAAACACCACACCCACACCCACACCCACACCCACACCCACACCCACACCCACACACACACACACACACACACACAAGACCACAAACAAATGCTGGAGAGGGTGTGGAGAAAAGTGAACCCTAGTATATTGTTGGAGGGAATGTACATTGGTGCAGCCATTGTGGAAAAAAAATATGGAGGTTCCTTAGAATACTAAAAACAGAACTACCACAAAATCCAGAAATTTTATTCCTGGATATAAATTTGATGAAAATGAAAACACCTAATCAAAAAGATACATGAACCCCAATGTTCATTGCAACATTATTTATGATAACCAAGATTTGAAAGCAATGTGTCTGTCAACAGATGAATGGATAAATATGATATGATATATATATATATATATATAAAATTCTGCCTTTTGCAGCAATGTAGATGGACATACAGGGTATTATGCTTAGTGAAATAAGTCAGGCACAGAAAGACAAATATTCTATGTTATTTATATATGGAGTCTAAAGAAGAAAATAACCATTATAAAAAATACAGTGATAGATGTAAAGAATAAACTAGTGATTACCAATGGGGTGATGGAATAGAGGCGGGGCAAGATAGGGATAGAGGTAAGAGACAGAAGCTACTAGGTGCAAAACGTACATGCAGCAAGGATGTATTTGTACAGCAGAGGGAAATATAGTCATTATTTTATAATAAGTTTAAATAGAGCATAAGCTATATAAATATTGAATCATTATTTTGTACATTGGAAACTAATATAATCTACTAAATCAACTATACTTCAATTCAAAAAGCCTGATTTGTAAAAACAAATAAACAAAGTGAAAAAAAAGTCTTATTCCCTGGTATGAACTTAAAGTTGGAAATTCAAAGTAGACAGACTACCTTGTTTTTATACTAAGTGCTTTGCAATAAAAAATATTGAAAAAGCATAAAATGTACCTTTTTTTTACACCTTAGCATTTTTCTCATTTTCTTAGTAGTTGTTCTAGCAATTAGAATCAGCACCTTAATTTATAACAATCTAAATTGGATCAATATAATCTTAATTTCAATAAAATAAATATCTTTTCTCCTATATTGCTCCATTTCCTTTCCCCTTCTTTTTTTTTTAATTTTAGCCTCTTTTGTTGTTTTTATTTTGTTTATTTTCATCCATCTTTATTCTTTGGCGTGTGTGGGCCTCCCATTGCAGTGGCCTCTCTTGTTGCAGAGCACTGGCTCTGGGCCCATGTGCTCCAGAGCGAGGGCTGGTAATTGGACACACTGGTCCAGCTGTTCCGAGGCACGTGGGATCTTCCCAGGCCAGGGATCGAATCGGAGCCCCTTGTACTCCAAGGCAGACTCTTTACGCACTGGACGACCAGGGAAGCCCCTTTTCCCCTTCTTTATTAAGCAAATTACATCTTCACACATTCTGTGCCTATTACTAATGATATATAATCATTACATTATGCAATGGTCATTTAAATCAGGAGAGAAAAATGCTTTACAGACAAAAATATATTTACACTCTATTTTTTATTTATTCATATGCTTACATTTATCAGTGCTTTTTATTTCTTTATGTGAATCCAAATTCTTCTCAAGTGTATTTTCATGTTACCTGAAGGGCTGCCTCTAGTATTTCTTACAGCAGGTCAGCTAGCAACAAATTGTCAGTTTTAGTTTATCTACTAATGTTTAGGGCTTCCCAGGTGGCTCAGTGGTTAAGGATCTGCCTGCCAATTCAGGATATGCAGGAGACTTGATCTTGGGCTCAGTTCTTGATTGGGGAAGAGCCCCCGGAGGAGGAAATGGCAACTGACTCCACTATGCTTGTCTGGGAAATCCCAGGGACAGAGGAGCCTGGTGGGCTACAGTCCATAGGTCACAAAGAGTCAGACAAGACTGAGTAACTGAGCACACATGCACGTCATAATTTATCCTTTTTTTTTTGGATAGCCTTGTTGCTAGTTTATTTCATTTAATGTTCATGTTTCTGATGAGAAGTTACCTGTTACTGTTATTGAGTATGCCCTGTACTTCACGAGTCCACTTTCTCTTGCTTTTTCATGATTCTCTTGCCTTGTCTTTGCCATTGATGTCTTATGGTGTGCACATCAACTAGCTTTTCTACACAGAGTTCACTGAACTTCCTGAATGCATATGAAAGGGGTGTACCTCGATTTGAGACTTAAATCCAGGGTCCAGACCTGATTGAACCGTGTTTGGGACTTGAACTCACGTGACTGGAGCTTGAATTCCAGCCAAAACCCTGTTTGGGACTTGAACCCACGCGGCTGGACTTGAACCCAGCCAAAACCCTGCTTGGGACTTGAACCCATGTAGTCAGGACTCAATTCCAGCAAAACCCTGTCTGGGACTTGAACCCACATGGCCGGGACTTAATCCAGTACTCACCCAACGTCTGGACCCACCGAGGTTCAGGTTCTTCCTGCCTCAACGCAGAAAGAATTCAGCGAGAAGCAGAGTGATTGACAAGAAGAGGATTTATTAGGATAGGGTACTTGTAAGAGGTGCAAGCAGGCAAGCAGGCAGGAAAGCTCTGCTCTGCTCTCTCCCCTTCAATTGAGTGGGCAGCCATATATATAGGATGGTAGAAGACCACCCCGCCCCCTCAAGTAAACACAGATGCAAGGCAAACATCATGAGTTCCTTCTTCGCCAGCTCCTCCTTCATCAGCTGTTTCTACCCAGTCAAGCCTGCTTTACTGAACAAGGAGCAGCTTTCCTGAGTTATCATCAACTCACTGGCCTCCCAACCTTTCTCAGGTGTCTCCCTTCTACCTACCATCCCCTACTAGGACTCTACAACCACCTACCTGTTCTACTCTGTCCCTATCACATAGATTAATATTTTTCAGCAAATTTTGGAAGTTTGCAGCCATTATTTATTTCAAATATTCTTTTCTGCTCATTTCTCTAACTCTATGCTGTACTCTCATTATATGTTTTTGATATGTTTAATGGTATCCCACAGATTTCTGAAGCTCTGTTCATTCTTCTTCATTCTTGTACTTCTTTATTCTGTACTTTAGAGAAAATATTCTCAATTGATCTACCTTTAAGTTTGTTATTCTTTCTCTTGCTAGTTCTAGTCTGTTGTCTGCTCTTGAGCCTGTCTGATAAATTTTTCATTTCAGTTATTGGGCTTTTCAGCTCCAGAATTTCAATTTTTTCTTTTTTATAATCTTTATCTCTTTATTGATACTTTCTATTTCATTTGACATCATTGCCATGTTTTTATTTAATTCTTCAGATATGATTTTCTTTAGTTCTTCGAACATATTTCTTCTGATTTAAAGTCCATCTAATAATACCAACAACTACACTTCCTAAGTTCCAAGTTGATATTTATTGCTTATGCTATGATGTATGGTACATGGTTTTATATTTCTTTATGTGTCTTATAAATTTTTTGGTAAAAATTGTATTAAAATATAATAGTTAATTCCAGAGGTCAGATATCATTTCCCCAAAGAATTTATTGTTCTTACTCGTACTCTTTCTTTTCTCCTGCTGCTTGTTCACTGACTTTTCTAAGCTAAATCTGCAAAGGCTGTATTCTTTGTCATTTGTGGCCATGAAATCCCTATTTCATTAGCCACTCAAATCATTAGTGGTCAGGTAATGATTTGATAGAGGCTTCCTTAAATGCTTTGAATCGAGGTGTCCCAGTCTTTGCTGAGAAGTCTCTGTGCATATGTTGGGGCATGCCTTCTACATTCTGGTAGTCACTTAAAAATCTGTTCATCCTCACTCCTGGGCTGTGCAGAGATTCAAGTTCATCCAGGAAGGAGAGATACGGTGTTTCTTGTGTATTTCCTGGGTACAAAGAATATATTTGAGTTTTTCAAAGCCTACCATGAATATCTCATTCCTTAAGAGTTTTGTTTCATGTTTTTTTTGATCAGTCTCTATTCCTTACCCACATCAGGCAGCTGGAATGTTATAAAGTATGGTTGATTGCTTTGAAGAAATGCTCACTTTGCACCGGTCATGCCCTAAGTCAGGTCAAATAAAGACACGTTATTTAACAGGGCTTTTTCAGGAGCTCCAAGACAGGTCAAATAGTGACAGTTCTTTATACATGCGGATTTGGGGTCAGCTCCAAACTCTACAGTGACTGCTCAGCTGTTGCTTTTCACAGCTGCCACAGTTGTGAGGCTATTGGACTTCAAAGTTACCGCAAAACTGAAGAGAGAGGAATAGGAAAAAGTCAAGTTTTACACACAATTGCTATTTCACAAAGATGCGGCACTTTTTCTCGAATAAACATTCTTTGGATTTGTACAAGGTTTTGGCTGATGCCTACAATTTTTAAAATACTCATTTTGAATACTTTTGCCAGTATTCTCATGGCCGTTATGGAAGAGTAGATTATGCATAAGTTTTTACTCTGGCATTCCAGAAGTGCTTCTTTCAACTTGGAACACTTTTGAGGAAAAACAAGACAGTTTTTCACAAATTCAAATACTGTATTTTGGAGTTAACAGACTCTATTCTATACAATATAGGTTGCTTTTCTGCTTTCCATCAAATTTATTAAAATATATATTTATTCTGTAGTAAGTTAGTAAGTTAATGAATGTGATGATGTTCATTCTCTCCCTCTCTCTAATACACAAACCCTCATAAAACAAGGGAAGCACTGTTTAGTTGACTGAATTGGGTTTTTTAAAATTACCCATCAAAAAATTGGTCTTAACTTAGGAAAATGGGCTTTTTTTGTTGTTCCACCAATGGCTCTACAGCCTTGTCTAACTTTCTTGACCTTTATTTTGGCACACTCGTTTCCCCAGTTTTGATAGACAATGGAATAGATTAGTTTTGCTAATTCTAGCTTGGTTCTTATGCACCTCCCATATCTTTCAACTACCTAGTCAAAGATAGATAGGTCACTAGAATGGGTTCTTATTCTATGCATGGTATACCTTATTGTTATTATAAATCCTGTTTTTAAGCATCTTGCTATTCATTTTAAGGAACTCCTACAGTGTAGCCACATAAAGAAACCCAGTATCTCTAAGAGGTTCACTTCAATTGAACTCATTCCTTAAGAGTTTTGTTTCATGTTTTTTTTGATCAGTCTCTATTCCTTACCCACATCAGGCAGCTGGAATGTTATAAAGTATGGTTGATTGCTTTGAAGAAATGCTCACTTTGCACCGGTCATGCCCTAAGTCAGGTCAAATAAAGACACGTTATTTAACAGGGCTTTTTCAGGAGCTCCAAGACAGGTCAAATAGTGACAGTTCTTTATACATGCGGATTTGGGGTCAGCTCCAAACTCTACAGTGACTGCTCAGCTGTTGCTTTTCACAGCTGCCACAGTTGTGAGGCTATTGGACTTCAAAGTTACCGCAAAACTGAAGAGAGAGGAATAGGAAAAAGTCAAGTTTTACACACAATTGCTATTTCACAAAGATGCGGCACTTTTTCTCGAATAAACATTCTTTGGATTTGTACAAGGTTTTGGCTGATGCCTACAATTTTTAAAATACTCATTTTGAATACTTTTGCCAGTATTCTCATGGCCGTTATGGAAGAGTAGATTATGCATAAGTTTTTACTCTGGCATTCCAGAAGTGCTTCTTTCAACTTGGAACACTTTTGAGGAAAAACAAGACAGTTTTTCACAAATTCAAATACTGTATTTTGGAGTTAACAGACTCTATTCTATACAATATAGGTTGCTTTTCTGCTTTCCATCAAATTTATTAAAATATATATTTATTCTGTAGTAAGTTAGTAAGTTAATGAATGTGATGATGTTCATTCTCTCCCTCTCTCTAATACACAAACCCTCATAAAACAAGGGAAGCACTGTTTAGTTGACTGAATTGGGTTTTTAAAATTACCCATCAAAAATTGGTCTTAACTTAGGAAAATGGGCTTTTTTTGTTGTTCCACCAATGGCTCTACAGCCTTGTCTAACTTTCTTGACCTTTATTTTGGCACACTCGTTTCCCCAGTTTTGATAGACAATGGAATAGATTAGTTTTGCTAATTCTAGCTTGGTTCTTATGCACCTCCCATATCTTTCAACTACCTAGTCAAAGATAGATAGGTCACTAGAATGGGTTCTTATTCTATGCATGGTATACCTTATTGTTATTATAAATCCTGTTTTTAAGCATCTTGTTATTCATTTTTAAGGAACTCCTACAGTGTAGCCACATAAAGAAACCCAGTATCTCTGGGCAGAGAGCACAGGATTTTAAGAACTTTGCAACTGATCACAGATATCCTCTGGCAAGTTCACCTTTACTTAGTGGAAAAGTAATTCCGTCCTGCCAATTGGTTTAATCTGCATGATACAACTAGTAGCATAATTGTGCTAGTTAACCATTTCTTTTCTCTGAAGCCAAACAAGCTGTTTGAAAAGCTAGCATATTTGGAAGCATAAAAATTTGAAAGATGATATGAAATTTGATACATGCTTCATTGAGTCTCCTTCTGTTAACAAAGGATAAGGCTCTCATACCCATCTGATATGTAGAGAGAATTACTGCCTTTCCCTCCCCACCACATTGGTCTTCACAGTAATCAAGTATGTAGTGGCTATGGTCCAAATGCTTATGTGCCCTCAAAATTCATATGTTGAAATCCACACCCCCAGAGATCATGATATTAGGAAGTGGGTACTTTTGCAGGTGCTTAACTCATGCAGGTGGAGCCCTCATGAATGGGATTGATGCCTTATGGAAGAGGCTCCAAAGAAATCCCTAACCTCTTCCACTTAGAGGTCACAGTGAAAAGGCACCAGTTACAAACTACAAGAGTGCCCTCATCTGACCATGCTGGTGGCTTCACTCTAGACTTTCTAGCCTCTAGACATTTTGTGAGGAATACATTTGTGTTGTTTATAAGCTACCCAGTGCATGGTAGTTTGTTACAGCAGCCCCCGTGGAAGAAGACAGCAATGACGACTGTGGTGAAGACGGTGGTGGCGTGTAGTAAACACAGGAGTAGGAGTTAATGCGTGTGAGTTTCTACTCTATCAAACTTCGCTCCACACTTTACATGCATGATCTCAAATAATAATGTTGAGGTAGGACCTATTGTTATTCCTATTTTACAGATGAAGAAATGGTGACCTTAAGATTTCACAGCTAGAACACAGCGAGTCCAAGATTCAAGTTAGGGATGTCTGTGTACCTGTGAAGCTTAAACTTTCCACTTTTCCAAAGAGAATCTAAAACCGATCAAAATAATGAACATAGCAAAAATAACAAAACAAGCATAAGAAAACAAAAACAACATGAAAGTAATTCTTATTCTATGCATCTTTGCCAATGGTTTACATCCTTTGGGCAGAGCACAGGATTTTAAGAACTTTGCAACTGATCACAGATATCCTCTGGCAAGTTCACCTTTACTTAGTGGAAAAGTAATTCCGTCCTGCCAATTGGTTTAATCTGCATGATACAACTAGTAGCATAATTGTGCTAGTTAACCATTTCTTTTCTCTGAAGCCAAACAAGCTGTTTGAAAAGCTAGCATATTTGGAAGCATAAAAATTTGAAAGATGATATGAAATTTGATACATGCTTCATTGAGTCTCCTTCTGTTAACAAAGGATAAGGCTCTCATACCCATCTGATATGTAGAGAGAATTACTGCCTTTCCCTCCCCACCACATTGGTCTTCACAGTAATCAAGTATGTAGTGGCTATGGTCCAAATGCTTATGTGCCCTCAAAATTCATATGTTGAAATCCACACCCCCAGAGATCATGATATTAGGAAGTGGGTACTTTTGCAGGTGCTTAACTCATGCAGGTGGAGCCCTCATGAATGGGATTGATGCCTTATGGAAGAGGCTCCAAAGAAATCCCTAACCTCTTCCACTTAGAGGTCACAGTGAAAAGGCACCAGTTACAAACTACAAGAGTGCCCTCATCTGACCATGCTGGTGGCTTCACTCTAGACTTTCTAGCCTCTAGACATTTTGTGAGGAATACATTTGTGTTGTTTATAAGCTACCCAGTGCATGGTAGTTTGTTACAGCAGCCCCCGTGGAAGAAGACAGCAATGACGACTGTGGTGAAGACGGTGGTGGCGTGTAGTAAACACAGGAGTAGGAGTTAATGCGTGTGAGTTTCTACTCTATCAAACTTCGCTCCACACTTTACATGCATGATCTCAAATAATAATGTTGAGGTAGGACCTATTGTTATTCCTATTTTACAGATGAAGAAATGGTGACCTTAAGATTTCACAGCTAGAACACAGCGAGTCCAAGATTCAAGTTAGGGATGTCTGTGTACCTGTGAAGCTTAAACTTTTTCCACTTTTCCAAAGAGAATCTAAAACCGATCAAAAATAATGAACATAGCAAAAATAACAAAACAAGCATAAGAAAACAAAAACAACACAACAAATCCCAGGAAATTCACAAAAAAGAAAACAATACATTTAAATCACCAGCTTTATCACAATACACCTCTCTGCCCTGAGCTTCTGTACATGATACGGTACCATGTACTCAACACGCCACTCCAGTGAAAACCCACAGCTTAGGTGTCTATTCACACAGGCTGAAATCTTCTTCCAAGTCACCCTGAAAGTATGATGTTCAGGGGCATCTACGATGCTGGGGTGGAGTAATTCAACAGAACTTCTGTAAATGGAACCATGCAAGTTTAGATTTGAGTGCATATACAAAACCATGTTTAGGGAATGACTTTAAGTGAAGCTGATGAGTTCTTTGCACCTGGAGGTTTTAATTCTCCTGACTAGTCACTATCTTTGAGGGATAGGTCAGTGTGAGGAGACAAACTGATTTTCACCCTCATGAATTGACTCTTCCATATGAAAATCCTCTCTTTAGAAGTTGTCTACTAACAGAGAAATTGGGATCCATGCACCAACACACATACTTAAAGCCTTTTAAAAAAAATCAATGTTGCATTTGCAGTGAGTGCATGAATACAAGATGATGTTCAGAATTTTTAACTCTCCTAATCCTATTGCATGTCTGTATTTTTAAAGTTATTCTCTAGTCTGGTAACTTTAAGAATAAACTGAGCAATGATCCCTTTCAATTCTATTGATTTCTCTATGCATTTAAGTTTCCATTTGTGAGGCACATAAATAATGGGGATATCATCTCAGTAGGCATTGTCATTGTCCATCTATAAACTTTCCTTTTACATGCATGATCTCAAATAATAATGTTGAGGTAGGACCTATTGTTATTCCTATTTTACAGATGAAGAAATGGTGACCTTAAGATTTCACAGCTAGAACACAGCGAGTCCAAGATTCAAGTTAGGGATGTCTGTGTACCTGTGAAGCTTAAACTTTTTCCACTTTTCCAAAGAGAATCTAAAACCGATCAAAAATAATGAACATAGCAAAAATAACAAAACAAGCATAAGAAAACAAAAACAACACAACAAATCCCAGGAAATTCACAAAAAAGAAAACAATACATTTAAATCACCAGCTTTATCACAATACACCTCTCTGCCCTGAGCTTCTGTACATGATACGGTACCATGTACTCAACACGCCACTCCAGTGAAAACCCACAGCTTAGGTGTCTATTCACACAGGCTGAAATCTTCTTCCAAGTCACCCTGAAAGTATGATGTTCAGGGGCATCTACGATGCTGGGGTGGAGTAATTCAACAGAACTTCTGTAAATGGAACCATGCAAGTTTAGATTTGAGTGCATATACAAAACCATGTTTAGGGAATGACTTTAAGTGAAGCTGATGAGTTCTTTGCACCTGGAGGTTTTAATTCTCCTGACTAGTCACTATCTTTGAGGGATAGGTCAGTGTGAGGAGACAAACTGATTTTCACCCTCATGAATTGACTCTTCCATATGAAAATCCTCTCTTTAGAAGTTGTCTACTAACAGAGAAATTGGGATCCATGCACCAACACACATACTTAAAGCCTTTTAAAAAAAATCAATGTTGCATTTGCAGTGAGTGCATGAATACAAGATGATGTTCAGAATTTTTAACTCTCCTAATCCTATTGCATGTCTGTATTTTTAAAGTTATTCTCTAGTCTGGTAACTTTAAGAATAAACTGAGCAATGATCCCTTTCAATTCTATTGATTTCTCTATGCATTTAAGTTTCCATTTGTGAGGCACATAAATAATGGGGATATCATCTCAGTAGGCATTGTCATTGTCCATCTATAAACTTTCCTTTTACATGTCTTATTGGCAACATCGTTATTATGATATTGACAAAACACGGAGGAGGGGAGCTGAATTTATGCTTTACTGAATGCCTTCCTTTCAACCTGCAGGCCATCTGGGGAAGGTTTAAACTTCTGTGTTATACTGCATCTACACTATAGAAAATAAATGTCCTTTCTTGAAATCATTCAGTAAGTAAAATCACTCTGCTCCTTTTCTATTGCATGTTATTTTCAGAAAATGTAAGTGCCCCAATTTGGCTCTCAGTCAGATTCTCATTTAGATGTATTTTTTAAAATTATGTGGCTCTGTAGTTCTCTTCAAATAATTAAATTATTTAATGCCAAAGTGTAAATTTGAGAACTCTTTCTTGTTAAATGTGACCACTATATATTTCATCTGTCTTAAGGAATCTGTATTCTCATTTTTGGACTTCCCAGGTAGCACTAGTGGTAAAGAACCTGCCTGCCAATGCAGGAAACAGAAGAGAAGCGGGTTCAGTCCCTGGGTCTGGAAAATTCCCTACAGAAGAGTGTGGCAATGCACTCCAGTATTCTTGGCTGGAGAATCCCAGAGACAGAAGAGCTGGGATCGCAGAGTTGGGCAGGACTGAAGCAACCTAGTACAGCACACATACTCCATTTTTTATTTTCTTTTTTTTTAGTTTTGGCCTCTTTTATTGGTTATTTATTTATTTACATCCATCTTTATTCTTCAGCCTGTGTGGGGCTCCCATCGCAGTGGCCTCTCCCGTTGCAGAGCACTGACTCTGGGCGCATGTGCTCCAGAGCGCCGGCTGGTAATTTGACACACATATCCAGCCACTCCGCAGCACATGGATCTCCCCAGGCCAGGAAGTGAACCAGTGCCCCTTGCACTGCAAGGCGGACTCTTTACCCACGGGACCACTAGGGAAGCCCACACATACTCATTTTTAATCCAGATGAAAAGATGTCTATGACTCATTAAACAATAGATATAAACACTATTTAGTGATCAACCAGTTTTGTGTAATTTTGATCGTGTCTATCCAAACACACACACACATATGTGCATACTGGTTTGGGGTAAAATGATTAATTTGGTCAAGCAATCACTTCTTTTTTTTTTTTTCTGTTTATTGTTTGCACCTACCAACCCCAACTCCACTCCATCCCCTGCTGACCTCCTCACCCCTTTGGCAACCAGGAATCTTTTCTCTATGTCTATGACTCTGATTCTGTTTCATAGACAGTGACTGCTGTCTACGAACAATTGCTTCTTATATACTACTGTAAACATTTCCCATTTTTGAATTCAGTTCCTATCTCAAGAATAAATGACTGGCTGAATGCATATTTTCCAAACTATCCTTTCTGCAAGTAATCTTGATTTCACTTTAGTTATATATATATGTACTGACTGCTAGCAGTCAATTCTTTCTTTTTGCAAGTCGAATAGTAGATCTCTGTGTTTGTTGTTATGTTTGTTTCCTTGGTCAGTTTTCCTGGCTACCCTTACAGTCCCCTGTCTACAGCTCTCCACATAGTATATTCAGCATAAATGCCTGTTGACTGATAGGCGATGACTCATGGTCTTTATGGCAGAGAATGAGAGATAATACAGTATACTGGCTAACAGCCCAGTATGATCTTCCCTTGGGAATTAGAACTATTTTATTCAGCAGACACTTTGGCTCTGTAGCTCAGTACACGCTTCTTGGCAGAAGAATTACATCTAGCATTAGTTAAGATCTTAGTTTCAGGAATCAGTCGAGTTCAAATGCCTGCTCAGAGTCCATATAGCTGCGTGAAATATGTCAACATCCTGTGTCTCAGGTTCCATATCTTTAAAATGTGAATGATAATACATAAGAAAAGTTATCACTGAGGTTCCCTGTAAGGATGAAAGGAAACAATGCACAGCAAGCATAATTCATCCCAGTGCCCAAAACATAGTAAGAGCTTATAAATAGTAGCTGTATTATTATTATCATATCTCAGATCAAAACCATCCTTCCTTCCATGACTCAGCTAGTAGTTTTTGGGCTCTCTCCAAATGGTCAGGGTTGTAATTCTTTCTGAGTACATTTCTGGAAAACCAGAAAGGTCAAGCTGTTGAAAAAAAGGACAAAATTGACTACATAAAATGAGAGTTACCTGTTTTTAATCTCTTATTTTGAATGACATGGAGATGATGGGAATTGGTCTCTGGTTGGGTTTCCGCAATGATACTTTAGTTCTTATTAACATTTAGGACCCAAACAGACACAGAGCACTTATTACAGACATGCATCTTCCAAGCTGCAAAAATGCTTGGAACATATTGATAAAATCACTCGTAGAAAAATAGAATTAGTTTCTTAACTTAAAGTTCTGGCCCATATTCACAAGATAGTTAGCTCTCCAGTACTGGGTGGCTCTGATAGAAATTAAGCTACCATTTTTCATTTCAATATATATTTCTATAAGATTTTATTTTCAAAGAATAATTGGCCTCTACAGCTTGAGTTATATATTATAGTGCATTGTGTACATTGTGATGTGGAACGTTCTTGTTGATAAGCTAAAAGAAGAGCCCCAAGGTCATGCATCTCTTTCCAGCTCCGTTTCTACTTTCTGAGTGATGCTGGATAACTCATTTCAACTTTCTTTGGCTCAGTTTCCTCATCTGTCAAGAGGCTGATAATGCTGCCTCTCTTCTTTCAAGGGCCGTTAAGGGAGTTAATTAGATGTGGAACCAGCATGTGCCAGTATCTAGGCAGAGCTTGTCTTTTTTCTGATTCTAAATCTGGGTTATTTGTTCAGTTGGTTAGATCCTAGTGATAATGAGGGACATGACAAGTTGTCTTCACAGAGGGGAACACTGCACTCTGCTATAAAGCTACAACTGTGCCCTTACCCATCTGTTAAATGTGTGTCTTCAATCACAAAGGCTAAGGAGGACCAGCTGAGAGAGCCCAGATGCTTTAGCATCTTGGAGTGGAAAGAGCAAAGGCTCCTGAAGTCATGACAGCTCTGTCCTGATTAGTTGTGGGATTCTGAGCAAGTAACTATCCTCTATAGCTCTCAGCTCTTTCATCAGCAAAATGAAGACAAAAGTACTCACAACGCTTGAATTGTTTCTGTATTAAAATGAGATAAAGTCTGTGAAGAACCTTGTGGTGTTTCCCCTGGCATCCGAGGATGCCTGACAATTGATGTTTCTTCCCTGCCCAGCGTGTAATATTATCTGCTACCCTGTCAAGAATGCATTTCAAGCTTTTCATCATCATGTTTATTGATATGATTGGTCAGACCACCTTTCAGGTAGTTATAAGAATATTAATAGAGATCAAGTATCAGTGATAATCAACCAAATTCTTTTCTTTTTTTAAAATTGTTGTTTTAAATTTTATTTATTTATTTATTTTTGGCTTTTCTGAGTTTTCATTGCTGTCACAGGCTCTTCTCTAGATGTAGGGAGTGGAGGCTACTCTCTAGTTGAGGTGAGCAGGCTTCTGGTTGCAGTGACTTCTCTTGTTGTGGAACTCGGGCTCTAGGGCTCACAGGCTTCAATAGTTGCAGCACATGGGCTCAACAGTTGCAGCTCCGAGGCTCTAGAGCCCAGGCTCAACAGTTGTGGCTCATGGGCTTAGTTGTGGGATCTTCCCAAATCAGAGATTGAACCCATGTCTAGGGCTTTGGCAGGCGAACTCTTCACCACTGAGCTACCAGGGAAGCCCCATCCAAATTCTTTTTAAAGAGAAAAGTACATGGGTTTCTAACCCTTACATGTTTCAGAAATAAATACCATCTAAACATGTTTAAAAAATAAAGAGAAAAATAATTGTTTCTTCGTATTCTACAAGGTAGCTTGCATTTCCCTCTTTTCCATGGGAAGAAATAGGTGAAGAGTGATTGACTGTCTTTAGTAACTCTGCCTTTTCTGCTTGGTGAGATAGATACGACCTGCTTCCAGCAGCAACCTCATTGTTATTGCAGTTTCCTATCAATTATTCCAGCTAATGTGAGAGACTTCTATCAGAGATAACACAATTGATAGAATAAGCTGTTTAGGACTGTCTGCATTTCTGTTGAAGTGCCTAAGTTTCAGAGACCTCACTAAGGATGACAGACTCAGGGAATCCAGCCAAAGTTGCTAAGAAGGAAGGACTCAGGTAATGAATTCTAATTTTTTCCTCTTTCTCAGCTTGATATGACTCCCTGAGGGCCTACATTTGTGTCATCCTAGAAGCCTACAGGAGTAAACTCAGCCTCCTGCTCATCCTGATTTCAAGAGTATTTATGAAAGGAAAAAGAAAGTGAAAGTGCTGGTCGCTCAGTAGTGTCCGACTCTTTGCGACTCCTTGGACTGTAACCTGCCAGTCTTCTCTGTCCATGGGATTCTCCAGGCAAGAATACTGGAGTGGGTTGTCATTTCTTTCTCCAGGGGATCTTCCCAACCCAGGGATCAGAACCCAGGCCTGCTGCATTGCAGGCAGATTCTTTACCCTCTGAGCCACCAAGGAACCTCCCTTATGAAAGGATCATGCTGGGTAAAATGAGAGAAACAGGAACCAATGAACGTCGGGAGCTGTGGTGAAAAGGGATTGGCCTATGAAATGACAAGTGGACAGGCCAAACAGACAAGTTTTAAAGGCTGATTTCCCACAATTATATGTTGACTCAGTAACAAAACTAATACCAGACCCCAGGGCTTTCTGCCTTTAGACTAGTGTTCTTAGGAATTATGGTACTGTAGGGAAAATAATATAGGCTTTGTAAAGATCCGAGATACTTTAGGGCAAATGCTTATTCTCCTATTCTATGCTCTGTGACCTGGGGCAAGTTACTTGACCTCTCTAAAAGCTAGTTTTCATATCCAAAAAGCAGGCACTAAGAAATTAAGCACTTTATCTAAAGTGTCTGGATAAAAAGATTTTTAAAAATTTTAAATATAACAAGCTGGCATCAAAAGTAACTACTGCTCTTAGAAACCACTTTACATTGAAGTCAAAGTGTGATGTTGCATCTGTCAGAAATAAAAGACATAAGACGCTGCTCACACCACAAATGTGTGGGTTGACCTAAGCTACAATTCTTATTAAATGCTGTTTGCTGTCTAAATACACTTAAAGGAACTGTTAACGGGCAGCTTTTGCTTTTTTTTTTTTTTTTCCTTTAAAAAATGTTTGCAGGAGTAGAAGCGATCAAAAAAACACAAAGTGCTCTTATTTGCCAAAGTGCCCTCTTCCAATCAAGCTGATTTCCTCTTGCGTCTGAATTGAAATGACAAACACATGTCTCTCCCAGATATTTGGCACCTCTTGTGATTTTTTTTGCTTCATGTCAAAATGACAGACTCTTAATTACCAGGGCTACTTGATCTTTTCTTGTAGCAATTCATTGTGACATTTTTAGCCTCATGTCATTCTTCTCAAGTCATTATTTAGTGTTCAGTCAGAAGTGAGGAGAAGGACTCTGCCTAAGAGGTTTTACCTTGCTGCTTTGTAGCTTTTTAAAATCATCAGTCAAACACATGTGGTTCATTGCTAAATGGCTAAGATGGATGATATAGCTGGTGTATTTTTAAAAGATTATTGTCATCTCTATCATGGCCATTGTAGTTGTATTTATGGTCTATCCTTTCGAACCCAGTTCCTGTAGAGAACCAAATGATAACATATACAGGACTCAAAAGAGTAAATTGACTGGAGGTGTGCAGCGAAGCAAGATGAAGAGCATTCACAGCAATCCCGGATGTCAAGTCAGGAAACATGTGGATCCGTTTCTTGCTGAGCGTTTGCATTATTGACATTTCTAAGGCTGCCTACCAGAATCCATTCTTTTGGTGCCGTTTACTTGATGAAAATGAACACAAAACATTCTAATACATCCTATGCTATTTGTGAGGAAAATGAATTTTGACTTGTCATCAAGCACCCCGTACTGATCTGATCTTTGGAGATTTTCTTCAATTAAATGAATTTGCTTTCCATGAGATAAAACAGCAGATCTAAGCATTTTCAATGGACTTTGATTTAAAGAACGATTCATCTGTGCATGGTTTTATCTATTTCATTTTTAGATTTTCAAATAATATTTCAAAGCTAAAAACACCTTAGGATCCAAGTGCAATCACAAATAGCACTGAACTCTTTCAAACACCCAGCAGCAATGTGATCCCGTTGTCCCCAGAGCAGCGGTTTCACTCTGCGGGTTGACGCGGGGAGGCACTTGCGGCAGTTGACTAACATACCTAGTCATCCCCTCTTCTCAATCTTTCATTAATCCTAAATGTGGAAATCAAAGAATATGGACGTTTTAAAGTCTTTCGATGCATTTTGTCATGTCTTTCCCCAGAAACTATCCATTGCTGTTCCTCTAAGCAATCTAGGAAAGTGCCCTTCTCATCTCTTTCTTGCCAAAAAGGTGTGCGTATTTTTAACTTTTATACGAAAGATTATATATTCTTGCAATTTCAATTTACACTCCTTTGGTTATTACTGAGGCTGGAACCTTTCCTCATTCATAATAATAATTTGCATTTCTTGTTCTGTGAATTCTCTCTTTATTTCTAGTCCTACTTTTGCAGGGGTACCTATACTTATGCTCAGTCTAAGGAGCAGAAAATCTCATCATTATCCCTTCTTGAGATTGCATTTAACTAACATTAGAATTCACAGAGAAAAACAATGGAGGCGCGACCCCCCAATTCACGAGCCCACAGACTCTCAATCAGGAATCAGACCTTCACAGCTGTTTCTCAGACCTGTGGCGAGTGCCCAAGTACTCAGGCAGATCTGCTAATAACTTGCTTGCTTCTTAAGGACTGTTCACAAAAGAGCCGTCCCTTTCTTTTATTTTTTGAGTAGTTCAAAAGTACTAAAAGCAGCACACATTTGAAAGCAGGTCATTTTAAAACAGACATAGCCTAGAGTAATTTTCCTGCACCTGGTCTCATGTGGAGAAGACAAGAAAAATCCACAAGCCGATTAGTCACTAAAAGAAAAACATTCGCCATTTCAACAGGTAAATACTTACCATGTTAAAATGTATTTTGTAGTGAAACAATTAGAAAATACCAGACCAATCTTTAATGTATTATCTGTCAATATACAATATTTATAAAGCATTCACTATTGGGCATATATTTTATGTTACTCGTTTTCTAGATCCTGCGGAGTTTCTTGAGGATTTACCTTACGTTTTGCAAATAAGAAGTCTTTTATTTGAGAAGCAGCCTACTGGAAGACCTTTCAGTGCTCATGGAATTTGAAAATCCAGCAGGTAATTAGCTATTTTGTCAATCTTACCTTATTGGCCACAAAAGACCAAGTGACTACCTGGGGAAATAATCTTGATTATTTGGGTCTTATTAGCATGAGAAGTAGGCATAAACCCACTTCAGCTATCATTTACAGCAGATTCTTACCTTCCATATTTGGTATTCTTTGGTAGCGTGAGGTAGGTAGAGATTAGTTTCTCTGGAAAATAGCTCTATTTCATCTCAGCAAAATGTTAGGCATCTGGAAAAGAACATAAACGGAAAACTCAATACTTCATTAGTTAAATTTGAAAAGATATGAGATTTCTTTTTAATTTTATAATGTAAATATCTGAGTTGTAGACATTGGGGGCTATATTTATTCAAGAATCTTTGGAACACAAATACTTTGTATTTATATAGGAGAAGTTAAAGAAATACTGATCTAGATAATCCAGGCCATACATATTTGACATACACTAGATTTTTTTTTTTTAGTTTTTTTTGGGGGTGGTGTGGGTTGGGAAGGGAGGGCCACTTCTATTGGTCTTTCATTTCTCCATTTTCATCCGTCTTTGTTCTTTGGCTCCTGTGGGCCTCCCATCGCAGTGGCATCTGTCGTTGCAGAGCACCGGCTCTGGGTGCATGTGCTCCAGAGCTCTGGCTCGGTAATTGGACACATCAGTCCAGCTGCTCCACGGCACGTGGGATCTTCCCAGGCCAGGGATCGAACTGGTGCCCCTTGCACTGCAAGGCAGTGTCCTTACCCATTGGACCACCAGGGAAGCCCGACATACACTAGCTTTTACAGCAAATATGATGGCTTAGCTGGAGTTGGATTTTGGTTTCCACTCAAAATGTACATTTCAACCAATGCTAAAACATCAACTATTATGAATAAATTAAACAGCCCGTGATAGCAAATGTTTGATGGAAGGATTAGTGACGCTAAATCTTACAGAACTGAGTAGTCATTTGTCTTTAAGTAGTTTTAGTGAAGATTCTAGGATTCCTGAAAACTTTTGTGTTCTCTGTGTGATGGCACCAAAAAAAGATATTTCCTCACTTAGAATTCTATGATATGCCACTAATAATTATCATCGTATTTCATTTTTTCATAATGATTTAATACAAAATGTACTCTGTACTCTAAATAACAGAGTAGCTAAATAAAATATACATTCTTGGATTGTCACTATTCTGTTTTCCATTGCCTTTTACATTATCTCTCATTGATAACAGAGAGTCCTAGTTCTCTACATGATTAGGCAATGAGAAGTAGGCATAAACCCACTTCAGCTATCATTTACAGCAGATTCTTACCTTCCATATTTGGTATTCTTTGGTAGCGTGAGGTAGGTAGAGATTAGTTTCTCTGGAAAATAGCTCTATTTCATCTCAGCAAAATGTTAGGCATCTGGAAAAGAACATAAACGGAAAACTCAATACTTCATTAGTTAAATTTGAAAAGATATGAGATTTCTTTTTAATTTTATAATGTAAATATCTGAGTTGTAGACATTGGGGGCTATATTTATTCAAGAATCTTTGGAACACAAATACTTTGTATTTATATAGGAGAAGTTAAAGAAATACTGATCTAGATAATCCAGGCCATACATATTTGACATACACTAGATTTTTTTTTTATTTTTTTGGGGGTGGTGTGGGTTGGGAAGGGAGGGCCACTTCTATTGGTCTTTCATTTCTCCATTTTCATCCGTCTTTGTTCTTTGGCTCCTGTGGGCCTCCCATCGCAGTGGCATCTGTCGTTGCAGAGCACCGGCTCTGGGTGCATGTGCTCCAGAGCTCTGGCTCGGTAATTGGACACATCAGTCCAGCTGCTCCACGGCACGTGGGATCTTCCCAGGCCAGGGATCGAACTGGTGCCCCTTGCACTGCAAGGCAGTGTCCTTACCCATTGGACCACCAGGGAAGCCCGACATACACTAGCTTTTACAGCAAATATGATGGCTTAGCTGGAGTTGGATTTTGGTTTCCACTCAAAATGTACATTTCAACCAATGCTAAAACATCAACTATTATGAATAAATTAAACAGCCCGTGATAGCAAATGTTTGATGGAAGGATTAGTGACGCTAAATCTTACAGAACTGAGTAGTCATTTGTCTTTAAGTAGTTTTAGTGAAGATTCTAGGATTCCTGAAAACTTTTGTGTTCTCTGTGTGATGGCACCAAAAAAAGATATTTCCTCACTTAGAATTCTATGATATGCCACTAATAATTATCATCGTATTTCATTTTTTCATAATGATTTAATACAAAATGTACTCTGTACTCTAAATAACAGAGTAGCTAAATAAAATATACATTCTTGGATTGTCACTATTCTGTTTTCCATTGCCTTTTACATTATCTCTCATTGATAACAGAGAGTCCTAGTTCTCTACACTGATTCAATGCTATAATCTCAGATAAACAAATCATAAGTTTACCATCTGTCAAGCCACAGAGAGTGAAAACATGTACACATATTAGGATACACACACACACACAGAGAAGTCGCTCAGTTTTGTCTGACTCTTTGTGACCCATGGACAAGCCATGGGATTCTCCAGGCAAGAATATTAGAGTGCGTAGTCTTTCCTTTCGCCAGGGGATCTTCCTAACCTAGGGATCGAATTCAGGTCTCCTGCATTGCAGGCAGATTCTTTACCGTCTGAGCCAGCAGGGAAGCCATATGCATATAGGCTTCCCTGCTGGCTCAGACAGTAAAGAATATATATATATATATATATATATATATATATATATATATATATATATATATATATATAGGCTGAATTAACAAATCACAACCAAAAAAGGAGAGAGAGAAAAAGAAATGAATAGTGTTCTTTATTACCAGAAACAGAAAGTATTAAGTTTATTCTTGATATGGTTTGATGCCTTCTATGGCTTGTTTTCTCAGAGCTCTAAGTCCTTTCTCCCTGATTCACTTTCTGGAAAGTGATTACCATTTTTAACTTATTAAGATGTACATATTGTTAATCACTGAATATTCAGAAAGGGATAAACATTGCTCTCCTTAAAGTAATAAACACATAGCTATTTCTCTTAGCAATTTTTTGTTATTGTTGTTCTGATGGTATTGGTTGTACAATGTGTTCTGTCCACTAGGGAGTTTTGTCTGGTCTAATTTTGCCTCTGGATAATGTGCAGATGGCATGATACCTAAATGTTGATTGATTTTGAAAGTATTGCCATATGGGGATGTGGTTTTCTTTTGAGAACATCTCATTCCCAAGGAAGGAGAGGCAGCAGGGATCCAGTAGTTGTACCCAAAGCAACATCACAAATCCTATCGAAAGTTAAAAGAATCAATGGCATATTTGAGCAGGAACAATATCTCTTGGCAAGATTCCTTGACCCTTGCTTTTAAAATCCAGACAGAAAGTGTTCTCCTACCAGACTCCATTATGTTGCTGGGAGATCAAATTGCAAGAGGACATGTGTAACCTGGGTCTGTCAGGGAAGCCCCTTCACTTCTCTCTTCCACAGCTCCCTGCCCTCTGTGGTATTCTTAGCAAAAAGGAAAGTAGCCTGTTATCCTGAGCCTAGTTCTATGCCACTGTTTTCTGTCCCTTTAAATGAAACCACAATTCATCCAACGGTGAAAGCAAGAAATCTAGAAGATTTCCTAGTCATCTCTCTCTCCCTCATCAATTCTCCTTAATCAATAAAGAGATAATACCTGTGGGATATAATTCCTAAACTGTCTTCCTCATCAGATAGTTTTCTACATTCATCGTCTTCTCTAATTGAAACAACCCTCATTATTCATGTGGACTAATGCAACAGACTCTTAACTAGTCTCTATACTTGTACTTCTCTAACTCATTATCCATATTTCATCTTTAAAAATGGCAAATATAACTCATCCAATGTTTCAAATCTGGAAGAACATCATTACTTTAACCAAGTTGTACAAGTCAGAAATCCTGGCATGCATGCATGCTAAATTGCTTCAGTCATATCTGATTCTGTGTGCTCCTATGGACTGCAGCCTCCCAGGCTCCTCTGTGCTTGGAGATTTTCCAGGCAAGAATAGTGGGTGGGTTGCCATGGCCTCCTCCAGGGGATCTTCTCAACTGAGGGATTGAACCTGCATCTCTTATGTCTCCTGCATTGGAAGGCAGGTTCTTTACCACTAGTGCCACCTGGGAAGCCCAATGCTTCCTCATCCATCCATAGTCAATTCATCACCAGATATAAGTGACTTTTACCCCCAAATATATAGCAAATTTATCATTTTTTTCCTTTTCTACCACTATCTCCCTAGTCTGAGACCCATAATCTCTTGCAAGGCCTAATAGTCACTTCTCTGTTCTGCCTAATCCCTATCATGCTCTTCATCAATATCTTCCCCAAGTAATGTTCAGAACACTCATTAAAATGTAAATGATCTTACAAAGAGAAAAATAGGAATTGTACAATGGAGAAACCCAGCAGTCACCACTTCAACTAGTTAATTGAGATTAATATAATCAGTGCTAAGACAGATCAATGTTGTGAACCTGCTGATATTATGCACTGAGATGGACACATCAGTTTGTGATATTCTAGTTAAAAATACATAACCAAATCTAATTATAAGAAAACATCAGACAAATGCAAAATGAGAAATAGGCTAAAAATTAATTGACCACTATTCTTGGAAAAAGTCAATATCACAAAAGGCAAAGAATCACTGAGGAACTCTCATAGAATGCAGAAGACAAAGGAGACATCCAACTTAACTGCAACATTATATTCTGGAAAGCCCAGTGCTGCAACTGCTGAAATTCAAATAATGTCAGTCTGGTAGTATTATTACCAACATTAGTTTCCTGGTTTTGTACTATAATTGTATGTGATGTTAACTTTAGAGGAAGCTGGGTACCTAAACTCTGTTCTACTTTGCAACTCTTTAATTCAAAAATAAATGTTGAAATGTATATAGAATTTAAAATTTTAGTTATTTTATAACCATTGGATTAATTTTTTTCAGAAATTTTTCACTGACTTTAAAAGAAAAACAAAAGATAGAAACTTGTTCTACCGGGTCCTATATAATCTAGTCTCTGACTGACTATCCAGTGGTTAGAATTCTACACTTTCACTGCTGAGGGCCTGGGTTCAATTCCTGGTCAGGGAACTAAGATCCCACAAGCTATTTGGTACAGCTAAAAAAAAAAAATAATCACAATAAGTTAAAAATATAATACTGTAATAGTCGACGTTGTCCGTAAGTCCCTTCATTTTTATTTCTCTTGAAAGTACTCCTAAAAAATGCAGCAAGATTACATTAAAAAAAGTATGGATATTTTCAATATTTTGATAGTGTCATACTGTGCCCCATAAATATTTTCCCAGTTTATAGTCTCCATCTGTTATTTAAGCCTGGATGTTCATTAGACTTACTATCATACTCAAAGTGATACTTTCTATTTTTATTACTGAAAATCACATTGTACTGTTGCTTTCATTCAAATTTCTTTATTATAAATGAACTATGCTTTTTTTCTTTCCCTGACTCCCTATCTATGCACTCGAGTTCAAAAAGGACAAAAAATCAGGGTTTAATTTTTGAGATTAATATAATCAGTGCTAAGACAGATCAATGTTGTGAACCTGCTGATATTATGCACTGAGATGGACACATCAGTTTGTGATATTCTAGTTAAAAATACATAACCAAATCTAATTATAAGAAAACATCAGACAAATGCAAAATGAGAAATAGGCTAAAAATTAATTGACCACTATTCTTGGAAAAAGTCAATATCACAAAAGGCAAAGAATCACTGAGGAACTCTCATAGAATGCAGAAGACAAAGGAGACATCCAACTTAACTGCAACATTATATTCTGGAAAGCCCAGTGCTGCAACTGCTGAAATTCAAATAATGTCAGTCTGGTAGTATTATTACCAACATTAGTTTCCTGGTTTTGTACTATAATTGTATGTGATGTTAACTTTAGAGGAAGCTGGGTACCTAAACTCTGTTCTACTTTGCAACTCTTTAATTCAAAAATAAATGTTGAAATGTATATAGAATTTAAAATTTTAGTTATTTTATAACCATTGGATTAATTTTTTTCAGAAATTTTTCACTGACTTTAAAAGAAAAACAAAAGATAGAAACTTGTTCTACCGGGTCCTATATAATCTAGTCTCTGACTGACTATCCAGTGGTTAGAATTCTACACTTTCACTGCTGAGGGCCTGGGTTCAATTCCTGGTCAGGGAACTAAGATCCCACAAGCTATTTGGTACAGCTAAAAAAAAAAAATAATCACAATAAGTTAAAAATATAATACTGTAATAGTCGACGTTGTCCGTAAGTCCCTTCATTTTTATTTCTCTTGAAAGTACTCCTAAAAAATGCAGCAAGATTACATTAAAAAAAGTATGGATATTTTCAATATTTTGATAGTGTCATACTGTGCCCCATAAATATTTTCCCAGTTTATAGTCTCCATCTGTTATTTAAGCCTGGATGTTCATTAGACTTACTATCATACTCAAAGTGATACTTTCTATTTTTATTACTGAAAATCACATTGTACTGTTGCTTTCATTCAAATTTCTTTATTATAAATGAACTATGCTTTTTTTCTTTATAATTATTATATCTGGGTCCACACTTCTGTTTTTTCTTGGGTAGGTTCCCGGACATTCTCATATTTAAAAGGTCACTGAAAAAAAATCATGACTTATGCTATGATAGATCATTCTTTCCTCTCTTATTTTTCTATGCATTCATATATTTCTAAAGAGAGCAAATACCCTGATTTGATTTGACCACTTTATTTAGAGACTTTCAAATTCTTAATGCTTCTATCAGAAAGCTTTCCTGAATTTCAAGGAACTGGTGAAAATAATCACTTGTCCTTTCCATGTATAGACTATCTGGGGGTTTCTGCAGAGACTTCCATTACTGCTTGAACTTTGGGGAGCCACTTATATTTGGATATTGATCTCCATTGAGTTTTGGGAAACTTACAGAGGACATTGCATAATCAAAGTATCCCTATCATCCTGCATTTTATTTATGTTGCTTTATGGCTTTATAATATTATAAACTGGGGCTTCCCTGGTGGCCCAGCGGGTAAGGACACTGCCTTGCAGTGAAAGGGGCGCTGGTTCGATCCCTGGCCTGGGAAGATCCCACGTGCGCGGAGCAGCTGGACTGATGTGTCCAATTACCGAGCCGGAGCTCTGGAGCACATGCACACAGAGCCTGTGCTCTGTGACAAGAGAGGCTGCTGTGATGGGAGGCCCACGCGGGCCAAGGAACAAAGATGGATGAAACTAAAATAAAAATGAATGACCAATAAAAAAAAAAAAGTGGCCAAAAAAATTAAAAAAAAATTATATACTGGACCTTGCCAGTATTTGGTACAGCAAAAAAAAAAGTAATCACAATAAGTTAAAAATATAATACTGTAATAGTCGACGTTGTCCGTAAGTCCCTTCATTTTTATTTCTCTTGAAAGTACTCCTAAAAAATGCAGCAAGATTACATTAAAAAAAGTATGGATATTTTCAATATTTTGATAGTGTCATACTGTGCCCCATAAATATTTTCCCAGTTTATAGTCTCCATCTGTTATTTAAGCCTGGATGTTCATTAGACTTACTATCATACTCAAAGTGATACTTTCTATTTTTATTACTGAAAATCACATTGTACTGTTGCTTTCATTCAAATTTCTTTATTATAAATGAACTATGCTTTTTTTCTTTATAATTATTATATCTGGGTCCACACTTCTGTTTTTTCTTGGGTAGGTTCCCGGACATTCTCATATTTAAAAGGTCACTGAAAAAAAATCATGACTTATGCTATGATAGATCATTCTTTCCTCTCTTATTTTTCTATGCATTCATATATTTCTAAAGAGAGCAAATACCCTGATTTGATTTGACCACTTTATTTAGAGACTTTCAAATTCTTAATGCTTCTATCAGAAAGCTTTCCTGAATTTCAAGGAACTGGTGAAAATAATCACTTGTCCTTTCCATGTATAGACTATCTGGGGGTTTCTGCAGAGACTTCCATTACTGCTTGAACTTTGGGGAGCCACTTATATTTGGATATTGATCTCCATTGAGTTTTGGGAAACTTACAGAGGACATTGCATAATCAAAGTATCCCTATCATCCTGCATTTTATTTATGTTGCTTTATGGCTTTATAATATTATAAACTGGGGCTTCCCTGGTGGCCCAGCGGGTAAGGACACTGCCTTGCAGTGAAAGGGGCGCTGGTTCGATCCCTGGCCTGGGAAGATCCCACGTGCCGCGGAGCAGCTGGACTGATGTGTCCAATTACCGAGCCGGAGCTCTGGAGCACATGCACACAGAGCCTGTGCTCTGTGACAAGAGAGGCTGCTGTGATGGGAGGCCCACGCGGGCCAAGGAACAAAGATGGATGAAACTAAAATAAAAATGAATGACCAATAAAAAAAAAAAAGTGGCCAAAAAAATTAAAAAAAAATTATATACTGGACCTTGCCAGTATTTAAGTAGAATAAAACATTGTCATCAGCTAAATGGGTTTGTAATTGGAAAGTTCCTCTCATTGTGGTCTTTCATAATAGACCACAAAAGACTGGTATTTTTTTTTCACAGTGAACTCATGGAAAAACAGACAGAACATAGACATAGGGATGTTGTGGGGAAGAAATAGGGAGGGGGAGGCATGGAGGGAGTAACATGGAAACCTATACTGTCATGTGTGGAAAAGAGAGCTATTGTCATTGTGCTAAGGGAATAGGAGTGCTTACAGTGGCATGGGGCGAAGGTCTGGAGGGGTGGGATTGGGAACTGGGGGGGTGGGGACCAGGGATATGCATATGACTGATCTGGGAACATACATGTCTGTGAACTACAAAACTCTGCAAAACCTTTAAAATAAAGAATTAAAAAAAAAAAAAAAGAACAACAAAAAAGACTGGTGTTTTTAAAATAGGTATGGAGAATAGTTTTTTAGTAGTAGAGATGGCAAACAGTTTCACTTATTTTGTGAATGCCAGTCAATTGTCATTAGCTTCTTATTCCAGAGGACTGATGAGGACTCTGAGACGTTGTCAAGCGTCATTGGAAAAGATAGTCGTAATTGTTCAACAGTGTCACTCACAGGTGTACGTGAGAGCATGTATGTTTATTTGTGATAAAAGTTATGTACTTTTGATTCCTGAACCAGTTAACCAAGCATGAAAATACCAATTCTTAAAAGATACTAATTATAGTTATTGCTGGATTATGCATTAAGAAGTTTACCATATCATGTCTTACCCTTTGCATGGCACTTAGGATATGCTCAGTAAATGTTGAATGGATACATGTACATATGTGTATTAGTCGCTCAGTTGTGTCCGACTCTTCGCGACCCTGTCGACTGTAGCCCACCAAGCTACTCTGTCTATGGAGTTTTCCAGGCAAGAATACTAGAGTGGGTTGCCATTTCCTTCTCCAACATGCACATTTACTCACAGAAATAGTCCAAAGGTACCTTATAATAGGCAGTGTAATTCTACATATCAAGGGATATAGATTTCATAATCAAGAGACATCATTGATGTTTTGATGATTCTTTATTATTTTAGAAGAATCACAAAATTAAACCACTCTAACATTTGGATTCTTTTTTGTTTTTTTGGCCATTTCTATTGATCTTGTACTCATTTATCTTTGTTCTTTGGCCCATGTGGGCCTCCCATCACAGTGGCCTATTTCATTGCAGAGCACCGGCTCTGAGCGCATGCACTCCCGAGCGCCAGCTGGGTAGTTGGACATATTGGTCCAGCCGCTCCGCGGCATGTGGGATCTTCCCAGGCCAGGGATCAAACTGGCGCCCCTTGCACTGCAAGGCGGTGTCCTTACCCACTGGACCACCAGGGAAGCCCCACACTTGGGTTCTTAAGTGTACTTAAATAGCTCAACTGAGTGCACTAACCATGGAGTAAGTTGAGGTTGCTTCTCCTGTGTTGTCATGGATTATAAACTACATTAGCACTAAAGAATATTGTCTAAATACTTATTTTATGTACAGAAGTTGATTTTTCTATGTTTTTTTGTTTTGAAACAAGGAAAAAGCAAGACATAGGATTGTTGCCAGTAAGGGAGAACAAAATCAAATTTGAAAGAGGACATTGGATTTTTCTTCCTGTAGAATGAGTTGTCAAGCGTCATTGGAAAAGATAGTCGTAATTGTTCAACAGTGTCACTCACAGGTGTACGTGAGAGCATGTATGTTTATTTGTGATAAAAGTTATGTACTTTTGATTCCTGAACCAGTTAACCAAGCATGAAAATACCAATTCTTAAAAGATACTAATTATAGTTATTGCTGGATTATGCATTAAGAAGTTTACCATATCATGTCTTACCCTTTGCATGGCACTTAGGATATGCTCAGTAAATGTTGAATGGATACATGTACATATGTGTATTAGTCGCTCAGTTGTGTCCGACTCTTCGCGACCCTGTCGACTGTAGCCCACCAAGCTACTCTGTCTATGGAGTTTTCCAGGCAAGAATACTAGAGTGGGTTGCCATTTCCTTCTCCAACATGCACATTTACTCACAGAAATAGTCCAAAGGTACCTTATAATAGGCAGTGTAATTCTACATATCAAGGGATATAGATTTCATAATCAAGAGACATCATTGATGTTTTGATGATTCTTTATTATTTTAGAAGAATCACAAAATTAAACCACTCTAACATTTGGATTCTTTTTTGTTTTTTTGGCCATTTCTATTGATCTTGTACTCATTTATCTTTGTTCTTTGGCCCATGTGGGCCTCCCATCACAGTGGCCTATTTCATTGCAGAGCACCGGCTCTGAGCGCATGCACTCCAGAGCGCCAGCTGGGTAGTTGGACATATTGGTCCAGCCGCTCCGCGGCATGTGGGATCTTCCCAGGCCAGGGATCAAACTGGCGCCCCTTGCACTGCAAGGCGGTGTCCTTACCCACTGGACCACCAGGGAAGCCCCACACTTGGGTTCTTAAGTGTACTTAAATAGCTCAACTGAGTGCACTAACCATGGAGTAAGTTGAGGTTGCTTCTCCTGTGTTGTCATGGATTATAAACTACATTAGCACTAAAGAATATTGTCTAAATACTTATTTTATGTACAGAAGTTGATTTTTCTATGTTTTTTTGTTTTGAAACAAGGAAAAAGCAAGACATAGGATTGTTGCCAGTAAGGGAGAACAAAATCAAATTTGAAAGAGGACATTGGATTTTTCTTCCTACAGCATTAGGACAGAAAAGGAAAGGGGATGAGGAAGGTGGAGTAGAGAAATAAAACCTTTTCAAGAAATGAGATTTTTCGTTTTATTGTAAAAACTTAGCCAGGTCAAATGCCTAAGGAGAGAACGTAATGAAAATAAATGGAGACTTTAGTAATTGGATTCATATCAAATAATAATAAAGTGGAAATTAAAACTATGTTAAGCAGTATTCTCTTGAAGAAATGATAAAACAATAAGAACCAAACAACCATTATTCATAGTGAGTTTTAAATTTTAAGCATGGGTTATTTTCTAGGCGATAATAACCTTGGATAATAGTAAAATGAATAAGTAAGAATTGAGAGAGATTTGTTGATGACTGGCATGATATTGGGCTTCCCTGATGACTCAGATGGTAAAGGATGTTTGGTAAAACTTAAAAGTAGCTACTCGGGCTTCCCTGGTGGTCCAGTGGGTAAAGAGTCTGCCTTGCAGTGCAAGGGGCACTGGTCTGATCCCTGGCCTGGAAAGATCCCACATGCCGCGGAGCGGCTAGACTGGTGTGTCCAATTATGAGCCAGCGCTCTGGAGCACATGCACCCCGAGCTGCTGCTCTATGACAAGAGAGGCCACTGCTATGGGAAGCCCACACAGGCCAAAGAATTATTATGGATGAAAAACAAATAAATGAAGGACCAATAAAAGAGGCCAAATTTTTTTTAAAAAAGAAACTACTGTTTCATTGCATACAAACAGGCCACAAATTGCATTCAAATGTAAGATCTGAGGAAAAGCAATATATTTATCATTGTCCTTACCCACTGGACCACCAGGGAAGCCCCACACTTGGGTTCTTAAGTGTACTTAAATAGCTCAACTGAGTGCACTAACCATGGAGTAAGTTGAGGTTGCTTCTCCTGTGTTGTCATGGATTATAAACTACATTAGCACTAAAGAATATTGTCTAAATACTTATTTTATGTACAGAAGTTGATTTTTCTATGTTTTTTTGTTTTGAAACAAGGAAAAAGCAAGACATAGGATTGTTGCCAGTAAGGGAGAACAAAATCAAATTTGAAAGAGGACATTGGATTTTTCTTCCTACAGCATTAGGACAGAAAAGGAAAGGGGATGAGGAAGGTGGAGTAGAGAAATAAAACCTTTTCAAGAAATGAGATTTTTCGTTTTATTGTAAAAACTTAGCCAGGTCAAATGCCTAAGGAGAGAACGTAATGAAAATAAATGGAGACTTTAGTAATTGGATTCATATCAAATAATAATAAAGTGGAAATTAAAACTATGTTAAGCAGTATTCTCTTGAAGAAATGATAAAACAATAAGAACCAAACAACCATTATTCATAGTGAGTTTTAAATTTTAAGCATGGGTTATTTTCTAGGCGATAATAACCTTGGATAATAGTAAAATGAATAAGTAAGAATTGAGAGAGATTTGTTGATGACTGGCATGATATTGGGCTTCCCTGATGACTCAGATGGTAAAGGATGTTTGGTAAAACTTAAAAGTAGCTACTCGGGCTTCCCTGGTGGTCCAGTGGGTAAAGAGTCTGCCTTGCAGTGCAAGGGGCACTGGTCTGATCCCTGGCCTGGAAAGATCCCACATGCCGCGGAGCGGCTAGACTGGTGTGTCCAATTATGAGCCAGCGCTCTGGAGCACATGCACCCCGAGCTGCTGCTCTATGACAAGAGAGGCCACTGCTATGGGAAGCCCACACAGGCCAAAGAATTATTATGGATGAAAAACAAATAAATGAAGGACCAATAAAAGAGGCCAAATTTTTTTTAAAAAAGAAACTACTGTTTCATTGCATACAAACAGGCCACAAATTGCATTCAAATGTAAGATCTGAGGAAAAGCAATATATTTATCATTGAGGCTAAGATATGAGACTTCTGAGTTGAAACTCTGCCTCTAACATTTAATACCTCTGTGATTTCTTATCTCAAACTTCTCATTTGTAAACTGGGTATGTAGAGACGTTTCAGGAATACATGAGCTAATACATAGAAAGCACTTAGAATAGTGCCTGGAATGTGGCAAATGATCTCTAAAGAAAAACAATGCCCCTCTCTCCGCACACTATCAAACCCCTATGTTTAGTCACTGGGATATCTTGTTCTAAAATGTTCATAAACATTGGAAGCTAGGAAAAGTGACAAACGTGATATGAACAAATAAAATTGTCTCTGACTCAGTTATTATTATATCCATTTGACAGCTGAAGAAAAACTTAGAGATGAAAGTGATTTGCCCACAGTCACACAGCTTGAATGTAGCAGAGGTCGGTTCTGAAGCTGAATCTGATACCCAGACTGAAGCTCCACACACTCCACCAAGCTTTCTGCCTCTCTTGTCCTCTCAGTTCACACGAGGCTGATTATTCTTAAAAAAAAAAATTCTTTTTCATGATATAAACAACAGTGAAGAGTAATATCCAGAGACAAGCCTGAAGATGAAAGGAAATTTATTTTCAGATTTTTTCTTTTCCTTTGCTACTTTCTGCTCTCAGCTAGGCTTCCCAGGTGGCACTAGTGATAAAGAAAAGTAGAATGGGGGCGTCTCTGGTAGCTCAGTGGTAAAGAGCTCTCCTGCCAATGCAGGGGACACAAGTTCAATCCCTGATCCGGGAAGATCCCACATGCTGCAGAGCAACTAAGCCCGTGAGCCACAACTCTTGAGCCTGGGCTCTAGAGCCTTGGAGCTGCAACTACTGAACCCATGTGCTGCAACTACTGAAGCCCGTGAGCCCAAGAGTCTGAGTACCACAAGAGACGTCATCACAACAAGAGGTCTGCTCACCTCAACTAGAGAGTGGCCCCCCTCCCTGAAACTAGAGAAGAGACTGTGGACTGTGGCAGCAGTGAAAACCCAGAATAGCCAAAAAAAAAAAAAAAAAGAACCTGTCTGCCTATGCAAGAGACAAAAGAGACATGGGTTCCATCCCTGGTCCTGAAAGATCCCCTGGAAGAGGGCATGGCACCTCACTCCAGCATTCATGGACAGAAGAGCCGGGCGGGCTGTGGTCCATAGCATTGCAAAGAATCAGACACAACTGAAGTGGCTTAGCACGCACACACACTCTCAGCCATCTGATTGCTAACATCCTTGGAATGTCTCCCCTAGTTCACTGAGGCTGTTAGCTGTTGTCCTTTAGTCATGGGTGGCACCGCAGATGTGTCTTCCCTCCCCTGTGCATAGACTTGCATTCAGGTCTGACTGTGTATCCCTCTCACTACTGCAGTCATTGTCACAGGTGCTGCTATTGTCTCTCCAGTGGTCATAGTGGCAGCAGCAGCCAAAAGCAAAGCATTGCTGAACTGACAATTCTCTTTTCACATGTTCAGATACCATCTGTTTCAGCATTCAGCCTCTCTTGTCTCTTCAGGACAGTACACTCAACTACAGAAAGGATGTTTTTGAGTATACACACTGGATACGTTGCATAAAGGTAAAATGCCCAGCTCCATTCAGGTGATCTTCACCATTTAAGGATTAAGGGGAAAAACGGATTTAGGGAAGGAGAGCTCATGAGTGGGAACTGTAAACCCTAGATTCCGGTCATAGATGTACTGGGCATATATGAGATTTAAGTGAATTATTCTCCCCTTCTCCTAATCTAAAATGGCTTCTCCTAGTATAATTAGGGTTCTCCTAGTGAAAATGGAAATCCCAACATCCACCTTAACGTTCTGAAAATTCTGTTATACAGATCCACTTCTGCTTGCTTAGTCACTCAGTCATGTTTGAGTCTTTGCTACTCTGTAGAATGAAGCCCACGAGGCTCCTCTGTCCATGGGAATCTCCAGGCAAGAATACTGGAGTGGGTTGCCATCTCCTCCTCCAGGAGATCTTCCCGATCCAGGGATGGAACCTGTATCTCCTGTGTCTCCTGCACTGCAGGTGGATTCTTTACCTGCTGAGCCATCAGGGAAGCTAGGTGAATTATAAAGAATTAGACATCTATAAAGTGTGTGATTGTTGAAAAAGTATTTATTCCTGTTCTCTAAGAATGTTTTAGGAATAGGAAAGCAGTTTACTTCTTACTCCCAGGCCATGGGCTGCTTTTCTTCCAAAAAATTATAATGCATATAAAAATTGTATCTTGAACTCCTAAGTGGACGTTGAGGAAGAAACAGGCAACTTGGAGGACCAGAAAGAAGATCGATTTTTAATCAGCACTTGCTTTTTCTCCAAAGACAGCTAATGCTATATTATTACTATTCAAAAGTCTTCTAGAAGAAAATTCAGTTTCTCTGGATAATTAAAAGCAGAGTTGTCAAATGGGGAGAAAAAAAAAAGGTTGAGGAAATTCAAAATGAAGTTAATTGGACTACCTGAGTAGGCAGAAATGGAAGGTGATAGACAGAAGAACCTTTCTTAAATAGGAAAAATGTGATCTTCACTGCCCTTCCATTAACTAAATTATGTTTCTCTGAAATGGTAGGTACATTGTCCTTTAATAAAACCCTTTCGGGTATACTTGGTTTTTCCTAATCTATCATGGAAGTCATATGTTTTTATTATTAGCACATATTTTTTCTTAACTGACAGTAGGAGTAAAAAACTGCACATGTATTTAAGGCAAATTTTCTGACCCTGAAAGTAGAGCAGAATTTTCAACAAAGCACAGCTCTATGACAGAAAACAAATTGGGGCTTCCCTGCTGGTCCAGTGGGAGTCCGCCTTGCAGTGCAAGGGGCACCTGTTTGATCCCTGGCCCGGGAAGATCCCACATGCCACAGAGCGGCTGGACCTGTGTGTCTAAGGATGAGCCATCGCTTTGGAGCGCATGCGCCGAGCCGGTACTCTGCAGCGAAAGAGGCCACTGCAATGGGAAGCCCACAAAGAGAGAGATTAAGAATCTAACACCGTTCATGGTAACCTACCTTCATCTATCACCTATCACTACTATGTATAAAGTAGGTAAATAATGAGAACCTACTATAGCACAGGCAACTCTACTCAATACAACTGAAATATATATGTACCTTTGAAATATGTATATACATATTGCCTTGCATTGTGTGCATATGCATAAGGCATTTTAAAGTAAAAATGTCCACACATAAAATTTGGCATTTATATAAGTCAACAGGCAATTTATAAAAATAGTTTTAAAGGAATGTGGCCTTGTAGTGGACACTATTTAAGTATGCTTTATGTGCAGTTATTTAATTTTCATAACAGTCGTGAGATAGGTAGTTTCTTTTTTTGGTCACTTCTATTGATCTTTCATTCATTTATTTTTGTTCTTTGGTCTGTGTGGGCCTCCAATTGCAGTGGCCTCTCTCATCGCAGAGCACTGGCTCTGGGCACATGTGCTCCAGAGTGCTGGCTCAGTAATTGGACACACTGGTCCAGCTGTTCCATGGCATGTGGGATCTTCCCAGGCCAGGGATTGAACCAGCACCCCTTGCACTACAAGGCGATGTCTTTACCCACTGGACCACCAGGAAAACCCGGCACTTTCTTTTTTTAACTTATTATTTTGTATTAGGATGTAGCTGATGCAATAGACAGTTTCATTCTCATTTTACTGATGAAGATTAGTATGAAAAATAGAGAAAGTTATGAAATAACAGTGTCATTTTTGTTGCTCCTGCCCTTAGCCAGACACTGAGAATTTACACATAATCCTATCAAAATTGTATAAAGTGTCAGTGTCTAGAAAATAGTGAGTGATAAATATACTTCTGTTGAATGAATGAAATCAATATCATCCCAGATTTACATATGAGAAAAAAGAAGCCTATAGAAGTGATAATGTACCCACAGTGATACAGCTAAAAAAATGGTGGGAACTCTCCTTTCCAACTTCGGCCCTGCAGGATGGCTCCAACAAAGAAGGGTGGAGAGAAGAAGCAGGGCCGGTTCACCATCAATGAGGCAGTGATGAGAGAATACGTGATCAGCACTCACAAGCACATCCATGGAGTGGGTCTCAAGAAGCGTGCCTCTAGAGCACTCAAAGAAATCCAGAAATTTGCCATGAAGGAGATGGGAACCCCAGATGTGCAAATCGACAGCAGGCTCAACAAAGCCATCTGGGCCAAAGGAATAAGGAACGTCCCATACCGGATCCGTGTGTGGTTGTCTAGAAAATGTAATGAAGAGAAAGACCACCCAACAAGCTCTACACATTGGTTACGTGCCCATCACTACCTTCAAAAATCTACAGACAGTTAATGTGGATTAGAACTAACTGCTGACTGTCTAATAAAGTTATTGAACCCCCCCCCCACACACACACACAAGTGGTGGAACTAAACTGACTCTGATTATACAATATACAAAATCTATCCGTGGTCACTACAGCAGCTGGAAGGGTCTTTTTGGAATACAGATCTACTCATGACAATTCTTCCTATAAACCACTGCTTGAAAATATAAAGACAAAAGCTCTTCTTCGAGGTTCTGAGTGATGTGGACTCTGCCTGTTTCTCCAGATTCACTCTAACCTTCTTTCATTCATTCATGATCACCCTTCTTCAACGGTGTTTTGCACCTGCTCTTCCTTCTGCCTGGAATTCTCTCATGACGCCCCTTCACATATTTCATTGTATTCATTCTTAGCTCTCAGCTATAGTATCACTTCCCCCACTGAGGACAGTTTCCCTGACCACCCCATCATAGGTCCTCCTGGCACAACTGCAGTTGCGTCAGTTGTAATTTGTGTGGTGGTGGTGGTGATATTGTGTGTGATTATTTGATTAACACTTGCTTCTTTGAATAGACAGTAAATCCAGTCTCCAAACTGTTACTTTTTCCCAAATGATGTTGATGATAATAATAACCCTTTTTATCAAGTTCAAATAATTTAATAGCTGCTGTGTTATGAATGTGACTGAGTTGTAAAATGACACAATGGAGCTAATCCACATGAAAAGATTATAACTGTCTGGCTCATAGTAAGCATGTATAAATGTTTCTTTAAAAATTGACCTAGTCAGACAGCAACTCTGTTAGGAAGGAGTTATTATTTTGCCCATCTCACAGAGACAGAAATTGAGCCTTTGAGAATTGGACAAATTCAAAGTTATACCCTAATAACTATTGTCTTTTGAAGCGTGCCTCTAGAGCACTCAAAGAAATCCAGAAATTTGCCATGAAGGAGATGGGAACCCCAGATGTGCAAATCGACAGCAGGCTCAACAAAGCCATCTGGGCCAAAGGAATAAGGAACGTCCCATACCGGATCCGTGTGTGGTTGTCTAGAAAATGTAATGAAGAGAAAGACCACCCAACAAGCTCTACACATTGGTTACGTGCCCATCACTACCTTCAAAAATCTACAGACAGTTAATGTGGATTAGAACTAACTGCTGACTGTCTAATAAAGTTATTGAACCCCCCCCCCACACACACACACAAGTGGTGGAACTAAACTGACTCTGATTATACAATATACAAAATCTATCCGTGGTCACTACAGCAGCTGGAAGGGTCTTTTTGGAATACAGATCTACTCATGACAATTCTTCCTATAAACCACTGCTTGAAAATATAAAGACAAAAGCTCTTCTTCGAGGTTCTGAGTGATGTGGACTCTGCCTGTTTCTCCAGATTCACTCTAACCTTCTTTCATTCATTCATGATCACCCTTCTTCAACGGTGTTTTGCACCTGCTCTTCCTTCTGCCTGGAATTCTCTCATGACGCCCCTTCACATATTTCATTGTATTCATTCTTAGCTCTCAGCTATAGTATCACTTCCCCCACTGAGGACAGTTTCCCTGACCACCCCATCATAGGTCCTCCTGGCACAACTGCAGTTGCGTCAGTTGTAATTTGTGTGGTGGTGGTGGTGATATTGTGTGTGATTATTTGATTAACACTTGCTTCTTTGAATAGACAGTAAATCCAGTCTCCAAACTGTTACTTTTTCCCAAATGATGTTGATGATAATAATAACCCTTTTTATCAAGTTCAAATAATTTAATAGCTGCTGTGTTATGAATGTGACTGAGTTGTAAAATGACACAATGGAGCTAATCCACATGAAAAGATTATAACTGTCTGGCTCATAGTAAGCATGTATAAATGTTTCTTTAAAAATTGACCTAGTCAGACAGCAACTCTGTTAGGAAGGAGTTATTATTTTGCCCATCTCACAGAGACAGAAATTGAGCCTTTGAGAATTGGACAAACTTGTCCAAAGTTATACCCTAATAACTATTGTCTTTTAAAAAGTTCAAGTACAGAATAATAATATTTTAATTAAAATTCAAGGAAATAAAATTCAGGAGTATATTAACATAATTATATGCCATGGTTATATTTATATAATCTGGAAATGTAAAGTTGGTTTATTATTAGAACTTATTTTTATAATATCATATATAACTAGGGCAAAGGAGAAAAATATAATGATACCAATAAATAGTAAAAGGAATTAACCTTTTTATTAAACAGAACAAGGTGATTTAAAAATCCATCTTTCTTTGAAATGACTAATTTATATCTTTCAAACAATAGTTATAGTACATAAATAAAATTCCAAGGTCACATAGACGCACAATGTCTTTCATTAATAGAGAGATATATCATGCACCTAGATTCAACAGCTCAATAGTTTAAATGGAATTTGGGTAACAACAAAAATTTTAGGGTTAAAATTCTTATAAAAGAATAAAGAGACTAGCCAGGAAAGATTTGAAATTGAGAAATAATAAATGAGGGACTACTATATTAATACTCTGCCTGGAGCAGAATGATCCTGATACCAGACTTCTCGTCTGAATGTGGTACTGGAACCTCACATTTTCAGCAAGTCCAATGTGTTTCTTTTTAGCTACTAATGAATGAGTCAGCCATTTTGCAAAGCATGTGATAGACATTTTTTTACTTAAAATTTTCAACTGTGCTGTGCAATGCTGTGGGGTGAATGCTCTAATTACACATGTTGTAGATGAAAAACAAACAAAAGCTCGAGGTGGTTAAATGGCTAGACTGAGTTTTAAGTGCCAAGATGGAGATTCAAATTCAGTCATGTTTTGGTCTGATTTCATTCTGCTCTCAAAACTGCCCTCCCTCTACTTCTGGACCTATTTCACGTATTCTCTCTCTTGAAAACTAACAAAAGCATTCAGCCTGACAACCACATGATTTAACAGATATATAATTTTCCAAAAATTTCATAAAAACAGATTTTTATAGTTAAACAAATAAGTCAGACAGCAACTCTGTTAGGAAGGAGTTATTATTTTGCCCATCTCACAGAGACAGAAATTGAGCCTTTGAGAATTGGACAAACTTGTCCAAAGTTATACCCTAATAACTATTGTCTTTTAAAAAGTTCAAGTACAGAATAATAATATTTTAATTAAAATTCAAGGAAATAAAATTCAGGAGTATATTAACATAATTATATGCCATGGTTATATTTATATAATCTGGAAATGTAAAGTTGGTTTATTATTAGAACTTATTTTTATAATATCATATATAACTAGGGCAAAGGAGAAAAATATAATGATACCAATAAATAGTAAAAGGAATTAACCTTTTTATTAAACAGAACAAGGTGATTTAAAAATCCATCTTTCTTTGAAATGACTAATTTATATCTTTCAAACAATAGTTATAGTACATAAATAAAATTCCAAGGTCACATAGACGCACAATGTCTTTCATTAATAGAGAGATATATCATGCACCTAGATTCAACAGCTCAATAGTTTAAATGGAATTTGGGTAACAACAAAAATTTTAGGGTTAAAATTCTTATAAAAGAATAAAGAGACTAGCCAGGAAAGATTTGAAATTGAGAAATAATAAATGAGGGACTACTATATTAATACTCTGCCTGGAGCAGAATGATCCTGATACCAGACTTCTCGTCTGAATGTGGTACTGGAACCTCACATTTTCAGCAAGTCCAATGTGTTTCTTTTTAGCTACTAATGAATGAGTCAGCCATTTTGCAAAGCATGTGATAGACATTTTTTTACTTAAAATTTTCAACTGTGCTGTGCAATGCTGTGGGGTGAATGCTCTAATTACACATGTTGTAGATGAAAAACAAACAAAAGCTCGAGGTGGTTAAATGGCTAGACTGAGTTTTAAGTGCCAAGATGGAGATTCAAATTCAGTCATGTTTTTGGTCTGATTTCATTCTGCTCTCAAAACTGCCCTCCCTCTACTTCTGGACCTATTTCACGTATTCTCTCTCTTGAAAACTAACAAAAGCATTCAGCCTGACAACCACATGAATTTAAACATTATTTTCCCTCAATTCCTCCATCCCTCTTCATGTGGGCCCCAAATTCAATCAGTCACCAGATCTTGTTAATCCTTTGGAGATGTTCCAAATTCCTATTCTGTTTTTTTCTCTCCATTACTCACATTACCTCCACTGTTAGGTGAAATGAACCCTTTCTATTGTCTGAACTTCACCAATAGTTTTCTAGGTGATTTCGTTGCTCTCCTTTTCATTCTCCACAGTGAAGCCAGGTAGTCCCAAAATACAAATCTTATCTTTCCATTTCCCTGACCAGAATCCTTGGGTGGATTCCATTGCCTAAGAAACTTAAACTCCTTAGTCTAGCACATAAGACCCTTTATGATTTAGTCCTTGGCAGTATACAACATGAACCATACCAGCTACTTGCATATCCTTGAATGTACACATCAGGCTGTCATCCCTCCTTCCTTTTACACACATAAAAGCATGCAGAAGCGTATTTTAAATATACATATTTTAAATATCCTTCTCTGCCCTGTCCTCTTGGGAAATGTCTCTTCATTCTTCAAGAGTAAACTCAAAGGATGCCTTCCCCTTGGAGATTGCCCTAACCTCTTCAGGCAAAACAAAACCCTTCCTCTCATGTGTTTGCAGAATACCTGCCCAAATTCTCTTCCAGAGTACAATGGAGAGAGGAGGTTTTGGATTCACAAGAGTAGGCTGTACATTCAGAGGCCGTTGCTTACTAACTATATGACCTTGGACAAATCATATTAACATGGGATGCAATGAGACTCTTCAAAAACAATCTGACTAAAATGTTTAATTCATTAGCTCTTCTGCCTTAATACTAAACATGAAATGATTCTTGACTGAGTAGAAAGAAAAATTCGTGTTTGCTTTTTCAGAGGAGATAATTTATATTAAGTTTATGAGATACTCATCACTGTTGATACTTTCTATTTATTCACTTTCTGCCTGTTTAACCTTTTTAGTATAACGTTATATTTTCTTATATTTCCCAAAATGAATTCATTTTCCCTTTTATGAATGTTTCTTCAACAGATATTTAATGAATACTCATATGAGACATACACAAAATATAGTGATAAGGGCCACAGAAAGAATTAGAAGTACAATTCACAGGAAATCTAAAGAGGGATATTCTACTAAATTTTAATTTGATGTATTCTAATGGAACATCAATAAGGCAAAAAGATTTTGTTGATACTAATTTACTCCCATAACTTAGCTTCCCATCCCTTATCATGGCTAGTATAAGCTCACAAAGCTTTATTCTCAATTACTCACTTTGAGATTTTTTCCCCAGTAACTAAAGCAGTCCCCATGACAGACGAGAGTGGCTTCAGGAGTTATCATTATATTTCTTTCAATTTCTAATGATAAAGTTTCTGGGGGCAAGTGAAGCAATATCTAGTTCCATAATGCAAACGATGACTTTTATTTCATGCATCAGTGCTTCTTCATTAATTTTTTATAACTGAAGCATACCGATTTTTCTTTCTAAGATGTGTTTGAATAGTCAATGACTTCATCTAAAAGTGGCCATTTCAAATGCATTGTGTACCTACAACAGACAAGTGTTTTCTTATATAGACTAGTTGTGTAACCTCATAAACACATGATCATATCTCAGGTGAGGTTTCATTATTTGCTCTGTGTTTAGACATTGATGACAAGAAACTAGCATAGTGGTAGACAACATGAGTTCTACTGGCACTCAGACTTGGATTCAGAGTTCAGCTCTGCAGCTGGAATGCCCATAGGAAGGTTACTTAATGTCACTGTGCCTCATTATACAAAATCTTTGTTATCTACTTATAGTCAACAAAGTTTAAGTTATTGAACTCAAAAGAGTAAGGAGAGCCAACATTTATTTAGCCATTACTAATATTTGGAGATCAGTGACCTAAGCACTACATAGAAAAGAAGGGGGGATTTTATATGGGAGGTGCTGTTGACTAGATCAAACACGGCATTGAGCACATGTGTGCTGCAGATGCTGCTAGTTTGATGTATAATTGCTGTGTGACATTTTAGAGCTATGGGAACAAATATGCAGCGTCCTTGCTGATTTGAGCCACTAGAGGGCAGAGGTAGAAAGTGAGGGCAGACCAAGTTTAGCTCTGAGACTTTGCTCCAGAGATAGGGAGGGGAAGGGGTGATTGACATCAGTGTCAGGACCAGGAGAGTTGAAAATCAGGACCTTAACTGAATCACTGCATATGTACAGAGTGCAGCTCCATATCTACAGAATGCTGGGGCAAGGTGGGGCAGACAGATGAGAACATACATGTCTGAAGGAAAAACAGTGGATGGAAGCTTCTGTGGTACGTAAAGCATCCTATGAGTGAAATTTTGGAGGCATTGGAATGACTTGTTTCAAATGTCTATGTAGTGTGAGGTGTGCTGTTTACAAGGTAAACAAGGAGCAAACGGGCCAACCTCAGGCTTCTGCCTGGTACAAAGTCTTGCATCTGAAATGTCTAGTAACATACAAGGCTGGGAGACGATGCCTGACAGCCAATGCCAGTTATTTTAACAGGAACTCATGTGTGCTTGGTGGACTATTCCAATGATGTTCTTTTGTAGGAGTTGCTACTGAGAAGGTTGTAGATCAGGTAGACTAATTACAAAGCAGATGATTCCAGACTGTTTTTTATGGAAGTTGGACTTCCAGCTGCTGGGTACAGACAGACACAGCTGAGGAAGGATGAGTGACAGCCAATGACAGTAAGCGGGCTTGGGAAATGTGAGGATTTGTGTTGGAAAGTTCAATCTATTGCTAGGAGGATTTATATAGCATGTAGTGAAAGGTAAAAGTATTGAATTGGTAGGTGCACAAATAAACATAACTTGACTGATGTCTGTCTGCATTGTAGATGATAGCCTTGAAACCCTACAGTCCAAGAATTACCCTTTCTACTTTTTACAAATACACCACTTGCAAGTAATCAGAGTCATTCAGAAACAAGCTAAGAAAGAGGGGCAGAGCAGCTCTTTTCTTAGACTCTGCCTTTTGACCGGAATCATGATTTGTTAGAGGTGGATGGAACCCTCTGCTGTGCCTCATCTTGTTGCCTTATTTTACCCACAGATGACTTGAGGTTCAGGTACACAGCACAGGGGTAGAGAGCGTGGAGTCAGGAGTCCCCTGCAAATCCCAACTCTCAGACTCATAAGCTGTGTGAGCCTTGGAAAGTCCCGTGAGTTCCTTGATCCTTACTCTCAGGCAGGTCTCCTGGGCTATTGTGCTTGATAGAGTGCCTGACAGGCACAGGTGGTGAGCTAATTCGTTCTTGGAAGCAAGCAAGAAACCTGGTTCAGGAAAATTTGAAACTAACCCACTGGAGAACCATTCCTGAGCTGGAAGGAACAAAAAGACTTTATTTATGTATTTCTCCCCCTACCTCCAGTAGTTATACAGCTAGGTCCTCAGTCTGGGGAGTTTGATCATTTAGGCTCTAGTTTGCCTGGTGCTGGACCCATTTAGGAAGGAAGGAGTGATGGGTGGTTTCAGAATGTTGTAGGCCAGAGTGGGAGGCTGGGCACAGGACATTTACATCTAAGGTTTAAATCTTCATGAACAGGTCCGATGTTAAGAAGGAGTTAAAACTCAAGTACCTTGTAAAAGAGGTAGTGGTGGTTTAGTCACTAAGTTGTGTCTGCCTCTTGCAACCCCATGGACTGTAGCCTGCCAGACTCCTCTGTCCATGAGACATGGCAAGAAGACTGGAGTGGGTTGCCATGTCCTTCTCCAACAGATCTTCCTGACCCAAGGATTGAACCTGCATCTCCCGTGTCTCCTGCAATGGATTCTTTACTGACCAAGCTATGAGGGAAGTAAGGCACAGTTATAAATAATTTAGGAGATGGTTGGGTGAGGTACCATCAGCTCTTCCTGAACTGCCTGAATAAAAACGATCTGAGGAAGTGAAGCACAGCCATGTATGAAGCGTACCCTGAGGAGAGACTCAGACCTGGCAAAAATCAAAGCTTTTCTGAGATCCTAGAGGCACAAGCATCTGAAATCACAGGACTATCTCCAGGCAACATATGAAGGCCACAAGTGCAGCTTTGCACAAGCATAATATGAGAGACCAAATTCTTGACTAAAGCTCCCAAAAGGTCTTACAGTAATGGGCTTCCTAAGATTAGCACAGTTGTTTAGGAGTTTGCTGATTTCAACACTAGATGGTGGAGGCATGGAGGACTAGTGGAATAAAGGGGAAATAGAACGTACAAAAGCCCAGAGGCAGAAATGAACAAACTGTTGAGGTCGGTCTAGGCAAAAGAAGAGTCTCAGGGAATGGAACACTGAGAGTTTTCATGGATGGCGTACACAGTGAAACTTTGAAAGGCAGGCTTGATTTAGAACACCGAAGTGTGTAGAGGTGGCAGAGGATGACTGAAAAGGAGCTCAAGCGAGGTCTAGAAGTCATAATAAATATGACTTCCTGAATGGACAGTAAGAAACCTGAGCTGATTACAGTGAAAGACACAGAGAAGAGAGTTAGAAAAGAGACACTATTGCTTGGATAGGATGGGGTCTTGGGATCAAATTTAGATGGACCTCAGTCTGGGAGTTTGATCATTTAGGCTCTAGTTTGCCTGGTGCTGGACCCATTTAGGAAGGAAGGAGTGATGGGTGGTTTCAGAATGTTGTAGGCCAGAGTGGGAGGCTGGGCACAGGACATTTACATCTAAGGTTTAAATCTTCATGAACAGGTCCGATGTTAAGAAGGAGTTAAAACTCAAGTACCTTGTAAAAGAGGTAGTGGTGGTTTAGTCACTAAGTTGTGTCTGCCTCTTGCAACCCCATGGACTGTAGCCTGCCAGACTCCTCTGTCCATGAGACATGGCAAGAAGACTGGAGTGGGTTGCCATGTCCTTCTCCAACAGATCTTCCTGACCCAAGGATTGAACCTGCATCTCCCGTGTCTCCTGCAATGGATTCTTTACTGACCAAGCTATGAGGGAAGTAAGGCACAGTTATAAATAATTTAGGAGATGGTTGGGTGAGGTACCATCAGCTCTTCCTGAACTGCCTGAATAAAAACGATCTGAGGAAGTGAAGCACAGCCATGTATGAAGCGTACCCTGAGGAGAGACTCAGACCTGGCAAAAATCAAAGCTTTTCTGAGATCCTAGAGGCACAAGCATCTGAAATCACAGGACTATCTCCAGGCAACATATGAAGGCCACAAGTGCAGCTTTGCACAAGCATAATATGAGAGACCAAATTCTTGACTAAAGCTCCCAAAAGGTCTTACAGTAATGGGCTTCCTAAGATTAGCACAGTTGTTTAGGAGTTTGCTGATTTCAACACTAGATGGTGGAGGCATGGAGGACTAGTGGAATAAAGGGGAAATAGAACGTACAAAAGCCCAGAGGCAGAAATGAACAAACTGTTGAGGTCGGTCTAGGCAAAAGAAGAGTCTCAGGGAATGGAACACTGAGAGTTTTCATGGATGGCGTACACAGTGAAACTTTGAAAGGCAGGCTTGATTTAGAACACCGAAGTGTGTAGAGGTGGCAGAGGATGACTGAAAAGGAGCTCAAGCGGAGGTCTAGAAGTCATAATAAATATGACTTCCTGAATGGACAGTAAGAAACCTGAGCTGATTACAGTGAAAGACACAGAGAAGAGAGTTAGAAAAGAGACACTATTGCTTGGATAGGATGGGGTCTGATTGGTGAGTATCTTAAAATTTGTAGATGGGTAGTTGAATCTGACAGGATAGAAAATAGGAGCCATTAAGGATTTCAGACCAGGGGGATGTATTGAAAACTGCCTGCACTGGAGAGTAAAGAGTCTCAGATTAATGTTGACTAATTAGACAGTGATCATTGATTTAAGATCTAAATGCATTCTGAAAAGTCTCGTGAAATTATTTTCACTGACACAGTAGTGATATATGTATATTTATTGTTTTCAACTTCAGATTGTAGTTTAGTTTAAAATGGACAGGCTATAGTTGAAATCATCTATGTACAGTTCAGTAACACAGAGAGTACTGATCTAGGCATTGTACAAAAGTTAGAGGTTAGAAGTTTACTTAAAACCATGTAGTACGACTTGCTACTCCATGTACTCCTACTCCAGGTACTACTATTGGACTTCCCAGGCAAGAATACTGGAGTGGGTTGCCATTTCCTTCTCCAGGGAATCTTCTCAACCCAGGGATCAAACTTACATCTCTTCTGTCTTCTGCATTTGCAGATGGATTCTTTACCACTGTGCCACTTGTCAAAGGGCATTATGCTCACAGCTGTGGTTTATTACAGTGAAAGTACACAGATCGGATTAGCAAAGGGAAAATGTGTTGGGGGTAGAGTCCTGGAGAAACCAAGCACAGGCTTTCAATTGTCCCTGGAATAGCACTGAATTTCAGCACTATGATGCTACCTGTGGAGTATATTATCTTTTCTACATAATTCTTCACAGGATGTGATAGAACATTTGAGAAAGAAGTTGTGGGGAATGAGAGGGAAGGCACAGCAATTTCCTGTCTGTTCTACATTCACATGTCGACTCTGCTGCCTACTTGGCTTGAGCCCTCTCCCCTTTATCTGACCAAGTTCCACTCTTTGTCTTAAGTCATCTTAAGTTTTCTTTCAATGTCATCTTTGAAACTCAGTGGTTCCTATTTTCGATCTTCTGCAGAATTTTGATACAAGTCTAAATCCTGTTTGATATGTTGTCATTAGTTGTTCTCATAATCATTTCCCATACTTTGTCCAGTAGTTACTGAATTTTTCTTTTTAGGATAATAATAATGTAATTGATCCCAAAATGATACATACTATGTGCCAAGTATCATTCTAAGTATTTTACATATAATCACTTAATCTTCCCAACAACCTCATGAAGTACTGTTTCCTCTTGCTGCTGTAACAAATTACCTCAAATTAAAGAAAAACACTGCAAAGTGAAACACAGATGCATTTGCTTACAGTTCTGGAGGTCAGAAGTCTGAACGGATCACCCTGGGCTTAAATCAAAGTGTTGACAAGGCTATGCTCCTTTCTAAAGGCTCTAGGGGAAATTTCATCTCCCCTCTTTTCTAGTTTCTAGAGTTTGAAACCTAACAGGACCTTGTAGGGCTCCTGGGCACAAAAGCCTTTCTTTGTCCCTTTCTCTGAATTCCAAAGGGCAGGTTCAAACAGTTGCTAATCAGGAAAGGAAGGAGATGCACAGATAAAGTAGGAATAGCACAGAAATAATAGTGCAGTCTTGGGGGCAGAGTCTTGTTTCCCCTCAAGGGATACTAAAAACAGTATCCTTTAGCTCTTCTGCAGAACTAAGTTCAGTCCAGTTCAGTCACTCAGTCATGTCTGACTCATTGCGATCCCACGGACTGCAGTACGCCAGGCTTCCCTGTCCTTCACTATCTCCTGGAGCTTGCTCAAACTCATGTCCATTGACTCAGTGATGCCATCCAGTCATCTCATCTTCTGTCGTTCCCTTCTCCTTTTGCCTTCTACTTTTCCCAACATCAGGCTCTTTTCCAAAGAGTTGTCTCTTCGAATCAGGTGGCCAAAGTATTGGAGCTTCAGCTTCAGCATCATTCCTTCAATAAATATTCAGGGTTGATTTCCTTTAGGATTGACTGGTTTGATTTCCTTGCAGTCCAAGGAACTCTCAAGTGCCTTCCTCCAACACCACAGTTCAAAGGCATCACTTCTTCATTGCTCAGCCTTCTTTATGAGAAGAAGAAGGCTCACATCCATACATGACTACTGGGAATACCATAGCTTTAACTCTATGGACTTTTGTCAGCAAAGTGATGTCTCAGGTTTTGAATATGCTGTATAGGTTTGTCATAGGTTTTCTTCCAAGGTGCAAGTGACTTTTAATTTCATGGCCGCAGTCACCATCCACAGTGATTTTGGAGCCCAAGAAAATAAAGTCTGTCACTGGTTATATTTTTTGCCCATCTATTTGCCATGAACTGATGGGATGGGATGCCATGATCTTCATCTTTTGAATGTTGAGGGTTGTTAATTTTTTTAAAATTTTGGCCTCTTTTATTGTTTTTTTATTTATTTGTTTTCATCGATCTTTATTCTTCGGCCTGTGTGGGCCTCCCATTGCAGTGGCCTCTCTCATTGTTAAGTGCTTATAATTGGACACACCAGTATAGTCGCTCTGAGGCATGTGGGATCTTCCTGGGCCAGGGATTGAACCAGTGCCCCTTGCACTGCAAGGCAGACTCTTTATTCACTGGACCACCAGGGAATCCCAGATGTCAAGTTTTAGGCCAGCTTTTTCACTCTCCTCTTTCACCTTTATCAAGAGGCTCTTTATTTCCTCTTTGTGGGGTGGTGTCATCTGCATACCTGAGGTTATTGATATCCTTTAGCTCTTCTGCAGAACTAAGTTCAGTCCAGTTCAGTCACTCAGTCATGTCTGACTCATTGCGATCCCACGGACTGCAGTACGCCAGGCTTCCCTGTCCTTCACTATCTCCTGGAGCTTGCTCAAACTCATGTCCATTGACTCAGTGATGCCATCCAGTCATCTCATCTTCTGTCGTTCCCTTCTCCTTTTGCCTTCTACTTTTCCCAACATCAGGCTCTTTTCCAAAGAGTTGTCTCTTCGAATCAGGTGGCCAAAGTATTGGAGCTTCAGCTTCAGCATCATTCCCTTCAATAAATATTCAGGGTTGATTTCCTTTAGGATTGACTGGTTTGATTTCCTTGCAGTCCAAGGAACTCTCAAGTGCCTTCCTCCAACACCACAGTTCAAAGGCATCACTTCTTCATTGCTCAGCCTTCTTTATGAGAAGAAGAAGGCTCACATCCATACATGACTACTGGGAATACCATAGCTTTAACTCTATGGACTTTTGTCAGCAAAGTGATGTCTCAGGTTTTGAATATGCTGTATAGGTTTGTCATAGGTTTTCTTCCAAGGTGCAAGTGACTTTTAATTTCATGGCCGCAGTCACCATCCACAGTGATTTTGGAGCCCAAGAAAATAAAGTCTGTCACTGGTTATATTTTTTGCCCATCTATTTGCCATGAACTGATGGGATGGGATGCCATGATCTTCATCTTTTGAATGTTGAGGGTTGTTAATTTTTTTAAAATTTTGGCCTCTTTTATTGTTTTTTTATTTATTTGTTTTCATCGATCTTTATTCTTCGGCCTGTGTGGGCCTCCCATTGCAGTGGCCTCTCTCATTGTTAAGTGCTTATAATTGGACACACCAGTATAGTCGCTCTGAGGCATGTGGGATCTTCCTGGGCCAGGGATTGAACCAGTGCCCCTTGCACTGCAAGGCAGACTCTTTATTCACTGGACCACCAGGGAATCCCAGATGTCAAGTTTTAGGCCAGCTTTTTCACTCTCCTCTTTCACCTTTATCAAGAGGCTCTTTATTTCCTCTTTGTGGGGTGGTGTCATCTGCATACCTGAGGTTATTGATATTTCTCCCAGTAATCCTGATTCAGCTTCAGCAGAACTAAAATCTCCACCAAATGGAAGATGTTAACTACTTGATAAATCACTCTTCATTCCAGAGAAGGTCACAGTTTGCCCAATATCACCTAATGCCAGATGATCTCTGGATTGAAGGGATACGGGCCATGTAAGCAACCTACAACAACTCCTGCATCCCCTATTACGAGACTCCTTACAAATCCCCTGGGCTGGGGCACACAGTTTTCAGAGCATTCACCCTTTCTGGCCCCTTTGCCTGGCAACACGATAAAACTATTTGTTCCTACTTCATCCAAAACTTTGTCTCTAAGATTTAATTCAAACACGGTACAGAGACTAGATTTGCCTTCACTATCACAGACATTCCTCAACTCGTGTGTTTATTCCTTTATCTTTAAAGCCAGCAGTAGTGGTTGCTGTACTCCTGAAATTAACACAGCCTTGTAAATCTGTAAATCAACAATACTCCAACAACAATAAAAAAAAAAAAGAAAAAGCAATAGTGAGCCGAGTTTTTCTTATGATGCCATCTCTGGTTATCTCTCTGAGAAAAGTTGGACACGACCTAAGTGACTTAACACACACACACACATGGGAGTCTAAGTCAAGATGGCAGAGTAGGAAGCCCACTTCTTTCCATGACACACCAAAACTACAACTAGAGCACATGTAGAACAAGTATGTCTGAGGACAAAGTGAACACTAACAGGACAGATTTTCTACAGCCAAGCATATAAAGTAAAGGCCTGGTAAGAGGGCAAATATGCAGTCTAGTCAGAACCCATATCCTTAATGCGGCCACAACTGTCGATTTGCCCTGAGAACTGAGGGTTCCAAGTGCAAGCTGGACTCCTTGTTCCTGTGGATCTGGAGGATGAGCCTGCGTTAATACTTGAATTTGGAAAACAATAGGGTTTACTTCTGGGAGAACCTAAGGGCAGTGGGATCCCAAGGCTCTGCTCTGGAAGGGCTTACACACAAACTCATTCTCTTCCAGTCTCACTGCCAACGCCACAGTTTGAAAAGTGGAGCAAATCCAAGGCTCTGCTCTATACCTGAGGTTATTGATATTTCTCCCAGTAATCCTGATTCAGCTTCAGCAGAACTAAAATCTCCACCAAATGGAAGATGTTAACTACTTGATAAATCACTCTTCATTCCAGAGAAGGTCACAGTTTGCCCAATATCACCTAATGCCAGATGATCTCTGGATTGAAGGGATACGGGCCATGTAAGCAACCTACAACAACTCCTGCATCCCCTATTACGAGACTCCTTACAAATCCCCTGGGCTGGGGCACACAGTTTTCAGAGCATTCACCCTTTCTGGCCCCTTTGCCTGGCAACACGATAAAACTATTTGTTCCTACTTCATCCAAAACTTTGTCTCTAAGATTTAATTCAAACACGGTACAGAGACTAGATTTGCCTTCACTATCACAGACATTCCTCAACTCGTGTGTTTATTCCTTTATCTTTAAAGCCAGCAGTAGTGGTTGCTGTACTCCTGAAATTAACACAGCCTTGTAAATCTGTAAATCAACAATACTCCAACAACAATAAAAAAAAAAAAGAAAAAGCAATAGTGAGCCGAGTTTTTCTTATGATGCCATCTCTGGTTATCTCTCTGAGAAAAGTTGGACACGACCTAAGTGACTTAACACACACACACACATGGGAGTCTAAGTCAAGATGGCAGAGTAGGAAGCCCACTTCTTTCCATGACACACCAAAACTACAACTAGAGCACATGTAGAACAAGTATGTCTGAGGACAAAGTGAACACTAACAGGACAGATTTTCTACAGCCAAGCATATAAAGTAAAGGCCTGGTAAGAGGGGCAAATATGCAGTCTAGTCAGAACCCATATCCTTAATGCGGCCACAACTGTCGATTTGCCCCTGAGAACTGAGGGTTCCAAGTGCAAGCTGGACTCCTTGTTCCTGTGGATCTGGAGGATGAGCCTGCGTTAATACTTGAATTTGGAAAACAATAGGGTTTACTTCTGGGAGAACCTAAGGGCAGTGGGATCCCAAGGCTCTGCTCTGGAAGGGCTTACACACAAACTCATTCTCTTCCAGTCTCACTGCCAACGCCACAGTTTGAAAAGCACCTGGCTCATATAAGACTTTCATTGACTAATTTTAGTACCTGTCTGGGAGGGTGGGGATCTGTTGGAAGTTTCTCCAGGAATGAAAGCACTGGCAGGCTTTTTTTGTTTTGTTTTGAACTCTCCTTCTGCCTAGCTGGCCTGGCACTGGCAAGTGAGGTCACTCTCAGCCTAGCTAACACCACGCACCCCACCCTGCCATTCACCCTGCCCTGCCATTCAACTAAGAATCCACTCTGCCCAACCTGCCCACCCCAGTCTGCCCCTCCAAGCTGCCTCTTGACACACTCCACCTGGAGGGAAGCCTTGGCCTGCACTGGCACCTCACAACAGTTGCAATGGCCTCACAATCAATCATTGGGGCCAGCTTTGCCTGCAGACCGCCCACAGCGGCCATGGCCAAAAAGTCAAACAAAGCAATCTAGAGATTCAAGTCAATGCTTATCAAAATATCAGTGGCATTTATCACAGAAGGAGAACAAATAATTTTAAAATTTATATGGAAACACAAAAGACCTTGAATAGTCAAAGCAGTCTTGAGAAAGAAGAATAGACCTATAGGATTCATGCTCCTTGACTTCATACTACACTACAAAAGCTACGGTGATTAAAAAACAGAAGAGTACTAGCACAAAACAGATATATAGCTCAATGGAATGCCAACAGAGAACCAAGAAATGAACCCACAATTACATGCTCAAATAATCGATGGTCAAGGAGGCAAGAATACGCAGTGAAGAAAAGGCAGGCTCTTCAATAAGTGGGGTTAGGACAGCTGGATAGCCACATGCAAAAGAATGACACTGGACCACCATTTCACACCATATAAAAAAAATAAACTCAAAATTGATTAAATACCTGAGTGTAAAACTTGCAGCCATAAAACCCATAGATGAAACAGATAATATGCCCTTTGATATTGGCGTTAGCAATATTTGGGGGGATTAGTCTCTTCCAGCAAGGACAAAAAAGACAAAAATAAACAAGTGGGACTACGTCATTCTAAAAATCTCTGCACAGAGAAGAAAACCATCAAACTCATTCTCTTCCAGTCTCACTGCCAACGCCACAGTTTGAAAAGCACCTGGCTCATATAAGACTTTCATTGACTAATTTTAGTACCTGTCTGGGAGGGTGGGGATCTGTTGGAAGTTTCTCCAGGAATGAAAGCACTGGCAGGCTTTTTTTGTTTTGTTTTGAACTCTCCTTCTGCCTAGCTGGCCTGGCACTGGCAAGTGAGGTCACTCTCAGCCTAGCTAACACCACGCACCCCACCCTGCCATTCACCCTGCCCTGCCATTCAACTAAGAATCCACTCTGCCCAACCTGCCCACCCCAGTCTGCCCCTCCAAGCTGCCTCTTGACACACTCCACCTGGAGGGAAGCCTTGGCCTGCACTGGCACCTCACAACAGTTGCAATGGCCTCACAATCAATCATGTGGGGGCCAGCTTTGCCTGCAGACCGCCCACAGCGGCCATGGCCAAAAAGTCAAACAAAGCAATCTAGAGATTCAAGTCAATGCTTATCAAAATATCAGTGGCATTTATCACAGAAGGAGAACAAATAATTTTAAAATTTATATGGAAACACAAAAGACCTTGAATAGTCAAAGCAGTCTTGAGAAAGAAGAATAGACCTATAGGATTCATGCTCCTTGACTTCATACTACACTACAAAAGCTACGGTGATTAAAAAACAGAAGAGTACTAGCACAAAACAGATATATAGCTCAATGGAATGCCAACAGAGAACCAAGAAATGAACCCACAATTACATGCTCAAATAATCGATGGTCAAGGAGGCAAGAATACGCAGTGAAGAAAAGGCAGGCTCTTCAATAAGTGGGGTTAGGACAGCTGGATAGCCACATGCAAAAGAATGACACTGGACCACCATTTCACACCATATAAAAAAAATAAACTCAAAATTGATTAAATACCTGAGTGTAAAACTTGCAGCCATAAAACCCATAGATGAAACAGATAATATGCCCTTTGATATTGGCGTTAGCAATATTTGGGGGGATTAGTCTCTTCCAGCAAGGACAAAAAAGACAAAAATAAACAAGTGGGACTACGTCATTCTAAAAAATCTCTGCACAGAGAAGAAAACCATCAACAAAATGAAAAAGCAAACTACTCAATGGGATAAGATACTTGGAAATGGTATGTCCAGTAAAGGATGGATATAAAAAGTATATAAAGACCTCATACAACTCATCCAAAAAAGAAACCATCTGATTAAAACCTGAGCAGAGGATGATAATTGACATTTTTCCAATGAAGATGTACAGATGGCTAACAAGCACATGAAAATATGCTCAACAACAATAATTGTGAGGGAAATGCAAATGAAAACCACAATGAGCTATACCTCACAGTTGTTAGAATAGATACTATCAAAAAGACAATAAATAACAAGTATTGCAGGGGTGTAGAGAAAAGGGAACCCTTGTGTACTGTTGGTAGGAATATAAGTTGGTGCAACTGTTATGGAAAACAGTATGGAAGTTCCTCAAAAAAGTTAAAAATAGAACTACCATATGATCCAACAACTTTACTTCTGAGTATTTACACAGAGAAAATGAAAGCACTAATTCAAAAAGATACTTCACCCCTATGCAGCATTTTTTTTTTTTTACAGCAGCCAAGACATGAAAACAACCAAGGTTTCCTTCAATAAATGAACTGGTGAAGTGGTATATATGTATATACAATGGATACTGCCCTACCATGGGTGGGCCTAAAGGATATTGTGTGTGTGCTAAGTTGCTTCAGTTATGTCCAACTCTGTGAACATATAGACTATAGCCTGCCAGGCTCCTGTCCATGGGATTCTTCAGGCAAGAATACTGGAGTGGGTTGCCTTTCCGTTCTCTAGGGGATCTTCCCCACCCAGGGATTGAACCCAGGTCTCCTGTATTGCAGGCAGATTCTTTACCACTAGGGCAACCTGAAAAGCTAATGCCTACTAAGAGTTACTTTAGTATTTAAATAGATATGTATATTTCCATGTACTTTACCATTACAGCTTAACATGCATTCCATTCTAGCATGGGCTCAAGGATTTGGGTAAACTCAGATTGGTTCTGGTGTAACATTTCCATTGCAACCTGTGTCTGCTTAAGGATTGCATGCAAGCGATTAAAGGTGCTCTTTCTCAGATTTTTTTCTACGTCATCTAAAAATCTCTGCACAGAGAAGAAAACCATCAACAAAATGAAAAAGCAAACTACTCAATGGGATAAGATACTTGGAAATGGTATGTCCAGTAAAGGATGGATATAAAAAGTATATAAAGACCTCATACAACTCATCCAAAAAAGAAACCATCTGATTAAAACCTGAGCAGAGGATGATAATTGACATTTTTCCAATGAAGATGTACAGATGGCTAACAAGCACATGAAAATATGCTCAACAACAATAATTGTGAGGGAAATGCAAATGAAAACCACAATGAGCTATACCTCACAGTTGTTAGAATAGATACTATCAAAAAGACAATAAATAACAAGTATTGCAGGGGTGTAGAGAAAAGGGAACCCTTGTGTACTGTTGGTAGGAATATAAGTTGGTGCAACTGTTATGGAAAACAGTATGGAAGTTCCTCAAAAAAGTTAAAAATAGAACTACCATATGATCCAACAACTTTACTTCTGAGTATTTACACAGAGAAAATGAAAGCACTAATTCAAAAAGATACTTCACCCCTATGCAGCATTTTTTTTTTTTTACAGCAGCCAAGACATGAAAACAACCAAGGTTTCCTTCAATAAATGAACTGGTGAAGTGGTATATATGTATATACAATGGATACTGCCCTACCATGGGTGGGCCTAAAGGATATTGTGTGTGTGCTAAGTTGCTTCAGTTATGTCCAACTCTGTGAACATATAGACTATAGCCTGCCAGGCTCCTGTCCATGGGATTCTTCAGGCAAGAATACTGGAGTGGGTTGCCTTTCCGTTCTCTAGGGGATCTTCCCCACCCAGGGATTGAACCCAGGTCTCCTGTATTGCAGGCAGATTCTTTACCACTAGGGCAACCTGAAAAGCTAATGCCTACTAAGAGTTACTTTAGTATTTAAATAGATATGTATATTTCCATGTACTTTACCATTACAGCTTAACATGCATTCCATTCTAGCATGGGCTCAAGGATTTGGGTAAACTCAGATTGGTTCTGGTGTAACATTTCCATTGCAACCTGTGTCTGCTTAAGGGATTCAGAACAGGTTGCCAATTGCACAAAGATCTAAGAGGCCCAGAAAAAAGTAGGACATGGGCTCTGGCTCTGAATTTCCTTAGGTCCTCAGATAAGATTCTCAGCTTTCTTGACCTTTATTACTACCCTAATACCTCTGTTAGAATACTGAAGCAAGGAGAGAAGTCTGGAAAGGCCTTGCCTACTGCAGTAGGTTTTAAAAATATGTATTATTCTCCACATGTATGTCTCTGTTTAATATTCTTCAGGGCCCTTTTACCAGCCAGGATACAAGCTCTTGGGTGTCTTCTGCATAAAAGCTGCAATTAGAATATTTATGTATTTTTAGGGCAATAAAGGAATAACTGAACATCCATATCTAGAAAACACAATATTTGCATAATGAAGGCTTGTCTTTCTCTAAGTCCCTAGACAGCCTTCTTTGTGCCTTGACAGTTGCATTCCCTGGAGGTCAGTCATCATTATAAATTTAAAGTGACTTTTACAAGAACTCAATTAAGAGCCAACTCAGAAGAAGTTAGTGCACATGTAATTCATGTATTTACTTGGTTACACAAGCAGCATGACAATGACTAGCAATGTGTAACTGCAGAGGATACAGTATTACATAGTTGTTAGCAGTTCCTGTATGTAAATAAATGTGGATATAAATCAGTCATAAATTCTTTACCCAGAGAAAGCATCTGAGTCTCCTTTTCCATTTTTACCATGGGGCGGCATAAGGTGTTGTTGTTCAGTTGCTAAGTCATGTACAACTATTTTTGACCCTATTGACTGCAGAACATCAGGTTTCCCTGTCCTAGTCTATCTCCCCAAGCTTGGTCAAACTCATGTCCATTGAGTCAGTGATGCCACCCAACCATCTTCTCCTCTGTCATCCCCTTCTCCTCTTGCCCTCAATCTTTCCCAGCATCAGGGTCTTTTCCAATGACTTGGTTCTCTGCATCAGGTGGCCCAAGTATTGATTCCACATAGAAGTGATATTATATGATATTTGTCTTTCACCATCAGATTTATTTCACTTAGTGTGATAATCTCTAGGACCATCCATGTTGCTGCAAATGGCACTATTTCAACTACAGTGAGCTATCACCTCATACCAGTCAGGATGGCCATCATTAAAAAAGTCTACAAATAATAAATACAGGAGAGGGTGTGGAGAAAAGGGAACCCTCCTACACTCTTGGTCAGATTGTAAATTGGTGCAGCCACTATGGAAAACAGTGTGGAGGTTCCTTAAAAAACTAAAAATAGAGTTGCCATGCAATCCCATTCCTGGGCATATATATATGCAGATCAAGTTACATATCTCTAAAATATGCATGTACCCCAATGTTCATTGCAGCACTATTTACAGTAACTCAGATATGGAAGCAACCTAAGTTTCCATCAACAGGAGAATGGATAAAGAAGATGTGGCATATATAAAAATATACATATATATATATATATACATACACACAGATACACATATATCATGGAATACTACTCAGCAATAAACCAATATACTTTCATAAACAGTGTCTATAAAACAAATTTTCTTGCTGATTCCCATTTTAAAATTAGATAAATAGCCCATGGGGAAAGGAATGAGTAAATGATTTGATTTTTTTTTTTTTTTTGGTATTTTGTTTTGGTATTATTTTAAATGATTAAAAAGGCCCTTCACCCTTCACTTTTTCTTTGCGGTATTTTCAGAATGGGTAATATTGCACAAAAAATTCTCCTCCACCTCTTTTCACCCCCCTAACACTTACAAAAAATGGAGGAAAATTCAAAGCCATCGTTGTTGATACTTCTGTTAGCCCAGATAGAACAGACTGAAATAATTGGGCAAAAGTCAAGCACATGGATTTTAGCTAGCCATTGTTTTATTTTATTTAAAGTAAAACAGGGCTTCCCCTGGTGGTCCAGTGGGTAAGGACACCGCCTTGCACTGCAAGGGGCGCCGGTTCGATCCCTGGCCTGGGAAGATCCCACGTGCCGGGGAGTAGCTGGACTGATGTGTCCAATTACCGAGCTGGAGCTCTGGCGCGCATGAGCCCAGAGCCGGCACTCTGCGATGACAGAGGCCACCGCGATGGGAGGCCCACAGGAGCCGAACAAAGACGGATGAAAATAGAGAAATGAAAGACCAATAGAAGTGGCCAGCCCATCCCCCTCCCTCCCCACCCCACACCCCCCAAAAGATAAATAAATAAAATAAATGTTAAAAAAAAATAATAATAAAGTAAAACAGATAACATCTCTGTCACATAACCTACTACTTCCTGTATCTAAGAATTGCTTTTTTAAAAATTAAAACAGGTACATCATTTATTAATATATGCCTCTGTATGAAATATTTTAATCTAATTAACTATATGAAATGAAGTAAAATGTGTGGAGGAAAACTGATATACAAAATTTCCATTTGAACATTAAAGTAGGAATTATCAAGACATTTCCCTAATATTAATGGCTTACTGCTCTTGCCTTTTATCTTACTTCGGTGATGGAATAAACTGCAACTGGAGAAGTTAAGTTGAAAGAGCCTGCCTCTCTAAAAAGCTAACCCATAAATGAGGGGTTGGGACACCAGAAGGCCCACTGCCCAGCACTTGGTCTCCCACAGTCCATGGAAGAGACACTCAGTGCCTGAATGTGCATCTTGTGTATCATTGTCAGTTGTTCCACAACCACTACTTCAGATTTTAATGTTGTTTGAGAATGAAAATCCTTCTCGTTATTTTCCCTACTCGAATCACGAAGTATGGGCAGTCACAATTATAGGCAGGGTAAGTAAATTGCTAAAATAATCCTCACATTTGAATCTAAACTTTTCAATTTAGGGAAGTTTTTTGGTTCTTTTTTTTTTTTTTTTGGCCCTGAGCCTTAACAACTCTTGGAGAAATATAAATTAGGACTCCTAACCTCCTTTTTAACATATGATGCAGTTGTCTTTTAAATATACCTTTCTCTTATCTGGAAGGGCTCGTAGAGCATTCCATCAAGAAATTTTTGGCCTTTTTCCTCCTAAGCTTATTACAAAGGGAAACTTGTAAGCAATCGAGTTGCTTAAACATGGAGTTAGTAAGAGTTTGATATATGTTTGATGCAAATGTACTAGTTGAGGTACTCTTGAAATTGCTATGGAGGTGTCATACACTTTAATTTTTATGGGAGGCCCACAGGAGCCGAACAAAGACGGATGAAAATAGAGAAATGAAAGACCAATAGAAGTGGCCAGCCCATCCCCCTCCCTCCCCACCCCACACCCCCCAAAAGATAAATAAATAAAATAAATGTTAAAAAAAAATAATAATAAAGTAAAACAGATAACATCTCTGTCACATAACCTACTACTTCCTGTATCTAAGAATTGCTTTTTTAAAAATTAAAACAGGTACATCATTTATTAATATATGCCTCTGTATGAAATATTTTAATCTAATTAACTATATGAAATGAAGTAAAATGTGTGGAGGAAAACTGATATACAAAATTTCCATTTGAACATTAAAGTAGGAATTATCAAGACATTTCCCTAATATTAATGGCTTACTGCTCTTGCCTTTTATCTTACTTGGTGATGGAATAAACTGCAACTGGAGAAGTTAAGTTGAAAGAGCCTGCCTCTCTAAAAAGCTAACCCATAAATGAGGGGTTGGGACACCAGAAGGCCCACTGCCCAGCACTTGGTCTCCCACAGTCCATGGAAGAGACACTCAGTGCCTGAATGTGCATCTTGTGTATCATTGTCAGTTGTTCCACAACCACTACTTCAGATTTTAATGTTGTTTGAGAATGAAAATCCTTCTCGTTATTTTCCCTACTCGAATCACGAAGTATGGGCAGTCACAATTATAGGCAGGGTAAGTAAATTGCTAAAATAATCCTCACATTTGAATCTAAACTTTTCAATTTAGGGAAGTTTTTTGGTTCTTTTTTTTTTTTTTTTGGCCCTGAGCCTTAACAACTCTTGGAGAAATATAAATTAGGACTCCTAACCTCCTTTTTAACATATGATGCAGTTGTCTTTTAAATATACCTTTCTCTTATCTGGAAGGGCTCGTAGAGCATTCCATCAAGAAATTTTTGGCCTTTTTCCTCCTAAGCTTATTACAAAGGGAAACTTGTAAGCAATCGAGTTGCTTAAACATGGAGTTAGTAAGAGTTTGATATATGTTTGATGCGCAAATGTACTAGTTGAGGTACTGGGCTTGAAAGCTGTAGCTATGGAGGTATAGATAACATACTTTCTACTTTTTAGGAGTTTGAATTGTGATGGGGAAAGAGAAAATAAGCAATAATTTATAATGAAATTTCACAAGGCCTCGTGAGGGACATAGAGAGGATGTTTCAGCTAGGAGGAGGAGCTCTTAATTTTGACTTGGAGGAAAAAAGGAGAGCAGTTTCTAGGAAAATTAAATAGGTGAGGTCATGAAAGTATATTAGAAGTTTACACTTTCTTGAAAAGTATCTAGTTGTAAATAATCTTCCTTTGGATAAAGGCTGAAAATAAGATAATTATGAAACAAGTGTGTGTTGTTGCTTAGTGTATATATATATATATATATATATATATATATATATATATATATTGTTTGGGGGGCACTGCTGACCTGAACCCATTCAATTATTCAATAATGATCATGTTTATATACTAATATATTCTGATTAATAACCTGATTAGTGAGCTGATCCATATAACCCTCTGACCAGAAAATATATAGTGACTTGCTTTTCACAGTAGCACTATTTCCCTTTTACTTCTTTTATTTATAAGACTATATCTTATGACCCATGTCTTTCATTCTACCTAACTCATTAGAGACTCCTAAATGTCCTTCCATAGTTCTTTCACCTCTTCCTAAATGATAAAAGTTGGAATGCTCTAGAGGTCAGTAAGGGAACTAAGAGGTCAGGGTATAGACAGATTATCTATGTCAACTTTGAAACTGTCAAATTGATGACAAACATAGGGCTAGAAAGCAATATAGGGATCCAGGTGCTAAAATCTAAAACCTTAAGTGAACAAGGGGTTAAGTTTTTGATCCCATGTATTTTCACTTACTCCATAACTCCTCTCTACTTACAGTTTTTGCATTCGTGCTCAGTTGCTTCAGTCGTGTCAGAATCTCTGTTACCCTATGGACTGTAGCCTGTCAGGTTCCATGTCCATTGGATTCTCCAGCCAAGAAGACTGGAGTGGTTGCCATGCCCTCCTCCAGGGGATCTTGCCAACCCAGGAACTGAACCTGGGTATCCAGCATTGCAGGCAGATTCTTTACCATTGAGCCACCACAGTTTCTGCCTTTACATAAATCTCACGCTCACCAGTGCATGGGTTCTCTGTATACCCTTCCACATTTAGTTCCTGTTAATGGCCTCATTCCCTGCACTGTTATTCAGTTCAAATTCCTAAGAACAAGAAACAGATGGGCTCAGCCTATTCCTGTTTGGGTAGTCACTCTTTTTTTTTTTTTTTTCCTTCTGTCTGTGCCAGGCCACATCATAGTTTACCCTTTGGTTATGTTTCAGCTTCTGATGTGATTAACCATAGCCAGAGGGCATACAAGGAAAGACAGGGCAGGGCTAGGTCCTGACTACCTAGGATTGTAATTTCAGCAGAAATTGAATTGAGTGCTTTCTCTTACATGTTTAAGGGGGTGAAGGCACTTTAGACATAGCACACAATTACTGAAATGTCGATATGGTTGTGTCAGAGACTGAAGTAGTGAAATTGCAGAGAAGATGTCGGTGGTGGGAGGATGCCATTTTACCAATTACTAGCACAGGCGCACTAGCATTTCAACAGAACAAAACAACAACCAAAAAAAAAACAAACCACCTGAGAATGTGCAAGGCTTTACTTAGAGCTTTATGCATCTTAGAGATTAAAATGTGTCTTATATCCTTTCTTTCATTTTTTTCTCAGTATTTATTAAGCAGCCACTCTCAGCTAGGTTGTGGTCCAATGAGGAGAAGACCCACGTAGAAAAATTAGGAAGTCTCTGCTGCTGCCCATGCCCCCAAAACCCTAATTGTTCTGTCAGAACTCAAGCCACCTTAATTACCTCTTAACTCATCAAGAAAGATCTGCAGTTTCATAATGAATTACTTTACCTTCTCTTAAAGTAACAAGGGTTTGTTACTTTCTTCTTGTTACTTTACTTTCCCTTAAAGTAGGAAGAAAGATAACACACTTCAGAGAAAATCAGAAAGGCTAATTAAGTCAGAAGGCAGTGCTTTGAAGATGAAAGTGGTTACTATATTTTCAAGTGGGGATCACGCAGTCTGTACCACCAGCCATAAACTGAAGGTGTTGCAGGGAGGGAGCCAGTTCTGACCCCAAGATGAAACTGTATCTTTGACTTGCTTTTGTTAGTATAATCATACAATGCCATCCAGTTCCCCAAAAAGTTCCTTTACATAAATCTCACGCTCACCAGTGCATGGGTTCTCTGTATACCCTTCCACATTTAGTTCCTGTTAATGGCCTCATTCCCTGCACTGTTATTCAGTTCAAATTCCTAAGAACAAGAAACAGATGGGCTCAGCCTATTCCTGTTTGGGTAGTCACTCTTTTTTTTTTTTTTTTCCTTCTGTCTGTGCCAGGCCACATCATAGTTTACCCTTTGGTTATGTTTCAGCTTCTGATGTGATTAACCATAGCCAGAGGGCATACAAGGAAAGACAGGGCAGGGCTAGGTCCTGACTACCTAGGATTGTAATTTCAGCAGAAATTGAATTGAGTGCTTTCTCTTACATGTTTAAGGGGGTGAAGGCACTTTAGACATAGCACACAATTACTGAAATGTCGATATGGTTGTGTCAGAGACTGAAGTAGTGAAATTGCAGAGAAGATGTCGGTGGTGGGAGGATGCCATTTTACCAATTACTAGCACAGGCGCACTAGCATTTCAACAGAACAAAACAACAACCAAAAAAAAAACAAACCACCTGAGAATGTGCAAGGCTTTACTTAGAGCTTTATGCATCTTAGAGATTAAAATGTGTCTTATATCCTTTCTTTCATTTTTTTCTCAGTATTTATTAAGCAGCCACTCTCAGCTAGGTTGTGGTCCAATGAGGAGAAGACCCACGTAGAAAAATTAGGAAGTCTCTGCTGCTGCCCATGCCCCCAAAACCCTAATTGTTCTGTCAGAACTCAAGCCACCTTAATTACCTCTTAACTCATCAAGAAAGATCTGCAGTTTCATAATGAATTACTTTACCTTCTCTTAAAGTAACAAGGGTTTGTTACTTTCTTCTTGTTACTTTACTTTCCCTTAAAGTAGGAAGAAAGATAACACACTTCAGAGAAAATCAGAAAGGCTAATTAAGTCAGAAGGCAGTGCTTTGAAGATGAAAGTGGTTACTATATTTTCAAGTGGGGATCACGCAGTCTGTACCACCAGCCATAAACTGAAGGTGTTGCAGGGAGGGAGCCAGTTCTGACCCCAAGATGAAACTGTATCTTTGACTTGCTTTTGTTAGTATAATCATACAATGGTTTGCCCTCAGAGAATTCTGCCCCTCTGCCTGACTGTTAACTAAAGTGCCTGCTTGTTCAGAACCCTGTCCACCTGTGGATGGCAGGAAGGGAGAAATGAACACATTCCCTGCCCGAGGCTTGGCATTCTAGGAGATGTTTGCAAGACTAATGACCTTTCAACTTTGTTTCCTCACCTCCCCCCCATCTCTGATCTATAAAAGAACCTGACCTCCAGACCCCGATAAGATGGTTATTTTGAGGGGCTGGCCTGCCATTGTCTCAGTCAGCTGCTTTCCAAATAAAGTCCTTTTCCGTGCCTCAACACCTCGTCTCTTGGATTCATTGGCCTGTCATGCAGGGAGCAGTGAGCTTGGACTCCGTAACAAAGGCACACTGTAATGGTTTATAATTCCAAAGGGCCTTTGTTGAAAATTGAAGTAATACAATGAAGCACCTGATAGTCTTGGATTTCTAATAAAGTATTGCTCTATTTTCAAGGGCATGACATCTGAAAAAAATACACATAATCAGGACAACAAGGGGATTTAACTGGACAGAATGAATGAAGTAAGGAACCATATTATGATGCAGGTTTAAATGTTCAGAATGTGCGCGAGGTAAAAATCCTCTACTCCATTGCTTGATCTTGAGTTATAAATATTAAAACAGAGGGATTTGCAAGCAGAGTCCACTTGTCATCCGAGATGCTCCCAGGATCTGAGAGATTAGGTAAGACGAAGGCCAAAAGTAGGTCTGAGAGCATTGATTTGAAGAAATACCAAATATTTGCTGCTTGGCTTAGCCTGGTCAGAGATAGGGAAATCAGACTGAAGAATGATATGAGATTGTAGGTTGTTTGTTCTTTAGTGTATGCTTACTATTTACCTTTTGTAATAAGTGTTATGGGTTTAACTGTGTCCTCACCACAATAGATGTGTTGAAGTCATTAACCTCTGGTACCCGTGAATGTGACCTTATTTGGAAATACAGCCTTTGCTGATATCATCAGTTAAGAAGAGGTTATACTGGAACAGAGTGGCCTTCTAATCCAATATGACTCTTGCCCTTGTAAGGAGATGGACATGTGAAGACACAGAGGCAAGAGGCACAGGAAGAATGCCCAGGATTGCTGACTGTAAGCAGAAGCCAAAAGAAAGACCTGGAACAGATTGTACCTCAGAATCCTCAGAAGGAACCAACCCTGCCAACACCTGGACTTCAGGCACCTCTAAAACTGTAGGCAAAGAAATACATTTTCATTGTTTTAAACCACTCAGTTAGTGATCCTTTGTTATGACAAGCCTAGGAAATGAAAAACCTAAGGATGAGGAAATGTCCCATTCAGTCTATGCATGTGCATTTATTTTTCTTTCAAACAATTTTGTGCTCACTGGCTGCATATTCTAGGACAGGAGGTGAGAAATTTTTCTATACAGGGTTAACGTTTCAAGTTTGTCAGGGCTTCCTTGACAGCTCAAGCTGGTAAAAAAACCATTCCCCTGCAATGAAGGAGACCCTTCGATCTTGAGTCAGGCTACCCATTCCAGTATTCTTGGGTTTCCCTGGTGGCTCAGACGGTAAAGAATCTGCCTGCAATGTGGGAGACCTGGGCTCAATCCCTGGGGTGGGAAGATCTCCCAGAGAAAAGAAAGGCTACCCATTCTAGTATTCTTGCCTGAAGAATTTCATGGCTCATCCATGGGTTGAAAAGAGTCAGACACAACTGAGCGACTTTCACTGGCAGACCACTAGGTCTCAGGTGCAAGGACTCAACACTGTGCTTAGAGGGCAGAAGTAGTCACACACAGCAGGTGAGTGTGGTAGCTGTATTCCAGCAAAACTGTCTTCATGGACATTGAAACTTGAATGTTGTGTAATTTTCAACTCTCATGAGGTATTATTCTTTGGGTTTTATCAGAACATTTAAAATGTAAAAAATATTTTCAGCTTATGGGCCAGAATTGGCCTTTGAGCCATAGTTTGCCAATCCCGACTGTAGAGAAATGAAGGTAGGTTTTTTACAGAGTTTTGTTGTTTACAGATATGTATGATCCCAGATTAGTCGTATGCACATCGCCCCATTCCTTCCCTCCAGGCTGTCGCACAGCACCCCTGCAGGATCCCCTTTCCTCACAGCACAATGACAATGGCTATTTTTTTCACATATGATAGTATAGGTTTTCACGCTACTTGAAGGTAGGTTTTTGACTCAGAGCTGGCGTGACCACATCCTAGCAGTCTAATTTTTGATATTTCTTTACTATTTATTTGAGTTTTGACTTCTGCTCTTACAAAACTAGAAATAATTATGCTTTCCTCAAAAGGCTAGTCAAAGGATAAATTAGCTCTTAGCAAGATTGGTTTCTGGGCATTTGATCTAAATGCCCAGGCCCCTGCCACTTGAAGGCCCCTGTATTTAGTTTAATGCTCTGTTGTCACTGTCTTGAGATTATTCCTAGTTTTGCACAGATTCCATATTTTCATTTTGCATTGGACCTGGCACATCATGTAGCCAATTCTGGTTCTTAGCACAGGGTTAACGTTTCAAGTTTGTCAGGGCTTCCTTGACAGCTCAAGCTGGTAAAAAAACCATTCCCCTGCAATGAAGGAGACCCTTCGATCTTGAGTCAGGCTACCCATTCCAGTATTCTTGGGTTTCCCTGGTGGCTCAGACGGTAAAGAATCTGCCTGCAATGTGGGAGACCTGGGCTCAATCCCTGGGGTGGGAAGATCTCCCAGAGAAAAGAAAGGCTACCCATTCTAGTATTCTTGCCTGAAGAATTTCATGGCTCATCCATGGGTTGAAAAGAGTCAGACACAACTGAGCGACTTTCACTGGCAGACCACTAGGTCTCAGGTGCAAGGACTCAACACTGTGCTTAGAGGGCAGAAGTAGTCACACACAGCAGGTGAGTGTGGTAGCTGTATTCCAGCAAAACTGTCTTCATGGACATTGAAACTTGAATGTTGTGTAATTTTCAACTCTCATGAGGTATTATTCTTTGGGTTTTATCAGAACATTTAAAATGTAAAAAATATTTTCAGCTTATGGGCCAGAATTGGCCTTTGAGCCATAGTTTGCCAATCCCGACTGTAGAGAAATGAAGGTAGGTTTTTTACAGAGTTTTGTTGTTTACAGATATGTATGATCCCAGATTAGTCGTATGCACATCGCCCCATTCCTTCCCTCCAGGCTGTCGCACAGCACCCCTGCAGGATCCCCTTTCCTCACAGCACAATGACAATGGCTATTTTTTTCACATATGATAGTATAGGTTTTCACGCTACTTGAAGGTAGGTTTTTGACTCAGAGCTGGCGTGACCACATCCTAGCAGTCTAATTTTTGATATTTCTTTACTATTTATTTGAGTTTTGACTTCTGCTCTTACAAAACTAGAAATAATTATGCTTTCCTCAAAAGGCTAGTCAAAGGATAAATTAGCTCTTAGCAAGATTGGTTTCTGGGCATTTGATCTAAATGCCCAGGCCCCTGCCACTTGAAGGCCCCTGTATTTAGTTTAATGCTCTGTTGTCACTGTCTTGAGATTATTCCTAGTTTTGCACAGATTCCATATTTTCATTTTGCATTGGACCTGGCACATCATGTAGCCAATTCTGGTTCTTAGCACAGGCTAGGAACCCCAAAAGAATAGCTATTTCTATTACTATGCATTGCAATGTGTAGGTTATTGAAAAGCTAAACTTTATCCTTGGTTAAGGAGGTATGGATTCTTTGGGAAAGGACAAGGATATTTGCTCACAAAAGAAAATCAGTGATTACAAGAAAGACATCCTTGAAACAGATGAGCAGACTGACAGGCTGCTCTAACCCTCTCCCAGATAGGGAGCCCAGAGGAAATGCTCCAGGGGTGACCCTTTTGTGTGGGAAATCTAACAGTTCTCTGTGATGAAGGTTTGTGCTATGAAATAACTTTGGAAATGTGCTATGTTTGCAGGGATCTGTGCACAGAATGCTAAACAAATCCTTACAGTCGCGTCTTGCGGCAGTCTTTATTTTGAGCAGTGACATCAGAGCATTTATCCAAACACTTGTTTAAATAGAAATGCAAAGAGAGGTGCATTGCAGTGTCTGCTGAGCAGTGTAAATCTTACCCTGGTAGCAATCTAGGACTCAGAGGCTCTCTTGCCAATACAGCATTGAGTCTGACCTCCTATTAATTTCTTTCGCTCATCATACGTAACCGAATTGGAAAACTCAGAGCTCCAAATGAATTAGATGATCACCAACTTTTCATTCCACTTTTCACAGCTGCTGCCCATGTAGAGTCAAGCACTAAGCAATTCAGAAACAAAGATGCCACATCATTTTTTTCCGTTATATCTGAGAATGTACCCTTACAGGTGAGAAAGATCCCTTTGACAGTATTCTAGCATGTTTGGGTTTATGTCAAATAGCATTTCAAAATCTCTTGGCTGCTTCAGGAATTCTACTTCCCACTTCATAAGCTAAAGCCAGATTTTGCCAGCTGCAGTGAGCTTTGGTAGGGCTTTCATCATGAGTGCATACCTATTAGGAAGTGAAGGTGTCCATCCAAAAAGCTTCTACTCAGTGACTATTCTGCCAATGCCATACATATCCACTCTGGGGAATTCTTCAACTACTGGTTGGGTATATATTATTCAGAATTATTTAAGCAAACAAAAACATGATAAAATGGGGCTTCCCTGCTGGTCCAGTTGGTAAGGACACCGCCTTGCAGTGCAAGGGGTGCCAGTTCAAGCCCTGGCCTGGGAAGATCCTGCATGCCACAGAGCAGCTGGACCCATGTGTCCAACTACTGAGCCGGAGCTCTGGAGCGCGTGTGCCCAGAGCCGGTGCTCTGCAGCGAGAGAGGCCACTATGATGGGAGGCCCACAGGAGCCAAAGAACAAAGACAGATGAAAATAGATAAATGAAAGACCAATAGAAGTGGCCCGTCCGCTAAAATTGTAAAATGAATTATAGCATATATAAGCAATTTATATTTTCCAGCATTGATGTGTGCGGACCTTACTGCAGTATGAAATTGATGTGAACTTCCACTCACCTCTCACTAAGGTATTGGTGAAGCCGGAGTCATTTGTGTGTCAAATGTGTTGATGCTAAACTTATACAATTGGCTTTCTTTTGTTGTTTAGGTGGCTGGGCTGGCCCTGAGTCACTTTCTCATTTCTTGCTGATTCCCTTTGGGCTGATCACTTTTCAATTCAAGGGTTAAGTCTGCTAGACCTCACACCTTCACATTCCTGGCAAAGAAGTGGATGAGAATCACAAACCTTATTAGTCAACAAGTTCAGGAAGTTCTGCTCTGCTCCTCTTGTCGCCTCCTGGGATTGTGCATCGAGCACCTTTGTTATTCATTAGCACCTCTGATGTGCACTGCTCAGGGATGGAGAGAGAAGGTGAAGATCCAATTAGTCAATCTGGCTTCTTATTAGGAGGGCTGGCAAAAGACTTGGAGGAAGGTTCGCAAACAACGGTTAAAATGAGAGGGAATCATCCATGCTATTCCTACTTCAGATTCCCAAGTGAGCAGAAGGCTGGCTGAAGCGCTCTTTGTTAAATACTGTCCTGAGGGCTTGAATGCTTTGTACAAATGCCTGCCTTAGTCTAGGTCTAAAATGGGAATCTAACAGTTGCCTGGGATCAAATAGATTTGCCAGATAAATTTAAAAGATTAAATAGATTTAACTGATCCCGCTTCCATTTAAATGACTTCAAAAAAATCAAACTTTGGTTTTACTTTGTTTCATGTTTTACATAAAGAGGTATGGCTTTTAAAAGTAAGGTGGGACTGAAAAACAAACAAGTAAACTTAAATAAACAAATATAGTAATTTTAGAGGCTCAGATGGTAAAGAAACTTCCTGCAGTGCAGGAGATCTGGGTTCGATCCCTGGTTTGGGAAGATCCCCTGAAGAAGGAAATGGTTACCACTCCAGTACTCTTGCCTAGAGAATTCCATGAACAGAGGGGCCTGGCAGGCTACAGTCCACAGGGTTCAGAGTTGGACACAGCTGAGAGACTCACTTTCAAGGGCTAGAAGATGAGGCCAGATGAAGAATTAATGACCGAAGGGGAATATGATATTGTAGATCAGGTAGTCAGAAAAGACCTCTTGAGGAGATGACATCTAATTAGGGATGTGAGTGATAAGAAGGAGAAATTCTGACGGAGCATTTCCATCCAGAGGACTAGCAAGTATAAAAGCTCCTAGGCAAAAAAGAAGTTCAGCTGTAAGAGGAGCTACAACTAGGATTGTATGAATGAAACAGTGAAGAAGGCGACAAGTGGTAAAGGACTAAATTAGAGACGTAGACAAACATCAGAGAATACACAGTCCTGAAGGCTCTGCTAAAGGTTTTGGGTCTGATTTTAAGTTCAGTGGGAACCAGGCTTCCCAGGTGGCTAGTAGTAAAGAACCCACCAGCCAGTGCAGGAGACATAAGAGACCTGGGTTTGATCCCTGGATTGGGAAGATGCCCTAGAGGAGAGCATGGCAACCCATGGACAGAGGAGTCTGGTGGGTTTCAGTCCATAGGGTTGCAAAGAGTTGGACATGATTGAAGTGACTGAGCATGCACACATAGTGGGAATCAGTGTTGAATTTTAAACAGGAAAGCGGCATGGTTTCATGTATGCTTTATCCTGTTTTGCTGAGAAGAGGTAATACGGTAGGTACGAGTTGTAGTCAGTTAAGAGGTTGTTGAAATAAGCCAAGTGAGAGATAAATTGAGAGACTTAGTTTAAGATGGTGACAAATAGCAGAATTAGATATCAAAATTTAAGGTAGAATTTGCTAATGGATTAGATATTGGGTGGGAGTAGGATTGAGGGGGAAAGAGAAGTCAAGAGTAATTCTTTGAATAATGGCCTGAGACAATATGTGACTTGGGACAAGTAACTTAAAAATGTCTCAACCTGTTTATCTGTAAAGTGAGGATTACCACAGCAACAATCCCATACCATACTTCACTAACAGTAGCTGAAGGATTCTTACATCTCAGGTATTCTGACATTGCTTTCCAATTTTTTTCTTAAGTTGGCACTCACAAGGGTTCTAGAAGATTATTAAAGGACATTATTTCCATTCTGCCCACAAGGAAACTGATGCTCATAAAATTGTGAATGTTTAATATCACATGGCAAGTAAGTGGCAGATGCAAGACTTAAATCCATTTCTGTTTGCTTCAAAGCTCATGCTTTTTCTGGTTAAGTGCTGCCCAGAAGTGTGACAGTCGACTGAACCTTGGAGACATGACTCTATCTTAAGGGCCTGCGATGCTATAATTGGGAATCTGAATAGGAAGTAAAATTCTCAAACTTTATAGAAAGCAACAAACCCAGAGTTGCTTTTCTAATCCCCTGGAGCTCCTTCTAAGTGATGGACTAGGAGAAAGGCATTCTGTTAAAGTTTGCCCAGGGTTGTAAACATTCAAAAAAATTTTTCCCAGTTTAATTTTAAACGGAATGTTATTAAGCAGATGGGGTCCCACTAGCAATTTAACTTGGAAATGCAGAATGCCTAAATGAGCTAACTCAAGGCACCTGCTGCTGGTTGCCTTGTCGGGATAGCACAAATATTAAGAAAATGAATTTTTAAAATGTGAGGCCAGGAAAAAAAAAACACAGTGTCAAAAATGATGCTAAAAATGGGGATTCAATCTTTTCTTAGACACAGTTTTTCCTATGTATAAACTTCAATGTGAAATTTAAGAGAAAAAAACAGTAAGGTTGTGGAAATATTAAATCAACCAAGCTGATCTTTATTTACAGAGAAGAACCTAAGGTTAGCACTTGCATGTTGTCCAATCATTCCTCCAACAGAGGTCCTTTGGAGTATGTCACATGCCTTTTTCTCTTTTACCATATTTTTTCAGCTTCTAGGAAACAGACAGAAAAGCTGCTCAAATATACCAGAGCCTGGTGCTACGTAAAGTCGGGACACTATGAAAGCTCTTAAGAAATGACCTCATGCTTCTCCCTATCTCCAGGCCAACATTCAAGCTAACCCAGAGAACGATCTGTCTTCTCTTTTTCCTAACATAATCTAGAGGCGGCGACTTCCCTGGGTTATATGCCCCTTGCCTCTCACACATTTTCACTTGCATAAATGGCTGTGCCCTGTAACTACTTCTGTTCTGCTGTACACTGATGTGATACAAGATATAGCCAAAAGCATTCCATAGATTGTTAATAGGCAGGCGTTAAGGGTCATTGGCCCCAGGGTTTCAGCTTCTTATTTGTTTGTTAGTGGAAGACTACAGGTTGTGTGTTTCAACTGCTTGACTCAGCTTTAAAAAATAGTAGACAAGCAAAATAAAAGATTGCTTGTCCTTAAAGGAACAACCCCAAAACTACTGTTAGAAGCTGCCTTAGTGGAAATATTAAATCTACCAGGACATTTGTTGCAGGTAGCAATTTGTGCTTTTGTGGTATCCTTTTGGGGCAATAAACTTGGTAAAATGAAGACAAGTGATCATTTCAGGGCAGAAATAACATCACAGCAGAAGATTCAACAAGATTGCCTAGTTATTACATTGTGTTTTTTTCTTCTAAAGATGAAATACTGCAGTTTAAAAGACAACGTAGCAGCAATTGGATCTAAATGAGCTAAACTCAAGGCACCTCGGTTGCCTTGTCGGGATAGCACAAATATTAAGAAAATGAATTTTTAAAATGTGAGGCCAGGAAAAAAACACAGTGTCAAAAATGATGCTAAAAATGGGGATTCAATCTTTTCTTAGACACAGTTTTTCCTATGTATAAACTTCAATGTGAAATTTAAGAGAAAAAAACAGTAAGGTTGTGGAAATATTAAATCAACCAAGCTGATCTTTATTTACAGAGAAGAACCTAAGGTTAGCACTTGCATGTTGTCCAATCATTCCTCCAACAGAGGTCCTTTGGAGTATGTCACATGCCTTTTTCTCTTTTACCATATTTTTTCAGCTTCTAGGAAACAGACAGAAAAGCTGCTCAAATATACCAGAGCCTGGTGCTACGTAAAGTCGGGACACTATGAAAGCTCTTAAGAAATGACCTCATGCTTCTCCCTATCTCCAGGCCAACATTCAAGCTAACCCAGAGAACGATCTGTCTTCTCTTTTTCCTAACATAATCTAGAGGCGGCGACTTCCCTGGGTTATATGCCCCTTGCCTCTCACACATTTTCACTTGCATAAATGGCTGTGCCCTGTAACTACTTCTGTTCTGCTGTACACTGATGTGATACAAGATATAGCCAAAAGCATTCCATAGATTGTTAATAGGCAGGCGTTAAGGGTCATTGGCCCCAGGGTTTCAGCTTCTTATTTGTTTGTTAGTGGAAGACTACAGGTTGTGTGTTTCAACTGCTTGACTCAGCTTTAAAAAATAGTAGACAAGCAAAATAAAAGATTGCTTGTCCTTAAAGGAACAACCCCAAAACTACTGTTAGAAGCTGCCTTAGTGGAAATATTAAATCTACCAGGACATTTGTTGCAGGTAGCAATTTGTGCTTTTGTGGTATCCTTTTGGGGCAATAAACTTGGTAAAATGAAGACAAGTGATCATTTCAGGGCAGAAATAACATCACAGCAGAAGATTCAACAAGATTGCCTAGTTATTACATTGTGTTTTTTTCTTCTAAAGATGAAATACTGCAGTTTAAAAGACAACGTAGCAGCAATTTGGAGTCGTGTTAAAGAAACATTCCATAGTTAAGTTAAATCAGTGTTCAGAGACTGAATTTTAATTTAGAGACCACAAACTATGGTATGAAACAGCATCAAAAATATCAGCTAATGAAAAAAAGCTTATATAAAGGGAAATTTTGAAACAGATTATGTAGCCATTCTATATACTACTAAGTCTCATCATTATTAAAGAAAAAAATTATGTCCTACAAAATCTTATAAATGTTTTTCGGCATGGTGAATATCTGATTTGAAGATGAATTTCTGAATGATACAAGTGTGTTTGTTCTTGAGGACACATGCATATAGAATACTGTTAATGTTTGGCCTGGCTTCTTCATAGTCACTTACCAGCTCTAAAACTGTAAACAGACTAGAGCAGCAAGTCAGTCAAATGTCTATGGCTGCTCCACTGAAGTAACTGAGTCTGGATCCTGAAATCTATTTTCTGCATCTCTCAAAGTATAGATGAAGAATTTGAGGCCCAAAGAAGGATATATTCAGTGCCCTTCTCTTTCCCTACCTGCAACTCTATGCAGATTTGAATATTTGTTTTCCCTTTCTTAAACATTTTGAAATTTTATAATTAGAATATAATTGCTTTACAATGCTGTGTTAGTTTCTGCTGTACACCATGGTTTGGCCTCACTCCTACCCCACCCCACACCTCTAGGTCCTCACAGAGCACTGCACTGAGCTCCCTGTATTTCATAACAACCTCCCATGAGCTATTTGTTTTACACATTACGGTAGTGTGACTATGTCAACGCTGCTCTCTCAGTTCGGCCACCCCCTCCTCTCCCATTTTTGTCCATGTGTCTATTCTCTCTGTCTGTATGTGTCTTCCTACTGAGAGCTGATCAATAGCTGATCACAAGTAAGTGGGCAAAATAGTACCTTTCTTGTTTTACAGACATGGCTGATTATCATATGTACAATGGACAAAGCTGATATGCACACAGGATCAACACTTTTATTTTAAGAATATTTACTTTTTAAATTTATCTTTAATTTTTTAAAATATTGTGTTTTTCTTCTAAAGATGAAATACTGCAGTTTAAAAGACAACGTAGCAGCAATTTGGAGTCGTGTTAAAGAAACATTCCATAGTTAAGTTAAATCAGTGTTCAGAGACTGAATTTTAATTTAGAGACCACAAACTATGGTATGAAACAGCATCAAAAATATCAGCTAATGAAAAAAAGCTTATATAAAGGGAAATTTTGAAACAGATTATGTAGCCATTCTATATACTACTAAGTCTCATCATTATTAAAGAAAAAAATTATGTCCTACAAAATCTTATAAATGTTTTTCGGCATGGTGAATATCTGATTTGAAGATGAATTTCTGAATGATACAAGTGTGTTTGTTCTTGAGGACACATGCATATAGAATACTGTTAATGTTTGGCCTGGCTTCTTCATAGTCACTTACCAGCTCTAAAACTGTAAACAGACTAGAGCAGCAAGTCAGTCAAATGTCTATGGCTGCTCCACTGAAGTAACTGAGTCTGGATCCTGAAATCTATTTTCTGCATCTCTCAAAGTATAGATGAAGAATTTGAGGCCCAAAGAAGGATATATTCAGTGCCCTTCTCTTTCCCTACCTGCAACTCTATGCAGATTTGAATATTTGTTTTCCCTTTCTTAAACATTTTGAAATTTTATAATTAGAATATAATTGCTTTACAATGCTGTGTTAGTTTCTGCTGTACACCATGGTTTGGCCTCACTCCTACCCCACCCCACACCTCTAGGTCCTCACAGAGCACTGCACTGAGCTCCCTGTATTTCATAACAACCTCCCATGAGCTATTTGTTTTACACATTACGGTAGTGTGACTATGTCAACGCTGCTCTCTCAGTTCGGCCACCCCCTCCTCTCCCATTTTTGTCCATGTGTCTATTCTCTCTGTCTGTATGTGTCTTCCTACTGAGAGCTGATCAATAGCTGATCACAAGTAAGTGGGCAAAATAGTACCTTTCTTGTTTTACAGACATGGCTGATTATCATATGTACAATGGACAAAGCTGATATGCACACAGGATCAACACTTTTATTTTAAGAATATTTACTTTTTAAATTTATCTTTAATTTTTTAAAATATTTATTTTGTATTTTTAAGAATAGAATGTTAAGATATATTATTTTAAAAAATATTTTGTAGGTAAGTAGCCTACAAGGTTAGTCAAGGAACACCTACAGAAACCTCAGAAGCTTGAAAGAGTCTTAAATTACAAAAATTTGCTTAAACATGCAGTATTGTCAACAAGACTTGTGGTGCATGCTAGATATGAAATTTCTAAAAATTTGAAATGTAAATTCCCCCCAAAGAAAACCTATCAGTGACTGGAAAATTCCTCTTCCTGAATAAAAGCAAAATATTGAAAAAATATAAATGAATTTTTTTGGTTATTGAACTAGCCCTCACTTAAATCGATTGCCTCAGTTTTCTTAAAGGTGTCTCTTGCTACATTATTTTCTTTACCCCTTTTGTTACTCCCAGAAACCCTACAACATAAAGGAAATGAAGACTCAAGACAATATTTTACATACAAACAAAACAAATCATATAATAAACAAACATGAACAGTATTTTGTTCTTTCTGATAATCAAGGGAAGACAAACTGAAATAAAATAATAATAATAACAACAACAGTAGTAAAGTACCATTTGCATTAGCAATTAACAAAAATAAATAACAGTAACTGAGACTCTAGCAGTTATAGAATTGGGTCACTCAGATTGATTTTACTGATGGGCAGGGAACCCATCTGGAAAGTAATTTAGCAATACGTCAAGAGACGTACAAATGCTTTTATTTGACCCATAAATTCTGGTTCTATTTTTGTTATCACAATTGTGAGACTATGTCAACGCTGCTCTCTCAGTTCGGCCACCCCCTCCTCTCCCATTTTTGTCCATGTGTCTATTCTCTCTGTCTGTATGTGTCTTCCTACTGAGAGCTGATCAATAGCTGATCACAAGTAAGTGGGCAAAATAGTACCTTTCTTGTTTTACAGACATGGCTGATTATCATATGTACAATGGACAAAGCTGATATGCACACAGGATCAACACTTTTATTTTAAGAATATTTACTTTTTAAATTTATCTTTAATTTTTTAAAATATTTATTTTGTATTTTTAAGAATAGAATGTTAAGATATATTATTTTAAAAAATATTTTGTAGGTAAGTAGCCTACAAGGTTAGTCAAGGAACACCTACAGAAACCTCAGAAGCTTGAAAGAGTCTTAAATTACAAAAATTTGCTTAAACATGCAGTATTGTCAACAAGACTTGTGGTGCATGCTAGATATGAAATTTCTAAAAATTTGAAATGTAAATTCCCCCCAAAGAAAACCTATCAGTGACTGGAAAATTCCTCTTCCTGAATAAAAGCAAAATATTGAAAAAATATAAATGAATTTTTTTGGTTATTGAACTAGCCCTCACTTAAATCGATTGCCTCAGTTTTCTTAAAGGTGTCTCTTGCTACATTATTTTCTTTACCCCTTTTGTTACTCCCAGAAACCCTACAACATAAAGGAAATGAAGACTCAAGACAATATTTTACATACAAACAAAACAAATCATATAATAAACAAACATGAACAGTATTTTGTTCTTTCTGATAATCAAGGGAAGACAAACTGAAATAAAATAATAATAATAACAACAACAGTAGTAAAGTACCATTTGCATTAGCAATTAACAAAAATAAATAACAGTAACTGAGACTCTAGCAGTTATAGAATTGGGTCACTCAGATTGATTTTACTGATGGGCAGGGAACCCATCTGGAAAGTAATTTAGCAATACGTCAAGAGACGTACAAATGCTTTTATTTGACCCATAAATTCTGGTTCTATTTTTGTTATCACAATTGTGAGAATGCTACTGGCAGCTGGTGCGTACAGGCCAGGGATGTTGTTCAGTATCCTACAGTTCACAGGACAGCCTCTTATAGCAAATTACTGTCACTAGTGACAAAGTTGGAAACCTTGCTCTATGGTGCTCATTGCAGAATTACGTATAACTTGTGACATACTGGACACAACTTAGATTGACCTTGACTTAGCTAACCTTAAAATGGGGAGATTGTCCTGGATTGAGATGGAGGCCTTTAGCAAAGGAAAGTGGGCAACCTCTAAACTCAGAGAAGGCAAGGAAACAGATTATCTCCTAGAGCTTCTAGAAGGAACACAGACCACTAACACCTAATTATAGCCCTGTGAAAACTGTGCTGGACTTCTGACCTATAGCACTGAATGATAATAAATTTGTGCCATTGTAAGTTACTATGTTGGTGATTATTTTTTATAGACACAATGGGAAACTTATCTAATTACCCCATTGTAGCTGTGTGTGTTCTATGCCTGCCCATGTGTATTTGTGTTAGGGGAGCACATGGGGGCAGTTTTGCCTTCTTTTCCTCATGATGGGTCAGCCTTAAAGGTAAATGTCAGTTTTCCAAGTAATTTTTTTTCCCAGTAACCTTGTATGGTTCCCTCGGAAGCAAACTGTTTCTCTGGCTTCTATAGCACCCAGAAGGCCAATATGGAGTTAAGACAAGGGGAAACAATTCTGATTGTCTTTTTAGTGAGCACCTTCTTTTGTACTCTGTCAGAGTGAAGGAAGTGCTTATGTTTTGTAATGAAGAATTGAGGGGTAAAAAAATCATATAATAAACAAACATGAACAGTATTTTGTTCTTTCTGATAATCAAGGGAAGACAAACTGAAATAAAATAATAATAATAACAACAACAGTAGTAAAGTACCATTTGCATTAGCAATTAACAAAAATAAATAACAGTAACTGAGACTCTAGCAGTTATAGAATTGGGTCACTCAGATTGATTTTACTGATGGGCAGGGAACCCATCTGGAAAGTAATTTAGCAATACGTCAAGAGACGTACAAATGCTTTTATTTGACCCATAAATTCTGGTTCTATTTTTGTTATCACAATTGTGAGAATGCTACTGGCAGCTGGTGCGTACAGGCCAGGGATGTTGTTCAGTATCCTACAGTTCACAGGACAGCCTCTTATAGCAAATTACTGTCACTAGTGACAAAGTTGGAAACCTTGCTCTATGGTGCTCATTGCAGAATTACGTATAACTTGTGACATACTGGACACAACTTAGATTGACCTTGACTTAGCTAACCTTAAAATGGGGAGATTGTCCTGGATTGAGATGGAGGCCTTTAGCAAAGGAAAGTGGGCAACCTCTAAACTCAGAGAAGGCAAGGAAACAGATTATCTCCTAGAGCTTCTAGAAGGAACACAGACCACTAACACCTAATTATAGCCCTGTGAAAACTGTGCTGGACTTCTGACCTATAGCACTGAATGATAATAAATTTGTGCCATTGTAAGTTACTATGTTGGTGATTATTTTTTATAGACACAATGGGAAACTTATCTAATTACCCCATTGTAGCTGTGTGTGTTCTATGCCTGCCCATGTGTATTTGTGTTAGGGGAGCACATGGGGGCAGTTTTGCCTTCTTTTCCTCATGATGGGTCAGCCTTAAAGGTAAATGTCAGTTTTCCAAGTAATTTTTTTTCCCAGTAACCTTGTATGGTTCCCTCGGAAGCAAACTGTTTCTCTGGCTTCTATAGCACCCAGAAGGCCAATATGGAGTTAAGACAAGGGGAAACAATTCTGATTGTCTTTTTAGTGAGCACCTTCTTTTGTACTCTGTCAGAGTGAAGGAAGTGCTTATGTTTTGTAATGAAGAATTGAGGGGTAAAACGGTACAGTGTACCAGAAAAAAATCACAAATTTGAGAGTCAGACACTTCTGCATTCAGATCGTTGCATGAATATATTGAGTGATCTCAGGCAAGTTACATAACCTTTGTGGATCAAAAATCACATTGTTTCCAACTGGAAAAGTGACCTGCCAATTACAAATCTTGCTGTGGCCTGGACATGTTTAATGCTTGTCATATATAAAAGGGTATTCTTCCAAGTATAAGAATTTAACAGTAAGATTATTTGTCCACTCAGTCTTTGTGACCAGTGATGGAGAACATAGAGTAATATACCTGAACTTCAGATTTGACCATGGCCCTCCTTACTTTAAACCCTTCAGTAGCTGTCTATCATGTGTCCAAACAGCTTTCAAAGTTTTTCATTTTAGGCTCCTTTTACATTCTTGTTAGAATTATTGAGGACAAGGAAAAGGTTTTGTTTGTGTTGGTTGTATCCATTGATACTTACCATATTAGAAATTAAGTTATAATAATGATAATAAATCAATTATAATTTAAATGTTTTATGAAAATTAACTATATTTTTCAAAGCAAGCAAAAAATGAAGTGATGTTTTATATTTTTTACAGTTTTGTGTAATGTCTGTCTCAATAGAAGACAGTTGGATTTTCATATGTTCTCTGGCATTCATTCCATTGCATTATATTATATGTGTTGAACCAGATAAAGGGAAAAAATCCAGCATCCCAGAGATATCAAGTTAGAAAAAAGGAAGATTATTTTACTAGATCCTTCAGATATTTTTGTTATTCTTCTTTGATACTTCTCAAAAAGGAAAGCAAGTGGTAGTTTCTCAAAGGCTAGTTGCAAGATGGACTCTCAGGTCATATCAGCAAACTGTTTGTACTCTGTTTAATTAAAATTCTCAGATCTGTCTTGCACCTTGAATAGGTATTTTAACGATGCATGATCTTGTCACATCAACCACTGATCATTTCAAAAATTTTAGTTCAGGGGCTTCCCTGGTGGTACAGTAGGTAGAGAGTCCGCCTTGTAGTGCAAGGGGCACTGGTTCGATCCCTGGCCTGGGAAGGACCAGTGAGTCCAACTACAAGCCAGTGCTCTGGAGCGCATGTGCCCAGAGCTGGTTCGCTGCAGCGAGAGGGGCCACTGCAATGGGAGGCCCACATGAGCCAAAGAATAAATACGGATGAAAACAAACAAGTAAATAAATACATAAATAAGGGACCAAAATTTTAAAAATATATATATTAAAAAAAACTTAAAAAAAAAATTTTAGGGCTTCCCTGGTGGTCCAGTGGGTAAGGACACCACCTTGCAGTACAAGGGGCGCCAGTTTGATCCCTGGCCTGGGAAGATCCCACGTGCTGCAGAGCAGCTGGACCAATGTGTCCAACTACCAAGCTGGACCTCTGAAGCGCATGCACCCAGAGCTGGTGCTCTGCAGTGACAGAGGCCACTGCAATGGGAGGCACACATGGGCCAAAGAACAAAGATGGATGAAAATAGATAAATGAAAGACCAATAGAAGTGGCCAAAAAATTAGTTGAGTAACTTATGCAGATCTTTCAAACGTTGGTACATTTCATTACAGACATCAATAATTCATATTTTTCAAAGCAAGCAAAAAATGAAGTGATGTTTTATATTTTTTACAGTTTTGTGTAATGTCTGTCTCAATAGAAGACAGTTGGATTTTCATATGTTCTCTGGCATTCATTCCATTGCATTATATTATATGTGTTGAACCAGATAAAGGGAAAAAATCCAGCATCCCAGAGATATCAAGTTAGAAAAAAGGAAGATTATTTTACTAGATCCTTCAGATATTTTTGTTATTCTTCTTTGATACTTCTCAAAAAGGAAAGCAAGTGGTAGTTTCTCAAAGGCTAGTTGCAAGATGGACTCTCAGGTCATATCAGCAAACTGTTTGTACTCTGTTTAATTAAAATTCTCAGATCTGTCTTGCACCTTGAATAGGTATTTTAACGATGCATGATCTTGTCACATCAACCACTGATCATTTCAAAAATTTTAGTTCAGGGGCTTCCCTGGTGGTACAGTAGGTAGAGAGTCCGCCTTGTAGTGCAAGGGGCACTGGTTCGATCCCTGGCCTGGGAAGGACCAGTGAGTCCAACTACAAGCCAGTGCTCTGGAGCGCATGTGCCCAGAGCTGGTTCTCTGCAGCGAGAGAGGCCACTGCAATGGGAGGCCCACATGAGCCAAAGAATAAATACGGATGAAAACAAACAAGTAAATAAATACATAAATAAGGGACCAAAATTTTAAAAATATATATATTAAAAAAAACTTAAAAAAAAAATTTTAGGGCTTCCCTGGTGGTCCAGTGGGTAAGGACACCACCTTGCAGTACAAGGGGCGCCAGTTTGATCCCTGGCCTGGGAAGATCCCACGTGCTGCAGAGCAGCTGGACCAATGTGTCCAACTACCAAGCTGGACCTCTGAAGCGCATGCACCCAGAGCTGGTGCTCTGCAGTGACAGAGGCCACTGCAATGGGAGGCACACATGGGCCAAAGAACAAAGATGGATGAAAATAGATAAATGAAAGACCAATAGAAGTGGCCAAAAAATTAGTTGAGTAACTTATGCAGATCTTTCAAACGTTGGTACATTTCATTACAGACATCAATAATTCATATTTGTTAATAGCATCACCAATCTCATCAACCTTTGAGATGTAATTCCTTCTCAAAGCATTCCTTAAATTCCTCTCACTTAGAGCCTTCATCCTTTGTGTTTCATTGTATGTTCTGCACATTCTCAGCACCTGTATTCTCCTCTCACAATAGACTCTTTTCAGTTCAATCTCCCCTTTTTAAATTAATTAATTAATTTATTTATTTTGGCTATTCTGGGTTTCCACTCCTGCCACAGGCTCTTCTTTAGTTGCAGGGAGTGGGGGCTACTCTCTAGTTGAAGTGAGCAGGTTTCCTGTTGTGGTGACTTCTCTTGTTGTGGAACTCGAGCTCTAGGGCACATGGGCTTCAATAGTTGTAGCTCCATAGTTGTGGCTCCGAGGCTCTAGAGCACAGGCTCCATAGTTGTGGCTCATGGGCTTAGTTGCTCTGCAGCATGTGGGATCTTCCAGGATCAGGGATCAAACTCCTGTCTCCTGCATTGGCAGGTGAACTCTTTACCACTGAGCCACCAGGGAAGCCCCCATTCTCCCTTTTCTTCACAAAAGTATGAGCTTCTTAATGACAGAGACTCTGCTTTAGTGGTGCCTATACCCCATATTGTACTCTGTATAGAACAGATTTTCAATAATGCCATTTGTATGAATGCAGTGATCAATGTAAATATATTCAATGAGACAAGCTTAGGAAAAAATGAACAACCCCCTCCTCCCAAACACATTTTTGTTAAAAACTTTACCATTTATAACACAAACACATCTTTAACACACAATTCAACCAAAGGACAGAATGATAGGATTTTCCTTTCATTCCACATTTATTCAAATGTAGAATTTCGTTAAACAAATTCATCAAATGTCTACTCTTTTCTTGTCTCTATACCAATACTTTGGCCACCTGATGCGAAGAGCTGACTCACTGGAAAATACTTTGATGATGGGAAAGATGGATGAAAATAGATAAATGAAAGACCAATAGAAGTGGCCAAAAAATTAGTTGAGTAACTTATGCAGATCTTTCAAACGTTGGTACATTTCATTACAGACATCAATAATTCATATTTGTTAATAGCATCACCAATCTCATCAACCTTTGAGATGTAATTCCTTCTCAAAGCATTCCTTAAATTCCTCTCACTTAGAGCCTTCATCCTTTGTGTTTCATTGTATGTTCTGCACATTCTCAGCACCTGTATTCTCCTCTCACAATAGACTCTTTTCAGTTCAATCTCCCCTTTTTAAATTAATTAATTAATTTATTTATTTTGGCTATTCTGGGTTTCCACTCCTGCCACAGGCTCTTCTTTAGTTGCAGGGAGTGGGGGCTACTCTCTAGTTGAAGTGAGCAGGTTTCCTGTTGTGGTGACTTCTCTTGTTGTGGAACTCGAGCTCTAGGGCACATGGGCTTCAATAGTTGTAGCTCCATAGTTGTGGCTCCGAGGCTCTAGAGCACAGGCTCCATAGTTGTGGCTCATGGGCTTAGTTGCTCTGCAGCATGTGGGATCTTCCAGGATCAGGGATCAAACTCCTGTCTCCTGCATTGGCAGGTGAACTCTTTACCACTGAGCCACCAGGGAAGCCCCCATTCTCCCTTTTCTTCACAAAAGTATGAGCTTCTTAATGACAGAGACTCTGCTTTAGTGGTGCCTATACCCCATATTGTACTCTGTATAGAACAGATTTTCAATAATGCCATTTGTATGAATGCAGTGATCAATGTAAATATATTCAATGAGACAAGCTTAGGAAAAAATGAACAACCCCCTCCTCCCAAACACATTTTTGTTAAAAACTTTACCATTTATAACACAAACACATCTTTAACACACAATTCAACCAAAGGACAGAATGATAGGATTTTCCTTTCATTCCACATTTATTCAAATGTAGAATTTCGTTAAACAAATTCATCAAATGTCTACTCTTTTCTTGTCTCTATACCAATACTTTGGCCACCTGATGCGAAGAGCTGACTCACTGGAAAATACTTTGATGATGGGAAAGATTGATGGCAAGAGGAGAAAGGGGTGGTAGATGATGAGATGGTTGGATGGCATCATCAACTCAATGGATGTGAGTTTGAGTAAACTCTGAGAGATAGAGAAGGACAGGGAAGCCTGGTATGCTGCAGTTTGTGGGGTCTCAAAGAGTCAGATATGATTTAGCAACTCAGGAACAATAGCTTGTGCTAGAGGCAGTAAGAGGTGCTATTTAAACAATGACAATTAAGTAATGCTGTCATTAAAAGCATCTGGACCTGTAGTCAAATGATTTATTTTCATTCTATGTCTTCCATTTAACATCTACATAGCCTTAGACAAATTATTTAATGTTTCTGAGACTCAGTTTTAGGCTGCAATACAGAGGTAATAGTACCTATTTACAATGGGTTTTAATAATCACATGAGGGAATTTAAGTGAAAACATTTATTACAGTGCCCAACATACAATAAATGCTCAGTAAACATAGATTTAGAACACATGGTCATAGGTTTTGTCCTCAAGGATACTGCAAACTGACTGTACCAACACATATATTAACAAGGATTCTTACTTAAGGCAAAATGAGCTAAAATGCAAAGAAATCATGTAACTAATATGGTTTGGGAGCACGAATTCAGAAAGCACATTGAAGAAAAGTGAGAAAATGAAGTAGGGTCACCTGTAATCCCTTGCTACTCAGTGTTGTCTATGGACCAACATTTGTAAATCTTGGAAGCTTGTACAGCATTTGGGGACCCATTCCAGATCTTCTGAATCAGAATATACATTTTACCAGGTTCCTAGGTCCATTCTTTGCAAGTTAAAAGTTGAGAAACACTTTTACAAGAGAGAGATCTCATGTCATTAAGATAATGATTCATGTTGAAAGCATACTTCGGGCCATTTCTCATCATTCTAAGGATGCGCTCAAAACTTTGGGAGCCTTTTGAGCACTGTACTTGGTGTTGATCTCACCTTGTTTATTTCAGTTTGTGAGGAAGTTAAAATTCAAAATTATCTTACTTGCCTAGATGAAACTATGGACCAATAAACCGAAGAAGTGAGCTTTGGATTTTCTGTGCCGAACAAAATACATGTGTCATATTTCAGTCTTTTGTCAGTCTTTAAAGAGAAACCAGTGGAGAATTCTTTCTTGCACTAGCATAATAAACTTGGATTTCAGTGTTTGGTTAGGGATTTCATCTGTTAGAATATTTTCTGAATATTTAATAAATATAAATGAGTATTTATCAAAGATAAGCTCTAGCATAATAATGTCCCTATACAGCAAGAAAGATAGTCACAGGAGATGAATTTAACAGAAGGTATTTCTCAGTGAGTTAAGCCTAATAAAACCTAGTTGTATTCTTTACCATTAGACACTGTGGATATTTGCAGTGGTCCTCAAGCTTTACTCTGCATATGAGTCATTTAATAAGGATGATAACATCCACAATAGATGATCATGAATGTAGTGAGTTTTTGAACTTTTATTTCCAAAAATATGTTCTCGGTCTCAGTTGGTCTTTGAGAGGTCCAGCGCTCAATGGTCTGAAATCTGAGATTAGTATGGAAGTATTTTATTTGGTTTTGTACTACTACTACTTGCTTGTTTCTGATGATAACTGAATGCATAATCATTGCAGAAATTTTGGGAAGTATATAAAAATGGATCCAAATATCACTTTATTTCCCTTCAATTAACATAATTTAGCTCCAGCTCCACAGAGGGAAATCCTATGTTGGCAGAAAATCCCATAACTTATGAGTTTCGTTTCTCCTCCCAAGATACATAAGGATTGAAAGAGTTCTTGTTCTCTATAAATATATTACTGCCCCCTTCCCACGCACAAGTCCCTCATTAAGAATTCCATAAAGAGCAGCCATAAGCAGTAGTAATGTTATGTCAGTAGGATCTTCCCCAATGATTTATTGTCCTGGTGGCTCAGACGGTAAAGAATCTGCTTGCAAGATAGGAGAACTGGGTTCAATTCCTGGGTTTGGAAGATTGTGAGCAGAAGGGAATGGCAACCCACTCTGGTACTCTTTTTTTTTAATTAGGGATCTGAGGACCAGATCTTGCAAATGCTTTCTATTTCTTTTTTCCCCTCTATTTTTGTTTTATTCCATACAAATTTTACTTATTATTTTCTTACAGGATTTTGTTGTTTACTGCCACACATTGACCCAAATCCACCATACATATACATATGTCCCCACTCCCAAGCCTCCCCTAACCCCTCTCCCCACCCCACCTCTCCAAGTCACTAAACAGACCCTGTTTGAGATCCACTAGTCCCACAGAATATTTCCCTCCCTCACACCAATATCCATAAGATTGTTCTCCATGTCCGCCTCTCCATGGCTGCTCTGCATATTCATTTATCAGCACCATCTTTCAAGATTCCATACACATGTGCCAGTATACAATATTTATCTTTCTCTCTCTGACACACTTCACTCTGTATAATAGGTCCTAGATTCATCCACCTCATTAGAACTGATTCAAACACATTTCTTTTTATGGCTGAGTAATATTCCATTGTATATATGTAACACAGCTTCATTATCTGTTGATCTGTCGATGAATTTCTAGGTTGCTTCCATGTTTTAGCTATTGTAAATCCACTCTGGTATTCTTTCCTGGAGAATTCCTTGGACAGGGGAGCCTGGCAGGCTACAATTCATGGGGTGCAAAGAGTCAGACACAACTGAGCAACTAATGCTTGCTATGATTCACTCCTTCTCCCTTTTTCTTTCCCTTGATTTCTGATTTCTGTCCTGTGCCTAATTTCCAGGCTCCCCCAGTACCTATTTTGATGCTCCATTTTTAACAAACTTTGGTTCTAAGCACCGTTTGGTAGATACAATATGGAAATATCTGGACCTAGTTAAGAGGTACTCACATGCACCTCTTAGGTTGGATTAGACTATGTCCAAGAACACAGAAGAAACAGGCTGGCTATTACGGGGTGTGGATAGGTAAAGACATACATTGATTTAGTTTACAAATGGTTGGTTCCTGAAGTTACTCTGCCCAGGAAGCCTTCTCTTATTCTCAAACAATAAATCAGCTGCCTCTTCTATGTGGTCTCGTAACACTCTGTATTCCTCCCTATGTAGCACTTAGTAACTGGCAGTGTGAGTGCATGTTTACTTGGTAATAATTGACATAAAATATAAGCTGCTTGGAGGTAGGAACCAAGTTGTTTTTTCCTTTATAAACTCCCAAAGCTAGGTATAGTTTCTGGCACATAATATTTGCTCAAAATTATTTATTCAGTGAATGAACATATAAGTTAGTGATATAATTTATTTTTAAAATTTAATTGAGGGCTTCCCTGGTGGTCCAGTGGGTAAGGACACCGCCTTGCAGTGCAAGGGGCGCCGGTTCGAGCAGTGGCCTGGGAAGATCCCACGTGCCATGGAGCGGCTGAACTGATGTGTCCAATTGCCCAGCCGGAGCTCTGGAGCGCATGCGCCCAGAGCCAGTGCTCTGCGACAACAGAGGCTGCCGCGATGGGAGGCCCACACGGGCCAAAGAAAAAAGATGGATGAAAATGGACAAATGAAAGACCAATAGAAGTGGCCCGCTCGCCCCCTTCCCTCACCACCGCACCCCACCAAAATAAATAAATAAATAAATCTTAAAAAAAATTTAATTGACTATATTTTTAGAGCAGTTTTAGGTTTATAGAATGATTGAGTGGAAAGTACAAGGCGTTCTTACACACCCTTTTACTGCTCTTCCCACTGTCTCCCATATTGTAAACATTATACTTTTATATGCTACATTTAGCATTGCCTGTGTTTTGGATTTTGGCCACTTATGATGTCTCATTGTTTTAATTTGCAGTTCCTCAGTGACATTTGATGTTGAACATTTTGTTGAGCATTTTAATATGATTTTTTGCCATCTGTGTATCTTCCTTAGTAAGGTGACTATTTATATCTTTTGTCTGTTTTTAATTAGGTTATTTGTTTTTGTATTGTTGAATTTTAAGAGTTCTTGGTGTATTTTGGATACCGATATTTCCTCTGATATTTGTTATGCAAAGACTTTCTCTCATTCCGTGATTTGTCTTTTGTCTTTTCATTTTCTTAACAGTATCTTTCACAGTGTCAAAGTTTGAGTTTTCAGTAAGTCAATTTGTCAAATGTTTTCTTTCTATGGATGGTGCTTTTAGTGACATTTCTAAATAGTCATCAACAATAGACCATATTTAGGTCTATGATTCATTGTAAGTTAATTTTTGTGATAGGTGTATGGTCTGTATCTAGATTCATTATATTTAAATGTGGAACTCCAGTACTTGCAGCACCATTTGTTTAAAACACTATCTTTTCTCTATTAAATTGCCTTTGCTCTTACGTCAAAGGTCAGTTGATTATTTTTGAGTTGATTTCTGTGTTTATTAATCTGGTCTACTTGCTTGCCTACTGGAGCTTTAGTGTTGTTTAGTTGCTAAGTCATGTCGATTCTTTTGTGACCCTATGGACTGTAGCCCACCAGGCTCCTCTGTCCATGGGGACTCTTCAGGCAAGAATCCTGGAGTGGGTTGCCATGCCCTCCTCCAGGGGATCTTCTCAACCCAGGCATCAAACCTGTGTCTCTTGTCTCCAGCTTTGGCAGGCAGATTCTTTACCCACTGAGCCACCTGGGGAGCCCTGCTGAGCTTTATAATAAGTCTCAAAGTTTGTTAATGTCAGTTCGTTGACAGGCTAACTTGTGTTGTGTTGGCTATTCTGACCCTTTTATCCTTGTGTATGAACTTTAAATCTGTTCCGTTTCTACTAATAATTTTTAGAATTTGGTTAGATTTCATTGAATCTATAGCTCAAGTTGGGAAGAACTGATATCTTGACAATATTGCGTCTTCCTGTCTTTGTATATGATATATTTATCCGTTTACTTAGATCTTTGATTTCTTTCATAAGAGTTTTGTAGTTTTCCTCATATAGATCTTATATATGTATTTTTAGATTTATACCTAAGTATTATACTTTTTATACTTCATTTGTTTTTATCACCAAAAATCCATGCCCAGTATGGAAATTATAATATGTGAAAAATAGAAAGATGTCCCAGTCACATTGGCCTTGGAATATATTTTTAAAGATATTTACATATGTATGCATTTTGATGAGGGAAATTTAATTAGTTCCAATTAATCCCTTGCTGTTAGATAGTTAAGTATTTTAGTTTTGCAATATTACTAAGGCAAATAAGGATAATTGAATGAATATGGATTTGAATTTTAAAATTAAACATTTAAACAATCTTAAAATATTCTCAAAACCAGACAAATGCTTAAAGATTCATAGAAATTTATGAAAATTCTCTGCTATTTACTAAGGCTTATAATAAACCTGATGGTAGTGTCTCAGAACCCTAATTCTGATCAAATCAATGTTTTTACCAAACTGCAGTGTTTGGTAAAACATCTTGCTTTATGCCAAATGCTTTTGACCAAATATTTTTAACTATATTACATGGAGTCCATAGAAGCTGAAGCAATTGAACCTAATTAACTTTAACTTATATTCATGACTTTGACTATACAGTTCTTCTAAACCTGGACCTCTCTTCCTCATTTAGTGAAAAAAAATGGAGTAGTGCCAATCAAGGGCTTTAATCCATTCTCTGCTAAATTTTGGAAATTATTTAAAACTCAACTATATCGCAGCCTATCTTCACACTGGGTCATGGTTTATCAGCACATTGTCTACTCACCATTCTTCTGGGAATTGACTCCTGTTTCCTTTGTAGGACTAATGCCCATGCTTAGTCCATGTGATTTGCATGGGAAACCCCAGGATGCAATGGCTCTTGAGCCTAGACAATCAGATCACTACATAACCTAAATATAATGATTAATTCAAGTATGGTCTTTATATGTAATCCACGCTAATATCAGGGAAATTGATGAAGAAGCTAGAAAAAACACTTTTCAAATGCACGTGGAGCTATAAATTTGAAAGACTGGTTCTACAGGGTAACCCCAAGATGAGGGAAGCATGCCTTAGCTATTGGCAATGCAGATGAACTTAAGTCAATAGATGGAGGGCGGAAGGCGCAAAAGAGGTAGAGAAGGTATTGGGGGAGGAAGCATGGCCCTAATATCAATACTGAGACTCTTGATCCAGCTCTGCCTGTGTAGGCAGCCTCCTGGACATTTCAGTTATCTCAATCAAGAAATCACCTTTTCTACCTAGGGCATTTAAGGTGAATTTTTTATCTTCTGCAACTGATATCCAGAAGTTGCAACAAATAACAATTTAAGGAGGTTCAGGCTCTTTCAGATATAGTTCCTGTTTCTGACTCCTGCAGTATTACATATTCTTAGGTCTGAAGAATAGATTGTAAATAATGATAGCACCGAGATTGTGGAGACAAGACATGACCTTGAGTTACTTCAGTACTATTATTACATTTGACTTCCGGGTGTTTTTTTTTTAGTACTGAAGCTTCAAACACAGTGTGTACTGAGATATGAATTTTTTTTCTTTACTAGTTCAAATTTTAGATTATATGTGAAATATTTTACTGGATTAGGAAAGCACCTTTAAGATTAAAATTTCTTCTTTTAAAAGTTGATAATTAAAAAATTTTTTTTCTTTTTAAATTTTGACCTCTTTTATGAGTTTTTTATTTATTTATTTTCATCCATCTCTATTCTTTGGCCTGTGTGGGTCTCCCATTGCAGTGGCCCTTCTTGCTGCAGAGTACCGGCCCTGGAGCATGCGCTCCAGAGCGCTGGCTCATAATTGGACACACCAGTCCACTCGCTCTGCAGCACGTGGGATCTTCCCAGGCCAGGAATCGAACCAGTGCCCCTTGCACTGCAAGGTGGACTCTCCACCCACAGGACCACCAGGAAGGACCCCCAAAAGTTGATAATTGTTTTAATACTAAAGAACGAATCAAGATAATAGTGGGTATTACTGATCCGTGCATGATTATTAGTAAAAATAATTTTCTCAAATAGAAGGGGAAGTGTTAAAACATGATCTTCTCTAGATGTTAAATGCCCTTGGTGTGCTGTCTCTTTGCCATAGAGAATTAAATTTCCAGAACTGTGTAGTATCAAGTCTAATGCTCTCTTTAGTCTAATGCTTGATTTAAATGTTCAAAGCCCCTCTTGGATTTTCCTCACTTTTGGTTAATCACAGCAATCTCTTGGTGCCTTTCTCCAGACCCCTTGTTTGTGGTCTGTTACCTTCTGCAGGGTTTAGGTTGGTTAGGTCATGACTGTATTTCCCAGAGCTCTCCAGTCTTATTTTTTTTTTTTTTTAATTTTGGCTACTTTTATTGGTCTTTCATTTATTTATTTTCATCCATCTTTGTTCTTTGACCTTTGTGGGCCTCCCATTGCAGTGGCCTCCCTTGTCACAGAGCACTAACTCTGGGTGCATGCACTCCAGAGCTCTGGCATGGTAGTTGGACACATCCGTCCAGCCGCTTCGTGGCACATGGGATCTTCCCAGGCCAGGGATCGAACTGGCACCCCTTGCACTGCAAGGCAGTGTCCTTACCCACTGGACCACCAGGGAAGCCCCGCCAATCTTATTTAGAACTGATCAGATTGTACTACCTTGGTGCCATGTGCTGAGGCTGCTATTATGCTGGGGGAAAATAGATTCTATGTTTCATATGCATTTCTGATTATCTAAAGGACTTTTGTTGACATTTTGGTGGTTGGTGACTTCTTTATTCAGTTTATGGTTCTTTTCTTTTACTTTCTTTTCCATGCCTGTCTTTTCTGTTTTCTTTTGTTCTATTGTTTTTATATTAGGTTCAAATCTTTGGTCTTAGAGAAATAAAATATTATAGATAAAACTAAATGTTCCCCTCAGTACTATCATTTCTTTCCCTCATTTTCCAAAAGCAAACATTGCCATGAAGATCCTTTTGTAAATACGTTTACTACATTATATTAAATATACATGATTATATCTTTTTCTGCTAAAGTCTATTGTGACTTTGTAAGACACATTATAAAGAATAAAAATAAGACAAATAATACCCTACAATTACTCACTGAATTCCATTCTTGCACCCACTTCTCACTTACCTCCCTTATGCTTCGGTCTGGGTTTTAGTTCAGCTTTTTTTTTTAGCGCAAAAACCAGCTATTATATTTTGTGTGTATGTGTATGTTCAGTCATGTCAGGCTCTTTATGACCCCCTGAGCTGTAGCCCTCTATGCTCCTCAGCAGTGGTAATTGTTACCTATGTATTTAATCATCTTATTTGCACATTGCTGCTTCTGGCTCAGTGGCAAAGAAACCATCTGCCAAACTGGAGACATGGGTTCCATGGGGTCAGTTCATTGGCTACAGTCCATGGCATCATCACAAAGTATCAGACATGATTTAGCAACTAAACAACAACTCCTTCCCTCTGGTTGAACACACCTTTACTTCTGCTCTCTGTGTCTCGTAGTTTTAATGCTTGCCTCATACAGGACAGGACCCTTGAACTGAGAATACTATGCCCATTTTTAGCTGTGTGGTCCCATGCTTCATAATCATGCTTCCATCACTAAAGATGCCAGTGGCACAAGTTCAGTCCCTTAACTAATGGGACAGGGGTTTATGTCAGTTCCTGGTACTGCAGCTGTCTCTGCTTGCTTTAGCTACTAACAAACACATTTGTAACCCTAGGTTGTGTTTATGCTTTTTTTCCCCCCAGCTTCTTTGATGATAGAATAGAGATTATGAGGCACGTAGGAGGGTAAGTTTGAAAATTTTTCTATCTGGAGCCCACAGGGCTGCATGTTCTGTTCCACGGCCAGTTAATGGAGATGTTTATTTTATTCTTAAGCAGTGATCTTGCTTTTAAAAAATTGAACATTGTTTAGTGCCAAGGTGGGGTTTTACAAAATTTAATATACAGAACGATCTTGACTGAAAGTTGTGGCTAGGGCTTGAGGCTCTTTCAAATAGGTCAACTATTTATATAATAAAGATAAATAGGTCTACTGAAGGGTTAAGGACTCTGTGAACACACAATGTTCTGACCCACTGCTTCTCCTAAGTTCAGATGCATTTTTCCTTTATCACTTCTTTCTGTTCTTTATTTATCCAATGTTGCCTCTGTGAGTTTGGGAAGGAACAACCCCAAACCCAGAAAAGTGAATGCCTACTAGACAATTCTTTCTGTGTGTCCCATAGGCAGATCATTGTGAAAAGTTTCAAAGTAAAGTCATCATCATGCTACAAAAATCTTGTTTCGCTGCCTATGCTTTATCTTAGTAGATGGCCACTATTATACCCAAAGATGCTTAGGCCAGAAACCTTGGGATCCACTGTGCCTCTTCTTTATCTTTTTTCTTTCACCAAGACTCTGTTTCTACTTCCTAAATAGCTCAATTTAATCTGCCAAACTGGAGACATGGGTTCCATGGGGTCAGTTCATTGGCTACAGTCCATGGCATCATCACAAAGTATCAGACATGATTTAGCAACTAAACAACAACTCCTTCCCTCTGGTTGAACACACCTTTACTTCTGCTCTCTGTGTCTCGTAGTTTTAATGCTTGCCTCATACAGGACAGGACCCTTGAACTGAGAATACTATGCCCATTTTTAGCTGTGTGGTCCCATGCTTCATAATCATGCTTCCATCACTAAAGATGCCAGTGGCACAAGTTCAGTCCCTTAACTAATGGGACAGGGGTTTATGTCAGTTCCTGGTACTGCAGCTGTCTCTGCTTGCTTTAGCTACTAACAAACACATTTGTAACCCTAGGTTGTGTTTATGCTTTTTTTCCCCCCAGCTTCTTTGATGATAGAATAGAGATTATGAGGCACGTAGGAGGGTAAGTTTGAAAATTTTTCTATCTGGAGCCCACAGGGCTGCATGTTCTGTTCCACGGCCAGTTAATGGAGATGTTTATTTTATTCTTAAGCAGTGATCTTGCTTTTAAAAAATTGAACATTGTTTAGTGCCAAGGTGGGGTTTTACAAAATTTAATATACAGAACGATCTTGACTGAAAGTTGTGGCTAGGGCTTGAGGCTCTTTCAAATAGGTCAACTATTTATATAATAAAGATAAATAGGTCTACTGAAGGGTTAAGGACTCTGTGAACACACAATGTTCTGACCCACTGCTTCTCCTAAGTTCAGATGCATTTTTCCTTTATCACTTCTTTCTGTTCTTTATTTATCCAATGTTGCCTCTGTGAGTTTGGGAAGGAACAACCCCAAACCCAGAAAAGTGAATGCCTACTAGACAATTCTTTCTGTGTGTCCCATAGGCAGATCATTGTGAAAAGTTTCAAAGTAAAGTCATCATCATGCTACAAAAATCTTGTTTCGCTGCCTATGCTTTATCTTAGTAGATGGCCACTATTATACCCAAAGATGCTTAGGCCAGAAACCTTGGGATCCACTGTGCCTCTTCTTTATCTTTTTTCTTTCACCAAGACTCTGTTTCTACTTCCTAAATAGCTCATGAATTGTGAATTATCAATCTTCATAGGAACTATTGTTTTTCTAGTTTAAGCCATGGTTTAAGAGCCGAAAGCAGTCCCCAACTGCCTACAAAATGAATTCTAACTTCATAGAAAAGATCATAATCTCGGCATGCCTACTACTGAAATCTTATTTGTAGACATCCCCTTATCTCAGCACCAAATATTATACCATCAACTAAACCAAGCTAAGTTTTGCACAATGACTCCTGAAGTAGTCCCAGGAAAACAATATCACTTACAAGTAAGAGAATGACCGTCAATCAGAACATGAATGCCTGTACCTGCTTCTAGACAAAAATTGCAATAATAGAAAAAGACCCTTAAGGCTTGTATTTCTGATCTGCTTCTCAAAAAGTCATTGCTTGTGCTTTTTTCTTTGTTTCTGGAATTGCCTCAGAAATTTCTAAGACTATTCTAAAGAAAACCTCTGGAAGCCATGATTTCAGCAATGGTATTTTTTATTTTTCATGTGTGTTGTTTAAAAAAGGAAGAAATTGGGAAGTCATCAGTGAAAGTAACTATACAATTAATGATTAATGTATACAACATTACAGTGAGTTATTTCATGCCTCTGTCAGTTATGTATTTTTGTTTTTGCTATTTAACTGTTTGAAACTTTTCATTCTTCCAGCACACCATTTGTGTAATAGGTCATGAAATATGATTTTGTGATTATTTTTATACAATTGTGGGTATTAGATCCTTGGTCAGGTATATAACTATATGATAGTGTCAATATATAAAATCAGGTTTTATATCATTATTACTTAAGCACACATAAAAAAACAAAGCAATAAGGTATATAGAAAGGAGAAAAGTGTAATTTTAAAGAGAGAGACATAGAAAATTTATGCCTAACACATCATTTTTGGAAAATATTTAAAAATTATAGCTCCATTTTAATTTTCATGCAGCTGGAAAGTATGTTACCAAACAGTATGTTAACTTGTATTGAGTCATTTTTTAACATCATGAACACTGTGGGAATTGTAAAACAACTTGTTTAACTATGATTTTCATAAAACGGATGGACTAGTGGTTGATACAACACTACTGGGAATATTATGAAACATAATCCCAAAGACATTGTTTTATTAAGGTCACTTATGTGTTAACCATAACTCTGACACTTAAGTCACAGATCTTGTGTTCATAATACTCAGTGTGTAGCTGAATAATTAGAGAAAGTTACAGTGCTTGACAAATCATAGTTCAGGAGGTTTCTTTGTTTTCTGTCACTGGAGTACTTTGGAATCTTATGGGGGATTTGAGTTTCATAAGTTTTGTTCTTGAATTTTTATAAGATTTAATGCTTGAATATGGGTAGAAATTTTAACACACTTACTAGTTCTAAGATTTTCTTGTTTTATTCTCTATATAAATTGCTGTATTGATTTGTTGATATATTGAGGATTTTGCATCTTAGCTCATTAACAGTACAGTACTGTACTTCAGTTTTCTTTTCTTGCTACTGTATTTGGTTTGGTAGCAGAATAATACTGGCGTAATGTAAGTTGGAAAACATCCTCTTTTATACTATTTTTTGAATAGATATTATAGAATTGGGCCTCCCAGGTGCTAAAGAATCCACCTGCAATGTAGGAGACATACGTTCCATCCCTGGGTTGAGAAGATCCCCTGGAGAAGGATATAGCAACCCACTCCAGTATTCTCGCCTGGAGAATCTCATGGACAGAGGAGCCTAGCAGGCTACAGTTCATGAGGTCACAAAAGAATGGGACACAACTGAATGACTATAGAATTAGCACTGTATATACACTTGTTATACATTGAATGTCTGTGCCTTTAACACATGAATTCAGTCCAAAAATATCCAGTCTATAATAAGGTATTTATTTTAAAAACCCATAGGAAATAGAATACTCATTTGTGAAAGACAGAATACTAACCTCCAAAGTTATGGTGTTGGGAAGTGGAGCATTTTGAAAGTAAATGGTCATAATGGTGATCAATAATGACCAATAACAGCATGAGATTACTGGCATTATTATTACTTTTTTAAACTTTTATTTATTTATTTTTGGCTGTGCTGGGTCTTTGTTGATGTGTGCGTTTAGCTGCTCCGCAGTATGTGGGATCTTCCCGGATCAGGGCTCGAACCTGTGTCCCCTGCATTGGCAGACAGGTTCTTATCCACTGAGCCACAAGGGAAGCCCCTACTGGCCTTATTGAAAAAGATCCTAGAAAGCTCTCTAGCCTTGTTGGCACCATGTGGAGATACAGCAAGATGCCTGTCTATGGCCATCCATAAGCAAGAAGCTAGTTTTTCTACCAGACACAATCTGGCAGCACCTTGATCTTAAACTTTCCAGTCTCCAGAATAGTGAGGAGAAAAAGCTTGTTGTTAAAGCTAAAAAACTATGTTTTTTTTTTAAATATAGCAGTCAAACTAAGATGTACCCTTTACCACGTTTAAAAAGATGTCTTCTATTCTGAGAATTTTGTTACATTTATTTTTAACCATGAATCAATTGAGATGGATATGTGGATTGTTCGTTTTATGAATGTCACATATTTCATTCATTCATTCTTTTATGTTGAACCGCTCTTACATCTGGCCTAAATCCTGCTTGGTCATGCTGTATAGTCCTTTTAATATGCTTCCAGATTTTTTCCCTTAGGATTTTGCTGATTTTCCTAGGATTCTCTTTCCTTATATTTTGCATTATATTCATAAGAGATAAGTGGTAAGTAATTTTGTTTCTTTGTGATGTCTTTGGTTTTAGTATCAGGACAATGTTGCCATGATAGTTCACTTTTGTGTTTTGTAAGATTTTAACTCTTCTTTAAATATTTGGCAGAAATCATCAATGAAACCCTCTGATCCTGGGCTTGTTTTCATTGGGAGATTTTAATTTCTGATACTACTTCTTTACTTGTTTTGTTTATACAAATTTTCCATTTCTACTTTGGTTAGTTTTGGAAGTTTCTGTGTGTCTAGGAATTTTTCATTTCATCTACTTTGTCTAATTTATTGATGTACTTTTGTTCGTATACCTTCTTAAAACTCTTTTTATTTCTGAAAGATCGGTAGCAAGTTCCTCACTTTTGCTTCTAATTTTACTGAGTTTTCTCTGTATTATCTCCTGGTCAGTCTAATTAAATGTTTGCAAATGTTGTTGCTCTTTTCTTTGTTCTTCCATTCTCTATTTCATTTATGTCCACTTTAAATCTTATCATTCCCTTTTCTTTTACTATCTTTTTGAATTACCTTGCTCTTCATTTCTTAGTTCATTAAGGTGTACATCATGGTTATTTTTTGAAAACTTTATTCTTTTTTATGTAGGTATTTGCCACCATAAATTTCCCTTGAGCATGGTTTCTGCTGTATCCCATAAGTGTTGATATGTTGTGTTTTACTTTCCTTTTCAATATTTTCTAATTGCTCATTTTTCTTTTAGTAGTCATATTTCATTTCTGAATTTAGGGGCAAACTGGACAATCCAGTCTCCAGAATAGTGAGGAGAAAAGCTTGTTGTTAAAGCTAAAAACTATGTTTTTTAAATATAGCAGTCAAACTAAGATGTACCCTTTACCACGTTTAAAAGATGTCTTCTATTCTGAGAATTTTGTTACATTTATTTTTAACCATGAATCAATTGAGATGGATATGTGGATTGTTCGTTTTATGAATGTCACATATTTCATTCATTCATTCTTTTATGTTGAACCGCTCTTACATCTGGCCTAAATCCTGCTTGGTCATGCTGTATAGTCCTTTTAATATGCTTCCAGATTTTTTCCCTTAGGATTTTGCTGATTTTCCTAGGATTCTCTTTCCTTATATTTTGCATTATATTCATAAGAGATAAGTGGTAAGTAATTTTGTTTCTTTGTGATGTCTTTGGTTTTAGTATCAGGACAATGTTGCCATGATAGTTCACTTTTGTGTTTTGTAAGATTTTAACTCTTCTTTAAATATTTGGCAGAAATCATCAATGAAACCCTCTGATCCTGGGCTTGTTTTCATTGGGAGATTTTAATTTCTGATACTACTTCTTTACTTGTTTTGTTTATACAAATTTTCCATTTCTACTTTGGTTAGTTTTGGAAGTTTCTGTGTGTCTAGGAATTTTTCATTTCATCTACTTTGTCTAATTTATTGATGTACTTTTGTTCGTATACCTTCTTAAAACTCTTTTTATTTCTGAAAGATCGGTAGCAAGTTCCTCACTTTTGCTTCTAATTTTACTGAGTTTTCTCTGTATTATCTCCTGGTCAGTCTAATTAAATGTTTGCAAATGTTGTTGCTCTTTTCTTTGTTCTTCCATTCTCTATTTCATTTATGTCCACTTTAAATCTTATCATTCCCTTTTCTTTTACTATCTTTTTGAATTACCTTGCTCTTCATTTCTTAGTTCATTAAGGTGTACATCATGGTTATTTTTTGAAAACTTTATTCTTTTTTATGTAGGTATTTGCCACCATAAATTTCCCTTGAGCATGGTTTCTGCTGTATCCCATAAGTGTTGATATGTTGTGTTTTACTTTCCTTTTTCTCAAAATATTTTCTAATTGCTCCTGTGATCTTCCCTTTGGTCTACTGGTTATTAAATAAAAGTGAAAGTAGTCATATTTGCCTCATTTCTGAATTTAGGGGCAAACTGGACATAGCTGACAAAGTTAGATGCAAGTGTTTTAATAGAGGCTCATTTTTCAGAGTGAGAAAACATTTCTAGTTACCTGAGAGTATTTTTAGTAATAATAAATGCATAATGACGTGTCAAATATTTTAAACAGTTACTGAGATGATTTTATCCATGTTCAATTAATGTGGCAAATTATACTGTTTTTAAATCTGCAGGATCTGTCATCATATCCAGTTTTCATTTGTGATGTTGACATGTTTGTTCTCTTTCCTCCTCTCTGTCTGTCTCTCTCATCTGTATCTCTGTCTCTATCAGTTTAATTATCATCCTAGTGATATGAAGTGTGTTAATATTTTCAAAGTAGCAACTTTTTAGTTTTGTTAATTTATTCCATTATCTATGTTTTATATTATTGATTTCTGCTCTTATCCTTATTATTTCTTTCCTTCTACTTAATTTGGGTTTATCTTGCTATTTTTTCCTGTGTCTTCAGGTAAAAATATTATTTGAGAACTTTTTCCTTTTGTAATATAAGAATTTTTCTTTTTGTAATATAAGAATTTAAAGCTGGAATTTTTCTCTATACTTTATCTGCAGCACCCCCAGACCAAGTTGGCATGCTGTATTTTTATTTTCATGCAGTTTGAATTTCTCTGATTTCTTTTATAGCTTCTTTTTATTGATTTTGGTAATGTATTTTGCTTAGAGGAATAGTCTAGGAATTCTATCTTTTGACATTTTTAATGCTTAATTTATGGACTCTCATATAGTCTGTGTTAACAGTTTACACTTGAAAACAATGTGTCCGTTAATTCCTAAATCTGCAGTACCACGGGTCATGTATAAATGTCTCATTGCATGACTACTGATTTTTACAGAATACTTGGGATTATGGTTGACACAGTATGGACACTCTAAATTCTGTTTATTGGTTTTATTTTTGAAGATTGTTGTTTTTTGTTCTTTCGGACATTTAAATTACTAACTGATCACCTTCACTTTGTGGAAGCTTTGTTTTGTACTTTCTTTTGGTTGACTTCTGAAAACTCAAGGTTTTACCAAGCCATTCTAATACCTTTTGTGGCTCAGACAGTAGAGAATCTGCCTGCAATGCAAGAGACCCAGGTTTGATCCCTGGGTTGGGAAGATTCCCTTGAGGAGGGCATGGCAACCCACTCCACTGTTCTTGCCTGGAGAATCCCATGGACAGAGGAGCCTGGCGGGCTACAGTCTATGGGGTTGGAAAGAGTCAGACATGACTGAGCCTCCTCACTTTCACTCTAACCTTTTTGGACTTGTACTCCTATCCTGGTCATCCTTGCAACAAGCAACCACTGAAATTTCTGCTTGTATTTTTCAGCCCTCCAACTGTAGTTTTTCACTTGGACATTTTGGACTTTTTCCTATGCAAACACAGTTCACGGTTCAACTAAATGTTTGAAGGAAATCCCTGTGCATATTTTGAGGCAGCCCTCACTTTGACTTCCTCCTTTCCGGTATATTCCTCCTTGATTTCTGCTAACTCTAACAATTACATGCTCCCCCTTTTTTGACACTTTAAGCCAGTAAGATGGTGATTTTCTGCTTAACTGCTTGCATCCCTCCACTATAAAGACTAAGGAGTTCCTCAGGGGACAAATTCTATAAACATAACTCTCACCCAGAGCAGGCAGTTTCCGTCTTTCAAATCTCTCCAGTTTCTATCTGTTTTCAGTCTTACTCTTGTGGCTTCAAATAGCTATAGTTTTAAAAATGTGGCATCAGTCTACAAGCACAATCTATGGAAGGATTATTCTGAAATAAACTACTCTGTGTCATTACAAAACCAGAAATATATATAAATATATATATAAGAAGACTCAACTCTTGTGAAACTTCCATTTAAAAAGCCTACCTAAATAAACACCATTTTATTAGCACTATATGAAGTACACTGTTAGCAACATAAACAATACTTTTTTTAAAAAAAAATTAATATATTATATAACATAAAATATTGAAAAATAAAAATAGCACTAAATTTACAGTTTTTGTTCTTTCGGACATTTAAATTACTAACTGATCACCTTCACTTTGTGGAAGCTTTGTTTTGTACTTTCTTTTGGTTGACTTCTGAAAACTCAAGGTTTTACCAAGCCATTCTAATACCTTTTGTGGCTCAGACAGTAGAGAATCTGCCTGCAATGCAAGAGACCCAGGTTTGATCCCTGGGTTGGGAAGATTCCCTTGAGGAGGGCATGGCAACCCACTCCACTGTTCTTGCCTGGAGAATCCCATGGACAGAGGAGCCTGGCGGGCTACAGTCTATGGGGTTGGAAAGAGTCAGACATGACTGAGCCTCCTCACTTTCACTCTAACCTTTTTGGACTTGTACTCCTATCCTGGTCATCCTTGCAACAAGCAACCACTGAAATTTCTGCTTGTATTTTTCAGCCCTCCAACTGTAGTTTTTCACTTGGACATTTTGGACTTTTTCCTATGCAAACACAGTTCACGGTTCAACTAAATGTTTGAAGGAAATCCCTGTGCATATTTTGAGGCAGCCCTCACTTTGACTTCCTCCTTTCCGGTATATTCCTCCTTGATTTCTGCTAACTCTAACAATTACATGCTCCCCTTTTCTGACACTTTAAGCCAGTAAGATGGTGATTTTCTGCTTAACTGCTTGCATCCCTCCACTATAAAGACTAAGGAGTTCCTCAGGGGACAAATTCTATAAACATAACTCTCACCCAGAGCAGGCAGTTTCCGTCTTTCAAATCTCTCCAGTTTCTATCTGTTTTCAGTCTTACTCTTGTGGCTTCAAATAGCTATAGTTTTAAAAATGTGGCATCAGTCTACAAGCACAATCTATGGAAGGATTATTCTGAAATAAACTACTCTGTGTCATTACCAAAACCAGAAATATATATAAATATATATATAAGAAGACTCAACTCTTGTGAAACTTCCATTTAAAAAGCCTACCTAAATAAACACCATTTTATTAGCACTATATGAAGTACACTGTTAGCAACATAAACAATACTTATAAAATGTATAAATTTATTTTGGAAAGATGGTTTCAATAGGGTAATTATACCTATACATCAGGCAAAATTATTGTGAAAAATCCAATAAAAAGTTCAATTAAGCATCTAAATTATACAGTTAGTTGTAGTTTTAAATTGCACAGAACTGATTTGCATGTTTTTATTTGAAAAATGTTTAATGGAAGATGAACACTGCACTTCTGTGCTGTCTCAAGTCTATTAGTTATTTCTGCTTCAGAAATGGCAATACATAATTTTATCAAGTTTATTTTTGTTGACCCTCCAGTTTATTGAAAATTTCAGTTTTTTTCTTTCTTGCATACTCAGTGTTGAAATTCAGGAAGTTCTTTACTTTTTTGAATGTTGTAGTCACCCAAAAACCACCTGTAGGCTTAGTGTGATGTATGCTTTGTTTATTCAGGGAGTTGTTGCTCATAAGAATGATTGCCAGAGGCTTTGAGGTTCTTGTCATGGCTTTATTGGTTTGGAAAAACCCATGTAAATCACCAGCTCTGTTTTTCCTCTATCATATGAAAGTCAGATAAGCAACAACACTCTTAATATTCTGTGGGCTGACTTGGGAGCCATAAAACCTAGGTGAAACCTTCCTCTCAAACAACCTTTAAAATCACTTTCTACTCAATTTTCCCCCAAATTAAAATACAGTACATAGATAATGGTCATTTGCATACTCAAACTACTGTTTAGCTTACAGATTTTCATCTCAGTGGTAAAGTTATACTTATTCTGGTTTTCATAAAAGTCAATGAAATCACAAACCGATTTTTGATTATGCTTAGATTTTAAGAAACTGAGCTATTCCAAAGTAGCTGTACTAATTTGCTTTCCTACCGTCAATTACTGAGAGTTCTTTTTGCTCAACATCCTTGTCAGCATGTGATATTCTGGATTTTAGCTGTTTAAATATGTGTGTTTTATAAAATAATATTGTTTTAATTTGCAATTCCCTAGTGACATATGATGCTGAGTGTCTTCACAAATGTGTACCAAAGCTGCAGGCTGGAAGACAAGGATTTGCAAATCAAATATCCAACAAAGGACCTGTATCCAGAATACAAAACGAATTCTCAAAATTGAAAAAAATTTAAAACATACAACCTAGTTTTTTAAATTAGCAAAATAGGGCTTCCCCTGGTGGTCCAGTGGGTAAGGACACCGCCTTGCAGTGCAAGGGGCGCCGGTTCGATCCCTGGCCTGGGAAGATCTCACGTGCCGTGGAGTGGCTGGACCGATGTGTCCAATTACTGAGCCGGAGCTCTGGAGCGCATGCGCCCAGAGCCGGCACTCTGCGACGACAGACGCCACCGCGATGGGAGGCCCACAGGAGCCAAAGAACAAAGTCGGATGAAAAATAGAGAAATTAAAGACCAATAGAAGTGGCCCACCCTTCCCCCTCCCTCCCCACCCCACCCCCCAAAAGATAAATAAATAAAAAATAAATGTTTAAAAAAAAGTAAATTAGCAAAATACATCAATATGTATTTCAGCAGAGCTGGCATATAGATATTAAATAACCACATAAAAATTCATTAACATCATTAATCATTAGAAGAATATAAATTAAATTCATGACCCAAACAAAAAAATGACATCAGGGGACTTTCCTGGTGGTCCAGTGGTTAAGACTCTGTGCTTCTAATGCAGGGGGCTCGGGTTTGATCCCTGGTCAGGGAACTAGATCCCACATGCCACAACTAAGACACAGTGCAGTCAAATTAAGATAAATAAAGCAATAATTTAAAAGAAAATGGCATAAGACTTCCACAATATTAAAAAAAAATATTTCTTTCCTGGGATTGACAGCAGAGAAAGACAGAGTTCTGTGAGGTCCCTTCAGTCTGCTTCAAGATCCTGTTTACTTTTCACAAAGCCTGCATCCGTCTCATTTATCTACCTGAGGTTGGTCCCTCAGGTCAAGGCCACCATCTCACTGACATGCCAAAATAAAAAGTCAAGGAGATGCAGAGGCCTATCTATGCATGGGACCTCTCATGGCGGATACTGGGGGAGGGTCTCTGTGAGGCTGTCTGTACGTGGTGAGAGGTTCTCACCTTGATGTGTGTGTGGCCAGGCCTAGAATTTTTCCCTCTATTGAACCAAAGCTGAATCCTTAGAAAATCCCCAACCTCCCTTAGGCTCCCAGGATATAATTCCAGATGCAGCACACCTGGGGACAACTGTGGTGCCTTCTCAGGAAAGACAACAGGGGCAGGGCAGGGCAGGGCAGGGCAGGGCAGGGCCGGCGCCTCCTCTATCAGTCGTGAGAGGCCTCCTTAGTCTTTGTTTAGAGTCCTCAACTCGAAGTCTGACTGGTTGAGAACTGCCATGTGCTGACTTGAAGCCACAGCCTGCAGAGAAAGACTCGTGTCTAGTCCCTCAGTTTCCCAAGATGCAAGTCTGAAAACAACCAAACTGAGGAAACCAATTGGGGCTTTGGGAGGCTGCCTTCAGGGGCAAAGTGAGACTGAGGTGCCTCATGTCTAGCATGAGAAACCTGAACGAACTTTCTGGCCAACCCAATATATTTAACCAACTTTACCATTTAAACCATTTGTAAAGGTATAGTTGTATGGCATTAAGCACAGTCTCACTCTTGTGCAACCATCAACACCAACCATCTCCAAAACATTTCCATCACTCCAACGTGAAACTCTATACCCATTAAATCCTGTCCCCTTTACTCTTAGCTTTGGCAATCACCCTTTTTCACTGTCAATGAATCTGTACCTCATATAAGAGGGGTCATACAATATTTGTCCAGTTATGGTTGACTTTCATTTCGTGTAAAATCTTCAAAGTTCATCTACATTTACCATGTCTCCAAAATTCCTTCCTTTCCTGAGGCTGAATAAATATTCTGTGGTATGAATATACCATGTTTTGTTTACCAAGATATCTGTTGACGGACATTTGTGTTGTTTCTACCTCTTTGTTTTGGGGAATACGCTTTTGTACATAGAGCACAGATATGTTTTAGAGTCACTGTTTTTAACTCTTTGGGACTATATACCCTGAAGTGAAATTCTTGGATAATATGGTAATTCCATGCTCAACTGTTTGTGGAAACACAACCCCGTATTCCATAGAAACTACCTCATTTTACGTTCATGAGCACAGGGTATTTTTCCATTTATTTTGAGCAGGGGGAAGCCACATAACAATGAATCGTTCTTAGAACTACTTAGACCACTGCCACTGGTGTGGTGGAAGAGGTTCTGTTTGCCACTGACCCCACTGACACTCCTCTGGGAGGGCCATCAGAGCACCTCCGCCAGACTGTGGGCTGACAGAGTTCTGCTTTGACCACCTACACCACCCTGCAGAGTGGTGTTGCCTGCTGCCAGAAAGGGGACGGAAAGCCAGCTCCCTGCTGAGATTTGACATTACCAGGAGTAGGGACTTGGAGCATCCCAGCTTTAATTAGGCAGGGAATGGGAATCCAGTCTCTGGTCCTGCCTGATCAATTAAGGGGTAGCGGTGGTGACGGGCAATGGAACGCTTCTTGCTAGTGTTTAGCAAAGGACAATAGGGTCTTCTTGGAAGCTGTTCACTTTTTGTTTGTCTTGCTGACAGTTGTGGGTTGAAGGTGCCTGCAGTGGCTCTCTCTAGGATATGTGGGAGGCAATAAGAAAACCCAAAGAACTCACTGTCAAATTGCTCCTCAAGCCCCAAATTTCCTCAGCACTCTACGTTCTTCTTTCCACCCTTCAGAGTCTTCCTATGCTTGTTTGTATGCTATATAAAGATTTCCCTCCAAGGTTTATTGAGCAATAATTGACATATGACACTGTATTGGTCTAAGGTATACACCATAATGATATTTATGGATAACCACAGTAAGTTAACATATGTCACTTTACATGTGCATGCATGCTAAGTCGCTTCAGTAATGTCTGACTCTGTGTGGCCATGTGGACTATAGCCCACCAGGCTCTTCTGCCCATAGAATTCTCTAGGCAAGAATACTGGAGTAGGTAGCCATGTCCTTTTCCAGGGGATCTTCGAACCTGAGTCTCCTGTATTGCTGGCAGATTGTTTACCATCTGAGTCACTAGGGAAGCCCTTCACATAGTTACATTTCACATAGCTACTTCATATAGTTACAGTTCTTTTTCTTATGATGAGAAGGTTTAAGATTTACTTAGTGACTTTCACATATACGATGGAATATTAGTAACTATAGTCACCATGCTGTATACTGCAGTCCCAGAGGCTTCCCTGGGGGCTTATATGGGAACCAGTCTGCCTGCAATGCCGGAGATGCAGGTTCAATCTCTGGGTCGGGCAGATCCCCTGGAGGAGAACATGGCAACCCATGTTACCTAGTATTCTTTTTTTTTTTTTTAAAGATTTATTTATTTATTTATTTGGGGGCTGCGGGTTGGGGAGGAAGGGGAGCAGACGGGCTACTTCTATTGGTCTTTCATTTCTCTACTTTCATCCATCTTTGTTCTTTGGCTCCTGTGGGCCTCCCATCACAGCGGCCTCTGTTGTCGCAGAGCACCGGCTCTGGGTGCATGCGCTCCAGAGCTCCGGCTCGGTGATTGGACACATCGGTCCAGCCGCTCCATGGCACATGGGATCTTCCCAGGCCAGGGCTCGAACCGGCGTCCCTTGCACTGTCCTTCCCCACTGGACCACCAGGGAAGCCCCACTCTAGTATTCTTGCCTGGAGAATCCCATGGACAGAGGAGCCTGGTGGGTTTTAAAGAGTAGGACATGACTGAGCAATTGACACTTTCACTTTTAGGACTTACTTACCTAAAATGTGCAAGTTTATACCTTTTGACCTCTTTCACACATTTCATTCAACTCTACTCCTGCCTCTGCTTATCACCAATCTGTTCTGTTCTGTCGGGGTTGTTTTGGGGTTCTCACATAAGTGAGGTCATACAATATGTCTTTCTCTGACTTATTTCATTTATCATAGTATCCTCAAGGTTCATCTTTGTTACTTAAAATGGCAGGATTTCCTTATTTTTAATGGCTGAATAATATTCCTTTGTGTGATACTAATAAGATTCCATTTTATTTATTCTTTCATCCATTGATAAGCATGTATGTTATTTCCATATCTTGGCTGTTACAATAATGCTGCTATGAACATAGGGGTGCAGATATCTCTTTAAGATAGTGATATCATTTACCTCAGATATTTACCCAGAGGTGCAATTGTTTGATCATATGGTGGTTCATTTTCTAATTTTTTGAAGAATCTTAATTTTTCTATAGTAGCTACACCAGTATAGATTCTGGGTTTCTTTTTCTTCACATTCTTTCCAGCATTTGGCTATCTCTTGTGTTTCAGATAAGAGAGATCCTGACAGGTGTGAGGTGATATTTTTGGTCATAGTTTTGATTTGCAGTTCCCTTATGATTAGTGATGTTGAATACCTTTATATGTACCTGTTGGTCAACTGCATGTCTTCTTCAGAAAAATGTCTATTCAGGTCCTCTGCCCTTTTAAAACAGATCAGCTTCTTTTTTTGTTGTTTTTTTTTTTTTGCTATTGAGAGATATGAGTTCTTTATATATTTTGGATATTAATCCCTTATCAGATATATGATTTGCAAATATTTTCTCCCATTATATACTTTGCCTGTTTATTTTCCTTGGTATGCAAAAGCTTTTAGTTTGATGTAGTCTCACTTGTTTATAGTTTTGATGTCTTTGCTCTGAGTGTCCAATCCAAAGATCACTTCCAAATCCAACGTCAATGAGCTTACTCCCTATGTTTTACTCTATGAAGTTTATGGCTTCCTGTTTTAAATTTAATCTTTAATCCATTTTGAGTTGATTTTTATAAGTGGTGCAACAGTTTCATTCTTTTGAATGAGACTGTACAGTTTTTCCATCACTAATTTTCTTTTGAGGAGAATATTCTTTCCCCCTTGTATATTCTTAGCTCCTTTGTTGTAAATTAATTGACCACATATGCATGACTTTATTCGCTCCTGTTCATGCTTACTCGTTTCAGTTGTGTTCGACTCTGTGACCCCTATGGATGTTAGCTCATCAGGTTCCTGTCTAGGAATTTTCCCAGAAAGAATAGTGGAGTGGTTTGGCATTTCCTTCTCCAAGGTATCTTCCCCACCCAGCGGTCGAACTTGTGTCTTCTGTATTGTAGGCAGATTCTTTACCACTGACCCACTGAGGGGGCTCTCACTTCTGTTCCATTTCTGTATCTGTTTTTAAGTTACTATTGTACAGTTTTGATTATTTTAACTGAATAATATAGTTTGAAACCAGGGAGCATGATATGTCCAGTTTTATTCTTCTTTCTCAGATTGCTTTGCCTATTTGGTATCTTTTGTGGTTACATACAAATTTTGGGATTATTTGTTTTCATTCTGTGAAAAAAATGTCATTGGAATTTTGATAAGGATTGCATTCAACCTGTGAACTGCTTTGGGTAATACAAACATTTTAACAATGCTAATTCTTCCAGACTGCTTGCTTCTTTCCATTTTCCAAAGTTTCCCTATGCTTATTTGGTCATTTATGTATGTAAAATTTTTAAAGTTTAAGGTGGAGGATTATTAAAATGGGGTTATTCCATTTTGTTGGGGTCAGAAGTGTTCTGGTGTGGGATGTATTTTTAATATAGATGACAAAGGGATTAATATCTATAATGTTCATGATTTCCTGCTTGACAATAGGAGACCTCTTCCTGTTACGATAAAAGCAATCTGATAGAAAAAATGTAATTAATGGATATGTACAGGTTATTTACAGAAGAGCAAATCTAAACAGTCTGCAAATATATTAAAATTCATTAGTAGTAAGAAAGATGCAAATTAAAGCAAAGTAAATATCACTTTATACTCATCAATCTTGCAAAAATTAATCAATATTCCCTGCTATTGGTAGTAATGCAGATAAACAGGATACTCTTATAATACATTGGACATGTAATACACTAAAGCATTTTTGCATAGCTATCTGACACTACTTATTAATATAAAAATATATCCTTCACTTAGCAAATTAATTTCTTGGAAAGTAAGTCAAAGATGCAAAAGACTTAGGATTTTTAAAGAATGTCCTTGAATATTTTACTGCAAAAACTTGTTTAAAAAAAAAAGTGAGTTCTCAACCATTTTGAAATGGCCAGAAGAGTTGCATGAAACTGTGTTAATGGAACATTATACAGCCATTAGAAATAATGAAGTAGAGCTACACATGTGACTGAAAATAATTTTCATAATATATTCTAACTTGAAAAACTATGAATGCAAGAACATGTGTAGAATAGTGCTTAGATTTTTTACGTAACATCCTTTTTTTTGGGTGGGGGGGGTTGGTTAGGGGGGGCGGGCCACTTCTGTTGGTCTTTCATTTGTCTATTTTTCATCCATCTTTGTTCTTTGGCCTGTGCGGGCCTCCCATCGCGGTGGCCTCTGTTGTCGCAGAGCACCGGCTCTGGGCGCATGCGCTCCAGAGCTCCGGTTTGGTAATTGGACACATCGGTCCAGCTGCTCTGCGGCACGTGGGATCTTCCCAGGCCAGGGATCGAACCGGCGCCCCTTGCACTGCAAGGTGGTGTCCTTACCCACTGGACCACCAGGCAAGCCCTAGGTAACATCCTTTTTAAATAAACCTTACCAGGTCAAATTTGTGTGTGAATGTATGTAAATTTCTGCATGTATATATACACAGAGTGATAGATGGTAAATAGATACTAACTATATTATCTATCTATGAGTATCTATGTGTATACATATGTGTGAGTATGAATAAAAATATAAAAGAATATATGTTAGATTTTAAACAATGTCTTCTATGTTGTATGTACATATAATTCACAAATATGTAAACATGCATTTGCTAACACTGAGTTTCCAGGCAGGATATAACTGAATTGGGAAAGTGGAAAGTCAGACAAGATAAAGAAAAAGAAAAAGAAATATCTGCATGTAGTAAATGTGAATATGCCTGCAGGTAATGCATCAATAAAAATTATATATAGAAATAAATTAGAATAAATTTATTAAAAACTAAAATGGGTTTCTTGTAAGAAATGGGGTTTTAATGATTGTTGATTATATAAGAAGGCAACTTATATAAGACATTTCCCTCATTTCCGTCAGAAGTAAAACAAAATGAGCTTTTCTGTGACTTTTACTGATAACCCTGTGTGGATTTGAGCAAACGACTGATTGCTGGAATTACATAAACTGATGTTTTTCAGCCTAAGTCAAGCCTGAGCCTTCCTTTGCTGGAGAAGCATTAGATAATCCACCTCAGCTGTGAATATGAATTCTTTATTCTTGCAGAAAAAAGCAGCTGCATGTGTTTTTATATTTTCTGATGAAAACAGAGATTAATGCTATTATTCCTTTTCTCCTAAGTAATATTACCAGGGCCTATCCGGACTAACATGTGTGCTTACCTGAGAAAGCTTAAGTGTTTTAATGCATGGAATGTCATGGTCACTCAATGTGGATAATTTATACTCTCACTACAATGGACTCCTCTAAATTAATATGCCCCCTTTCAGTAGTCACTAGCCATGTATTCATTTCTTAGTCATACTTTATTGTTTTCAAGATAGATATGCTCAGAGCCTACATGTGCCAGCTTCTGTTCTAGGAGCTCAGGACACAGTAGTAAAAAGGTCCTCTACCTTTTTTGGGCTCTGTATCGTTTAATGGACAGTGATACCATTGACAGGAGCCACATAAATTCGGACAGTGGTATGTACAGTGAGGAAAACCAAGGTAAGTAAACAGAGGCTGATGGAGTGAGAGTGAGGCCTGTTTTAGGTGAGCTGACACTGAACAGAGAGGTGGATGAAGGCAGAGGTGAAACAGCATCTGAAGAGCATTTCAACCAGCAGGAACGGCAAGCAGAAAAGCCTGAGGCAGGAGCAGGTTGACAGGTTCAAGGAGCTGCAAACATCTTGTCTGACTAGAGCAGCAAGCAATAGTGAGGGAGACAGAGGAAAGGACTCAGGAGGTGAGCAAGAACCAGATCTAGCATGGGCTTGCGGAGGGGAAAGCAGTTTGCATAACATTCCTCACGGTGATAGAAAGCCAACAGAGACCCTTGAAAGGGGAACGAACTAGAATTCTCTTTAGGATTCCTCATTTTGATCACCTTCAGATCTTGTATCGCTTACTTTAATGTCCAGTTTTTCAAAGTGTGTTTTGACAAAGTTCTGTTATTTTTTATTTTCACCATGTATTAGAGAAAGTCATAGAATATCAGAGCTACAAGCAAACAGATACTTTAATCATTTTAATGAAAGTCTGTGCATCATGCTAGTAAAGAGGACAAACTCTACAGAAGTTCTTACCCTGAGGTCTGTGGATGGAATTTAGATTCCATGAACTTGGATGAGGAAAAAGATATCTATATTTTCACTCACCTGAAAGTCAGCATTTCTTCCACAGTGAATGTGGGCAACAAAGCACAGCCATATTAGCAGTATGTGTGATTAACAATAAACTTCAAAGATATTTTCACATCACTTTAAGGCTATGGCAGATACCTCAAAATATCACTATACATGCTTTATATTCGGGCTTCCCTGGTAGCTCAGTGGTGAAGAGTTCACCTGCCAATGCAGGAGACACAAGTTTGATCCCTGATCTAGGAAGATCCCACATGCTGCGGAGCAGCTAGGCCCGTGAGCCACAACTATGGAGCCTGTGCTCTAGAGCCTTGGAGCCGCAACTACAGAGCCCATGGGACACAACTACTGAAGCCCGTGTGCCCTAGAACCCGAGTTCCACAACAAGAGACGTCACCACAAGAAGCCTGCTCACCTCTACTAGAGAGGAGCCCCCACTCCTGCAATTAGAGAAGAGCCTGAAGCAGCAGTGAAAACCCAGAAGAGCCCAAAAAAAAGAGAAAAAGTTAAAACATAGTTTACCTTCATCATTACTTTGAAACTACAGTGGTTGTTAGACTTGTCTCTAGATCTTGCTATTTAAAATATTATAAAATGCTACGTTACTATAACCTATCTTCATTTAATAGTTTGATGGCTGAAATTCAGCATCCCACTTCCTTTAAAATATTATAAAATGCTACACGTTACTATAACCTATCTCATTTAATAGTTTGAAACCAGATCTAGCATTGGAGGGAAAGCAGTTTGCATAACATTCCTCACGGTGATAGAAAGCCAACAGAGACCCTTGAAAGGGGAACGAACTAGAATTCTCTTTAGGATTCCTCATTTTGATCACCTTCAGATCTTGTATCGCTTACTTTAATGTCCAGTTTTTCAAAGTGTGTTTTGACAAAGTTCTGTTATTTTTTATTTTCACCATGTATTAGAGAAAGTCATAGAATATCAGAGCTACAAGCAAACAGATACTTTAATCATTTTAATGAAAGTCTGTGCATCATGCTAGTAAAGAGGACAAACTCTACAGAAGTTCTTACCCTGAGGTCTGTGGATGGAATTTAGATTCCATGAACTTGGATGAGGAAAAAGATATCTATATTTTCACTCACCTGAAAGTCAGCATTTCTTCCACAGTGAATGTGGGCAACAAAGCACAGCCATATTAGCAGTATGTGTGATTAACAATAAACTTCAAAGATATTTTCACATCACTTTAAGGCTATGGCAGATACCTCAAAATATCACTATACATGCTTTATATTCGGGCTTCCCTGGTAGCTCAGTGGTGAAGAGTTCACCTGCCAATGCAGGAGACACAAGTTTGATCCCTGATCTAGGAAGATCCCACATGCTGCGGAGCAGCTAGGCCCGTGAGCCACAACTATGGAGCCTGTGCTCTAGAGCCTTGGAGCCGCAACTACAGAGCCCATGGGACACAACTACTGAAGCCCGTGTGCCCTAGAACCCGAGTTCCACAACAAGAGACGTCACCACAAGAAGCCTGCTCACCTCTACTAGAGAGGAGCCCCCACTCCTGCAATTAGAGAAGAGCCTGAAGCAGCAGTGAAAACCCAGAAGAGCCCAAAAAAAAGAGAAAAAGTTAAAACATAGTTTACCTTCATCATTACTTTGAAACTACAGTGGTTGTTAGACTTGTCTCTAGATCTTGCTATTTAAAATATTATAAAATGCTACACGTTACTATAACCTATCTTCATTTTTAATAGTTTGATGGCTGAAATTCAGCATCCCCACTTCCTTTTTAAGTAAAATATTTACCTGAGAAGGGGTCCATAGGTCTTACCAGAATCCCACAAGCATTGATAAGCCATATGATACAGAAAAGAGTGAAAAGTCCACAACTCACTACATTGGCAGACCCGGCTCTTTCTCTTCCTAACTGTGTGAAGGTGGGCAACTTTTCTTGACTTCAGTTTAACCTCTCTTTACCTCATTTCTCTTTGATGTTCAACAGACAGCATCATCACGAAGTGCCTGCCTCTTAGATTTGTTCAAAGGCTTACATGGGAGACTATATATTATGCATCTCACACATAGTAAATGCTCCTGGGTTGTTTCTATTAATTTTCATGATTACTTATGCTAGAGCAGTGGTTCTCAAATGTTGCTCCACATATCACTGCTGGCTTCAGGCATAAGTGCGGCATGCATTTAACATATAGCTTCCTCTTTTCCAGCCCTGAATTCCTGAATCAGAATATGATTTTTATATAATTACTTTCCCATACTTAGAGCCATGAGAGTGACTAGACTTTCTCTCTCTTCTAAGGTAGAATGGAGAACATTGGCACTGGGACTATGGGCCCATCTTTCATGCCCATACACTCTCACCTGTAGGCAAATACCCCTCCCAGATTACAGAGGAACAGATAGACTCCTCTCGCGGATTCTAGTTCTGGAGCCTAACTTCCTGATTAATGCCAGAATCTCCCAGCCTGACTTCTTTACAACTACATTTCAAAGTTTTTATTATTTAGCCTCAGAGTCTTTTAACTTGGGGTACTTTTTGGCTAATTTAAGTCCATATCAAAGGACTCCTGACTCAAGATGTTCAGGATGTTGGACAGATCTACTGATGTTCAGAAGGAGCCCCACTCCTGCAATTAGAGAAGAGCCTGAAGCAGCAGTGAAAACCCAGAAGAGCCCAAAAAAAAGAGAAAAAGTTAAAACATAGTTTACCTTCATCATTACTTTGAAACTACAGTGGTTGTTAGACTTGTCTCTAGATCTTGCTATTTAAAATATTATAAAATGCTACACGTTACTATAACCTATCTTCATTTTAATAGTTTGATGGCTGAAATTCAGCATCCCCACTTCCTTTTTAAGTAAAATATTTACCTGAGAAGGGGTCCATAGGTCTTACCAGAATCCCACAAGCATTGATAAGCCATATGATACAGAAAAGAGTGAAAAGTCCACAACTCACTACATTGGCAGACCCGGCTCTTTCTCTTCCTAACTGTGTGAAGGTGGGCAACTTTTCTTGACTTCAGTTTAACCTCTCTTTACCTCATTTCTCTTTGATGTTCAACAGACAGCATCATCACGAAGTGCCTGCCTCTTAGATTTGTTCAAAGGCTTACATGGGAGACTATATATTATGCATCTCACACATAGTAAATGCTCCTGGGTTGTTTCTATTAATTTTCATGATTACTTATGCTAGAGCAGTGGTTCTCAAATGTTGCTCCACATATCACTGCTGGCTTCAGGCATAAGTGCGGCATGCATTTAACATATAGCTTCCTCTTTTCCAGCCCTGAATTCCTGAATCAGAATATGATTTTTATATAATTACTTTCCCATACTTAGAGCCATGAGAGTGACTAGACTTTCTCTCTCTTCTAAGGTAGAATGGAGAACATTGGCACTGGGACTATGGGCCCATCTTTCATGCCCATACACTCTCACCTGTAGGCAAATACCCCTCCCAGATTACAGAGGAACAGATAGACTCCTCTCGCGGATTCTAGTTCTGGAGCCTAACTTCCTGATTAATGCCAGAATCTCCCAGCCTGACTTCTTTACAACTACATTTCAAAGTTTTTATTATTTAGCCTCAGAGTCTTTTAACTTGGGGTACTTGGGCTAATTTAAGTCCATATCAAGGATTGTAATCTGCTGAAATTTTATGAACAATTTACTGAATGAATTACTGATTGCCAGGATGGCTTTCATGAGCTCCTTCAAAGGACTCCTGACTCAAGATGTTCAGGATGTTGGACAGATCTACTGATGTTCTATCAAGGCCAGAGTCTTTACATTTACATTCTATTGTCTTCTCTCTAGGGCTTCCCTAGTGGCTCAGACAGTAAGGAATTCACCTGCAATGTAGGTGAGCCGGGTTCAATCACTGACTTGCAGCATAGGAGACTTGGGTTCAATCCCCGGGTTGGGAAGATTCCCTGCAGAAGGGAATGACAACCCACTCCAGCATTCTTGTCTACAGAATCTCATGGACAGAGGTGCTTGGCAGGCTAATAGATGACTTCTCTCTCCCAGGCTTACAAATAACACTAACGTAAGTCAAATTTTTATTAAAACTCCTCCTTCAGCTGACGATAGTCAATGGATCCAGAATTAAGACATAGCAAAGGACTCCAGTATCCTTTTCAAAGATATTAAAATTTATTCTATGGAAAGAAAGTTTTCAAAACTGTAGCAGGAACACTTTAAAATATTCTAGTAAGGACTTCTAAGATTATACAGCACTAAATTTGCCTCACTTCTACTCATGATCAGCTTGCTTCAGGTACTCAACTTCCTCACAAAGTTGTATATTTCATTGTCTAACATTAGTGTGAATATGCTTTGGGCTTATTTTTGCCCCCTTTTGCTCCTGAAAAATCAAAGCTGACTAACAAAAATGGATTCATCCATCCATAAGATCACAATGTTACCAGTGTATCTCTCAGAAATGCTGGGCCAAGGGCCAGGCTTGATGTCCATCATCACATTCAGGACCATCAGACTTCTCCACAGTGCTGGACTGAGCACTGGTCAATGCTCCTTTTGGTCCAGATGGCCTTTCAGAGGTTTGAAAGCCATCCATTGCTGTTCCAGTAGCTTACTTGGATGTACTTTCTGCTTTTTCTTTTAACATCTCCCATAGTATTATTTCACATATGCCTATGGAAAATATCCAAACCATAAATTGGAGACTAGAAAGAAAAATCATACTCTAAAGCCTTCTCTTCCTCATGCATGGATTTTAGAGGATGAAATAAACCCTAAAATTAACTATTTTCCAAAATAGAACCTCCCCTCCACCATGTCCTCTGCCTGCCTTTTGTCTGTGGAGAAACTTTAGTGAAAGTATAAATTTAATCAGAGAAGTGAGAAAATGTATGAAGAAAGGAAAATAGTCAAGCAAGACAAAATAATAATAATTTAGTCATTAACCAAAATCAGGGACTTTTAGTTCCTCCTCAAGGGCTAAGATAATTTTCTGAGCCAAATCCTTTGAGCTGTTTTGCAGACACTGAAAACCCACCAGGTGGGAGAAGTGAACTGTAGGCTGCCCACCAGCATGTAGACCCCAGGCCAATTGGAACCAGAAGGCTGATGATGTTGAATCCCAGTGACCTTGCCACCAGCCAATCAGAAGAATGTCCATGAGCTGGTAACACATCCCACAACTCACCTCTCTCACTCTGTTTTTAAAAACCTTTCCCTGAAAGCCTTCAGGGAGTTTTGACTTTTTGAACACTAGATGTCCTGGACTCCTTGCTTGGAAGACTTCAGTAAACACTGCACTTTTCTTCACCACAACCCAGTCTCAGTAAATTGGCTTTACTGTGCATGGGTGAGAGGACCCAAGTTCTGTTCAGTAATAGAGGAAGCTGAACCCACTAGCCATGCCCCAAAGAAAGAATACTTTCTTCTCTTCCCTCGGAGGATTTTTAAAAATTTCTTTCTACACTGGTAATATGACTTACACAGTTTATATTTTACTTTCTAAAGTGTGTTAGGATTTTGTTATAGCTCTCAAGGACCTAGAAAAATACCCAGTTGTTTTGAGCACAGTCTCAGTTCCCACTGTTTTTGATTACTTAAATATTTACTTAATATATGGAGAACATATGAATGGATTTATGGATAAATGATTATTAATTAACCACATATGATTGACAGGACATTCTAGAAACAAGCATTCTCAACTGAGAGGGATTAGATAAACTTTCCCATTAACTGTAAGACGATCATTCCATCTGCATGACCTTTAGCTTCTGTATCTTTAACTTAAGAACATTGCACCTAAATAAGTGAGGACAAAATGCACAGAGAACAGCAGTAGATAACATACTGACCTCCCCACAAAAGTCTTGTCTTATATTCTTAGACTTCTTACCCTGTCTAGCTAGTTTCAATCGTACATTGCTGGATTAGGGAACAATTGATTACAGAATGATACTTGTCTTGGCACCTAGCAAAATTGCATTATACATATGCTCCTGAGACTGAGATCACTCAAAATCTAGATGTTTCCTAGCCATGGTCTTCTGGAATGCAGGTACTTGGTTCTTATATCCCCAAAGAGTTCAACTGAGATACAGGAGGAAACAGGCTCCCAAATATACCTTTGAATAACTCCCATGTGAACACAAGATATATATTTTTAAGGTTTTGATATGATCTGTGTGATCGTGTCCATGCCTACCTCTTCAGCTACATATCCTCCTCACTTTCCAGGATCTAGTCCTTGGCACTTTTAATTTCTCAAAAGATTACAACTCCCAACTGAGAACTTCTGCATGTGCAGTTTTCTAAATGGAACTTTCATCACACAGGGAACTCTCAGTCAAATTTTAGATCTTAGCTTTTTAAATCACTACCTCAGAGATGGCTTTCTGGACCACTCCTTCCATTTAACTTAGGTCCAGAATGCTTACCCTTCGTAATTCCTTCTACTTTCTCTTCACAAAGCTTACTGTAAATTGTAATCATTCATATACTTGTGTGTACCATCATTAAATATCTATCTCCTTCCTGGGCTATGAATTCGATGACATCAGGGATCACAATTGTTTTACTCACTAACACACGGCTTGGGATAGAGTCAGCTTTCAATAATTGTATTTTGAGCTTACGAGTGAATAAATCATGTGAGTCATACAAACCAAATCTAAAAGCCACTCTTACTTTGTACAGAGTACAAAACCAAACTCAAAAACATCCTCATTGTGTGATGGTAATACAAACTGGAGCTCTCATGGTCCATATCTGAGATAGTCTTGTGGATAAGTAAACTTAATCCACTGAACAAAACAAGATGAATCATTCACTTATATTATTCAGCAAACATAAAAGGGAGATCCAATTCACAATAACCTCTTTAACTCACTAATTTACCTCTCCTCATCTCTTACTTCTCACTTACATCAAAACACTCACAGGCACTTGCCTGCATGCCTCTTTTATTCACTTCCCCTTTCTTCCTACAATACTTTTATTGTGCGTCTCTTAATCTCCTGAATTCTTCATAAAATGTTTAGACAACTTTCTTACAAAGACAAGTCTCTCAGAAAGAAGAAAGGAGAGAGAGAAGCTTAGCAGAGAAGATCAATTTTCTTCAGCAAGAGTAACCTAAAGGTTGTCCCTGCCATATAAAATCAAAAGTAATTTAGTAGATAAGAGGAAACATCAAAAACATTTCTGAAATCTTACTTTTAGTGGAGGACAGATAACCAAAAATGGATTGAATAAAATAAATCTTTTCACAAATGTTCATTATCTGCACAATAAATATTGATTGAATGCTGGTTTGCCAATAGACATTTGCTTCAAAGTTTCCACATCTCTCCAATGGCCTTACTGTCTTATAACTCTGTGTTCATACCTAAGATGAGGGGGAGTACATAATCTTAATCGGTGTCCATGGAAGATAGTGTGATGCAATAAAAACTGACATGGTTTTTGGAACATGATTAACCAGAGTCACAGCTTGTTGTGTGGTGCTAAGTCGCTTCAGTCATGACTGACTCTTTGTGACCCTATGAACTGTAGCCCACCAGGCCTGCCCATGGGATTCTCCAGGAAAGAATACTGGAGTGGGTAGCCATTTCCTTCTCTGGGTGATCTCCCTGACTTAGGGATCAAACCTGTGTCTCTTATGTCTCCCACATTGGCAGGTAGGTTCTTTACCACTAGTGCCACCTGGGAAGCCGTGAATCACTGCTTGCCATTCATTATCTTAGAAAACTGGACAAGAAATTTAACTTTCGTTTTCTCCTTTTTAAAACTGTTATCATGCCACCTATCTTGAGGGTTGCCTTTAAAGTTACAAATAATATATGAGAATTAGAATAGACTTATAATAGGTAAAGATATTGAGTAAGTAATAAAATTTGTCATCAAGAAAAGCCCATGCCCAGCTGGCTTCACTGGTGAAATTCACCAATGGTTTAAAGAAAAGACCAGTGTTCTAGAAAATACTCTAAAAAAATAGAAAAGGATAAAACACGGCCTGACTCATTCTAGGTAGTATTACCAGATACCAAGATGACACAAAAATATTTTATGAAAATAAAACTACACAGTAATACCTCATATAAATATAAATACAAAAACCCCTCAAAAACATTAGCAAACAAAATCCATCAATATATAAAAATAATATTAAAACCATAACCATGTAGGATTTATCCTACATAATCAAGGTTGGCTTAATATTTGAAAACAAATTAATGTAATAAATCATACCAATAGAATAAAGAACACAAAGCATAGCACCATCTCAAGAGATGCAGAAAAACATTTGACTTGACCCAACACCTGGGTCTGGCCTTTTCTTTGTAAGCATTTTAGTGATTAGTATTCTGTCTCATGTTATAGGTCTCTTCTGAACTTTCTTCTTGAGTCAGATTCAACGCTGTTATATCTTTTTAAGAATTTGCTAATTACACCCAAATGTTCTAATTTGTTGTCATAAAGCTTTTCCATAGTTCCGTCTTACAATCCGCTTTATTTCTTTAAGGATGTAATGACGCCTTCTCTTTCAGCACTGATTTTGGTAATGTGTGTCCATCATGTTTAGCTTTATATGTCGATTTGCCTGGGCCACAGTGCACATATATATGGTCAAACATTATTCTGGATGTTTTTGAAAACCTGTTTTCTTGGAAGACATTAATATTGACATAGGTGAACCTTGAGTAAAGCAGATTACCCTCTATATGTCAGACTTATACAATCAGTTGAAGGCCTTAACAGCAAGAAGTCTGATCTCCCCCAAACAAGAAGGTGTTCTATTAGCAGCTTATCTTTGAACTTGAACTTTGACTTTTCCCTGGGTCTCTAGCCTGCTGGCCTATCCTGTAGATTTTACAGATTCTGGACTTCAACCTTCACAATCATGTGAGATAATTCCTGAAAAAAAAATCTTTTTAAAATTCTGGTTTTCAAAGAACAGATTTAAAGTATTGCTTTCTAGGGCTTCCCTGGTGGTCCAGTGGGTAAGGACACCGCCTTGTAGTACAAGGAACGCCAGTTCGATCCCTGGCCTGGGAAGATCCCACGTGCTGTGGAGCGATTGGACTGATGTGTCCAACTCCTGAGCTGGAGCTCTGGAGCACATGCACCCAAAGCCAGTGCTCTGTGATGAGAGAGGCCACTGCGATGGGAGGCCCACACAGGCCAAAGAACAAAGATAAATAAATGAACGATCAATAGAAGTGGCCAAAAGAAAAAACACAATAAAGTATTGGTTTCTAAAGAACCAAATTATAGTTCACCAATTTCTATTTTCTCTTTCTTAAGTTCTGCTATAATCTCTATTAATCCCTTTTTTTTCTTATTCCTTTATGTTTGTTCTTTTTCTAATTTAAGTTATAAACTTAGGTTAATTTATTTTAGATCTCTTTTTCCTAATATAGGCATTACAGGACTGTTCAGATGCTTTAAATTTGTCATCTAATTTAGTTTTCACTATATACATATACTATATGTATTATCATAGCCATTTTATTGATGAAGAAGTGGAAGAGCAGAAAATGTTGTTGGTTACATAGCTAGTTACCAGTAGGATCAGAATTTGATCATAAATAGGATTGACCATGTCTTTTCTATCTTTTTTTAAATTGAGGTATAATTGATTTTATTGAATACAGCTCAGTGCTAAACAATAGGTCTTTGTTTCTCTTTTTAATATATATAATAATGTGTATGTGTCAAACTCCAATTCCCAGTTTATCCCTCCCCCCTTTACCCTTTGTAGCCATAAGTTTGTTTTCCAAATCTGTCAGTACATTACTGTTTTATAAATAAGTTCATTTGTATCATTGTTTTTTGGATTCCACAAATATGTAATATCATACGATATTTGTCTTTTTCTGTGTGGCTTACTTCACTTAGTATGATAATTTCTAGGTTCATCCATGTTGCAGCAAATGGTATTATTTCATTCTTTTTTATGGTCAAGTAGCATTCCACTGTATATATGTACCACATCTTTATCCAATCCTCTGTCAAAGGACATTTAGGTTGCTTTGATGTCTTGGCTATTATAAACAGTGCTGCTATGAACACTGGGATGCATGGAACTTTCTGAATTAGAGTTTTTCTCTTTTCCAGATATATATCCAGGAGAGGGATTGCTGGTAACTCTTCATAGTTTTTTTAAGGAACCACTATACTATTGTCCATTCCCATCAGCAGTGCAGCAGGGTTCCGCATAAATTCTTTCTCAACTAAACAATTATACCTCACAGAGCACATTTATCCCTATAAAAGCTTAATACATCATTGACAAAATAACTCTGACACACTAATTCTATTAGTTTCTCAAAAAAATACAACATAGCATTAATTTAATGCATGTCATGTGTTTAACCCACAAATGTGTTAATTTTTAAAGGTCAGCTCATAGAAAATAAGTATCAATAGAGATATATTTACTTGGTACATTAGAAAATAAGTATCGATAGAGATATATTTACTTGATACATTTTTCCCTTAGGAAAACCAATTTTGTCAATATATAATTCCCTTATTGGAAATATGACTAGGGCTGAAATGATGGAATTTGAAAACTAACATTCAGCAAAACCAAAGTTTAATATTGACATGTAAGGCTTCAAAGATAAGTTATATTTTATACCAAAGCATTCTGAAAAGTTTTGCTTTTGTTTTGGGGATTTTTTTCTATCCATCATAACTATCCTCATTTATCACCATAAACATGGTTGTATACAATCAAAATCTGTACGCAAATTTTGTCCTCAAACGATTATAAACTTTTCAGTTTTAGTTTAATTTAGTTCTTTATTTCTGTCTAAATCAAATTATGTTTGTGAAATGTCTTTGGCACTAAATATTAAAGTTGGTGCAATTATTTTTAAGAATTCCTACAAATTATCACTTTAGATTATTCACTGCTAAATTAAACTAAGTAAAAAAAAGCACCTCAAGCTACCTTTTTAAATTATTCAAAGTGCTGATATGGAAAACTTCCAGTGGAAATATCAATGAAGAAAATACTGTATCAGTCAACATATACTATGACCTAGAATGAATCAAAATGTTAGCACATTAAAAACATGTTCAATATGATTTTAAAGTAAAAAAATGTTCAATTACACTAGGAGGATATTATCAAAAGTCTCCTGGAAGGCTAGCTCTTATTCTGGGCCATACTGGTGAAAGAGATGAATAGGTAAGGAGGTCAGAGGTTTCCAAGGAGGAGGAGGAGGAGGGGGAGCAAACATTTTCTAGCCTAAACGTTTGCCATGGTAAAGATCTACTCTGAAACTAACTTTATTGTCTTATGGATGTAAACTATTTTGCTATTTTGTAAAGTATTTTTGGAATGTCTCATGGCTAATCTTCTGTTGATGTTGTGGGATTGGGTCTATTAAGACCTCTACAGCCTTAAAATATTCTTTTGATCTATTGTTAGTAACCAAGTGAAAAAGTACAAAACGCCTCACCTAAACTAGTTGCTGGGGTTACTCTTCTATCTCCTTTCCAGTTCCTTTAGCTGTAAGCCTTCTCTATCTCTCTTTTTCCTTTAATAAAACTTTTGCTGCATGAAGCTCTGAGTGACCAAAGCCAAGTATTTTGATCCCGAAGTGAAATCTTTTCCTTTGGAGGTCATGAGTCTGACACCGTTGACAGTAAGCTATTTACCATCATCTATCACTGGCATTAGCTTATATTACTTCTAAATAAGTTCTTCATTAGCACAAATACAATGCAGATATTTACCATTAGAAATAATCTTAAGAAATTATGAGAGGCTGGCTAATACAATGGAGACTTAAATATGAAAGGGAAATTAAAAGATAAGGTGTCTTTTTTAAAAAAGCATTTATTTCTTTATGGCTGCACTGGGTCTTCATTAGTGTGCACAAGCCTTCTCCAGTTGTGGTGAATGGGGGCTGCTCTCTAGTTGTGGTGCACGAGCGTCTCATTGCAGTGGCTTCTCTTGTTACAGAGCACAGGTTCTAGGCATGGGAACTCAGTAGCTGTGGCACACAGGCTTAGTTGCCCCGTGGCATGTGGGATCTTTCTGGACCAGAAATTGATCTTTTGCGCCCTGCATTGGCAGACAGCATTCCGTACGTGGGGTATGATAGAGTTGAGGGAGGCTTCATTTTCCCTATACCTGCAGTAAATTTTTGTGGTTTTATTCCAAAATCACCTTTTCGTGCTATGTTGCTATCTGATATTTCTAAGTTCTAGGTTTCTCAGACCTTCTTTAGGAAAGATGAGCTTTTTCTTTGGCTCGGTGTGGCTATAATTGGACAGTGTATAGACAATAAATTTATTCAAGTATGAAATAACACAAAAAGTATGTAGCCAGCCACTAATAAAGATGTATTTGGGTTGTCTAAATTGGCTGATGGCAAGTCATTCTAATGTGTAGAGCTGAAAAATGTCTTCCTGCTTAGCAGTTTATACTTTCCAGGCTGATGGTCTGACCCCTGTGGAGTGATGGACTGCATGTATTCTGTTGATGTTGTGGGATTGGGTCTATTAAGACCTCTACAGCCTTAAAATATTCTTTTGATCTATTGTTAGTAACCAAGTGAAAAAGTACAAAACGCCTCACCTAAACTAGTTGCTGGGGTTACTCTTCTATCTCCTTTCCAGTTCCTTTAGCTGTAAGCCTTCTCTATCTCTCTTTTTCCTTTAATAAAACTTTTGCTGCATGAAGCTCTGAGTGACCAAAGCCAAGTATTTTGATCCCGAAGTGAAATCTTTTCCTTTGGAGGTCATGAGTCTGACACCGTTGACAGTAAGCTATTTACCATCATCTATCACTGGCATTAGCTTATATTACTTCTAAATAAGTTCTTCATTAGCACAAATACAATGCAGATATTTACCATTAGAAATAATCTTAAGAAATTATGAGAGGCTGGCTAATACAATGGAGACTTAAATATGAAAGGGAAATTAAAAGATAAGGTGTCTTTTTTAAAAAAGCATTTATTTCTTTATGGCTGCACTGGGTCTTCATTAGTGTGCACAAGCCTTCTCCAGTTGTGGTGAATGGGGGCTGCTCTCTAGTTGTGGTGCACGAGCGTCTCATTGCAGTGGCTTCTCTTGTTACAGAGCACAGGTTCTAGGCATGGGAACTCAGTAGCTGTGGCACACAGGCTTAGTTGCCCCGTGGCATGTGGGATCTTTCTGGACCAGAAATTGATCTTTTGCGCCCTGCATTGGCAGACAGCATTCCGTACGTGGGGTATGATAGAGTTGAGGGAGGCTTCATTTTCCCTATACCTGCAGTAAATTTTTGTGGTTTTATTCCAAAATCACCTTTTCGTGCTATGTTGCTATCTGATATTTCTAAGTTCTAGGTTTCTCAGACCTTCTTTAGGAAAGATGAGCTTTTTCTTTGGCTCGGTGTGGCTATAATTGGACAGTGTATAGACAATAAATTTATTCAAGTATGAAATAACACAAAAAGTATGTAGCCAGCCACTAATAAAGATGTATTTGGGTTGTCTAAATTGGCTGATGGCAAGTCATTCTAATGTGTAGAGCTGAAAAATGTCTTCCTGCTTAGCAGTTTATACTTTCCAGGCTGATGGTCTGACCCCTGTGGAGTGATGGACTGCATGTAGGGATAGTGAATTAATGCATCAGACTCAGATCACTCCTCCAGTCACATTCCTCTAATCACATAGTCTTTAAAAACTATTGCATGCTTAAAGCTGAAATTTGTGTGTGTTCTGTCACTCTACCCACCAAGTGAACTAGACAGACACTTGTTATCATTCATTTACATGATAAAGTCTATTCATGAGTCTGTTGCTGCATTTCTTTATGCCTCTACAAACACAGGTGCAATAAATTTCATGAACGTGGATTTACTTTCAAAATTATAAATAAGAGATAAGAGGCAATAATTTAATAAACTCCACAACGAATGTGTCAAGTCAATTTGACTTTTAAAAGTGAAGTCAAAATGACTTTTGTTGCCACTTAGAGCAATAGCAATCAAAGGGAAAATTTAAGGCTTTTATTCTAATAAATTGAGAATACTTCATATATAGCTACCACTTTAGAATAGAACAAAGTGTTTTGCAGATGTTTATCAAATCTAAGAGTGTATACTGAGGGGTTTCATTTCCAGATCTGTTAGGGACTCAGAGCGTGAAGTGGAGGAAGTCGTTTTCATGGGAGAAATTTAAGCCTTATTTATAGTTCCAAGTATGACACCTTGAAAGAAAAATCTAGGTGTGAAATACATTAATCACAGAGGGAATCTCAGAGGCCAGGAGTGACAGGGAATGTATGTCTTCCTTGAAGAAAGATGACATGAGTACCAACCCCTTTTCTGACATTTCCATCATGAATGCATTCCCACTAGTGTCTGAGTTAGTCGCTCATTTGCGTCTGACTCTTTGTGACCCCAAGGACTGCAGCCCTCTAGCTCTTCTGTCCATGGGATTCTCCAGGCAAGAACACTGGAGTGGGTTGCCATTTCCTTCTCCAGGGGATCTTCCTGACCCAGGGATCGAATTCAGCTCTCCTGCATTGCAGGCAGATTCTTTCCCATCCACTGAGCCACCAGGGAAGCCCACTAGGGGATGGGTTATTTAGTGTTTTGCTTTGAAATGCTGTTTTCAAAATACATAAATTAGAGTGCTAGGGTAATTTGGAAAATAACAAAACATCCATAATCCCATAGAATGACTCAACTATTATTACAGTCTCTGTTTATCTTTCAGTAGTTTTCACTGTGGGCTGCTCAGATGGCTCAGTGGTAAACAGCCTGCCTGCCTGTCAATGCAGGAGACTTGGATTCAATCCCTGGCTCAGGAAGATCCCCCGAAAAAGGAAATGAAACCCATTCCAGTAGTCTGCCTTGGGAAATCCCATGGACAGAGGAGCCTGGTGGGGTACAGTCCATGGGGTCTCAAAGAGTCAGAGAAGACTGAGTAACTGAGCATGCACACACAGTTTTCATTGTTACGCATATTTTACAAAGCTTTACTTATATTGTACGCACAATATTGTGTCACGCCTTGGTCACTTATACCAAGTATTTCAAGTCTCTTATCTTCGTAAGTATAATTTGTAATTTTAATGACTACAAAATATTCAATAAATTTAGAATAGTCTATATTGTATAATGTATGAACAATTCTTCTATATATGAACACTTTTTTCCATATATGGACATTACTATATGTGGAAATTACCCTTTCTGACTTATTTTGAGATAGCTGTGTTTCTGTTGAAATAGCAGACCAAGCACCAAAACACAACTATAGTCTATAAATAATCAGCAATACCTATATTCATACAATTCCAAGTTTCTATTCAATACTTATCACAGTAGGCACATTTAGTTTTGTTAGCAGCCAAAAAAATAATACATCTATAGCTTTCAGCCATCTTAAACACAGGGTTTAGCTAAGGTCTTTCATACTGAAATTGCAATATAAGACCTTGAGTATTTCTCTGGATTTCCATGAGCCAGTAAATGTATTAACTCCAGTGTCTGTTTTCCAGAGATCACATCCCATTGGAAAGTTAGCGAAAGAGACTGAAAAGGAATGATACTAACTGAAAAGCCAGGAAGGGAGGTTTAATAAGAGACTGCTCATCAGTGACAAACACCCCAGGGAAATCACCTAAAATGAAAAACAATCAGTACTAGTCAGTGAATATTTATTGTATGTTTACTAAGTGCTACACATAGTTTAGGGGTTGAGTGGATTGAAGTGAACCAAGCTAAGTCTCTGCTCTCAAGGAACTTATACACAAAGGGGGCAAAAAGAAAATAAACATGTAACCAAACACAAAAAACGACTTATGGTACTAAGGGTGATGAAGAAAATAAACTGAGGATGTACCGAGATTTAGTTCAAGTGTTCAGGAGAGGTCTCTCCAAGAAGATGCGATTTGAGACCTGAAAGATCTTAAAGGAAACTCTGGATCCAATAGTTAGAAAGTCCTTGGTGATTTTTCAGAGTGTAATTTTGGTAAAATGCTCAGTATAGAAGTCAGAAAGCATTAATGAGGTTGATGTTTAACATATACAAAGTTTCAGTTATGCAACATCAGTAAGTTCTAGAACTTTGCTCTGCAGCATAGTGTCCATACTTTACAGTATAAGACTATGTACTTAAAAATTTGTTAAGAGGGTAGATCTCATTTAATTATTCTTACTAAAAACCCACACTAACAAAGAAAAGAAAGGTAACCAAGGAAACTTATGGAGGTAATTGATATGTCAATTATGATGGTATCATGAAGACAACTGTGGTGATGGTATCATGAAGACATGCATATGTCTAAACCAATCAAATCATACACATTAAACATGTGCACTACTTTGTATATAAATTATAGCTCAATAAAGCTTTTTAAAAATAAATCTATTATCAAGGAAATAAAAACAGTCAAAAAGTTTCACCCTTGAAGGGGAGGATGGAGTCAGTGGATGTTTACAGTTGCTGATGTCTGCTTCTTTTTAAAACTTTTATACAAGATTGAACTTATTTACAATCTCTGATGAAGGAACCAATAGAAAGGTAGATACCGAAAATAGAAGAAAATAACCAATGAAGCATGCTATATGCTAACGCTTCTTCAATAGAAAGATTTATTCATTAAGTATTTAATGAGTATTTTGATTTGTTTTGTTCTTGCGATACTTTTAATGTGAAAAGCACACTAAATATGTGCCAGGAAGGGAGGTTTAATAAGAGACTGCTCATCAGTGACAAACACCCCAGGGAAATCACCTAAAATGAAAAACAATCAGTACTAGTCAGTGAATATTTATTGTATGTTTACTAAGTGCTACACATAGTTTAGGGGTTGAGTGGATTGAAGTGAACCAAGCTAAGTCTCTGCTCTCAAGGAACTTATACACAAAGGGGGCAAAAAGAAAATAAACATGTAACCAAACACAAAAAACGACTTATGGTACTAAGGGTGATGAAGAAAATAAACTGAGGATGTACCGAGATTTAGTTCAAGTGTTCAGGAGAGGTCTCTCCAAGAAGATGCGATTTGAGACCTGAAAGATCTTAAAGGAAACTCTGGATCCAATAGTTAGAAAGTCCTTGGTGATTTTTCAGAGTGTAATTTTGGTAAAATGCTCAGTATAGAAGTCAGAAAGCATTAATGAGGTTGATGTTTAACATATACAAAGTTTCAGTTATGCAACATCAGTAAGTTCTAGAACTTTGCTCTGCAGCATAGTGTCCATACTTTACAGTATAAGACTATGTACTTAAAAATTTGTTAAGAGGGTAGATCTCATTTAATTATTCTTACTAAAAACCCACACTAACAAAGAAAAGAAAGGTAACCAAGGAAACTTATGGAGGTAATTGATATGTCAATTATGATGGTATCATGAAGACAACTGTGGTGATGGTATCATGAAGACATGCATATGTCTAAACCAATCAAATCATACACATTAAACATGTGCACTACTTTGTATATAAATTATAGCTCAATAAAGCTTTTTAAAAATAAATCTATTATCAAGGAAATAAAAACAGTCAAAAAGTTTCACCCTTGAAGGGGAGGATGGAGTCAGTGGATGTTTACAGTTGCTGATGTCTGCTTCTTTTTAAAACTTTTATACAAGATTGAACTTATTTACAATCTCTGATGAAGGAACCAATAGAAAGGTAGATACCGAAAATAGAAGAAAATAACCAATGAAGCATGCTATATGCTAACGCTTCTTCAATAGAAAGATTTATTCATTAAGTATTTATTGAGTATTTTTGATTTGTTTTTGTTCTTGCGATACTTTTAATGTGAAAAGCACACTAAATATGTGACTGCCCACTGACTCATTTTGCAGGGAGACTTCTGCTCATATATTAAGCTGAACTGGAGCCAATATGGATGTGGTGAAAAAAAATGTTTAATATACCACTTCAAAATGGTGAATTGGTGGAGAGAGGCACTCTATGCCATTTGGAGACATACGAAAACATAATTTCTATGGAATTTTTCTTTACATGAAGATATTAAATTCTTAAGAAATCTGAATGAAATTAGCCACATAGAAAATTACAAGTAAAAATGTAGTCATACGTCTTTCCAATATCATATTCTTTTGATGGGAAAATTTTAAATCTTATGCTACCTGTAACCTTCTCTGTTTTTAACTCACTTTTTTTTTCCTGTGACTGAATTTATTTATTTATTTTTTTATTTTACTTTTACAGAGTTTTGTTGTTTACAGATATGTATGATCCCAGATTAGTCATATGTATATCCCCCCATCCCATCCCTTAACTCACTTTTTATGGTGATAGTTTTATAAAAATATTTTCTTGAAAACAAATTCAGACACTACAACCTTCCTACTTAGCTCATCATTTGTTGCATTAAAAACTCAAAGTCGGGGAGCCAAGATGGCGAAGGAATGAGGGGAAGATTTCACCAGCACCTCAACAGAATCACCAGAACTCATCAAGAAAAGAACCACCACCACCAAACCTGCCGCTAGACGACAGAAGAATTCCATAGGTCTGCGAGAGTAGAAGAGTGAACAGCCAGATCTCTCCCGGAGCTAGGGTACTAAGAACCCTCTATCCTAACCCCCACGCCTGACCGCACCGACGGAGAGCGCGCCAGCAAGTGCCCTAAAAGGGGGCCTAAGCAGAGCCTCGGGGGAGAGAGGTTAGCGCTCAGTGTGAAAACTCCAAGAATCCGCCCGGATCGCTGGCATAAATTAAGACACTGCAAAGATAGGATACCGGAGCAGGGCCGAGCAGAACATGCTTGCTGCCTAGCGACCTGAGGCCGGACTTGCTGCCTAGCGACCTGAGGCCGGACTTGCTGCCTAGCGACCTGAGGCTGGAGGAACACAGGGAGTGCTACCTAGCGACCAACCGGGAGCTGGGAGGGAGCGCCCAGTGTGAAAATCGTGACGCTCGGCCGGGCGAAAATCGCGACTTTGCGCCTGGCACTGGGTGAGGTCAAACAGTCCTAGTGGGGGACTGGCTGAAGGGGAAGTCGCCCACAGATTGCTGACCAGGGACCGGGCGCGAGCCAGACGGGGAAGCTCGTGCCTGCCTTTGGGACTTGGAGGCGCAACCGGCAGTGTGCACGCGCCAGTGGCGGAGGAGCCCGTGCACCCCCATAGCTGCACCCCCATAGCTACACCCGCAGCGGAGGAAGCCGGGAGAAGGGCAGGTATCAGAAGCTACCGGCAGGTGCGCTGCAGAGCCAGGACGCCCCCGCCCAACACGGGATTGCGCGCGCGCCACGGCCCCCCACCCGACGGACTGGGATCAGCCCCCCGTCCCGGTCAGCACCTCAGCTTGCAGACCAGTGCCATAAGGGAAAGGCTGCATCATCAAGACAACACCATCCAGAGCAGACTGGCTTCCACCAGACAGATGAGAGGATAAAAACCAGGGACAGTATTTAGCTTTTTTGCTTATCTGTTGCGGACAGTTCTGTTTATTCGTTTGATTGGTCAAGTTTTTTTTTTTTTTCTTTTTATCTCTTTTGTCCATTCTTATTAAGTTTCTCTTCCCTTTTTTAATTTCTTTTTTTTTTTGATTTTTAATTATTAATTTTTTTTAATTTTAATTCTTGAACTTTTAATTTTCTTTCCTCTTTCCCACTCCTTCCTCACTCTATGTTCTAAGTCTAAAACTTTCTCCTATCTACCACTACCCCCTAGATAACTGTTTCCTACCTTCCTGTCTCCACTATTCTCTTCCAGCTGCACTAAACAATACAACACACTAATCTTGGCTACGTAACCCTATGGAATCCTTCCAAGTCGAATCTATTCCTTCTCATTACCCATACACTCTCCACCTCCTCACCCCCAACACAGGTCTTAGTTAAAAATCGCTTTCAATGAAATAGTCCAAGCCAGGACCTTGCCCAAGATCTATTTTTCCAGGCACTATTTTAATTAATTCAGAGCTTCACGGACAAGTACCATCTTTGATTGTGTTGTCTGTGAGAAAAATTTCCTATGCTTTGTCACTGTAAGACTGGTTAGAAGTGGTTATTGCTGTGTATGTATGTATATCTTATGACTATGTTAGAAAACATCTGCATGCTTTTATAACTGTCACCCACCAGGGACACACCTCTTGCTCCTCAGATGCTAGTATTTGAACTAATATCACGGAACACCATAGCAAACCAGACATAGAGCCTACACCCACTGACCAATCATCAAACCAAGGATCCTCGGAGTAGAAGCCCTGATTCCAAGACCCCACTTTATCAAACAACACACAACACTAGAGATTGTTCACCTGTAAACAAGACCTAACACCATCCAAGACACAAACCATTGAACCCTTCCAGGACAGAAATCCAAAGGAAGGGAGAATTCAACCAAGAAGCCTGGTGGGGAAAAGAACTCTATACACACAGACACCCACAACGAAACAAAAACTAACCTAATAATGAAACGACAGACAAATACTGCACAAATGAAGGACCAAGCTAGAGAATCACAGCTTCAAATGACAGAGGAGGAGATAGACAAATTATCTGAAAGAGAATTCAGAAAAACTACACTAATGAGGATGCAAAACACCGAAAACAGAATATTAGAGGAAATTACTGCATTGAGAAAAGACATGCAGGAAATGAAAAATAAGCAAATGGAGACCACCAACTCAATTGCTGAGCTCAAAAATAATATAGAAGGCCTCAAAAGTAGAGTATCAGAGGCTGAAGACCGGATAAGCGAGCTGGAAGATAGAGTGCTTGAGATAAATGCTGAGGAACAGAACAAAGCTGAAAGAATGAAAAGAACTGAGGGTAGCCTCAGAGACCTATGGGACAATATCAAACGCACCAACATTAGAATTATAGGAGCTCCAGAGGAAGAAGAGGGAAAGAAAGGTTACGAAAAAATTCTTGACGAGGTTATAGTAGAAAACTCCCCCAGCATGGGAAAGGAAATAGTCAACCACGTCCAAGAAGCACAAAGAGTTCCATACAGGATAAACCCCAGAAGAAACACACCAAGGCACATTCTAATCAAACTAACACAGACTAAATATAAAGAAAGATTACTAAAAGCAGCTAGAAGCAAATAACAAATAACATATAAAGGAAACCCCATACGTCTAACTGCGGATCTCTCAACAGAAACCCTGCAGGCCAGAAGAGAATGGCAGGACACATTTAAACGGCTAAAAGAGAATAACCTCCAACCAAGATTTCTCTACCCAGCAAGAATCTCATTCAGAATTGATGGAGAAGTCAAAAGCTTCTCAGACAGACAAAAACTAAAAGAATTCTGTACCACAAAACCGGCCCTACAACAAGTGTTAAAGGGCCTGATATAGCCAATAGATACAAGAGTAGGAGAAGTCCTACAAATCAAACCCCAAACTTCTAAGAAGATGACAATAGGAACATTTGTATCAATAATTGCTTTGAATGTAAATGGATTAAATGCTCCAACCAAACGACACAGGTTGGCTGAATGGATCAAGAAACATGACACATATATATGCTGTTTACAAGAGACCCACTTCAGACCTAGAGACACTCACAGACTGAAAGTGAAAGGCTGGAAAAAGATATTCCGTGCAAATGGAAATCAAAAGAAAGCTGGAGTAGCAATCCTCATATCAGACAAAATAGATTTTAAAGTAAAGAAGATTCTAAGAGACAAGGCAGGTCACTATATCATGATTAAGGGATCCATCCAAGAGGAAGACATAACAGTCATGAACATCTACGCACCCAACACAGGGGCACCTCAATACATAAGACAGATACTTTCAGACTTAAAAGAAGAAATCAATAATAACACAATAATAGCAGGAGACTTTAACACTCCTCTCACACCAATGGATACATCATCTAAACAGAAAATTAATAAACACAAGCCTTAAATGTCACACTAGAAAAGATGGACCTCATCGATATCTTTAGGACGTTCCACCCAAAAGCAGAAGAATACACTTTCTTCTCAAGTGCTCACGGAATATTCTCCAGGATAGACCACATCTTGGGCCACAAATCTAACCTCAGTCAATTCAAGAAAACAGATTATATCAACCATCTTCTCGGACCACAATGCAATGAGACTAGAGATCCACTACAGGAAAAAAAAACCGCTAAAAATACAAACACATGGCGATTAAACAACACATACCTAAAAAACCAACTGATCACTGAGGAAATCAAAGGAGAAATTAAACAATTCCTAGAAGAAAATGACAACGAACATACGACCGTGCAAAACCTATGGGATACCGCAAAAGCAGTTCTAAGAGGGAAATTTATAGCAATACAATCCCACCTCAAGAAACTAGGAAAATATGAAGCAGATGACTTAACCCTCCGCTTAAAACAATTGGAAAAAGAAGAACAAAAACATCCCAAAGCCAGCAGAAAATGAGAAATTATAAAAACTAGAGCAGAAATAAATGAGAAAGAAATGAAAGAAACTATAGTACGGATAAATAAAACAAAAGCTGGTTCTTTGAAAAGGTAAACAAAATTGACAAGCCCCTGGCCAGACTCATCAAGAGAAAGAGAGAGAAGAACCAGATCAACAAAATCAAAAACGAAAAAGGAGAGATTACAACAGATAATGCAGAAATCCAAAGGATTCTAAGAGACTATTATGAGCAACTCTATGGCAACAACCTGGACAACCTGGAAGAAATGGACAGTTTCTTGGAGAAGATCAATCTCCCAAGACTGAGCCAGGAAGAAACAGAAACTTTGAACAACCCAATCACAAGCTCAGAAATTGAATCCGTGATTAAAAATCTACCCAAAAATAAAAGCCCAGGGCCAGATGGCTTCACAGCCGAATTCTACCAAACATTTCAAGAAGAGCTAATGCCTGTCCTTCTAAAACTCTTTCAAAAAATTGCACAGGAAGGAACACTTCCAAACACATTCTACGAGGCCACCATCACCCTGATACCCAAACCAGGCAAAGACAACACAAAAAAGGAAAATTACAGACCGATTTCCCTGATGAACTTAGATGCCAAGATCCTCAACAAAATCCTAGCAAACAGAATTCAATGACACATCAAAAAACTCATACATCATGATCAAGTCGGGTTCATCCCAGGCATGCAAGGATTCTTCAACATCCGCAAATCAATCAATGTGATACACCATATCATCAAATTGAAAGACAAAAATCACATGATCATCTCAAAAGATGCAGAAAAAGCCTTTGACAAAGTACAACATCCATCTATGATAAAAACTCTTCAGAAAATGGGCATAGAAGGGACCTATCTCAACATAGTGAAAGCCATCTATGAGAAGCCCACAGCGAACACTATCTTCAACGGTGAAAAACTGAAAGCATTCCCTCTAAGATCAGAAATAAGACAGGGGTGTCCACTTTCACCACTACTATTCAACATAGTCCTGGAAGTTCTAGCAACGGCAATAAGAGAAGAGAAAGAAATCAAAGGAATCCAGATTGGAAAGGAAGAAGTCAAGCTCTCTCTTTTTGCAGATGACATGATATTATACACAGAAAATCCCAAAGACTCTATTACAAAGCTACTAGAGCTAACCAAGGAATTCAGCAAAGTCGCAGGATACAAAGTCAGCACACAGAAATCACTGGCTTTCGTATACACAAACAACGAAACATCAGAAAACGAAATCAAAGAGGCAGTCCCCTTCACCATTGCAACCAAAAGAATCAAATATCTAGGAATAAACCTACCCAAAGAAACAAAAGAACTGTACACAGAAAATTACAAGACACTCATGAGACACATTAAAGAAGACTTAAACAGATGCAGAGATATTCCCTGTTCCTGGGTCGGAAGAATCAATATTGTGAAAATGATCATACTACGAAATATCATCTACAGATTCAATGCAATACCTATTCAACTTTCATTGACATTTTTCACAGAACTAGACCAAAGAATCACACAGTTCACATGGAAACACAAAAGACCTCGAATAGCCAAAGCAATCCTGAGAAAGAAAAACGGAGCTGGAGGAATCAGCCTCCCTAACTTCAGACTCTACTACAAAGCAACAGTCATCAAGACAGTATGGTACTGGCACAAAAACAGAACTATCGACCAATAGAACAAGATCGAGAACCCAGAGATAAACCCACGCACCTATGGGTACCTTATTTTTGACAAAGGAGGAGAAACTATAAAATGGGACAAAGACAGCCTCTTCAACAAGTGGTGCTGGGAGAATCGGACAGCTACATGCAAAAAAATGAAGTTGGAACATTCCCTGACACCATACACTAAGATCAACTCAAAATGGATTAAAGACCTAAATGTAAGACCAGAAACCATCAAACTCTTAGAGGAGAATATAGGCAAAACCCTCAAGGACATCAATCAAAGCAAGATCTTCTCTGCCCCACCAACTAAAATAGCAGAACTGAAAAGAAAAATGAACACGTGGGACCTCATGAAACTTAAAAGCTTTTGTACAGAAAAAGAATTACAAAACAGCTGAACAGACACCCCACAGAGTGGGAGAAAATCATAGCAAATGAAACAACAGACAAAGAATTCATCTCCAAAATCTACAAGCAACTCAGATAACTCAGCACAGGGAAAACAAACAACCCAATCAAAAAATGGGAAAAAGATCTAAAGAGACACCTCTCCAAAGAGGACATACAGATGGCCCAAAAGCCCGTGAAACGATGCTCAACCTTGCTTATTATTAGAGAAATGCAAATTAAAACTACAATGAGATACCACCTCACATCTGTCAGAATGGCCATCATCAAAAAATCTGCAGACAATAAATGCTGGAGAGGGTGTGGAGAAAAGGGAACTCTCTTGCTTTGCTGGTGGGAATGTCAATTGATACAACCTCTATGGAAGACAGTCTGGAGATTCCTTAAAAAACTAAAAATAGAAGCACCCTATGACCTAGCAATCCCACTCTTAGGCTTATATCCTGATGAAATCAAAACTGAAAGAAGCACCTGTACCCCAATGTTCATTGCAGCTCTCTATACAATAGGCAGAACTTGGAAGCAACCTAGATGTCCATCGACGAATGAATGGATCCAGAAGCTCTTGTACATATATACAATGGAATACTACTCAGCTGTTAAAAGAAATGCAGAAGACTCAGTCCTAATGAAGTGGCTGGCTCTAGAACCTATCATAAAAAGTGAAGTAAGTCAAAAAGAGAAAGACAAATACAGTATACTAACACACATATATGGAATCTAGTAGGACGGTCTTGATAACACACGGTGGGAACTCATGGAAAAACAGACAGAGCATAGACATAGGGACATTGTGGGGAAGAAATAGGGAGGGGGAAGCATGGAGGGAGTAACATGGAAACCTATACTGTTATGTGTGGGAAAGATAGCTAGTGTCATAGTGCTAAGGGAATTGGAGTGCTTACAATGGCTTGGGGCGGAGGTCCGGAGGGGTGGGATGGGGGGGATCTGGGCGGGTGGGGACCATGGATATGCGTATGACTGATCTGGGAACATACATGTCTGTGAACTACAAAACTCTATAAAATCTTTAAAATAAAGAATAAAAAAAAAAACTCAATGTCAATTAGCAAAGATTTTACTACAGTTATTAATTTTCTCAGAGGTCAAAGATCATCTTCCTGTAGTGGTTTATGATACCATGAATGAATACTTTCCAGGCAGGATATTTCTTGATTGTTAAACATCACTGGGGCTTTGGACAACTTCACCTCAACCTCTCAATCTCCCTGTCAATCATTTAATGGCTGGGGAAGATGTCACCCCACACAAATGCTTTAGTATGAATAGCTCACAGAAAATGAGTTGTTTGTAAATCTCTGTGGAGACTGCAGAGTCTTCACAAATTTTTATAACACACATTCTGACAGGATGACACATGCATCAAAAATTTGAGCAAGTTAAATTATTTTTATAGTTCTGAGCACATTAGTTCAAATTGATTCTCAATTTCACCATTACTGATATTTTGGGCAGCATGATCTTTTGTTGTGGGAGGTTCGCCTTTGTACTATAGGATAGTAACATTCCTGGCCTCTACTCATTAGAAGCCCAAAGCATCTTCCCTCATCCCCCATTATGCCAACCAACAATGTGTCTAGACTTTGCCAAACGTCCCTAGATGACAAAATTTTCCCCAGTTGAGAAGCCCTAGGTCAAGTGAAGTGAAAGTGTGAGTTGCTCAGTCGTGTCTGACTCTTTGCAATCCTATGGACTGTAGCCTGCCCTGTTGCTCTGTCCACGGAATTCTCCAGGAAATTATACTGGAGTGAGTAGCCATTCCCTTCTCCAGGGGATCTTCCCAACCCAGAAATCAAACCAGGGCCTCCTACATTGCAGGCGGAGTCTTTACCAGCTGAGCTACCAGAGAAACACATTAATGCTCTAGAGGAGGTAGTTGTAAACACATTAAAATGTTAACATGATATTTGTTGTATTAGGAATGCATATAATTCATATTTACCAAATAAATTAATAGAATAGTATCATAAGTAAGTGTTTTACTTAGAAAATGGATATAGTTAATCCCCCAGGAGGAAAAAAAACCACTTAACTCCTACCCTTTAATTACAGATTTATTAAATTCTCTTGAAAATATTCATGTTAATATAGAACATACAAAATGTTAACTTGAGTAATATCTACTTGAGAAACTCACACCAGAGCTCCCCAGCAATATAAGCACTGTAACTTAATTTCCATCTACAGTAACATATTATCCTATGATTCAGTCAAGCCATATGCATGACTGCCCTACAAGACCCATAGATTTGAAAACTCAGATTCACAATGTTAGCAATCAGGCAATTTCTCCATCAATATCACGACAAATCTGCATAAAGCCAGTAAGCTAGGCAGCAGTAAAATCATTCACAGGCAGCAAGTTATTTGGCCTCTCGAGTACTCAGGAGGCAAGTGATACTTATAGCTGCTTGATTACTCTAAGAATGACTTATTACTAATCGTCTAGGGTCAGGGATTGTGTGTGGTCTTGCCACCCGAATAGAGACATCTAGATACGGATCCCAAGCTACTCATTATGCATTCTACCCAAAGAGTAGGTCTAATTAGCCTAACAACATAGGCTAAGACATAACATAACATGTTTTAAATAAGGAACCAGGGCTATCAGAACTCAGAACACTGAAGAGCTTGCAGTCTACAAAGGGATACATAATCACCTCATTTCCTGTGAGCTATGCCTACCAGATGTATCTGTGGCTGGCTTCATCCCTTGTGATGAATAGAATCCCCCCAAGTGGTTTGAGAAACAGTGAAATACAGAAAACTAGCCCAATGAGGCTTCAGGGAGCTTTCCTACACATGCAGGAACCTTGGGAGCTGTGTGGACTAGTCCAGACCAGTTAATAAGAACCTTAACTTATGCATTGGATTTTGCTTTCCAGGGGCTTCCCAGATAGTGCTTGTGGTACAGAACTTGCCTTCCAATGCAGGTTAGACATAAGAGACACAGGTTCAATCCCTGAGTCAGGAAGATCCCCTGGAGGAGGGTACAGCAACCACTCTAGTATTCTAGCTTGGAGAATCTCATGGACAGAGAAGCCTGGTAGGCTACAGTCCATAGGGTGGCAAAAAGTCAGACACGACTGAAGTGACTTAGCACACAGGCAGGCACTGCTTTCTAACTGTGCTTTGATTTTCCAAATGTCTGATCATCTGGCAAAATTACATCTACTAAGTGGGATGTACTAAAATAGAAATCAGGAGCTTCTTGATGAGGTTGAAGGAGAAGAGTGAAAAGGCCAGCTTAAAACTCATTATTGAAAAAACTAAGATCATGACATTTGGTCTTATCAGTTCAATTCAGTCACTCAGTCATGTCTAACTGTTTGTGACCCCATGGACTGCAGCACACAAGATTTCGCTGTCCTTCACCATCTCCCAGAGCCTGCTCGAACTGATGTCCATTGACTCAGTGATGCCATCCAACCATCTTGTCCTCTGTTGTCCCCTTCTCCTTTTACCTTCTATTTTCCCCAACATCAGGCACTTTTCCAATAAGTTGTCTCTACGCATCAGGTGGCCAGAGGATTGGAGCTTCAGTTTCAGCATCAGTCCACCCAATGAATATTCAGAATTTATTTCCTTTAGGATTGACTGGTTTGATCACCTTGCAGTCCAAGGGACTCTCAAGTGCCTTCTCCAACAACACAGTTCAAAGGCATCAATTCTTTCTTGCTCAGCCTACTTTTTTGGATCAGAATAGAATCTTGCAGTCTACAAAGGGATACATAATCACCTCATTTCCTGTGAGCTATGCCTACCAGATGTATCTGTGGCTGGCTTCATCCCTTGTGATGAATAGAATCCCCCCAAGTGGTTTGAGAAACAGTGAAATACAGAAAACTAGCCCAATGAGGCTTCAGGGAGCTTTCCTACACATGCAGGAACCTTGGGAGCTGTGTGGACTAGTCCAGACCAGTTAATAAGAACCTTAACTTATGCATTGGATTTTGCTTTCCAGGGGCTTCCCAGATAGTGCTTGTGGTACAGAACTTGCCTTCCAATGCAGGTTAGACATAAGAGACACAGGTTCAATCCCTGAGTCAGGAAGATCCCCTGGAGGAGGGTACAGCAACCACTCTAGTATTCTAGCTTGGAGAATCTCATGGACAGAGAAGCCTGGTAGGCTACAGTCCATAGGGTGGCAAAAGTCAGACACGACTGAAGTGACTTAGCACACAGGCAGGCACTGCTTTCTAACTGTGCTTTGATTTTCCAAATGTCTGATCATCTGGCAAAATTACATCTACTAAGTGGGATGTACTAAAATAGAAATCAGGAGCTTCTTGATGAGGTTGAAGGAGAAGAGTGAAAAGGCCAGCTTAAAACTCATTATTGAAAAAACTAAGATCATGACATTTGGTCTTATCAGTTCAATTCAGTCACTCAGTCATGTCTAACTGTTTGTGACCCCATGGACTGCAGCACACAAGATTTCGCTGTCCTTCACCATCTCCCAGAGCCTGCTCGAACTGATGTCCATTGACTCAGTGATGCCATCCAACCATCTTGTCCTCTGTTGTCCCCTTCTCCTTTTACCTTCTATTTTCCCCAACATCAGGCTCTGTTCCAATAAGTTGTCTCTTTGCAGCAGGTGGCCAAAGTATTGGAGCTTCAGCTTCAGCATCAGTCCTTCCAATGAATATTCAGGGTTGATTTCCTTTAGGATTGACTGGTTTGATCACCTTGCAGTCCAAGGGACTCTCAAGTGCCTTCTCCAACAACACAGTTCAAAGGCATCAATTCTTTCTTGCTCAGCCTACTTTATGGTCCAACTCTCACATCCATATGTGGGAAAACCATAGCTTTTGACTATATAGACTGTTGACAAAGTGATGCCTCTGCTTTTGAATACACTGTTTAGGTTTGTCACAGCTTTTCTTCCAGGGAGCAAGCTCCTTTAAATTTCATGGCTGCAGTCATCATCGGCAGTAATTTTGGAGGCCAAGAAAATAAAGTCTGTCACTGTCATTATTGTTTGCCCATCTACTTGCCATGAACTTATGGGACCAGATGCCATGATTTTCATTTTATGACTGATGAGTTTTAGGTCAGCTTTTTCACTCTCCTCTTTCACCTTCATCAAGAGGCTCTTGAGCTTCCCTGGTGGTCCAGTGGGTAAGGACACTGCCTTGCAATGCAAGGGGCGCCAGTTCGATCCCTGGCCTGGGAAGATCCAACGTGCCGCGGAGCAGCTGGACTGATGTGTCCAATTACCGAGCCGGAGCTCTGGAGCGCATGCACCCAGAGCCGGTGCTCTGCGACAACAGAGGCCTCTGTGATGGGAGGCCCACGCGGTCCAAAGAACAAAGTTGGATGAAAATAGATAAATGAAAGACCAATAGAAGTGGCCAAAAGAAAAAAGAGTCTCTACTTCCTCTTGGCTTTCTGCCATAAGGGTAGTGTCACCTGCATACCTGAGGTTATTTCTCCCAGCAATCTTGATTCCAGCTTCAGCCTCATCCAGACCAGCATTTCCCATGATGTACACTTAATATAAATTAAATAAGCAGGGTGACAATAAACAGTCTTGATGGACTCCTTTGCCAATTTGGAACTAGTCTGTTGTTCCATGTCCAGTTCTAACTGTTGCTTCTTGTCTTGCATATAGGTTCCTCAGGAGGCAAGTAAAGTGGTCTGGTATTCCCATCTCTTTCAGAATTTTCCAGTTTGTTGTTAGCCACACAAAGGCTTTAGCATAGTCAATGAAACAGAAGTAGATGTTTTTCTGGAATTCCTTTGCTCTTTCTATGATCCAACAGATGCTGGCAATTTGATCTGTGGTTCCTCTGACCTTTCTAAACCCAGCTTGTATATCTGGAAGTTCTTGGTTCACATACTGTTGAAGCCTAGTTTGGAGGATTTTTTTTGTAATTATTGCTTTATTTATCCTAATTTGGCTGCACTGGATCTTTTTTTTTTCTTTTTAATGTTTATTTATTTGGCTGTACTGGCTCTTAGCTGTGGGATTTGGAATCTTTTAGTTGCAGCATGTGGGATTAGTTCCCTGACCAGGGATCGAACCCAGGCCTCCTGTGTTGGGAGCAGGGAACCTTATCCACTGGACCACCAGGGAAGCCCTTTGGAGGATTTTAAGAATTAATTTACTAGCGTGTGAAATGAGTGCAATGGTGCAATAGTTTGAACATTCTTTGGCATTGCCCTTCTTTGATATTGGAATGAAAACTGACCTTTTCCAGTCCTGAGGTCACTGCTGAGTTTTCCAAATTTGCTGGCATATTGAGTGTAGCACTTTGCAGCATTGCTTAGTGGCTAAAAAATCAGGAGTCACATTAATCTTGCTTTGATACCCAGCTCTCCCACTTAGTAGCTATGGGACTTGGTCAAATATTAATACTTTACCACTCTGCATTTTGGTTTCCTCGTATATTAAACAAGTCTCAAGGTAATCAGAAAAATTTAGTGAGATAATGCCTAGGCAACATAAAGTAGCATATTCAAAAATCCACAGCTATTATTATTAGATATCATTTTACTTAGTTTCACTGTGACAAATTTTAAGTCAATGTATAAATACTTTTATAATTTAGTATTCTGCTTTCACTAAGGAATATGCACAATAAAAAAATCACATTCATCTAGTCTAATTTAGAGATATGTTTTTCATTTTTTTATTGTGAAAAATCACCTCATTAAAAAAGGAGTTTTTTTTTTTTTTTTTTTATCAGTCCTCTAAGTCATATAAAGAAGACAGCATCACAAGATTGTTTTGTGCAACAAAAATATAACAAATTTCTCTCAGTTCCTTGGCCTCATATTACATTGCTTCAGATCTGGAAGGAAATGACCCAGGTGATGCATCAATTCACTGATAAACTCAAAGCAGTGCTAATTAAGAGATTTTAAAAGTATTCTTAGAGGTCAGGATCCTTCTCTGACTCTACTGGTCTCTCTTTTTAGGTCTCTGTACATAGTTGTCTTTGCCTAGAGCTAGAAGAACAATGATTGAAGCCTCTTTGTTCTCCTTATGGTTGCATTATCAGAAAAAAGTTATATTCAAAGAAATACTTAAACACACTCTATGCTTAAAATACCCAAGAACAGGAAGACAGAATTTCTACTCTGAAAATTGCATCAGAACTCCATCTCTCTTCCAGTATGTATGTCCCAGGAAGCAAGGGTGGGTATGATACCCACATAGTCACAGTCAGCCACTTTCCTCAAGATAATGCAGGACACACACACAGTACACAAGCTGACTCTCCTTGTGTACTCTCTTACATTTCCCCTTGTATTATATCTAACAAAGAAATAATAAAATTGGTATAATTTATTTGAAAATATAATCACATTGCAAATACAATTTAAAATGTATGTGTATTTGTTTCTTGGAGCTGCTATAACAAAATAAAACAAATTGGCTGCCTTAAAACAACAGCAATTTATTCACTCACATTTATGGAAGCCAGAAGTTCAAAATTCAGTTGTTGATAGAGTTGGTTTCTTCTGAGGATTCGGAGGGAAAATCTATTCCCTGACATTCTCATAGCTTCTGAGTTGCTCGAAAACTGTGTATTTTCATTCTCAGTACCACATTCACCTCATTATCTGCTCGTCCATCAAGCCTTTGTGAAGAGCTCATTGCCTAATGAGGTCTACCAGAACCAGAACTCTGTTAATACTTCGATATTATGCTTTTTCTCTCAACACTGCCAGCTCCTCACATTGCTCTATAACACTTATCAACCTCTAATATACTCTCTACATTATTACTATCAACTGGTTAGTATCTGCCAGCTCCCATTAGAATGTAAGCTCCAAGATACTAAAAGAGCAAGGAGTCTTCTCTATTTTCTTCACCATACAATTGTTTGTGGAGTAAAATAATGAAAAAATTGGCCTTGAAAGTTGATGAAACCTTTGGGAAATCATTATATGTCTGTATGAAATAAAAGCTTTACAAATATCCCCATTTTTTGACCAAGAATTTCTACCTCTTGGGAATAATCTTCAAGAGATAATGTGAAATGCAGATAAGAATTCATATAGAGAAAATTGTAGCATAGTTGATAACAATTGTAAAAATGTAGAAACAAATGCCAAATATTAGGCAAGCACCAAGGAAATTTTACTTGAAATAACTTATAGGCACTAAAATTATTTTGAAGCTGTAATTACATAATGATAAGAATATCTTCTTAAATAAAATACCTTCTTATTTAAAATGTTAAAAATGAAAAAAGAATAAATCAAGCAATTGTATATCCAGTGGCTCCTAACTGCATTCATTCACTAAAAAGTTACCCATGCCAGTATTCTTCCCAAGAGAATCCCATAGACAGAGGAGCGTGGTGGGCTACAGTTCATGGGATTGCAAGGAGTCAGACACAACTGAAGCAACTTAGCAAGCATGCATGCACGAAAAAGTTATTTATTTGTCACTTTACTATGTGTTCTGGGAATATGGTAGTAAACGAAACAGACAAAATATCCTGTTACCATGGATTGTAGTGTGGTGAAATAGCCACAAACCAGTAAAAATGGCATAACATCAGGTATGATAAGTGGTATGAAGAAGATTTAGCACCCTTAAGAATACAGAGAATAGATAGGGAGTGCTATTTCATATTATAGAAAAGGTTTCTTTGAGGAGGTGATATCTGAGTAGCAAACGAAACAAATTCAGGGAGTGTGATCACAATGTTTAGAAGAGCAGTCCAGGTTGGGGGACCAAAGAGTACAAAGACTAGTTTCAGAGCAAGCTTGGCAAGTTGAAAGAAACCTATTGGAATTAGGAAGGAAAAAAGAAAGCCTCTGTAGTTAAAGCAGAGAGATCAAGGTAGAAGGAGTTAGGAAATAAGCTTGGGAAGATAAGCTGTGGCCAGATCACACACAATTTTGTGAGAGTTTTGGATTTCATTCTAGTTGTAATGAGCATTCAATACAGACTTTCATGTAGAGGAGTAAAGTGAACCAACATATGACTTAAAAGGGTAAATTGATGTCTGTGATCAGACTAGAAAAATTGGTGTCAAGAGAAGCAGGGATTCCCTGGTGGTCGAGTGGGTAAGTGCAAGGGGCACCGGTTTGATCCCTAGCCTGGGAGGATCCCACATGCCACAGAGTGGCTGGACCAATGTGTCCAACTACCAAGCCGGAGCTCTGGAGCGCATGTGCCAGGATCTGGTGCTCTGCAGCGAGAGAGGCCACTGTGACGGGAGGCCCACATAGACCAAAAGAACAAAGATAAATAAATGAAAGATCAATAGAAGTGCCCCCCCCCCAAAAAAAAAAAATAAGAGAAGCAGGAAGACTAGGCTATTGTATAATGCAATCAGGAAGTGATACTGGCTTGGACTGAAGTGTTCAGTGGAGAGAGATTATGGTAAATAATAAGATTTGGGATATAATATTGGAGATAGTGACAACAGGCATTGCTGATGCAATGGATGTAGGAAGTGACTCAAGAAAAGTAGTCAAAGTTAGGGACTTCCCTGGTGACCCAGTTAAGAATTGACCTGCCACTGCAAGGACCACAGGTTCAATCTTTGGTCAGGGAAGATCCCATGTGCCACAGAACAACTAAACCTGTGAGCCACAACTGCTGAGCTCATGCACCTAGAGCCCGTGCTCTGCCACAAGTGAAGACACGGCAAGGAGAAGCCCACACACCCCTGCTCACTGCAACTTGAGAAAGCCTGCATGCAGCAAAGAAGGGCAGCACAACCACAAATAAATGAATTAATTCAATTAAATTTTAAAAAGGTGCTGCCTCTAAAAATTCATTAAAAAAATAGTCAAAAGTTCAATTTTCCTTAGGGTCTAAGCACCGAAACAAATAAATTGTTCCATTTTCAATTAATGGAAGCAATGAGAAAGATAGGGGAAAAGTAGGTTTGTTTGTTGTTGGAGGATGGGTAGTAATGAAGTTCTATTTCAGAGAATCATAAGAAACTCTTAGTTATCCAAGGGGACATGTCAAATAGGCAATTCAATATAGATACATTCATTGATGCTTTCGAACTGTGGTGATGGAGAATACTCTTGAGAGTCCCTTGGACTGCAAGGAGATCAAACCAGTCTATCCTAAAGGAAAAGAACTCTGAATATTCATTGGAAGGACTGATGCTAAAGCTGAAGTTTCAATAATTTGGCCACCTGATGCAAAGAGACGACTCACTGGAAAAGACCTTGATGCTGGGAAAGACTGAGGGTAGAAGGAGAAGAGGACAACATACGATGAGATGGTTGAATGGCATCACCAACTCAAGGGACATGAATTTGAGCAAACTCTAGGAGATGGTGAAGGACAGGGAAGCCTGGCATGCTAGAGTCCATGGGGTCACAAAGAGTTGGATATGAGTCAGCAACTAAACAACAACAAGAAGCTATATCTGCACTATATTTATCAATTTGGAAGTCATAAATACGTGTGTGCGTGCTAAGTCACTTCAGTCATGTCTGACTCGTTCCAGTCCTATGGACTGTAGCCCACCAGATGCCTCTGTCTGTGGGATTTTCCAGGCAAGATTACTGGAGTAGGTTGCCATTCCCTTCTCCAGGGGATCTTCCCAACCCAGGGATCAAATGCGGGTTTCCTGCATTGCAGGCAGATTCATTACTATCTGAGCCAACTTGGAAGCTCATCTAAACAAAGTGAATGAATTCAGCATACAAGTAAGAGTGTATTAATCTTAGATAGGAATACATATAGTTCATTCATTTTAAAAAGAAGAAAGCAGGATAGATAAATACAGAATGAGCGAGGTGGGTAAATTTGGTGCCAGAAAAATGTAGAAGTTCTCTCTTCTTAAAATTGCTTTGTTGAGATGTAAGGCACATACCATAAAATGACTCCTTTTATAGTGTTCAGTTCAGTGGTATTTTTTTGTATATTTAAAGTTGTGCAACCACTACCACAAAATAATTTCAGAATATTTCCATCAATCTGAAAACAAAAGCCCATAGTCATTGTCAATCACTCCCATATTTCTGCTCACTGGCCCCTGACAATCACTAATACGCTTTCTGTCTCTATGTATTTGTCTATTTTGGACATTACATACACATAAAATTATATACAAGCTTTGTGCTTGACACATGAAAAATTGGTAGTATTTATGCTGCTCTATTCTTTAAATAGTCTGAGAAATCCAACATCACAGATCACTAATACATCTAATACTACACTAGCTGTGTAAAAAATGAGTAGCATAACAACTAGATAAAAATACAGTAAAATTTTAACAGTAGTTATTTTTGAATGATGGGTTTATGGGTGATTTTATTTTCTTCTGTATACTTTGTGCAATTTTAATATTCATGTAAGGGACATGTTTTACAGAAAACTGAAGGAATCAAAAGAAGTTTAAAAATTTAAAAGATATAACACATTATGAAAAATCTGGCAAATATTTTAACTCAGGTTTGCTTTAGAATTCCATCTCCTTTTCCAAAATTTAATAGATAACAGTGTCTGATTTTTTCTCAAAACTACTACAGCTCAAAATTGAGTCTGCTTTTTCTACACACTGCTTAATTCTCTAGTGTCTTAAGGTTCATTTAGATTTAATGATTGTCCTGTTGCTGAAAGAGTACATACTGACTTGAGAATACATTGGTTACGGTTGACCTTCAAAAGGTTTTTTGGGGAAAAATAAATCCCCCCACTGGCTACAAGCCCTGTTGAAAGCATTTTAACAAAGACATGGTGCTGCTAAAACCAAAGAAAGGTTATCAGCGGCAAGCAAATGGTATTCTGAGAGAGCTGTCATAATTAAAATAATCTTCAGGTTCTGACGTCTAGAGTAAAATAAGGTTGAACTGCAGAAAAGGATAATTCAACAATTAAATGCACCAGCTCAAACACTGGTCACTTTATTCATTTAGTCTTGATCTTCCAGGACACAGAGACATATCTTCATCCTTACTCACTTATCTAACCAATTACAAAATTCCTATTGTATAACAAATAGGGAAGCATATAGTTCTCAAGGTTATTTAATTAACTGTGACCAATCTATGAGTTTGAGAGACAAGGGTCACTGAAATAATCTTCAAATGAAAAGTTACTCCAGTCATAGGTTTGCTCATCACAGAATGGAACATATCCATAGAGAAATAATTACTGTCCTCAACAAAACAAATGAGATATGACCCGAGAAAAAAGTTGAGGCAGATAAACTTAATTTTCAATCTCAATTAGGATGATCCTATCATTTCCTCATTCAATGCTTTATTAAGTTTTAAAAATAATCAGCCAGCTGGATATTCTTGGGCAATTAATATTTAAAAAATATATTTATGTGCTAACTTCTAACTCACCATCCTCCATGTAGTGAAAGCATTTTCATCGATATTCTCTCCCTCATTGCTCATGCCCAATTGGTTGCCTGGTTCTGAAGATAACATGATGTGGCTCATGAATCTATACCCTCCATTTTATTACATCTCCAGTTCAAATGCTTACCACGTCTTTCTAAGAATTTATCTGCATGATTTCCTGTCTCTTTTCTCTCTTGAAGCAACCTGTCATACATAATACTATTCTAACTTCTTCCACAAAAGTGATCGTATTCCCATGGAAATCCAAATCTTCCCTGTATGCTCTTGAAATGATCCTTTTCCATTTATTATATCTTCATGCTGAACATTTTCTGGAATATTGACATCAGTCCGTAACATGCTCCAGCAATCACTGCTTGAATGAAAGCTCTCCAGTGACCCAATAACAACCTGCAGATACCATTCTATTTCTCTACTTCTCTTGAATATGATAACCATTCCACTAGAACTATTTTTTTTTTGTAAATCTTACAAGAAGGGTTATCAGCGGCAAGCAAATGGTATTCTGAGAGAGCTGTCATAATTAAAATAATCTTCAGGTTCTGACGTCTAGAGTAAAATAAGGTTGAACTGCAGAAAAGGATAATTCAACAATTAAATGCACCAGCTCAAACACTGGTCACTTTATTCATTTAGTCTTGATCTTCCAGGACACAGAGACATATCTTCATCCTTACTCACTTATCTAACCAATTACAAAATTCCTATTGTATAACAAATAGGGAAGCATATAGTTCTCAAGGTTATTTAATTAACTGTGACCAATCTATGAGTTTGAGAGACAAGGGTCACTGAAATAATCTTCAAATGAAAAGTTACTCCAGTCATAGGTTTGCTCATCACAGAATGGAACATATCCATAGAGAAATAATTACTGTCCTCAACAAAACAAATGAGATATGACCCGAGAAAAAAGTTGAGGCAGATAAACTTAATTTTCAATCTCAATTAGGATGATCCTATCATTTCCTCATTCAATGCTTTATTAAGTTTTAAAAATAATCAGCCAGCTGGATATTCTTGGGCAATTAATATTTAAAAAATATATTTATGTGCTAACTTCTAACTCACCATCCTCCATGTAGTGAAAGCATTTTCATCGATATTCTCTCCCTCATTGCTCATGCCCAATTGGTTGCCTGGTTCTGAAGATAACATGATGTGGCTCATGAATCTATACCCTCCATTTTATTACATCTCCAGTTCAAATGCTTACCACGTCTTTCTAAGAATTTATCTGCATGATTTCCTGTCTCTTTTCTCTCTTGAAGCAACCTGTCATACATAATACTATTCTAACTTCTTCCACAAAAGTGATCGTATTCCCATGGAAATCCAAATCTTCCCTGTATGCTCTTGAAATGATCCTTTTCCATTTATTATATCTTCATGCTGAACATTTTCTGGAATATTGACATCAGTCCGTAACATGCTCCAGCAATCACTGCTTGAATGAAAGCTCTCCAGTGACCCAATAACAACCTGCAGATACCATTCTATTTCTCTACTTCTCTTGAATATGATAACCATTCCACTAGAACTATTTTTTTTTTGTAAATCTTACAATTTCCATTTTATTGTGGTAGGCAACAGAAGAAAGTCATCAAGGCCCACATTGACCTTGTTTTCCTCCTACCTTATTGATCAGTTGTTTCCACGCCCATTCCTAATTTCTTATACCTTACTTGGAAATTTGGAATTTCTTATGGCTCAATTTTGAGCCCTCTTCTTTCTTCTACATATTAATCACTGATCTCCCCAAACAACGCTCTTAACACTTTCATATTTATTTCTAAAATGTTGACCTCTCCTCAGAGCTTGAGAATCATGCAAATATTTACTTGATTTTTTTGAATATCTCACAGATCTCTCAAATCTAATATTTGCAAAACTGAAATCTCGACATTCACCTCAAAACCCTCAGCCAGTTTTGCCTTCTCAGTAAATAATGCAACCATCCAGTCAATTATTCAAGCCAGAACTATGAGTCACTCTCAACTGTTCCATTTCCTCTACCCAACATATCTACCTAAATCTATCATCCAGTTACACTCTTGTGTATAACTCTTGCTCTGCCTCAAGCCATCAATGTTTCTTATCTGGAATGCTGAAATAGCCTACATATATATAGTAGTATTCTTAGTGCTTTAAGAGCTAATATTTGTATGAGGACCATGAGACCCAGTCTATACTAGGATTTGTATGGTAACTGCAAGGAAATTAATTTTCAAATTGACTGGATCTCTATTTAAACTTCATGTTCTGGATCACAGCAATCTTCATCATTTAATATGTAATTTTAAAAAACGAGTCTGTGAACAACAAAACTCTGTAAAACCTTTAAAATAAAGAATTAAAAAATAAATAAATAAATAAACAAAACGTAAAATTTAGGCTTCGTTCAGTCAGTAAAGACTCTGCCTGCAATGCAGGAGACTTGTGCTTGATTCCAGAGTTGGGAAGATCTCCTGGAGAAGGAAATGGCAACCCACTCCAGTATTCTTGTCTGGAGAATCCCTGGTGAGCTACAGTCCATGATGTCGCAGAAGTCAGATATGACTTAGCGACTAAATCACCACCAAAATTCTGAGATAACCATGCCAAATTCCACTAGAACTATTTTTTTTTTTGTAAATCCTTAAAAAACAATTTCCATTTTATTGTGGTAGGCAACAGAAGAAAGTCATCAAGGCCCACATTGACCTTGTTTTCCTCCTACCTTATTGATCAGTTGTTTCCACGCCCATTCCTAATTTCTTATACCTTACTTGGAAATTTGGAATTTCTTATGGCTCAATTTTGAGCCCTCTTCTTTCTTCTACATATTAATCACTGATCTCCCCAAACAACGCTCTTAACACTTTCATATTTATTTCTAAAATGTTGACCTCTCCTCAGAGCTTGAGAATCATGCAAATATTTACTTGATTTTTTTGAATATCTCACAGATCTCTCAAATCTAATATTTGCAAAACTGAAATCTCGACATTCACCTCAAAACCCTCAGCCAGTTTTGCCTTCTCAGTAAATAATGCAACCATCCAGTCAATTATTCAAGCCAGAACTATGAGTCACTCTCAACTGTTCCATTTCCTCTACCCAACATATCTACCTAAATCTATCATCCAGTTACACTCTTGTGTATAACTCTTGCTCTGCCTCAAGCCATCAATGTTTCTTATCTGGAATGCTGAAATAGCCTACATATATATAGTAGTATTCTTAGTGCTTTAAGAGCTAATATTTGTATGAGGACCATGAGACCCAGTCTATACTAGGATTTGTATGGTAACTGCAAGGAAATTAATTTTCAAATTGACTGGATCTCTATTTAAACTTCATGTTCTGGATCACAGCAATCTTCATCATTTAATATGTAATTTTAAAAAACGAGTCTGTGAACAACAAAACTCTGTAAAACCTTTAAAATAAAGAATTAAAAAATAAATAAATAAATAAACAAAACGTAAAATTTAGGCTTCGTTCAGTCAGTAAAGACTCTGCCTGCAATGCAGGAGACTTGTGCTTGATTCCAGAGTTGGGAAGATCTCCTGGAGAAGGAAATGGCAACCCACTCCAGTATTCTTGTCTGGAGAATCCCTGGTGAGCTACAGTCCATGATGTCGCAGAAGTCAGATATGACTTAGCGACTAAATCACCACCAAAATTCTGAGATAACCATGCATTCCCATAGGACTGTAAAAAGCAATGCAGAGAGAGGAGAGAGATATCATGTACCCTTTACCCAGTTTCCTCCAAGATTAACATTTTCCAAAACTGCAGTATGATATAACAACCAAGTTACCAACATTAATACAGTCAACATACAGAACATTTCTGCTGCCGCAAGGATCTCTCTGTCATTTATATTCAGCACCACTCCCCATCTTCCCTTAAACCATGGTAATAACTAAACTTGTCTGTATTTCTATAATTTTGAAGTTTTAAGAATATTGTACAGGGACTTCCCTAGAAGTCTAGTGGTTAAGTCTCTGTACTTCCACTGCAGGGGATATGGGTTTTATCCCTGACTGGGGAACTAAGAGCCTTCATGCTGTGCTGCAAAGCCAAAAAAGGAAAAAAGAATGTTGGAATAATGAAAGTATATGGGAAACTTTGGCTTTATTTCACTCAGTATTATTTTCTGGAGTTTCACTGAATCATATATAATTCAATGCATATATCAGGACTTCGCTACTCTTTACTGTTAAATAATATTCCAATGTATGGATGTGCCAGAGTTTGTTTAACCATTTATCCATTGAATAACATTTTTTCCCAGTTTCTGACTATTATAAAGAAAACTTCTATGAGTATTCATGTACATATTTTGTAGGAAGATAATTCATTTTTTCTAGAATAAACACCGAAGAGTGAAATTGCTCTCGTGTAACAGTAGTTACACGTTTAGTTTTTTTCTTTGCTTTTTTTTTTTTTTTAAAGAACCTGCCAAACTGTTTTCCAGATTATCTGTAGCATTTTCCCACCAGCAGTGTGAGATCAGTTTTTCCACATCCTCTACAGCATTTGGTGTTATAATTTTTTTTTTTATTTTAGCCATTCTGATAGGTGTATAATATCTCATGTGGTTTTACCTTGTCTTTACTTAATGGCTAATGATGTTGAACTTTTTTTCATGTTCTTATTTGCCATCTGTATTTTCCTCTGTAATTTTGCATTTTCAATCCTCCTGTGAACAAACTGAGCCTTGCCATAGGTCTAGACCTTGAATTTGGACTATAACTTTGGAGAGATACATAAGGTGTCTAAGAGGCAATGACTGGCTTTTATTTAGCTCCATTATTGCTGAGTGGAATGTCATTTTCTCAAGTACTTCAGTAGATACTATCTCAGTTGAATTAATCTTAGAAAACCTTTATGCAGGAAATGTCAGCCCTAAATATTATGTGTGTAGAAAAAAATTCAAATACTCTGCAAATATTTTTCAGCCTTGGAAACAACCTAATAGGACTGTCATGAGTCTAAACTGATAGCATATTTTTAGGCTGTTGACAAAGTTCAGTGGAAATGGTTTCAAATAGTATGAACCTATGACAGTTCAGAATAGACACAGAACATAGATGGCAATTCTTATCTATGCCCATGTTAGCTGGAGGATAGCTAATAAAAAGATTACTAGCAAATGCAAGATATCTGAGAAACTGATCTTTTGTGGGGAGTTGGTTAATACTCTTGTCTTCTTAGGGAGTGGTTGAATGAATAGTATGCTTTTAAAAAACACAGATTCATCTATTTCCTTTCTTGTTACACGAATGCTACTAGTGCTACATAAAATAGTAATAAGGAAGAGGGGAGGAAGGAAAAGTGATTTCATCCTACTTTCTCTAAAATTTGAAAAAAGAGCCTTTTAGGTCCCCATTTTACAGTCTGCCCCTCAACTTCTGTTTTCTAAATGTTTAATTTGAATATATCAGAATATTTTCCTCAGAACACTATTTGTAGCACTACAAAATCCCCCAGATAAAAGGACTACAGTCTATTATTTGCAATCAGGTTTCTTTCTTCTTTTTTTTTTTTAAATTTTGGCCTTTTTTTTTTAATTGATCCTTCATTTATTTATTTTCATCCATCTTTATCCTTTGGCCTGTGTGGGCCTCCCATTGCAGTGGCCTCTCTTGTTGCAGAGCACTGGCTCTGGGTGCATGCACTCCAGAGCACTGGCTAGTTACGGACACACCCATCCAGCCGGTCCACTGCACATGGGATCTTCCTAGGCCAGGGATCGAACCGGTGCCCCCTCCACTGCAAGGTGGACTCTTTACCCACTGGACCATCAGGGAAGCCCTGCAATCAAGTTTCTTTTTAAGCAAAAGACTGTGCATATTAGCACCAGAAGTTAAGTGAAAAAGTATTTTACCAGGTCTTAACCACTGTATTCTGCGGAGTTAAATTAATTTTCGCTTTTTTCTTGTTCAGTCGCTAAGTTGTCTATCCGACTCTGCAACTCCATGTCCTCCACTATCTCCCAGGGTTAGTTCAAACTCCATGTCTACAGACATAGTGATGTCTAAAGACATCAGTGAGCACTAGTTTTTTTTGTTTTTTTTAATCACTTGCATCCAGTTACATGTAATAGTAACCTTAGCTACTGCCTAATGAAGGATACAAATATGTTGGCACTGTGCTAAGGAGTCTTCTGGCCACTCATTTAATGCTCTTCTCAATCCTATGAGCTAGACATTTTTAATCTCAGTTTTACATGTAAGAAAATGTGCGCTTTGAGAGATTAAGTCATTTATCCAGGGCGACACAGCTAGCAAGTGATAGAAGCAGGCTTCTGTCTCCAGCTCTGTACTTTGTCCTGCTCTGATTTATGATGAGTAGTCATCGCAACAAATTCCCTGAGTGCTGGGAGGTGGGGGTGGAGGTAGAAGTGAGGATTGAAACATAAAAACAACTTTGAAGGCACAGAGTAGTCAATTTCTGGTTGTTCACCTAGTGGCTATCCCACAGAAAATTCAAAGCTAAGTTGCTTATCTCCCTGACAACCATTTCTATGTTATTTTCTCCCAGATGTACTGATATGTGTACAGGAGAAAAAAATATTTACTTTTTCCTAAAACTAGATAAATCCAAATGTAGGTAGGATAGTTAATCCTCCATTAACATGCACACATTCAGTATAAACATATTTTATATTTTTCACAGAAGTTACCTCCACATCCCATCTCCCACACATATACTCATCATCTGTATTTAAAACATTGGGTGGGTGTGGTATTGGACAAATGCTTGCCTAGGGGACACAGCTTCTTCCTAGAGGGCTATCATCATAAAACACCAGCAAGGTAGAAGGCGTGGAGAGAAGGGAACCCTCCTACACCACAGGTGGGAGTGTACTGTTAGTGCCTGTTGGTAGAGCCACTACAGAAAACAGTATGGAGGTTCCTTAAGAAACTAAAAACAGAACTATCATATGATCCAGCAATCCCACTCCTGGACACGTATTCAGAGAACATGGTTCTAAAGAATTCATGCTCCCCATTGTTCACTGCAGCCCTGTTTACTATAGCCAACATATGGAAACAACCTAAATGTTCATCAACAGATAAGTGGATAAAGAAGATATGGTATATATAAAATAGAATATCCATTAATGGAATATTATTCTGCCATCAGAAAGAATGAAATAATGCCATTTGTAGCAACCTGGATGGACCTAGAGATTATCATGCTAAGTGAAGTAAGTCAGAGAAAGACAAATATCATATGATATCACTTATATGTGGAATCCAATAAATAAATTAAATATGATACCAATCAATATATCCATGAAACAGAAACAGACACACACATAGAGAACAGACTTGTGGTTGCCAAAGGGGAAAGGGAATAGGGGAAGGATAGTTTGGGAGTTTGAGATTAGCAGATGCAAACTATAATATAAATAGCAAGGTCTTACTATATACAGGGAACTATATTCTATATCCTGTGACAAACTATAATGGAAAAAAGATGAAAAAGAATATATATAGATTATAACTGAGTCACTTTTCTGTACAGAAAAATGAACGCAACATTCTAAATAAACTATACTTCAATCATTTTTTTTTTTTGTAAAGGAAACATCAGCAAGGAACTCTATGGGTCTGTGTTAAGAAAGACAAAAGGGGAAAAAGAGGTTCAACTCTGGGAACCATTCAAAGAGCTTTGATAAGAATGTAAATAACCATTTTATTCCTTTGAATAATAGTCATCATTGCCTTGAAATTCTAATAGGTGAGCCATACATGTGTTTAGCTCCCTACCAATTCACTCCAACCAATCAGAGCTAAAATCCAATCATAATTGTGTTACGGTAAATTCTTCTTGAGGTTCTACTATGCATCGGGCATTGATCTAGTATCTTATATACAGATTACACTATTTAATGATCAGAATGCCACTATTCAAGGGTTCTAGTAGCCCCATCTTATAAATGAGGAAATGAAGATGTAGAAATCCAAAGAACATATGCGAGCTCACGTCGCTCATGGATAGTAACTACTCAGTAAAATATAAATTCAGGCAGCTTGGCTCCAGAACACTTCTCTTCCTTTGCCCTGTGTGTTAATGTATGTGTGAGTGTCCTTCTCATTTGTGAATAAAGAGAAGCCAAAATGTGGGTTTACTATAGCCAACATATGGAAACAACCTAAATGTTCATCAACAGATAAGTGGATAAAGAAGATATGGTATATATAAAATAGAATATCCATTAATGGAATATTATTCTGCCATCAGAAAGAATGAAATAATGCCATTTGTAGCAACCTGGATGGACCTAGAGATTATCATGCTAAGTGAAGTAAGTCAGAGAAAGACAAATATCATATGATATCACTTATATGTGGAATCCAATAAATAAATTAAATATGATACCAATCAATATATCCATGAAACAGAAACAGACACACACATAGAGAACAGACTTGTGGTTGCCAAAGGGGAAAGGGAATAGGGGAAGGATAGTTTGGGAGTTTGAGATTAGCAGATGCAAACTATAATATAAATAGCAAGGTCTTACTATATACAGGGAACTATATTCTATATCCTGTGACAAACTATAATGGAAAAAAGATGAAAAAGAATATATATAGATTATAACTGAGTCACTTTTCTGTACAGAAAAATGAACGCAACATTCTAAATAAACTATACTTCAATCATTTTTTTTTTTTGTAAAGGAAACATCAGCAAGGAACTCTATGGGTCTGTGTTAAGAAAGACAAAAGGGGAAAAAGAGGTTCAACTCTGGGAACCATTCAAAGAGCTTTGATAAGAATGTAAATAACCATTTTATTCCTTTGAATAATAGTCATCATTGCCTTGAAATTCTAATAGGTGAGCCATACATGTGTTTAGCTCCCTACCAATTCACTCCAACCAATCAGAGCTAAAATCCAATCATAATTGTGTTACGGTAAATTCTTCTTGAGGTTCTACTATGCATCGGGCATTGATCTAGTATCTTATATACAGATTACACTATTTAATGATCAGAATGCCACTATTCAAGGGTTCTAGTAGCCCCATCTTATAAATGAGGAAATGAAGATGTAGAAATCCAAAGAACATATGCGAGCTCACGTCGCTCATGGATAGTAACTACTCAGTAAAATATAAATTCAGGCAGCTTGGCTCCAGAACACTTCTCTTCCTTTGCCCTACTGTGTGTTAATGTATGTGTGAGTGTCCCTTCTCATTTGTGAATAAAAGAGAAGCCAAAATGTGGGCTATCAGAGTGCAAAGGAACACGTCACTCGTGTAGCACCTGTTCTTCTAACCTCACCAGCTATTAACCAGACACTTCAAATGTCTGCCACCACACACTCCCCCTGCACTCCCAGTCAGCCCCTCTCATACAGACTGATGAGAAAATGCATCCCTGCTGCCTTTGAAAACTCTGTGAAAAGGAGAGCTAATTCTTTAAAAAACAAAAATAGCAGGAACTGTCAGTAACAGTCCCATGGTGATAAAATCGCTAAACATTGCCAGAATGTATGAGGAAAGGGTACTAAAAATTCAATTGAGGTTAAAAACACTGGTCTTATGATTCCTTCAGAGATCCACAGGATATCAGGTATTGATGTGGGTTGCTCATGTAGAGGAAAGAACAAAATCATATTTCCTTCGAAAACAAGGAGAAGCTAAAGAGAAAATGCCAAAAAAAAAAAAAAAAAAAAAACCTGACAGGCAAATATTGGAGCATATTTAAAGAAAAAAAGAAATAAACACACTGTTTTTTTGTATGTATGTATGTAGGTATGTATGTATGTATTTATTTTTATGGCTGCACTGGGTCTTTGTTCTTACGCATGGACTTTTTCTAGTTATGGCAAAATGGGGCTACTGTCTACTTGAGTGGGCTTCTCATCGTGGTGGCTTCTTTTGTTGCAGAGCATAGGCTCTAGAGCACAGGATAAATAGTTGTGGTGCACGGGCTTAGCTGCTCTGCAGAATGTGGAATCTTCCCAGATCAGGGATCAAATCCAGGTCCCCTGCATTGGCAGGCAGATTCTCAACCACTAGACCACCAGAGAAGCCCATGAAATAGACTCTGAATGATATATTTTTGATTTAATGTTTTAACAGATGAACTACAGGGTCATTATCATGTTTTCTTAAAATCACTTAGAGTATATTAAGATGCGAAAGACAGGTACTATGAATTAAATTGTACATATACTCTGTTGTCTTAAGTATGATGACCTCTCTTTTTTCCTATATCTTTGTGGTTTAAAAACATTTTATTGGCATTTAGTTGATTTACAGTGTTATATTGGTCTCAGGTATACAGCAAAGTGAGTTGTGTATATATATTAAAAAGACCAAATGAAATAATTCATATAAATGTGGCAATATAATCATCAAGTGTGGCAATGTAATTATCTCCATTTTCCAGTGAAGAGAATTGAGGCTCTAAATATGTTTAAGATCCTTCTGTAACTAAGGAGAAGTTTCAGGATTTTGTGGAAAAGGTACCATCGGGAGTTGTGTGCACAGACTGACATCACAGAGGTCCACTGTATTCTCAGATTGGATTAGGTCACCCACTCAAATGATTTCACAAGGTCCTGTACTCTATGCTCCTATTAGAACTGTAGCTAATTCAATAATATTTTAATGCTTATCTTCCCCTAGTAGACTAACTTGTCACTTCTGTACAGGTGGACCTTTTTCTGTCCTGTTCATTTCTGTAGCTCTAGTATTCAGTAAAGTGCCACACAGTCAAAACTCAATAAACATTTGCTATATTCATGAATGGAAACAGTAGATTGAGTATCAGACTCAAATCTGGGAAAAGTCGAAGGAGCTTTGGTTATATCCCAAAACTGAATTCATCAACTTCCTACCAAATTCTCCCATCTTCATCACTCCCCAGCCAAATGGTTGCAACTTCTGGGTTCATATATCCTTAAAGGACACCACCATCTACCAAGAAATTCAGGGCAGAAACCTTGGATTCATACTCGGCTCTTTCTTTAAATTCCATAAAGCATCATTTTCCAAGTCAAATGAGATGTGTGCATCCTTCAATATCAAACTCCAATACCATTATGTCTATGAAGCTTTCTTTACACATGAGGGAAGTGAATGCAGGTAAAATATATTAATTAGTTTTCAATTCCCATAATATATAGTACCTCTTCCATAACATGTGTGCTCCCCAGGTGGTTCAGATGGTAAAGAATCCACCTGCAATGCAGGACACATACCTGGGTTTGATACTTGTGTTGGGAATATCTTCTGGAGAAGGGCATGGCTACTCATTTCAGTATTCTTTTTATTTATTTATTTATTTATTTATTTATTTTTCATTCCAGTATTCTTGCCTGGAGAATTCCATGAGCAGAGGAGCCTGGCAGGCCCCAGTCCATGGGGTCTCAAAGAGTCAGAAAGGACTGAATGACTAACACTTTTCATAACATATATTGCTTTGTGCCTCATATAATTAATTTTGGGTGTTATGTGTGAGAAGATGTATCTATCTATGTAGCTGATGTCTGTATAGAAATAAATTTTTTAAATGCCCCCCCAATAGAAAAAATCCTTAAAGTCAGGAAAATATACACTTTACCATCGGGAGTTGTGTGCACAGACTGACATCACAGAGGTCCACTGTATTCTCAGATTGGATTAGGTCACCCACTCAAATGATTTCACAAGGTCCTGTACTCTATGCTCCTATTAGAACTGTAGCTAATTCAATAATATTTTAATGCTTATCTTCCCCTAGTAGACTAACTTGTCACTTCTGTACAGGTGGACCTTTTTCTGTCCTGTTCATTTCTGTAGCTCTAGTATTCAGTAAAGTGCCACACAGTCAAAACTCAATAAACATTTGCTATATTCATGAATGGAAACAGTAGATTGAGTATCAGACTCAAATCTGGGAAAAGTCGAAGGAGCTTTGGTTATATCCCAAAACTGAATTCATCAACTTCCTACCAAATTCTCCCATCTTCATCACTCCCCAGCCAAATGGTTGCAACTTCTGGGTTCATATATCCTTAAAGGACACCACCATCTACCAAGAAATTCAGGGCAGAAACCTTGGATTCATACTCGGCTCTTTCTTTAAATTCCATAAAGCATCATTTTCCAAGTCAAATGAGATGTGTGCATCCTTCAATATCAAACTCCAATACCATTATGTCTATGAAGCTTTCTTTACACATGAGGGAAGTGAATGCAGGTAAAATATATTAATTAGTTTTCAATTCCCATAATATATAGTACCTCTTCCATAACATGTGTGCTCCCCAGGTGGTTCAGATGGTAAAGAATCCACCTGCAATGCAGGACACATACCTGGGTTTGATACTTGTGTTGGGAATATCTTCTGGAGAAGGGCATGGCTACTCATTTCAGTATTCTTTTTATTTATTTATTTATTTATTTATTTATTTTTCATTCCAGTATTCTTGCCTGGAGAATTCCATGAGCAGAGGAGCCTGGCAGGCCCCAGTCCATGGGGTCTCAAAGAGTCAGAAAGGACTGAATGACTAACACTTTTCATAACATATATTGCTTTGTGCCTCATATAATTAATTTTGGGTGTTATGTGTGAGAAGATGTATCTATCTATGTAGCTGATGTCTGTATAGAAATAAATTTTTTAAATGCCCCCCCAATAGAAAAAATCCTTAAAGTCAGGGAAAATATACACTTTATTGTTTAACCCCCCCCCCCACTGCAACTAATAGATCATTTTTACATAATCGACTGATAAATATGTATTTAATAGCTTGATTTGTTATATTATTCAATAAATATTAGCATAATTCCCAGCATAAATTATTTTTAACATCCAGGAAGACGACTGTCAGTTCTTTATTAATTTTCATTGAAAAGGGACATTTTTTCATTTAGCCATATGGTGCTATCAGAGACCCAGAAATAATGACTGGATGCTGGAGCCAACTAGAGATACCTTTAGAAACCTTTATCTGACTCAGGCCTCAGGTTTCCAGCACAGACCTAGGATGACCCCCCCAAGGCATAAAGCGCGCCAGATGACTCAGCTTTCACAGTGCACGTAGATACCTTTAAATGAGACTGAGGGGCTGTGGAGGGTGTTCCCTAAAAACAGGAAGAGCTTGCCAGATGCAACAGTCAGCCTGTTTTATTTGGTATGTGATCAATTATTCTCACTGAACAAAAGCCATCAATGGTGCTCTTTTTCTAGAAAAAAATCTAGCTAAATTTTGTAATGTTATTTTTTACTTTAGATCATATTTAAAATAAAACCCTCATTGGACACCGTTAGAAACTGCTGTTACCACCTTTGTATTCTGAAATCTGGTAATTCAAAGGAAAGACTTAAATATTTATCCTGCCTTTCCAGTATGAACTATATTTCAGAGTAACTAAATCATCCAAATTGACAAAGACAAGCAAATTGATAGGACAATTCTAACATAAATACGGAAAAAACAGTAAGATTGAAAACCAATATTTTGAAATCCTAAATGACATAATCGATTCAGCCAACAATTTTTAAACCATTATATAACAACTTGAGGAGGAATTTAACAATGGAGAGATCAGCTTATATGTACTACCAGAACCTACTGACCAGTGAGTTCTTCAGTAAAAGTGGGACAATCAATCATAGTGTGAGTCTTGTTACCATACAATACGAGGACCACAGTACCATCTATGCAATATTCTTATCAAAAGTCTCAAACCAGAATCTAAGTTCTAGAGTTAATTTCCGTATATAGAAAATATGAAGGACAAAGGTACAATTTCAACACCATGAGGAAGCAAAGTGAAATCAAGAACATGAGACCTTAGTCAAGGTGACTATCTCAGTTTTCACAATGCATTATTATATTCACCTCTCTATTCTTCCACAGATTAAAAGTGTTTCAAAAGCACAGGCCATGTCTGAGAAGAATGAAATGCAAAGCAAACAATTGAGACCATTTTTTCCTCTTGTATGTCAAACTATCTAAAAGTACAAAATCTGTCACAGAATATAAATAGGTCTTAGAAACTGTGTATGCCATGTTTGAATTCTAATATTATTTAAACTCTTTGCTTACTGATAGTATCAATAAATATTTTGAAGTTCTGTAATAGCAAACACTTTCCTTACTACTCATTTTAAAACAAACAGAAAACCAGAGAAAGAAACCCCTGGTCAGCCTAAACCACCTTCCCTACTGTATAAGATGAGCTCACAAACGTGGAGGTGTTTCCCTAAAACAGGAAGAGCTTGCCAGATGCAACAGTCAGCCTGTTTTATTTGGTATGTGATCAATTATTCTCACTGAACAAAAGCCATCAATGGTGCTCTTTTTCTAGAAAAAATCTAGCTAAATTTTGTAATGTTATTTTTACTTTAGATCATATTTAAAATAAAACCCTCATTGGACACCGTTAGAAACTGCTGTTACCACCTTTGTATTCTGAAATCTGGTAATTCAAAGGAAAGACTTAAATATTTATCCTGCCTTTCCAGTATGAACTATATTTCAGAGTAACTAAATCATCCAAATTGACAAAGACAAGCAAATTGATAGGACAATTCTAACATAAATACGGAAAAAACAGTAAGATTGAAAACCAATATTTTGAAATCCTAAATGACATAATCGATTCAGCCAACAATTTTTAAACCATTATATAACAACTTGAGGAGGAATTTAACAATGGAGAGATCAGCTTATATGTACTACCAGAACCTACTGACCAGTGAGTTCTTCAGTAAAAGTGGGACAATCAATCATAGTGTGAGTCTTGTTACCATACAATACGAGGACCACAGTACCATCTATGCAATATTCTTATCAAAAGTCTCAAACCAGAATCTAAGTTCTAGAGTTAATTTCCGTATATAGAAAATATGAAGGACAAAGGTACAATTTCAACACCATGAGGAAGCAAAGTGAAATCAAGAACATGAGACCTTAGTCAAGGTGACTATCTCAGTTTTCACAATGCATTATTATATTCACCTCTCTATTCTTCCACAGATTAAAAGTGTTTCAAAAGCACAGGCCATGTCTGAGAAGAATGAAATGCAAAGCAAACAATTGAGACCATTTTTTTCCTCTTGTATGTCAAACTATCTAAAAGTACAAAATCTGTCACAGAATATAAATAGGTCTTAGAAACTGTGTATGCCATGTTTGAATTCTAATATTATTTAAACTCTTTGCTTACTGATAGTATCAATAAATATTTTGAAGTTCTGTAATAGCAAACACTTTCCTTACTACTCATTTTAAAACAAACAGAAAACCAGAGAAAGAAACCCCTGGTCAGCCTAAACCACCTTCCCTACTGTATAAGATGAGCTCACAAACTTATTGAACATGAGTGAGGCTGTAGTCTTTACACACACCACTCCATTTAATCCTGACAAACCAAGATGCTGCTAAGAAGACATCAGCATGAGAAATCAAATTAATTACTAGCTAAGTTGATGACTAATAGAACCTAAATAACTGGTCAAAGATTCACAAAAGAGTAGACCAGCAAAAGTATAACAGTAAGATTTTAAGCTAAACACACTCATAAATGTTGCCTATGAAAGTGAAAAGTCTTGTGGGTTTACACTTAGTTATTCCTTTTCAGAAAGCTGATAAAGAAAACTAGGTACCTCAAAATGTTTACCCTCTTGCTGAATATATGGGAGTCTGCCTGCTGGATGAAATTAGAGATCATTGGAAAATTGCCCACTCGGAGAATAATTGGGATTAATAGGAACGAGGCCTCTCTCTTGCCTACAACAAAAAAAGACCAGGCCAATAGGACACATGGAAGCCCAAGGAATTCACGCCATCGTCTGCCACTCCTCCCCAAGTCCACCTAGTAGAGACTGATGCTTCTAACCCAGTTCATGAGTCAAAATCAATACAATCAAGCAGAATGTCAGGCGCTCTAATTACACACTTAAGGATGAGATCTAGAACTAACTTTCCTTTTTGAGCCTCTTGTCATTCAGTAAGTCAAAAATACTGAGAAATAAAGTAATTAAAAATACTGAGAAATAACAGATATTAGGCACTAGAGTACCTGGAAGTGAAATTAGCACACATATATGTACCTACTACTCTGACTACTGGCCATTGCCTCAGGACCTTCTTTGATAAAAGCCCTGGCTCCATGTCATTGCCATTCCTCCTCCCTTACTGTATTTGCCTTTATAGCCCTTGTCACCACCTGCCACAGTATGTGTTTTATTTTTTTATTGTCTACCTTCTCCAACTAGATCATAAGCTCCCTGAAGGTATGGGGTTGTATCTATTACACTCAATGATATATCTACTTTGCCTGGCACAAAGTCACTACTTAATATTTTGAATTGGACAATAGTAAAGATGATCACAGAAAACATCAATTGGAGGATAAACAGAAAAGAAGGAAAAAGAGGTAGAAAATATTTAGGAATAGTTTAAAGAAATGATAATGATTAGTTGCCACTGGCTTTCTGTGAAAGAAACAATTGCTGTAGTACCATGAGTGAATATATATAATTTGTTGCCCGCAAGACTTAGCTTTGACTTACAGTTCTGCCGTGGTGGTAAAACTTTCAGAGCTTCACAGTTTCAGATTCTTAAAACTTTTCTTGATGGTCCTCTGCCTCTTTTTGTTCTTTCGCACTTTTCTCCAATTGATGTTTTCTGTGATTTTATTACTGAATATCTTCATTTCTTTAAAAAATATTTGCTGAGTTCCTATGTTGTTGTTTGGTGAGTTGGTTTGGAGAATTAAATAAATATGTGTATTCTGTGTATACACATTAACATACACATGTCCTTAGTTCACACAGTAGCTGTTCAATAATTGGTGGCTTTCATCCTGCGTCTCATTGTCTTTATAGATATCATATTCAGGAACAATAATAGAAAGATAAACTGATGGTGGGCAGTGATGGTGAAAGGCAACAGAGAAAGGCACAGCATTGACCAAGAGAGAATTGGAAAGACACAAAGCAGATTTAAGCGGTTTTGTTTGGAGAAACATCTCTTTACATGCAGTTATCACTATGAGTGTCATTCAACAGGCACAACCATTTTAACAAAATACATGGGGGATTCTAACACAGTTAAGTGAAACATCATTAATTTATCAATATCTACAATTTAGTGTTATAAGCAGTTGACACTCTATAAAGAGTTGTGTATGATGACCACACAATTGTGAGCAATACCAAGAGGTTTCATTTGAATTATAAAACTATCCATTATAGCAATCATTAATACAAATTATCCTCTTATGTTTGCTGGATAGGTAATAACAATTGTCTTGGTAAACTGGTTATAGCAATATTTAAGTTTATGTACTTCCATTTGTTTTCATGTTTCTAGCAAAATGATGATAACTTAAAATGATTATTCTAATTGTTTTTCAGGCCCCAATGACACCTGTTTTTCTATACACTATGGCTAATAATGCAAATGCTTTGTTTGCTTAGTCACAAAGGCACCTCTGCACACACATATACACACACATACATATATATATAGAGAGGCAAACATATATTTCTTGAAGTCTTTTTAGAATTATGTTAGCAATTGAATGAACATACAGTTATCTTTTATGCATCAAATAATTCCCAGAGGCCAAATTAGAGTAATGAAATACTAGGCTAGCATAATTTCTCATGCAATGTGTTTTCAAGTTTATTGTTTGTGGATATGAGAGTAAGAAAGCCTGGGTTAGCAAGAGAAGAGTGTGGAGACTAGAGGATGGGGATGGTGAAAAATAATTAACCAAGAAAAAGAGAAGAATATATGAAGGAATTAGAGAAGGTGGACTGGACAGAATATTAGGATAGTAAAGGTCAGCTCTTAGGATTCACTGACTCATGAATCTATGTACCCATCCATCCATCCATAAATCCATCCATCTAATACCAAGCCACCTCCTATAAACAAGGCAATATATGTGCTACAGTGGCACCTCTTCCTTGTAAGAAAGATCAAATGTCTATGCAATTAGAACATAGTGAAGAATAAGAAAAACTCATGAGAGGCTTAGAGTACTTCTCTAGGAGTACAAAGAAGGGACAGATTGAAAAAACTGCAAGGGGTCAATGACAATTTTAGGAAGCAGAGTTGGCACTGGAGTTAAACCTTGAATGATGATTAAGACTGGGGCCTAAAAATATTGAAGGAATGTGGGATGAACTTCAAAGTAGAAGACACAGTAAAATCATTGATATAGAAGTATAATGTATGGGGAAGAGTAGAGAAGAGGGTGACTACAAATTTATAGTGGGAGCTAAGTGTGGAAAAGTATGTTGGAGAAAAATACAGGGAATTTTAAATACTAATGACTTATACCTTTACGCAAAAGCCAACAGTAATTACAACCACTGCTCCTGAGGGAGGACTTAGGTTGACATATGAAGATAAAGATAAAATTTTCTGTGTTAGTTTTCTATTTTTGTATAGCAAATTAACACAAACTTATCAGCTTAAAGTAACATAAACTTTGCAACTCACAGTATCTCTGGATTTGTCTGAGGATAGACTAGCTATGTCCTCTGCTCAGTCTCATTAAGGCTAAAATCAAGGTGTGGACTGGTGCTATAATATTATTCGAGACTTTGGATTCTCTTCCAAATTCATCATGTTTTGGCAAAATTCAGGGGTTGTATGACCGAGATCCCTGATTTCTTGCTGTCTGTCAACCAGGAGTCACTCTTAGGTCCTAGAAGCTACCCACATTCTCTGTCTCCATCTTCAAACCTGCAATATACACTTCTCTTGGGTTTAATCCACCTGTTTGATCTCTGACTTCCTCCTTCTCTGAATTCTAAGCTCAGACTTAAAGTCTCACCTGATTAAGTCAGGCCCACATTAATATTCTCCCTATCTTGAGGCCAATTGGTTAGAGGTTTTAATTACAACCGCAAAATTCCTTCATAAAACAACGAGAACATGTGTATACATCAGGGTCCAGGAATCTTAAGGTGCCATCTAATACCAAGCCACCTCCTATAAACAAGGCAATATATGTGCTACAGTGGCACCTCTTCCTTGTAAGAAAGATCAAATGTCTATGCAATTAGAACATAGTGAAGAATAAGAAAAACTCATGAGAGGCTTAGAGTACTTCTCTAGGAGTACAAAGAAGGGACAGATTGAAAAAACTGCAAGGGGTCAATGACAATTTTAGGAAGCAGAGTTGGCACTGGAGTTAAACCTTGAATGATGATTAAGACTGGGGCCTAAAAATATTGAAGGAATGTGGGATGAACTTCAAAGTAGAAGACACAGTAAAATCATTGATATAGAAGTATAATGTATGGGGAAGAGTAGAGAAGAGGGTGACTACAAATTTATAGTGGGAGCTAAGTGTGGAAAAGTATGTTGGAGAAAAATACAGGGAATTTTAAATACTAATGACTTATACCTTTACGCAAAAGCCAACAGTAATTACAACCACTGCTCCTGAGGGAGGACTTAGGTTGACATATGAAGATAAAGATAAAATTTTCTGTGTTAGTTTTCTATTTTTGTATAGCAAATTAACACAAACTTATCAGCTTAAAGTAACATAAACTTTGCAACTCACAGTATCTCTGGATTTGTCTGAGGATAGACTAGCTATGTCCTCTGCTCAGTCTCATTAAGGCTAAAATCAAGGTGTGGACTGGTGCTATAATATTATTCGAGACTTTGGATTCTCTTCCAAATTCATCATGTTTTGGCAAAATTCAGGGGTTGTATGACCGAGATCCCTGATTTCTTGCTGTCTGTCAACCAGGAGTCACTCTTAGGTCCTAGAAGCTACCCACATTCTCTGTCTCCATCTTCAAACCTGCAATATACACTTCTCTTGGGTTTAATCCACCTGTTTGATCTCTGACTTCCTCCTTCTCTGAATTCTAAGCTCAGACTTAAAGTCTCACCTGATTAAGTCAGGCCCACATTAATATTCTCCCTATCTTGAGGCCAATTGGTTAGAGGTTTTAATTACAACCGCAAAATTCCTTCATAACAAAGTTGGTAGGTGACTGAATACATAAGAGAACATGTGTATACATCAGGGTCCAGGAATCTTGGTGAGAGGAGGTGCATCTCAGAATTCTGACTACTACAATACACTGGCCAGTCATCAACTATTACTTATTTTGTAACCTGTAAAACAGGGGCTTTCGAGGTGGCGCTAGTGGTAAAGAACCTGGCTGCCAATGCAGGAGACATAGAAGACCTGGGTTTGATCCCTGCATCAGGAAGATACCCTGGAGAAGGGTATGGGTTACCCACTCCAGTATTCTTGTCTGGAGAATCCCATAGACAGAGGAACCTGGCAGGCTACAGTCCACAGGATCACACAGTCAGACTTAGCACACGCATGCAACCTGTAAAATAGATTAAGACAGTTTACATATACAAACAGACACACAGCACACTCATGCACCTTAACTGTATTTGTTATAATAACAGGACTTCTGATATAGATATATCAAGTAGCAGAAAATGCATGGCATCATTCAGGTTATAGCTTCTATCAAGTTTAAATTAGGTCTAAATATATTTTGAACATCTAGAATGAGTTTGTTCACAACTGTTAGCCTATGTCAAATTAATTGAAGTGTGTTCAGCTGTATCTTTTTGGAAAAATGGAAAATATGCCATAGTTAATGTGTAATGGAACTCGATTTGTATTGGCTTGAAAATAATATACAGTAAAATACAAAGACAGCTAAATTGTATAAGGTCATTCGTGGACTTGTCAGAGTTGCAAAAGTGTGCTATGCCTCAGTTGGAAGTATAAGAGAGCGTCATAAAATGGGCAATTGCACAAAAGGAATAACCACAGATATTTGCAAATTTGTTTCTTTTCAAGCAATGTGCCACATACCAATCTGCATATTTAAGGTATCATTTAGATTCATATTTATGATCTAAATGATCTTCAGCTATTTCATATAAAATTATTTGGTTTGTGATATTCATTTTTCTGATGGATAAACTGAGTCAGAAAAAAGTTATATAGAGATGCGTAGCAAATCTCCATATACACATGAATAGGGAATGAACACACATTCTATTTACAAGACTGAGTTATATATGCAATTCTTATAAAACACGCTAGGTTAATAGAAAATTTTTACAACCGCAAACTTCCTTCATAACAAAGTTGGTAGGTGACTGAATACATAAGAGAACATGTGTATACATCAGGGTCCAGGAATCTTGGTGAGAGGAGGTGCATCTCAGAATTCTGACTACTACAATACACTGGCCAGTCATCAACTATTACTTATTTTGTAACCTGTAAAACAGGGGCTTTCAGTGGCGCTAGTGGTAAAGAACCTGGCTGCCAATGCAGGAGACATAGAAGACCTGGGTTTGATCCCTGCATCAGGAAGATACCCTGGAGAAGGGTATGGGTTACCCACTCCAGTATTCTTGTCTGGAGAATCCCATAGACAGAGGAACCTGGCAGGCTACAGTCCACAGGATCACACAGTCAGACTTAGCACACGCATGCAACCTGTAAAATAGATTAAGACAGTTTACATATACAAACAGACACACAGCACACTCATGCACCTTAACTGTATTTGTTATAATAACAGGACTTCTGATATAGATATATCAAGTAGCAGAAAATGCATGGCATCATTCAGGTTATAGCTTCTATCAAGTTTAAATTAGGTCTAAATATATTTTGAACATCTAGAATGAGTTTGTTCACAACTGTTAGCCTATGTCAAATTAATTGAAGTGTGTTCAGCTGTATCTTTTTGGAAAAATGGAAAATATGCCATAGTTAATGTGTAATGGAACTCGATTTGTATTGGCTTGAAAATAATATACAGTAAAATACAAAGACAGCTAAATTGTATAAGGTCATTCGTGGACTTGTCAGAGTTGCAAAAGTGTGCTATGCCTCAGTTGGAAGTATAAGAGAGCGTCATAAAATGGGCAATTGCACAAAAGGAATAACCACAGATATTTGCAAATTTGTTTCTTTTCAAGCAATGTGCCACATACCAATCTGCATATTTAAGGTATCATTTAGATTCATATTTATGATCTAAATGATCTTCAGCTATTTCATATAAAATTATTTGGTTTGTGATATTCATTTTTCTGATGGATAAACTGAGTCAGAAAAAAGTTATATAGAGATGCGTAGCAAATCTCCATATACACATGAATAGGGAATGAACACACATTCTATTTACAAGACTGAGTTATATATGCAATTCTTATAAAACATCACTAGCCTCATGATCAGAAAAACAGTCAAGGCACATGGAATCATTAGACTCAAGTCATCTCTCAAATACGGTCCTTTGGATGTTGGCGTCATTTGTCTTCTTAACAGAGATTATTCACTGCAGTCTGACCAATCCAGTAAGTTGACATCAGGCATGAAAATCAGTTATATTCCATGGCTTTCATATGTGGATATAGCTTGTAAATCATAAACTAAATTTTGCATCACTTTTTAAGAAAAAAATTCACTAGTGCTTATGCTAATGTATTTCCTTGTTTATTAATGAATTATCAAAATTGTGATATCATTATATAACTTTTATAGCAAGAGATATTTACATAATATAGCTATTGTAAGAAAAACAAAACCTGGGTTTAGGTCACATAGTTTGGTATGCAGGGCAGGGTGAGACCTTGGACAGTCACTTAATGTGAGCCTCATGTGACTGTTCATCCTGGTTTTTGGTGGAATTGCAAAGTTAGAATGAAAGTGTGAAAGTTGTCCATAAGCATCTAAGGGCTTTACTTATGTATTGTGTCACTGCCAAAACACATACATTGAAGATGATTTTTCAAATTCAGAATGATGATGGGCTGATTCCAAGCCCAATGGAAACCAGCTTGATATTCTAATTTGAATTTGGATTGTGGAATATGGACAGACTGAGAGTCAGAAGAATGGGCAGGAACACATTTGACATGGCTCATCATTTCCTGGATGGTAAATAATGCTAACAAAGGCCATATTTTAAATTGGTGTTTTTGCTAAGAGTGTGCTATGCCGCAGTTGGAAGTATAAGAGAGCGTCATAAAATGGGCAATTGCACAAAAGGAATAACCACAGATATTTGCAAATTTGTTTCTTTTCAAGCAATGTGCCACATACCAATCTGCATATTTAAGGTATCATTTAGATTCATATTTATGATCTAAATGATCTTCAGCTATTTCATATAAAATTATTTGGTTTGTGATATTCATTTTTCTGATGGATAAACTGAGTCAGAAAAAAGTTATATAGAGATGCGTAGCAAATCTCCATATACACATGAATAGGGAATGAACACACATTCTATTTACAAGACTGAGTTATATATGCAATTCTTATAAAACATCACTAGCCTCATGATCAGAAAAACAGTCAAGGCACATGGAATCATTAGACTCAAGTCATCTCTCAAATACGGTCCTTTGGATGTTGGCGTCATTTGTCTTCTTAACAGAGATTATTCACTGCAGTCTGACCAATCCAGTAAGTTGACATCAGGCATGAAAATCAGTTATATTCCATGGCTTTCATATGTGGATATAGCTTGTAAATCATAAACTAAATTTTGCATCACTTTTTAAGAAAAAAATTCACTAGTGCTTATGCTAATGTATTTCCTTGTTTATTAATGAATTATCAAAATTGTGATATCATTATATAACTTTTATAGCAAGAGATATTTACATAATATAGCTATTGTAAGAAAAACAAAACCTGGGTTTAGGTCACATAGTTTGGTATGCAGGGCAGGGTGAGACCTTGGACAGTCACTTAATGTGAGCCTCATGTGACTGTTCATCCTGGTTTTTGGTGGAATTGCAAAGTTAGAATGAAAGTGTGAAAGTTGTCCATAAGCATCTAAGGGCTTTACTTATGTATTGTGTCACTGCCAAAACACATACATTGAAGATGATTTTTCAAATTCAGAATGATGATGGGCTGATTCCAAGCCCAATGGAAACCAGCTTGATATTCTAATTTGAATTTGGATTGTGGAATATGGACAGACTGAGAGTCAGAAGAATGGAGGCAGGAACACATTTGACATGGCTCATCATTTCCTGGATGGTAAATAATGCTAACAAAGGCCATATTTTAAATTGGTGTTTTTGCTAATTTATTAATTTGTTTTGTTATATCAATAATCTCTACATTCTTATTCATGTTACTATTCATTAATTTTATGAAAATTTTATAAAAACATTGAAATTGATACTGGGATTTCGGGTCGATGTATAGCAGTAAACAACAAAACTCTGTAAAAAATAAAATAAAAAAGATTTACAAATTAATGTCTGGTTTAGAAAATTTAGAACATCAGTTACACTTGGCATAAGAGCTCATCTTAATAGTCCTATAACTATTAATTTTACAAAAATATTCCATATACTTCCAGCTCTTGAGCACCTCAGTGTTAAACTGAAGTCTCAAAATTTTGATGAAAGGAAAAGCATTTAAAAGATTTGTAAGCTAAAATTTAGTTATATGATACAGAAATCAGAGTTTACATATTATTAGATTGAACTCAGATTAATCTATTCCAATTCTGAAATTCTTAGATTTTATGAAAAATTTGTTTGGTTGTGCAAATTGTGGAGTCTACTAGGTACTTAGTACAATCTATAGACTAAAATTCAAAAACATTGCTAAAATCTATTTATTATAACCCTCCATGTGTGTGTATTCTAAAGTCATTTTAGTCATGTCTGACTCTTTGCAACCCTATGGATAGTAGCCCTCCAGGCTCCTCTGCTCATGAGATTCTCCAGGCAGGAATACTGGAGTGGGTTGCCATGTCCTCATCCATGGGATCTCCCCAACCCAGGGATCAAACCCACATCTCCTGTAGCTCCTGCATTGCAGGTGGATTCTTTACCATTGAACCACCAGGGAAGCCCCAAACCCTCCACACTGACACTAAAATGTTATGCAGAACTGTTTCACAAAGAGCAAGAGAGATACACAATTCTTACTCTGCTTAAAACGGTAGAGTACATTTAAACATTGAGCAAAAAGAACCTAAGAATGGAGATGAAATAAACACCATCCAACAATTACTATATGAAGAAGCTGTCTAAAAGTGTTTGTGAATTGTTGAGTTGATATTTTAAATTTTTTGATTATATATCAAAGGGAAGAACATTTCAAATGCATATATATTAACTTCTATGAAAAGGAAAAATTATGTAAATTACTTAAATAAAAAACTTTTAAATTTATCATTACCCTTACAGCCTACTTATTTTCATCTTATTAACACCTTAAATTATAGATCATTAATTAATTGCTGTTCAATAACTTGCAATCACTATTTCTTATTGTTACTTATATCAATAACTCACCTCAACAGTTACGGAAACTATCACTGTACTATTCACAGGGGCTGAGAAAGGGATGAACACAACTTCTAACTTCTGTCATCATGCCAATATATTCTCAGAATCAGGTTTAACACTCAGCCTCTATGTCACTATTATTTTGCTCATCTCATTTTAATGGTATTGCAAATCAAAAAAATCTAACAATTATACTCTTCAGAGAATTATGCATTTCACAAAGTAGCAAGTACCTTATTATCACTGGAAGTATTTAGGAAGAATGCAACACACACACACACACACACACACACACACACACATATTTATGCATTGTTGTTCAGTCACTCAGTCAGGTCTGACTCTTTGTAACCCCATGGACTGCAGCATGCAAGGCTTCCCTGTTCTTCACTATCTCCCGGAATTTGCTCAAACTCATGTCCGTTGAGTCACTGATGCGATCCAACCATCTCATCCTCTGTTCCCCTCCCTTCTTCTGCCCTCAGTCTTTCCCAGCATCAAGGTCTTTTCCAATGAATTGATTCTTCACATCAGGTGGCCAAAATATTGGAGCTTCAGCTTCAGCAATATTCGTTCCAGTGAATATTTAGGGTTTATTTCCTTTAGGATTGACTGGTTTGCTGTCTAAGGGACCCTTAGGAGTCTTCTCCAGTACCACAATTTGAAAGCATCAGTTCTTTGGTGCTCAGCCTTCTTTATGCTCCAACACTCACATCTGTACATGACTACTGGAAAAGCTATAGCTTTAACTATACAGACCTATGTCAGCAAAGTGATGTGTCTGCTTTTTAATATGCTGTCCAGGTTTGTCATAGCTTTCCTTCCAAGGAGCAAGCATCTTTTATTTTCAGGGTTGCAGTCATGGTCTAGAGTGATTTTGGAGCACAAGAAAAGAAAATCTGTCACTGTTCCCATTGTTTGCCCATCTATTTGCTATGAAGTGATGGGCCCATATGCCATGATCTTAGTTTTTTGAATGTCAGCTTTTTCACTGTCTTCTTTCATCCTCATCAAGAGGCTCTTTAGTTCCTTTTCACTTTCTGTGTCTTATTTCTTGTTATTTACAATTTACCACATAAAAATGTTTAAATGGAGATCTGAAATGCACAGTGTTAAAGGGACAATTGCAAAAACATCTGGGATCTGTTCTTCTAGTTAATTTCTAGCTCTCCTGAAGCCTCTCAAGTACCTGAAACTCTTCTTCCCCTTGAGAACACGGAAAATCTTAAGAACAAATAGTTAAATAACTTAGGTCAAAAGTAGTCAGGATCACAAGGGAAATGCTGGTCAGAATAAGCCAGTAGAATTGCAGCCCAGTATCACCTTTCCTGCCTACAATAAGACTGTCTCAAAAGAAGGACTTGAGTAGGATTGCTGGAGATCTGCCTTTTGTTTTAAATATCAGTCAGTATCTCTGGCCTTCCCACTCGTTCCATATTATGCAGTGATAGAATTATGAGTTAGATTTCACACCCTAAGAAGAATCCCTCAACGAAATGCCAAGGGCTGAAAAATATTTTTTTGAGTCTATGAGATGTTGAAGGCATTGAGCAAAATCCCCTCTGCAGAATATAAGGACATAGTTAATGAGGTCAGAGGCTTAAATGCGAGAACTGCATTCAACATTAACATTTTTTAAAAATTATTTTTTCTTTCCCCCACCATGCCTCTTTTATTTATATTTATTTTCATGCATCTTTTTATTCTCCGGCCTGTGTGGCCCTCCCGTTGCAGTGACCTCTGTCGTTGCAGAGCACTGGCTCTGGACACATGCGCTGCAGAGCACTGGCCCATAATTGGACACACCGGTCCAGCAGCTCTGCAGCATGTGGGATCTTCCTGGGCCAGGGATTGAACCAGTGCCCCTTGCACTGCAAGGCAAACTCTTTACCCACTGGACCACCAGGGAAGCCCCATCATTAGCATTTTTATTTTTCTGTAGTGCCTTATAGAATACCCCTACTATATCATATTGTCCAGAACACACTCAGATGAGAAGATTTCACAGAATAAAAAAAGTGATCCTTTAATACCTCTCTTTTTTAAAAGAGATACTGGCAACAAATACTGAATTCTATGGGAAACACACAGAAATAAACACTAAAAGTAAACTAACTTGATGATTTTGCAGGTATTTTTCAAAGTTTTTATGTGAAAGGCCTCTGAGAATTCATTTGCTCTCCAATCTCTTTTTTTAGGCATGAATACTTCTGACACATCTATGAGAGCAAGACTCAGTGGGAGAAAAATCAATCATGGGAAACAGAGGGAAAATTTCAAAATTTTTTAAAAATGAGAACCTCTCAAGTACCTGAAACTCTTCTTCCCTTGAGAACACGGAAAATCTTAAGAACAAATAGTTAAATAACTTAGGTCAAAAGTAGTCAGGATCACAAGGAAATGCTGGTCAGAATAAGCCAGTAGAATTGCAGCCCAGTATCACCTTTCCTGCCTACAATAAGACTGTCTCAAAAGAAGGACTTGAGTAGGATTGCTGGAGATCTGCCTTTTGTTTTAAATATCAGTCAGTATCTCTGGCCTTCCCACTCGTTCCATATTATGCAGTGATAGAATTATGAGTTAGATTTCACACCCTAAGAAGAATCCCTCAACGAAATGCCAAGGGCTGAAAAATATTTTTTTGAGTCTATGAGATGTTGAAGGCATTGAGCAAAATCCCCTCTGCAGAATATAAGGACATAGTTAATGAGGTCAGAGGCTTAAATGCGAGAACTGCATTCAACATTAACATTTTTTAAAAATTATTTTTTCTTTCCCCCACCATGCCTCTTTTATTTATATTTATTTTCATGCATCTTTTTATTCTCCGGCCTGTGTGGCCCTCCCGTTGCAGTGACCTCTGTCGTTGCAGAGCACTGGCTCTGGACACATGCGCTGCAGAGCACTGGCCCATAATTGGACACACCAGTCCAGCCGCTCTGCGACATGTGGAATCTTCCTGGGCCAGGGATTGAACCAGTGTCCCTTGCACTGCAAGGCAAACTCTTTACCCACTGGACCATCAGGGAAGCCCCATCATTAGCATTTTTATTTTTCTGTAGTGCCTTATAGAATACCCCTACTATATCATATTGTCCAGAACACACTCAGATGAGAAGATTTCACAGAATAAAAAAAGTGATCCTTTAATACCTCTCTTTTTTAAAAGAGATACTGGCAACAAATACTGAATTCTATGGGAAACACACAGAAATAAACACTAAAAGTAAACTAACTTGATGATTTTGCAGGTATTTTTCAAAGTTTTTATGTGAAAGGCCTCTGAGAATTCATTTGCTCTCCAATCTCTTTTTTTAGGCATGAATACTTCTGACACATCTATGAGAGCAAGACTCAGTGGGAGAAAAATCAATCATGGGAAACAGAGTGAGTCTGTCTTTGATTTCTAACACTTTTCTAACATATATACTTTAGTTTTCACAAATATTTAAATTTGAAGTGAGGCCTTTTGCTTACCTTGGATATAATCAGCTTTAGTCTAACTCAATTTAATGGATTATATATTGAAACTACTTAGTCTATTTTCATCTCTAAAAATACTGAAGAACCAGATATGCTGATGTGTTTTATAGGTAACTAATTGAGGTGAGATTTGTATTTCTTTGTTTCTTTCTTTTCTTTTTATTTTCTTTTGACTATAGTTTATAAGAAAAAGACTCAAGAACTTACAGTTACAGGAATAATTCAAAGAAAAAAATATTTCTGAATAGTCAGTAACACCTCAGAAAGAAGAGAACTACATACCCATCCTCAGCTGTATTACCATGTTGCTATTTTTATTTTAATGAAAATTAATACTCTTTCTAAGGGAGGTAACACATTATTTAAACGGGAAATTTCATGTAAAAAGATAGTAAAGACAGAAAAGTAAGGCAGTGTGGCATATAGATGAAAAGGATGATTCTGGATCCAGGCAGCCTATATTCAAAACCCAGCTCTACTCACTACCTGTGTAACTTTGAATAAGATCCTTCATTCTCTGTGCTTCAGTTTCACTTCTGAGAACTCAAGAATACCAAACAAAGAGAAGGAAAATGGAACTGGATTGAAGAGGGACCTACAGCCCAAAATGGGAGTAGAAAAAAACCTATTACAAAAAATAGTAAACAGGCTGGAACAACCAACCACAGGGGTGCCCTAGGTTTTCATATTTGTATATAACAGAGAATAAGATTAAAAAGATACAAGACAGAGACTATTAATCCAGAATTTCTTAACTGATTATATAATTCCAAGAGAGACTGGAGTAAGCTGAGAGAAATAAGGATGAAGAAACCAACTATTCTAAATGATAGCACAATAAAACTTCTCTAAATGGAAGAAAGACATGATAAATGAAAGAGCCACACAGTGCCAAGCAGATGAATGAAAATGTGCCACAAATCTTCCCATAATTTAGAACCTGAAGGTCAAGAGAAAGCTATAAAATCTTTCAGAGAGAAAAAGATAATTATAAAAATAATAAAACTAGTTTTGACTTTATACTTATAGGCAACCTGGCAAGAACATAGTGGACAAAAACATTTTATTCTTTAAAGAAATAATACTGAAAAAAGTTTGTCTATATTCAGCCAATCAATCATTCAAATATGTGAGTAAATAATCATATTTTCAGACATGCAAATATCTCCATTTAAGAATTCATAGGTCCTCCCTGAAATAAACATTAGAGCAAAGCAAAGATTGACCTGAAAGAAGAAAGCAGAAAGAAAATGAAGAAGGAATTATGGCAAAGAAATCAGAAACCAATATATCCATGTCACATCTAAATAAGTATTAACTTTAAAATAATAATAACAAACCAGAATTGAGCTATTAAATAGTATCAATTATGAGACTAGCAGAGAGAGGGAAAGAAATGAAAGGAAGTAAACTGTGTAATGGTTCTTAACACTGTGAAAGGGAGGAAATAGGTATTAATTTAAACCTACATGTTGAAGAAATGTTAGGTATATGTATTAAAGTTTAAGGGTAACCACTTCAAGAATATAAACATAACTTCTAAGCCATAAAAAAGTAAGAGTGAAATCTAAAACCAACTGAGGGCTTTAAAAGGGATAAATAAAGCAAGTTGAAAGCATCATAAAAAGTAAATATAAACAAGTTGACAAGAACATATCCTTACATATGAATAATAAGAATAATTTAATATTAAATTAAATTTGATATTTTTTATAAAAATATGAAGACAGATTTAATTAAGAAATTTAAATTAAGCTGTCATTTTATAGTGTAAAAACTCAGGGGGCAAAATTAATATTAGGGAAAACAATTTAAGGTAAATCATTTAGAGGGACTAAAAGACTTCAAATTTATTGAATAATTTTTAAACCTATCCAGAGACAAGTCATAAATTTTCATCCATATTATAGATTTGAAATAGCAAATGCTAAGAGAACTACAACATTAGAAATTGAGAAAACAGTAATCATAGTGGCAGACTTTAATACAACATTTTAAGAAACCAACAAATTAAGTATTGGAAACGTGTAGAGAACCTGAAAAACACAGTCTTACAGAGATAGAGGAATTTGTGTTCCCCCAAATAGAGTCTACTTCTTTATACTACTTCTTTATTTTAAACAAACATGGGAAAGTTGCCCAAACTGACCACGTGTTCGACCATCAATTTCTCTCATATTCTCTGGTAACAGTTAAATGAAATTATAAAGTAACACCAAAATGTTACCAAGAGAAATCAACATATTTACAAATTAAGAATCAAACAACTCAATGCACATGTATGTATTTACACACATGCAGTTCTAAACAAGTATTAACTTTAAAATAATAATAACAAACCAGAATTGAGCTATTAAATAGTATCAATTATGAGACTAGCAGAGAGAGGGAAAGAAATGAAAGGAAGTAAACTGTGTAATGGTTCTTAACACTGTGAAAGGGAGGAAATAGGTATTAATTTAAACCTACATGTTGAAGAAATGTTAGGTATATGTATTAAAGTTTAAGGGTAACCACTTCAAGAATATAAACATAACTTCTAAGCCATAAAAAAGTAAGAGTGAAATCTAAAACCAACTGAGGGCTTTAAAAGGGATAAATAAAGCAAGTTGAAAGCATCATAAAAAGTAAATATAAACAAGTTGACAAGAACATATCCTTACATATGAATAATAAGAATAATTTAATATTAAATTAAATTTGATATTTTTTATAAAAATATGAAGACAGATTTAATTAAGAAATTTAAATTAAGCTGTCATTTTATAGTGTAAAAACTCAGGGGGCAAAATTAATATTAGGGAAAACAATTTAAGGTAAATCATTTAGAGGGACTAAAAGACTTCAAATTTATTGAATAATTTTTAAACCTATCCAGAGACAAGTCATAAATTTTCATCCATATTATAGATTTGAAATAGCAAATGCTAAGAGAACTACAACATTAGAAATTGAGAAAACAGTAATCATAGTGGCAGACTTTAATACAACATTTTAAGAAACCAACAAATTAAGTATTGGAAACGTGTAGAGAACCTGAAAAACACAGTCTTACAGAGATAGAGGAATTTGTGTTCCCCCAAATAGAGTCTACTTCTTTATACTACTTCTTTATTTTAAACAAACATGGGAAAGTTGCCCAAACTGACCACGTGTTCGACCATCAATTTCTCTCATATTCTCTGGTAACAGTTAAATGAAATTATAAAGTAACACCAAAATGTTACCAAGAGAAATCAACATATTTACAAATTAAGAATCAAACAACTCAATGCACATGTATGTATTTACACACATGCAGTTCTAAACAATTCTAATTTAAGAAGAAATAATATAAGTCGTTAAAATGGAAAATAATGGCACTACAATATTCTGAAAAAGAGGAGATCCGGCCAAAGTGGAGGCTGAAACTCCTTACAAAGCATCTTCTCTGACCTCAATGTGATGCAGTTAAAAATTAGCAGCAGAAGGAAAATTGATAAATTAGCACATTTGTGGAAATTATGAAAGAAACATACTCTTAAATAATATACCAAAGAATAAATCATAAGGGAGGTTAGGACATATTTAAAGATAAATGAAAATGAAACACAGCATATCAAAACATATGGGATGTAGTGAAAGTAATGTCAAGGGGAAATTTATAGTTATAAAAGCTTACCTTAAAAAAATAAGAAAGATCTGAAATCAACAACCTAAATTTATAATTTAAGGAATTGCAAATATAAGAATAAACTAAGCCCAAAGCTAGGAGAATGCAGAAAATAATAAATATTAGAGCAGAGATAAACAAACTAGAAGATAGTAAAAAAAAAAAAAATAGAGACAATCAGTGAAAGAAGAGTTGGTTCTTTTAAAAGATTGAGAAGATCAACAAATCTTTAGCTTACATGGATTAGGAAAAAAAGAGAAGATACAAAAATTCATAAAATTAGAAGTGAAAGTAGGACCATTACTTTCATTTCAGTGGTTTATACCATCTGACATCCATTACCACCGCTTCTATCAAGAAAAACAGAAACTGCATATGTAGAAATTGGAACTCTTGTGCTCTATTGTGGGAATGCAAAATGGTCTAGACTCTAAATTAATTGTCAGGATTCAGTTCTCTGTAGTTGTAGGACTGACCTTCCTGCTCCCTTGTTGCAGTCAGCTGTTAATTCTCTCTCAGCTCCTTAACACCACTCCCGTGCCTTATCACATTACCCCTTTCACCCTTCAAGCCAGGGATAGTGCACTGAGTCCTCCACACCAGATACCTCTGAATTTTCTGTCTACCATACCTTACTCTAGCCAGAGAAAGTTCTCTGCTTTTAAGTTTTGATGTTGGTTAGACTGAGTTCACAAGGACAATTCAGAATAATCTCCCTATTTTAAAGTTTCTTACCATAATTACATCTGTAAAATCTCTTTCACCATATATGTCAACATATTTATAGGTTCCAGGGCTTACAGAGGCATTCTGCTTACCACACTGACACGTAAGAGTTAAATGAGATAATATAGATTAAACGCTCACTACAAGGTATTCAGTGAAGGGAAGCTATTGTTATACACTGTTTTTTTGTTGTTGTAGTTGGCAGTTTTGGAGTCTGTGTTTTGTACTGTACTATACAGTACTGTCTCTTATAAACATTCAATCCTCCTGTGTTACATAAAGATAAATGAAAATGAAACACAGCATATCAAAACATATGGGATGTAGTGAAAGTAATGTCAAGGGGAAATTTATAGTTATAAAAGCTTACCTTAAAAAAATAAGAAAGATCTGAAATCAACAACCTAAATTTATAATTTAAGGAATTGCAAATATAAGAATAAACTAAGCCCAAAGCTAGGAGAATGCAGAAAATAATAAATATTAGAGCAGAGATAAACAAACTAGAAGATAGTAAAAAAAAAAAAAATAGAGACAATCAGTGAAAGAAGAGTTGGTTCTTTTAAAAGATTGAGAAGATCAACAAATCTTTAGCTTACATGGATTAGGAAAAAAAGAGAAGATACAAAAATTCATAAAATTAGAAGTGAAAGTAGGACCATTACTTTCATTTCAGTGGTTTATACCATCTGACATCCATTACCACCGCTTCTATCAAGAAAAACAGAAACTGCATATGTAGAAATTGGAACTCTTGTGCTCTATTGTGGGAATGCAAAATGGTCTAGACTCTAAATTAATTGTCAGGATTCAGTTCTCTGTAGTTGTAGGACTGACCTTCCTGCTCCCTTGTTGCAGTCAGCTGTTAATTCTCTCTCAGCTCCTTAACACCACTCCCGTGCCTTATCACATTACCCCTTTCACCCTTCAAGCCAGGGATAGTGCACTGAGTCCTCCACACCAGATACCTCTGAATTTTCTGTCTACCATACCTTACTCTAGCCAGAGAAAGTTCTCTGCTTTTAAGTTTTGATGTTGGTTAGACTGAGTTCACAAGGACAATTCAGAATAATCTCCCTATTTTAAAGTTTCTTACCATAATTACATCTGTAAAATCTCTTTCACCATATATGTCAACATATTTATAGGTTCCAGGGCTTACAGAGGCATTCTGCTTACCACACTGACACGTAAGAGTTAAATGAGATAATATAGATTAAACGCTCACTACAAGGTATTCAGTGAAGGGAAGCTATTGTTATACACTGTTTTTTTGTTGTTGTTGTAGTTGGCAGTTTTTGGAGTCTGTGTTTTGTACTGTACTATACAGTACTGTCTCTTATATGCATTCATTCCTATCAGATTGCTTTTTCTGAGTAATACAATCCTCCCTGTGTTACACTCATCACACTTATATCAAATTCTCCCATTTATATTCAGACTGCAGAATCTATGTTTAGCTGGCATCTGAGGCTTCTATTTCTCAAAAGCATTATACCCCAAAATATCCACTATCCTGCTCTGATAGAAAGTGGGAACAACCACAAAATATCTAAAACTATAGGTATGGCTAAATAACTGACATACAATATGGCATTTGCAGCCAGTCAGATGAGACTTAGGAAGACTTTAACTGACACAAGAAATAATTTAGTATAATGTCATTTGAAAAATTATGAAACAACATAGGTATGTAAAAACTGAACTTAAAAAAAGAGAGATGTCACCCTTAGGTGGTGTCTTTGAAAGACTTGCTTTAGCTATATCCTCTGTTTTATTTTGACTTTTGCTTATGGCTATTCCTTGTCTTCTTACTGCATCACCACCTCCGTTCTCTTGCCTCTTTTAAAAAATATCCTTTAGGGCCTTCCCTGGTGGCCCAGTGAATGGCGAGTCCACCTTGCAGTGCAAGGGGCGCCAGTTCGATCCCTAGCCCGGGAGGATCCCACATGGCACAGAGTGGTTGGACCGGTGTGTCCAATTAGGAGCCAGTGCTCTGGAGCGCATGCGCCCAGAGCTGGTGCTCTGCAAGAGAGAGGCCACTGTGATGGGAGGCCCACACAGGCCAAAGAATAAAAAGATGGATGAAAATAAATATAATTTTTTTAAAAAAAGAGGCATGATAGGGAAAAGAAAAAAAAAGGAAAAAAAATCCTTTATTAAGTCACCCATTCTATGTGACCATTTTTCACATTGCACTTTATGGGGGTCCAGTTAGCAATAATGTATTGTATACTTAGAATTTTAAAAGAGTAGATTTCATGCTAAATCTTCTAACCACACCAAAAAAAAACAGATGTAAGAAACTTCTGGAGGTGTTGTACATGTCTATGACCTTGCTTGTGGTGATGATATCACAGGTATTTTGCACATGTCCAAATTCATCCAATTGTAACATTAAACATGTGCAATTATATCTCAACAAAACTGTGAGAAAGGAAGCTGTTATATTAATATAACAGATTCAAAGAATACATGTTTAGACTCCTTGAAGTTAAGATTCATCTGTCAACATCTTATCTCCTTATATAAAGAAACAAACTACAAATAGAGCAACTCAGAATGTGTGTTATTAGAGTTTTAATCATGTTGAGTTAGGAATCAACTTTCAGTCTGCTAAAAGGAGGTCAAAGGTTTTCGTTACTGATATCCCTATTGCTTGTCACCAGTATAATTCCACTGACTGCATCCAATCCCTCCTCATTGTTGTATTAGGTGCATGGCAACCTGCAAGATATTCAATTTCTCACCATCTGGAGCTAGCAGTGTTTAATGTTCACTGGTAGACTGGCAAGCGTTGAAAGAATAAGTTTCTAATAAAGAAAACTAGAAAATGGACGTGTCCTCAGTTTATTATACAAGAATCCAGAGCACTGCATAAGGGATAAACCGCTCATATGTTTCTAATATGATTTGTTAATTAAGAAAATGGTAGGGGAAGAGATAAATGACCCTCATAATACATTGCAAATTAAAACTCCAACCTACTGCTAGCATTCATTATTTAGCTTTTTAATTCACCATTGCTTTCCCCTTACATGGAAACAGTACATATATTCCTAATGTCTTAAACTTCTTTTGATGATGAATTTCATATTTAGATCTAAAATCTATATATAGAACTTATTTTTTATCACAAAACTGGATATTAATGCTTGGCTGAGAATACAAAGTTTTAAAAGAGTGTTTAAACAAAGCCGGAGTCTTTTTTCAAGTCAGGATGAATGCATCCATTTGTATTCCCCTGTGCACAATTCACTGAACTTCATTTGGAAAATGTCAAGGATAAATATTCTTCAAATGCTTCCATTAAACAGACAATAACCATAGTAACAGTGTATGGTTTGATTTTTACCTATATTTCTGAACTTTTCTCTTAAAAATAAAGTGGTATTCAAAATGAGGCTGCAAATTGGAAACACTTATATGCTTTTTACACACTGTTAATACAAGGATATTAAAACAAAGGTATAATATACCTCCTAATGCATTACATTTAGTGGTACTTTTTGTCAAAAAAGTAACATGTTCTAACTTGAAGTCAACTCTCTGCTCACTTGAGAATGCAGGAACATAACCCTTTTAAACTCACAAATTATTAGCTATTTCCCTTTTACAAATACATCCCCTGCAAAGAGAATATATATTAAAATATGCCTTAGTTATAACCATCTGATGATATTCAAGTGGGAAGAGTTAATCATGTTGAGTTAGGAATCAACTTTCAGTCTGCTAAAAGGAGGTCAAAGGTTTTCGTTACTGATATCCCTATTGCTTGTCACCAGTATAATTCCACTGACTGCATCCAATCCCTCCTCATTGTTGTATTAGGTGCATGGCAACCTGCAAGATATTCAATTTCTCACCATCTGGAGCTAGCAGTGTTTAATGTTCACTGGTAGACTGGCAAGCGTTGAAAGAATAAGTTTCTAATAAAGAAAACTAGAAAATGGACGTGTCCTCAGTTTATTATACAAGAATCCAGAGCACTGCATAAGGGATAAACCGCTCATATGTTTCTAATATGATTTGTTAATTAAGAAAATGGTAGGGGAAGAGATAAATGACCCTCATAATACATTGCAAATTAAAACTCCAACCTACTGCTAGCATTCATTATTTAGCTTTTTAATTCACCATTGCTTTCCCCTTACATGGAAACAGTACATATATTCCTAATGTCTTAAACTTCTTTTGATGATGAATTTCATATTTAGATCTAAAAATCTATATATAGAACTTATTTTTTATCACAAAACTGGATATTAATGCTTGGCTGAGAATACAAAGTTTTAAAAGAGTGTTTAAACAAAGCCGGAGTCTTTTTTCAAGTCAGGATGAATGCATCCATTTGTATTCCCCTGTGCACAATTCACTGAACTTCATTTGGAAAATGTCAAGGATAAATATTCTTCAAATGCTTCCATTAAACAGACAATAACCATAGTAACAGTGTATGGTTTGATTTTTACCTATATTTCTGAACTTTTCTCTTAAAAATAAAGTGGTATTCAAAATGAGGCTGCAAATTGGAAACACTTATATGCTTTTTACACACTGTTAATACAAGGATATTAAAACAAAGGTATAATATACCTCCTAATGCATTACATTTAGTGGTACTTTTTGTCAAAAAAGTAACATGTTCTAACTTGAAGTCAACTCTCTGCTCACTTGAGAATGCAGGAACATAACCCTTTTTTAAACTCACAAATTATTAGCTATTTCCCTTTTACAAATACATCCCCCTGCAAAGAGAATATATATTAAAATATGCCTTAGTTATAACCATCTGATGATATTCAAGTGGGAAGAGAACTTATAGATCATTGAATCCTACATAGTTATTTTTACAGAATAGGAAAAAAAGGCCAGTACCTATAACTGAGCCTGGTGGTAGGTGGTTTAGTCACTAAGTTGTGCCCGACTCTTGTGACCCCATGAACTGTAGCCTGCCAGGCTCCTCTGTCCATGGGATTTCCCAGGCAAGAATAATGGGGTAGGTTGCCATTTCCCTCTCCAGAGGATTTTCCCAATCCAGAGATAGAAGCTGGGTCTCTTGCACTGCAGGTGGATTCTTTACCACCTGAGCCACCACAGAAGTCCATAACTGAGCCTGGGCTGTGCCATGCTAAGTCGCTCAGTCATGTCCTACTGTTTGTGACTTCATGGACTGCAGCCCACCAGGTTGCTCTGTTAATGAGCATTCTCCAGCCAAGAATGCTGGAGTGGGTTTCCATTCCCTCCTCCAGGTGGTCGTCCCAAGGCAGAGTCTGAACACAGGTCTCCCATATTGCAGATTCTTTACCATCTGAGCCATATAACTCAGCCTACCTACCGGCAAAAGATTGTGTACATGTGTGCTAAGTCACTTCAGTTGTGTCATACTTTTTATGACTGTATGGAATGTACCCCACCAGTCTCCTCTGTCTATGGGATTCTCTAGGCATGAATACTGGAGTGTGTTCCCATGCCCTCCTCCAGGGTATGTTTCCAACGCAGGGATGGAACCTGTGTCTTCTGCATTAGCAGGCAGTTCTTTACCACTAGTGCCACCTAGGAAGCCTGGAGGCAAAGGCTAATTTATTTCAAAAAGAAAGTGATGTAAAGAGAGTAATGAACTGCAGCTCAATAAAAAAAAGAAAGAAAGAAAAAAAATCAAAAATTGGGCATATCTTAAATAGATACTTCTCCAAAGAAGATATAAAGATGACCACAAATGGGGTTTGCCTGGTGGTCCAGTGGGTAAGGACACTGCCCTGCAGCGCAAGGGACACCGGTTCAACCCCTGGCCTGGGAAGATCCCACATGCTGCGGAGGAGCTGGAGCAGTGTGTCCAATCGTGAGCCATCGCTCTGGAGCCCATGTGCCCAGAGCTGCCACTCTGCAGCAAGAGGGGCCAGTGCCATAGGAGGCCCACACATGCAGAAGAATAAAAATGGATGAAGATAAATGGATAGAAAATCATGAAGGAGGCCAAAATTAAGAAAAAAACAAAAAAACCACTCAATTAAAAAAAAAAAAAAAAAGATGGCCACAAAGCACGTGAAAAGATGCTCAACACTGGTAATTATTAGAGAGATGCAAGTCAAAACTACAATGAGGTACCACCTCCCACCAGTCAGAATGAAAGCAAAAGTGTTAGTCACTCAGTGATAACCAACCCTCTGTAATCCCATGGTCTGTAGCCTGTCAGGCTTCTCTGCCCATGGGATTTCCCAGTCAAGAATATTGGAATGGGTTTCCATTTCCTTTTCCAGGGGAACTTCCCAACCTAGGGATTAAACATGGGTCTCCCTCATTGTAGTCAGATTCTTTACAATCTGAGCTGCCAGGGAACCCCAGTCAGAATGGCCATGATCAAAAAGTCTATACACAATAAATGCTAAAGAGGGTGTGGAGAAAAGGAAACCCTCTGACACTGTTGGTGGGAATGTAAGTTGGTACAGCCACTATGGAGAACAGTATGGAGGTTTTCTAAAACATTAAAAATAAAGCTACCATACGATCCAGCAATCCCACTCCTGGGCATATATCTGGAAAGATCCATAACTCAAAAAGATACATGCATCCTAATATTCATAGCAGCACTATTGACAATAGCCAGGACATGGAAACGACCTAATTGTCCACAGACAGAGGAATAGATAAAGAGCTTGTGGTTTTTTTTTTTTTTTTTTGGCCACTTCTATTGATCTTTCATTTATTTATCTTTGTTCTTTGGCCTGTGTGGGCCTCCCTTCACAGTGGCCTCTCTCAATGTAGAGTACCGGCTCTGGGCGCATGCGCTCCAGAGCTCCAGTTCAGTAGTTGGACACATGGGTCCAGCTGTTCTGCAGCATGTGCGATCTTCCCAGGCCAGGGGTCAAACCGGCGCCCCTTGCACTGCAAGGCAATGTCCTTACCCACTGGACCACCAGGGAAGCCCGAGCTTGTTTTTTGATAGCAGCTGATCACCAATAATTCTTCCTCCTGAAAATGTTCCACAATAGGTGTATGATTGGGGTTTGCGGTATAAACACTGCAGGGTGGTGAAAAGAACCATGGGCTCAGATCTCAAAGGCCTGAGGAAGGCTGAGTCCTGTGGGTAATTGTCTGTAACTCTGGACAAGTCACTTCTCCTTTTTAACTGCAGATTACTGGTTTGAAGAATGATGGAATTAAGTCACCTATCTTTGAAGGTATTGATTATCAAATTTTAACTTACATGAGATTATCCAAGAAGCTTGCTAAACATGCAGGTCCATCAGCTCCATCCCTAGAGACTGCTTCAGATGAGCTGGGCAGTTGACCCCAGAATTTGGATTATAAAAAAAAGCCATATGAGGCAGATGTGTTTGGACTGCATTCTGAAAAAACAATATACTAAAATATTTAGTGGTGTCAAAGGAAATTTCCTTTTCCAGGGAACTTCCCAACCTAGGCATTAAACATGGGTCTCCCTCATTGTAGTCAGATTCTTTACAATCTGAGCTGCCAGGGAACCCCAGTCAGAATGGCCATGATCAAAAAGTCTATACACAATAAATGCTAAAGAGGGTGTGGAGAAAAGGAAACCCTCTGACACTGTTGGTGGGAATGTAAGTTGGTACAGCCACTATGGAGAACAGTATGGAGGTTTTCTAAAACATTAAAAATAAAGCTACCATACGATCCAGCAATCCCACTCCTGGGCATATATCTGGAAAGATCCATAACTCAAAAAGATACATGCATCCTAATATTCATAGCAGCACTATTGACAATAGCCAGGACATGGAAACGACCTAATTGTCCACAGACAGAGGAATAGATAAAGAGCTTGTGGTTTTTTTTTTTTTTTTTTTGGCCACTTCTATTGATCTTTCATTTATTTATCTTTGTTCTTTGGCCTGTGTGGGCCTCCCTTCACAGTGGCCTCTCTCAATGTAGAGTACCGGCTCTGGGCGCATGCGCTCCAGAGCTCCAGTTCAGTAGTTGGACACATGGGTCCAGCTGTTCTGCAGCATGTGCGATCTTCCCAGGCCAGGGGTCAAACCGGCGCCCCTTGCACTGCAAGGCAATGTCCTTACCCACTGGACCACCAGGGAAGCCCGAGCTTGTTTTTTGATAGCAGCTGATCACCAATAATTCTTCCTCCTGAAAATGTTCCACAATAGGTGTATGATTGGGGTTTGCGGTATAAACACTGCAGGGTGGTGAAAAGAACCATGGGCTCAGATCTCAAAGGCCTGAGGAAGGCTGAGTCCTGTGGGTAATTGTCTGTAACTCTGGACAAGTCACTTCTCCTTTTTAACTGCAGATTACTGGTTTGAAGAATGATGGAATTAAGTCACCTATCTTTGAAGGTATTGATTATCAAATTTTAACTTACATGAGATTATCCAAGAAGCTTGCTAAACATGCAGGTCCATCAGCTCCATCCCTAGAGACTGCTTCAGATGAGCTGGGCAGTTGACCCCAGAATTTGGATTATAAAAAAAAGCCATATGAGGCAGATGTGTTTGGACTGCATTCTGAAAAAACAATATACTAAAATATTTAGTTGATTAAAAGTTCCATAATCCTATGAGCAACAGATAGGAAGTAATAACTCTTGAAAAAGATAGAAAAGAAAGTTCTTTTAATTTACTGTACTCTGTCATAAATAGCTGGGGAGAAGTAAGTTTGTACCATGTGCATTGGTCTGTAAGACCAAATTCTAATGATAATAGACAATGCATTTATGCAACAGTCTCCTGATGAGTTAAACTGCCACTGCCTTTTTGGCATTGCAGAATACTAAAATAAATGGACCTATAGCCAGTCAATTCATTTGGCTTAGGAGACAACCTAGGATGAAAAATGTTGTCCTTTAGATGCAAGTACTTAGTATTATACTACACTGCACTCCTACCATCCATGTTTTTGAGGGATTTAAGTTATTTAACATGAGGTTTGAGGATTCCTTCTCTTCATGGGCACCTCAGTGACCAGTATGATAGTTCAGAGAAGCTTCGGGAAGTGTCAGTGGTACTTCCCATGACCACAGAACAGAATAGAAACATCCAACCAAGGAACTTAGTCTCGATAGCTCTACACATGGTGGTGTTAATATTGACTTGGCATATGCAGATGCCAGTCTCTCTGGAAAGTATCCTTGTTGATCTATAAAAGAGACCAAGAAGGAATGCTTTATTGTCTATACTCACTAAGGAAAAGAGGACTCACGTCATGTTTTACAGCATGACCTTTATCTGACTTAAAACAAATCTGATCTTCCTACTTTAATGTCGTCTTCTCCACAGAGAATGTCCTTCCTCACTTTACTGTCTGTGTAAAACCATATTTTCTAGAAGGTGCAGCTGCTGGATCCGCTTCAACACCCAAGTATGACCAATCTCTACCTCATGTAAACTTTCACAAGGCAAAGGTTTCACTTCCAGGAGGCACTTTAAACCTTTGTGGATCTTAAATTTCTTTATCTATAGAAGACTTTGACGCTTCAACTCTGGCTATTCATTGTTTTGTTTTCTTTTATTAATGATACTACATTTATAACTCTGTGTAAATGTTATTTATATTTCAGTTATCTCCCTACATTCTGAGCTCATTAATGGCAGGGTTTATTCTGTATTCTTTGTCATATCTTCAATATCTTATCTATAAGTTTGATTATAATAGTTACTTAGCAATTGTGTTTTAAGAAATAAATTAGCGAGTGAATGATGGATTAAGTGAATCCGAATCTCAAAGGTAGAAATCGTCCTAGAATTTACTTTGGTTAAAAGTTACCATTGTGAACAGAAGATTTTTCCACTTAGTCACATGGGATAAAAATCTAGTTCAGGCTTCCCTGGTGGTCCAGTGGGTAAGGACACTGCCTTGCAGTGCAAGGGGCGCCGGTTCAATCCCTGGACAGATGTGTCAAATTACTGGGCCGGAGCTCTGGAATACATGCGCCCCGAGCCGGTGCTCTGCGACAACAGAGGCCACTGCAATGGGAGGCCCACATGGGCCGAAGAACAAAGATAGATGAAAATAGATAAATGAAAGACCAATAGAAGTGGCCCGCCCGCCCCCCTCCCTCCCCAACCCACCTCCCCATCTCCCCACAAAAAAAACATCAGTAAAAATCTAGTTCAGACATGAGGCTGTCATGAAGTAAGCCTGCCCTTTGTGAAAACAGACCAGGGAATGCCTTCACCTCAAGTCTGAGCGCTGAAGAGGGATTGTTACATCAAATGCAAATATAAGATTTTCTTCAAAGTTAACTGAGCAAGTTGCAGGCAAAACAATTTAACTTTCATTTGACTGCTCTTCAAACTCACTCCAGAGTGACAGTTCTGTTGCATGTTGTGAAGCCTGCAGTGAAAATGCCTACAATTGTCCTTCTTCTGGAGGGGGTAAAAGTTAATTCACCTGAGACCCATTTAACTGCCACACAGGTAAACATTTGACAGCATGGTGCTGGCAAAGCACTTCAAATACGCTACTCAATTTCCCTCAAACTTGAGAGAGAACTATTTTGATGCCTGGGGGTACTTTTGTGGTTGGTAAAGAAGAAAATGTTCAAGTATTGTTGTTGCATACATGTTAAATACTAATCTTACCAGGAATGGTATACTAGTGGGTGGGTTTAGTTTTTTCTTTTCCAAATCATAATCAAAAGTATTATGAAGGAACTATAACAAAATGAAAAATTCCTACCAGTAGGACATAATTTCTATTTAATAAAGTTTTCTTTAATGAAAAAACATTGGATGATCTCAATTTCTCTTTTCTACATATACACACTCAAAAAAGTGGAGATTTTGAAACATATGAAATCAAAAATAAATGAGAAGATATTGGCTTATAATTTACAATCCAGATTGTCAGCTCTGAAAGAGATTTAAAAATGAAATGTCAGTCATTTAACATTTGGAAGAAATTTATGAATGTGAAATCTGGAAGTTATTCAAAAGTATGCCCTTAGGCATTATAGATTTGAATACTGTTTTTTATGTCTGTGGACTGGAGATTTTCATAATCTTGTTATTTTACAAAAAAAAGTTAAGTCAGAGATGAAATGGATGAAATGTACGTTATTGATGGTCTAATTTAGAAGATGTGGATACATACCATATATATATGAATGCACATGGCGTCCCTGGTGGCTAATTTGGTAAAGAATCTGCCTGCAATGTGGGAGACCTGGGTTCAATCCCTGGGTTGGGAAGATTCCCTGGAGGAGGGCAAAGAAACCCACTCTAGTATTTTTGCCTGGAAAATCCCCATGGACACAGGAGCCTGGGCAGGCTACAGTCCATGGGGTCACAGAGTTGGACATGACTGAGCAACTAAGCACACAAGCACATGGGTATATTACATATATATTCACATATATACTTTTTATATGAACTTCACTAAATTATAGAATATTTTAATGTTGTTAGCCTAAATGGGAGGATCCATCATTTCTTCCCTTTGCCACTAAATATGACAGGTAAAGACGTTATAACTCAGAAGGTGTCAGCCTAGCACACTGCTGAAGCCTAGGCAATTATTCCCTGAAGTTAGTCATTAGTAGAAACTAGCTTCCAACCTCTGCTAAAATAAATTTAATGCAACTTCAATTTTATGATGAGTTTTATATCTAATATTAAGGACTTGTTTGATTAACAAGACTGGGATATCTATTAGGAAAAATAACCAGGAGCCTCAGGGAAAATTAGAAGCCTGTAGATCTGGACCAGTGATAATTAGGGAATTCAGTTGAGCCTCCCTCTGGCCCTAGGTTAGATTAGGTCGTCCCAAAACTTTAATCACTGCCTTTCTATTCATCTCTGGACTGGTAGTTTTTACTAAGTGGAAAATAAATATGGTACATGTATTTGCATCTTATTGAAGGCACTATCCTACTTAGAACAGTAAGGTATGCATTTGAGTGTTATAGAAAGATTAATAATTGGATTTACTGTTAAACAATAGGTTACTGTACTTCTACTACCTCATCCTCATATGTGCACCTAGAAAGTATCTGAGGTAGGAGCTAAGAGATGACTGGTGGGATTAATAAGTGTGTAAGTTTTATGTACATCTTACATATACTGACAGTAATATATATATAATATAATACTTGGTAAGTCAAGGAGGAGGAAAGCTTTCAGTAAGAAATATTATTTGAGGTATTTATAATTATGCCTATAGTTTAACTCTCATAAACATCAACTTGCAGTTTTTTTATGCAAAATTCTCCTCTTGAGTGATAAGTACAAATAGGGTACTGATAGGAATTGTTTTCCTACAGCTGAGATAGGTCAACATTGAACTACCACCCACCCTCAGCTAATCTCTTACATAGACACATATTTACTGAGTGACTGACTAAACTAGGCTATGGCACAGTATGAAGGCAATTACTTTAACTAGAAATTAAAACCAGCAACTTATGTCTCCTTGGTTCACTTTGAGTTAATTACCAGATAGCTGAATATGTGGTCAAACTGGCATATAACATGTTAGTGAACTTTATACTTAGTTTAAAGTTCTGAAAAGTAAGCAAATGGGAGGATCCATCATTTCTTCCCTTTGCCACTAAATATGACAGGTAAAGACGTTATAACTCAGAAGGTGTCAGCCTAGCACACTGCTGAAGCCTAGGCAATTATTCCCTGAAGTTAGTCATTAGTAGAAACTAGCTTCCAACCTCTGCTAAAATAAATTTAATGCAACTTCAATTTTATGATGAGTTTTATATCTAATATTAAGGACTTGTTTGATTAACAAGACTGGGATATCTATTAGGAAAAATAACCAGGAGCCTCAGGGAAAATTAGAAGCCTGTAGATCTGGACCAGTGATAATTAGGGAATTCAGTTGAGCCTCCCTCTGGCCCTAGGTTAGATTAGGTCGTCCCAAAACTTTAATCACTGCCTTTCTATTCATCTCTGGACTGGTAGTTTTTACTAAGTGGAAAATAAATATGGTACATGTATTTGCATCTTATTGAAGGCACTATCCTACTTAGAACAGTAAGGTATGCATTTGAGTGTTATAGAAAGATTAATAATTGGATTTACTGTTAAACAATAGGTTACTGTACTTCTACTACCTCATCCTCATATGTGCACCTAGAAAGTATCTGAGGTAGGAGCTAAGAGATGACTGGTGGGATTAATAAGTGTGTAAGTTTTATGTACATCTTACATATACTGACAGTAATATATATATAATATAATACTTGGTAAGTCAAGGAGGAGGAAAGCTTTCAGTAAGAAATATTATTTGAGGTATTTATAATTATGCCTATAGTTTAACTCTCATAAACATCAACTTGCAGTTTTTTTATGCAAAATTCTCCTCTTGAGTGATAAGTACAAATAGGGTACTGATAGGAATTGTTTTCCTACAGCTGAGATAGGTCAACATTGAACTACCACCCACCCTCAGCTAATCTCTTACATAGACACATATTTACTGAGTGACTGACTAAACTAGGCTATGGCACAGTATGAAGGCAATTACTTTAACTAGAAATTAAAACCAGCAACTTATGTCTCCTTGGTTCACTTTGAGTTAATTACCAGATAGCTGAATATGTGGTCAAACTGGCATATAACATGTTAGTGAATTTTCATGTATTATCACTTTCCCAGTCTCTAGACAGTTCTGAAAAGTAAGCAAAGCAGGTGCTACTAGTCCCACGTTACAGATAAGGACAAAGACACTCAGAGTAAATAATCCCTCTGAAGTCATAACATATAACAAGGTTATATTCAAAGCTTGAAGCACAAGTTTCGTGCCTTCTCAGCTGACTCAGATTACCACATTACTATTCATATACTCTGCAACATTACATAAAATTGCTCATTTCTGTGTACTTTAAGCATCTTAACTGTGTCCTATCAAAGACACTATAGGACTGATTCAATTCAAAAATAAAATTGCATTAAAATTCATATACAAGATATTTATTTGGTGGTACTCATGACTCAGCAAGTAGTCTTGCAATTCAATATACACTTGTCAGAGATATTATTCACTAGGTAATAATAAAGTGAGTCTTCCTTGGATAAAATTCTACTCTTAGATCTACAGTATAAGTGCCAGTTTGAATCTTCTCTGCTTGCTACTCTAGGGAAAACATATCTATATAATTAAATAACAAAATCAGTACCCTTTTTATTATGTAAGTTTATACTCCAAATGAATGTAGTAAAGATTAATTTGCGTATATCCCTACTAAAATTTGCAAAGATAACTGAAAACATATGGTCACCACATATACACATATATATGTACACATATAATACCTATGTCTATAATATCAACTATATCTAAAACAGAAGATCAAACAAGAGATTTACAACAAAGAAAAAAAGCTACATACATAGTAGCAGTTCAGTGAAGAATACCATTTCATGACATTGGTCTTGGCAATAATTTCATGGCTATGACACCAAAAGCACAGGCAACAAAAGCCAAAACAGTGGGACTATGTTAGACTACAAAACTCTGGAACAGAAAAGAAATGATCCACAGAGAGCAAACACAACCTGCATTATGGGAGAAAATATTTACAAACCATGCATTTGATGAAGGATTAATCTCAAACATATATAAGGAACTCAGTAAAAAAAAAAAAAAAAAAAGACAAAACCTAATTCTTCAATTTAAGAAAATGGGTTAAAGACCTGAATAGATATCTATCTCTCAGCAACAGTTAGAACAAAACATGGAATAACAGACTGGTTCCAAATTGGAAAAAAAGTACACCAAGGCTGTATATTATTACCCTGCTTATTTAACTTATATGCAGAGTACATCAGGCGAAATGCTGGTCCTGATGAAGCACCAGCTGGAATCAAGATTTCTGGGAGAAATATCAATAACCTCAGGTATGCAGATGACACCACCCTTAAGGCAGAAAGCAAAGAGAAACTAAAGAGCCTCTTGATGAAGGTGAAAGAGGAGAGTGAAAAAGCTGGCCTAAAACATTCAAAAAATGAAGATTATGGCACCCAGTTCCATCACTTCATGGCAAACAGATGGACAAACAATGGAAACAATGACAGACTTTATTTTCCTGGGTTCCCAAATCACTGTAGATGGTGACTGCAGCCATGAAATTAAAAGACGCTTGCTCCTTGGAAGGGAAGCTATGACAAACCTAGACAGCATGTTAAAAAGTAGAGACATCACTTTTCCAAAAAAGGTTCATATAGTCCAAGCTATGGTTATTCCAATAGTCATGTACGGATGTGAGATTTGTGCCAAAAATAAAGCTGAGGCAGAAGGAGAAGGGGTGACAGAGGATAAAATGGTTGGATGGCATCACTGAATCAATGAACTTGAGTTTGAGCAAGTTTTAGGAAATGGTGAAGGACAGGGAAGCCTGGCGTGCTGCAGTCTGTGGGGTTGCAAAGAGTCAGACTTTACTGCCCCGGCAAAAAAAAAGTTCATATTTGAAAAAAATACAACTACATAGAAAAAGAAAAAAAAGAAGATCAAACAAGAGATTTACAACAAAGAAAAAAAGCTACATACATAGTAGCAGTTCAGTGAAGAATACCATTTCATGACATTGGTCTTGGCAATAATTTCATGGCTATGACACCAAAAGCACAGGCAACAAAAGCCAAAACAGTGGGACTATGTTAGACTACAAAACTCTGGAACAGAAAAGAAATGATCCACAGAGAGCAAACACAACCTGCATTATGGGAGAAAATATTTACAAACCATGCATTTGATGAAGGATTAATCTCAAACATATATAAGGAACTCAGTAAAAAAAAAAAAAAAAAAAGACAAAACCTAATTCTTCAATTTAAGAAAATGGGTTAAAGACCTGAATAGATATCTATCTCTCAGCAACAGTTAGAACAAAACATGGAATAACAGACTGGTTCCAAATTGGAAAAAAAGTACACCAAGGCTGTATATTATTACCCTGCTTATTTAACTTATATGCAGAGTACATCAGGCGAAATGCTGGTCCTGATGAAGCACCAGCTGGAATCAAGATTTCTGGGAGAAATATCAATAACCTCAGGTATGCAGATGACACCACCCTTAAGGCAGAAAGCAAAGAGAAACTAAAGAGCCTCTTGATGAAGGTGAAAGAGGAGAGTGAAAAAGCTGGCCTAAAACATTCAAAAAATGAAGATTATGGCACCCAGTTCCATCACTTCATGGCAAACAGATGGACAAACAATGGAAACAATGACAGACTTTATTTTCCTGGGTTCCCAAATCACTGTAGATGGTGACTGCAGCCATGAAATTAAAAGACGCTTGCTCCTTGGAAGGGAAGCTATGACAAACCTAGACAGCATGTTAAAAAGTAGAGACATCACTTTTCCAAAAAAGGTTCATATAGTCCAAGCTATGGTTATTCCAATAGTCATGTACGGATGTGAGATTTGTGCCAAAAATAAAGCTGAGGCAGAAGGAGAAGGGGGTGACAGAGGATAAAATGGTTGGATGGCATCACTGAATCAATGAACTTGAGTTTGAGCAAGTTTTAGGAAATGGTGAAGGACAGGGAAGCCTGGCGTGCTGCAGTCTGTGGGGTTGCAAAGAGTCAGACACAACTGAGTCACTGAACTGAGACATCTCTCCAAATAAGGGATGCAAAAATTATATGAAAAAAAATGTTCATTGACACTAATCGTCAGAGACACACAAATTGAAACTGCAATGAGGTATCACCTCACACTTGTTAAAATGGCCTCTATAAAAAAACTATATATATATTTTCAAACCAGAGAATAACACATGTTGGCAGGATGTGGAGAAAATGGAACCCTTGCCACTATTGGTAGGAATGCAAGGTGGTGCAGCTGTTAGAAACAGTATAGATATTTCTAAAAAGCTTAAAGAAACTGTCATATGATCCAGCAATCCCAATTCTGGATATATATCCAAAAGAATTGAAATTGAAGAGATATTAGCATTCCTATATTCATTGCAGCATTATGCACAATAGCTAAGATATAAGTCTCAGTATGTCAGTTGCTCAGTTGTGTCCAACTCTTTGCAACCCCATGGACTGCAACCCACCAGGCTCCTCTGTCCATGGAATTCTCCAGCCAAGAATACTGGAGTGAGCTGCTATTTCCTTCTCCAGGGACTCTTCCTGACCAAGGGATCAAACCCACATTTTCTGTGGCTCCTTCATTATAGCCGGATTCTCTACCACTGAGCTACCAGGAAAGCCCAAGCTAAGGTATAAAACAGTCTCAATGTGCATCAACAGATGAACGGATAAAGAAAGTGTAATACAGTCCTTCTACACTGGATTGGTTCCAGAAGGCCATACAGGTACCAAAATCTTCTAATGTTTGAATCCATTTTATAAATGTTGTAGTCCAATTGGTCCTCCATATCCTTAGGTCTCACATTTACCACATTCAATCAATCTCTCTTGGATGACTGAATCTCCAGACATGGAGCCCACAGACACAGAAGGGCAACTGTATATACATACAATGGAGCATTATTCAACCTTAAAAGAGAAGGAAATTATGCAATATGCTACACCATGGATAGACATTAAGGACATTATGTGGTGAAAAACAAGCCAGACACAGAAAGACACATATTGCATGATTTCACTTATATGAGGTATCTAAAATAGTCAAATTCATAAAAATAAAAGACTGCAATGGTACTTACCAGAGAGTGGGAGAGGGGAGAATGGCCAATCATTAATCAGCATAATGATAGGCATGTTTCATAACATAAGGCATAATATTTCAATTAAGTAAGGTGAATAAGCTTTAAAGCCTTGTTGTATGACATCATACCTATAGTCAACGAAACTTTATCGTATACTTAAAATTTGTTAAGAGGGTAGATCTTATGTTAAGTGTGCTTAACCACAATAAGATACACAGTTTTTAAAAAAGAATGTGGCTGTCATATTGGGTGGATTGCATAATATAACAGAAAGAAACAGCTCTAAAAGATGATCCTTAAGTGTGCATGAGTGCATATGTATATTTTAAAATATTTACTAATAATAACAGTAATATTCATGGGAACAAACTTGAAACTCAGATTAAAAAATAAAGGTTTGCAATACAACCTTCCAGAAACAACTGCTATTAACTCCTCACTGCATTTCCTTCCACATTACATGTGCCGGTGATATGATATTTCTTGTCTATTTTGTAGTGATCCTTTCTTCATTGCCATCTACTTTTTAGAACATATTTTAATTAGCCTACCACACTTTACTTAAATATTTATAAACTGTAGGATGTCATGAATTTGCCCGGTTACTTTTCTTTTAAATATTTCCAGTTTGATAGGTTGAAACACTCTCAGTGCTTTACATGTTATTTCTTTGACTATTAGTGACAGAGAACATGCTTTCAAATGTTTGTTGGCTAGTGCCATTTCCTTTTTTGTTGGTTATTTGAGGATGTTCTTTGCCTAATTTCATTACAGTATCATCTCTCTTTCTAAAAAAAAAAAAAAAAAGCCATGAGCAAAACCAAAAGCAAATTACTGAGAAATCATATTTGTAGCATATCTGGCAGATAAAATAGTATGATAGCCTTACGACAATGTTTCCAGATTGAAGCTTTAAAAATGGGAGCTTGTTTGCAGTGATCTTGAGTAACAAATGTCACCTTTCCAAACTCAGCTTCAGGGATTAGGTGATAATAAGAATACACTTGAAATCAAAGGATGCAAGGAGAGTCACTGTGCCCAGCTCCTGTTGGCAGATGAGATCAGCTACTGAAGTCTAATCGATGTCTCCAAACTAATTCTTTTTCCCCATCAATGAATCAGCCTCCTGGCCTTTCATACTTATGTTAACAGTTAAATGTCTCTAAGCCATCCAGAAAGGACTTTTGAATCAGAATGTGATCCTTATATGAGTGAATCATCTTAGAAATTTATTTCTGACATTACAAGATTAATGCCTTTAAAAAGAATGAAAGAAATCCTCATTTGGCATAGGGTATAAAAATCTTCAAATGATATTAAAATTTTAAATCACTATTATTATAGCTAGTAATAATTATATTCCATATTAATACCTAATTTTGTACTTATCTGATTTGATCATCAAAGCAACCTGGAAAGCTAGACAGGGTAGGCATTTTCATTCAAAATTAGCCCAAATAATAACAGTAATATTCATGGGAACAAACTTAAACTCAGATTAAAAAATAAAGGTTTGCAATACAACCTTCCAGAAACAACTGCTATTAACTCCTCACTGCATTTCCTTCCACATTACATGTGCCGGTGATATGATATTTCTTGTCTATTTTGTAGTGATCCTTTCTTCATTGCCATCTACTTTTTAGAACATATTTTAATTAGCCTACCACACTTTACTTAAATATTTATAAACTGTAGGATGTCATGAATTTGCCCGGTTACTTTTCTTTTAAATATTTCCAGTTTGATAGGTTGAAACACTCTCAGTGCTTTACATGTTATTTCTTTGACTATTAGTGACAGAGAACATGCTTTCAAATGTTTGTTGGCTAGTGCCATTTCCTTTTTTGTTGGTTATTTGAGGATGTTCTTTGCCTAATTTCATTACAGTATCATCTCTCTTTCTAAAAAAAAAAAAAAAAAGCCATGAGCAAAACCAAAAGCAAATTACTGAGAAATCATATTTGTAGCATATCTGGCAGATAAAATAGTATGATAGCCTTACGACAATGTTTCCAGATTGAAGCTTTAAAAATGGGAGCTTGTTTGCAGTGATCTTGAGTAACAAATGTCACCTTTCCAAACTCAGCTTCAGGGATTAGGTGATAATAAGAATACACTTGAAATCAAAGGATGCAAGGAGAGTCACTGTGCCCAGCTCCTGTTGGCAGATGAGATCAGCTACTGAAGTCTAATCGATGTCTCCAAACTAATTCTTTTTCCCCATCAATGAATCAGCCTCCTGGCCTTTCATACTTATGTTAACAGTTAAATGTCTCTAAGCCATCCAGAAAGGACTTTTGAATCAGAATGTGATCCTTATATGAGTGAATCATCTTAGAAATTTATTTCTGACATTACAAGATTAATGCCTTTAAAAAGAATGAAAGAAATCCTCATTTGGCATAGGGTATAAAAATCTTCAAATGATATTAAAATTTTAAATCACTATTATTATAGCTAGTAATAATTATATTCCATATTAATACCTAATTTTGTACTTATCTGATTTGATCATCAAAGCAACCTGGAAAGCTAGACAGGGTAGGCATTTTCATTCTCTTTTTATAAGTGAATTGAGACCCAAAAGACATTGAATAAAAACTAAAGATCATACTATTAATTACTAGCAGAGAAAAGGCTCAGATTTTGTCCTTCTGATTTCAAATTCATTTCTCTTTTTTTTTTTTGAACACTACAGTTCTGCCCTTCATGCCACTATGCCATTGTCCAAGTCCTAGGAGTTTGCTTATAGCACGGGTAGCTATTGGTAATATTTCCATACATCTCTCTGTTGACCAACTGTCTATTAAAGCCATTACAATTTATTAATACATAGAAGACAGGAATCTTCATTAGAATGTTTCTCAAGGGAACTAAGAGGGTAGAAACATCTTTCAGAGAAGGTATTTAAAATATAATTCTCTGAGTTTTCTGACCTAATATATTTTATATATTTATATATTTCCTTTAGTCAATCCTAAAGGAAATCAACCCTGAATATTGACTGGAAGGAATGATGCTGAACCTAAAGCTCCAATACTTTGGCCACCTGATGTGAAGAGATGACTCATTGGAAAAGAGCCTGATGCTGGCAAAAATAGAAGGCAAAAGGAGAAGGGGACAACAGAGGATGAGATGGATGTCCTCACTGAGTCAATGCACATGAGTTTGAGCAGGCTCTGGGAGATGGTGAGGGACAGGGAAGTCTGGTGTGCTGCAGTCCATGGGGTTACAAAGAATTGGATATGACTGAGCAACTTAACTGAATATACTTTATACTGCAATATACTCATGGCATTGTGCATACAACTCCCTGTGCCTAGAACAGATGCTCTTATTGTCTCCATTCATTCTCTGTCTTTCTTGTTCTCCCTCTTTCTCCCCTGCCCTTCTTCCCACCTTCTGTCCACTGCTCATTTTTCAAGGCTTATCTCATACCTCATATATCATCAACTTTCATCAACCTTCCCCATTTCCTCCCACAAACTAACTGTGATAGTTCCTATCTCTGAACACATAGCAGTTAGTCAACTTTATCTTTTATGACCTATATGAGTAGTTTTATTTCCTTATCTGACTATGAAATGCTTTATGGTTGTGCCAGGCATATACAAGTGTACAACATCATTAAGAAAAATAATATGCAGATATATATCTAAGGAGGTACTGACACAGGCAGTTGAAATCCGCATATCAGCCTCCAAAATGAGTTTAAGTTACAGCCCCAGAACTGCCTATGAATATTAAAGTACATCCTACATTCCTAACACTGGCATGTAGCTAAGAACAATCCACAAAGACTTGAATAATCTGCCCCAGGGCCCTTCAGAATCTGATTATAATTCAAAATCCAACTTTGACTTAATGACCTCATCCATGGCTATTTCTCTAAATTCAGTCATGGTAGTGTTTGCCATTGCCCTCTAATCGGAGTTGTTTTCTTTTTCTTGCCTTTTTGATTATGTCGAACAGCATAACTTATATAAGTAGCAGCAATAGAAGCAGAAAACATTTGGGTCCAAATGACATTTGGGACTGAATTCATAATCTGCTCTAGGATTTACTCTAGGATACTGTGCTGCTTTTCTTACTTGCCTAACATAACTCTTCCACACTGAAAAGCTTCAGTCTGTAGACACAGTACACAGTGCTGCAGTTGTAAATAACAGCTCAAAAGTCAAGTGTGAGTGACTTGAGCCCCTAAGTAAGAAATTATCTACAAAGGCAAGATTCCTTCTCTTTTTGAGGTCTCTGTTATTTCATCTGTACAAGTAAGCTGTATTAGAGCAGGGGTTTCCAAGTCTTTCTGTGGAGGAGAATCTTTTGGGAAATTAAAAAAAAATACAGCCTTTTATCTCTACCCAAGTTTCATAAAATGAGAATCTCTAAGGAGCACACTAATACATCTAGTTCATAGATTCCTATTGAGAAACAGTAGGCTACATGATCTCTAAGGTCTCAGGAATCACTACTTTTACAGTCTCTGAAAATATATACGTAATTCAAATGAGAACAGGAAAAATGCCATTTTATTCATCTAGAATCATTAATCAATAGAAAGATCGCTCAACTGAGCATCAAGAGACCTGGATATCATGGCTTTTCCATGACATGTTCTTCCCTCAGTTAGTCAACTTTATCTTTATGACCTATATGGTAGTTTTATTTCCTTATCTGACTATGAAATGCTTTATGGTTGTGCCAGGCATATACAAGTGTACAACATCATTAAGAAAAATAATATGCAGATATATATCTAAGGAGGTACTGACACAGGCAGTTGAAATCCGCATATCAGCCTCCAAAATGAGTTTAAGTTACAGCCCCAGAACTGCCTATGAATATTAAAGTACATCCTACATTCCTAACACTGGCATGTAGCTAAGAACAATCCACAAAGACTTGAATAATCTGCCCCAGGGCCCTTCAGAATCTGATTATAATTCAAAATCCAACTTTGACTTAATGACCTCATCCATGGCTATTTCTCTAAATTCAGTCATGGTAGTGTTTGCCATTGCCCTCTAATCGGAGTTGTTTTCTTTTTCTTGCCTTTTTGATTATGTCGAACAGCATAACTTATATAAGTAGCAGCAATAGAAGCAGAAAACATTTGGGTCCAAATGACATTTGGGACTGAATTCATAATCTGCTCTAGGATTTACTCTAGGATACTGTGCTGCTTTTCTTACTTGCCTAACATAACTCTTCCACACTGAAAAGCTTCAGTCTGTAGACACAGTACACAGTGCTGCAGTTGTAAATAACAGCTCAAAAGTCAAGTGTGAGTGACTTGAGCCCCTAAGTAAGAAATTATCTACAAAGGCAAGATTCCTTCTCTTTTTGAGGTCTCTGTTATTTCATCTGTACAAGTAAGCTGTATTAGAGCAGGGGTTTCCAAGTCTTTCTGTGGAGGAGAATCTTTTGGGAAATTAAAAAAAAATACAGCCTTTTATCTCTACCCAAGTTTCATAAAATGAGAATCTCTAAGGAGCACACTAATACATCTAGTTCATAGATTCCTATTGAGAAACAGTAGGCTACATGATCTCTAAGGTCTCAGGAATCACTACTTTTACAGTCTCTGAAAATATATACGTAATTCAAATGAGAACAGGAAAAATGCCATTTTATTCATCTAGAATCATTAATCAATAGAAAGATCGCTCAACTGAGCATCAAGAGACCTGGAATGAATCATGGCTTTTCCATGACATGTTCTTCCCTTCTGTGGCTTCAGTTTTCTCATCTGTAAAATGAAATAATGGCATTACATGATAGTGTAACCTGTGATGCCTTGCAAATTATATCTGTAGAAGTAATGCCACAGTGAGGCGTTACCATGAATTTTCAGCCCATCCACAGTGGACTTGTTTCCTAAAGGGTAGATTCACATTGCTTGGCTCACAAGACGAACCAGAAAGACAGGTGACTATTTATAGTAAGAAATAGAACTATGATAATAATTGGATATTGTAGTTAAGGTATCTTTTCCCTATATATTTTCCCTATAGCTTATATAAAGGATAGAATATAAAAGCCTCTATAGGTAGAATGCCAGGAGCCTAATTATAATAAGAAATATATTTGAAAAAGGAATAGGGCATGAACTGCTCTGGTGAGAGCAGCCTCTTGAAAGTAAGACCTACTTAGGAAACCCAGCAATTGTCAGTACTGCCTTGGCATCCTTAGAACTAGAACAAAGGAAGTGAGATGAACTGACAAAAAATTCAAGCATATCTCCCACTGTTTTGATTTTAAACTCTATTTAGCCTTCCCCAAATTAGTTCAGAGACTACCATGAACCTAGAATTGCAGATAGTATCCAACATATCCAACAGAGAGCCATCTTTTCAGAACCTAAGACAAATGAGCAGCATTGAGGTAGGCCAAAGTAGAAATGGGAAATGGCTTCAAGGATAAATCATGGAGGGCTCTAAGTTCCATATCAATGAGTACAGACTTAATTTATAGGCAGGGTAGAGGTATTGAAAAACAAATCTCAGTTAAGTGGCATGTACAACACAGGACTGAACCAGAGTCAATTGGAAATAACTTGGAATGTTAGTCAGTGAATACTAGCAAATATGTGGCTGGTGCCTAGAGCATTCAAAGATGTTCATGTAGTATTTCAGCAGACTAGTAGCAAAATACAGTATTTAAAGGGGGATAAATGTCAGAAGAGAGTATAATTCAAAGACAGAACCTAACTTCAAGTTAAGAAAAATCTGAACGTAGAAGTTAACTTGAAGGAAATCTTACTGGCCAAAAACTGGCACCATTTGAGCAATAATCACTGCAATGAACTAAAACACATAAGATGGGGGAAAACACAAAAATTCATCAGGATAAAAATTTCTAAAAGTTGCTAAAGCAGCAACTGATCATTCTGAAAACTGATGAATAATATGAGGAATAATCAAGTATTTATCCTCCTTTTCCAGAATATATCAGGGTAACCAAGTAGTTTATTAAGAATAATGTTTCTTTAAAAAAAAGAGTTACCAGTGCTAATCTCAAGAGGAATATATAGTGAGGAAATATCGACTTTGTAGCCCCTAAAGGAATGGTATATCCTGGCAACAATAATCAATTGCTGCTATAATCATTAGGTGGGAACACTTGAAAGGATCAGACAATATAACCTGAGCCCACCCTGACAGTCTGATTACTGAAAATAGAAGAAATGGCATATGACACAATAGGAAACAAACAACACCACCACTTAATATTCTTGCCAAAATTTGAGTCAAAATACATTTAAGCCTCTAAATCTACCTATAAATTTCTGGGAATTACCAGGGATAGAAGAACATGTTAAATGACATCATAAGGAAGCAATCTACCAAATTCAGAATGTGGGACTTTTTATAGGACTTATGACCTGTTTCCTCCCTAAATCAATTGCATGACATGATTATCAACAGCGGAGAGGAGGACACTTATAAAATAAAAGTCAACCCCATATGTCTAACTGCAGATCTCTCAACAGAAACCCTGCAGGCCAGAAGAGAATGGCAAGACACATTTAAACGGCTAAAAGAGAATAACCTCCAACCAAGATTTCTCTACCCAGCAAGAATCTCATTCAGAATTGATGGTGAAGTCAAAAGCTTCTCAGACAGACAAAAACTAAAAGAATTCTGTACCACAAAACCAACCCTACAACAAGTGTTAAAGGGCCTGATATAGCCAATAGATACAAAAGTAGGAGAAGTCCTACAAATCAAACCCCAAACTTCTAAGAAGATGACAATAGGAACATTCATATCAATAATTACTTTGAACGTAAATGGACTAAATGCTCCAACCAAACGACACAGGCTGGCTGAATGGATCCAGAAGCAAGACCCATATATATGCTGTTTACAAGAGACCCACGTCAGACCTAGAGACACTCACAGACTGAAAGTGAAAGGCTGGAAAAAGATATTCCATGCAAATGGAAATCAAAAGAAAGCTGGAGTAGCAATCCTCATATCAGACAAAATAGATTTTAAAGTAAAGAAGATTCTAAGAGACAAGGCAGGTCACTACATCATGATTAAGGGATCCATCCAAGAGGAAGACATAACAGTCATGAATATCTATGCACCCAACACAGGGGCACCTCAATACCTCAATACATAAGACAGGTACTTTCAGACATAAAAGAAGAAATCAACAATAACACAGTAATAGTAGGAGACTTTAACACTCCTCTCACACCAATGGATAGATCATCTAAATAGAAAATTAATAAAGAAACACAAGCCATAAATGCCACACTAGAAAAGATGGACCTCATCGATATCTTTAGGACGTTCCACCCAAAAGCAGAAGAATACACTTTCTTCTCAAGTGCTCACGGAATATTCTCCAGGATAGACCACATCTTGGGCCACAAATCTAACCTCAGTCAATTCAAGAAAACTGAAATTCTATCAACTATCTTCTCGGACCACAATGCAATGACACTAGAGATCAACTACAGGAAAAAGCCACTAAAAACACAAACACACAGAGATTAAACAACAAATACCTAAAAAACCAACTGATCACTGAGGAAATCAAAGAAGAAATTAAACAATTCCTAGAAGAAAATGACAATGAACACACGACAGTGCAAAACCTATGGGATATGTCAAAAGCAGTTCTAAGAGGGAAATTTATAGCAGTACAATCCCACCTCAAGAAACTAGGAAAATATGAAGCAGATGACCTAACACTCCGCTTAAAACAATTGGAGAAAGAAGAACAAAAACACCCCAAAGCCAGCAGAAGATGAGAAATCATAAGGATCAGAGCAAAAATAAATGAGAAAGAAATGAAAGAAACTATAGTACGGATAAATAAAACAAAAAGCTGGTTCTTTGAAAAGGTAAACAAAATTGACAAGCCCCTGGCCAGACTCATCAAGAGAAAGAGAGAGAAGAACCAGATCAACACAATCAAAAACGAAAAAGGAGAGATTACAACAGATAATGCAGAAATCCAAAGGATTCTAAGAGACTATTATGAGCAACTCTATTGCAACAAACTGGACAACCTGGAAGAAAATGGACAGTTTCTTGGAGAAAATTAATCTCCCAAGACTGAGCCAGGAAGAAACAGAAACTTTGAACAACCCAATCACAAGCTCAGAAATCGAATTTGTGATTAAAGATCTACCCAAAAATAAAAGCCCAGGGCTTCCCCTGGTGGTCCAGCGGGTAAGGACACCACCTTGCAGTGCAAGGGGTGCCGATTTGATCGCTGGCCTGGGAAGATCCCACGTGCCGCGGAGCGGCTGGACTGATGTGTCCAATTATCGAGCCAGAGCTCTGGAGCGCATGCGCCCAGAGCCAGCGCTCTCCGACAACAGAGGCCACCACGATGGGAGGCCCACAGGAGCCAAGGAACAAAAACAGATGAAAATAGAGAAATGAAAGACCAATAGAAGCGGCCCGCCTGCTCCCCTCCCTCCCCACCCCACCCAAAAAAAGATAAATAAATAAAGATAAATAAAAAAATAAAAGCCCAGGGCCAGGGGCCTTCACAGCCGAATTTTACCAAACATTTCAAGAAGAGCTAATGTCTGTCCTTCTAAAACTCTTTCAAAAAATTGCACAGGAAGGAACACTTCCAAACACATTCTACGAGGCCACCATCACCCTGATACTCAAACCAGGCAAAGACAACACAAAAAAGGAAAATTACAGACCAATTTCTCTGATGAACTTAGATGCCAAGATTCTCAACAAAATCCTAGCAAACAGAATTCAACGACACGTCAAAAAACTCATACATCATGATCAAGTCGGGTTCATCCCAGGCATGCAAGGATTCTTCAACATCCGCAAATCAATCAATGTGATACACCGTATCAACAAACTGAGAGACAAAAATCACATGATCATCTCAAAAGAATCAGAAAAAGCCTTCGACAAAGTACAACATCCATCTATGATAAAAACTCTTCAGAAAATGGGCATAGAAGGGACCTATCTCAACATAGTGAAAGCCATCTATGAGAAGCCCACAGCGAACACTATCTTCAATGGTGAAAAACTGAAAGCATTCCCTCTAAGATCAGAAACAAGACAGGGGTGTCCACTTTCACCACTACTATTCAACATAGTCCTGGAAGTTCTAGCAACGGCAATAAGAGAAGAGAAAGAAATCAAAGGAATCCAGATTGGAAAGGAAGAAGTCAAGCTCTCTCTTTTTGCAGATGACATGATATTATACACAGAAAATCCCAAAGACTCTATTACAAAGCTACTAGAGCTAACCAAGGAATTCAGCAAAGTCGCAGGATACAAAGTCAACACACAGAAATCGCTGGCATTCCTATACACAAACAACGAAACATCAGAAAACGAAATCAAAGAGGCAGTCCCCTTCACCATTGCAACCAAAAGAATCAAATATCTAGGAATAAACCTACCCAAAGAAACAAAAGAACTGTACACAGAAAATTACAAGACACTCATGAGACACATTAAAGAAGACTTAAACAGATGCAGAGATATTCCCTGTTCCTGGGTCGGAAGAATCAATATTGTGAAAATGATCATACTACGAAATATCATCTACAGATTCAATGCAATACCTATTCAACTTTCACTGACATTTTTCACAGAACTAGACCAAAGAATCACACAGCTCACATGGAAACACAAAAGACCTCGAATAGCCAAAGCAATCCTGAGAGAAAAACGGAGCTGGAGGGATCAGCCTCCCTAACTTCAGATTCTACTACAAAGCAACAGTCATCAAGACAGTATGGTACTGGCACAAAAACAGAACTATTGACCAATAGAACAAGATCGAGAACCCAGAGATAAACCCACGCACCTATGGGTACCTTATTTTGACAAAGGAGGAGAAACTATAAAACGGGACAAAGACAGCCTCTTCAACAAGTGGTGCTGGGAGAATTGGACGATGCAAAAAACATATGATCAGGGGAAGCCACAGCAATGATACACTATCTTCAATGAAAAGAATCAGAAAAAGCCTTCGACAAAGTACAACATCCATCTATGATAAAACTCTTCAGAAAATGGGCATAGAAGGGACCTATCTCAACATAGTGAAAGCCATCTATGAGAAGCCCACAGCGAACACTATCTTCAACGGTGAAAAACTGAAAGCATTCCCTCTAAGATCAGGAACAAGACAGGGCTGTCCACTTTCACCACTACTATTCAACATAGTCCTGGAAGTTCTAGCAACGGCAATAAGAGAAGAGAAAGAAATCAAAGGAATCCAGATTGGAAAGGAAGAAGTCAAGCTCTCTCTTTTTGCAGATGACATGATATTATACACAGAAAATCCCAAAGACTCTATTACAAAGCTACTAGAGCTAACCAAGGAATTCAGCAAAGTCGCAGGATACAAAGTCAACACACAGAAATCGCTGGCATTCCTATACACAAACAACGAAACATCAGAAAACGAAATCAAAGAGGCAGTCCCCTTCACCATTGCAACCAAAAGAATCAAATATCTAGGAATAAACCTACCCAAAGAAACAAAAGAACTGTACACAGAAAATTACAAGACACTCATGAGACACATTAAAGAAGACTTAAACAGATGCAGAGATATTCCCTGTTCCTGGGTCGGAAGAATCAATATTGTGAAAATGATCATACTACGAAATATCATCTACAGATTCAATGCAATACCTATTCAACTTTCACTGACATTTTTCACAGAACTAGACCAAAGAATCACACAGCTCACATGGAAACACAAAAGACCTCGAATAGCCAAAGCAATCCTGAGAGAAAAACGGAGCTGGAGGGATCAGCCTCCCTAACTTCAGATTCTACTACAAAGCAACAGTCATCAAGACAGTATGGTACTGGCACAAAAACAGAACTATTGACCAATAGAACAAGATCGAGAACCCAGAGATAAACCCACGCACCTATGGGTACCTTATTTTTGACAAAGGAGGAGAAACTATAAAATGGGACAAAGACAGCCTCTTCAACAAGTGGTGCTGGGAGAATTGGACAGCTACATGCAAAAAAATGAAGTTGGAACATTCCCTGACACCATACACTAAGATCAACTCAAAATGGATTAAAGACCTCAATGTAAGACCAGAAACCATCAAACTCTTAGAGGAGAATATAGGCAAAACCCTCAAGGACATCAATCAAAGCAAGACCTTCTCTGACCCACCTACTAGAATAGTGGAACTGAAAAGAAAAGTCAACACGTGGGACCTCATGAAACTTAAAAGCTTTTGTACAGCAAAAGAAATTACAAAACAGGTGAACAGACACCCCACAGAGTGGGAGAAAATCATAGCAAATGAAACAACAGGCAAAGAATTCATCTCCAAAATCTACAAGCAACTCAGACAAGTCAGCACAGGAAAAACGAACAACCCAATCAAAAAATGGGAAAAAGATCTAAAGAGACGCCTCTCCAAAGAGGACATACAGATGGCCCAAAAACACATGAAATGATGCTCATCCTCGCTTATCATTAGAGAAATGCAAATTAAAACTACAATGAGATACCACCTCACACCTGTCAGAGTGGCCATCTTCAACAAATCTACAGACAATAAATGCTGGAGAGGGTGAGGAGAAAAGGGAACCCTCTTGCATTGCTGGTGAGAATGTAAACTGATACAACCTCTATGGAAGACAGTCTGGAGATTCCTTAAAAAACTAAAAATAGAAGCACCCTATGACCCAGCAATCCCACTATTAGGCCTATATCCTGATGAAATCAAAACTGAAAGAAGCACCTGTACCCCAATGTTCATTGCAGCTCTCTATACAATAGGCAGAACTTGGAAGCAACCTAGATGTCCATCGATGAATGAATGGATCCAGAAGCTCTGCTACATATATACAACGGAATACTACTCAGCTATTAAAAGAAATGCAGAAGACTCAGTCCTAATGAAGTGGCTGGCTCTAGAACCTATCATAAAAAGTGAAGTAAGTCAAAAAGAGAAAGACAAGTACAGTATACTAACTCATATATATGGGATCTAGTAAGGTGGTCATGATAACACACGCAGTGAACTCATGGAAAAACAGACAGAGCATAGACATAGGGACATTGTGGGGAAGAAACAGGGAGGGGGAAGTATGGAGGGAGCAACATGGAAACCTATACTGTTATGTGTGGAAAAGATAGCTAGTGTCATTGTGCTAAGGGAATAGGAGTGCTTACAATGGCTTGGGGTGAAGGTCCGGAGGGGTGGGATGGGGGGAACTAGGGGTGTGGGGACCATGGATATGCGTATGACTGATCTGGGAACATACATGTCTGTGAACAACAAAACTCTGTAAAACCTTTAAAATAAACAATAATAATAAAAAAAAAAAGACCAATGGGCATGTAAAAAAAAAAAATCATGTCGAGATCCTGTTTGGATCCCACTTAAAACAAAATTTCCATGGAAATATGTATTTGGTAAAGTCAAAAAATGTGAGTACAGATGGTATTAGATAATATTAAAAAATTTAAATAACTTTCTTGGGTTAGTTTATCAATGTCCTTAGGTGTTATAATGATGCAGCGATTGTGCAAAACCTTTTTTAAACACTCTTATCAGCTAAAGATGTATATTTAAATATTTTTTGGTAAAATAAGCTAATCCTAGGATCTATTTTAAATCTTTGTTGAAAATAAAAAGACAACTGGGGAATCAAAGAATCAAGATTCAAAAGCAGTGATGATTGTTGAACGTATATGATAGGTACATGGTGATTAATTATACTATTCTCTTTACTCTTATGTACATGAACACATTTTCATAGTAAAATATTTTAAAATATTGAATATGAATACAGATTCAGAGATGGATTTAACCGGAACGTAATAGATAGGAACTGTGTTCAAGAGATGCTACAGGACAGCAAATCAGAGATGCCTCTTTTAAGTGTTTCCATGTGATTCAGTATTTACTCTGTCATAGCACTTTTCACTCTATATAATACTCACCTGCTTGTATGCTAGTTTCCATTTATTATGTGCTAGTTATTCTCCTTTTGTCTCTCTAGATCCCTGTCCATCTTATTATGTGTTCCAAAACCTGGCTTGGTTGGTATTCCTTGCCTTCTGACATCCAGTTGTTTCTAATTAAAGGAAGATACTGGCAAGCTTATCTGAGGGTAGAAGGAAAGAGGTCAAAGTATTAATTCCTTTCCCTCTCTCCCTTCTGTGCTGCAGGTGTTCCAGGCTGCATTTCTTTGTGTTCAGTACTCACCAAGACAGGTCTTGCACTCTGGCTTCTGGAAAACACTGCCTCCCTTTGTAACGTTATAATCTTGCTAACGTAGGTATGCTTTCTCATAATTTGTTGTCCTGGACCCTGAGCATATTTTTGTATCTTTGTTCAGCATAATTGCTTGAATGGCCTCTTTCAAGTGTGCCATCTGTTTCTTGTTAGGACCTTGAATAATATAGGTTATAAGCTTCACTGGAGCTTGGAAACTGTCTCTCTTTTGTTCATTATGATTGTGATACCTACAATACTCGACTCTCTGGCACCTAGCAGACATAAAATAAACACTAGTTAAAGGAAAATAAAAATGGACAGAAGGGCATGAATAAAATTCAACAGTTTCTGATTTGAAAAATATAAAATAAGTATAAATTCATCATATGCTATTTTTAAAAGGCTCCATCCATTAGCTTCATGCAGGAGGTAAAAACGAATAAGCATATTTGTATTTAAAATGTCATGAGTAAATTTAAAAATTGATATTAAAATTGAAAGGGGGCTAAACTTTCATTATTTAAAATCATATCCTAATAAAATTCTAGTAAAACAATATCATCTGTCCCTAAATAAATCAATAAATGCACGGAATTGCATTTTATAATTTGACAAAATGATCCTAAATTTCATGTTGAAAAATAATCATTTAAGATTAGGTAACAGATTTAAAGTAACAAGTAGTATGGAATTTTCTTTACTAAACAATAAAATATAGGTATACCAGTGTACTTTTTGGAAAATTCCACCTCTAAGAGTAGTATAATGTGATTTGGGACTTCCTTCTAATAACATCTAGAAGATCTATTTATATATAGAAAGAGAGATAAAGAAACTAAAGCCCAATTTCCAATCATCACAATCCCTGGTAGTCCACCAGGCATAAAACAAATATTAATTGTCCCTTTTGGAAGATATCATAAACCTTGGTCTCAAAATACTCCCCACATTCTTCATGTAAAAGTGAGTCACTCAATTAAAAATAACCAGGCATTGGAGGTTATAAGGCAGAGATAAAGAATAGATAATAGAAACAGACTCATGGAGGATCTAGATAACAGAAATATTATATATAAACTTTCAAACAAATAGGCTGAATATCCTTAAGGAAATTCAACACAAGATTGAGAATTTAAACGGATAACAAAAAACTATAATAGAAATTTTAGAAATGGAAAAAAAAAGTCTGAAATTCTGAGCTCAATGGCTTGATCAAATAGATTAGATCTACCTTAAGACAGAATAAGTAAAATGGAAAATGGATCATCAGAAAGTTACCAGAATCACACATGCGCACACACACACACACACACACACACACACACACACACAATACAGAAAAGTTTATAAACTACGAAAGGAAGTGCTCATGCTCAGTTGTGTCTGATTCTGTGACACCATGAACTGCAGCCCATCAGGCTCCTCTGTTCATGAGATTTCCCAGGCAAGAACATTGGAGTGGGTTGCCATTTCCTCCTCCAGGGGATCTTCCTGATCCAGGGATCAAATCTGTGTCTCCCATAAAAGACACAGGGGACCCAGTAAACAGACCTAATATATACAGAATTGGAGTATCGGAAGAGAAAAAAATGGGGAAGAAGAAGTAATTAAAGAGATAACAGCTGAGAGTTTCCTAAAATTGTTTAAAGACATTGGGTTACAGATTTAAGAATCAATACAAAATCTGAGAAAAAAGGCCACACAGAGGTATTTCATAGTAAAATTGCTGAAGACCAGCACAAAAATACAATTATAACTAAAGTCATATGAGGGAAAAAGGAATTACTTTTAAAAGAAAAACCAGTAAGATCGACAGTTAATTTTTCCATACAAGACAATGGAAAAATATCTTAAAATTACCAATGTATAGTTCTATTTTAAAGAAAAACAAAGAGGAGACAAAGCATTTTAAAATAAGCAAACATAAAGACTTTGTCATAAATAAATCTGTACTAAAAGAAGCAGCTAAAACGTACTTACGTATGAGGGAAATAATTCGAGATATAAGTTGAGAAATGAAAGGGGATGAAGAGTATCACAAAAGAGTAAATATGTGAATAAATCTAAAAAACCAGTAATGCTTAAGTACTTGTAATAGTAGCCATAAGGGCTTCCCTGGTGGTCCAGTGGGTAAGGACACTGCCTTGCAGTTCAAGGGGCGCCGGTTCAATCCCTGGCCTGGGAAGATCCCACGTGCTGTGGGAGCAGCTGGACCAATGTGTCCAATTACCGAGCCAGAGCTCTGGAGCGCATGAGCCCAGAGCCGGTGCTCTGCAACGACAGACACCACCACGATGGGAGGCCCACACGGGCCAGAGAACAAAAAGATGGATGAAAATAGATAAATGAAGACCAACAGAAGTGGCCCACTCGCCCCCCTCCCTCTCCACCTCCCCCCAAAATAAATAAATAAACAAATAAATAAATCTTAAAAAAAATTGTATCCATAATCTCACATATGCAGATAATAGCACCCTAATGGCAGAAAGTCAAAATAAAGTATGTAAATACCATGCAAAAGTGATATAGCTACATAAAAGAAAGTAAACTTTAAGAGAAAATAATTATATAATAATTCTAAATGTGTATGCATCTAATAACACACTAAAATATAAAGACTAAGCATGACATAATTAGAGGACATACAGACAAATCATATTTTAAACTGTTCTCAAAAATAACTGATTTTATTAGAAAAGATCAGTTAAGAATATCAAAGATTTGCACAACTTAACAGTCGTGATCTAATTTCCATATATAAAACATTACACCTAACAAAATCAGAATAAATATTCTTTTCAAGTGAATGATAAACATTTTCCAAAATTCTATACATGTTCCTCCATAGGTCGTTTCAACATACTTCAAAGAAATTAAATTTTATAAAATATTTTATTATTTGCCTCCTGTGATATTATCAAGAAATAAATAATAAAAAGATAACTTAATATTTTTTACTTTTATTCAGCTCCAAATATTTAATATTTTAAAAATTCCATTGCTATGTGTGAAGTAATGTACTTTAAAATTAACCATTGTTTGAAGAAGACATAATGATGGAATTTTAAAAATATTAAATATTTGAGCTGAATAAAAGTAAAAACTATTATATATCAAAATCTGACATTAGATAAAGCAGGTATCTTGTCAACCTCTGCTTTAATAAAGGAATTTTGGGGGCAGGGCAGGTTGGGGAGGGAGACGGGCAGGCAGGCCACTTCTATTGGTCTTTCATTTATCTATTTTCATCCATCTTTGTTCTTTGGCACTTGTGGGCCTCCCACCACAGTGGCCTCTGTTGTTGCAGAGCACTGGCTCTGGGCTCGGTAATTGAACACACTGGTCCAGCTGCTCCGCGGCACGTGGGATCTTCCCAGGCCAGGGATCGAACTGGCGCCCCTTGCACTGCAAGGCTGTGTCCTTACCCACTGGACCACCAGGGAAGCCCAACCCCTGCTTTAGATAGTAATTGATAATATTTGCTGTAAAAGGACAAGTGTCCTCCAGTCAAATGCTTATTTACCACATGTAGCTTTTCCACATTCAGAGAAGAAAATGGCAACCCACTCCAGTATTCTTGCCTGGAAAATCCTATGGACAGAGAAGAGTCTGGCCCGCTACAGACCATGGGGTCTCAACTATATATATAGTATTCCAGTATTTCAGTATTCTACTTCACCATTTTTTTAAGATTTTAAAAAATTTTTGGCCATTTTTATTGGTTTTTTATTTATATTTATTTTCATCCATCTTTATTCTTTGGTCTGTGTGGGCCTCCCATTGCAGTGGCCTCTAGTTGCAGAGCAACTGCTCTGAGCACAAGCACTCCAGAGCACTGGCTCATAACTGGACACACCTGTCCACCACTCTGCAGCACATGGGACTTTACCAGGCCAGGGATGGAACCAGTGCCCCTTGTACTGCAAGGTGGACTCTTTACCCACTGGACCACCAGGGAAGCCTCTCCACTCCACTATTCTTGCCTGGAGAATTTCATGGACAGAAGAGCCTGATAGGCTGCAGTCCATGGGGTCACACAGAGTCGGACACGACTAAAGTGACTCAGCAGTTTTTCCACATATATTAGCATTGTGACAGCTCAGAAAAGCTCTACAATGTTTACAAACTTATTTTGCCAGGGAAGACTTGTCTTCCATTTTATAGTCTTATTGAAACTGTTAATATTTCTTAGCTTTCTGTAAAATAAAATCTGACAAACATCACTTTGAGAAATGCTGAATAAGCTAATACTGACAGATTCTTTCCCTTTGAGTCATTTGTTTTCTTTTCTGTGCCCTAAAGTCACTTCAGGACTTTATCTACTATTATTATATTACTTAGGATAATTAGCTCAAAGCTTATTTTGCAACGATTTTGTGTATAATAGGTATGTTATTTTAATTAAGAAAATAATCAAGAACACATAAGTTACTGAAGCATATCTGGCTATTGAATTGGAGAAGCTTGACAGAACACTATGTAGCTTCCTTCACCACAAATAGGGAAGAATCATAAAATTTAAAATATTAATATTTCAACAATTTATTGAATTATTGATTCACAAATTAAAAATCAGATGTGCCCTGCTTTAATTATATCAGAAGTGTTTATTTTGACGGACTACTTATAAGATTGGTTCCATGAAAGCTCTGATGAAAGATGTGATAATAATTTTAATTTTCTTTTTGCTTATTATACAGTAATTGAAAAATTAAATAAAAATATGGCAATTTTATTTTTATTAATCAAAAAGCTGACTTATGGAAACCTGTTGAAGGAATGAAATTAGCTACCTGTTTATTTCAGCAATGATTTTGGTAGGAAAGAACTCTGAGGTGGCCACTAGAGGCAACTCAAAAAGGAGTCATCCAGAAAAATCACACTTGAAATTCTCCTAATTTGATGACAAGTTCTTTGTAGAAGAGTTTCCTGCCTTATATAGCTTCATAGTCATGTCAGTGCCTAGCACAGAAGAAACACAAGGCAGGTAATCAACTGTTTGAGTATCTTAAAGTATTTAGATTTTGTGTATGTGTACATACTCCTTTTTTTGTAATCAGTGGAGAATTTCATGGACAGAAGAGCCTGATAGGCTGCAGTCCATGGGGTCACACAGAGTCGGACACGACTAAAGTGACTCAGCAGTTTTTCCACATATATTAGCATTGTGACAGCTCAGAAAAGCTCTACAATGTTTACAAACTTATTTTGCCAGGGAAGACTTGTCTTCCATTTTATAGTCTTATTGAAACTGTTAATATTTCTTAGCTTTCTGTAAAATAAAATCTGACAAACATCACTTTGAGAAATGCTGAATAAGCTAATACTGACAGATTCTTTCCCTTTGAGTCATTTGTTTTCTTTTCTGTGCCCTAAAGTCACTTCAGGACTTTATCTACTATTATTATATTACTTAGGATAATTAGCTCAAAGCTTATTTTGCAACGATTTTGTGTATAATAGGTATGTTATTTTAATTAAGAAAATAATCAAGAACACATAAGTTACTGAAGCATATCTGGCTATTGAATTGGAGAAGCTTGACAGAACACTATGTAGCTTCCTTCACCACAAATAGGGAAGAATCATAAAATTTAAAATATTAATATTTCAACAATTTATTGAATTATTGATTCACAAATTAAAAATCAGATGTGCCCTGCTTTAATTATATCAGAAGTGTTTATTTTGACGGACTACTTATAAGATTGGTTCCATGAAAGCTCTGATGAAAGATGTGATAATAATTTTAATTTTCTTTTTGCTTATTATACAGTAATTGAAAAATTAAATAAAAATATGGCAATTTTATTTTTATTAATCAAAAAGCTGACTTATGGAAACCTGTTGAAGGAATGAAATTAGCTACCTGTTTATTTCAGCAATGATTTTGGTAGGAAAGAACTCTGAGGTGGCCACTAGAGGCAACTCAAAAAGGAGTCATCCAGAAAAATCACACTTGAAATTCTCCTAATTTGATGACAAGTTCTTTGTAGAAGAGTTTCCTGCCTTATATAGCTTCATAGTCATGTCAGTGCCTAGCACAGAAGAAACACAAGGCAGGTAATCAACTGTTTGAGTATCTTAAAGTATTTAGATTTTGTGTATGTGTACATACTCCTGTGTTTTTGGTAATTAAAGATAGAATATACATCAGTTCGGTTCAGCTCATTTACTCAGTTGTGTCCGACTCTTTGTGGCTCCATGAACTGCAGCACACCAGGCTTCACTGTCCTTCACCATCTCCTGGAGTTTGATAAGATGATTACTACATCTGACTTAGTTCGAGGGCTTTTTTTTTGTTGTTACCATTTTTTTTTAAAGATTTCTTTATTTATTTTTATTTTGGGGGGTTGGGGAGGGAGGGGAGCAGGTGGGCCACTTCTATTGGTCTTTCATTTGTCTATTTTCATCCATCTTTGTTCTTTGGCCTGTGTGGGCCTCCCATTGCAGTGGCCTCTGTTGTCACAGAGCACCGATTCTGGGCGCATGCGCCCCAGAGCTCCGGCTCAGTAATTGGACACATGGGTCCAGCCACTCCGCGGCACGTGGGATCTTCCCAGGCCAAGGATTGAACCAGCGTCCCTTGCACTGCAAGGCAGTGTCCTTACCCACTGGACCACCAGGGAAGCCCTTGTTACCATATTTTAGAAATCCTTACAGAAATATTTCTCATGAGTTAATCTATAAATGGTACATTATTTTATAGAAATCGTAATGCCATAAGGCTGTTGGCTCAGGTTCCAAATTATTCTATATACGGAATTCTAAATCAATGAGAAAGTCAATAACTAAATACTATGTTTATTTTGAAAGTTTATTTGCATTAAATCTCTAATTAATATTTTAGCTGGTAGATGAATGAAAATGTACATTCACTGTTCCTCTTCAGAGTGCTTTAATAATAATTTATAAAAAGTATTTCAGATATCTGTTTTGCTATATCTGGAACATCTTCCTCTAAAGTTGTCAACACTAAGGAAAGAACCATTGTTGGCTATAACCAGTAGCACTTACAGAAGTGCTGGACAATGTCTCAATGACAGAGAAACAGTTGAACTTATAGTTATTTAATACTGTTGGGCAAATAGTTTGAGCCCAAATGACAAGTTCTTTGTAGAAGAGTTTCCTGCCTTATATAGCTTCATAGTCATGTCAGTGCCTAGCACAGAAGAAACACAAGGCAGGTAATCAACTGTTTGAGTATCTTAAAGTATTTAGATTTTGTGTATGTGTACATACTCCTGTGTTTTTGGTAATTAAAGATAGAATATACATCAGTTCGGTTCAGCTCATTTACTCAGTTGTGTCCGACTCTTTGTGGCTCCATGAACTGCAGCACACCAGGCTTCACTGTCCTTCACCATCTCCTGGAGTTTGATAAGATGATTACTACATCTGACTTAGTTCGAGGGCTTTTTTTTTGTTGTTACCATTTTTTTTTAAAGATTTCTTTATTTATTTTTATTTTGGGGGGTTGGGGAGGGAGGGGAGCAGGTGGGCCACTTCTATTGGTCTTTCATTTGTCTATTTTCATCCATCTTTGTTCTTTGGCCTGTGTGGGCCTCCCATTGCAGTGGCCTCTGTTGTCACAGAGCACCGATTCTGGGCGCATGCGCCCCAGAGCTCCGGCTCAGTAATTGGACACATGGGTCCAGCCACTCCGCGGCACGTGGGATCTTCCCAGGCCAAGGATTGAACCAGCGTCCCTTGCACTGCAAGGCAGTGTCCTTACCCACTGGACCACCAGGGAAGCCCTTGTTACCATATTTTTAGAAATCCTTACAGAAATATTTCTCATGAGTTAATCTATAAATGGTACATTATTTTATAGAAATCGTAATGCCATAAGGCTGTTGGCTCAGGTTCCAAATTATTCTATATACGGAATTCTAAATCAATGAGAAAGTCAATAACTAAATACTATGTTTATTTTGAAAGTTTATTTGCATTAAATCTCTAATTAATATTTTAGCTGGTAGATGAATGAAAATGTACATTCACTGTTCCTCTTCAGAGTGCTTTAATAATAATTTATAAAAAGTATTTCAGATATCTGTTTTGCTATATCTGGAACATCTTCCTCTAAAGTTGTCAACACTAAGGAAAGAACCATTGTTGGCTATAACCAGTAGCACTTACAGAAGTGCTGGACAATGTCTCAATGACAGAGAAACAGTTGAACTTATAGTTATTTAATACTGTTGGGCAAATAGTTTGAGCCCAAATAATAAATGACTCTGAATGCCATGATAAAATTTGATGACAAAAGAAAAAGAAAATTATATATGTTTGCTGAAGAAATGCTCAGCAGTGAAGCAAAATTAGTTATCTGTTCTTTAAAACAGTCAGCCAGTCTAGACATGTCTCCAATGAGAAACTCAATTTAAATATTAATAACACATATCTCAGCTGTCGCTCAACTCTCATTTCTTTGTTTCTCAGTTACAATCTGTGTTTATACCAACTTTTGTAACATGCCAGTGAAATTTCATTCTTTGTGCATCCATGGCGATTCCTTTGAGGAAATATGGAGATGCAAATAGAAATATGATGAGGGAAAGAAAATTTGCAACTGACAGTCAAATTCAAAATCAAGTATCCATAGCAACTTTAGGAAACCTCAATAAATATATTCATGTTTCACTGTGACCATGATAAACACCAAATTTAATCACAAGTGCACAATGGGGATTATTTGCTTTAATCAGTTTCCATTTTGTCCTTAAATTATAAAAAATTATTTATATATTCTGGACACAAGCACTGTATCAGACACATGATGTACAAGTATCTTCTATCATTCTGCAGGTTGTCTTCATGTTCTTGATGGTATACTTTGCAATGTAAGTGCTCCTACATTTGATAAGGTTTAATATATCTATGTTTGTACTGTTGCTTATGTTTGTGATATCATATTTAAAAAACTGTCTAATCTAAGGTCACAAAGGTATTTGCCTATGATTTCCTCTATAATAGTTGTATAGGTTTAACATGTATATTTAGTCTGTGACCCATTTTGAGTTGTTTTTGTATATCGTTTGAGATAGGAGTCTAACTTCATTCTTTTGCAGTAGATATCCAGTGGTGCTAGTCATGTTCGACTTTTGTTTAAATGGTGAAAATGTAAGGAAAATCAGTGAAAGTTGCAAGAAAAGAATAAAGTTCAATAATTCAATAGAAAACAGGAAAGGAGAACAAAAAAGAAAAAAAAAACACTTACAGAAGTGCTGGACAATGTCTCAATGACAGAGAAACAGTTGAACTTATAGTTATTTAATACTGTTGGGCAAATAGTTTGAGCCCAAATAATAAATGACTCTGAATGCCATGATAAAATTTGATGACAAAAGAAAAAGAAAATTATATATGTTTGCTGAAGAAATGCTCAGCAGTGAAGCAAAATTAGTTATCTGTTCTTTAAAACAGTCAGCCAGTCTAGACATGTCTCCAATGAGAAACTCAATTTAAATATTAATAACACATATCTCAGCTGTCGCTCAACTCTCATTTCTTTGTTTCTCAGTTACAATCTGTGTTTATACCAACTTTTGTAACATGCCAGTGAAATTTCATTCTTTGTGCATCCATGGCGATTCCTTTGAGGAAATATGGAGATGCAAATAGAAATATGATGAGGGAAAGAAAATTTGCAACTGACAGTCAAATTCAAAATCAAGTATCCATAGCAACTTTAGGAAACCTCAATAAATATATTCATGTTTCACTGTGACCATGATAAACACCAAATTTAATCACAAGTGCACAATGGGGATTATTTGCTTTAATCAGTTTCCATTTTGTCCTTAAATTATAAAAATTATTTATATATTCTGGACACAAGCACTGTATCAGACACATGATGTACAAGTATCTTCTATCATTCTGCAGGTTGTCTTCATGTTCTTGATGGTATACTTTGCAATGTAAGTGCTCCTACATTTGATAAGGTTTAATATATCTATGTTTGTACTGTTGCTTATGTTTGTGATATCATATTTAAAAAACTGTCTAATCTAAGGTCACAAAGGTATTTGCCTATGATTTCCTCTATAATAGTTGTATAGGTTTAACATGTATATTTAGTCTGTGACCCATTTTGAGTTGTTTTTGTATATCGTTTGAGATAGGAGTCTAACTTCATTCTTTTGCAGTAGATATCCAGTGGTGCTAGTCATGTTCGACTTTTGTTTAAATGGTGAAAATGTAAGGAAAATCAGTGAAAGTGCAATCTAATAGAGCAAGAAAAGAATAAAGTTCAATAATTCAATAGAAAACAGGAAAGGAGAACAAAAGAAGTTATGTAGAAGGATGGTAAACACACAAAATAGACCAGTGTGTCAATAAATAGAAATAAATTAAGCATGCAGGAGACATGAGATATAAGAGATGTAGGTTCCCTCCCTAAGTCAGGAAAATCTTGGAGGAGGAAATGGCAACCCATTCCAGTATTCTTGCCTGAGAAATCCCGTGAACAGGGTAGGCTGGTTGTTACTGTCCATGGGGTGACTGCAAAGAGCTGGATATGACTGAGTGAGTGTGCGCGCACGCGCGCACACACACACACACACACACATTGGAAGACATATATTCAAATAAGAACCAAAATAATTCCTGCTACATACTATTTACAAGAGGCATATCTAAACAAAATGGCTGGTTTAAAATAAAATACTCAAGTAAATTACTAGCAAAAGAAATCAAATCAATATTAATATTCAGCAAAAGAGCTGAAGGTGAAAAACATAAATGGGAACAAAGATAGAGATCTCACCCTGATAAAGGAACAGCCCACTTAGAAGACAATAATCATAAGCTGGTATGAAGCAAATAGCATGGGTGTGAACAATATGAAAAGGAAACAGAAAGAAATGCAGAGAAAAAGAGGCATCTCCTATCCTTTCTCATCTGCTTGTAATTCACATAATTTTGGCAAATTATATATAATTTGGAAGCCACCTTAGTTTATTGTGGAACTGAGGGATAAAGGTGTGTGTGAATAAATACCTATGAGAAATTATAACACTAACATATTATTTTCCATTTTTAAAATTTGTAAATGTTTTCAGAAAAGATTGTATTCAATAAACGCTGGCAGCAGCGCCATGGGGAGCCATACTGGAGCCTGAGGCAAAAGGAAAAATCTGAAAAATATTTTATTTTCCAATTTAAAAGCCTATGATTTCCTCTATAATAGTTGTATAGGTTTAACATGTATATTTAGTCTGTGACCCATTTTGAGTTGTTTTTGTATATCGTTTGAGATAGGAGTCTAACTTCATTCTTTTGCAGTAGATATCCAGTGGTGCTAGTCATGTTCGACTTTTGTTTAAATGGTGAAAATGTAAGGAAAATCAGTGAAAGTGCAATCTAATAGAGCAAGAAAAGAATAAAGTTCAATAATTCAATAGAAAACAGGAAAGGAGAACAAAAGAAGTTATGTAGAAGGATGGTAAACACACAAAATAGACCAGTGTGTCAATAAATAGAAATAAATTAAGCATGCAGGAGACATGAGATATAAGAGATGTAGGTTCCCTCCCTAAGTCAGGAAAATCTTGGAGGAGGAAATGGCAACCCATTCCAGTATTCTTGCCTGAGAAATCCCGTGAACAGGGTAGGCTGGTTGTTACTGTCCATGGGGTGACTGCAAAGAGCTGGATATGACTGAGTGAGTGTGCGCGCACGCGCGCACACACACACACACACACACATTGGAAGACATATATTCAAATAAGAACCAAAATAATTCCTGCTACATACTATTTACAAGAGGCATATCTAAACAAAATGGCTGGTTTAAAATAAAATACTCAAGTAAATTACTAGCAAAAGAAATCAAATCAATATTAATATTCAGCAAAAGAGCTGAAGGTGAAAAACATAAATGGGAACAAAGATAGAGATCTCACCCTGATAAAGGAACAGCCCACTTAGAAGACAATAATCATAAGCTGGTATGAAGCAAATAGCATGGGTGTGAACAATATGAAAAGGAAACAGAAAGAAATGCAGAGAAAAAGAGGCATCTCCTATCCTTTCTCATCTGCTTGTAATTCACATAATTTTGGCAAATTATATATAATTTGGAAGCCACCTTAGTTTATTGTGGAACTGAGGGATAAAGGTGTGTGTGAATAAATACCTATGAGAAATTATAACACTAACATATTATTTTCCATTTTTAAAATTTGTAAATGTTTTCAGAAAAGATTGTATTCAATAAACGCTGGCAGCAGCGCCATGGGGAGCCATACTGGAGCCTGAGGCAAAAGGAAAAATCTGATCCTATATGTATTTAAAATATTATTTTGTTCACCATGGATGCTTGCAATACATTTTTTTTCAAATTCTGCATTAAAATATTTTTAACATTTGGTGTCCAAAGTGCTTCATTTTTCTCAGCCTCATACTTAGTACTGGCCTACTTGGCAGTGTTCATACCCTTTGATCTAATACATTCACCTCCTGAAACTAAGTGAAACTAAGAAATATAAGCTAAGGAGAAAAGGGGGGACACTTGCACAAAAGATCTTAAAGAGTGTGTTTACATAAAGGAAGAGAAAAGGACAATCAAATCAGCTACATGAAAAGATATGCAATAAAAAGGTATGTTTTCAAATCTGACTAATATGTCTTTGATTTGTAGACTTTTTTCTCACTCAGTCATACCAGATTCTTTTCAACCCTATGGACTGTAGCCCGCCAGGCTGCTCTGTCCATGGGATTTCCCAGGGCAAGAATACTGAAGTGGGCTGCCATTTCCTTCTCCAGGGGATCTTCCCAACTCAGGGATCAAACCCAAGTCTCCTGTGTCTCCTGCATTGGCAGGCGGGTTCTTTACCATTGAGCCACCTGGGAAGTCCCAATATATGTCATTTATAGATTAAATAGTTTCAGGAGGTGTTTTAAAAAACAGAAGTTCCAGAATTTTGGATTTGGGGGAGGAGGAGTGCATGAGATTCACTTAGAAAACACATTGAGGGCTTCCCTGGTGGTCCAGTGAGTAAGGACACCTCCTTGCAGTGCAAGGGGCGCTGGTTCGATCCCTGGCCTGGGAGGATCCCACATGGTGTGAAGTGGTTGGACCGGTGTGTCCAATTAGGAGCCGGTGCCCTGGAGCGCATGTGCCCAGAGCCGGTGCTCTGCAAGAGAGAGGCCACTGTGATGGGAGGCCCACACAGGCCAAAAAGAACAAAGATGGATGAAAATAGATAAATGAAAGACCAACAGAAGTGGCCAAATATATATATATATATATACACACACACACACACACACACACACATATAAAGAAAACACATTGAACAAAACATTTAACAAAAGTACAGACTTCCATATCTGCAGGTGAGGCCATGGTATCTGCAATTTTAAGTAGCTCTACAAAAGATACTTATGCAGTCAATGTAGCACTGGACATCTGGGAACCATGATTTAGAATTAAATTTGATTACAGTATTAAGTATTTCATAGAGCCTTGTACATTAGAGGATTTTTAGAAAATGATCTCATTTTACAAATGAGAAAATCAAGTCCCAGAGTAACAAGGTGAGTTGTCCAATCTTGTAAGGAATTCACAATCACTGTCTTTGTGATGTCTCTATGTGGTCTGCCTGGATTTCCCTGAACATGAAGACCATCTCTGCACAGAAAACATAACAAACCAAGAGTCTAAGAATTCACACAAGTAAATTTGTACCTCACACATTGGGGCATACCTATATTGACTTAAATCTGCATTCTTTGTTGAGAAACAATGCACAATACTACCCAGTTTTCCATGAGAATTGTAAGAGAAGTCATTTAAAAATATTTTTCTCCAAAATGTATATATTCAATAGCTGCTAATAATCTACAGTTTCCTTTAAAACATTTTATAATGAAAAGCTTTTAAAATGATTAGAATGATCTCTTGATTCAGATGCTAAAAATGTAATTACAGGATGTTTTCCAGAACATCTGCAAATCAGTGAACACACAAATGGAATACTTAAAATGGCTCTTCCAGTATTGGTAATTGTGCCCACTGTGTGTTAATATTCTCTCTGCTGTCTCACTTCATTCCAGCTGACCCTGTACAACTGCCTATCAACTCCTTATCACATCTGATGGTACTCAAGACAGACATATATTTTTTAAACAAAGGACAAAAGATGAATTTCAATGAGAAAATACTCTTACACATGCTAGGCTCATGACTCATACTCATGACTTTGAGGGTCACTACTCAATAGAAAAATATCTACTCAGAAAGAAACATGTTAAGTAGCTTGCACTTACGGCCCTGGGAAAACTTATAAAGCATGTGTATAATTCTGAATCATCAAGGGAAATTTTTCAAACTGTAAGTCCTGTCCCAGATATATATTAGGAGAGTTACCAAACCAAAGTTGTGTCCACTTGCTAGATGTACAGCAAGATTTGATATCAGTGTAGAAGATTCAGTCCTAATGAGATGGGTGAATCTAGAACCTATTATACAAAGTGAAGTAAGTCAAAAGAGAAGAACAAGTATAGTATACTAACACATATATGGAATATTAAGTATTTCATAGAGCCTTGTACATTAGAGGATTTTAGAAAATGATCTCATTTACAAATGAGAAAATCAAGTCCCAGAGTAACAAGGTGAGTTGTCCAATCTTGTAAGGAATTCACAATCACTGTCTTTGTGATGTCTCTATGTGGTCTGCCTGGATTTCCCTGAACATGAAGACCATCTCTGCACAGAAAACATAACAAACCAAGAGTCTAAGAATTCACACAAGTAAATTTGTACCTCACACATTGGGGCATACCTATATTGACTTAAATCTGCATTCTTTGTTGAGAAACAATGCACAATACTACCCAGTTTTCCATGAGAATTGTAAGAGAAGTCATTTAAAAATATTTTTCTCCAAAATGTATATATTCAATAGCTGCTAATAATCTACAGTTTCCTTTAAAACATTTTATAATGAAAAGCTTTTAAAATGATTAGAATGATCTCTTGATTCAGATGCTAAAAATGTAATTACAGGATGTTTTCCAGAACATCTGCAAATCAGTGAACACACAAATGGAATACTTAAAATGGCTCTTCCAGTATTGGTAATTGTGCCCACTGTGTGTTAATATTCTCTCTGCTGTCTCACTTCATTCCAGCTGACCCTGTACAACTGCCTATCAACTCCTTATCACATCTGATGGTACTCAAGACAGACATATATTTTTTAAACAAAGGACAAAAGATGAATTTCAATGAGAAAATACTCTTACACATGCTAGGCTCATGACTCATACTCATGACTTTGAGGGTCACTACTCAATAGAAAAATATCTACTCAGAAAGAAACATGTTAAGTAGCTTGCACTTACGGCCCTGGGAAAACTTATAAAGCATGTGTATAATTCTGAATCATCAAGGGAAATTTTTCAAACTGTAAGTCCTGTCCCAGATATATATTAGGAGAGTTACCAAACCAAAGTTGTGTCCACTTGCTAGATGTACAGCAAGATTTGATATCAGTGTAGAAGATTCAGTCCTAATGAGATGGGTGAATCTAGAACCTATTATACAAAGTGAAGTAAGTCAAAAGAGAAGAACAAGTATAGTATACTAACACACATATATGGAATCTAGTAAGATTGTACTGATAAATACACACACAGAGCATCGATGGAAAAACAGTCATAGAGAACAGACTTATGGACATTGGGGAGAGGGACAAGTGGGTGAGAGATATGGAAAGAGTAACATGGAGCCCTATACTATCATATGTAAAAGAAATAACTATTGTCAACGTGCTGTGGATTAAGGGATCTTACATGGGGGCTATGCGATGGCGATGGCCTGGAGGGGTGGGATGGCAGGGTGGGATGTACATATGACTAATCTGGGATTATACATATCTGTAAACAACAAAACTCTGTAAAAGCAAAAAAGAAAAATTTTTAAAATAGAAAAAAAAAAAAAAGATCTGCTATCAGGCTGTGGTGAAGGAAAGTACAACACCTACTGCAAGGCCAAGCATGGAGAATGGGTAGCTTATGCTCAGAGACCCAAACTCCCTGAAAGCACTTAGAAAAGTGTTTTTAAAGGCATCATTAGCGGTGAAGGTTTCAGGGTGCTTAGTCAGCTCATGGACATTCTTGTAATTGATTGGTGGTAAGGTGACAGGGTAGTGTTTTGAGAGTCTAGATCATCAACTTTCTGTTTCCAACTGGTCGAGGGTCTATATGCTTGCGGCCAGCACTCAGTTGACATCTTCCACGTGGTGGGGATTTTAGTAACTATAAAACACTCAAGGCTATGGCTCAGGATACTATCTATGGCCCTTGGGGAGGAACTAAAGGTCCTTGATTGGGAGAGGGTTCTTTAATATTTTTATTTATTTTTTAATTTTTAACTGGAGTATAATTGCTTTGCAATGTCGTATTAGTTTCTGCTATACAACAATGTGAATCAGTTACATTAGGGTTTGCTACATATGATTTTCCAAAAAACAAAAAAGCATGTGTATAATTCTGAATCATCAAGGGAAATTTTTCAAACTGTAAGTCCTGTCCCAGATATATATTAGGAGAGTTACCAAACCAAAGTTGTGTCCACTTGCTAGATGTACAGCAAGATTTGATATCAGTGTAGAAGATTCAGTCCTAATGAGATGGGTGAATCTAGAACCTATTATACAAAGTGAAGTAAGTCAAAAGAGAAGAACAAGTATAGTATACTAACACACATATATGGAATCTAGTAAGATTGTACTGATAAATACACACACAGAGCATCGATGGAAAAACAGTCATAGAGAACAGACTTATGGACATTGGGGAGAGGGACAAGTGGGTGAGAGATATGGAAAGAGTAACATGGAGCCCTATACTATCATATGTAAAAGAAATAACTATTGTCAACGTGCTGTGGATTAAGGGATCTTACATGGGGGCTATGCGATGGCGATGGCCTGGAGGGGTGGGATGGCAGGGTGGGATGTACATATGACTAATCTGGGATTATACATATCTGTAAACAACAAAACTCTGTAAAAGCAAAAAAGAAAAATTTTTAAAATAGAAAAAAAAAAAAAAGATCTGCTATCAGGCTGTGGTGAAGGAAAGTACAACACCTACTGCAAGGCCAAGCATGGAGAATGGGTAGCTTATGCTCAGAGACCCAAACTCCCTGAAAGCACTTAGAAAAGTGTTTTTAAAGGCATCATTAGCGGTGAAGGTTTCAGGGTGCTTAGTCAGCTCATGGACATTCTTGTAATTGATTGGTGGTAAGGTGACAGGGTAGTGTTTTGAGAGTCTAGATCATCAACTTTCTGTTTCCAACTGGTCGAGGGTCTATATGCTTGCGGCCAGCACTCAGTTGACATCTTCCACGTGGTGGGGATTTTAGTAACTATAAAACACTCAAGGCTATGGCTCAGGATACTATCTATGGCCCTTGGGGAGGAACTAAAGGTCCTTGATTGGGAGAGGGTTCTTTAATATTTTTATTTATTTTTTAATTTTTAACTGGAGTATAATTGCTTTGCAATGTCGTATTAGTTTCTGCTATACAACAATGTGAATCAGTTACATGTAAACATACATGCCCTCCTTCTTGGGCCTCCCTTCCACCCACCTCCCCCTCATGCACCCCTCTAGGTCATCATGGAGCACAGAGCTGAGCGCCCTGTTCTACGCGGCAGCTTCCCACCAGCTATCTATTTTACACATGGTAGTATATGTATGTCAAAGCTAGTCTCTCAATTTATGCTGCCCTGTCCTTCCCCACCCCGTGTTCACAAGTCTATTCTCAACATCTACATCTTTATCCCTGTCCTACAAATAGGTTCACCAGTACAATTTTCCTAGACTCCATATATATGCATTAGATTTATATTTTTTTTCTCATTCTGTCCTCACTCTGTATGACAGACTCTAGGTTCATCCACATCACTACCAATGGCTACAGTATTATTTCTCCTTGCTTGATTGTTTTCCTTTGTTTTGGCATTTTCTCACGGCTCTGATTATATATTCTTTTTGGAACTCAGAGAAGGCTTTGGAGGCTAAACCTGTTTTACAAACCAGACTTGGTGGGGGCTGAGGGTGGGGTTCTGTTGTCTGGAAAACCCTGAAGAGTCCTCCTTAGTTTCAGCAGCAGCCAGCCTGCCTGGAAAACTGCTGCTGCAGAGCAGGATGCTAGGGCTTTTTTACCCCTGATTGTATACAACTGGTATGTTCCCATCAGTGACTGCTGTGAAATAAATATTCACTTATGGATTCATTTAACAAATATTTACTGACTGCCTAGGCTGTGCCAAGTTCTGGCCAAGGTACTGTGACAATATTACTGAATAAATTAGGCAAAAACCTCTGCCTTTAGCACCGTGGCTATAGATATCTCTTTTTAAGTAAGTGGAGTATAATCTCATTTAATTTTACAAAACTCATATTATATTTTCAAACATGTTCAAATTGTTGTTCATGTTTGTCAGAAATCATAGTAAATGGTCTGTGACACAAGAAAAGGAAAGTCAATATGATGATGCCAGTCTTGGTGAATTTATATCAAAATCTATGATTGCTCACTAAGGCCAATTCTTCAGGATAAAGTGGTCAAGATTGTAACCACCTTCATTCCAGGACTTATATCTACAATTAAATTATATTATAGTTATTCTTATCATTGCGTGAAAAGAATGTTTCTGAATAATGGCAGAAAGCGAAGAAGAACTAAAGAGCCTCTTGATGAGGGTGAAAGCGGAGAGTGAAAAAGCTGGCTTAAAACTCCACATTCAAAAAATGAAGATCCTGGTTTTCCGAATACTCAGGTATGAATGTGAGAGCTGGACCATGAAGAAGACTGAGTGCTGAAGAACTGATGCCTTTGAACTGTGGTGCTGGAGAAGACTCTTGAGAGTCTCTTGGACTGCAGGAGATCAAACTAGTCAGTACTAAAGGAAAGCAACCCTGAATATTCATTGGGAGGACTGATGTTGAAGCTGGAACTCTAATACTTTAGCCCCCTGATGGGAAGAGCCAACTCATTGGAAAAGATCCTGATGCTGGGAAAGATGAGCGCAAGAGGAGAATAGGCTGACAGAGGATGAGATAGTTGGATGGAATCATCAACCCAGCGGATATGAGTCTGAGCAAACTCTGGGAGATAGTGAAGGACAGGGAAGCCTGGTGTGCTTCAATTCATGGAGTTACAAAGAGTCATACATGAGTGAGACTCAACAACCACAAAATAAAGCATATTCATGCTCATTTAATCTTATTTCAGTGGAAATAAAGCATTTTTAATTGCACATTGTTTTGTCATAAGTACATATTTTATGATTTAGGAAATCTCTTTGTTAGGGAGGCCTGAAGGGAGGCATGCCTTATAGCAAACATGCCTGGACACTAGAAAACTTAAGAATTAGGTGATGTGAGTTGCAGTCATGGCCTTGTGTTGCCTTGGTGGGAAAAGAGTTTTGAAAGCAAATTGTCCAAAAGGGCTTCCCAGGTGGTGCTAGTGGTAAAGAATCCACCTGCCAATGCAGCAGATGTACAAGAAGCTGCTTTGATCTCTGGATCAGGAAGATCCCCTGGAGGAGGGGATGGCAACCCACTTCAGTATTCTTGCCTGGAGACTCCCACGGACAGAAGAGTCTGGAGGGTTACAGTCTATAGAGTCGCAAAGAGTTGAACGCAGCTCAGCATAATCATATATTTAACAATTAACTGATGATTTTTTAGTGTGTGTTAGAATATTTTGACACTTTTTGATTCTTTCAGTAGAGCCTGGAAAATGTGTCTTTAAAATCCTCACTGTTTGCTGCCCATCTCAGAAAGTAAACTGCCTGAGTTCAAAGCGCACTTTATTGCACACTAGCTGTATGAGCTTAACCACGTTACATAAATTCAGATTCTCAGTTTCCTGATTTCAAAAATGGCACTAATAATAGTACCTACTTCAGAGTCATTGTGACGACTAATGAAATAATTTCTGAAAACTACTTTGCACAATTATCACATAGAGGAGATAAATAAATGTTACTATTATGAGAGTCTCTTGGACTGCAGGAGATCAAACTAGTCAGTACTAAGGCAACCCTGAATATTCATTGGGAGGACTGATGTTGAAGCTGGAACTCTAATACTTTAGCCCCCTGATGGGAAGAGCCAACTCATTGGAAAAGATCCTGATGCTGGGAAAGATGAGCGCAAGAGGAGAATAGGCTGACAGAGGATGAGATAGTTGGATGGAATCATCAACCCAGCGGATATGAGTCTGAGCAAACTCTGGGAGATAGTGAAGGACAGGGAAGCCTGGTGTGCTTCAATTCATGGAGTTACAAAGAGTCATACATGAGTGAGACTCAACAACCACAAAATAAAGCATATTCATGCTCATTTAATCTTATTTCAGTGGAAATAAAGCATTTTTAATTGCACATTGTTTTGTCATAAGTACATATTTTATGATTTAGGAAATCTCTTTGTTAGGGAGGCCTGAAGGGAGGCATGCCTTATAGCAAACATGCCTGGACACTAGAAAACTTAAGAATTAGGTGATGTGAGTTGCAGTCATGGCCTTGTGTTGCCTTGGTGGGAAAAGAGTTTTGAAAGCAAATTGTCCAAAAGGGCTTCCCAGGTGGTGCTAGTGGTAAAGAATCCACCTGCCAATGCAGCAGATGTACAAGAAGCTGCTTTGATCTCTGGATCAGGAAGATCCCCTGGAGGAGGGGATGGCAACCCACTTCAGTATTCTTGCCTGGAGACTCCCACGGACAGAAGAGTCTGGAGGGTTACAGTCTATAGAGTCGCAAAGAGTTGAACGCAGCTCAGCATAATCATATATTTAACAATTAACTGATGATTTTTTAGTGTGTGTTAGAATATTTTGACACTTTTTGATTCTTTCAGTAGAGCCTGGAAAATGTGTCTTTAAAATCCTCACTGTTTGCTGCCCATCTCAGAAAGTAAACTGCCTGAGTTCAAAGCGCACTTTATTGCACACTAGCTGTATGAGCTTAACCACGTTACATAAATTCAGATTCTCAGTTTCCTGATTTCAAAAATGGCACTAATAATAGTACCTACTTCAGAGTCATTGTGAAGACTAATGAAATAATTTCTGAAAACTACTTTGCACAATTATCACTTCATAGAGGAGATAAATAAATGTTAACTTATTATGAGGTAGTAGATCTACTTCTAAGTAATTTTTAGCCAATCAAACGTATTGTTGATAATAATGAAAGTTTGGAAGCAAGCTGAGTGTCCAGTAAAAGTGATTTAGTTAAACTATGATTCTTTTCTAAAAGAGTCAAATTATAATATATGTGCTAATTAAAATCATGTAAGGAAAAATTTAACAACACAATATTTTGATTCATTTTCTGTCAATACGGAAGATTTCATGTTCACAGAAAATGAGGATAAAACTAAGAGTTCTGAAAAAAGCATATAATTTGGGATGGTATAATTGGAGTTCAAGCATCTAAGGTTTTTACATAGTTTGAGAACAGAAAGTGGCACTGATTAATTTTACAATTTGTCACGTAACAGATATGCATTAAATTTTCTAGATGAGCTAGTAAAAATAATTAAAACAGAATGCACAACTCCCAACAGTGTTATGAAAAATATAACCAGAGGAAAGAATCACAGCCAAAGCAAAAGCAGCCAAATAAGGAATTAAAAAAAAAAAAAAAACTTCTAGCAAAAGGGGGACAAATTGAAAAATGCTAAATGAATCAAAACACATCAGCAATTACAACCAATACAAATAATCTATACTCTCCAGTAAAAAGATTTTTAGAAAATCTAATAATACAGTATTTACAGGAGTCACACAAACACAGGGACACAAAACTATGTAATTAAAAGACTAGAAACTAGTGCTTAGTCTGTCAGTCCTGTCCAACTCTTTCTGACCCCATGGACTGTAGCCTGCCAGGCTCCTCTGTCCATGGGGATTCTCCAGGTAAGAATAGTGGGGTGGGCACAAGGGAAAATTACAGGAAAATGGATGACCCTGGAGTGTCGGGCCCTACTGTTTGCTGCCCATCTCAGAAAGTAAACTGCCTGAGTTCAAAGCGCACTTTATTGCACACTAGCTGTATGAGCTTAACCACGTTACATAAATTCAGATTCTCAGTTTCCTGATTTCAAAAATGGCACTAATAATAGTACCTACTTCAGAGTCATTGTGAAGACTAATGAAATAATTTCTGAAAACTACTTTGCACAATTATCACTTCATAGAGGAGATAAATAAATGTTAACTTATTATGAGGTAGTAGATCTACTTCTAAGTAATTTTTAGCCAATCAAACGTATTGTTGATAATAATGAAAGTTTGGAAGCAAGCTGAGTGTCCAGTAAAAGTGATTTAGTTAAACTATGATTCTTTTCTAAAAGAGTCAAATTATAATATATGTGCTAATTAAAATCATGTAAGGAAAAATTTAACAACACAATATTTTGATTCATTTTCTGTCAATACGGAAGATTTCATGTTCACAGAAAATGAGGATAAAACTAAGAGTTCTGAAAAAAGCATATAATTTGGGATGGTATAATTGGAGTTCAAGCATCTAAGGTTTTTACATAGTTTGAGAACAGAAAGTGGCACTGATTAATTTTACAATTTGTCACGTAACAGATATGCATTAAATTTTCTAGATGAGCTAGTAAAAATAATTAAAACAGAATGCACAACTCCCAACAGTGTTATGAAAAATATAACCAGAGGAAAGAATCACAGCCAAAGCAAAAGCAGCCAAATAAGGAATTAAAAAAAAAAAAAAAACTTCTAGCAAAAGGGGGACAAATTGAAAAATGCTAAATGAATCAAAACACATCAGCAATTACAACCAATACAAATAATCTATACTCTCCAGTAAAAAGATTTTTAGAAAATCTAATAATACAGTATTTACAGGAGTCACACAAACACAGGGACACAAAACTATGTAATTAAAAGACTAGAAACTAGTGCTTAGTCTGTCAGTCCTGTCCAACTCTTTCTGACCCCATGGACTGTAGCCTGCCAGGCTCCTCTGTCCATGGGGATTCTCCAGGTAAGAATAGTGGAGTGGGCACTAAGGAGTGTGTAACAACTCACCTGCCGAATCAACTAGCCCTGAAAATGGATGACCCTGGAGTGTCGGGCCCATACCCGGCCGTCGCCGGCAGTCGGAGAGGGGCGAGTGGGACGGGAGCGGGGTAGTAGTAGCAAATATTCAAACGAGAACTCTGAAGGCTGAAGTGGAGAAGGGTTCCATGTGAACAGCAGTTGAACATGAAAAAAAAATTAAGAAAAAAAAAAAAAGAATAGTGGAGTGGGTTGCCATGCCCTCCTCCAGGGGAACTTTCCAATCCAGGGATCAAACCCAGGTCTCCCACATTGCAGGAGGATTCTTTACCGTCTGAGCCACCAGCCATACCAAATAAATGTAAACAAAAATATGACTCAGCTACATTAATATCAGATAACATAAATTCTAGGTAAAAATTTATGTATGAGTGTTTGTTGAAATCTGAGTTTGTTGTGACACTGAACAGCTTAAGAGCAGTCAAAGTTTTGGAGAAGCAACATATACATTTCTTTGTATTATTGTTTCTTTCTATATAGTCACCTTCAATGATTTATTAATTAGAGAAGGACATTCTTCTTTCATCTCAGTTTGAAAATACGGAATATTTTGGCAGGCCAACATTTTAACGTCTTTTCTATGACCAACAGCAGTGATAGCCATCGTATAGGCTCATTGGTAAGGAGGGCTTTCTCCTTTGGTTTCTACAAAAGCCTCACTTTTTCTGTCCATTTAGGGAATTCAAAATCTTTCACTATGAAAGCCTCTATGCTTCAGGTAAGCATATCATGCCACCTTTATTTAACAGTATTGTGGACAAGGTCTATAGAACAAAATTTACCAGAAAAGATTTTTTAATTTTCTTTGGCAAAATGTTTATAAACTAAAAGGAATTTGTGATAATTTATTTTTGTAGTATCTACCAAATATGCAGATACATGAGCAAAGTCTAATTGGCACCTTTTGTTTTATTAAACTCTAAGAAAACAAAAAAATCAGTTTGAAACTATTTCAAATCAAAGTATCTAAGAGCTAGAGAAGACTTGTCATTATTTGAGCTATCAATTGATGTACTAAGGGAATCAGTGCTATACTGTAGTAAGAGACAGACATATTTGTAATCAAACCCCTTTTTTTCATTCAGAAGACATTTTAGCTGCAACCTCTGAATCAGGAAATGTAACTTTATTCAGATTCAAAGAGTAATCAAAAGGACAATCAGATAATGGGTGTTCCTTCCTGTGGTACCCCTGGGCTAATTCAGTGGCCTGAATTTCTGACAGTGCATTGGTGTCTTTTGGGGAGATGAAATTCTTTATTGACTTACAAGCATTTGCTTGTAAGATTTATGATAGGCAGTCATCATATTAGTTAATAATTTCTGCTTTGAATAAAAAATAATAATATTTTTAAAAAACACTCAGAAGTAAAATGTGGAGTGGGAATTGTCCATTAGTGCATATATGCATGGATGTATGTGTGTTTGTGGTATTAGCCACACATACCTAGTTTCCTTACCACCATGTTTTGGCAGTCATCCTGATCCTCACAACTCTTATATTCTACCTTGGCTAGAAGCTTAAGAGCAGTCAAAGTTTTGGAGAAGCAACATATACATTTCTTTGTATTATTGTTTCTTTCTATATAGTCACCTTCAATGATTTATTAATTAGAGAAGGACATTCTTCTTTCATCTCAGTTTGAAAATACGGAATATTTTGGCAGGCCAACATTTTAACGCTTTTCTATGACCAACAGCAGTGATAGCCATCGTATAGGCTCATTGGTAAGGAGGGCTTTCTCCTTTGGTTTCTACAAAAGCCTCACTTTTTCTGTCCATTTAGGGAATTCAAAATCTTTCACTATGAAAGCCTCTATGCTTCAGGTAAGCATATCATGCCACCTTTATTTAACAGTATTGTGGACAAGGTCTATAGAACAAAATTTACCAGAAAAGATTTTTTAATTTTCTTTGGCAAAATGTTTATAAACTAAAAGGAATTTGTGATAATTTATTTTTGTAGTATCTACCAAATATGCAGATACATGAGCAAAGTCTAATTGGCACCTTTTGTTTTATTAAACTCTAAGAAAACAAAAAAATCAGTTTGAAACTATTTCAAATCAAAGTATCTAAGAGCTAGAGAAGACTTGTCATTATTTGAGCTATCAATTGATGTACTAAGGGAATCAGTGCTATACTGTAGTAAGAGACAGACATATTTGTAATCAAACCCCTTTTTTTCATTCAGAAGACATTTTAGCTGCAACCTCTGAATCAGGAAATGTAACTTTATTCAGATTCAAAGAGTAATCAAAAGGACAATCAGATAATGGGTGTTCCTTCCTGTGGTACCCCTGGGCTAATTCAGTGGCCTGAATTTCTGACAGTGCATTGGTGTCTTTTGGGGAGATGAAATTCTTTATTGACTTACAAGCATTTGCTTGTAAGATTTATGATAGGCAGTCATCATATTAGTTAATAATTTCTGCTTTGAATAAAAAATAATAATATTTTTAAAAAACACTCAGAAGTAAAATGTGGAGTGGGAATTGTCCATTAGTGCATATATGCATGGATGTATGTGTGTTTGTGGTATTAGCCACACATACCTAGTTTCCTTACCACCATGTTTTGGCAGTCATCCTGATCCTCACAACTCTTACTTATATCTACCTTGTTACTGCAGGCCTTGAGGGTCCTACTAATCTGGCTTCGAAATCCAGTCAGTATAAACAGATGAGCTGGGAAGGACATGCTCCCTTGTTCGTACACTAATGGAATTCTCCTAGTACCATATCTGCACACTAATGCACAGTCTCAATTTCCTTCTACTGTTCCAGTGGATATGGCTGCACACCTTCCCCAATTGGCACATGATGACTTTATTCATACTAGACTACACCAGAACATTCCAGAATGTTCTTTTCTGGTCCTATAAGCCTTTCTACATGTTAACCCACTACAGATGCAAGAATACAGTCTTCAGGTTCAGGATTCCACTTCCCTTAACTTTTTCACTCTCAGTGAAAGGTTTCAGCTAACCCTGCCATGCCATTCATTCACATTCCTCTTGCTCTTCCAAACCTCATTTTCCTCTTTTCTAAGTCTCACTAATGGTCAAACTTTTACGTTCTTGCTTAATACCCTGGATTACTCTGCATTTCAACTGAGGCACACTCTTGGTTATGTATCATTCATGTAAGCTGTGGAGCATGAGAATTAATACACTAGACTAGAGTCACCTTGCTTGGATTGAAACCATTTCTTCTACTTCCTAATTCTATGACCTTGGGTGAAGTTATTTAACTTCTGTGTGCTTTATTTTCCTGTTCATATAATGACCATAATGAAAGTAGATTTGTTAATAAGAGTAGATATTATAAGGATTAAATGAGATGATCCGTGTAAAACACTTATGCACCTGGTACAAAATAAGTGATGACTAGATTGTAGCTATTAATAATCTGCTCTTTCTACTATTTCCATGCTACAGTGCGGTGATACAGGTCAAATTTGTGATTTGAAAGTATTGCATGATTAGGTTATAGCAATCTTGAAACATGCTCTAATCTATTTCTTCTTTGGAACACATTGCCAAAATATTTCTTAAAATGAAATTAATAAGTCCAGGTCATATTGACTAAAAGAGTATAAGAAGAACTAAAATAACACTGAACAGTTAGATCTTCATCTTTAGAAATAATTCAGCTGAATCATTAAGACTTGCGTTCTAGCAACATCATTAATATAGACAAATACTAATTTCTATATGACCTTGAGAAAGCCTGTAAAACAAATTGAATTGAAGTTTCCTCATATGATGAAATGGGCAAATTCAGTTCATCTAGAAGTAGATATTTGTTGAGCATCTACTGTCTGCCAGTGTTTTCAATAGATAGCTTACATACATTATGTCATTTGTTCCTATAAGAGTACCATATAATAGGAGTGAGTACACTCACTTTGTAGGAAAAAAAAGAGGCTCTCCCTATCTTCCTGGGTTAAGAAGGTCAAATGATGAACATGTAATAGAAACTAGACAATAAAGCACTTTCTCAATATTATACTACTTTAAATTCAATGCTTTTGTTTTAACAAAGTACATCATTTCAGTAATTAAATTGTTGTTTATTTTTTCTTCCAGTGCTTTGGTGTGAAACCTGCATCATGAAAACCATTGATTACTATTTCTAGATTTGGATATAATGATTAAAAGAGAATCATTTCAAGATCATTAATGAAATATTAAAAGAATCTTTGAAAGAAAAAAAGGTTTTAGATTAAATAAATGTCACTATTCTAGAAATACATATGTATAATAGTTCATATATATATATATATATATATATATACATATATATAATTAAACATTTGTGCCACAAACTAAAATAATCTTTTACTATATTTCAGACTTTGAGGACTTTTTAAATTCAGCACTGATACTGAAAGAAAAGAGAATTTTTGAGAATTGTTATTTTTTCCCTTAGAATATTTATTAAATAGATACTGTTTTTTTGTATTTCTCTGAGAAATACAAACTGAAATGAAATGCCATAACTATTATAAAAACAGACATGCCAAAAAAAATTCTTGTAAAACTCCTTTCCTTGTGATACACTCACACTTCCATTATTTGTCACATGAGGAGTTCCTCTTAGAAGTTGATGAAATGGATGTCTTTGCCAAGGATATCTAGCTACAATATTTTTATTGGACAAGCGTCACTTTTAAAGTTGATGAACAGCAAGCATGTAGTAATAATATCTAATGTTGAAAAATGAAGCTACCTAAGGAGCAAGAAGTGATAGATAACACGGTGCATTTTTAGTATCATAAAAAGTTCAAAAATGAGGAATAGTTTTGGTGATGCCCACCATTTCAGACTGACCCTTCTTTAGAAATATAAAAAAGTCAAGATATCTCATTTCCTCCTAAAATACCCAATATGACTATATAAGTATGTATCTGTGGGCAATAGAAGTACATTCCCTACTAGTACTCCATAAACTGCAGGGTTCCTCTGGGAACTGGGATTTGGCCTGCAGAAATCTGTAATAGCGATTTTAAGCACTTGTAGCATAATGAGAAATTTTAGGGATTCTCAATAATATCATTCAATGCAGTGTATCTTCATTTCTTTAATAAAAAAGGAAATTCCTGCTGATCAAGTGTTACATAGCTTAAGGCTCATTTGGGGGGGATGTAATAGCCAATGCCAAATTTATGCTCTTAGGGTTCATTTCAATTTTAACCTTTTATGATCCAAAGGGGTTAGAGGCTCAACAGAAATGAGGTAAAGTTATTAAAAGAGAATCATTTCAAGATCATTAATGAAATATTAAAAGAATCTTTGAAAGAAAAAAGGTTTTAGATTAAATAAATGTCACTATTCTAGAAATACATATGTATAATAGTTCATATATATATATATATATATATATAAAACATATATATAATTAAACATTTGTGCCACAAACTAAAATAATCTTTTACTATATTTCAGACTTTGAGGACTTTTTAAATTCAGCACTGATACTGAAAGAAAAGAGAATTTTTGAGAATTGTTATTTTTTCCCTTAGAATATTTATTAAATAGATACTGTTTTTTTGTATTTCTCTGAGAAATACAAACTGAAATGAAATGCCATAACTATTATAAAAAACAGACATGCCAAAAAAAATTCTTGTAAAACTCCTTTCCTTGTGATACACTCACACTTCCATTATTTGTCACATGAGGAGTTCCTCTTAGAAGTTGATGAAATGGATGTCTTTGCCAAGGATATCTAGCTACAATATTTTTATTGGACAAGCGTCACTTTTAAAGTTGATGAACAGCAAGCATGTAGTAATAATATCTAATGTTGAAAAATGAAGCTACCTAAGGAGCAAGAAGTGATAGATAACACGGTGCATTTTTAGTATCATAAAAAGTTCAAAAATGAGGAATAGTTTTGGTGATGCCCACCATTTCAGACTGACCCTTCTTTAGAAATATAAAAAAGTCAAGATATCTCATTTCCTCCTAAAATACCCAATATGACTATATAAGTATGTATCTGTGGGCAATAGAAGTACATTCCCTACTAGTACTCCATAAACTGCAGGGTTCCTCTGGGAACTGGGATTTGGCCTGCAGAAATCTGTAATAGCGATTTTAAGCACTTGTAGCATAATGAGAAATTTTAGGGATTCTCAATAATATCATTCAATGCAGTGTATCTTCATTTCTTTAATAAAAAAGGAAATTCCTGCTGATCAAGTGTTACATAGCTTAAGGCTCATTTGGGGGGGATGTAATAGCCAATGCCAAATTTATGCTCTTAGGGTTCATTTCAATTTTAACCTTTTATGATTCCAAAGGGGTTAGAGGCTCAACAGAAATGAGGTAAAGTTATTAAAACCTGTAACTTTATAATATACACATTCCTCACTTTTGCCTCCAGAGTCAAAATGTTTCTTTTCAATCTGAATGAGGCAGGGAATGGTTTACCCATACGTTCTTCCCAGTTCACCTTTACCTTTAATGAGAACTTTGCCAGTTAGTTTATTTTTGTAATTAATGATACTTTGCTCCTGAAAAAGATACTGATGTCAATGTATAAAACACAACAGAGCCTGTATATATACATAGAGTCCTCATGTGAGTATCTGTGCTTCATATTTCTATGTAGTTTTAGAATCACAAATCATAACTTTCTTTTCCAATGTTCATTACTAAAAAAAAGTTTTGCAGAAATGCTGCCTAATACTTTCTGAAGGTCAACTGAAAGTGAGCCTGTGGCATGGTCAGATAAGAGAATGATGCCTAGAGCCCTGTTATTCACATCATTAATCAGAAAGTGAGGAACTTAGAAGTCAGCCTGGAAATATGAGTTATGTGGGTTAAAGAAGGATGTATAATACCGTTCAGCAGAGTGTGAAAGTTTCCATATATCTGCTACTCCTAAATCAGTAATAGCTGAGGATGAAGCTTTATGAGCTTTTTAAATAAAATGGTATTCTTGATAATATATGCCAAGTCTCTCTGAAGCAGAATCCAAGGCCACAGTAAGTCATTACTCCAAATTGTTTTAGGAAAGGCATTATTCTGAATTTTAAGAGAACTATATAAGGGTTCCCACGTAGATTTGTTTCAAGTTGGATCATTCATGAAAGAAGTAAAATACCACCAAATATTTTATGCTCCTCTTAAGTTCAAAACAATTTTAACTATTTCAGTATTGGGACAATTGGCCAGGAGTATAGTGGCTAAGAAGAAATACATTGAAATCATATTATAGGCCAGATTGAATTGCATTAATAGATTATTTAACTTATTCAGCACAAACATATATGCACAGACATATGCAACTATTGAGGCAGAAATTCTCATCCATTTTATGTCTTCCATTTTATGGCTAGGATACTGAGACTTGACATTATACAATTTGTCCATATAAAAAGCACAGAACAGTCAGTGTTTTTCTCTACAGGAAATGTGTGCCATAATCTATAATATTTTATGATTCCAAAGGGGTTAGAGGCTCAACAGAAATGAGGTAAAGTTATTAAAACCTGTAACTTTATAATATACACATTCCTCACTTTTGCCTCCAGAGTCAAAATGTTTCTTTTCAATCTGAATGAGGCAGGGAATGGTTTACCCATACGTTCTTCCCAGTTCACCTTTACCTTTAATGAGAACTTTGCCAGTTAGTTTATTTTTGTAATTAATGATACTTTGCTCCTGAAAAAGATACTGATGTCAATGTATAAAACACAACAGAGCCTGTATATATACATAGAGTCCTCATGTGAGTATCTGTGCTTCATATTTCTATGTAGTTTTAGAATCACAAATCATAACTTTCTTTTCCAATGTTCATTACTAAAAAAAAGTTTTGCAGAAATGCTGCCTAATACTTTCTGAAGGTCAACTGAAAGTGAGCCTGTGGCATGGTCAGATAAGAGAATGATGCCTAGAGCCCTGTTATTCACATCATTAATCAGAAAGTGAGGAACTTAGAAGTCAGCCTGGAAATATGAGTTATGTGGGTTAAAGAAGGATGTATAATACCGTTCAGCAGAGTGTGAAAGTTTCCATATATCTGCTACTCCTAAATCAGTAATAGCTGAGGATGAAGCTTTATGAGCTTTTTAAATAAAATGGTATTCTTGATAATATATGCCAAGTCTCTCTGAAGCAGAATCCAAGGCCACAGTAAGTCATTACTCCAAATTGTTTTAGGAAAGGCATTATTCTGAATTTTAAGAGAACTATATAAGGGTTCCCACGTAGATTTGTTTCAAGTTGGATCATTCATGAAAGAAGTAAAATACCACCAAATATTTTATGCTCCTCTTAAGTTCAAAACAATTTTAACTATTTCAGTATTGGGACAATTGGCCAGGAGTATAGTGGCTAAGAAGAAATACATTGAAATCATATTATAGGCCAGATTGAATTGCATTAATAGATTATTTAACTTATTCAGCACAAACATATATGCACAGACATATGCAACTATTGAGGCAGAAATTCTCATCCATTTTATGTCTTCCATTTTATGGCTAGGATACTGAGACTTGACATTATACAATTTGTCCAGGATCATGAAACCAAAATGTCGTAGCCTTGACTCTGATTACTATCAAGTTAACAGTGTTTTTCTCTACAGGAAATGTGTGCCATAATCTATAATATTTTACTAATATACACATATTTATCCCAATGAAACCTTTAGCTACTGAACAGACAGCGTCTATACACAGTTGATATTCACAGCCTCCGTAACACCCCGCTCAATGCTGTGTACCTAATCAGTGTAGGAGGGTGAGTGAATTGAATTAGTGAATATTGACCTCAAGTTTGGAAAAGGAAATGGCAACCCACTCCAGTATTATTGCCTGGAAAAGTCCATGGACAGAGAAATCTGGCAAGCTACAGTCCACGCAGTCTCCCTGATGGCTCAGTGCTGAGGAATCTGCCTATAATGCAGGAGACCCAGATTTCATCTCTGGATTGGGAAGATTCCCCTGGAGGAGGGCATGGTGATCCAGGCCAGTGTTCTTGCCTAGAGAATTCCATGGACAGAGGAGCCTAATGGCTGCAGTCCATGGGGGTCACATAGTCAGACATGACTGAAGTGAAGCAGCAGACCTCAAGTTTAGCAGTAAAATATAAACGTAATGTGATGAATAAATATATTTTGGAAAATGGTCCTTTGGGTAAGAATATGAGGACCTAAATAGATTCTGCCATCAATGATGCATGTTCTCTGATCTATCTTCATCTTGCAGCTGAAAGGAATCTGCAAGTAGTTTCTCAGATCAGTACCACTGGCAGTATAGATAACCAGATTAGGCACATGGCATTTAGTTGAGAAGCAGAAATAAGCTTACTGGCCCATTTGAGCATCATACAAAATAGAAATAAACAGATGCACGTGGCAAATGATAAAACTATTTTCACAATATACTGTATACTTCTTGAGGAAAAGAGAAATAAATCTTCATTGTCTCTGTACTCCTAGCACCTGGCAGAGTATAGGGGCTTATTTTTCCTCCAGAGTAAAGCAAGAGTAAAGCCATATAATCTCTCTAAGGTCACTTTTTGTTCTCACCTGACATCATAACTTGGCATAGGCTCTTCCCTCCACCTGCCATGTGTTTCCTGCTCTCGCTTTTTCCTTTTACCTTAATCTCTCCTCCTTATTTTCACATCTCAACTCAAGTGTAACCAACTCTGAGAAACTCTCCCTGACTCCTAGAATAACACTTCAGTTCTCCTTTCCTGATATTCAGGTTATACTGGAAGACACTTCTTAAAGATGTAAGGGAAATTTCTATATGTCTAGGGAACAATTGAGTTGTTTTTTTTTTTTTTTGTAAATTATAGTTGATTTACAATATTATACTAGTTTCAGGTATACAGGATAGTGATTCAGGATTTTTACAGATTATAATTCACTATGTCATTATAAGATATGACTATAATTCCCTGTGCTATATGGTATATCCTTGTTGCTTACCAATTTTAAACACTGTAGTAAGTATCTGTCGATCTCATAGTGAAAGGGGTGAATAGGCAGACTTGGTAAGGACAGAGGTTTTCAAGGAGGACGAGGGGGAAAGATCTACTCTTAAGCTAACTTCATTGTCTTATGGACACAAACTATTTTGCACTGGAAGGTCTCATCTAGTCTTTAAGGCTGGAGACCATTCTCTGACTAATCTTATGTTAATGTTGTGGGAGTGGGTGCAATAAGACCTTTACAGCCTTAAAATATTCTTTTGATCTATTGCTAATAACCAACTGGAAAAGTACCTAAGATAACTTCAGAAGGTACTCTTCTATCCCCCTTCCAGTTCCTTTAGCTGGAAGCTTTCTCTATTCCCCCTACTCCTTTTTTTTAACTTTTTTTTTTTTTTGGCCATTTATCTATTTTCATCCATCTTTGCTCTTCGGCCTATGTGGGCCTCCCTTCGCAGTGGCCTCTGTTGCCGCAGAGCACTGGCTCTAGGTGCATGCACCCCAGAGCTCCGGCTAGGTAGTTGGACACATCGGTCCAGCTGCTCTGCGGCACGTGGGACCTTCCCAGGCCAGGGATCGAACCAGTGTCCCTTGCCCTGCAAGGCGGTGTCCTTAGCCACTGGAACACCAGGGAAGCCCCTCCCTTTTTTCTTTAATAAAACTTTTTCTGCATGAAGCTCTGAGTGACCAAAGCCAAGTCTTTTGATCCCAAGGTGAAATTTTCTCCTTTGGAGGTCATGAATACAACACCATTCACAGTAAGCTATCATCTATGAATCTATCAAGGTCTTCTATCAATAGCCTTAATGTACCCTTTCCCCATTTCCTCTCCTCTTTAGTAACCAGTAGTTTGTATTCTGTATCTGTGAGTCTGTTTTTTGCGAATACATTCATTTGTATTGTTTTTAGATTTCACATAGAAGTGATACCATACAGTATGTCTTTCTCTGAATTATGTCACTACGCAAAATAGTTTCTAGGTTGTCTGTCCACCTCACTGCAAATGGTAGAATATCTTTTTTAATGGCTAATATTTTATTGTACATATATATAGTGTGTATATACATATATGTGTATATATATATATATACATATACATACGACATACATCTTCTTTATCCATTCATATGTTGATGGGCACTTGGGTTGCTTTCATATTATGATTATTGTAACTAGCATTGCTATGAACAATGAAGTGCCTGTTATTTTTTGAATTAGTATTATAGCTTTTTCTGGAATATATGCCCAGGAGTGGAATTGCTGGTTCATATGGTAGTTCTATTTTAGTTTTTGAACTACCTGTCTACTGTTTTCTATAGAGGCTGCACCAATTTACATCCCTACTAACAGCATAGGAGAATTCCCTTTTCTCCACATCCTCACCAACATGTTATTTGTAGACACTTTGATGGTCCCCATTTTGACAGGTGTGACGTTATATCTCATGTGGTTTTAATTTGCATTTCTCTTATAGTTAGTGATGTTGAGCATCTTTTCATGTGATTTGTTCCCCTACTCCTTTTTTAATTTTTTTTTTTTGGCCATTTATCTATTTTCATCCATCTTTGCTCTTGCCTATGTGGGCCTCCCTTCGCAGTGGCCTCTGTTGCCGCAGAGCACTGGCTCTAGGTGCATGCACCCCAGAGCTCCGGCTAGGTAGTTGGACACATCGGTCCAGCTGCTCTGCGGCACGTGGGACCTTCCCAGGCCAGGGATCGAACCAGTGTCCCTTGCCCTGCAAGGCGGTGTCCTTAGCCACTGGAACACCAGGGAAGCCCCTCCCTTTTTTCTTTAATAAAACTTTTTCTGCATGAAGCTCTGAGTGACCAAAGCCAAGTCTTTTGATCCCAAGGTGAAATTTTCTCCTTTGGAGGTCATGAATACAACACCATTCACAGTAAGCTATCATCTATGAATCTATCAAGGTCTTCTATCAATAGCCTTAATGTACCCTTTCCCCATTTCCTCTCCTCTTTAGTAACCAGTAGTTTGTATTCTGTATCTGTGAGTCTGTTTTTTGCGAATACATTCATTTGTATTGTTTTTAGATTTCACATAGAAGTGATACCATACAGTATGTCTTTCTCTGAATTATGTCACTACGCAAAATAGTTTCTAGGTTGTCTGTCCACCTCACTGCAAATGGTAGAATATCTTTTTTAATGGCTAATATTTTATTGTACATATATATAGTGTGTATATACATATATGTGTATATATATATATATACATATACATACGACATACATCTTCTTTATCCATTCATATGTTGATGGGCACTTGGGTTGCTTTCATATTATGATTATTGTAACTAGCATTGCTATGAACAATGAAGTGCCTGTTATTTTTTGAATTAGTATTATAGCTTTTTCTGGAATATATGCCCAGGAGTGGAATTGCTGGTTCATATGGTAGTTCTATTTTTAGTTTTTTGAACTACCTGCATACTGTTTTCTATAGAGGCTGCACCAATTTACATCCCTACTAACAGCATAGGAGAATTCCCTTTTCTCCACATCCTCACCAACATGTTATTTGTAGACACTTTGATGGTCCCCATTTTGACAGGTGTGACGTTATATCTCATGTGGTTTTAATTTGCATTTCTCTTATAGTTAGTGATGTTGAGCATCTTTTCATGTGATTGTTAGCCATCTGTATGTTTTCATTGGAAAATGCATATTCAGGTCTTCTGTTCATTTTTAATAGAATTTTTTTATATTGAGTTTATATGGTTTGGCTATTAACCCCTGTTGGTCACATCACTGGCAAATATTGTCTCTCACCTCATATGTAGATTGTCTTCTTATTTTGTCATTGATTTCCTTTCCTCTGAAAAAGGTTTTAAATTTAATTAAGTCCTATTTGTTCAATTTTTCCTTTATTTCCTTTTCCTTAGAAGATAGATCCAAAAAAACAGTGCTGCAATTTATGTCAAAGACTGTTTTGCCTATGTTTTCTTCTAGAAATCTAATGGTTTCAGGTCTTACATTTAGATTTTCAATCAATTTTGAGTTTGTTTTTATATATAATATTAGAGAATGTTCCAATTTCATTTTTCTACATGTAGCTGCTGTCCAGTTTTCCCAGCACCACTTGCTGAAGAGACTGTCTTTTCCGCATTGTATATTCTTGCCTCCTTTGTCAAAGATGAATTGGCCATAGCTGTGTGGGTTTATTTCTGGGCTCTCTGTTCTGTTCCATTGATCTATGTGTCTTTTTTTGTGCCAATATCACACTGTTTTGATTACTATAATCTTGTAGTATTGTCTGAAGTCTGAGAGGGTGATACCTTCAGCTTTGTTCTACTTTCTCCAGACTGCTTTGGCAAATTGGTGTCTTTTCTGGCCTCATATAAATTTTAGGATCATTTGCTCTAGTTCTGTGAGACCCAAATAAACAAAATAAGAAATAAAAGAGAGAAATAACAACCAATACCACAGATATACAAAAAATCATAAGAGAATACTGAGAACAGGGAATGGCTACCCACTCCAGTATTCTTGCCTGGAGAGCTCCATTAACAGAGGAGCATGGCAGGCTATTATCCATGGGGCCACAAAGAGTCAGACGCAACTGAGCAAGTAACACTTCCACTTTCATGGTTATTTCTATGAGATGAGTCAGTTTCTCAAGAGAATAATACACCACTGTTATGCTGGAATGACACAACCTGGTGTTCTGTGAGGAGGAGAGGGAAACCTAGCTGGGAGTCTCAGTATGTTTACTTTCACTTAATTGTTCTGTTTTCAACTGTGGATCTCCAATGTGTTGGGTGTCTTAAGATCTGTAACTTCTTAAGTTCCACTTTCAGAAACACAGCATTTGGTCTCCTAACTGGGACAAACAGGAAGTGGGTGACTGCTGGGGAGGGTGGGGTGAAGAACTGGATGGCCACTGGCTCTAAATACAAATCAGCAAGTCCATCTGCTTTCATCCTAGTTCCCTGTCCCTGTCTTCTGCAGTAAGTATCTGATATCTCAGGATGAGCCATTCTGAGGTTTGTGTGGAAGATCACCTCATCTTTCAATGTCTGGTCCCATGTTGACCATTTTATATTATTTAATAATTATAGCTTCCTCCATTTTTCTTAAATCAATCAATACTCTTCCATCCACTTTCAGGCTTTTTCTGTAAAGATATTCCTTCTACTAGAATATAAGCTCCATGATGGCAAGGACTTTTGTCTGTTCTGCTCACTTGTTTTTCCCTAGGGCTAAGAACAATGCCTGGCATTTAATACACATTCGATACACATTTGTTAAATGAATTAATGTTGAAATGTCATTTTCTGCCATTGTTGCTTCTCTTATTTTCTTTGCCTTTAGCTTAATGAAATTGTATTCCTTCACTTTCATTTCAGCAGTGTTTCTGAAGAGAGATGGTAAACCTAAGAGTTTATCCACCATGTGAACAAGTGTAATTTTTAAGGTGGTTATATTAAACTATTTGATATCCTTTGTGAGATCATAAAAGAGTTTCATTTCTCTGATTCCTTATGAGTTATATCCTTAGTGCAATCTAGCCTTTTTTGCTTTCCAAGCCATTCCAGCTTCTATTCTTAATTAATAACTCTATAATTTATTTATCCACTTATCCATTCATTCTTTACATTTATTTATTCATTTATTTTAGAAACATCTACTTCTCATTCTGTGAAATATCTGTGCAAAGTGCCAGGAATACAATGAGGTCATCTAGCACAGGCCACACCATCAAGGTATTCAGAGTTTCTGAATAAAGGCCAGCAAAGTAGTTGAGAGGCTCTCCAACTCTGTATTTCTAGCTAGCACATGCCTATAATGATAGAATTGACATTTTATTCAGGTGCTTTCCACAATACAACTTCCAGTGGTAAAATGTGCCGTTCTCTCATATAAATGTGCCCACAGGCACACACACACACATGGACACAAGGGTCCAAACTAACCTGCCCTCCCTCCCTATACTACATGGCAAATAGATGGGCAAACAATGGAATCAGTAACACACTATTTTCTTGGGCTCCAGAATCACTGTGGATGGTGACTGCAGCCAGGAAATTAAAAGATGCTTGCTCCTTGGAAGAAAAGCTATAACAAATCTCGACAGCATATTAAAAAGCAGAGATATCACTTTGCCAACAAAAGTCCATATAATCAAAGCTATGGTTTTCCTAGTAGTCATGTATGGGTGTGTGTTGGACAATAAGAAGGCTGAGCAGCAAAGAATTGATGCCTTTGAACTGTGGTGCTGGAAAAGGCTCTTGAGAGTCCCCTGGACTGCAAGGAGATCAAACCAGTCAATCCTAAAGGGAATCAACCCTGGGTATTCATTGGAAGGACTGATGCTGAAGCTGAAGTTCCAATACTTTGGCCACCTGATACAAAAAAAAAAAACCCTGACTCATTGAAAAAGACCCTGATGTTGGGAAAAACAGAAGGTAGAAGAAAGGTGCAACAGAGAATGAGATGTTTGTAAGGCATCACTGAATCAATGTACATGAGTTTCAGCAAGGTCTTTGAGATGGTGAAGGACAGATAAGCCTGGTGTACTGCAGTCCATGGGGTCACAAAGAGTCAGACATGACTGAGTGACTGAATCGAACTGAAAGCTGTTTACAGACCAAAAAAAATACTTTTCTTTGAGTTACCATGCTTCTATCTTGTCTTTTCTACATCTTGACGGAGCAAGAGGAAAAAAAGACAGTATTAAAAGAGCAAGTAAGTACAAATTAATGGATTCAAATCTCCATTATTTACTTTAGAGAAAGTAAATAGTGAGTTATGCTTTCTAGCTGTGCATCCAAATAATCTCCTGTCAGGTCCCCTGGGGAACCATGAAGTTACAGTTTCCAGTAAAGTCACAGAGTTGGCCAGAAGAAAACCACCAGACCATTTAGAAAGCATCCTTGTTGTTAAACAGGCTAGAGAACAATGTACAGAAAGTTGCAAAGGAAAGGAGAGCAGTGCTTTTACACTGGATATTTTCTCAAGATTCTATCTGACTATCATTAAGCAAGTGGTGGTTTGTGGTTGTTCAGTTTCTCAGTCGTGTCTGACTCTTTGCGATCCCATGGACTGTAGCCCACCAGGCTCCTCTATGTATGGGATTTTCCAGGCAAGAAGACTGGAGTAGATTGCCATTTTCTTCTCCAGGAGATCGTCCTGACACAGGGATTCAACTTGTACCTCCTTCACTGCAGGTGGACTTTTTACCACTGAACAACCAGAGACACTCATCTTCAAAACAACCACAACAAACCACAGGTGACCCAAACCCTGTGTGGTATATAGTGCAGATGCATGAGAAAGCAGAGGTTTAATACCAAGGGAAAATCTACTATGGTGCCAAACAAAAGTCATGAACAGTAAAAGAAAACACTCTGACTGTTCCTGCTATCAATTATTCAGTAGTTCATCCATCAACAAAACTTCAGTTTTCTTTCATGAGGCTGTTTAGGAAAATGGGGAAAAAAAAGACTATCGAGTCAGATAAATAGAGATGCAAATCATATTCCCCAACTTGCTGGCCTGTCACTCAAAGGGAACTTTTTGAATTCTCTGAGCCTTGATCATTCCCTGTGTTAAAATCGAGATAGCTTTGCTGCTTCATTGGGTTGTTATAAAGTTTAAATGAGATATTATATGTAAAAGCAGGACAGCAATAAGTATATTTGTAATTGATATTCTATGTTCATGGCTGCTATAATCAATCTGCAACTACAGTTGACAATGATAAAATTATCTGAATAAAATGTAAAGACATAGGCCCCATCTCAGCTTCAGGCATAAACCTGAAAAGTGGAATTGCTATCTTTACTGTGTGGGGTTTTGTAAAATGTATTACTTTTGAGAAGATGACCATTTTAGTATTATTGTATCATTTATCATATAAATGTTATAAGCCTGTTTAGCATTCTGACCTGTCACTGTTCTCACAAGAATTTCTCATACTTCTTGTCATCGATGGCCAGAAGAAAACCACCAGACCATTTAGAAAGCATCCTTGTTGTTAAACAGGCTAGAGAACAATGTACAGAAAGTTGCAAAGGAAAGGAGAGCAGTGCTTTTACACTGGATATTTTCTCAAGATTCTATCTGACTATCATTAAGCAAGTGGTGGTTTGTGGTTGTTCAGTTTCTCAGTCGTGTCTGACTCTTTGCGATCCCATGGACTGTAGCCCACCAGGCTCCTCTATGTATGGGATTTTCCAGGCAAGAAGACTGGAGTAGATTGCCATTTTCTTCTCCAGGAGATCGTCCTGACACAGGGATTCAACTTGTACCTCCTTCACTGCAGGTGGACTTTTTACCACTGAACAACCAGAGACACTCATCTTCAAAACAACCACAACAAACCACAGGTGACCCAAACCCTGTGTGGTATATAGTGCAGATGCATGAGAAAGCAGAGGTTTAATACCAAGGGAAAATCTACTATGGTGCCAAACAAAAGTCATGAACAGTAAAAGAAAACACTCTGACTGTTCCTGCTATCAATTATTCAGTAGTTCATCCATCAACAAAACTTCAGTTTTCTTTCATGAGGCTGTTTAGGAAAATGGGGAAAAAAGGACTATCGAGTCAGATAAATAGAGATGCAAATCATATTCCCCAACTTGCTGGCCTGTCACTCAAAGGGAACTTTTTGAATTCTCTGAGCCTTGATCATTCCCTGTGTTAAAATCGAGATAGCTTTGCTGCTTCATTGGGTTGTTATAAAGTTTAAATGAGATATTATATGTAAAAGCAGGACAGCAATAAGTATATTTGTAATTGATATTCTATGTTCATGGCTGCTATAATCAATCTGCAACTACAGTTGACAATGATAAAATTATCTGAATAAAATGTAAAGACATAGGCCCCATCTCAGCTTCAGGCATAAACCTGAAAAGTGGAATTGCTATCTTTACTGTGTGGGGTTTTGTAAAATGTATTACTTTTGAGAAGATGACCATTTTAGTATTATTGTATCATTTATCATATAAATGTTATAAGCCTGTTTAGCATTCACCTCAACTCTGAACTCTGCTCACTGTTACTCACAAGAATTTCTCATACTTCTTGTCATCGATGTCCTATTTCCTCCAGGCTCCCAAACTGTCTCTTTATTAGTGTTTTATTCCAGTCTTTTTTTCTCCAAGCCTGGCAGGCCTCATGAAGGAAACTAAGCCCAGCAGTCAGTGAAAATAGAAAGCTAAGGAAAGCAGTAATGATCAAGCGATGAGGCCAAAGAGATAAAGGTCAAAAAAGATGCTAGTTGCTCTGGGATAAAGAGAAGCAGAATAAAGGACAGAATCTGGAAAAGAATGTAGAAGGCACTGTACTCCATTTACAGAGCACTTGTTAAGTATCAGGATTATGGGAGGAATTTACTATTATTATCTAAGACTCCCTAAGAAAGAAATGCTGGTATTAGGTGTTTGCAACATTTCCAGTTGGAAAATAACCTACCATAACAGAGTAGTAATCTTTAGATACATGAAAAGGCAAGACAGGCAGATGCAGTGGAATTAAAAGCAAAGAACAATGAACTTTTCAGGAGACCTAAATTTCATTCTCACTCGTCACTTTTTGCTGCTACAGTGTTATTCTGAACCAGTCCATCACCTCTTTGATCACTGGTTCCTCTTCTGGAGAATCTAGGTAATAAGCCCTTTGTTCCTGGCACTGCTGCTGGGGGCACAGCCGAGGGGGCATGCTGCCACAAGGGTTTGAGCTGTGCATTCTGGAGCAACGAGGCTTGACAGCCACATGTAGATTATTAACCGTGCAACCTCGGGCAAGCTGTCAGCCCTCTCAGTCCTTCAGTCCCTGGGTCTCTAAAATAAGGGTAATACTAGAAGCCACCGTTAGGTTTGTAGAAGAATTAAATTAGTACATGAAATGTGTTTTGGACAGAGTCTAGCTTATATTGTTTCATGCACTAATCCCACAATAACTCACTCTACTAGCAGGGGAAAGAACATTTTAAACAGTACACTAAACACAATGCAAGTGTTAAGGATGATTTTTATTAAAAATTAAGCTAACTTACATTTTTCATTCATGGCTGATATTCCTTTCTGCAGGATCTTATAAAAGTGATAAACAATGATAATTGTTACACTGAGTGATCTAGCTTCCCATTTCCCTGCAAATGTGAATTTACTCAAATGTGTTAAATGTAGTAGACACCATTCCATTGCTTTGTTCTACCTCTCTGAGTCCCACCTGTTCTTCAGAACTGAGTGATGTGCTGGGTAGCAGAGAATTAGGAAAGGACTCATCAGGGCCTCAGAGTTTACTCAAGAACTTCTGAAAAAGAGGGTGAAATCATAGCACACTGACAGCATCTCCTCTCTTATAGTCATCAAAATGAACAAAACAAATAAATCTTTATAGATATCACAAAAATTCACATGCTCAGACTACAAACTTCAGATAATATCGGCCGGGTAAAATACAGTGTAGACCAAGAGGAAGGAAGAGACCACCATCCAGACATTCTAGCTCCTGAATGCCAATAATACCCTCACACAGTAAGCAAGTGGAAACTTGGACTGATAGCTCTCAGTTCGGAAAGATGGGGGCTGGAGGCAAGAACGGATCATAAAAGATACTCATCACATCCTGTTTACATTGTGTTCCTTGATTGCAGCTCTCTACAGGAAGAGGTAAAGATGAAAGAGCAACCCCATGACTAAACACATCATTTTTTTTCCTGACCCAGCTTCATAAATGAAAGTAGTGAAGTCTAGTGACAAATGTCTCTAGAGCTACAAGTCAGAGATTATTGTGCAGAGAAAAATATGTATTAATTCATAAAACAATTAACAATTAAGTGAGACACACAAGCTCATATACAATGGTCTTTGAAAAATTGGCAACATAGCTTATGAACAGTTACAATTACTCTACTATACATAAAATAGATAACTAATAAGAACTTACTGTATAGTGCAAAGAATGCTACTCCATACTCTGTAATGACCTTTATGGGAAAATAATCTTTATAATTAAGAACTATGAAAACTGAATAACTCACTCTACTAGCAGGGAAAGAACATTTTAAACAGTACACTAAACACAATGCAAGTGTTAAGGATGATTTTTATTAAAAATTAAGCTAACTTACATTTTTCATTCATGGCTGATATTCCTTTCTGCAGGATCTTATAAAAGTGATAAACAATGATAATTGTTACACTGAGTGATCTAGCTTCCCATTTCCCTGCAAATGTGAATTTACTCAAATGTGTTAAATGTAGTAGACACCATTCCATTGCTTTGTTCTACCTCTCTGAGTCCCACCTGTTCTTCAGAACTGAGTGATGTGCTGGGTAGCAGAGAATTAGGAAAGGACTCATCAGGGCCTCAGAGTTTACTCAAGAACTTCTGAAAAAGAGGGTGAAATCATAGCACACTGACAGCATCTCCTCTCTTATAGTCATCAAAATGAACAAAACAAATAAATCTTTATAGATATCACAAAAATTCACATGCTCAGACTACAAACTTCAGATAATATCGGCCGGGTAAAATACAGTGTAGACCAAGAGGAAGGAAGAGACCACCATCCAGACATTCTAGCTCCTGAATGCCAATAATACCCTCACACAGTAAGCAAGTGGAAACTTGGACTGATAGCTCTCAGTTCGGAAAGATGGGGGCTGGAGGCAAGAACGGATCATAAAAGATACTCATCACATCCTGTTTACATTGTGTTCCTTGATTGCAGCTCTCTACAGGAAGAGGTAAAGATGAAAGAGCAACCCCATGACTAAACACATCATTTTTTTTCCTGACCCAGCTTCATAAATGAAAGTAGTGAAGTCTAGTGACAAATGTCTCTAGAGCTACAAGTCAGAGATTATTGTGCAGAGAAAAATATGTATTAATTCATAAAACAATTAACAATTAAGTGAGACACACAAGCTCATATACAATGGTCTTTGAAAAATTGGCAACATAGCTTATGAACAGTTACAATTACTCTACTATACATAAAATAGATAACTAATAAGAACTTACTGTATAGTGCAAAGAATGCTACTCCATACTCTGTAATGACCTTTATGGGAAAATAATCTAAAAAAGAGTGAATGAATATATGTTTAACTGATTTACACATATGAAACTAACACATTGTAAATCAAACTATACTCCAATAAAAATTAATTAAAATAATTACAATCAAATACAATGATCAAATATTCTTCAAATTGCAGGGGTTTTTTTAAATAGGAAAGACTGGGGATATGCAAGTGTGAATGTATGTGGGGAAACAAACCAGGGAAGGTTTTTGCAGCTTTGGCTGAGTCAGGAGAAAATCATCTAGGAAATAAGAAAACTAAGAAAAACAAGTCAATTTGATTCATATGGGTTCATTAGCTGGGGTCATACTGAACAGCAACAGGTGGGAGATCTGCTGTGGACTTTGGAATGCCGGGTCTGTGCAGACTCCTTAACTTCTTGCTGGTACCGTTGACCCCTAGCTGTAATGTGGTCTGTGCGTTGGAAAGATAATGAAAGCATCACAGAGGGTGATTACTGAACAGGGCTGTGACTGATTCCCAGCCCGTGCTAGTATCATTCCCTGTAAACACCCGGAGGTTTCAGCACTGAATAAAAGTGGACTGGTCAATGTGTTCAGGGTTTTGACCCAAGAGGTCTTGAGCCCACCATTCTCATCCTTTCTCTCTGTCTATGTGTGTATGTATTTCTTGAAGTTCTGTCACACCCGCTATTCTCTATGCACCCGGGTTGAGGACCTGCAGCAAATATATATGCATAGGCACTTGTTCTTTCCTCACATCTCATGGTTATACTAGAGTAGCTGTCGCTATAAAGTGTGCTTTGAATCCTTTCACCTTCCATCTTCTAAGGGAATTAACTTTTAAAATATTCACTCTTTTAATCTACAGTTACATTATTGATATGCCATATGTAATTTAAACATAATATTGTTTCCATCTTAACCTTTGCCCTCCTCCAAATCCCACCAGCTACTATCCTATATCTGTCCTCTGTCTTAGCTGCAAATCACTCCAGAGCCAACTTACCACTGTAATTGGGATTCTGTTCCTACCAGTCTTCTGAAATTGCTCTCATAAGCTCATCAATTATCTTTTTATATTTCTCAGTCTTCCCATCTATGGCCTCTTCTCAGTGTTCTCTGAGCAAATTCATCCACTCCAATGGATTCAATTACCATCAATGAAATCATTCCTCAATAAGAGCCCCTGGGGGAATTATCAGGCTATCCAGAAATGCATGGTTGGGGAGAATGTATACTTTGAAAACACATATCACAAATGGTAATCATTGCTTAGGGCTTCCCAGGTGGTGCTAGTGGTAAAGACCCCACCTGCCAATGCAGCAGACATTAAGAGATGTGTGTTCATTCCTTGGATTGGGAAGATCCCTTAGAGGATGAAATGGCAACCCACTCCAGTACTCTTGCCTAGAAAATTCCATGGAAAAAGGAGCCTAGCAGGCTATAATCCAGAGGCTCACAGAGAATCAGACATGACTGAAGCAGCTTAACACACAATCATTGTTTAAATACAGACTGTTACGTATAGACTCTAAAACTATTAAATACTAGGGAAATATAAAAGATAGTCAAAGCATTTTATTCATGAAACATATCTAGACATAACACAAGGAAAGTTCATGTCACTAAAGACAATGAAAACAAAGAATAAAAACATAATTGCCTACAACTTGACAGTAGACTACTTAACAGTAAGTAAACTGACAACACACTACTTAATAGCAAGATTGAAGCCAGAATATAGTAGAATAAAAAATTTCCAACTTTTTGAAGCTGTAACCCTAAAATTCTATCATACCTAAGTAAATGATCTCTCAAAAGAAAAAGGATAATAATGATATTCAGACAGTAAAGGCCTGAGATCCATTACAACTAACAGACCATCACTAAAAGAAATACTAAAAGATGCAATTCAGAAAGAGGAAACATAAACTGAGATAGAAGTAATGAGAGACAAGAAGGAATTGTGAGCAAAGCAATTCAAATATACACGGGGAATAGAAAATAAGAATGGTTTTAAACAATATCTGTAATAAGAATGATTATTTGGAGGAATAAGGAAGTTTCAAAAACTCAAGTTTTTAAAAGGGAAGGAAAACAGAAAAACTAAATAGGCCAAAATTCATGAAATCAACTCAGTAGTTTAAAAAAAGTGTCTCCTCCGTTAAACAAAAACATCTAGAAATTTCAAAGCATGCATTTTCAAATATTCAAAGACCAGATACTCTTTGCCTTTCCATCCTTTACAAACTGGTTAAATTTAACAAATTTGTATTCAATTACCATCAATGAAATCCTTCCTCAATAAGAGCCCCTGGGGGAATTATCAGGCTATCCAGAAATGCATGGTTGGGGAGAATGTATACTTTGAAAACACATATCACAAATGGTAATCATTGCTTAGGGCTTCCCAGGTGGTGCTAGTGGTAAAGACCCCACCTGCCAATGCAGCAGACATTAAGAGATGTGTGTTCATTCCTTGGATTGGGAAGATCCCTTAGAGGATGAAATGGCAACCCACTCCAGTACTCTTGCCTAGAAAATTCCATGGAAAAAGGAGCCTAGCAGGCTATAATCCAGAGGCTCACAGAGAATCAGACATGACTGAAGCAGCTTAACACACAATCATTGTTTAAATACAGACTGTTACGTATAGACTCTAAAACTATTAAATACTAGGGAAATATAAAAGATAGTCAAAGCATTTTATTCATGAAACATATCTAGACATAACACAAGGAAAGTTCATGTCACTAAAGACAATGAAAACAAAGAATAAAAACATAATTGCCTACAACTTGACAGTAGACTACTTAACAGTAAGTAAACTGACAACACACTACTTAATAGCAAGATTGAAGCCAGAATATAGTAGAATAAAAATTGCCAACTTTTTGAAGCTGTAACCCTAAAATTCTATCATACCTAAGTAAATGATCTCTCAAAAGAAAAAGGATAATAATGATATTCAGACAGTAAAGGCCTGAGATCCATTACAACTAACAGACCATCACTAAAAGAAATACTAAAAGATGCAATTCAGAAAGAGGAAACATAAACTGAGATAGAAGTAATGAGAGACAAGAAGGAATTGTGAGCAAAGCAATTCAAATATACACGGGGAATAGAAAATAAGAATGGTTTTAAACAATATCTGTAATAAGAATGATTATTTGGAGGAATAAGGAAGTTTCAAAAACTCAAGTTTTTAAAAGGGAAGGAAAACAGAAAAACTAAATAGGCCAAAATTCATGAAATCAACTCAGTAGTTTAAAAAAAGTGTCTCCTCCGTTAAACAAAAACATCTAGAAATTTCAAAGCATGCATTTTCAAATATTCAAAGACCAGATACTCTTTGCCTTTCCATCCTTTACAAACTGGTTAAATTTAACAAATTTGTATTAAGACCTCAGTAAGATAAAAGTAGTTGAAGAAAATAAAACTTTAGGACAATATCATTTATCATTATAGACAGAAAAACACTAAATATATTTTAAGACAACCAAATTCAGTAATATATATGTGCACACAAAAATATATGTGCACCAATTTTTATGCACATTTCTGTGTATGTGGGTGCATGTATGTGTTATGGCAAGAAAGCTTTTTCTCAGGAATGTAGCCATGACTTAAACTGAGTAAATTATTTAGCATAACTCAGCATTTGAAGATCCCGATATTAAAGGATAGCAATCATAGAAACATCTCATTAAGTAGAGAAAGTGCATTTTGTAAAATTCAGCACAAATTCTTAATTTTCAAAAATGCCAAGAAAAGTAGGAGTAGAAAGCAATCTTCCTAATATATAAAGTATAACCTGCAAAGAACCTTCAGCAAACATCATACTTAATGATGAAATGTTTAAAGTCAAGAATAAGAAAAGGGCAGCTGCTGTCACTTTTACATTCAACACTGCACAGGAGGCCACAGGCAGAAGTGTAAGATGAGGAAAATAATTAGAACATGTTAGGATTTGGAAAGACAGAAAACGAGAGAGAGTTTAGTATTCCCAGACAATATGATTATTTATATGGAAATCCAGAAAAACCTCTAATGAAAGAGACAAGAACAATATAAGCAAAAATAAATCGTATTCTTACACAGCACTAACAACTTGACAATATATTTTTATAAATAATATTATTTGCACATGATTTAAAAACAACCATAAGATATCTAGACAAAAGAATAAGAAAATATGCACATTTTTGTCAAAAAACTGATAAATATTGTATGAAATATTACACTAAATTTAAACAAAAGGAAATATATACGTCGTGTTTAGATGGTGTCTACTACAACTTGGCATTTGCCAATTCCCTTACCAGGTACTGGACAACAAGGATGTTTGCAACAACAGCATTTGCCATCTGCCTCTGTGGAAACTTTCCCTGTGCTGTTGGGAGCTGCTGACCTTCAACACCTCGCTGGAGAAAATGAGGCTGGGCAAGGCACTCTGAGGGGAATCTGGTGGAACAGGTCTTTAGGTAGGTAAATGCTTTTAGGAACAGATTTTACTATCTCAGTCCTTGCATCTCCTCACACCTAGAAAAGCGCTGAATTCCTTCAGGAAGACATCACATCCTCAAGACTGACCCAAACCATTTGTAAAACAAAACCCTCCAGAAACCCTTTGTTTAATAGCATTTGTACTCCCCCACAACAAAATCCTTATATTGACTTTCCTCCTCTGCCTCTTGGGAGCAGTCTCTCAGAGCCATCTGGGACACTTGCCGCCCAATTTGCAATCCTAATTGTGCCCCCAATAAAATTTAACCTTGGCAAATGAACTCTTTTCATTTTGTAANATTCAGCACAAATTCTTAATTTTCAAAAATGCCAAGAAAAGTAGGAGTAGAAAGCAATCTTCCTAATATATAAAGTATAACCTGCAAAGAACCTTCAGCAAACATCATACTTAATGATGAAATGTTTAAAGTCAAGAATAAGAAAAGGGCAGCTGCTGTCACTTTTACATTCAACACTGCACAGGAGGCCACAGGCAGAAGTGTAAGATGAGGAAAATAATTAGAACATGTTAGGATTTGGAAAGACAGAAAACGAGAGAGAGTTTAGTATTCCCAGACAATATGATTATTTATATGGAAATCCAAAAAAACCTCTAATGAAAGAGACAAGAACAATATAAGAAAAAATAAATCGTATTCTTACACAGCACTAACAACTTGACAATATATTTTTATAAATAATATTATTTGCACATGATTTAAAAACAACCATAAGATATCTAGACAAAAGAATAAGAAAATATGCACATTTTTGTCAAAAAACTGATAAATATTGTATGAAATATTACACTAAATTTAAACAAAAGGAAATATATACGTCGTGTTTAGATGGTGTCTACTACAACTTGGCATTTGCCAATTCCCTTACCAGGTACTGGACAACAAGGATGTTTGCAACAACAGCATTTGCCATCTGCCTCTGTGGAAACTTTCCCTGTGCTGTTGGGAGCTGCTGACCTTCAACACCTCGCTGGAGAAAATGAGGCTGGGCAAGGCACTCTGAGGGGAATCTGGTGGAACAGGTCTTTAGGTAGGTAAATGCTTTTAGGAACAGATTTTACTATCTCAGTCCTTGCATCTCCTCACACCTAGAAAAGCGCTGAATTCCTTCAGGAAGACATCACATCCTCAAGACTGACCCAAACCATTTGTAAAACAAAACCCTCCAGAAACCCTTTGTTTAATAGCATTTGTACTCCCCCACAACAAAATCCTTATATTGACTTTCCTCCTCTGCCTCTTGGGAGCAGTCTCTCAGAGCCATCTGGGACACTTGCCGCCCAATTTGCAATCCTAATTGTGCCCCCAATAAAATTTAACCCACAACTCTCAAGTTCTTTATCTTTTTTAGTCGACAGCGGAAATACCCCCTTGATGGCTCAGACAGTAAAGAATCTGCCTGCAATGCAGGAAACCTGGGTTTGATCCCTGGGTCAGAAAGATTCCCTGGAGAAGGAAATGGCTACCGACTCCAGTGTGCTTATCTGGGAAATCCCATGGACAGAGGAGCCTGGAGGGCTACAGTTCATGGGGTCAGATATGACTGAGCAACTAACACAAACAGACACATTCATATAACACATATATCAGTTTTCCATTAATGTATAAATTCAATGAAATTCTAATCAAAATTACGATAAGAAAATTTTCATGAAATTTGCGAAGTTGATCCTAAAAATTAAATACAAAGAGTACAAAGAGCCCAGGACAATTAAGAGAATTTAAAGAATACTGTGAGGAGTTTTCCTTCGCAGGGAGAAAGACTTATAAAGTTAAAGCTATAGCATCCGAGGCAGTAAGGTACTTGAAAGAACAGACAAATAGACCAAATGATCATAGTATGGAGCCTAGAAACAAGCTCACTAACTATGGAACCTTGTTATGTAATATCAGTAGTAATATAAATCTACGGAGAAGTGACAGTATTTTAATATATACTGCTAATACAATTGGCTGTCTATAAGGGAAAATAGTTCCCTACCTCCAGTCAAACACAGATGGCTATTCATAATAGATTAAAGCCTACATGTAAAAATCAAGGTACATTGTTTAATGATGTAAACACAAGATGTGAGTACTATGGGCTCAGGTTAGAGAAAAGACATGGGTTCATTTCCTTGGTCGGGAAATCCCCTGGAGGATGCAATGGCAACTCACTCCAGTATTCTTGCCTGGGAAATTCCATGGACAGAGGAGCCTGGTGGGGTCCATGGGGTCGCAAAGAGTCGAACATGACTGAAGCGACTTAGCAGGCACACAGCATGCACAAGGCATATGCTAAGTGTTTTGTATTCATTATTTTTTCAAAAATAAATGTGGTGGAATTTCATTTTTCTTGCAGTTTTATTGAGATATAATTGGCATACCAGACTATATAAGATGTACAGCATAATGATTTGAGTTAAAAAACATCATGAAATGATGACCACAATAAGTCTGGTGAACATCTATCATCTCATATAGATGCAGAATAAAAGAAGAAGAAAAAAGTACTTTTTCTTGGATGAGAACTCTTACGATTTACTCTCGGCAACTTTAACATGTACACAGTAGTAATTATAGCAATCATGCTGTATATTACATTCGTGGTAATTATTTATCTTACATATCTTACAACTTGAAATTTGTACCTTTTGACCACCTTTATCTAATCCTCCCTACCCTTACCCCCGCCTCTGGTAACCACACATCTGATCTCTTTTTCCTATGAGTTCGTTCGGTTTTGAAGTATAATTAACCAGAACACTATGCTAATTCCTGTTATACAACATAGTGATTTAATATTTCTATGCATTTCAAAATGGTCATGATAATGAGTTTATTTCCCATCTGTCACAAAGATACTACATAGTTATTGACTAAATGCCCCACGCTGTACATTCTATCCCCTGGACTCTGTGCTGGAGGGGGTTCCAAACGATCATAGTATGGAGCCTAGAAACAAACTGTGAAAAAGATGAGAGAAATTACGAGGAATAAACTTCAAGTTATACTCATTATCTTGTGATATCTTCTGAAGAGACTGACTTGATGAATTTTATTATGATGCTCATTTTAAAATGTCAAAACGAAGAACAAGTAGTAAGGCCAGATTTTAAATTCGTTTCTGTCTACAGAGATGACTCTTCTATAGAAGTTATAACCCCTATAACATCTATGAATTTTAAACTGTTTTTAGAGCATGGAATGGCAAGGAAACTTTTCTAATTATTTTTTAAGACAACATAATACTAACACCCAACCTTAACCTGATGAGGATAACAAATGTGAAGAAAACTACTAAAAAATGTGCCTTAGGAGTATTGATGCAAACATCTGAGATGAAACGTTTGCAAATGTAATCCAACAGCATATCAACAGAATAAATGCATAATAATGAAACAGGAGGCACTCTAGGAATGCAAAGAGTTCAATAACAAGAATCCCTTAGGGCTTCCCCTGGTGGTCCAGTGGGTAAGGACACCACCTTGCAGTGCAAGGGGCGCCGGTTCGAGCCCTGGCCTGGGAAGATCCCACGTGCCACGGAGCGGCTGGACCGATGTGTCCAATCACCGAGCCGGAGCTCTGGAGCGCATGCGCCCAGAGCCGGCACTCTGCGACAACAGATGCCACCGCGATGGGAGGCCCACACGGGCCAAAGAACAAAGACGGATGAAACTAGACAAATGAAAGACCAATAGAAGTGGCCCGCCCGCTCCCCTCTCTCCCCAACCCGACCCCTGCCCAAAATAAATAAATAAATCTTTAAAAAAAAATCCCTTAGAGACTGCATAAATATAATATATCATATTAATAAGTCAAAAGAGATAAGAATATGATCATCCTGGTAAACACCAAGAAAGGATTTATAAAACTCAACCTTCATTAAAACATGAATGCTTCCCTAAAAGTGTAATATATAACACAAATTTCATCACAAAAAAAATTGAAAAGACTGAATGCAATGTCAAGAACAAAATAAAGATGTTGTTTTCACCACTATTATTTAAAATTATTTTAAAGGTGCTAGATAATGCATTCATACAGGAGAACGAAATAAACTTTTGCATATTTGATATGATGGTGAATTCAAAATTAATATACAGTGATTAATGTCTTTATGCTAACAGAAACAAATGAAAATGTAATGGAAAATTTTTATTTAAATAAGCAGACAAAAATAAGGTGAAAATAATATACTAAGGAATAAATTTAACAAGCAATGCATAAGTACTAAATAAATAAAACTACCATATAAAACTTTACTGAGGGAAATTGAAAGAAAAAGACCTGAATAAAAGTAGAGAAACTATAGAAAAGACAATTCTCCCTGTGTCTATAACATGAAGATTAAAAGTTATTTCTTCACCCTTCAGATTGATAAGAAAAATATTAGCAAAGAGGAAAGTACCTGAGGAAACCTGCTGTTAGGAAAGGTGCAGGATATGGCATATTCTGAATAACACTGAAAGTGCTTGGAAAGGCAATTAGCATTGCGCTTTCTTAAGTTAAATATATGACTCAGACTCAAAACCACATGTTTAATCATAAGAAATTAAAAATATCAAAATTAATTCCAAGCATAAAAGAAAGCTTTACTATTATAAAGTTATTTTGAAAGTACTAGGACCTATATTCTACGAATGCACAGATAGAAGAATAGAGTTTAAACATATATCTAATCATATACTATAATTAGAAATATAATACCAGTAGCATTTTCAATCTTCGGGTAAAAATAGTGGTCTAATCAATAAATCAACTAGGGGAAACATTATCTATTGAGAATAGTAATAGTAAGGCAATCCAGCTAATACTGATTATATTCTTACATGTTCCTATTTTTCTCTAAGTTCTTTGAATGGTTTCTTTCATTTTCATCACAGGCCTATGAGCTAGGGAGTATAATTACCCTCTTTTTTACAGATGAAGAAATGGACTTCAAGAGGTTAAGTAATTTTCTCAAGGTCACTTGGCTATTAAGTGGTAAAGCCCAGATCCAAGACTATCGTATCACAGACTTAGCACTAGCTGCCAAGCTTATTATTACCTCACTCCAAAGCACTCAAATAAATTAAAGATAGATCAAATATTTAAATGTTAAAATTAAATCTTTACTAAAGAAGATATGTATGAATGCTCTTTGTGATCTTGATGAGGGAGGTGCCTTTCAAAGCATCAGTGGTATACCTAGAAGCCACGAAATTTTGATAAATATGATGACATAAAAATGTAAAGCTTCTTTTTAGCTAAAAATATCATAATGAAAGTTAAAAGACAATCTGGGAGGAAGTATTTGTAACACATTTGACAGACTAATTCTCTTAATATTCAAAGAGCTTGTATAAATCAAAACTAAAAAGATGAGCAACATTATTTAAAAATGGGCAAAGAACATGAAAAGCCAATTGAAAAAATGAGTTGAGAATGATTATTAAAAATGAAAAGATGCTCATCTTTACTAGTTACCACAAATGTAAATTAAAGAGACTTTTTCATCCTTCAGATTAATAATGAGGAAAAATATTAACAATGATGAAGGAATATGAGAAAACCCACTGTCAGAAAAGGCACAGGATGTGGGTATATTAATTCATTGATGGCGGGAATGGAATCTGTTCCAGCCTTTTTGAAAGGGCAATTAGTGCTATGCCTCAAAACTTTTTAAATGAAATATTATTTGACTCAGCGTATTTTCTAGGACTATTTTCTAAAATGATACCCCAAAGATGCATAAAGGTGTATGCACAAACATGATCATGCCAGCATTGTTTTTCATAGGGAGCATCTGGTAACAAACAAATGTTGATCAAGCGAAGAGTAGCTTAGTAAGTGAATGGATGTAAAAAGAAGGCCACAATGCTTGAAAAGGGGAAAAAGTATTACACCGAATAGCATGCACCGTATAACCTTATAGGTGTAAAAGTATATGTAGTTGTGTGTTTATGTATGCACAATTACGACTGTATGACAAAAAATCTTGTCCCTTTCTTCATTATTTTCACAGGGTGTCTCATTCAAAGAAACAACAGCTGATCATCTCATATGCTCATAAAGCAACTTTACCCTTTACTTCCTACTCTTAAAAAGTTCCCTGGTGCAGAATGCATTCCTAAGACACCACAAAACTTCCTAAGCACTCTCTCCTCTTCTGTCTCCCTCTACGTCTTCAGGGCTTCTTCAACTCATGAAATTGGAAGTACAGCTTTAAAAATCTTGGATGTATGTTACTGGTTTGTCAGCCAGAAAGACAGAGAGAGGAGTCTTATTCCCAAAGTCATTCCTCAAATTTTCGGATGGGGGGGCTCACACTGAATTAAAATGGCAAGATGAACTGGTACATTGGGATTGTCATACATGTACTACTGCGTGTAAAACAGACAGCTAGTGTGAACCTGCTGTGTAGCAAAGGGAGCTTAGCTCAGTGCTCTGTGATGACCTAGAGGGGTGGGATGAGGGTGTTTGGAGGGAGGCCAAAAGGGAGGGGATATTTATATATACCTATAGCTGATTCACTTTGCTGTACAGCAGAAACTAACACAACATTGTAAAGCAATTATCCTCCAATTTAAAAAATAGCATCTACTTGGGGCTTCCCTGGTGGTCCAGTGGGTAAGGACACTGCCTTGCAGTGCAAGGGGTGCCGGTTCGATCCCTGGCCTGGGAAGATCCCACTTACCACGGAGTGGCTGGACCGATGTGTCCAATCACTGAGCTGGAGCTCTGGAGCGAGAGAGGTCACTGCATTGGGAGGCTCAGATGGGCCAAAGAATAAAGATGGATGAAAAATAGATAAATGAAAGACCAAAAGAAGTGGCCCACCCACACGTCTCCCTTCCCAACCCACCCCCCACCAAAAAAAAGAAAAAGATAAAAAAAAAAAAAAAGAAGCCTCTCTATTACTTAGGTAGAGGAGAGAAAGGGGAAGGGAAGGGGGGGAAAGCGAAATTCTTATCGCTGTAATGTAAAAGTGATCAGTTTTTTCCACTGTTGAAAAGGAAAGTATTACACCGAATAGCATGCACCGTATAACCTTATAGGTGTAAAAGTATATGTAGTTGTGTGTTTATGTATGCACAATTACGACTGTATGACAAAAAATCTTGTCCCTTTCTTCATTATTTTCACAGGGTGTCTCATTCAAAGAAACAACAGCTGATCATCTCATATGCTCATAAAGCAACTTTACCCTTTACTTCCTACTCTTAAAAAGTTCCCTGGTGCAGAATGCATTCCTAAGACACCACAAAACTTCCTAAGCACTCTCTCCTCTTCTGTCTCCCTCTACGTCTTCAGGGCTTCTTCAACTCATGAAATTGGAAGTACAGCTTTAAAAATCTTGGATGTATGTTACTGGTTTGTCAGCCAGAAAGACAGAGAGAGGAGTCTTATTCCCAAAGTCATTCCTCAAATTTTCGGATGGGGGGGCTCACACTGAATTAAAATGGCAAGATGAACTGGTACATTGGGATTGTCATACATGTACTACTGCGTGTAAAACAGACAGCTAGTGTGAACCTGCTGTGTAGCAAAGGGAGCTTAGCTCAGTGCTCTGTGATGACCTAGAGGGGTGGGATGAGGGTGTTTGGAGGGAGGCCAAAAGGGAGGGGATATTTATATATACCTATAGCTGATTCACTTTGCTGTACAGCAGAAACTAACACAACATTGTAAAGCAATTATCCTCCAATTTAAAAAATAGCATCTACTTGGGGCTTCCCTGGTGGTCCAGTGGGTAAGGACACTGCCTTGCAGTGCAAGGGGTGCCGGTTCGATCCCTGGCCTGGGAAGATCCCACTTACCACGGAGTGGCTGGACCGATGTGTCCAATCACTGAGCTGGAGCTCTGGAGCGAGAGAGGTCACTGCATTGGGAGGCTCAGATGGGCCAAAGAATAAAGATGGATGAAAAATAGATAAATGAAAGACCAAAAGAAGTGGCCCACCCACACGTCTCCCTTCCCAACCCACCCCCCACCAAAAAAAAGAAAAAGATAAAAAAAAAAAAATAGCAGCTTCTCTATTACTTAGGTAGAGGAGATAAAGGGATAGGGAAGGGTGGGTAAGCGAAATTCTTATAAAGAAAAAAATGCCCTGGTCAGATACAACTATAAGGATGACTACAAAGTTAAATATATATTCTTATTCAAGGCTTCCTGGTTATTTTTCCAATTGCTCAGTTACTTTAGTCATGTCCAACTCTTTGTGACCCTATGGACTGTAGCCCACCAGGTTTCTCCGTCCATACGGATTCTCCAGGCAAGAATACTGGAGTGAACTGCCATTTCCTTCACCACTTTTTTCCAATTAAAAATAGGTATTTGTTTGCATTATAAGGTTCCCCACTTTATAATGCTCTTAATAAAACCATTCAAAACAACTTCTGGCATTTCCTGTGAGCCTTTCCTACCTGTACTGTGAATACTATTGGCATGTTAATAATATATAACTTGAGATGTAATTTCTTGAATTGTACCTAGACATTTTCACATATTTTTTTACCAGAATTTCTCAACATCAGAGCTTCCGACAATTTGGGCTGAATTAAACCTTTTTCTTGTTTGGAGGTGGGAAAACCACCCTGTGTCTTATAGAATTGTTAGTAGCATTTTTTTTTTTTTAATTTTGGTCTCTTTTTTTAATTGGTCCTTCATTCATTTATTTTCATCCATCTCAATTCTTTGGCCTGTGTGGGCCTCCCATCACAGTGGCCTCTCTTGTTTTAGAGCACTGACTCTGGAAGCGTGCACTCCAGAGCACTGGCTCGTAACGGGACACACCGGTCCAGCAGTTCCACGGCATACGGGATGTTCCTGTGCCAGTGATTGAACTGGCGCCCCTTGCACTGCAAGGTGGACTCTTTACCCACTGGACCACCAGGGAAGCCCTGTTAGTAGCATTTTTAAAAGGACCTCCTACTTACCCCTTGCACATATTGTGCCAATCAGAAATATGTCTCAAGACTGTGGTTAAAAACATACCTCACTAAGAACCACATGAATTGACACAGATGTATTTGGTAGTCATAAGCTTGTTTATAGATATAGATATAGATATATAGGTACATCTATGTGTACATCTATACTATATATATAATCTATTTTATAACATGATAAATTCTGTTTCAAATTTGTGAAATAAGAAAAGTGAATCATGTCAAAAGAAAAGCACCAGAAAATGCTAAAGCTCATACAATAAATACACATTTATTTCTAAAATTCATTAAAGGCTGATTAGATAAAAAATGAGAAAATGTCATTATAACAACAAAAACAGCAGTGATAAAAATGCATTGCAAAAGCAACTAATCAAGAGTTCAGCCAAAATCTAATTGGAAGTATTGGGGGTTTAAATTTAAATCAACTCTTTGTGACCCTAACTTCCCTTCGGATTCTCCAGGCAAGAATACTGGAGTGAACTGCCATTTCCTTCACCACTTTTTTCCAATTAAAAATAGGTATTTGTTTGCATTATAAGGTTCCCCACTTTATAATGCTCTTAATAAAACCATTCAAAACAACTTCTGGCATTTCCTGTGAGCCTTTCCTACCTGTACTGTGAATACTATTGGCATGTTAATAATATATAACTTGAGATGTAATTTCTTGAATTGTACCTAGACATTTTCACATATTTTTTTACCAGAATTTCTCAACATCAGAGCTTCCGACAATTTGGGCTGAATTAAACCTTTTTCTTGTTTGGAGGTGGGAAAACCACCCTGTGTCTTATAGAATTGTTAGTAGCATTTTTTTTTTTTTAATTTTGGTCTCTTTTTTTAATTGGTCCTTCATTCATTTATTTTCATCCATCTCAATTCTTTGGCCTGTGTGGGCCTCCCATCACAGTGGCCTCTCTTGTTTTAGAGCACTGACTCTGGAAGCGTGCACTCCAGAGCACTGGCTCGTAACGGGACACACCGGTCCAGCAGTTCCACGGCATACGGGATGTTCCTGTGCCAGTGATTGAACTGGCGCCCCTTGCACTGCAAGGTGGACTCTTTACCCACTGGACCACCAGGGAAGCCCTGTTAGTAGCATTTTTAAAAGGACCTCCTACTTACCCCTTGCACATATTGTGCCAATCAGAAATATGTCTCAAGACTGTGGTTAAAAACATACCTCACTAAGAACCACATGAATTGACACAGATGTATTTGGTAGTCATAAGCTTGTTTATAGATATAGATATAGATATATAGGTACATCTATGTGTACATCTATACTATATATATAATCTATTTTATAACATGATAAATTCTGTTTCAAATTTGTGAAATAAGAAAAGTGAATCATGTCAAAAGAAAAGCACCAGAAAATGCTAAAGCTCATACAATAAATACACATTTATTTCTAAAATTCATTAAAGGCTGATTAGATAAAAAATGAGAAAATGTCATTATAACAACAAAAACAGCAGTGATAAAAATGCTATATAGAACTGAAAAATGCAACTATCAGGGGTGAGGAACCAGTAGAGTTCAGCCAAAATCTAATTGGAAGTATTCTACAGGGAAAACAGAGGGCTACTCAAATTTATTTTTTAATCATTTTGTTGCTTCTGTCTTTCTTCAAGGCAGAATATGCTTTGGCTCATGCTGGGATTGTTTCTGTATAATTCTCAATTGTTGGAATGAACCAGAGAATTGCATAAACTCCCTGGTGAATTCACCATCTGACTGTGCCCTCTGAATACTTTCTATGACTGAACTCACAACAAGTGAAATTGAAGGCTCTGCTGAGTAGAAAGAAACAATGAGAATATAAAATAAAGAGAGCACGCAAACATCAAACCTCTTGCTAGTTTAGAAGCCCACACTGCAATCTCAATGTGCCAATGAGCTTCCCCTTGTTTTTATTTTATTTTTTTAATTTTTCTTGGGGCAGGGGGGAGGGAGGAGGGCGGGTGGATCACTTCTATTGGTCTTTTATTTGTCTATTTTCATTCATCTTTGTTCTTTGGCCCGTGAGGGCCTCCCATTGCAGTGGCCTCTGCTGTCGCTGAGCACCGGCTCTGGGCGCATGCGCTCCAGAGCTCCAGCTCAGTAATTGGACACATCAGTCCAGCCGCTCTGTGGCATGTGGGATCTTCCCAAGCCAGGGATCGAACCAGCGTCCTTTGCACTGCAAGGCGGTGTCCTTACCCACTGGACCACCAGGGAAGCACCCCTTGTTTTTAGAACTTATTATTGTAATGAAAATCTTTGATGACATATTGGCATCGGATCAATCTTCAGCACTAAGAGTTATAAGAATTAAACAACAGTGAAAAACAAAACAAAAAATAAATCCTAGAGTAATGATCCCATAGGTGCAGCTAGCCAGGCCACCCATAAGGAAAGCTTACAGTATACTGGTCCAAAGTTAAACCGCAGTTCAAATGCTGGCCTTGAAAATGATTTCCAAAATGCTTTCCCATTTCTACTTTCTCCACTTTTCAGCTGAAGAACCTAATCTAATACATCTTAACACATTAGTCATTTACTGTCAGCAGGAATTCATGAGAACTCTTTGTTCTCCTCTCCCTCCTGTCTTTTGTAAAATATTCTCTCATAGGCATGAGATCTCATCGAAGATCATTGTGCATTTCAGAAAAGCAATGTTTTCGGTAACATTTGATTATCCATGTAAGATACATAAAAATTGGGGCAGATAACAAATTTTTTAAATCTATATAACTCTTATATGACTTTTATTCATTAAGGTTTTGCTCTTTCTACTGTGTTTGTGTAACTGTGTGCTGAACTTGACAAACTGCTACCAAATCCCAGATGGTTAATTTCTCCAAATTCTCAGTTTTATCCAGATTTTTAAAATTTTTTTATTGAAATATAGTTGATTTACAGTGTTGCATTAGTTTCAGACTTTTTTAAATTTGAAGCACAAAGATAAACCGCTTTGATAAAGAGATATCTTTAGGTTAGAGATGTATAAGGTATAGTTTTGTATATTTATTGATTCAAACAGGAAAGAGTTGACGACACAAAATCTATTATTGCTGTATAGATCAGAGTCCTCAAAACTAGGACCCATGGGCCAAAACCAAGCCATCATCTGTTTTATACTGTTCATTCCCTTTTTTTTTCATTTGCCAGGTGAGCCTCTGCTGTCGCTGAGCACCGGCCCCATGCGCCCAGAGCTCCAGCTCAGTAATTGGACACATCAGTCCAGCCGCTCTGTGGCATGTGGGATCTTCCCAAGCCAGGGATCGAACCAGCGTCCTTTGCACTGCAAGGCGGTGTCCTTACCCACTGGACCACCAGGGAAGCACCCCTTGTTTTTAGAACTTATTATTGTAATGAAAATCTTTGATGACATATTGGCATCGGATCAATCTTCAGCACTAAGAGTTATAAGAATTAAACAACAGTGAAAAACAAAACAAAAAATAAATCCTAGAGTAATGATCCCATAGGTGCAGCTAGCCAGGCCACCCATAAGGAAAGCTTACAGTATACTGGTCCAAAGTTAAACCGCAGTTCAAATGCTGGCCTTGAAAATGATTTCCAAAATGCTTTCCCATTTCTACTTTCTCCACTTTTCAGCTGAAGAACCTAATCTAATACATCTTAACACATTAGTCATTTACTGTCAGCAGGAATTCATGAGAACTCTTTGTTCTCCTCTCCCTCCTGTCTTTTGTAAAATATTCTCCCATAGGCATGAGATCTCATCAAGATCATTGTGCATTTCAGAAAAGCAATGTTTTCGGTAACATTTGATTATCCATGTAAGATACATAAAAATTGGGGCAGATAACAAATTTTTTAAATCTATATAACTCTTATATGACTTTTATTCATTAAGGTTTTGCTCTTTCTACTGTGTTTGTGTAACTGTGTGCTGAACTTGACAAACTGCTACCAAATCCCAGATGGTTAATTTCTCCAAATTCTCAGTTTTATCCAGATTTTTAAAATTTTTTTATTGAAATATAGTTGATTTACAGTGTTGCATTAGTTTCAGACTTTTTTTTTAAATTTGAAGCACAAAGATAAACCGCTTTGATAAAGAGATATCTTTAGGTTAGAGATGTATAAGGTATAGTTTTTGTATATTTATTGATTCAAACAGGAAAGAGTTGACGCACACAAAATCTATTATTGCTGTATAGATCAGAGTCCTCAAAACTAGGACCCATGGGCCAAAACCAAGCCATCATCTGTTTTGTGAGTAGAGTTTTACTGGAATTCAGCCAAGCCTGTTCATTTACATATTGTTCTCAGCTGTTTTGTGCTGTGAAGGCAGAGTTGAGTAGTTGTGACAGAGACATTGCGCCCTGCAAATTACAAAACACTTGGCTGCATGGCCCTTTGTAGAAAATGGTCACCAACTCCTGGCATTAACTATCAAAGGGAAGGGACTGTGGAAATAATCCAGTGCTCTCATTTTGTGGAGGGGAAAATAACAGAGGCTTAGAGAAAGTGTGTGGTTTGCCCAAAGTCACAGATTTTATCAGTAGCAAAGTAGTTACTAGAAACCAGCTTCTTGATGTCCTCTGGGGGAAATAGATACTTCCTCCAAGAATTATAACTGAGGTCTACAGGTTTCCAGACTTAATATTTCAGCCTATTAGACATCACAAAGCTTTTGGGGCTTAGATAGATGAATGAAAAGACAGATCTGTGAACTAATGATCCCCGTTTTTTTCCTAGAGATTAAATGAGACAATATATGTAATGTGTATTCCTGGAGAAGGAAATGGCAACCCACTCCAGTATTCTTGCCTGAAGAATCCCATGGCTCCTGTATACAGCCCAGCACCCAACATTAGTTAATTTCCTTTCTGCTCTCATTTTTCTAGATGAGCAAACTGAAGCCTCACAGGTGTAGTAGCTTGTTGTTAGGCCACGCTTGCAACTAAACATCGAATTCACCCTTGGAATTTATGAGTCCAATCCAGCCTTCATGCTGTCACACCAAATGAACAATTCAAATACAGAGCATCAGAACTTAGAAATCAGTTAGGGTAAATGTCTCTGTGCACCTGTTACTACACCAAATCCCAGATGGTTAATTTCTCCAAATTCTCAGTTTTATCCAGATTTTTAAAATTTTTTTATTGAAATATAGTTGATTTACAGTGTTGCATTAGTTTCAGACTTTTTTTTTAAATTTGAAGCACAAAGATAAACCGCTTTGATAAAGAGATATCTTTAGGTTAGAGATGTATAAGGTATAGTTTTTGTATATTTATTGATTCAAACAGGAAAGAGTTGACGCACACAAAATCTATTATTGCTGTATAGATCAGAGTCCTCAAAACTAGGACCCATGGGCCAAAACCAAGCCATCATCTGTTTTGTGAGTAGAGTTTTACTGGAATTCAGCCAAGCCTGTTCATTTACATATTGTTCTCAGCTGTTTTGTGCTGTGAAGGCAGAGTTGAGTAGTTGTGACAGAGACATTGCGCCCTGCAAATTACAAAACACTTGGCTGCATGGCCCTTTGTAGAAAATGGTCACCAACTCCTGGCATTAACTATCAAAGGGAAGGGACTGTGGAAATAATCCAGTGCTCTCATTTTGTGGAGGGGAAAATAACAGAGGCTTAGAGAAAGTGTGTGGTTTGCCCAAAGTCACAGATTTTATCAGTAGCAAAGTAGTTACTAGAAACCAGCTTCTTGATGTCCTCTGGGGGAAATAGATACTTCCTCCAAGAATTATAACTGAGGTCTACAGGTTTCCAGACTTAATATTTCAGCCTATTAGACATCACAAAGCTTTTGGGGCTTAGATAGATGAATGAAAAGACAGATCTGTGAACTAATGATCCCCGTTTTTTTCCTAGAGATTAAATGAGACAATATATGTAATGTGTATTCCTGGAGAAGGAAATGGCAACCCACTCCAGTATTCTTGCCTGAAGAATCCCATGGCTCCTGTATACAGCCCAGCACCCAACATTAGTTAATTTCCTTTCTGCTCTCATTTTTCTAGATGAGCAAACTGAAGCCTCACAGGTGTAGTAGCTTGTTGTTAGGCCACGCTTGCAACTAAACATCGAATTCACCCTTGGAATTTATGAGTCCAATCCAGCCTTCATGCTGTCACACCAAATGAACAATTCAAATACAGAGCATCAGAACTTAGAAATCAGTTAGGGTAAATGTCTCTGTGCACCTGTTACTACACTATTTTAAAATAATGAGAGAATAATCATTGTTTCCTCCCCAACGAGAGTAAAACACTTCTAAAAGGTTATCAAATGTAATTCTCCTTCCAAAATAGGCACTATCAGCTCCTTATTAACAGTTTCTTAACTGGGAGAGTGAAAAGTAATTATTCACTTGCACTGCAAAATCTTCTGGTAAGAAAGAACAAGAAATAGCAATGTGCTCATGTGCCTGTCAGCTGTACCGACTATCTACATTCCTGTACTCTATACTGTTGTAGTTTCTAAGCAAAATAAATTATTTTGTGTGGAAACAATAAGAATAAACAAATGGCTTAAACAGACAAAGCTAATCCTATATAGAAATAAGGAAAAAATTACTTCTTCCTCATTTCTTAGGCTTTATCCAAGGATCTTCCCTCTGTATATTCCCCAGTATAATTTTATACATTTTAGAATGATGAATAACTTTGCACAAATGTGGACTACGGTTTATACATGGAAGGCACAGTAACTAGCAAAGATAATACTACCAAATATCTAGTTGAGAGATAATGATGTGCTGGGTTAAACAAAAATGAAGATAAGGTAAATGGCCTTGTTTGAAAATGTTAATCAAGTAAGAATCTTAAATCATTGCTAGGAGAACATGGTGGTGGGGGCAGTGATGAACCAATAAACATTAAGGAGATAAAACCCATAAGGCTTTTGGTTATGGATTGGGTAGAGATGATGGAGATGCAGAAAGAAAAGTTAATTATGACAATATCAGTGTTCTATTGCTGCTGTAACAAATTACGTTCCAGATCTGAGTGGCTTAAGATAACAGAAATTTATCATCTGAAATCTATGAAGGGCAGAAGTCTTAAATGGATATCACTGAGACAAAATCAAGGTGTATAGGGCTGCATTCCTTTTGGATGTTCAAGGGGAGAATTTGCTCCCTTGTCTTTTTCAGCTTCCAAAGGCTGTCCATATTCCTGATTTCATGGCTCTATCTCTCCATCCTCAAGGTCAATAATATTGGAGCAAGGTTGATATCTCTCCACTTTTCTTACTCAGCCACAGTTTTTCACTTTTAAGCAACGTTCTGATTACACTGGGCAGACCCAGATAATTGCCCTATCTACCCATTAGCAATCTTCATTCTATCTGTACCTTTAATTTCCCTTTGCCATGTAATGTAACATATTGATGAATTACAGGAATTAAGACAAAGACATGTGCAGATGCTATAATTCCTGCTATAATTGATGCTTTCAAATTGTGGTGCCGGAGAAGATTCTTGAGAGTCCTTTGGACAGCAAGCAGATCAAACCAATCAATTCTAAAGGAAATCATCCCTGAATATTCATTAGAAGGACTTATGTGTCTGAAGCTGAAGCTCCAATACTTTAACCACCTAATGTGAAGAGTTGATTCACTGGAAAAGACTCTGATGCTGGGAAAGTTTGAAGGCAAGAGGAGAAGGGGATGACAGAGAATGAGATGGCTGAATGGCATCATTGATTCAATGGACAGGAGTTCGAGCAAGCTCCAGGAAATGGTGAAGGACAGGGATGTCCATGGGATCACAAAGAGTAGGACTCGATTAAGTGACTAAACAAGAAGACATAGACACCTGCCATAATTCTGCCTGTCACAGTGACTTTTTGAACTGAAATATTGTCAAATATTCTTTACTATCTGAGCCACCAGGGAAACCCAACTGAAATATTATTATAGCTTAAAATACACATTCCATGATAAGTAAAATCCAGAGTCCCTACAATGTCCTAATAAGGCTCTCTATGTACTTAAGAAATATGGCCCTGGAAATAGACTAAATTAGATTTGAATAATGTTTTGCCATTTAATAATTTTGTAAACACATGAAAACATATCTCATAGGCTCAGGTTTTGTATGTAAGATGTGGAAACTAGTTATATCCAACAAATAAGGTTATGGTGAAGATTAAATAAGACACTGATGATAAAGTGCTTAGCAAGGTGGCTGGCTCAATAAATGTTAGCTACTAGTTAGTAAGAACTTCCCAGGTGGCTTAGTGGTAAAGAATCTACCTGCCACTGCAAGAAACACAGATTTGATCCCTGGGTCAGGAAGATGCCCTGGAAGAGGAAATGGCAAATCACTCCAGCATCTTGCTTGGAAAATCCAATGAACAGAGGAGCCCTGCTGGCTACAGTTCATGCAGCTGCAGAGTCAGACATGACTGAGCAACTGAGCAAGCATGCACACACTAGTCAGTACCAGAAAGAAATACAGGTGAAGGAAATATTGATGAATTACAGGAATTAAGACAAAGACATGTGCAGATGCTATAATTCCTGCTATAATTGATGCTTTCAAATTGTGGTGCCGGAGAAGATTCTTGAGAGTCCTTTGGACAGCAAGCAGATCAAACCAATCAATTCTAAAGGAAATCAACCCTGAATATTCATTGGAAGGACTGATGCTGAAGCTGAAACTCCAATACTTTGGCCACCTCATGTGAAGAGTTGACTCACTGGAAAAGACTCTGATGCTGGGAGGGATTGGGGGCAGGAGGAGAAGGGGATGACAGAGAATGAGATGGCTGGATGGCATCACTGACTCGATGGACATGAGTTTGAGCAAGCTCCAGGAAATGGTGAAGGACAGGGATGTCCATGGGATCACAAAGAGTAGGACTCGATTAAGTGACTAAACAAGAAGACATAGACACCTGCCATAATTCTGCCTGTCACAGTGACTTTTTGAACTGAAATATTGTCAAATATTCTTTACTATCTGAGCCACCAGGGAAACCCAACTGAAATATTATTATAGCTTAAAATACACATTCCATGATAAGTAAAATCCAGAGTCCCTACAATGTCCTAATAAGGCTCTCTATGTACTTAAGAAATATGGCCCTGGAAATAGACTAAATTAGATTTGAATAATGTTTTGCCATTTAATAATTTTGTAAACACATGAAAACATATCTCATAGGCTCAGGTTTTGTATGTAAGATGTGGAAACTAGTTATATCCAACAAATAAGGTTATGGTGAAGATTAAATAAGACACTGATGATAAAGTGCTTAGCAAGGTGGCTGGCTCAATAAATGTTAGCTACTAGTTAGTAAGAACTTCCCAGGTGGCTTAGTGGTAAAGAATCTACCTGCCACTGCAAGAAACACAGATTTGATCCCTGGGTCAGGAAGATGCCCTGGAAGAGGAAATGGCAAATCACTCCAGCATCTTGCTTGGAAAATCCAATGAACAGAGGAGCCCTGCTGGCTACAGTTCATGCAGCTGCAGAGTCAGACATGACTGAGCAACTGAGCAAGCATGCACACACTAGTCAGTACCAGAAAGAAATACAGGTGAAGGAAAGTTGGCATTTAATTTTAGACATATTGATATGGGTTGTTTGAAAAGCATCTGGTACGGACTGGATGTGACTCCCCCCACCTCCCCTCCTGATACTCATATGTTGAACTCTTAACTTCCAATTTGTATTTGGAGGTGGTACCTTTGGAAGTAATTAGGTTTAGATGAATTTGAGGAGGGTAGGGTCCTCATAATGGGATTAGTGTCCTTATAAGAAGAGACAAGAGAGCTAGTTCACTCTTGCTCTGGCTTGGGAGGATGCAGCCAGAAGGCAGTCATCTGAAAGCCAGGAAGAGGGCGGTCAACAGAACCTAACTGTGCTGGCACACCGATCTCAGACTTGCCAGTCTCCAGTGCTGTGAGAAATAACTGGTTTAAGTCACCCAAGCTCTGGCATTTTGTTATAGCAGCCTGAACATTCACACTTGGAATTGGGAATTCACCTTTGTAAATTAGCTTCCAATCATGTTTGTCTCCTAGTCCATTCTTTCTCACTCTCCCAGAGGACCCTTTTAACACTATCCTTTCTCTGCCCAAACATTTAATATCTCTTTGATCTTGCTCACATTCTGCAAAATACAGAAGCAGTCTGAACTTCCCAACACACCCACTTCTTCATCTACACATCCATCTGTACCTATGGTCATGTATTCTATCTTCTATCTTGTTGGTATGGGTGACTGTTCACGCTCTTGACTAAGCCAAAACCCTTCTCTATTAGATTCTTTCCTTTATTGCCTACTCAAGCAATTTCCCCTCTATGCTCTACATCTTCAAATCCTTGCTTTCAGCATACAAACATTTCTGTATTGCTTTCATTATAAACAAAAAAGCTCTCTTGACCTCATGTCACCTTCAATTCTTGCCCCACTTTATCCTTCCTGTTATAGGAAAGCTTCTTGAAACTGCTCTCTACATTCCTTATCTGAAATTTGTTTTTATTTTTATGAACTATCTAAAGTTCTACCTCACCAATTCACTTAATCTATTCTAATCTTAGATTATCAAATGACTTTAATGTTGTTAGATCCAGTGATCATTCTTGACTTCATCTTATTTAACCCATCAGCAGGATTTAACACAGTTAATCACTTCTAACACTGAAATACTCTTAATACAACTTCTAGGACAATACATCCATTTTGAGTTCTCTACATTTTGGGCCAACTCTCTTTTGTTTGTTCTTCCTCATATCCTATCTTCCAAATATTGGAATGCTCCAGGCTTCAGTTCTTGTATCACTTTGCTCTTCCATCTACTTTCACTCACAAGGTGATTTTAACCAGTCACATGATTTAGGCATCTATATGTTGATGACTCAAAGATTTTTATCTAGAGTCTGAGCTGACTCCACACTCTTATTTTCAACAGCTTAATCAGCATCATCACGTGGACGTTTAAAAAGCATCTTAAAATATCCAAAGCAGCCCCTGACAATCTCCTCAATCTCTTATTCCCATAGTCTTTGCTGTCTTGTTCTGTTACTCAAGCCAAAAGCCTTAGTGATCTTCAATTTTGCTCTTTCTTCTAAAACATACATTAAATCCACCAACAAGTCTGTGGATTGTAACTTCAAAACATATCCGATCTCCAATCGTTTGTCTCCTAGTCCATTCTTTCTCACTCTCCCAGAGGACCCTTTTAACTTCCTTTCTCTGCCCAAACATTTAATATCTCTTTGATCTTGCTCACATTCTGCAAAATACAGAAGCAGTCTGAACTTCCCAACACACCCACTTCTTCATCTACACATCCATCTGTACCTATGGTCATGTATTCTATCTTCTATCTTGTTGGTATGGGTGACTGTTCACGCTCTTGACTAAGCCAAAACCCTTCTCTATTAGATTCTTTCCTTTATTGCCTACTCAAGCAATTTCCCCTCTATGCTCTACATCTTCAAATCCTTGCTTTCAGCATACAAACATTTCTGTATTGCTTTCATTATAAACAAAAAAGCTCTCTTGACCTCATGTCACCTTCAATTCTTGCCCCACTTTATCCTTCCTGTTATAGGAAAGCTTCTTGAAACTGCTCTCTACATTCCTTATCTGAAATTTGTTTTTATTTTTATGAACTATCTAAAGTTCTACCTCACCAATTCACTTAATCTATTCTAATCTTAGATTATCAAATGACTTTAATGTTGTTAGATCCAGTGATCATTCTTGACTTCATCTTATTTAACCCATCAGCAGGATTTAACACAGTTAATCACTTCTAACACTGAAATACTCTTAATACAACTTCTAGGACAATACATCCATTTTGAGTTCTCTACATTTTGGGCCAACTCTCTTTTGTTTGTTCTTCCTCATATCCTATCTTCCAAATATTGGAATGCTCCAGGCTTCAGTTCTTGTATCACTTTGCTCTTCCATCTACTTTCACTCACAAGGTGATTTTAACCAGTCACATGATTTAGGCATCTATATGTTGATGACTCAAAGATTTTTATCTAGAGTCTGAGCTGACTCCACACTCTTATTTTCAACAGCTTAATCAGCATCATCACGTGGACGTTTAAAAAGCATCTTAAAATATCCAAAGCAGCCCCTGACAATCTCCTCAATCTCTTATTCCCATAGTCTTTGCTGTCTTGTTCTGTTACTCAAGCCAAAAGCCTTAGTGATCTTCAATTTTGCTCTTTCTTCTAAAACATACATTAAATCCACCAACAAGTCTGTGGATTGTAACTTCAAAACATATCCAGAATCTGACAACTTTTCACTATCTCTACTACTATCACCCTGGTCCTAACCACCGTCATCTATTTCTTGGATTATTCTGAGTAGCTTCCTAACTGGTCTCCCTGCTCCATCCTACAGTCTGTTCTCAGCATGAAAGCTACTCTGATCCCGTAAAATCCCACTAAGTCATAAATTAAATCATGTTATTTTCTCTCTTGAAAATCCCCTCAATTCCTTCCCACCTCACTACAAATAAAACCAGAAGGCAGTGCCGCAAAGCTTCTATATCATTGGTGTGATGGCAAGGGGTTATCAACTGGTTCTATAGAAAAATAATATATATTTGTGTGTACATATACACATACTACAAATATAATAAAATTTACTGACTAAAAGAATGACTAGTGCAAAAGTTATGAATATTTATAAAATACACAGTATTCTTTCTTTGGTAAATTCCATATAGCCAACTGACTCTCTTATGAAATGCGTTCATGATTTTCACCAAACTCCTATATCCATAGCCAAATTGTGGTTGGAGATGATAGATGTGTTTAGTTTCCAAAATGAACATTGGTTATTTTCATTTATATCAATGAGTAGCATTCAAGTGAAATAACACAGATATATGTTGCAACATCACTGGTACATCAATGACAGGAATGACAGTCTCACTGAATCAGACTACAGTTTCCTAATACTAAAAGGATATTTCCTCAATATTTTGCTTTATTCACAATGTAATGCCTACAGAACAAGACCCTTTTAAATGTAATATTTATTGATAATATTTTCTATATCACACAAGTTTAGAAAATCAACAATAAAAAATCAAATATCCATGCTGTAAATATTCCCACTATTGGTGATTTTAAGCTACTTATTTGATGCCATTGAATGAAGAGAGTATAATATACATTCTTCACACTCCATTATTCAGTAGCTCCATCAGACAGATATAATAGACTTATAACAGTTGGAATCATGGTCACAGGTTATGCTTGGGTAAGATAAGTGCCTTTTACTCAGCCAAAAGCCTTAGTGATCTTCAATTTTGCCCCAAACCAACAAAGTCTGTGGATTGTAACTTCAAAACATATCCAGAATCTGACAACTTTTCACTATCTCTACTACTATCACCCTGGTCCTAACCACCGTCATCTATTTCTTGGATTATTCTGAGTAGCTTCCTAACTGGTCTCCCTGCTCCATCCTACAGTCTGTTCTCAGCATGAAAGCTACTCTGATCCCGTAAAATCCCACTAAGTCATAAATTAAATCATGTTATTTTCTCTCTTGAAAATCCCCTCAATTCCTTCCCACCTCACTACAAATAAAACCAGAAGGCAGTGCCGCAAAGCTTCTATATCATTGGTGTGATGGCAAGGGGTTATCAACTGGTTCTATAGAAAAATAATATATATTTGTGTGTACATATACACATACTACAAATATAATAAAATTTACTGACTAAAAGAATGACTAGTGCAAAAGTTATGAATATTTATAAAATACACAGTATTCTTTCTTTGGTAAATTCCATATAGCCAACTGACTCTCTTATGAAATGCGTTCATGATTTTCACCAAACTCCTATATCCATAGCCAAATTGTGGTTGGAGATGATAGATGTGTTTAGTTTCCAAAATGAACATTGGTTATTTTCATTTATATCAATGAGTAGCATTCAAGTGAAATAACACAGATATATGTTGCAACATCACTGGTACATCAATGACAGGAATGACAGTCTCACTGAATCAGACTACAGTTTCCTAATACTAAAAGGATATTTCCTCAATATTTTGCTTTATTCACAATGTAATGCCTACAGAACAAGACCCTTTTAAATGTAATATTTATTGATAATATTTTCTATATCACACAAGTTTAGAAAATCAACAATAAAAAATCAAATATCCATGCTGTAAATATTCCCACTATTGGTGATTTTAAGCTACTTATTTGATGCCATTGAATGAAGAGAGTATAATATACATTCTTCACACTCCATTATTCAGTAGCTCCATCAGACAGATATAATAGACTTATAACAGTTGGAATCATGGTCACAGGTTATAAGATACATGTTCAAGGGCATTATTCTTCTCTAGAGGTGGTAAGTGCCTCTGTAAAAATGCAGTGGGATCATAGAGGTCACATCTCCCATTAAAGGTGTCAGACTTAAGCTAAGACATACCCATGACTTTGATGGAGAGGCCTGGGCCTTAGAAGTATGAGTATCTATTAAATAGAACTCAATCTATTGTGTCTGGAATTTAATGCTTTTCTGTTTTCTCTAAGCCTTTGGTAAAGTCTCATTAAACTTTACAACCCACCCTCAGCTAACTTTACAGGGAGCTAAAGGGAAGGTCATTTTCCATGATTATGAGAAAATAGTAAAAGGAAGAACAATAGCTGAGCAATGGAAGCAAGTTAAGAGATGGCTTTAAGTAAACAACAGTCTGGAATCAGATGGCTGAGAGGGAAAATGAGAAGTGAATGTGTATAAGATTCCTTTGTCAGATTCCTTTGTCATTTATAGACATACAGGAGGAGAAGAACTTGGTGGAAGATAGGACATCTTACTGTTGCGTGCGACAACAGATTAGATTTTTGATTTGGAATTTAAAAAAAGGTTCCAGTGAAGACTAGAGAAGCCACTTACATAAATGAAATGAAAAAGAAAATGTTATCTTATTTTTAAAAAATGTAAAAGAGGAATCTGTTATATCTCCAGAGATGCTGAAAAGACATTTGATTCAACATATATATACATAATATATACATATATGTGTATATGAAAAACATCTATGAAAGGCCCTCCCTTTCACCTTTGGTGGTGGTGTTCTAAGTCATGTCTGACTCTTTGCAACCCCATGGACTGCAGCATGCCAGACCTTCCTGTCCCTCACCATATCCTGGAATTCGCCCAAGTTCATGTCCATTGAATCAGTGATGCCATCTAATCAACTCATCCTCTGTTGCCCGATAGAGAAGTTAATTTGGCAAGTTCTATCAAAATTTTAAGAGCATATGATCTTTTATCCAATGATTCTACTTTGAAATTTACGTTCAGATATATTTATAGTTGTACACAAAGATTTCACAGTAGCATGATTTATGACCTGTGTATGCATGTGTGTGTGTGCTCAGTTGTGTCTGACTCTTTGTGACCCCTATGGACAGAAGGCTGACAGAGATCTCCCTGACCCAGGGACTGAATCTGCCTCTCCTGTATCTCCTGAATTGGAAGGTGGATTCTTTACCACTGAGCCACCTTGGAAGCCCATTTATGAATCTCAAATACCTGGAAATAATCTAAATGTCTGTGGATATGGTCAGTTGCTTCAGTTGTGTCTGAGTCTTTGCAAGTCTAGGGACTGCAGCCCATCAGTCTCCTCTGTCCATGGGATTCTCCAGGCAAAAATACAAGAGTGGGTTGCTGTTTCCTTCTCCAGGGGGGGATCTTCAAACCCAGGAATTGAACCCACATCTCCTATGTCTTCTGCACTGGCAGACAGGTTCTTTTTTTGGTGGGGGGGCGGGTTGGGGAGGGAGGGGGGAGGGCAGGGCACTTCTACTGATCTTTCATTTATCTATTTTCATCCATCTTTGTTCTTTGGCCTGTGTGGGCCTCCCATCACGGTGGCCTCTGTTGTCACAGAGCTCCAGCTCGGTAATTGGACACATCGGTCCAGTCACTCCGTGGCACGTGGGATCTTCCCAGGCCAGAGATGGAACTGGCACCCTTTGCACTACAAGGCGGTATCCTTACCCACTGGACCACCAGGGAAGCCCCATGGCAGATAGGTTCTTTACCACTAGTGCCACCTGTCCACCTATGGGAAATTGGTGAAACAATTTATAATATAACCATAAAATGGAATAATACGCCACCATTTGATGAATGTAGTAGATCTTTATGTGCTGATATGGGTTGACCTCAAACTGTATTAAGTATAAGAATGAATGTGCTTTCCTTTGTTACGGTCTGACTGTATCCCTTCAAAATTTATATGTTGAAGTCCTAACACCCAATACCTTAAAAAAATGACCCACTGTATTTGGCGATAACATCTTTACTGAGGTAATTAAGTTAAATGAAGTCATCTGGATGGACATTAATGTTGTCCTTATAAGATTAGAATACAGAGATGCATAGAGGAAAAGCCAGACAAAGATACAGCCAGAAGGTGGTTATATACAAGTTAAGAGGAGAGACCTCAGAAGAAACCAACCCAGTCCACACTTAGGTTTGAACTATCCTTTAAACCTGTGAGAAAATAGACTTCTATTTTTAAAAAATATCTATTCATTTATCAGTCTTAGCTGCAGCATTCAGGATCTTTTCTTTTTGTTGTTGAGGCAGGAGGGATTTTCTGCCCTGAGTCATGTGGGATCTTAGTTCCCTGACCAGGAATTGAACCCATGTCCTCTGCATTCGAAGGTGTATTCTTTAACCACTGGACCACCGGAGAAGTACCTAGATTTCTATTTTTAAGCCACTCAGTCTCTGGTATTTTGTTATGATAGTCAGGAAATTTGCTCAAGGGAAATATCTAGAAAGGCACACAGTAAACTGTTCGTGACTATAAGATTTAAACACTGAAGAGAGAGTTCTGTTGTGGGAGGGAGACTAATTTTCTATTGTTTACCATTTTTACCATGTGTATGTGTTGTCTTAAAAGCTTTTAAAAATCAATTTTAAAAAAAGATCAATATGTTACTAAAAATTAAAGCTCATGAACAGACTATTGACAAGAGGGGGGATGTAAAGAATCACTGGATATTAAAACACCAATACAAAGTGAATATCTTTGGCTATGGAATGACAAGCACCAGAGATCTGCTAATTGGTAACTGAGAAAGGTATTTGCCTAGCCTTAGTTACCTCATCTGTAAATGAGGATAAGAGTACTTAACTCTTAGTGCACGTTCAGTTGTGTCTGACTCTTTGCAGTCCCATGGATGAACCATGGAATTCTCTAGGCAAGAATACTAGAGTGAGTATCTTTCTCTTCTCCAGGGGATCTTCCCAACCCAGTGAGCAAAACCAGGTCTCCTACATTTCAGGTGGATTCCTTACCAGTTTAGCTACAAGGGAAGTCCTAACTCTTAAGGTTATTTTAAATAACAAATGAGGTAAAACATGTGTAGTGACTGGCTCAAAGTAAAGTGCTAATGAGCATTAACTATATTATCTTGTGATGATAAGGTACAGAGAAATCAGTAGCTTTGAATAGTGCTGGTAAGAGTTAAGTTCACAGGATCATTTTAGAGAGAAACTGACAATATTTTTCCAAGAGCTTGACTCAGTGCTTTCACTTATGGCGATTATTATAAAGAAATAACCAGAGATAGGCAAAAAGACTTATGCACAATATTGCTAATAACAGCACCATCTATAAGCACAAAAACATGGGAACAATCTAAATGCCATGCAGATGAGGCTGTTCAAATAAGATAAGACATATCCATGTAATCAAATTCTATGTATGATTATAAATCATATCTTCAAAGTATATTTTACGGCATGAGAAAATTACAAAAAATATAATGTAAATTATAAAAAGTTAGATATAAAATTCCACATACACCATGACTTTTACTTTGTTTAAAAACAATAATGGGTCTTCCCCTGGTGGTCCAGTGGGTAAGGACACCGCCTTGCAGTGCAAGGGGCGCCAGTTCTATCCCTGGCCTGGGAAGATCCCACGTGTTGTGGAGCAGCTGGACCGATGTGTCCAATTATCGAGCTGGAGCTCTGGTGCGCATGCACCCAGAGCCGGCGCTCTGCAACAACAGACGCCACCGCGATGGGAGGCCCACAGGAGCCAAGGAACAAAGACGGATGAAAGTGGAGAAATGGAAGACCAATAAAAGTGGCCCGCCCACTCCCCTCCCTCCCCAACCTGACCCCCGCCCAAAATAAATAAATTAAAAAATTAAAAAAAAAAACAATAATGGTAAGAAAATAATAAAATGTTAGCACTGGCTATATTTTGATGGTAGAACTACCAAGCAATTTTTAGTTCTTTTTCTGTATTTTTTCAAATGTGTCTAAAAGAATGTGTATTACCTTTTGGTCATGATCACATCTTTTTAAACTTAGTATTTAAAATAGTGTATGTGCAAAAAAGTGAACATATGATGAATATTTATCCTGATGACATTTCATAAATTGAATGCACCCTGTGTTACTTGTACCATAATCAAGAATCAGACATCAACCAATCGCCCATCCCTCCTGCTCTGCCCTGAGGTCTCTTACTCACTAGCCACTCCTCTAGTCCCCACCCAGGGCTACCATTTTCCTTACTTGCCACAGCTCATATTATTTTTGCTTGGCTTTACAGTTTACATGCATGGAGTCACATATCATTTATATTTTGTTTGACTACTTTTTGCTCAACAATCTAAACTCTGTGTTTTATTTATGTTCCAATACCTTAAAATGGAAAATTCAAGTTGAATACAACAATTTACTCTTCTCATATGATACAATGTTCTTTGTAAGTAAGTGAGCTTACGCTGAAGCTCTTCTTTCTGAAATGCCAAAATTGTGTCAATTTTAGTCAAGTTGATTAGTCAAAATAATAAAAATCATAATGAAAAATGACAGAAACAGTAATAATAAGCAACCCACAAAATCTTAAAAAGGAAAATGACAATCTCTGAAAATGTATTCCAAATATATGGATTACAATCTAAGATAAAGTGGTTGAGAATAAGGCAAGTTAATATATTTTACTTAGTAACTACCATTTGCACACATCTATCTCATTACTTACTCTGCACAATAAATCTATGAAGCAGATGCTATTATTGTTAGTCACTCAGTTCTGTCTGACTCTTTGTGACCCCATGGACGGGGGCCCACCAGGCTCCTCTGTCCAATAGGATTCTCCAGGCAAGAATACTGGAATGGGTAGCCATTCATTTCTCCAGGGATGGTCCCAATGGATCAAACCCAGCTCTCCCATATTGCAGGTGGATTCCTTAAAATCTGAGCAACTAAGGGAGCCCTGATGCTATTATTACCATTGCACAGATACAAAAACGGGGGCTCTGGGATATTTTCTGTCCAAGATTACTCAGATTATAAATGGAAGTTCCAGAATTGTAAGCCACATTTGTCTGATTTCAAGGCCAAACCTCTTTCTACTATGGTGCTTACTGTTAGATCTGTCAGAAAACTGTATTTTTGTTTCACTGCCTTTGGATTTCTCATAGCAGCATCTGATTTTAATTCAGTGTGGGGATCGCCCGAAGAACTTTTAGCAGTAACAAAAAAGAGATTGCCCGGAGGCCTGTGTATCCTTTGCCTACTTTATTCGACTAAGCAACACATTAATCATATATCCATTACCACTGAGAATGTAACGTGAACTTCTTAAGCAGCCTGAATTCAACGGAAAAATGAATGTACAGGCTTTTCATCTAGCAATGAGCCCACATGTCTAAATGACACGGTAGCCTTGGCAGCCTATAGCAAATGAGAAATCAAATTCTGATTCCTCATTCAGCGGCTGCCATGACTACCATGCTCAACTATGCTTTTGTGAGAAACAGAATTTCATCAGAGTTCTTGGGCCACTGACTAGCATCATTGGCCTTTTGCAAATATATCTCAAGTATACTTGATACTTGAGATATATTTACAAGGTTCTATAGCAAACCCATCCACATAAAGGTAACATGAACCACATTCATCATTATCACCAGTTTTTGAATCCACACTCTCTTCAGTTTGGCCTAACTTACCCCATGCATCTATTTTCCTTGTGTTCTTAAAATAATTTGCCCTTACCGACAAAAAGAAGAAGCAATATAATGAGGAGAACATGCCAAAGTCAGTCATTTGGAACCAGTTGAATGATACACTGAGCTTGGTATATTGGCCTGAAAATGGGCCTTTTTGTTTGTAGTACATTGCTTAGCTTTTAGCCCCTTTGATTTATTTGTCTGTTTGTCTATGGAATGAAGGTGGGTGCAGAATCCTTATTATAATAGCTAAAGTGATACATCATCTTGTAAGTGGTCATTGGTTGTCTATTTCTATGTTGGAGCAATAGAGATGCCGCAGTTCTATAACATTATTTTAATCAAGTTATTCTGCTTTCCTAGAACAGCCAATTATCCTATGGCCAGCCTTATTGTTCCACAAGGGTCAGGCTAACAAAACCTACAGGCACACTTCCCAGAAGCCTATATTGCCCAACAATTCCACTTTGCTTCCATTGTAACAGTTTTAGACTTCTAAGTCATGTGATCACTAGTTATTTTTCCTTGTAACTAGCAGCTCTTCAACCAAATCTATCACAATATCTCTTTAGTGACAAAAACGAAATCCAACGTGCTTTCCAGAGCTGAGCTGATAAAACTGGTTATGATTGGTACATAAATGACTGGCAGGGCTTAATGTATTAGTCTTCCTGAAAATTTACCTGAAGTATCTATTTATGTTTGAGTTTCAGTGTTATTTTTGGAGACTCATTTAACAGATGACTAACCCTGTTTCTGTTAGGTGATCATCCATTCAGAATACATTTTGTATATCCTGGAGGACTCAGACCTTTTCACCAATAGGTAAGACTCTAACACTAGTTTTCCATGAAGCTAAGAAAGTTTGACTCTAGAGTCAGTTTGACAGAACCCTTCAGGTCAGGCCAGGGTCTAGTGAGCAGATGTCCCAGTACATTGTCCGCAGGCTGGTTTCCTAGGCCATCAGAAGTCTCCATTTTGGTGTATCCTGTCATGGCACTGATTCCTCGGCCTCCACAAGCCAAGAAACTTTGTAAGTGATGAGAGACTTCTACATTCACTTCACTTTGGAAGCCTAACATAACTAGGAACTCTTGGCTTTTCTTAGAAAAGGAAGGAGAAACAAATGGGTAAGATCCAGAGGAAAAAAGAGAAAAAGGAAGAGAAACTCAAAGGCAGGTGACATTATGTGTCTCCTTCCAGGGAGGAAGGACTTAAGAGAACTTAAAGATGCCAGGAGAGGAGAGAACTTAGTAATGGTTATAATTCCGAGGCTTCCTTTGAAAAACAGGGCTCCTTACTACACAGTACATTTGATCCCTAGCAGTGATTTCCCAATAGCCACTATTGTAGCAGATGACTATTCCTGCAGGTTTTCCTTCCTTCTCTTTCCCTGACAGCAATGTAAGAGATTCTTCTTAGCTTTTCTTTGACCAGTGACTCTCCCAACCTTTAACCTCAGATCAGTATCCTCAGTTTTTCCCACTCAGATTTCTGTGTCTTACAAATCCTGAGGTGAGCTGGCCTACAGCTACACTCCATCCTAAGTCTAGACAGGTTTCAGCCTGTACCAGGGTTTCCATTCTCAGCACTATTGTGAGACACTTAGGGCCTGATAATTCTTTGTTGCTGGGGGCTGTTTTGTACAACGTAACATATTTAGTCACATCATAGTCTTTTACCCATTAATACCAGCAGCATGTTAAGTCACTTCGGTTGTGTCTGACCTGTGTGACCCCATGGACTGTAGCCCGCCAGGCTCCTCTGTCCATGGGATTCTTCAGGCTGAGCTGTGGCCGGGGCATTCTGGAACACTTGAGCCCCACAAAACACAGATGTGGCACAAAGGGGAAGAGGCTGATAATCTTAGAGACACTGAGAGGCTTCTCTGATCCCTCCATGTTTCCAATTTAATTTCTGCCCACTTGTTCAAAAAATTTCCCCAGTGTGGTAATCTGGTAAAAATGAAACATTTAAATTAAGTTCATTTCAATTGACAAATTGTGTTATACATTTTTAGGCAAAACAGGTGTGTCCCTAGGTATGGATGAGCTAGAAGGCCTATTTTTAATATGACTAAGTGAGATACCGCCTTGTTATCTTTGTAGAACCATTACTGGAACTGTGGGCTCTCCCAACATCCTGTAGAGGGGGGAAAGAGCAAATTGCTTGGGGCAACAGGCCACCTAGCAGCACTTTTGTTGTCTAGGCCGGCCACTGGTAGCTCAGACCACCTGCTTACACAAATATTCTCATAGCTTTTTCTTGTAGATCCCAGACCATGGTTCTAGCATTCTTTCAAAGCATCCAATATTGTATTAATAATTATTTCCAGAGAAACAAAATCAAGAGGTGACATAGGGGAGTTTCTTCAGAGAAGCCCTATCATTACAAACCCCGGATTTATGTCTCTGCTCTTTTCTTAACCTGTGCTACCTTGAACAAGTCTCTTATTCCTCTTTGAGCTTTATTGTGCTCATCTACAAATGTGTATTACTATATGAGCAGTATATGTGCCATAGGGTTTCCATAATAGCAAATGAAATTCATCTATGTGGCAAAGCACTAAGCAGTTTTCATTAATTATTAGTACTCTGAAGCATTCTGACTGTTGTGTGGAGTGTAAGAAAATGAAATGCATACCTGAGAGAGGGCTTGACCTCTCTGAGAACATCTTTAAATATAGAAAGCATTCTGGTTTTACCCCCAAGAAACTATGATAATCTAAATCACATGAAAGCTTAGTTTTTTAGGTCATTGTAAAATTATAAAATGTGGTAATTGAGAGGTCATCCAATACAATCCTTTTATTTTACAAAAGAGACAAATAAAACTCACAAAAGATAAATAATATCTTTAAGATCACACAGTTAATTAGTGGCAAATGAAGTATGGGAACCAGTCCATATGTGGTTTCCACCAAGGTCAAGTCTGGTCTGATTGTTTTGAGTCCCTTGCTTGTCCACTTGAAAAGAAATAGAAAAGAAAATATATGGCCTCTAAATATAATCACCCACTTGGTATATAGAGAAGGCTGAGCACTCAGTTCAATTCTGTGGGGCCCTAAATGAAAGAGGGCCTTTGCAAGCATAAGGAAAAAAAGAGACGAGGGCGTGATCTAAGTTGTTGCAAGCATAAGGAAGGAAGAGATGAGGGCGTGATCTACGCATGATTGCTTGACCTTTAGCTTGATTGGTTTAACTATGGGAAATTCCTCAGGAAACCCCCTTCACTTGCCTATATAAGCTGTAAGTCTGCACTAATAAAACGGAACTGCTTTGATGGAACCCCTGTTGCGTCTGATTGTCTCTCGCTCGCTGAGCGGTTGGGTTGGCAGACAGCAGGCTCACGCCTCTCTGATCTTCCAGTGGTCTGTCTATGGGCAATCCCGCCGCTGTTTCTCCTCTGCGGGTTGGCCCCGCACAATTCCTTTGGCTTAAATGGGCTCCTATGATATTTCCTTGGGATTTTAGATGGCATGACTTCTAGCCCACTGGATGGAGACTGGCTTAGAGCCTTTTAAGCATCTTCGCTAATTTTCTTAGGATGATTAATTGGGGTTTGGGTGATGGTACAGTCATGGTTTAGGAAGCCTACTGATTCATTTAATCTTGGCTCTCCTTCCAGTTTCCCAAGCAATTTTGAGTCATCTTGGCTAGAATCTCTTTCAGAAGCATGAGAGAAGGTCATTGCTACACACACATTCAAACTGCAAACTTACTGATATCCTATCACTTCTCTGGCTTCAAACTTCTCCATTCCAAAGTAAACTAGATTTTACTATTGCCCCCAGTTCAAAGATGAGCAAATTAAAGTTCAGAAAGGCAAAGTCACCTCCCAAGTTCACATAGCTAGCAGTTGACAGTCAAAAGTCAAACCCAGATGTCCCTGACTTTAGAGCCTGAGAGCTAGATAGATGATAGATAGCCAAATACATTGATGTGATGATATGCATATAATTCTTACATGCTCAAAATGTGATGCCTATAAGGACCTGGAAAAGCAAAGGGAAAAAATGTCAAGGTAATCTAAGCAAAGGAAAGAGCATAAGAAAAGACATAGGGGTAGAAATACACTCTTAGAGTTCTAAAGACGATTGAGGAGGTGGAATAAAATAGTGAGTTCGGGAGTCACTCTCTAACGATATCATTTACTAATAGTATTCACCACTTTGAGCCTTGTTTTCCCTGTATATAACATCATCATCATCATCATCATCATCATCATCATCATCACAATATCTGCCTCTGAAATTTGTTGTTGTGAGCTGTTAGAGGATGTTGGTTGCATATTAAAATCCACCAAGAATCATTTTTATAAATACCTATGATATTGCCTCTGGCCCAGAAAGCCTGATTTAATTGGACTAGGATGTCTCTTGTTACTATTCTGAAATAAAATTCATAAACTACTTAATATATAATTTCAAAAAATCAGTACATTAAATAAAAGATAAAAGGGAGATTTTTTTAAAAAGTAAGTTGTTTTTAAAATGTACTTAAATATATGAGTGTACAAGCATGACCATACTAGAAAATGAAACAAGACATCACAACATTTCCAAAATAGCCCTTTAGGAAATATGGCTACAGAAAAGAACCACAGTTCTACGTCAATTCTTTTTGCTTATGTATACTAGACCCCAGTGCCTCAGATATATTCAAGGATTTGAGACTAGGAATGATCCTTATTCTCTACGTCATCAGGTTATTCCACTTTAATGTTTCATTTCCATCAGCAAAGAAACATTTCTATCTTAAAGGAAAACAAAAACAACAAACCTCAGTTAAATCCATTGCACATTTTCTTTGGCATCTGTAACAGAAGGATTTCTGCAAGAGCTTTTTACACTCACTATGCCCAATTCTCCTCTTATTTATCTTTTGGAACTTTGCTTCCTGTCTCATGGGCTTCCCTGGTGGATCAGACGGAAAAGAATCTGTCTAATATTATCTACCCAGGAGGCCTAAATTCAATCCCTGGGTCAGAAAGATCCCCTGGAGGAGGAAATGGCCACTCACTCCAGTATTATTCTGGGGAGAATTCCATGGACAGAGGAGCCAGGTGGGCTACAGCCCGTGGGATTGCAGAGTCTGACACTACTGAGCAACTAACACTTTTACTATCCTGTTCCATAGAAAATGCTCTCTTCAAGGTTGCTAAATCTACTGTTAAATTCACAAACCTCATCTTACTTGATATATCAGTATCATTTGATCCAGTTGATCAGCCATTTATTCTTGAAATACATTCTTCACTCTGTTCTCAAGACACTACATCCTCCTGGATTGTCTCTCACCTCTTTGGTTATTCCTTTGCAGTTTCCTTTGCTGATCCCTTCTCATCTTTCAGAACTACAAATGTTTGAGTTTCCTGCACTTTAGTCTTAGACCTCTTTTCAATATATAATCACCTCTTGCAAGCATCTGTGCTAAGTCGCTTCAGTCGTGTCGAACTCTTTGCAACCCTAGGGACTAAAGCCCACCAGGCCCCTCTGCCCAGGGGATTCTCCAGAGAAGAATGCTCGAGTGGGTGACCACTCCCTCCTCCTGGGGATTTTCCCAAACACCCAGGGATCGAATTTGCATTTCTGACGACTTCTGCACAGGCTTGCAGGTTCTTTACCACTAAGGCTACAGCTCCCTAGATTTCATTCTGCCTCAGGACATGTTGATGTTCACATCTATACATCCAGTCTTCCATCTTTCCAGTTAGTTCAACCAAATGCCTTAGAAACATCCAGCCATTGTGCAGTAGTTAAAATCATGCACCCTGTGGCCAGGATGTCTGTGTTCGATTTCTGGGTCCATTATTTACTAGCTACATAGCATGGTAAGTTACTTTTCCTTCTGTGTCTCAATCAGTAAATTTCAAGTATGCATATCTACCAATAACTGTTTTCTCACCTTTTCTGAGAAATAAATGAGTTAATACTTATAACAACTTTTTGAATACATAATAAATGCAAAATCATTATCTATTATTGTCATTTTAAAAATTTATTTTTAATTGATAGAAAATTGCTTTACAATGTTGTGTTGGTTTCTGCCAGACAACAGCATGAATCAGCCATAACCGTACATGTATCCCCTTCCTCTTGACCCTCCTTCCCCTCCCCTCATCCCACCCCATAGGTCATCACAGAGTTCCAAGTTGGGCTGCATGTGTTATACAGCATCTTCTCATTAGCTCTCTATTTTACACATGATAGTGTATATATAATTATTCATATGATGATCTCATGGACTACAGCCCACCAGGCTCCTTTGTCTGTGTAATTCTCCAGGCACGAATATTGGAATGGGTGGCCATTTCCTTCAGGAGATCTTCCCAAACCAGGGTCAAACCATGCTAAGCATTAAGAATATACAGACGAATAGAGCACATTTACAGCTCTTTTGGCCCACAGTTTACAAAAAGAAACAAACACGCAATTTGTAATAAACTATCTGATAAGCCCTTTTCTAGACATATGTATGTGAATCTACAGAAATATAAAGAAGGAAGCACTCAAGCAGTTTCCAGGCAAGTTAAGGTGAGTATTATAAAGGAGATGGCATTTAAGCTGCCTTCAGAGGAGAATTAGGAGCTCATATTGACCAAAAGGGAAAGAGAATTCTACTCAAAAGATCAATAGCATGTGCAAATAGTGAACATGATAAAGACGGTGTGGCCTACCCCCCAAATTAAAGGGGTTCAACATGGGTAAATAAAAAGGTTTCCTGGGGAGGGAAGCTGTAGATGAAAGCATAACAGGAAGCAAAGCATAAATCATAAAGAAAATTATACATGTTTTAAGGTTTTAGAATTTTCACAATCATGAAAAGTCAAGGAAAAAATTGACTTACGGGGCTTCCCTGGTGGTCCAGTGGGTAAGGACACCGCCTTGCAGTGCAAGGGGTGCTGGTTCGATCCCTGGCCTGGGAAGATCCCACGCGCCACGGAGCGGCTGGACCAATGTGTCCAATTACCGAGCCAGAGCTCTGAAGCGCATGCGCTCAGAGCCAGTGCTCTGCAGTGACAGATGCCACCGTGATGGGTGGCCCATAAGGGCCAAAGAACAAAGATGGATGAAAATAGACAAATGAAAGACCAACAGAAGTAGCCCGCTTGCTCCCCTCCCTCCCCACCCCCCCTAAAATAAATAAATCTTAAAAAAAAATTTTTTTTTGACTTAGAAAAGTAATACCATCAGATTTTCAAGTTTGGAAGGTCCTACTAGACTTAACATCATGTTTACTTTGGAGAAAAGCAAGGCCAGGCACATGTTACCACTTAAAAGACTTTATATAGTCCTAGAAAAGAAAATGTGAAGTCAGAATTGTGTCGGTAGCAGATGGGATATAGAGTAGCGATTGGATTTGAGAAATATGAAGAAGTTTGCATCAATATGATTTGGTGACTGGACAAGGCAAAGTAGAGAAAAAAGGAATAAAAGGTGATGGCAAAGGTCCTGGTTTGGATAATTACATGGATGGTATTGCCATTCCCAATGGCTGAAATGCAGAACAAAATTAGGGATGAAGCCTGTGAGATTGCTTAGTAGAGATATCCAGAAAGTGGTTTTAGTACTACAAACCTATTTATGTAACATTTAACTTCTATAATAAATCAATAGTCAATATCATTGGCAACTAGGAAACACTAAAGGCAAAAGGTAGAACTAGAAAAATCACCATTTTATACCCCTTAAGGGAATAATTGATTCACGCAGGGGTAACTGTATATGCTAAAATGATTAGGTGAAAAGTTGATAGGGATCTGAACCTGCTTATGATACCCACGTATCACCTTTCAGATTATTTTATGGTCACAAAAGGAAAAATATATTTTCATAGTAGAGGGATCAGGCTATGGCAACTCCAACCTTAGCAAGTATAACAGTGGGAAAAACAGTACCTGCCTGTGGTATGATATGTGGCAGCCAGGTGAGTGCACTGCTCAGACCTCCCCTAAAGACAATCTCCTGCGCAGACCTTCCCTTAGGAGAGACTGCCGACAGACTCCAGCGGCCATACTTTCAGGACCCAATACAATGTTCACGTCAAGGCTATGCTCATCCCAGGCTGTTTCCAAACAACAGCAGAACACAGCAGGAATACTAGAGGCAAGCCATGTTAGCACATGGTGAGACTCCTATATCGGGCCATCTTGCCCTATTGTCCTGGCATGTGCCCTCAGAGTTGTGCTGCAATCTGAGGGACTTCCTACACAATCCTCCTTTCTTCCTTCTCTCCTTTCAGGGAAGTCCCATGTGCACTACACTAGAGTCAGGTTCTCAGCCAACTCTTGCTCTCTCTCACCTATGTCCTTCATGGTCTTTCTCCAAAAAGTCTTTTGCACTTCTGTTCTTTAACATCTGCTTCCAAGTGCACAGGTAATGACACATAATACAATAGAAAGTACTTTTCCTCAAAATGTTTCTAACTGGAATCCCATCAAGGCTTTAAGGTAAACCATCAGTTTATAGAAATTACAGGAAGTATAGGAACAAATTAAGTGATGCCATGCATTTTCAGACAAATGCAGAAAGTGGGACATTTTCCCAATATCATTAAAACAAAGATAGAGACTATTCCAGACCGAGTCTTGAGAGACATGAAAACTACATGGACTGCATAGTTCTTGATGAGATGGCTATTTCAGCAAACCAGTTGAAAAAGAAAAACATTTAGGTGCTAGTTATCTTAATAGTAGCATTGTGGTATATAGAAGAACCTTAATTTTTATACATAGATACCAATAAAATAAGGTAAAAATTCCATGCAGTGAAGCGACGGAAAGACAGACATGGACAGTGGACATAAGGACATTGTGGGGAAGGAACAGAAGGTGGGAGACGTAAAGGAAGTAGCATGAAGGCCTGTACTATCATAAGTAAAGAAAATAGCTCCAGTCATTGCTCTGTGAGAAAAGGGGATCCTTCAGGGATACTCTGTGATGGTTGGGAGGGGTGGGAAGGGGGGGGATATACATATGACTAATCTGGGAACATACATATCTGTAAACAACAAAACTCTGTAAAAGCAAAATAAAGGTTTAAAAAAAAAAAAGGTAAAAATTCCAGAAGGTCTACAATAAAAAAAAAAAAAAAAAAACACTTGACAATATAAAAACATAGAGCAATCAATTACAGGAAAAAAAATCTTGAGGGGGTACTATCCCTAAAGTAAGGGCAAAATAAAGATGCTAGTTTATTATGGTTTCTCCAGTATTCCTGTACAGGTGCTAAGGTTGGACCATAAAGAAGGCTGAGCACCAAAGGATTGTTGCTTTCAAACTGTGGTGTTGGAGAAGACTCTTGACAGTCCATTGAGCAGAAAGGAGATCACACTAGTCAATCCTAAAGGAAATCAATCCTGAATGTTCATTGGAAGGACTGATGCTGAAGCTCTAATACTTTGGCCGCCTGATACAAAGAGACAACTCACTGGAGAAGACCCTGATGCTGGGAAATATTAAGGGCAGGAGGAGACAGGGAGTGGCAGGGGATGAGATGGTTACATAGCATCACCAACTCAATGGACAAAAGTTTGAGCAAACTCCAGTGGAAAGTAGAGGACAGAGGGGCCTGGCATGCTACAGTCCATGGGGTCACAAATAGTCGGACATGACTTAGAGACTGAACAACAGAAACAAATTTGGACTATCATTATTTAGCTTTTATTTGAAAGTTGTAGCTAATAAAATACTAAGAATAGTTAACAGTAGCAACAAAATGTTTATAATGCTTATTATACGCCAGATACAGTTCTAAGAAATTTGCATAAACTAATTCATTTGGTTTTCCAAACCACCTTGTCATGTAGGCTAGTGTTGGTCAATTTTCCAGAAAGTTGAAGTAAATAGATGTAAAGTAACTATAACAAACGAAACACAGGACATAAGTGGTGAATCTATATTAAAATACATGTATTCTGGCTCCACGAAACAAATAAATACACATATATGTGTACTAGAAAGATAATGATGATGATGATAGATAGATATAAATAGATATAATCATTGGTAGATTGCATTGTTGTATACCTAGAAAACCTAAACAAATTCATTGTATATCTTTTTAGGATGAATTAGAGGTTCAAAAGAGAGAACATATTCACCATAGTAAACAACAAAATGTATTTAGGAATACACAGTTAAAAATTATATTTTCTATAAGTGTAATGTAAAATTTTCAATCTGTTCCAATCAAAACAGCATTTAAAACTAAATTGGCAAATTAATTCAAAGATATATACCAGGAATAATACGTGACAATAACTAAGATTATTTTCATAAAGAGTAATGAAGAGGACTCATCCCAACATATATCAATGGCATTATAAAGATGAAAAAAAAAAAAACAGTTTTGTACTGGCACAGAGGAATAGCTGAAATGAACACATTACAGAGTCTGGATTTTGACTCAAAAATATGTGATTTAGTATACAATAAGGCAGAATTTAAAATCAGAAAGGGAATACATCAATTATTCAATTAAGTGCATTGTAATTACTCTCCAACCACTTTGAAGAAATAGTTTAATGTTTTCCTAACTCAAGTAAATGCAGGACATATCAAAAGTTTAATATTAAAACAATGATGAAGTACAATTATTGCTGATTTAAATATTAACTTTAAGTAGAGAAGACAGTTCTATATGTATAATGAAAATTAAAAATAATTAAAAAGGTTAATAGAGTTAAATTAAAAAAAAAACACTGCAAGAATAAAAAGAGTATAATGAGTCAAGATAGAAATAACAAAAGGGAAAAACGTTTGCCAAAGCAGCACCAAAGGGTTGATTTCCCCAATATATAAAACACCTTTTCTACTAAAGTATGATTACCTTAGTAGAAAAATTGCAAAAGCAAAACAAGAGAAAAATATGAACGGATCATAAATATAAAAATAGTGTCAAATTTTAAGATTATTAAAGATAATTCCTCATTTCTCAAATAATCAGAGTACATTATTGCATACACTTGCTATTTTCTCTATCTCAGATACTCTTCCATCAGATCTTTACATTGGCTTGACTCTTTCTCAAGATCAAATATGATCCATTAATTGCACTTCTGGAAATATATCTAAATGAAATGAAATCAGTATCTTGAAGAGCTATCTGCACTCTCATGTTCACTGTAGCATTATTCACAATAATCAAGATATAACAACCTCAGCTCATTGATTGATAAATGGCTAAAGAAAATGTGGTATATGTACACAACAGAAGATTATTCAACCATAAAAAGGAAAATTCTGCTGTTGCAAGAACATGGATGAATTCAAAGGACATTATGCTGAGTAAAATAAGTCATACACACAAAGACAGATATGTGGAATCTAAAAAGTCAAACTTATCATAACAAAGTAAATTGGGTTGAGTGGGGGAGGGGATGAATGATGTTGGTCAAAAGAGGCTACTGACAGGAATAATCAGTAAACAACCTATATAATACGAAAAGTGTTTCATATGAGCCAAACTGAAGACAGTAGCCTGGGAGACACAAATTCAAGAAGTACCTGAATTGTCCTCTGCTGGGCTACAAAATGAGAGGCTTATGATGGTAAAACCTACAAAATTACATGTTGTTTGTCAAGAATTAGGATTGGAGCTAGTAAGAAGTAAGGGTGTTTGTTAAGCAAGGATCATTTGGGATCTGAAATGGCTGCATAGTTACAAGGGGAGACCTTGAGACTATAAGCTTGTAGCTGCAGCTGCTAGCAAATCCTGTTTTGAGAACAGCTGGTAATGTCCTTGAGTCTGATATAGTTCAGAATGTCACTTCACATCTACTTCTGCTTCATTGACTACACTAAAGCCTTTGACTGTATAGATCACAACAAACTGTGGAAAATTCTGAAAGAGATGGGAATACCAGACCACCTTACCTGCTTCCTATGAAACCTGTATGCAGGACAAGAAGCAACAGTTAAAACTGGACAAGAAACAAAGGACTGGTTCCAAATTGGGAAAGGAGCATGTCAAGGCTATATATTGTCACCCTGCTTATTTGATTTATATGCAGGGTACATCATGCGAAATGCAGTTCTGGATAAAGCACAAGCTGGAATCAAGATTGCCTGGAGAATTTTCAATAATCTTAGGTATGCAGATGACATCACCCTTATGGCAGAAAGCAAAGAGGAACTAAAGAGCCTCTTGATGAAGGTGAAAGAGGAGAGTGGAAAAAGCTGGCTTAAAACTCAACATTCAAAGAACGAAGATCATGGCATTGGGTTGCATCACTTCATGGCAAGTAGATGAACAAACAATGGAATCAGTGACGGACTTTATTTTTTCGGCTCCAAAATTACTGTAGATGGTGACTGCAGCTATGAGATTAAGATCCTTGTTCCCTGGAAGAAAAGCTATGACAAACCTAGATAGCATATTAAAAAGAAGAGATGTCACTTTGCCTACAAAAGTCCATATAGTCAAAGCTAAGGTTTTCCCAGAAGTCATGTATAGATGCGAAAGTGAAGGCTGAGCAACAAAGAATTGATGTCTTTGAACCATGGTGCTGGAAAAGGCTCTTGAGAGTCCCTTGGACTGCAAGGAAATCAAACCAGACAATTCTAAAGGGAATCAACCCTGAATATTCATTGGAAGGACTAATGCTGAAGCTGAAGCTCCAATACGTTGGCCACTTGATGTGAAGAGATGACTCAATGGGAAAAAGCCTGATGTAGAGAAAAATAGGAGACAAAAGGGGAATTGGACGACAGAGTTCGATGGTTGGATGGCATCACTGAATCAATGGATATGAGTTTGAGCAAGCTCCAGGAGACGGTGAAGGACAGGGAAGCCTAGTGTGCTGCAGTCCACGGGGTCACAGAGTCAGACATGATTAAGCGACTGAATTAAACTAAACATAGAAATGTGTCTGAAACTACATGCACAACGGCTACCTCATTCCATTTTGAATGCCTAAACTACAGTTACTTCACTTTGATTTTTCAATGCATTCTTTTCCTAAATGGTTCAAACAGATGTACAACACATAATTAAGAGGCCACAAACAGGTTGTTTTGACTAGCCTAAAGTTCAAGTTAAATCATGTATAAGTTAGCATGACACTCTCCTACCTCAATATGTGAACTTTTTTTTCCATCAATACAAACTTCCAGTTATAACATGAATAAGTTATAGCATTCTAATGTATAGCATAGTGATAATAAAACTACTATATACTTGAAATTTCCTAAGAGAGGAAATTTTGTATTTTTGTTACTAAGTCCAGGCTCACTCTGCTAGCCCCATAACAGGCCAATGAATCTGAGACAAGGTGTCGAAGGCAAGGAAAACGACTTTATTTGGAAAGTAGCTGAGTGAGAAACTGGCAGGCTAGCGCCTCAAAAGCCTGGATGCCAGATTCTTTTATAGATCAGAGATGGGAGGAGGTAAGGAAGTCAAGTAAAAAAGGCCATTAATCTTGCAAACATCTCCTAGAATGGCAAACCTCAGGCAGGGGATGTGTTATTTTCTCCCTTCCTGCCCTCCACAGGTGGCCCTTAACAGTCAGGCAGAGGGGCTGAGTCCTCCAGGAAAGCCATTAAGTATGATTATAAAAAACAAAAGCAACTAAAAGCAAGTCAAAGAAACAGTTTGGAACATGGAATCAGAACTGGTTTCCTCCTTGCAACATTCTTACCACAGAGAAAAATGGTAACTATGTGAGGTGATGGACATGATAATTCACTTCACTGTAGCAATCATTTCACAATATGCTAATATATGTACATTAAATCATCATGTTGTAAACCTTTAAAAATTATACTGTGTAGGCTAAATATACACATTTTTGTAATTGTACCTCAATAAATCTGGAAAAAATTAAATATGATTTTCTCATGGAATCATTCCATCATCAAAATCCCAATTTAAGTATTTCTCCCCATGGCGCCCTACTTAATTTCCTTTATACCAAACATTACTGTATTAATCTCACTCGCTGAGTTATATTTTCTCCTCTGAACCTCCCCTAGGCTAAGTAAGATTCCTTTCAGGTTTATGAGTTTGTGATGTTAGCAAGCAGGAAGAGGAAAATTAGAGAAGGCAAGCTAGGGTAAGATTTGCCCAGATGTCTGTTGACATGCCCATTAGGAAAGTACCTAGAAAATGAAAAGCACTGGCAATCTTTCTGCAAAGAAAATGCTTTCATAAAATGAGTAAAATATTAGAGAAAGTATATTTTTCAAATGATATGTAGAACTTTTTTTTATTCATTAGCCTCTCTCTTCTGATTTAGCCAAATATTAGTTATCTAAGCAACAATTCCAAACACTTGATGAGGAATTTTTAGCAGTATCTACAGAGTCAGACTTGCATGACATATTAAAAAACAAAAGTTTCCATGGTTGTACATGAAATCATGTGGCAACCTTCTGCAATTTAAATTTTTTCAAGTGTCTTAGTGATAAATAGACACCTAAAGCTTTTGTCTGATGGAACTTGAATAAAATATGAAAATTTTCTATGAAAACCTCAGGGAACGAGGATGGGGAGGGTGATTTCACTATGTTAGCAAATGGAAATGCACCGAAGTGATGACTAATGTTATTTTCCGTGTTCCTGGGAGATAACACAATTGCATTCCAGTGGCTTTTAATGAGTTTTCGCTTGTGATACAGTGGGTACATTTGCATGTCAACTAATGGAGACCAAAAATATATTTTATGTCATCACTCTAGGAGGAGAAATCATTTCTATGCTGTATAAAGTAGAAGGAAAAGTAGGTTCCTGGACTGCCTTTCACATTAAAGAGAAATAACTGAGTTCAGTTAGCATATTCTAAGAACCTGATAAAGAAAAACTGAGTCCACTGGTTCCCACTTTAAAACTTTTTTTTTTCTTACTAAGATTATTTAAAGTTAAGAATGACGATTGAAACACATTTCAAGAGCTTATGGCAAGAAAAAATGGTAAAAAAAACATGAAAATTTACTTATGTTTTGCTTCAAATGATGGTTTTGAAAGTTACCATACATGTTTCCTTTTGAATGGCTTTTCAGAGTTTCACTAGTATTTACCAGAAATTTTGCCCTCAGCTAAAAGCTTGAAAGGAATAAAGTATGATTTTGTTAAGAGTAAAATTAGAGAAGGCAAGCTAAGATTTGCCCAGATGTCTGTTGACATGCCCATTAGAAAGTACCTAGAAAATGAAAAGCACTGGCAATCTTTCTGCAAAGAAAATGCTTTCATAAAATGAGTAAAATATTAGAGAAAGTATATTTTCAAATGATATGTAGAACTTTTTTATTCATTAGCCTCTCTCTTCTGATTTAGCCAAATATTAGTTATCTAAGCAACAATTCCAAACACTTGATGAGGAATTTTTAGCAGTATCTACAGAGTCAGACTTGCATGACATATTAAAAAACAAAAGTTTCCATGGTTGTACATGAAATCATGTGGCAACCTTCTGCAATTTAAATTTTTTCAAGTGTCTTAGTGATAAATAGACACCTAAAGCTTTTGTCTGATGGAACTTGAATAAAATATGAAAATTTTCTATGAAAACCTCAGGGAACGAGGATGGGGAGGGTGATTTCACTATGTTAGCAAATGGAAATGCACCGAAGTGATGACTAATGTTATTTTCCGTGTTCCTGGGAGATAACACAATTGCATTCCAGTGGCTTTTAATGAGTTTTCGCTTGTGATACAGTGGGTACATTTGCATGTCAACTAATGGAGACCAAAAATATATTTTATGTCATCACTCTAGGAGGAGAAATCATTTCTATGCTGTATAAAGTAGAAGGAAAAGTAGGTTCCTGGACTGCCTTTCACATTAAAGAGAAATAACTGAGTTCAGTTAGCATATTCTAAGAACCTGATAAAGAAAAACTGAGTCCACTGGTTCCCACTTTAAAACTTTTTTTTTTCTTACTAAGATTATTTAAAGTTAAGAATGACGATTGAAACACATTTCAAGAGCTTATGGCAAGAAAAAATGGTAAAAAAAACATGAAAATTTACTTATGTTTTGCTTCAAATGATGGTTTTGAAAGTTACCATACATGTTTCCTTTTGAATGGCTTTTCAGAGTTTCACTAGTATTTACCAGAAATTTTGCCCTCAGCTAAAAGCTTGAAAGGAATAAAGTATGATTTTGTTAAGAGTAAACACTTAAGTTACAACTGCAGAGTCAATAAGAAAAACTGAAAGACATATATGGCATTCTGTCAGTCTTTTGCAATAGCTTTGGAAATGCAAACCCCAAACTACTTTTGAATACTAATCTCAGTAAACTTTCTAAATAAAAAGCACAAGGTCATCATAATTTGAACATAAACCTGGTATTTGTTAATACTCTGTCGTGGCATAGAATTTAGAATAAGATGAGCTTTTGGATTTAATATAAGAGGATTTAGTTATTCAAGCATCACAAGGTCTTTCAGTTTCTGTTTTCTTCCACCTGTCTGATGATCTTACAGCAAGGATCCCAAGGTCACTGCTAAAGTGAAACTCTAGTATATTATGAGAACTTAGCTGTGCCATCTTCAGTTTTACCTTTAAATATTAGATATGTCCAGCAATGCATTTCAGCTACACAGTCAATTTGTGTCAAATTTACACATTTGGCTCAAATAAGTAAGTTCAGATAATGGCAGTAATTCTGAAAAATATTATGATGATTTATTATGAATAGAATTATATGTAATATTGACCCAGGGAAGGTCCTAATTTCAAGGAACTATCTTCCCTTAAAGTAGAGAATTATTGATCTGTTTATGCATGCATTTGATTTTAGTTTGCATTTGGGTTCATTAGATTTTCCTAAAACAGGACTTCTATAAAATATCACTAATAGCCTTCAGTTCTCTAACTTAGTAAATATGTTTGATAATTGTGTTTAGCAATTATATCACTTCCCTGGTGGAATCTCTCCCGTCCAAGTGTCTCCATTCCAACCACGATCCTCTGCATCACCATCATGGGGATATAAAGTCAGATCTCTAAAAGCTTTAAGATCTGGATATAAAGATCTGTATCACCATCATCTGGATATAAAGTCAAATCTCTAAGATCTCTAAGATCTGGATATAAAGTCAAATCTCTAAGAGCTTTCCTGATCTGAACATGTTTCTGGCCTTATCTCTTGCCACTTTCTCTACAGAACTGCACAGATTCCAGGCATATCCAGTTACTGTGCAGCACTTGGCAGTTCTCAAGATGGTTTATTTGTGCCTCCCTTCCCTTAACCAAAATTCTTCCCCTGCTTTGGGACCCACTTCAAATGTCATCTCCTCAGTGAAAACTCAATATCCAAATATCCATCTATAGCTTTATCAGGCAGCATTAGTTCTTCCTTCTAATATTTCTAGAAATGTCCCATAGATCTCTAGTATATTTCTCACATTGTACTTTTAAGATAGTGCCCAAAACAAAACATAGACACATTAAATTTCAGGCAAAAAACAAACATATCTTAGCATCTTTTTATCCATTAGTATGTTTGGTACACAAGTGACACCTCACGGGAGCTCACTGACTGATAGATTAAATGAATAAACAGTGTTACTTAATCCATTCTAATCACAAGAGTAGGCTCCAGGAATGGGTGGGTGGAGGCAAGTGAGGAATTGCCTCTGGAAACTGAGAAACCCGTATGCAGGACAAAAAGGACAGTTAGAACCAGACATGGAACAACGGACTGGTTCCAAATTGGGAAACGATTAGGTAAAGGCTGTATATTGTTACCTTGCTTATTTAATTTATATGCAGAGTATATCATGCAAAATGCCAGGCTGGATGAGGCAGAAGCTAGAATCAAGATAGCCAGGAGAAATATCAATAACCTCAGATATGCAGATGACACCACCCTCATGGCAGAAAGCAAAGAGGAACTAAAGAGCTCTTGATGAAGGCGAAAGAGGAGAGTGAAAAAGCTGGCCTAAAACTCAGCATTCAGAAAACTAAGATCATGGCATTTTGTCCCATCACTTCATGGCAAATACAAAAAAGGCAGGAAATCAGTGCAAATGAGAGTTAAAAACCCTTGCTCCTTGGAAGAAAGCTATGATATAAAGTCAGATCTCTAAAAGCTTTAAGATCTGGATATAAAGATCTGTATCACCATCATCTGGATATAAAGTCAAATCTCTAAGATCTCTAAGATCTGGATATAAAGTCAAATCTCTAAGAGCTTTCCTGATCTGAACATGTTTCTGGCCTTATCTCTTGCCACTTTCTCTACAGAACTGCACAGATTCCAGGCATATCCAGTTACTGTGCAGCACTTGGCAGTTCTCAAGATGGTTTATTTGTGCCTCCCTTCCCTTAACCAAAATTCTTCCCCTGCTTTGGGACCCACTTCAAATGTCATCTCCTCAGTGAAAACTCAATATCCAAATATCCATCTATAGCTTTATCAGGCAGCATTAGTTCTTCCTTCTAATATTTCTAGAAATGTCCCATAGATCTCTAGTATATTTCTCACATTGTACTTTTAAGATAGTGCCCAAAACAAAACATAGACACATTAAATTTCAGGCAAAAAACAAACATATCTTAGCATCTTTTTATCCATTAGTATGTTTGGTACACAAGTGACACCTCACGGGAGCTCACTGACTGATAGATTAAATGAATAAACAGTGTTACTTAATCCATTCTAATCACAAGAGTAGGCTCCAGGAATGGGTGGGTGGAGGCAAGTGAGGAATTGCCTCTGGAAACTGAGAAACCCGTATGCAGGACAAAAAGGACAGTTAGAACCAGACATGGAACAACGGACTGGTTCCAAATTGGGAAACGATTAGGTAAAGGCTGTATATTGTTACCTTGCTTATTTAATTTATATGCAGAGTATATCATGCAAAATGCCAGGCTGGATGAGGCAGAAGCTAGAATCAAGATAGCCAGGAGAAATATCAATAACCTCAGATATGCAGATGACACCACCCTCATGGCAGAAAGCAAAGAGGAACTAAAGAGCTCTTGATGAAGGCGAAAGAGGAGAGTGAAAAAGCTGGCCTAAAACTCAGCATTCAGAAAACTAAGATCATGGCATTTTGTCCCATCACTTCATGGCAAATACATGGGGGAAATGTGGAAATAGTGTCAGATTTCATTTTCTTGGGCTCCAAAATCAGTGCAGACCATGACCGAAGCCACAAAATTAAAAGACCCTTGCTCCTTGGAAGAAAAGCTATGATAAACCTAGACAGTGTATTAAAAAGCAGAGACATCACTTTGCTGACAAAGGTCCATATAGTCAAGGCTATCATTTTCCCAGTAGTCATGTATGGATGTGAGAGTTGGACCATGAAGAAGGCTGAGTGCCAAAGGCTTTCAAACTGTGGTGCTGGAGAAGACTCTTGAGAGTCCCTTGGACTGCAAGGAGATGTAACTGTCAATCCTAAAGGAAATCAACCCTGACTATCCATTGGAAGGACTGATGCTGAAGCTGGAGTTCCAATACTTTGGCCACCTGATGCAAAGATCCGACTGTTTGGAAAAGACCCTGATGGTGGGAAAAACAGAAGGTAGAAGGAGAAGGGGACAACAGAGAATGAGATGGTTGGATGGCTTCATCAACCCAAATTGACATTTTTTTGAGCAAACTCTGGTAGATAGTGAAGGACAGAGAAGCCTGTTGTGCTGCAATCCATGGGGTCACAAAGAGACACAATTGAGTGACTGAACAACAATAACAGGGAGAACAGGCAAGTAGTGCTCAAAAGACCTGAACTCAATGGCTTTTGGGCAAGGGTGTTTAGAGGCAACATTTGAGATAAGTGTTGCAGGTCATGGACTTTATTCTCATTTGCTTGGTGATAAGGTAGAAGGGTGATGCTTCCAGAAAAAATTTTTTTAACAGTTGGGAAACGATTAGGTAAAGGCTATATATTGTCACCCTGCTTATTTAATTTATATGCAGAGTATATCATGCAAAATGCCAGGCTGGATGAGGCAGAAGCTAGAATCAAGATAGCCAGGAGAAATATCAATAACCTCAGATATGCAGATGACACCACCCTCATGGCAGAAAGCAAAGAGGAACTAAAGAGCTCTTGATGAAGGCGAAAGAGGAGAGTGAAAAAGCTGGCCTAAAACTCAGCATTCAGAAAACTAAGATCATGGCATTTTGTCCCATCACTTCATGGCAAATACATGGGGGAAATGTGGAAATAGTGTCAGATTTCATTTTCTTGGGCTCCAAAATCAGTGCAGACCATGACCGAAGCCACAAAATTAAAAGACCCTTGCTCCTTGGAAGAAAAGCTATGATAAACCTAGACAGTGTATTAAAAAGCAGAGACATCACTTTGCTGACAAAGGTCCATATAGTCAAGGCTATCATTTTCCCAGTAGTCATGTATGGATGTGAGAGTTGGACCATGAAGAAGGCTGAGTGCCAAAGGCTTTCAAACTGTGGTGCTGGAGAAGACTCTTGAGAGCCCCTTTGGGACTGCAAGGAGATGTAACTGTCAATCCTAAAGGAAATCAACCCTGACTATCCATTGGAAGGACTGATGCTGAAGCTGGAGTTCCAATACTTTGGCCACCTGATGCAAAGATCCGACTGTTTGGAAAAGACCCTGATGGTGGGAAAAACAGAAGGTAGAAGGAGAAGGGGACAACAGAGAATGAGATGGTTGGATGGCTTCATCAACCCAAATTGACATTTTTTTGAGCAAACTCTGGTAGATAGTGAAGGACAGAGAAGCCTGTTGTGCTGCAATCCATGGGGTCACAAAGAGACACAATTGAGTGACTGAACAACAATAACAGGGAGAACAGGCAAGTAGTGCTCAAAAGACCTGAACTCAATGGCTTTTGGGCAAGGGTGTTTAGAGGCAACATTTGAGATAAGTGTTGCAGGTCATGGACTTTATTCTCATTTGCTTGGTGATAAGGTAGAAGGGTGATGCTTCCAGAAAATTAACCATCAACCTTTTGGTTCCAACTAGACTGGGGTCCATATGCTTGTGGTCAGCAAGTAGTTACATCGTCTTGCTGTATTTCTGCAGAACAATTCAAAGATATGTGTCAGATTGTTATGTATAGCTCTTGAGGCGGACTCTTTTATCAGTGAACTATCAACATGTTTAGGTTATCATTACTTTTCCGTTGTTTCTTCATGTCCTGACTTCCTTAATTAGTAACTGCTTAAGTCTACTCTTTGGCACTCAGCAAAGGCTAAAGAGACTAAAGTCATTTTCTACAAACAAGAAATGGGAGACACGGAGGGGCTTTTGTATCTAGGAAGGCCCCATAGGATCGTGCTCAGCTTCAATTCCCCCTTTTATTTGATATTCCTCAACCCTGAGGAAATGGGGTGGGGCAAGAAGGGGGATAATGTTTTGGATAGAGAGGTTCAACACAGCAGGAAAACTCAGTTTTAGGGAATCAACACAGCAGGAAAACTCAGTTTTAGGGGAACTTGGTTTCAAGCTGTTTCTGTGACTCCATGAGTGTGGGACCCTCTTGAAGGCAGGGCTTTCTTTTAATCTCCGTTACAGTGCCCATGGCAGGGCATTATTACACTATATAAGGAGTCATCACATAAATATCAAATTATAATGAACAGTGTGATCTGGTTAGTAGGTTAATTAAATCAGTTTTGTTAAAGACATTTGTGCTAAATCTCACTCTTTTGTGTTATGAAGCAGGAAAATGAGAGGCCATATAGATGGAAGTGAACGGTGGCTATGGGGATTACAATGAAATAACCTAATTACATAGACCAATAATGTGAAACTATCTCCTTTGAGAGCAAGTATATACAGAACACTAATGATGTGTTGGACATTTTCATGTCACTCAGGACTAAGTAAATCTACACCATCATATTCCTCTACAGAATGATTGATACAAGGGTGAGCATATAAACCAGGCTGATACAATCAAATGCACCTTGGGACGTTTGTTGGGAATGCTTGGATAAAACTTTTGCTGTTTGCCATGAAACACTTTACCGGATAAGGTAGAGGCTTCCAGAAAATTAACCATCAACCTTTTGGTTCCAACTAGACTGGGGTCCATATGCTTGTGGTCAGCAAGTAGTTACATCGTCTTGCTGTATTTCTGCAGAACAATTCAAAGATATGTGTCAGATTGTTATGTATAGCTCTTGAGGCGGACTCTTTTATCAGTGAACTATCAACATGTTTAGGTTATCATTACTTTTCCGTTGTTTCTTCATGTCCTGACTTCCTTAATTAGTAACTGCTTAAGTCTACTCTTTGGCACTCAGCAAAGGCTAAAGAGACTAAAGTCATTTTCTACAAACAAGAAATGGGAGACACGGAGGGGCTTTTGTATCTAGGAAGGCCCCATAGGATCGTGCTCAGCTTCAATTCCCCCTTTTATTTGATATTCCTCAACCCTGAGGAAATGGGGTGGGGCAAGAAGGGGGATAATGTTTTGGATAGAGAGGTTCAACACAGCAGGAAAACTCAGTTTTAGGGAATCAACACAGCAGGAAAACTCAGTTTTAGGGGAACTTGGTTTCAAGCTGTTTCTGTGACTCCATGAGTGTGGGACCCTCTTGAAGGCAGGGCTTTCTTTTAATCTCCGTTACAGTGCCCATGGCAGGGCATTATTACACTATATAAGGAGTCATCACATAAATATCAAATTATAATGAACAGTGTGATCTGGTTAGTAGGTTAATTAAATCAGTTTTGTTAAAGACATTTGTGCTAAATCTCACTCTTTTGTGTTATGAAGCAGGAAAATGAGAGGCCATATAGATGGAAGTGAACGGTGGCTATGGGGATTACAATGAAATAACCTAATTACATAGACCAATAATGTGAAACTATCTCCTTTGAGAGCAAGTATATACAGAACACTAATGATGTGTTGGACATTTTCATGTCACTCAGGACTAAGTAAATCTACACCATCATATTCCTCTACAGAATGATTGATACAAGGGTGAGCATATAAACCAGGCTGATACAATCAAATGCACCTTGGGACGTTTGTTGGGAATGCTTGGATAAAACTTTTGCTGTTTGCCATGAGGTAGAAACACTAGGGTGTGTAGACTTGGGAATTGCTGGAAGATAGCTCAAAATCATCTGATAATGGAGTTAACACAGAAGAATGGGGTCAGGTGTTGGAAAAATATCCTGAAGACATCATTTAATTTTCTTTATCTAGGCACAGCAGAAGCAAGATATACTCCTTATAATTATTTAGTTACTTGAATCAGTAAGTCCCCATCTTTGCTTAAATTTGATAGATTTAAGTCACTTTCATGAAAGTGAGTCTTAACACACAAGTGAAAATAATTACAATATTAGCTATCACTGATTGAACGCATACATATGTAATAACTATGCTAGATATCAATGCTTTGTTTTTAATATTGCATTTAACAATCACGACAACCATGAGTCAAGTTCTAGTCTTCCTGTTTTAAATATGAATGAATGATCATGTGTTGCTGTTCCTCGTAAAAATAGTGAATATCAACTTATTGAGCTATAGAGCTTTCTAGGCTATACATATATGTGTGTGTGTGTGTGTGTGTGTGTACATACATATAAAATAAATATTTGGTAATTCAGATAACAAAAATATCTTTCTTACATATTTCTAGTCTTTATCCACAATTCCTAGCTCACAGTTTGCAAAACCTTAGAATTTCTTGAGCAGTTAAGAGCAACTGGAACATTTTAAAAAGTTTTTAAATACTTTTATTATTTATTTATTTACGGTTGTGCTGGGTCTTTTTTGCTGCACGTGGACTTTCTCTAATCGTGGTGCATAGATTTCTCATTGCTTTGGCTTCTCTTGTTGCAGAGTATGGGCTCTAGGGCACGCCAGCTTCAGTAGTTGTGGCACTCAAGCTCAGTAGTTTCAGTCTGCAGGCTCCTGAGCAGAGGCTCAGTAGGTACAGTGCACAGGCTTAGTAGCTCCATGACATACAGGTTCTTCCTGGACCAGGGATCAAATTTGCAACCTCTGCATTATCAGGTGGATTCTTAACCATTGGACCACCAGCAACCTCATGGGAACATCTTTTACTATAATATTTTGTTGTCTTGTGCTCAGTTTTCAAAAACTTGAGAGCCAGCTTCAGACCCACAAAGATGAAATGGGTGTCTTGTTATTCACAACAAGCCCCTTTGCTCCACAACTGGGTTTATGTTAATGATATGTCTTTTAGAAAGCAGCTAAAGGTGAGGGCTGATTGCCAGGTAACCAACCATGGAGAAAAGGGTTGGAACTTTCAGTCCCACTCCCTGGCTTTTGGGGAAGAGAACTGGACTGAAGGTTAAATCTGTCACCAGTGGCCAGAGATTTACTCAACCATGTTGATATAATGTAGATTCCACAAACACCCAAAAGGATGGGGCTCAGAGAGCTTCTGGGCTGGTGAACATAAGAAGACTCTTTGAGACTAGTGTTCCTGGAAATGACATGGACATGGAAGCCCCATACCTTTCCCCTATCCTTAGCCCTATGCATCTCTTCCATCTGGCTGTTCTTGAGTTATATCCTTTTGTATAATAATAACCTGACAATCTGGTAAATGAAATGTTTCTCTGAGTTCTGTGAGCTGCTCTAGCAAAGCAGAACTAGGTTGGTCAGAAACAGAGGCAACAACCTGGATTTGTGACTGGCATCTGAAGTGGGGTGGGGGCAGTCATGTAAAGAACATTTAACTTGTGGAATCTGATGCTGTTTCCAGGTAGACAGTGTCAGAATTGAGTTAAATGGTAGGACAACTCAGCTGGTAACTTGAAGACTCATTTGTTTGTATGGGGAACCTTCCCCACACAGTGAAAATTGGGAACTATGTCTCAGAACACCTATTTTATCATATAAAGTACTTATATATATTGTAGGCACTTTATACATATATTTCATTATATATATATACTCCATCATATATATATTTCATCATATTATATTTATAAATAATTTCATCATCACTCAGTTCACTGAGGCAAGCATTATCATTAGCCTTAAGAAAACTGGAAACTCAGAGAGATTAAGTGACTTGTCTAAGGTCACATAGGTAGAACCTATGGAAAACTGAAATAATATCTGATTGCCCTCTATTTGAAATCTATATTCATATTCAAGAGATTCTATTCCCTCATCCAGCTCTTATTAATTTTGCAAGTTACTTCATTCCTCTGAGCCCTACTTTCTTCACAGGAAGATGAAGATAGTAACTCAATACATTCTGTACCTTCAAGAGATGTTATGAAGCTCAAATGGGAAAGTGAATATATAAAAGTAAGGCATAATGCCCCATATAAATGCAAGCTGCTATGATTATTATAATTTAACAATAAAAATAGGTTGCACAATCAGATAAATGAGATTTACAGGTGACAGGGAGCTGATATGAGGAGAATATTATATAACACTGCCCTGAAAGATATACATTTTATGATATAACAAATTATGCCAAATATTTACAATGTGAAGTAAGTGAATAAATGGATAAAGGCCTTCATTAAGAGGCCATGGTTTTCTAAATATCAACTGTTAGCTTCTCAAACAACAAAATATGGAGTAGAATCTGGAGGCATGCACTGGGTGTCCAAATACAAAATTTATTTTAAGGCACATTTTAATCAAAATTAATATATCACTGATTCTATAGTATCTGGATACACAACTCAATTTCAAATTTAAAATTTTTTTTTCTTATATTGACTTAGATTTTAGCTGACTGAGATTCTGATGAGATTTTGGCTCATCAAAGGAAAATTTTCTCACAGATGTGTCTGTCTCAGGCCGGTCTAGGCAGCTTTCTGGGTACTCTGGGTGCCCCTTCTGTGGAAATGTATCAACAGAGGCTATAAGACCCGTTGTCAGGGGTAACAAAGAAGGCATTCAGGAATTGAAGATGATGGAGATACTGGCCCGTTAAAGGCCTGGAAATCTATGAGACTATGAAAAAGAACAAAATGAATAATGGCACCAGTTGACCAGAAGTGAGGTGATTACACTTTACATTTGACCTCATGCAATTAAGAAGAATGTCTTTGAGCAGAGCAGCTAGTTTTTCAGTCTCTGTGGCAGCTCTCAGGTGTCTAATGGCCAGAAGGTAAGGACTATTACAATGCCCACTTCACCAGAGAGTTAAAAGAAACTGAAAAAATGAGTCACTGTTCTAATGTTGTTTAGCCTGAGAGCATGGCTGCTATTTAACAATTTTCCTCTTTGCTTTCCTTTGATCTGGAGGGACTTTATACAAAATTGCCACTTTAAAGTTAGCATTAAATTTATATTTGCTAATTCACAAAAGCAAAAATATATGAGAAAAAGTTTCTTACAAGTGAGATAAGAAAGTGTGGAATGGGGAGAGGAGACCAGGGAACAGGACTACGATTTTTTGAATGCCTATATGCTACCAGGACCTTGTTAAGTATTTTGTTTATGTGATCTAATTTTCATAGTAAGCCTGGAAGGTCAATATGCTTAGCTTCATTTGTCAGAAACATACACTAGAGTCATAATAATATAGTTCACATTATGAATTCTTATTACCTGCTAGATACTATTCTAAACATTTTGCATGACTTTATTTTTTATTCTCCTGTTAATCAAACATAGGTGTTTTAAATTATTCCATTCTACAGATGAAGTGATAAAGATACAGAAGAATTTATGATCTTATAGCTCATAGCAGTGTAGTCAGAATTTCAACTCCAATATTTTGACTCTGAAGTTATTGAGCTTTTAAAACTGATGGCATCAGAAATTTCAATACTTCTATTATAATGATTAATGGGTATGTGATGGGGGAGGTCAGAAGGTGATTGATGGGATCAAGTGACTTTAGGGACTAAAGGGAAAAGGCCAGAACTTAAGGAAAGACATTTTCAAATATGGTAAGAGGACCCCAAGGCAAACAGCAGAGGCACATCTGCGTAGGAAAGTGAATAGACTTGACAGAATACTTGTGAATGGCTTCTGGGTAAGTGCAGTTTCTTTTTGATGCCAACTTGAGAATCCAAGAAAAATACTGAAGGATACAAAGCAAATGTGAGAACTGAGGATGAAACCAGCCTGTAATGCAATGATATTATTCAGGTCAGCCTCAGTGTGGACTGAGGTGGACACAAGGAACACCTCTGCTCCTTGTCTTTGGTAGTATGCAGACTATGAATTGTAAGGAAATCCTTGTTCTGTACATTTGAAAAAGCATGTTACCTTGTTTTAAAAATTATTGCATGAACAACAAAACTCTGTAAAATCTTTAAAATAAAGAAAAAAAAACAAATAAAAATTATTACAAAAGAAGACCCCCTAATGATAAATAACTTACATCAAAAAGCTGGGAGAATCCTTTGGTTTTATGAATTTTCTGGAAAATTGTGATGAGGAATTCTTACAGCAACTACAGCTACAGATGGCAGGGTGGTTGGCAGGGGTGTTTAATGAGCAGTGATTCAGCGTGTGCTAGCTGGCCAAAAAAGGTTTTCCCACTAAGACACATATCCTTTGGGGATGTGAGCAATCTTCAGCTAAACCATCTAAACCACATGGGGTTCTTGCTCCAGCACCTTCTCAACTGAGAACAAGCAGGACTTGAGAGTAGTTAAGGCTCCAAGTAGAGCAGTTAGAATGATAAAGGTTTCCATGGCTAAAGTGGCAAGATTCAAGCTAAGCTTTAATGCCCCAGCCCTCAAACAGCAGCAACAGCTGGAAAAAGCAAATCCAAAAGCAAATGGAAATTGCAGGAGCCTTGTTGAACTGCAAATAAGCAGGCTCCCAGGGACAAGAAGAGAGAAGCACAATAAGGTAAGCCACAAAACTGAGTGAGTACCTTGTCATTATAATCAAAAACAGATTGAAGTAGGTGGTGTTTTGACCTTAGGCTACACATTTCTATCTCTGGGCCTTCCTTTCATTATCAGTAAAATGACAATAACATCTTTCCTATAATGGATTATTGTCAGGCAAAAAATGAAAGTGTATGTTGAAACCCTCTAAAAATTTTAAAGTGTGTTAACACACCAATGAGAACACCTGATCCTAATGTTTCTTATTAATTCCTCCTCATAGTAGGTAATGGTCTTTCTTCTTCTTATAGTACTCCTCCTTCTCATCCTTTACCCTCTGAGCCACCAGGGAAGACAGCTCTCCTTCTCATCCTTCCTCAAGTTTATTTAGAGAAGTGTGAAGACTAATTGTTGAGGGTGTTTTATTAATGTTTGGAAAACAGCAAGTTTGGAAAAACTCAGTATATTTGGAAAATAGTGGCCACAGAACTGGAAAAGGGCAGCTTCTATTACAATCTCAAAGAAGAGCAATGCCAAAGAATGTTCAAACAACGTGACAATTGTGCTCATTTCACAAGATAGCAGGGGGGATTCCTAGTGGCTCAGCAGTAAATAATCTGTCTGCAAGCCCCAGGAGACGCAGGTTCTATCCCTAGGCTAGGAAGATCACCCTGGAGGAAGGCATGGAAACCCACTCCAGTATTCTTGGCTGGAGAATTCCATGGACAGAGGAACCTGGCGGGCTACAGTCCATGGTGTCACAAGGAGTCACATAACACTGAAACAACTTGGCACACACACATGCATATGCTTGCAAAGTTATGCTCAAAATCCTTCAAGCTTGGCCTCAGCAATATGTGAACTAAGAACTTCCAGATGTACAAGCTGGGATTTAAAAAGGCAGAGGAACAAGAGATCACATTGCCAACTTCTGTTATATCATGGAGAAAACAAGGGAGTTCCAGAAAAACATCTACTTCTGCTTCATTGATTATTCTAAAGCCACTGTGTGGATCACAACAAACTGTGGAAAATTCTTAAAGAGGTAGGAGTACCAGACAGCCTTACATGTCTCTTAAATTACTTGTATGCAGGTTTAGAACCAGACATGGAAAAACAGACTGGTTTCAAATTGGGAAAGGAGTACTTCAAGGCTGTATATTGTCACCCTGCTTGTTTAACTTGTATGCAGAATACATCATGTGAAATGCCAGGTCGGATGAATCACAAGTGGGAATGACAACTGCTGGGAGAAACAATCTCAGATATGAAGAAGATACTGCTCTCATGGCAGAAAGTGAAGAAGAACTCAAGAGCCTCTTGATAACAGTGAAAGAGGAGAGTGAAAAAGCTAGCTTAAACCTCAACATTCAAAAAACTAAAATCATGGCATCCAGTCTCATCACTTCATGCCAAATAGATGGGGAAAAAGTGGAAGCAGTGACAAACTTTGTTTTCTTAGGCTCCAAAATCACTGTGGATGCTGACTATAGTCATGGAATTAAAAGATGCTTGCTCCCCAGAAGAAAAGCTATGATAAACCTTTACAGTGTATTAAAAAGCAGAGACTTCACTTTGCTGGTAAAGGTCCATACAGACAAAGCTACACTTTTTCCAACAGTCATGTATCAATGTGAGAGTTGGACCATAAAGAAAGCTGAGTGCTGAAGAATTGATGCTTTTGAACCATGGTGTTGGAGAAGACTCTTGAGAGTCCCTCGGACTGCAAGGAGATCAAAACTGTCAATACTAAAGGAAGTCCACTCTGAATATACATTGGAAGACTGATGATGAAGCTAAAGCTCCAATACTTTGGCCACCTGATGCAAAGATCCAATTCATTGGAAAAGACCCTGATGCTAGGAAAGATTAAAGGCAAAAGGAGAAGGGAGCAGCAGAGGATGAGATGGTTAGATAGCATTCTTGACTCAATGGATAAGAGTTTGAGCAAACTTCTAGAGATAGTGAAGGACAGGGAAGTCTGGAATGCTGCAGTTCATGGGGGTCACAAAGAGTCAGGCACAACTGAGCAACTGAACAACAACTTAATATTTGGGCCTCTCTAAATTCAGCAGGGAAGTGGTTACATTTGTAGTTGTACAATCATTCTGTGAATGTTCTGTTCTTGGGATTCAGAGAGGGGAAGAGAAAGAGCTGAAATATGAATCAGGGCCAAGATACTCAGTTGGACAACCCTGATGCTGACTAATGAAGTGAAAAAAGCCAGCAAGAGAACCCAGGATGCCCGTGATGGTATCAATGGAGTTGGGGCGGAGGGCTCTAATGAATCACACATTCAGTCTATTCTACCTAATACAGAATGAAGAAAGCTAAGGTCTGTTTGAAGCTATAGGTCAAAAAAGATATGACAACTTCATAGAGCAGTATGAAGCCCAATAAATCTGAAATTATTGATCCATTCACAATTGAACTCAGGGTCAGAATATCTGGAACATATCTATACCAGTAATTCAATGTGCTAGGATCAGAAGCAAGTTGCATGGTCTAATGAGTTTAAAAATCATATTCCCAGGGAAATCTTTCCTGAGTTATTGCTCTACCCTATCAGGTTCCTTGTAGTTGTTGCACCTTTTAGTATTGGTTCATATTGACAACAGGGATCATGTGATTATTCAATCAATATCTGCCCTCTCCCATTATTAACTTTAAGTACCTTGTTTTGTTGAATGAGTAAATAGAGTAATTAAAAAGCAAAGAATAAAACCATGACCAAAGGCTTGCCTCTTCTGAGGTAGAAGCTCATGGTTGGCTAAGACCATGAAAACAGCACAGAGCTTTCAGAAAAGGCACAATGCCATCAAGTGCTAACTTCTTGAATTGTAGGCAAAGGAACTGGCCAGAATGAGTATCCAGTTCAGAACTTCCTAAATTTTTCCAAAAGTAAAATCACTTAGAGGTACTTATTAAAATACAGATGGTTGGGTTCACAATTGACTGAATCAGAATCTGTACCTAAAAGGATGTAAAGCTATATATCTAACAATCTGCCCAGAGTATACTTCGCAACAAGAAATTCGAGGAACCCTGATGTATACTAAAGCTCTTCTAAGTTTAGACCTTGGACATTCTGTTAGAGAATCACCTGACATTCTTGTGAAATAAATAGAGATCTAGGATGCATTCCATACTGACTGACTTTTTAAAAATTAAATCTGTGCAGCCTGAGACACCAAATAGAATATACTTCTTCCATTATAACTGGAAAAACTTTGTGGTACCTCAAGTAAACTCTTGACCAGTCAAGTGTGATCAGAGGGGCAGCATCAAAACAGTTACTCATGATGTCCATGCCTGTGGGAGGAATTCTTTCAGAAAAAAAAAAAAAAAAACAGACATGAGATAAAAGTATGTAAGTCTAAATAGTAGCTGTGTGCCTAGTATTATTAATTCCAAGGGGGAATTCTGGCAGAAACAAGTTAGTTCTAGTAATATGTTTAGAAGAGTAGGGTGGCAGGGCCAGGTGAGACCTTGAAGATTTTTTTGGATTGTTTTAACAATAAGAATTTGGATGGAGACAAAATATGGCTTCCCAGGTGGCACTAGTGGCAAAGAATTCATCTGCCTATGCAGGAGATGTAAGAGACATGGGTTTGATCCCTGGGTTAGGGAGCTCCCCTGGAGAAGGAAATGGCAACCCACTCCAGTAGTCTTGCCTGGGAAATTTCATGGACAGAGGAGCCTGGTGGCTACAGTCCATGGGGTCACAAATGAATCAGACATGACTGAAGTGACTGACCACACACACACATAAGACAAAATATGAATTCCAAAGTAATATAGCTATTTTTCAATTGTTTCCTGCCTTTATTAAACATTGTCCTTGATTTCAAAAACTTGCCAATATGCTGCTGTTTGTTTCTATGGGACCCATGGAAACAGCATTAAGCCATTTATTCCTTTAAACTAGCATGTTGCTCTTAAAATTCTAATGTGCAACATCATGGTTACTCTTTCAAGTGTACCAAGTTGACCTAGCTGGCAAGCCATTGAAAACTCTTATCTGTAAATTCTTAGCCTCTAAAATTTATTTTATTTAATAATATATCCAGCATTGAAAGGCAGTTCCTGAAACTTTAGTTCAGTTAGACAACTAGTTCAGCAAAATGACTAGTGCAAAGATTCTTCAATTTATAATTGTTTCTGTCTACCTTGTATAGAAAGTTGTTGTTCTTGCTGTTCAGTCACTCAGTCATGTCCTACTCTTCGTGACCCCATGGACAGTAGAACAACAGGCTTCCTTGTCCTTCACTATATCCTGGAGTTTGCTGAAATTCATGTCCATTGAGTCAGTGATGCCATCCAACCATCTCATCCTCTGCCGTCCCCTTGTCCTCTTGCCTTCAATCTTTCCCAGCATCGAGGTCTTTTCCAGTGAGTCAGTTCTTCACATCAAGTGGCTAGAGTATTCAGCTTCAGCTTCAGCATCGGTTCTGCCAATTAACATTCAGGGTTGAGTTCCTTTATTATTGACTGGTTTGATCTCCTTGTAGTCCAAGAGTATTCTCCAGCACCACTGTTTGAAGGCATCAATTTTTGGAGGCTCAGCCTTCTTTATGGTCCAGCTCTCATATCCATACATGACTACTGGGAAAATCATAGCCTTGACTATATGCACTTTGGTCAGCAAAGTAATGTCTCTGCCTTTTTTTTTTTTTTTAAGATTTATTTATTTATTTATAGGGGTGGGTGGGGAGGGAGGGGAGCGGGCGGGCCACTTCTATTGGTCTTTCATTTCTCTATTTTCATCCGTCTTTGTTCTTTGGCTCCTGTGGGCCTCCCATCACGGTGGCATCTGTCACTGCAGAGCGCCGGCTCTGGGCGCATGCGCTTCAGAGCTCCGGCTCGGTAATTGGACACATAGGTCCAGCCACTCCGTGGCACGTGGGATCTTCCCAGGCCAGGGATCGAACTGGCGCCCCTTGCACTGCAAGGCAGTGTCCTTACCCACTAGACCACCAGGGAAGCCCTCTCTGCTTTTTAATACGCTGTCTAGTGTTGTCATAGCTTTTCTTTCAAGAAGCAAATGTCTTTTAATTTCCTGGCTGCAGTCACAAGGAATTAGCAGTGATTTTGGAGCCCAAGAAAATAAAGTCTGTCACTGATTCCATTGTTCCTGCATCTATTTGCCATGAAGTGATTGGACCAGATGCCGTGATCTTTGTTTTTTGAATGTTGAGTTTTAGGCCAGCTTTTTCACTCTCCTCTTTCACATTCCTCAAGAGGCTCTTTAGTTCCTCTCCACTTTCTGCCATAAGGGCAGTGTCATCTGTATATCTGAGGTTATTGATATTTCTCCTGGCAATTGTGATTCTAGCTCTGCTTCATCCAGCCTGGCATTTTGCGTGATGTGCTCTGCATATAAGTTAATAAGCATGGTGACAATATACAGCCTTGTTGTACTCCCCCAATTTGGAACCAGTCCGTTTGTTCCATGTCTGATTCTAACTGTTGCTTCTATCCTCTTAACTGCTTTATTTTTCTTCATAGCATTTATAACTTTCCAACATATTATTTTAATTATTTTTTTTGTTTATTGTCTTTCAGTCCTAAAAGAATAAAAGTCCCATGAAAGCAGGAATTTTTTCTTACTTGGTTCAGTGATATGTCCTCCATGGTTGGCACATAGCCTCCCCCAGAAAAATTCAGTAAATGAATGCATGAGTATCCTTACAAGGTCAAAGAAGGTATCTTACAATTGAGAAAGCACAGTGACACAAAAGGATTTAAGCAAGTAATAAAATTATAAGATGCTATATATTTAATTGATAAATTGGTTTAAATGCATCAAAAGTTTTAAAGACTCCAGGGTGAAACTGTGGAGCTATTAGCCACAAACAGTCATAACTTCTGAAAAAATGACTTAGACTTCTATAAGGAAAGTTGTATTGGACATTTTTACAGTTAAAAATTGACAAATTTCACCTGCATATCAAGCAAGTTAACATAAGATTAGAAAGATAGCTGATAGAATATTGAGTTACTCAAGAAGCTATAACATATTCATTAAAAGGAAATATGGGTGTCTAAAAGAGCAGTCATGTTCAGCTAATCAGATTGAGTTATTCTTGGATAACTAATAATATGAACAAAACAGAATAAGCAGATGTTATATTCATTTTCAAAGTGCATTTACATAATCTTCTACCAGAATTATCATGAAGCTGAGAAGACTATTTTCACCACTAATAGAAACTTGCTGTACAGACAAGAAACTAAGAGTATGGGAAATTGCTCTGGAGAGAAACTACAAATGGAGATATCTCCCAGGGGTCAGCCTAATCCCCCAGTTTTTATAAGTGATATGAAGGAAAGAATGAAATTGACACTAAGCTCTTCTGTAGATAGTGATATACCAAACTGGCAGGGACAAAATGCAAGAAAACTATATAAGATTATATAAGATGGAGGAAAATTTATACATAAGAACAAGGAAGAAATATACTTCAAGCATACTTCATTTCAAGCTATTAACATAAGATAAATTATTATTACAAGAAGACTTATGAGTCTCTGGGCCTGCTCCTTATAACCAAAAACTTTCTAGAAAATATTAGGCTTTATTAGAAAATTATTGGAATAAAACAAAACCCAGCATTCAACCGACATACTGGATTGCAGCATGTTCACCCCAGGAGCATTTTGTTATCACATCTCAAACAAGATATAAAAGAGCTGAAGAATATCCAGGGGGAGTAAACAGAAATTATCAGTGAAAAGGAGGAACTGTTACATGAGAAGATCAAAAGATTCTCTTTTCTTCAGTCTGAAAGAGAAAAATAATGAAAGCATATCATTGAAGTCGATAAGATTTTGAAGTGAGGAGCAAGTGATGAGAGAGAATATGGTCGTGTCCACCCTATTGTAGTCCATCAAAACCAGAGGGGCAAAGAAAGAGAAGTTCTACTACAGATAGTAGATACAAAACCTATTCATCTATTTGAGGATTTGATGAGTGCCTGTCATGGCCACAAAACACCAGGTTATGAAAAAATCATTTTTCATTAAACATTCCCACCTGGGAGTGGAAACAGAGACAAACAAGATGCAATCCCTCCCTTCATTGGGCTCCAGGCTATAAGGGGAAAATATGGGTGTCTAAAAGAGCAGTCATGTTCAGCTAATCAGATTGAGTTATTCTTGGATAACTAATAATATGAACAAAACAGAATAAGCAGATGTTATATTCATTTTCAAAGTGCATTTACATAATCTTCTACCAGAATTATCATGAAGCTGAGAAGACTATTTTCACCACTAATAGAAACTTGCTGTACAGACAAGAAACTAAGAGTATGGGAAATTGCTCTGGAGAGAAACTACAAATGGAGATATCTCCCAGGGGTCAGCCTAATCCCCCAGTTTTTATAAGTGATATGAAGGAAAGAATGAAATTGACACTAAGCTCTTCTGTAGATAGTGATATACCAAACTGGCAGGGACAAAATGCAAGAAAACTATATAAGATTATATAAGATGGAGGAAAATTTATACATAAGAACAAGGAAGAAATATACTTCAAGCATACTTCATTTCAAGCTATTAACATAAGATAAATTATTATTACAAGAAGACTTATGAGTCTCTGGGCCTGCTCCTTATAACCAAAAACTTTCTAGAAAATATTAGGCTTTATTAGAAAATTATTGGAATAAAACAAAACCCAGCATTCAACCGACATACTGGATTGCAGCATGTTCACCCCAGGAGCATTTTGTTATCACATCTCAAACAAGATATAAAAGAGCTGAAGAATATCCAGGGGGAGTAAACAGAAATTATCAGTGAAAAGGAGGAACTGTTACATGAGAAGATCAAAAGATTCTCTTTTCTTCAGTCTGAAAGAGAAAAATAATGAAAGCATATCATTGAAGTCGATAAGATTTTGAAGTGAGGAGCAAGTGATGAGAGAGAATATGGTCGTGTCCACCCTATTGTAGTCCATCAAAACCAGAGGGGCAAAGAAAGAGAAGTTCTACTACAGATAGTAGATACAAAACCTATTCATCTATTTGAGGATTTGATGAGTGCCTGTCATGGCCACAAAACACCAGGTTATGAAAAAATCATTTTTCATTAAACATTCCCACCTGGGAGTGGAAACAGAGACAAACAAGATGCAATCCCTCCCTTCATTGGGCTCCAGGCTATAAGGGGATAAATACAAGTAAACATCTAATTATAATTTTACCCCATCAGATACACCTGCAGATATCTCTTCAATACATTCATTTTTATTGTCACTATCCTAGTCTAAACCACCTCCCATTCTTTGCTTGGATCACTTAAAAAGGTTCTTAAGAAAAAAAAAATCACCCTCTTTCTTATTCTACACTATTCTCCTCAAAATATCCAGAACCATTTTAATAATTAAGTCATACCATGATACATTTCTGCATGCAAGATTTCAGCATCATCTCACCTCTACATGCTGGTCTCTAAGGACCTGCATGATCCAGCCTCCGGCCCTTCTTTCCAGTCTCATCACATGCTACTCCTTCCTTTTTTTATAATAATAATTTTAAAAATGGCTGTTTGTTTTTTTCTGTTCCTGTAACAAACCAGTCTCTTCCACCTTGGAGAATTAACACATGTTGTTTCCTCTGACAGGACTATTCTTTCTTCTGCTGTTTGAACAGCTAGATCCTTCTCATCCTCCTGAGCTCAGTTTAAATGTTACCTCTTCAAAGAGTAATTCTCTGTCCACCAATCTAAACCCCTGCCAGCCTCGACTTCAGTACAATGTTTCCTTCTTCATTGCTCTTAATAAGGCAACATGTTCGTCTTCTTGTAACTGGACCGTGAGTTACACTGGGGCAGATATCAATGTAAATGCATTTGTTTGTCTTTGTGTCTCCAAGATATAGCTCCATTACCTGGCATATAGCAAGCACTTCTTAAATTAGAATGGAAAAAAATGAATAAATGAATATCATAACTTCCATAAAATGATATAAGGGATTTCAGCTACTTAAGAAAGAGTGTAATTCATGGTGCATCTCTGATATATTCATACATTTTGAATAGTATTTCACAAAAATTAATCTTAAAGATGGGAGTGCAGAAGAAGGAGGAAATTGACTATCTCATGAAACTTCATTAAGAGGTGACGAAGACTGCAAAAAATGCTTAGTTAACTCTGTGATTAAGTGACTACAATGGGTTATTAACTAAAACTGGGATGTTCCATGTGACATCCTAGCATTTAAGATTGGTATTAGGAAGAAAGTCATACTCTTAAATATCATTCTCTTAGTTTCACATGCTTGACCCAGGCAGGAGGAGAATCTTTTTTATGATCATATTCTCTTATTGTGTTTATCAAATTCTCTCCATGAGTGCAGAATATGTAGCTAATTATTTCCTGCATCTCTATCTGACAGAACTCCTCAGTGCTTGACATGTATGAAGTGACTGATAAAGGAGAATTGATTGAATCAAATAAGTCCCTCTAAGACACCACTTTGGATTTTGATTTCTGCAGCACTGGCTCTATACTGGAACTCTAAAAATCACCCCCAAACATGTGAAGCTACCACTGGTGAGCATTCCGCCTCACATTCACCTCTTACTTAGTAAAACAAATCTAGAAGCAGATTTAAAGAATATGGAATCCCTGTGGTGACATTTTAAATGAGTGATTCTGCCCAAAAAACCTTTATGAAGCTTTATAAAACTCCTATTCTAACCCAGTAAAATTTTTATTCTGGATACTTATTTCTAACCAAAAAAATATGCTTGACCTCATTAGACCATATTGTAACAAATTAAAATGGCAGGAGAAAACACTTTTTAAGCTAATACATATTTGTATGATAGTGGTTAATGGCTTCTGAGTTATTGCCAGAGACTTTCAAACACATACTGAATACTTAAAATGACTCAAAATTTGGATTATGTAAAGGTTTTTAATGGGTTAAGTGGGGGAATTAAAACCCAATAGATTAACTATGAGCAGTTTTAAAAGTCTCTTCTTAAATGTTCATTAAAAGGCCAGACAGGTACTTTATTGGTGACATGGTGATTTGGACAACCATGTACTGTTTAAGAAGTACACCTTAGTCGTTCAATTGCTGCTATCATCTTTTAAAATTTTAATTTCACAAAAAAATAAAGGAAGATTCTCAAAATATTCTAAAACTACAGAGTAGCCCCAGTTTGGGTAAGTCAGATGAACAACTTCAAATCAGTCACAGAGATGAGTTATAAAAGGAAAGAAATGTGGATTTTTTGCTTTCCATTTACCATTAGAAATTATGTGTATTTGTTTTCAGAAATGATTTTAACTAAATAAAGTGACTATAAATTTAGGTATACAGAGGTCAAACCATTGGTGATATAAACTGGGTTTTAGTTAGATTATCTTTCTCTTAATAATCTTGCTTGATTTTCATTACCTTGAATGCTTTATCACAGCTGTAAAGTGGAGTCTTCATACTTTCCCCCCTCAAAAGCTATTAGTTTTTTTTTCTTAATATAACCATGAAAAATCCAGCTGTGTAGAAAAGACAGCATACTTCATCTTATATTTTTTGTTTTAAGGGTTATCACTCTAAATTCATTTACCTACTTTAAATAGAATTTACCATCAATTAACTAGGGTAATGAGGTGAAGCATCCTTCTGTTTTAATTATGCAATCTCTAGTTAGTTAATATTAAACCACTTTTCAAATGACTGTGAACCAGAGCACCCAACTCTACAGAGAAGCAGCCTGCTTAGAAATATTACATAACCAAGAGTTGTAACACAAAGCATGCACTTCAAAACATTCTACTCGGTCAATTCAGAGAAGTTTACACCTCTTGATCACAGAAGGATTTTTTAATTTGAGTAAAAATACTTAACATGAGACCTCCCATCTTAACAAGCTTTAAGTGCATCACACACATTGTTAACCATAGAGGTAGAATGTTGTTCAGCAGATCTCTAGAATATATTAATTTTATAGAACTGATACTTTATAATTCTTTATACTCCCATTTCTGACTTTCACCAGGCCCTGGCAACCATCATTGTATTCTCTGTTCCTATAAGTCTGAGTGTTTTCGATTCCTCACATAAATGACTTAGTAAAATGATTTTGCTCCATTTTTTTTTCGCTCCATCTTTTTAACATGTTGTCACACAAAGGATTCTTTTGCAGAGTCCATTTACCAAACAGTGCTGCCAAGAGTTATAATTGTAGATTTGTGAAGATATCTCCTTGCTGAGGCTGGTAAAAAACCACTTCTCTTTATAGAAGCTTTGAAAAGAAAACTTTCTCAAATGCTCAAAGAACAATTCTTGGGTAGAAAGAAAAGTCCTCTCAAGAAATTGTGCTGATGAGCATGTGGTTGGGGCCAGAGTATCCTAGATTACATTCCGAAACAGTCCTGATCAGTTTCTAAGGAAAAAACTATGAGGTCATAACCTCATGGACATTTGTCATCTCTCTTTTATATTTTCATTCCCTTGGGCCCCATGGAAGTTTGCCTTTATCCAACTTCCATTTTTGTTTTGGGAAACTGTGATTTAAAAGCAATATCCAAACAAATGCCTCTGTGTTCTCATTCTCTCCATCTGCAACCTCCATCTGCTTGCCTTTAATCTTTTCCTAGCCCTTTTCTCCAGTCCTGCCTCCTTTCTCAGATGGATTAAAATCACTTGAATAATGGAAAGAAACCACCAGTGTCTTATCTCTTATAACACCTGAAAAGGCAAGTCCTAGTCATATAAGACAAATATACTGATCTGCAGATAATCAACACCCAAGATACAGAAACTCTCACAAATTTGGGAAACAAGATAAATCAAATCATTTAATAATGCATAAATATTCCACAGAATTTGAACAATTATGAACAGTCTGAAATCAATTTAATAAAAGCAAAATATGTTCAAAAATAATTTTAGCATATCTTGGGCAAACTATTGATCACAGAAGGATTTTTTAATTTGAGTAAAAATACTTAACATGAGACCTCCCATCTTAACAAGCTTTAAGTGCATCACACACATTGTTAACCATAGAGGTAGAATGTTGTTCAGCAGATCTCTAGAATATATTAATTTTATAGAACTGATACTTTATAATTCTTTATACTCCCATTTCTGACTTTCACCAGGCCCTGGCAACCATCATTGTATTCTCTGTTCCTATAAGTCTGAGTGTTTTCGATTCCTCACATAAATGACTTAGTAAAATGATTTTGCTCCATTTTTTTTTCGCTCCATCTTTTTAACATGTTGTCACACAAAGGATTCTTTTGCAGAGTCCATTTACCAAACAGTGCTGCCAAGAGTTATAATTGTAGATTTGTGAAGATATCTCCTTGCTGAGGCTGGTAAAAAACCACTTCTCTTTATAGAAGCTTTGAAAAGAAAACTTTCTCAAATGCTCAAAGAACAATTCTTGGGTAGAAAGAAAAGTCCTCTCAAGAAATTGTGCTGATGAGCATGTGGTTGGGGCCAGAGTATCCTAGATTACATTCCGAAACAGTCCTGATCAGTTTCTAAGGAAAAAACTATGAGGTCATAACCTCATGGACATTTGTCATCTCTCTTTTATATTTTCATTCCCTTGGGCCCCATGGAAGTTTGCCTTTATCCAACTTCCATTTTGTTTTGGGAAACTGTGATTTAAAAGCAATATCCAAACAAATGCCTCTGTGTTCTCATTCTCTCCATCTGCAACCTCCATCTGCTTGCCTTTAATCTTTTCCTAGCCCTTTTCTCCAGTCCTGCCTCCTTTCTCAGATGGATTAAAATCACTTGAATAATGGAAAGAAACCACCAGTGTCTTATCTCTTATAACACCTGAAAAGGCAAGTCCTAGTCATATAAGACAAATATACTGATCTGCAGATAATCAACACCCAAGATACAGAAACTCTCACAAATTTGGGAAACAAGATAAATCAAATCATTTAATAATGCATAAATATTCCACAGAATTTGAACAATTATGAACAGTCTGAAAATAACATTGGAGAATTACAATGAGTGAAAATGAGAAATGACTTTTAATATACTATGTTCAAAAATAATTTTAGCATCATAAAAAACAAAGATTGGGCTGAATGAATGCTGAGTTCCCTTTCATCTTTTTCATTTTGTAGTTGATGTCCTAAGAGATGATTTCATTAATGTTTAAGCTATGTGATCTCAATCAAATGGTTTGATCTCTCTAGACCTTTGGTTTCATATCCATACATGGTGAGAACTGTTGGGAAAAATGAATGTGGTAAATTCCAGTGCTTGATAAGTCATGTCCTGATATTAGTGACTGAATGATTAGGTCATAAATAGGAGGAGGCTTAATGGTTCGATAAATTATTGCTTAAAGCATACTAGGGCAATAACAATAAATACATGCATTTAAGTTACACATGTCTGTCTTCTAAATGTTAGTCACTTTGTTGAGTTATTGAAATATAAAGATGGATGAAATATAATCTCAGTTCTTATCTGCCTCATTCACAGCTCTGTGTCCTGATTCACATATTCACATATTTGTACTTTTCTCTCACCTATTTGTGTTTTTTTTTTTTTTTTTTTTAGTTATTGTACTGTAGCCTTTTAGTTTTCTCAATCCTTGCTGAAAAAAGATTTAGTATAAATAAATAAGGAAATTATTTAGTCTCTATATACATGCTTACACACATAAATTAGCCCTTCCTCTTGTAGAATGTTTCTGGGGAATCACATCCTTAAATAATTGCAATACAACATGATATACCCTGCAATTGAGGTACTGTGCCAGGAAGCAGAGAGAAGGATTAGCTTATTTTGCAATTAGAGGCTCTGTTGGAGACTTTCCAAAAGAGGCAACATTTGAACGAAGGCTTGATAAATGCGTAAGTGTTTATCAAGAGAAACAAAGTATGCTACCCACAGGAAAAAAGTGAAGAAGCAGGTAAGTGCCCAAGGAATGAAGAATTGCCCAGACAAGGAGAAGGGCACTGAAGGGTGGCATGCTGATGGTTAGGGTGCGTTGAGTGGTGTGCGGAGAAAAAAATAACATTCAAAGGAAAGTACACCATAGTTTCAAGACAATAAGGAAAAGACTACATTGATTGACATTTCATCTAATGGTAAGTGAAAATAGAGAAATGACTTTTAATATACTATGTTCAAAAATAATTTTAGCATCATAAAAAACAAAGATTGGGCTGAATGAATGCTGAGTTCCCTTTCATCTTTTTCATTTTGTAGTTGATGTCCTAAGAGATGATTTCATTAATGTTTAAGCTATGTGATCTCAATCAAATGGTTTGATCTCTCTAGACCTTTGGTTTCATATCCATACATGGTGAGAACTGTTGGGAAAAATGAATGTGGTAAATTCCAGTGCTTGATAAGTCATGTCCTGATATTAGTGACTGAATGATTAGGTCATAAATAGGAGGAGGCTTAATGGTTCGATAAATTATTGCTTAAAGCATACTAGGGCAATAACAATAAATACATGCATTTAAGTTACACATGTCTGTCTTCTAAATGTTAGTCACTTTGTTGAGTTATTGAAATATAAAGATGGATGAAATATAATCTCAGTTCTTATCTGCCTCATTCACAGCTCTGTGTCCTGATTCACATATTCACATATTTGTACTTTTCTCTCACCTATTTGTGTTTTTTTTTTTTTTTTTTTAGTTATTGTACTGTAGCCTTTTAGTTTTCTCAATCCTTGCTGAAAAAAGATTTAGTATAAATAAATAAGGAAATTATTTAGTCTCTATATACATGCTTACACACATAAATTAGCCCTTCCTCTTGTAGAATGTTTCTGGGGAATCACATCCTTAAATAATTGCAATACAACATGATATACCCTGCAATTGAGGTACTGTGCCAGGAAGCAGAGAGAAGGATTAGCTTATTTTGCAATTAGAGGCTCTGTTGGAGACTTTCCAAAAGAGGCAACATTTGAACGAAGGCTTGATAAATGCGTAAGTGTTTATCAAGAGAAACAAAGTATGCTACCCACAGGAAAAAAGTGAAGAAGCAGGTAAGTGCCCAAGGAATGAAGAATTGCCCAGACAAGGAGAAGGGCACTGAAGGGTGGCATGCTGATGGTTAGGGTGCGTTGAGTGGTGTGCGGAGAGAATAAAGAATAAAACCATTAATCAAAGGAAAGTACACCATAGTTTCAAGACAATAAACTCAGAGCTATTTATCTCAAGGCACCATTAGGTATTTTCCAGTAGTATTTCTGTGTCCACCTGGCGTTCTGCACTAAGCAAGTACATTCTTTATCAAAGTAATCATTTAAAATGCCAAGTCTTTTTGCTGTTTAGGTATGAAACACATGGAAGTCCAATAAGAATTTAGAGATTTCCAACTGAAATACACCTTCACAGGAAATAGATAAATGCTTTGCTTTATTGACCTTAAATGAGGGCATCTTATTTTTAAGATTGGGTGGGGAGGGAGGGGAGCAGGCGGGCCACTTCTATTGGTCTTTCATTTATCTATTTTCATCCATCTTTGTTCTTTGGCCCGTGTGGGCCTCCCATCGCGGTGGTGTCTGTTGTCGCAGAGCACTGGCTCTGGGCGCATGCGCTACAGCTCGGGCTCGGTAATTGGACACATCGGTCCAGCCGCTCCAGGGCACGTGGGATCTTCCCAGGCCAGGGATCGAACCGGCACCCCTTGCACTGCAAGGCGGTGTCCTTATCCACTGGACCACCAGGGAAGCCCAAATGAGGGCATTTTTAAAAGAAGCCTGGGCATAGTTAAAAGCATTTCTGTTCTGATACCTCTCCATCGACTGAGGTGCAGGAATTTCCTCTTACCACACAGAGCTGAACAAAAGGGTGTCATAGTGATATGGCGAAAAAGCTTGCTTCATTGCATGCTGCTCACGTGTTTATTTTGATCTAAAATTAAATGATCTTTCAGTGCCTCAAATGGCCGGGTCCAAGTCAATCAGAGAATCATAGCATATTTTCCTTTTTTTTCCTGCGTTTATTAATAACCCTTCTCATCCAAATCCTACCCACAGAAGGCATTACAGGTGATCAGATGATAGGTGCCTGCTCCACAGCCTCAGGTTATCAGTAACCTGCACTCTGGTGGAGTTCCTAACCAAGTGGACAGTGAATCTCTAGTGGCTTACATTTAAAATGAAATTGAACTATAGCAGGAGAATTTCTGGTTCACTTGCCAGACTATAGAAATTGCCTGTGGAAATGATGACAAGTACTGGGCTCTGAATGGCCAATAAGAGTGTCCTGGAATTCACGTGGACTTCTTTTATGCTTAAAAAATTCTATATAAGAACAACTGTATTTCTTCAGCAAAGAATGATATAAGAAGAAATATCACAGGGGCTATATAGTCAGTTAACTAGCAATGACTTGATTCCTACCTTTTTGAACTTAAATAAGTCATTTAACCTATCTATGTCTCAGTTTTCTCAACTGTGAAATGAATATAATAATAGGTTTGGGTAGGATTTTATAAGGTAATCCAGGAAAGGACTTAGCACTATACCTGGCACTCAGTGCGTGTCATGATCGTTATCATTGTTATTATTACTCTAGCATGACTGTACTGAATCACCAGAAACAAAGTCACTTGAACTACCTAAAAACTGAGCCACAATAAACTGAAACAAACTAAAAATAGTATTTTGAATACCACTTAATTTAGTAAACATTTACTGTGGGTTTGCAAGGGCTGGAATATGTGGTAAAGATAAATGATGGAGACAATCTCTATTTCCAAAGAGCTTAAAATCTAAAGGTAAATAGAAAAACGTATACAAGCAATTTGATACCAGATTGTGAAGGCTGCTACAGTAGATATGGAGAGGGGATTTTGGGGATTGAGAAGTGATGGGGCTTGACTCTGATGTCATGTAAGGTGCAAACTTTGAACAAACATTTATTGAAAGCCTTCTTTGAGCCAGGTTCTATACTAGACACTGGTCACATACAACTGAAAACAAGACAGATATGGTCACTGCCATCTTTGGATTTATATTAAGATCCAGGAAGATTTGGTTTGGTGGGGGGAGAGGAACTCAATTTTAAATATTTTGAACCTAAGCTTACTATGTAAATTTAAGTATAGATATTCCTTTGCACTTAGGATGGTAGAGGTGGAGCTCAAAAGAAAGATTGCTGTTGTTATTCAGTCACTAATGACTGCAGCACAGCAGGCTCTTCTGTCCTCCATTGTCTCTATGAGTTTGCTCAGATTCATGTCCATTGTGTCGGTGATGCTATCTAACCATCTCATCCTCTGTCGCCCCTTCTCCTTCTTCAATCTTCCCCAGCATCAGGGTCTTTTCCAATGAGCTGTCTCTTTCTATCAGGTGGCCAAAATAATGGAGCTTCAGCTTCAGTCCTTCCAGTGAATATTCAGGGTTGGTTTCCTTTAGGACTGACTAGTTGGATCTCCTCGCTGTCCAAGGAACTTTCAAGAGTCTCCTATAGCACCACAGTTCAAAAGCATCAGTTCTTCAGTGCTCAGCCTTCCTTATGGTCCAAGTCTCACATCCATACATGACTACTGGAAAAACCATAGCTTTGACTATATGGACCTTATCAGCAAAGTGATATCTCTGCTTTTTAAAACACTGCCTAGTCTTGTCATAGATTTTCTTCCAAGGAGCAAGCATCTTTTAATTTCATGGCTACAGCCACCACCCACAGTGATTCTGGAGCCCAAGAAAATAAAATCTGTCACTGCTTCCACTTTTTTCCCTTCTATTTGCCACGAAGTGGTGGGACCAGATGCCATGCTTTCAGTTTTGTTCTTTTCAATGTTGAGTTTCAAAAGAAAGATGAACACTGGAATCACCTGAAGATCTCTCTTTGACATATCTGAACTTTGACATATTCACTATTGTATCCTCAATACAAAAAAAAAATTGACACAAAACAGGCATTTGGTCAATAGCTATTGAATGAATTAATATCAAAAGACAAAGACACGGGCTTCCCCTGGTGGTCCAGTGGGTAAGGACACCGCCTTGCAGTGCAAGGGGCACCAGTTCGATCCCTGGCCTGGGAAGATTCCACGTGCCATGGAGCAGCTGGACTGATGTGTCCAATTACCGAGCTGGAGCTCTGGAGTGCATGTGCCCAGAGCCGGTGCTCTGCGACAACAGATGCCACCACAATGGGAGGCCCACAGGAGCCAAAAGAACAAAAACGGATGAAAACAGAGAAATGAAAGACCAATAGAAGTGGCCCGCCCGCTCCCCTCCCTCCACAACCCGACCCCCGACCAAAATAAATAAATAAATAAATCTTTAAAAAAAAAAAAAAGACAAAGACATTATCATCATCATCATCAACATCATTTTTCTATAGCACTCTGACAGAAACAAAGCCACTAGAATTGTGCTTGATGAAGTCCTAAGATTTAATGAGGTGACTGGGGGCATCCGATGCTTTGGGTATGTATGTGTATGTATGTGTAAGTGTGTATAGCTACTGTCACATCTGCATTTTTCTGTATTAACATTAGCAATTTTGGTAAATCATTCTAATCTACATTTTCTTATTTGTTTATTTATTTAGTTGGTTAGTTAACTAACTAAACCAAGCATCATGCTAACTGCTGGGAATGTGATGACAAATAAGACATCTCCCTGTTTTCAAGAAGTGTGTCGTTCTCAAGAGACACAGCTGACATCAAAGGCGGGAGAACATAATCAAAATAGAGAAAAACAATGATAAACAGTAGTTATATCCTACTAGAATGAGATCTCTGCTATTTCCAAGCACTGTTATAAGTTTTCAATTACCAACTGTAAAATCAATTTATCTTTTTAAAAACAAAACCACAATCTAATTTCCCCATATTCAACTATATCTTGGTAAAACTGCAGGGAGGGTTGTTTTTCATACACCAGAGCACAGTCATTGTTTTGGGAAAACTCAAAATTCATTACAATGAGCTTAAGTTAATGAACCCAGTCTTTAAGTAAAGGTAACAACCTTGATGAATGAAAATTAGGAAGTAGTCTTGTGTTTTTCCACAAGCCAGTTAAAGATATGCAAATGCTGAAAATATAGAAAAGTGTCCAACCACCAAAGGGACTATGTGTGCAAGCTTTTCCATTATTGATAAAATGGCAAAAATTTTCTGTTCTAAAAATAAATTCCTGCTCAGTTATTTGGGGACAGGGATGGGGGAGTAGGAGAAATGAGCACTTTCTATAAGTCTTATGGAAGAGATTAAATTTGGGCTGCCCAAGATCTTCAGGTAGGTAGCCTTGAGAAATGAGGTCCAAAAATTAAGATGATGATATGATATGGTCAAAAAGAAATTAAAATAGCACTTAATGATTACTTCTGTTTTCTAGAAATTTTTCAGAAATATATGTTAGTTACAGAGATTTTGCTAATAAATATATATATGCATCATAGTGTTTAACACACCTGATTCCCAGTAAAAATATGGCACCTAGATTGAGGTATGCCTAAGTATTACATAATCATATACCACACACATACACGCCCTCATGGAGAGTGTGACCGACTTGAACCTAATTTACCACACACTCCTTTAGTCCTGGGAAAACTGGGACAGTTAGTCACTCTACCCATTGAAAAGCCTAAGTTATAAGAATGCCATGCTACACTAAGTTGAATATTGGAAATATAAGCTTAAGAAAGATTACCATAGAAACTTCACAGAATCACATGTGTGTTCATTTTCATTCTCTTCTTGAGTGCCCATCATCTCAGAATTATTGGATGAGCAACCTCTCCATGATGGCTCATCTAAGAAAGGACTGCTAAAAATGTTTTCAGAAGATTGTTGACACAAAGTTGCTCAACAGTGCCTGACAGAGTATGCCCTCAATCAATATTAGTTAAATAATATTCCCACTTCAAAGGATTCAATTTGTGTTAATGATAATGTGCGAGATCACTGCATTGGCTGATGAACATAATCTGATTTATGGGAAAATGCATTTTTACAATAGCCAGCAAAAGCTTTCAGTGTTTTGGTTTTCCAGATGATTCCTGGAACCTTATCTGATGTCCATAATGATAATAATTACCTTTTTTAAGCATTTAACATGCTAATTAATGTGGTTGAACTTTTATATACATTCTTTAATCTGTAAAGCAACTTTTGGAGGATAACTGGTGTTATCATCCTTATTTTACAAATGAAAAGACCAAGGCCCAGAAAGATAAAGGAAGTTGCTGAAGTTCACTTGAAAGACATTAAATTTTTTAAGTTAGCTCTATTTACCTACACATTTAGATACACTGTCTCTCTAAAGTATTTTTTTCATTAATAAATATTAGTCGGGCACCTACTACTTTCCCAGCACTCTTATAGACTGTGGGAAATAACATTGACTCAACTAGATAAGCCACCATTCTCATGAAGCCAACACTCTGATGGGGTACAGGCAACAAATAATTATCCTTTATAATTACAATCATTCATTAACAATATTCTGCATCTATATTGTATCTCCTCTGACTCCTCTAATGGTTCAACTTGCTCTATTCAGAAGCTAAATTATGGAGATATCAAAAATTGGTCTTTTCTCTCTATATCATACAGTCTTATATGATCTCATCTAAACTATAGATTCTTTTCATTAAAAAAATACATTTGTAAAACAAAATAATGGTAAATTGCACTATGTTACATATAAGAACTTGCTTGAAAGTCTTCATAAGATAATGAGAAGGCAAGCCACTAGTTTATATGATCTATTTGTAATACAAAGAATAGACAAAAGATTAGTATCCAGGATATTAAAAGGACTTCAAGAAATCAATAAGGAAAAGACACACACTAGAGGCTTCCCTGATATCTCAGCTGGTAAAGAATCTGCCTGCAATTCAGGAGATCCCATTTCAATCCCTGGGTTTGGCAGATACCCTGGAGAAGGCAACAGCTACCCACTCCAGTATTCTTGCCTGGAGAATTCCATGGTTCATCCATGAGTCACAAAGAGTCAGATAGGACTGAGTGAATTTCACTTCACATATACACATTGAAATATTAATTAATCTTTACAAAAGGAAACATTATCATTTGTGACAACATGGATCAACTTGGAATGCATCATGCTAAGCGAAATAAATCAGGCAGAAAGAAAAACGCCTCCTACTATCATTTCCACGTTGAATCTAAAAATGTCAAATTCATACTAACAGGTTAGAATGGTGGTTGCCTGGAGGGAGAAGGAGTAGAGGAAATCAAAAGAAACTGGTAAAAGAGCAAAAACTCTTAGTTATAAGATAAATACAGTATGCAAACCGACTGTACAACATGGTGACTACACTTGCTAACACTGTGGTATAATTGAAATTTCCTAAGAGAATAGAAATGTTTTCACACACACACACACACACACACACACACACACACACACACAGAGTAAATATATAAGGTGATGGATATGTCAATTAACTTGATGGTTGGGGTGGGCTGGAATCCTTTCATAATATATTAGGTAGACCAAAAAGTTCGTTCAGGTTTTTCTGTGACACCTTATAAACGAACTTTTTTGGCCAACCCAATGTATCTATATCAAACCATCATACTGTACACTTTAACTATCTTACTTTTGGTCAATTTAACCTCCATAAAGCTGGGGGGAGAGGCAGAAATTTTGAACAGAATAATAGAAATTTAAATAAAAGAATGAATAAAGTGAGGTATATTCATAATATAGAAAAATATATACTAGCTGGTCAAAAGTGAAGTTACATATACTAACATGTTTTGCTACCCAAGATATATGATATATTTTGCATTTTTAAATAAAATAACACACAGATGGGACTTCCCTGGTAGCTCAGTGGTGAAGACTTGGCCTGCCAATGCAGGAGACATAGGTTTGATCCCAGATCCGGGAAGACCCCACATGCTGCAGAGCAACTAAGCCTGTGAGCCGCAACTATTCAGCCTATGCTCTAGAGCCTTGGAACTGCAATCACTGAAGTCCATGTGCCCTAGAGACAAAAGAAGTCACTGCAACAAGAAGCCTGTTTACCTCAACTGGAGAGTAGCCCCCACTCCCTGCAAGTAGAGAAGAGCCTGTGGCAGCAGTGAAAACCCAGAATAGCCAAAAATAAATAAATAAATTTTTTTTTTAAATCCCACAGAAAACACTATATATTTTCCACATCTTATACCTGTGTCCACATTGGTCTATATTTTCTTCCTTGAACAAACTAATAACCTGTTTTTGTTCTTCTTGTGGTTCTTATTTCCTGGAACAGTTTTACCCCCCTCACTCATGCTTCAGTTCTTAGCTCAAAACTCACCTCAATCAAAAGGCCTTGTCTGGCAACATAAAGTAGGCTCCTACTTTCTGCTATTGTTTTCTAGCCTTTTGCATTTTGGTCTTTATAGAACTCACATTTAGGATTTTAAATGATTTTGTTCTCTTTATGTGCTTTTCCTAAGTGAAAGGTAACAGAAAGGGACAATTGCATTCTGAACTGTAATCATCTAGTAATCCTGCAAATAGCTAAACTTCAGAAAAGTTCCACATCTCTTTCCAGTCTTCCCCTTACAGGTTAGACAGCGTTTGATCATTTCTGACAAATGGTTCTACTCTGAAGAGTCTTTATTTTTCATTATTCTTCTTAAACATTTTTAATCCCCTCCCCAAACTGAGTAGATTTCTAATTACTGTTGAACAGAGTGAAATTACTCTCTCATTTTAGACAAAGTACCCTTTTTATGCAGCCTGAGATGGCATGTGTTCTTTGGAAAATGACATGAATTATATAGTGACTCATGCTGAGTTGACCATTGACACTAAAACCAGATGCTTCTACATGTGTTGCTACAAAATTATGCATCCTAACATGGATGTGCGCACTGGGTTTTTATCACAGGGTATAGATTTATTCCAGTTTTTATTAAAACTCATTTTGATATATTTGGTCCACCATCTCAGCATTTCAGCCTATTTTTAGATTCTAATTCACTCATCTAAACTACTTGTTGTCCCTTACAGCTTTGTATTTTCCATTAATTTCATAAGCAAATACTCAACTGCTTTATCTAAATCACTGATAGTAATGAAAACCAGGGCAAGCCTTGGGTTAGAGTCTAGTGACACGTTTGAAATCTCTTTCCTGTGGAAGTACCAGCCAATCAGTTACATGCAGCCAGGAAGAAACTCAAGTCATGCTTATATCTCTTCATGCTGTCTACAAGATACAATAGGAAATCTTTTCTGAATGAGCTACTGAGATTCAAATGTATTTTGACTGCTGCATAAATCACAGATAAAAAGCTACTGAACTACCTTATAATAGGAAGAAATAAAAATTATAGTAAAAATTATAATAAACATTTACATTTCTGACATACTGATATATACTGTGTAATATGCCAAACATGTTATATACAATGTTTCCTTTAATCCTCCATAAAATATGAAAGAATCATTTATACATTTTGAAGGTAGAAAACTGAGGCTCAGAGAGATTAAATCAGAAGAAATTATATTCACTCTGAAATAAATTATCATTTTGAACTCAACAAGTTTTCATTGTTTGTACACTAAGAGCACACTTATACACTTAAAGCAATAATATTGTGCCATGTAGCATATTCTCAAAATAATTTGAAAGTCAAAATAACACTTCCTGAAACAACAGTCTTATTCACATTTAAACATCATATGACTAAGGAGTAAGAGTGTGAAACATACTGACGCTTTTAAAGGAGCTGTGGTGCTGCCTCATCTTGGAGGAAATTTCTCGACAAATGTAAAAAGCGCATGAGAAAACTTACTGCCCAGCTACCTCGGGAGTTCAAGTAAGAACCTCACAGCACATTGTAACATAATGATTTCATGATGCAGACGGCGTCTACCCAGGAGACTTCAGTTCCAATCTTATCTCCTCCTGCTATGTATTGTCCCCTCAGACTTTAAATGTTTTTAAACAAGCGCATGAAACAAAAAAGCCCACTATGGGAGCCAAGTGGATGTGCGCACTGGGTTTTTATCACAGGGTATAGATTTATTCCAGTTTTTATTAAAACTCATTTTGATATATTTGGTCCACCATCTCAGCATTTCAGCCTATTTTTAGATTCTAATTCACTCATCTAAACTACTTGTTGTCCCTTACAGCTTTGTATTTTCCATTAATTTCATAAGCAAATACTCAACTGCTTTATCTAAATCACTGATAGTAATGAAAACCAGGGCAAGCCTTGGGTTAGAGTCTAGTGACACGTTTGAAATCTCTTTCCTGTGGAAGTACCAGCCAATCAGTTACATGCAGCCAGGAAGAAACTCAAGTCATGCTTATATCTCTTCATGCTGTCTACAAGATACAATAGGAAATCTTTTCTGAATGAGCTACTGAGATTCAAATGTATTTTGACTGCTGCATAAATCACAGATAAAAAGCTACTGAACTACCTTATAATAGGAAGAAATAAAAATTATAGTAAAAATTATAATAAACATTTACATTTCTGACATACTGATATATACTGTGTAATATGCCAAACATGTTATATACAATGTTTCCTTTAATCCTCCATAAAATATGAAAGAATCATTTATACATTTTGAAGGTAGAAAACTGAGGCTCAGAGAGATTAAATCAGAAGAAATTATATTCACTCTGAAATAAATTATCATTTTGAACTCAACAAGTTTTCATTGTTTGTACACTAAGAGCACACTTATACACTTAAAGCAATAATATTGTGCCATGTAGCATATTCTCAAAATAATTTGAAAGTCAAAATAACACTTCCTGAAACAACAGTCTTATTCACATTTAAACATCATATGACTAAGGAGTAAGAGTGTGAAACATACTGACGCTTTTAAAGGAGCTGTGGTGCTGCCTCATCTTGGAGGAAATTTCTCGACAAATGTAAAAAGCGCATGAGAAAACTTACTGCCCAGCTACCTCGGGAGTTCAAGTAAGAACCTCACAGCACATTGTAACATAATGATTTCATGATGCAGACGGCGTCTACCCAGGAGACTTCAGTTCCAATCTTATCTCCTCCTGCTATGTATTGTCACCAGCTCAGACTTCTTTTAAAGTGCACCGTGTTTTTCATCCACTATCAGAGCCGAGAGCTCTATCCATGGTTTACTGGTCCATGCAAAGCAGAGGAAAGAGACAAGCTCCACTAGAATGTGAGAGCCAAGTGAAACTAACAAGAATTGTCCTTTAAAAGCATAAAAAATGTAGAAACTCCACTTTCCTAAAATTCTGTTTTATTAACCTTTAGCAACTGCTGAGAAACTGGAACATGATGGAATTTTTGAACTTTCTTGTCAGCAGCAAAAGGGTAATGCTTGTTATGATTGCTATTTGGCAAAAACCCAGCCTCTGATTCCAAAAGGTCTCAAATTAACTTCATTCACAACTGATTAGAGAGCACAAAGCCTATGAGGGATTTTTTTTTTTTTTTTTGCCATCTCTATGTCATATGTAGGTGAGAAATATTTGTGGTTCTCTTGATAGAGAAGGATTAACAGGTAGCAAATTCTTTAGTACCATCAAATTAATGCAGAAAGCCATTAAGGGAGATCATCAAGAATGGATTACAGTCTAAATGGAAATGACGAAATTTCACTTTTTCCCTGTTTTATTTATTGGATAAGAAAATAAATCACCTTATTAACAGTTTTTGATATATCCCTGAAGTGAGGTTGTTTATTGTCAATCCCATCAATGAGAACCATTGTTTTTTCTCCAGTGGCAAAACACCCCAACGTGTGAAGGTGCAGACTAATACACCTGATTAGGTATACGTTTGAAAGAAATATTATTCAAAGATCAAAGGCAAATTCCTATTTTGGACTCTAAACCTGCCCAAGTAGGAGGCTTTAGCTTTTTTCCATTATACTGTGGAGTCTAGGGGTTGCTTCCCAGATGGCTCAGTGGTAAAGAATCCGCCTGCAATGTAGAAGATGAGGGGGATGCGAGCTTGATCCTTGTGCCAGGAAGATCCTCTGGAGTAGAAAATGGCAACTCACTCCATTTCTCTTGCCTGGAGAATTTCATGGACAGAGGAGCCTGGTGGGCTACAGTCCAAAGGGTCTAAAGAGTTGGACATGACTGAGCACAGAGCACAGAGCACAGTGGAGGCTGTAAGCTTCAGACTCAGTCAGATTCTACCGAAAGTTATTTATTCTCTCTCTGCCTCTATTTTCTCATTTGCAAAATGGAGATAATAATCATATACTAGCTACATTATTAGGCTGTTGTAGAATTAAATGCATTAATTCACATCAAGTTTCTAGCACCAAGTAAGCCAAGGCAATAGCTTACCATTAATATAATTTTGCATGTGTAAGAATCATTTATGTATTTGTCAGTATGAACGAGGAAAAATTTCCATTTTAAGGACATTTTTAATGTGTTTACTAGTTATTTCTATGTTTTTCCCTGAAGTGCCTCTTTATAACCTTTGCCTGATTTGTTCATTTGTTTTTGGTTTCATCCTGATTTGTAGAAATACATATCTATATCTATATCTATATCTATATCTATATCTATATATACACACTGAATGTTTGTGCCCCCAAAATTTATCTGTTGTAGCCCTAATTCCAGTTGTGTCTGTATTTGGAGATAGGACCTTTAAGGAAATAATTAAGATTGAATGTGGTCATTATGGTTGGGCCACGATCCATTAGGATTAGTGTTCTTATAAGAGACATTAGAGAGCTCACACTTTGTCTGCCATGTGAGGACACAGTGTGGAGGCAGCCATCTGCAAGAAGTTAGGAAGAGAGCTCTCACCAGGAACCAATCATGTTGGCTCCCTGACCTCAGACTCCCAGCCAGCAGAGCTATGAGAAAATAAATTCTGCTGTTTTAGGTCTTTTGGTCAGTGGTACTGTGTTATGGTAGACCCAACAGAGATGAATACATGTCTTTCTATATTAATATATTCTATCAATATAATTCTATTAAATATTATTAAATTGAAAGTCCCTTTTTATTAAATTTATAATTCATCTTTATTTATTAAAGTTTCTTACAGTATTTGTGATCTACAGGTGTGTGTGTCTGTGTGTGTATGTTTAATGAAGAACCTATCAGCTCCTTTCCTTATGATTCCTGATATTTTTATCATTCTTAGGAATGTCAAAAAGGATAACTTTCATAGCCTAGATCTCCTTCCAGTACCTTACTGGTTTTTGATCTTAGTGGTTTGAAACTCAATTCCTATGGAATGTATATTTATATATTGTGAGATTACTATCATATGCTTGCCATCATATGGAAAACCAACTGTCCCAGCACAGTTTACTAAACAGATCATTGTTTCACCACTAATTTGAAAATTCAACTTTCATGTAAAGTAAACATACCTGAATTCTCAGATATATCAGACAGATCTGTTTCTCTTATAGCAGATAATCTTTTACTACTGTAATTGGATACAAAAGGATCCGATGCAAACTTCTCAGCCTATCCTCGTTTGATGTACCTATTACTTCAAATGAACATAATGTTTAGTTTTCAAATTTTCACTGGCTATTTAAAAATACTCAAAGAATTTTAAAACTACTAAAACTCCTGGTCTAAATTAACAATTGAAAAATAGTTAAAATATTGACGTCATCTATTTAGTCTACAGAAGGTAATTATAATGCCTGCTCAGTTTCTAGAAAGTATATATAACCAGCACCATAGTGTGATAAATAAGAGCATGGACTTTGGAACCATACTGCCTAGGTTCAAATTCCAGATCTGCTGTTTATAAGCTAAAGAACTGTAGAAAAGTATTTAACTTCTTGCTAACTTGATTTCCTCATCTATAAGATCGTATTAATAAATAACTGTGTCTCATACTATTATGTGGGGCTTTCCTGGTGGCTCAGTGGTAAAGAATTCACCTGCCAATGCAGGAGACATGGGTTTGATTCATAGGTCATGAAGATTCCCTGGAGAAGGAAATGGCAATCCACTCCACTATTCTTGCCTGGGAAATCCCATGAACAGAGGAATGGTGACTGACTACAGTCTATGGGGTCACAAAGAGTCAGACACGACCTAGTGACTAAACAACAAACTGATACATGGAAATCCCTTAGGAAAAGTTACTGATAGAGGGTAAGAGCAATAGTGTTGGTCAGATAAAATAACTGCTCAGGAAAGTTAGTTCTCCTTCCTATAAAATGAAAAGTGATCTCTAAGGAGCAAGTGTCTTTTAATTTCCTGGCTGCAGTCACCAGCCGCAGTGATTTTTGCAGCCCAAGAAAATAAAGTCTGTCACTGTTTCCATTGTTTATCCACCTATTTGCCATGAAGTGATGGGACTGGATGCTATGATCTTAGTTTTCTGAATGTTGAGTTTTAGGCCAGCTCTTTTCACTCTGCTCTTTCACTTTCATCAAGAGGCTCTTTAGCTCCTATTCACTTTCTGCCTTAAGGGTGGTATCATCTGCATAGTGAGGCTATTAACATTTCTTCTGGCAATTGTGATTCTAGCTTGTGCTTCATCCAGACTGGCATTTTGCATGATGTGCTCTGCATATAATTTAAATAAGCAAGGTGACAATATACAGCCTTGACATATTCCTTTCTCAATTTGGAACCAGTCCATTGTTCCATGTCTGGTTTTAACTATTGTTTCTTGTCCTGCATACAGGTTTTGCAGGAGGCAGGTAAGGTGGTCTGGTATTCCCATCTCTTTCAGAATTTTCCACAGTTTGCTGAGATGCATATGGTCAAAGATTTTAGCATAGTCAATGAAGCAGAAGTAGATGTTTCTCTGGAATTCCATTGCTCTTTCTATGATCCAGTGGATGTTGGAAATTTTGATCTCTGGATCCTCTAATGCTGTGTAAATGCAAGGTGTTTAGCACAGTTTAGAATTCTCATAACCATTAGAGCCAAGCTTCTCATACTGTCTGCAGTTAAACTGATTTTCTCTAGATTAGTATTTCCCAAATTAGGGTCCTTTAAACATTATTAAATGTGGCTTAGAATTCTCTGGTTCATCAACAGAGAAACTGTGTAGAAAGGGAAAAGACTGTTGCATCAGCAAGTCTAACACACTGGCCACAAAAGAGCAGACCTAATTGCACCATCTGCTGAATTACGAGGGATTTCTGACCTTTTTCCCATTCCAGATGATTACTGTAACATCCACAGATTGCAATAATAATTATAGAAAATAACATTTATTGACCACTAACTCTATGTAGGAAATACGCTAAATATTCATATATAGAGAGATACATTATCCCCATCACAGCTCTATTGCATATGTGGCAAAATAGCACTTTCTGTCATCTCTGACAGGACATCTCCATTCTGATTGTAGAACCAGAAAAGAGCATATAGGAGTGCACAAGGAAATATGTATGGGCCACACTCAAGAGGCACGTATTACTCCTGCTCACATTTCATTGGAAAAAACTCACATAGCCACATCCAACTGCAAGAGAAAATGAGAAATGTAACCTATCTAGTAGAACTGAAAGTGTCAGTTGCTCAGTTGTGTCCAACTCTTTGCGACCCCATGGACTATAGTCTGCCAGGCTCCTCCTTTAAGAGATTCTTTAGGCAAGAATACTTGAGTAGGTCGCCATTTCCTTCTCCACGGGATCTTTCCAACCCAGGGATAAAACCTGGGTCTCCTGTATTGCAAGCAGATTATTGTCTGAGCCACCAGGAAGCCCAATTTAGCTCATAACATGCTCCAACTTTACGGGCAAGCCCGTTTGCTCAGACAGCAAAGAATCTGCCTGCAATGCAGGTGACACAGGATGGATCCTTGGGTCAGGAAGATCCCTTGAAGAAGGGAATGGCTACCCACTCCAGTATTCTTGAGACTTCCTTGGTGGCCAGGAAAATACTAGTGTGCAAAAGTGAGTAGAAAAATGAAGGTTTATGAAAGTAAATGATACAAATGATCAATTGGTAAGGACTGAGGAAATGAGAATTGAGAGGCATGGCTGATAGTGTAAAGCAGTAGAGTTCACAGACCGGAGTTCAAAATTGATGAATTTTTAGAGTTGGATGTGTGGGGGTGTGTACATGCATGTGAGAGAGTTACTAATATTGTGACAAGAAGAATAATCAGTTGTAGGCCATGAAATATATGTTTTAATATCAAGATTTCAGAATTGCTATAATTTTTGAGATTATCAATGTCTAGAGCATGATCATTAAAATGAGTGGCTTAAGTATGATAGAAAAAATATATATCACTGGAATTGAGGCCAAGAATGATTTATAGTCAAAAATGCCGGATGAATAATCCACATAGATGACAAATGTTGACGTAGCCAAAAACTCTACCTTGACTCCTTGGGGTCTGTGAGGAAAACTAATATTCCTATATAGCTTCCTAAATAAAGCACTTTCTGTCATCTCTGACAGGACATCTCCATTCTGATTGTAGAACCAGAAAAGAGCATATAGGAGTGCACAAGGAAATATGTATGGGCCACACTCAAGAGGCACGTATTACTCCTGCTCACATTTCATTGGAAAAAACTCACATAGCCACATCCAACTGCAAGAGAAAATGAGAAATGTAACCTATCTAGTAGAACTGAAAGTGTCAGTTGCTCAGTTGTGTCCAACTCTTTGCGACCCCATGGACTATAGTCTGCCAGGCTCCTCCTTTAAGAGATTCTTTAGGCAAGAATACTTGAGTAGGTCGCCATTTCCTTCTCCACGGGATCTTTCCAACCCAGGGATAAAACCTGGGTCTCCTGTATTGCAAGCAGATTATTGTCTGAGCCACCAGGGAAGCCCAATTTAGCTCATAACATGCTCCAACTTTACGGGCAAGCCCGTTTGCTCAGACAGCAAAGAATCTGCCTGCAATGCAGGTGACACAGGATGGATCCTTGGGTCAGGAAGATCCCTTGAAGAAGGGAATGGCTACCCACTCCAGTATTCTTGAGACTTCCTTGGTGGCCAGGAAAATACTAGTGTGCAAAAGTGAGTAGAAAAATGAAGGTTTATGAAAGTAAATGATACAAATGATCAATTGGTAAGGACTGAGGAAATGAGAATTGAGAGGCATGGCTGATAGTGTAAAGCAGTAGAGTTCACAGACCGGAGTTCAAAATTGATGAATTTTTAGAGTTGGATGTGTGGGGGTGTGTACATGCATGTGAGAGAGTTACTAATATTGTGACAAGAAGAATAATCAGTTGTAGGCCATGAAATATATGTTTTAATATCAAGATTTCAGAATTGCTATAATTTTTGAGATTATCAATGTCTAGAGCATGATCATTAAAATGAGTGGCTTAAGTATGATAGAAAAAATATATATCACTGGAATTGAGGCCAAGAATGATTTATAGTCAAAAATGCCGGATGAATAATCCACATAGATGACAAATGTTGACGTAGCCAAAAACTCTACCTTGACTCCTTGGGGTCTGTGAGGAAAACTAATATTCACTTTAGAGGATCACAGAGGAAGTGATTTCCTGAAGGCACAGCCATATTCCAGTTACACAACAAAGATTAAGGAAACATTGAGAGAAGAATTTAAAACTACTGGGGAGCTTCTTAGTGATAGACCATGAATTACAGAGAGCAGGAAAGAAGGGCTTCTGAAGAAGGGGAGAGGCTTGGGTCCAATTTTGTCAACTGTAGAAGAGTATATGAATAAGGGTCTAGGTGTGAGGAGGACATGGTTACCCACTCCAGTAGTGTTGCCTGGAGAATTCCATGCACAAAGGACATTGGCAGGTTACAGTCCATGGGGTGACAGAGTGAGGTACATTTTAGCTACTAAACAACACGGTGGTAACTTAGAAGTGATAAGACAAGATAGACCATGATTGCATGGCAGACTGGGAGGTGAGTAAAGCCCTCCAGATAGGAGACTGCTTAATCTAGACTAATTTAGAACCAAGAAGAATCCAGAAACTCCAATCTAAACAGGTTTTCTCTAAATATCATGTATCCTGTATGATGATATTCAGGCTTTCAAAGATAGTCGAGGTAGAGCTAAGATGGCAGCGTAGAAGGAAGTGCACTCATCTCTCCTGCAAAATCGCCTGAATTGCAACGAGTTCCTGAAAACCCATCGACAGAAGGAGGTTGGATCAGATCACAAAAAAGATAACCCACATCCAACAGTAAAGGAGAAGCCACAACAAGACAGCAGGAAGGGTGCAATCACGCTTTTAAAAGCCAAACCTCAAACCTGCCAGAGAGGCTGGGTGGGCCAAATATGCAAAGCTTGTTACACACCAAGACCTGGGAAAGGAGCGGTGACCCCCACAAGGGACTGAGCCAGTCCTGCTTTAGAGGGTCCAAGTGCCCCTTTAAGCTAGAAGTGCCCTTGAACAGTCCTCAGAAAGATGGCGTTGCACTTAATTTCTTTGAAGGAGGTCATCATTAAAGCAGTCATAGAGCCGCAGAGTAGGACTGGAGACTCTGTGAATTGAGGCCAAGAATGATTTCCATGAATCCACATAGATGACAAATGTTGACGTAGCCAAACTCTACCTTGACTCCTTGGGGTCTGTGAGGAAAACTAATATTCACTTTAGAGGATCACAGAGGAAGTGATTTCCTGAAGGCACAGCCATATTCCAGTTACACAACAAAGATTAAGGAAACATTGAGAGAAGAATTTAAAACTACTGGGGAGCTTCTTAGTGATAGACCATGAATTACAGAGAGCAGGAAAGAAGGGCTTCTGAAGAAGGGGAGAGGCTTGGGTCCAATTTTGTCAACTGTAGAAGAGTATATGAATAAGGGTCTAGGTGTGAGGAGGACATGGTTACCCACTCCAGTAGTGTTGCCTGGAGAATTCCATGCACAAAGGACATTGGCAGGTTACAGTCCATGGGGTGACAGAGTGAGGTACATTTTAGCTACTAAACAACACGGTGGTAACTTAGAAGTGATAAGACAAGATAGACCATGATTGCATGGCAGACTGGGAGGTGAGTAAAGCCCTCCAGATAGGAGACTGCTTAATCTAGACTAATTTAGAACCAAGAAGAATCCAGAAACTCCAATCTAAACAGGTTTTCTCTAAATATCATGTATCCTGTATGATGATATTCAGGCTTTCAAAGATAGTCGAGGTAGAGCTAAGATGGCAGCGTAGAAGGAAGTGCACTCATCTCTCCTGCAAAATCGCCTGAATTGCAACGAGTTCCTGAAAACCCATCGACAGAAGGAGGTTGGATCAGATCACAAAAAAGATAACCCACATCCAACAGTAAAGGAGAAGCCACAACAAGACAGCAGGAAGGGTGCAATCACGCTTTTAAAAGCCAAACCTCAAACCTGCCAGAGAGGCTGGGTGGGCCAAATATGCAAAGCTTGTTACACACCAAGACCTGGGAAAGGAGCGGTGACCCCCACAAGGGACTGAGCCAGTCCTGCTTTAGAGGGTCCAAGTGCCCCTTTAAGCTAGAAGTGCCCTTGAACAGTCCTCAGAAAGATGGCGTTGCACTTAATTTCTTTGAAGGAGGTCATCATTAAAGCAGTCATAGAGCCGCAGAGTAGGACTGGAGACTCTGTGCACACCGAGATTCAGGAGAGGGGAATAGCGATCCTGCATGAGACTGAGCCAGACTCAACTGTGAGTAATCTGACGTCTCCCGCGGTGGTGGGGGTCGTTGGTGGCCTGCAGCAGGGTTGGGACACTGCTGCAGTGCTTCTCATAGAGCATATAGGAACAAATCCTTTGTGAGAGAGACTGCATTACCCCTACTATAGTTTGGCTGCATGTCAAACTACAAGGAGGGAATTTAGCTCCACCCAGGAACAAAGGTATCTGGATTAATGATAAAGAAACTGACAGGGTCAGCCTGAGTGGGTGTTTTAGTTCTGAAATAGGTGGAAACTGACCAAAACCGTAAAAGAGATCTCCAGATCCACCCATTACCAGAGGCAAGAAAAAGATAATAATTCCTGAATAGTCAGCAAGGGACAGAAGAGCATAAACATTCACTATTTTTATATTGTGACTGGACCCAGATTTACCACTGGACCTTTTTACTTTTTTTTTTTTTTTTTAAATTTTTTTCCCTTCCCCCAGCCCCCTTTATTAGTATTATATTTTTTCTTTTTTCTCTTAAACCACACACTTTATTTTGGTTAAATACTTCTGATTCTTCATTGGCCTTTTGCTGTTCTGTGGGGGTTTTGTTTGTTTTTATTATTTTTGCTTCGTTTTTCTATATTGTCCTATATATTTATCTCTGTTCTAATTTTTAAAAATTATTTATATGTATTATTACTTCTTCCAATTATTTCTTTGCTTTCTCTGATGCTCATTTCCTACAGCACTATACTCTAATACATATAAATTCTTATCTTCCTATATTTAACTTTCTATTATTATTCTATATTTTTCCTCTATCCCCCCTTTCTCTTTTTCCCTTTCCCCACCATATTTCTTAGTCTGTTTTGTTTTCATTGTCTTATCCCCACTTGGAACCCTGCTCTAGCATTGTTTCCCCATTTGTGCCTTAAGTTAATTTGGTTCTTAACTGGTGGGTATCATTCTTGGTTTTCTCTGTTTGCTGTGCTAATGCATTGTACTGTATTTTTTTTTTTTTGGAATGTTTGGGTTATGTTATGGCTGCATATGTTAATGTGTATAATCCAGTACACTGGATGGTATTTGCATGATATTTTAATTGACATTTGTCAAAGGTATACCTTCTGTCTTTCATTTGCACATATATATATTTTTAATACCATTTAATGGCATAACAAATCAGCTGTGAAATCAGCATTCCTTGGTTAGGCAACAAGCCCAGGGGCTTTAGGTAGGGAGCACTGACTCCAAAACCCTACAATGCCAGAGAATGCCTAACACTAGAGAGCATCAAACATTGAGAATCTCAACAAAGGCAAGCACCTGTATGCAAGTCCTAGCATCACCCAACCACAAACATCACCCTGAATGAGATGCCTCATCGAAACAATACCCACAGACATAACTCAAAGTCTGGGAAAAAGAACATAGTTAGTTAAAAAATTAATAATACTAATAAAAAGACAGAGAAATACAACACAAATGAAGGAACAATCTACAAACACATAAGTCCAAATAAATGAAGAGGAATTAGACAAACTTTCATAAAGAAAATTCAGAAGAATGATAGTAACAATGATCCAAAACACTGAAAACAGAATATTAGAGAAAGTGCAAGAATAAATTAACATGCTGAACAAAGAAACACAAGAACTGAAACAACACCAAGCAAACAACTCAATTGTTGAATTGAAAAACACTGTAGAAGGAATCAAGAGCAGAGTATCTGAGACAGAAGACCGGATAAGTGAGCTAAAAGATAGAATGGTGGAAGTAACTGCTGAAGAACAGAATCAAGCTCAAAGAATGAAAAGAGCAGAGGATAGCTTCAGAGACCTCTGGGATAATATCAAATGCACCAACATTCAAATAATGAGGGTTTCAGAAGAAGAAAAAAAGAAAAGGTATGAGAAAATTTTTGAAGAGATTATAGTTGAAAATTTCCCCAACATGGGAAAAGAAATAGTCAATCAAGTCCAGGAAGCACAAAGAGTCCCATACAGGATAAACCCGAGAAGAAACACACCAAGACACATATTAATGAGTTTAAACCATACAGGAGTTTTCTGTTTGCTGTGCTAATGCATTGTACTGTATTTTTTTTTTTTTGGAATGTTTGGGTTATGTTATGGCTGCATATGTTAATGTGTATAATCCAGTACACTGGATGGTATTTGCATGATATTTTAATTGACATTTGTCAAAGGTATACCTTCTGTCTTTCATTTGCACATATATATATTTTTAATACCATTTAATGGCATAACAAATCAGCTGTGAAATCAGCATTCCTTGGTTAGGCAACAAGCCCAGGGGCTTTAGGTAGGGAGCACTGACTCCAAAACCCTACAATGCCAGAGAATGCCTAACACTAGAGAGCATCAAACATTGAGAATCTCAACAAAGGCAAGCACCTGTATGCAAGTCCTAGCATCACCCAACCACAAACATCACCCTGAATGAGATGCCTCATCGAAACAATACCCACAGACATAACTCAAAGTCTGGGAAAAAGAACATAGTTAGTTAAAAAATTAATAATACTAATAAAAAGACAGAGAAATACAACACAAATGAAGGAACAATCTACAAACACATAAGTCCAAATAAATGAAGAGGAATTAGACAAACTTTCATAAAGAAAATTCAGAAGAATGATAGTAACAATGATCCAAAACACTGAAAACAGAATATTAGAGAAAGTGCAAGAATAAATTAACATGCTGAACAAAGAAACACAAGAACTGAAACAACACCAAGCAAACAACTCAATTGTTGAATTGAAAAACACTGTAGAAGGAATCAAGAGCAGAGTATCTGAGACAGAAGACCGGATAAGTGAGCTAAAAGATAGAATGGTGGAAGTAACTGCTGAAGAACAGAATCAAGCTCAAAGAATGAAAAGAGCAGAGGATAGCTTCAGAGACCTCTGGGATAATATCAAATGCACCAACATTCAAATAATGAGGGTTTCAGAAGAAGAAAAAAAGAAAAGGTATGAGAAAATTTTTGAAGAGATTATAGTTGAAAATTTCCCCAACATGGGAAAAGAAATAGTCAATCAAGTCCAGGAAGCACAAAGAGTCCCATACAGGATAAACCCGAGAAGAAACACACCAAGACACATATTAATGAAGCTAACATAAATTAAACACCAAGACAGAATTTTAAAAGCAGCAAGGGAAAAGCAACTAGTGGCATACAAGGGAAACCCCATATGTTTAACAGCTGATCTTTCAACAGAAACTCTGCAGGCCAGAAGGGAACGGCAAGACACTTTTAAGGTGCTGAAACAGAATAATCTGCAACAAGAATACTCTACCCTTCAAGGATCTCATTGAAAATTGATGGTTCATCACAGGCATGCAACGATTCTTCAGTATCCACAAATCAATCAATGTGATACACCATATCAACAAACTGAGAGACAAAAATCACATGATAATCTCCATAGATGCAGAAAAAACCTTTGACAAAATCCTACACCCATTTGGGATAACGACTCTTCAAAAAATGGGCATAGAAGGAACCTACCTCAACATAGTGAAAGCCATATATGAGAAGCCCACAGCAAACATTATCCTCAATGGTGAAAAACTGAACACATTCCCTCTAAGATCAGGAACAAGACAGGGATGTCCACTTTCACCACTATTATTCAACATAGTCCTGGAAGCTCTAGCAACAGCAATAAGAGAAGAAAAACAAATAAAAGGAATCCAGGTTGGAAAAGAAGAAGTAAAACTCTCTCTATTTGCAGATGACACGATATTATACATAGAAAACCCCGAAGACACTATTACAAAGCTACTAGAGCTAATCAACACATTCAGCAGAGTAGCGGGATACAAAATCAATACACAGAAATCACTGGCATTCCTATACACAAACAATGAAAAATCAGAAAACAAAATCAAAGAGGCAATCCCCTTCACCATCGCAACCAAAAGAATCAAATACCTAGGAATAAACCTACCCAAAGAAACAAAAGAATTGTACACAGAAAATTACAAGACACTCATGAGAGAAATTAAAGAAGACTTCAACAGATGCAGGGATATTCCCTGTTTCTGGGTCGGAAGAATCAATATTGTGAAAATGACCATACTACGAAATATCATCTACAGATTCAATGCGATCCCTATCCAAATACCAATGACATTCTTCACAGAACTAGACCAAAGAATAACTCAGTTCATATGGAAACACAAAAGACCTTGACTAGCCAAAGCAATCCTGAGAAAGAAAAACGGAGTTGGAGGGATCAGCCTCCCGAACTTCAGACTCTACTACAAAGCGACAGTCATCAAGACAGTATGGTACTGGCACAAAAACAGAACTATAGATCAATGGACGAAGAGAGAGAATCCAGAGATAAACCCACGCACCTATGGGTACCTTATTTTTGACAAAGGAGACGAAACTATAAAATGGGACAAAGACAGCCTCTTCAACAAATGGTGCTGGGAAAATTGGACACCTACATTCAAAAAAAAATGAAGCTGGAACATTCCCTGACACCATACACAAAGATCAACTCAAAATGGATTAAAGACCTACATGTAAGACCAGAAACCCTAAAACTCTTAGAGGAGAACACAGGCAAAACCCTCAAGGACATCAATCAAAGCAAGATCTTCTCTGACCCACCTACTAGAATAGTGGAACTAAAAAGAAAAATCAACATGTGGGACCTAATGAAACTTAAAAGCTTTTGTACAGCAAAAGGAACTACAAAAAAGCTGAACAGAGAACCCACAGAATGGGAGAAAATCATAGCAAATGAAACAACAGACAGAGAATTAATCTCCAAAATCTACAAGCAACTCAGACAACTCAACACCAGAAAAATGAACAACCCAATCAAAAAATGGGAAAAGGACCTAAACAGATACCTCTCCAAAGAGGACATACAGATGGCCAAAAAGCACATGAAATGATGCTCAACCTCGCTTATTATTAGAGAAATGCAAATTAAAACTACAATGAGATATCACCTCACACCCGTCAGGATGACCATCATCAAGAAATCGACAGACAATAAATGTTGGAGACGGTGTGGAGAAAAGGGAACCCTCTTGCATTGCTGGTGGGAATGTAAATTGATACAGCCGCTGTGGAAGACAGAAAGGAGAATCCTTAAAAACTAAAAATAGAAGCACCATACGAGCCGAAAATAGGCTTATACACTGATGAAATGAAAACTGAAAGAGGCACCTGTACCCCAAGAAAAATCCAAATACCAATGACATTCTTCACAGAACTAGACCAAAGAATAACTCAGTTCATATGGAAACACAAAAGACCTTGACTAGCCAAAGCAATCCTGAGAAAGAAAAACGGAGTTGGAGGGATCAGCCTCCCGAACTTCAGACTCTACTACAAAGCGACAGTCATCAAGACAGTATGGTACTGGCACAAAAACAGAACTATAGATCAATGGACGAAGAGAGAGAATCCAGAGATAAACCCACGCACCTATGGGTACCTTATTTTTGACAAAGGAGACGAAACTATAAAATGGGACAAAGACAGCCTCTTCAACAAATGGTGCTGGGAAAATTGGACACCTACATTCAAAAAAAAATGAAGCTGGAACATTCCCTGACACCATACACAAAGATCAACTCAAAATGGATTAAAGACCTACATGTAAGACCAGAAACCCTAAAACTCTTAGAGGAGAACACAGGCAAAACCCTCAAGGACATCAATCAAAGCAAGATCTTCTCTGACCCACCTACTAGAATAGTGGAACTAAAAAGAAAAATCAACATGTGGGACCTAATGAAACTTAAAAGCTTTTGTACAGCAAAAGGAACTACAAAAAAGCTGAACAGAGAACCCACAGAATGGGAGAAAATCATAGCAAATGAAACAACAGACAGAGAATTAATCTCCAAAATCTACAAGCAACTCAGACAACTCAACACCAGAAAAATGAACAACCCAATCAAAAAATGGGAAAAGGACCTAAACAGATACCTCTCCAAAGAGGACATACAGATGGCCAAAAAGCACATGAAATGATGCTCAACCTCGCTTATTATTAGAGAAATGCAAATTAAAACTACAATGAGATATCACCTCACACCCGTCAGGATGACCATCATCAAGAAATCGACAGACAATAAATGTTGGAGACGGTGTGGAGAAAAGGGAACCCTCTTGCATTGCTGGTGGGAATGTAAATTGATACAGCCGCTGTGGAAGACAGAAAGGAGAATCCTTAAAAAACTAAAAATAGAAGCACCATACGAGCCAGCAATCCCACTAGTAGGCTTATACACTGATGAAATGAAAACTGAAAGAGGCACCTGTACCCCAGTGTTCATCGCAGCTCTCTATACAATAGCTAGAACACGGAAGCAACCTAGAGGTCCATCGATGAATGAATGGATAAAAAAGCCCTGGTACATATGTACGATGGAATATTACTCAGCTGCAAAAAGAAATGCAGAAGAATCAGTCCTAATGAGGTGGCTGGATCTAGAACCTATGATAAAAAGTGAGGTAAGTCAAAAAGGTAAGCAGAGTATACTAACATACATATATGGAATCTAGTAGGATAGCAATGATAACATATGCAGTGAAGCGATGAAAAATCAGACATGGAGAATAGACATATGGACATTGTGGGGAATGAACAGTGGGTGGGAGGCATAAAGAAAGTAGCATGAAAACCTATACTGTCATATGTGAAAGAAATAGCTATTGTCATTGTGCTGTGGTAAAAGGGGATCCTGCAGGGGTGCTGTGCGACGGCCTGGAGGAGCGGGATGGGGGGGATATACATATGACTAATCTGGGATCATACTTATCTGTAAACAACAAAATTCAGTAAAAGTAAAAAGCAAAATAAAAATTAAAAAAAAAAAGTCCAGTAAGGGCATCTATGACTGTAGGAAAGAAGTGTGTTTGCTCAAGAGTGTGAATGTGTACTAAAATATCAACAGCAAATTATAATGTCAGAGGGTTGCTAGTATAGACATATGGAGCTATGCACTGTTCTTGGACAACCCATGGTGTCTGCACACATGTGGCCCAGATGCAAGCACCTGTAAAGCCAAAGCTGAGGAAGCAGAAAGGCCATGGGGGAAATGGTATTATCTCAGTACAGAAATGCATTTACTTAGGTTTCCTAAATGTCAGGTGGAAAAAAAATGGAAGAAAAAGAGAGTAAGCCTTTTTCTCCCTAACATGTTTCCTCAGGAAGAAATACTTAGAATTATATTTCTTACATAAATTCACCTGCTAAAACTCCAGGGAGCTCATCAGTGGGCAGATGTTCCCACCAAGTATGGTTACCAGCAAACATTTAATCAAAATCATGGCTACATCTGGCTCGCTTTAAAAGGTTTCTCTTTGTCATTGTCTTTTAAAAGAACAATTCCCCATGCTTATAAATCCAGACTCAGAACATCAATTCAACATGCCTCAGGGGCTTTGTGGCTACACCTTCCTGCTGGGAATCAGCACGGTCCCCATAGAATCAATTTGAGGAGTACTGCCAAAGTGTTTTCCTTCTCAGTGTTTATCCACCAGAATGTCTAGGAGTGAAGCATAGACAGGGCAATGCAACCCTAAGATCCAATTTCTTCCATCAAATACATACAGTGTATATGAGCATGAGGACAAGAGGGTAAAGAACTTTAATTGAAATTCCAATAGAGATCTAAGTGAAAATACTGGAACTATCTCATAGTAACACTGTGAGTTAGGTTAGGTACTTAACCACTCTGAGCCTGTTTTCTGATCGCTAAAGAAAAAAAAAGAAGGATAATATCTCATGTGGTTGTTGTAAAGATCAAATTAAGTAATTCATGTAATGAATATAGCACAAAAACTTACAGAATGGAAGAAAATATTTGCAAATCATGTATCTGATTAGAGATTTGTATTCAGAATATATAAATAACCCTTATAGATCGATGATAAGAAGATGAAAATCCAATTTTCAAAATCTTCATTTCTGGCAAAAGATCTAAATAGACTTTTCTCCAAAGAAGATATACAAATGGCCAAAACGAACATAAAAGATCAGTTCAGTTTAGTCGCTCAGTTGTGTCCGACTCTTTGCAACCCTATGGACTGTGGCACGCCAAGCTTTTCTCCATTAAGAGGACAACCCATGGTGTCTGCAACATGTGGCCCAGATGCAAGCACCTGTAAAGCCAAAGCTGAGGAAGCAGAAAGGCCATGGGGGAAATGGTATTATCTCAGTACAGAAATGCATTTACTTAGGTTTCCTAAATGTCAGGTGGAAAAAAAATGGAAGAAAAAGAGAGTAAGCCTTTTTCTCCCTAACATGTTTCCTCAGGAAGAAATACTTAGAATTATATTTCTTACATAAATTCACCTGCTAAAACTCCAGGGAGCTCATCAGTGGGCAGATGTTCCCACCAAGTATGGTTACCAGCAAACATTTAATCAAAATCATGGCTACATCTGGCTCGTTTTAAAAAGGTTTCTCTTTGTCATTGTCTTTTAAAAGAACAATTCCCCATGCTTATAAATCCAGACTCAGAACATCAATTCAACATGCCTCAGGGGCTTTGTGGCTACACCTTCCTGCTGGGAATCAGCACGGTCCCCATAGAATCAATTTGAGGAGTACTGCCAAAGTGTTTTCCTTCTCAGTGTTTATCCACCAGAATGTCTAGGAGTGAAGCATAGACAGGGCAATGCAACCCTAAGATCCAATTTCTTCCATCAAATACATACAGTGTATATGAGCATGAGGACAAGAGGGTAAAGAACTTTAATTGAAATTCCAATAGAGATCTAAGTGAAAATACTGGAACTATCTCATAGTAACACTGTGAGTTAGGTTAGGTACTTAACCACTCTGAGCCTGTTTTCTGATCGCTAAAGAAAAAAAAAGAAGGATAATATCTCATGTGGTTGTTGTAAAGATCAAATTAAGTAATTCATGTAATGAATATAGCACAAAAACTTACAGAATGGAAGAAAATATTTGCAAATCATGTATCTGATTAGAGATTTGTATTCAGAATATATAAATAACCCTTATAGATCGATGATAAGAAGATGAAAATCCAATTTTCAAAATCTTCATTTCTGGCAAAAGATCTAAATAGACTTTTCTCCAAAGAAGATATACAAATGGCCAAAAAGAACATAAAAGATCAGTTCAGTTTAGTCGCTCAGTTGTGTCCGACTCTTTGCAACCCTATGGACTGTGGCACGCCAAGCTTTCCTGTCCTTCACCATCTCCTGAAGTTTGTTCAAACTCATGTCCATTGACTCAATGATGTCAGTCAACCATCTCATCCTCTATCATCCCCTTCTCCTTATGCTTTCTATTTTTCCCAGCATCAGGCTCTTTTCCAATGAGTCATCTCTTTGCATCAGATGGCCAAAGTACTGGAGTTTCAGCTTGAGCATCAATCCTTCCAATGAATATTCCTTTAAGACTGACCGATTTGATCTCCTTGCTATCCTGGGGACTCTCAAGGGACTTTTCGAACACCACACTTCAAAGGCATCAATTCTTCATAACTCAGCCTTTTTTTTTTTTTTTTTTAAAGATTTATTTATTTATTTATTTTGGGGCAGGGGTCGGGTTGGGGAGGGAGGGGAGCAGGTGGGCCACTTCTATTGGTCTTTCGTTTCTCTATGTTCATCCGTCTTTGTTCTTTGGCTCCTGTGGGCCTCCCATCGCGGTGGCGTCTGTCGTTGCAGAGCGCCGGCTCTGGGCGCATGCGCTCCAGAGCTCCGGCTCGGTAATTGGACACATCAGTTCAGCCGCTCTGCAGCACGTGGGATCTTCCCAGGCCAGGGCTCGAACTGGCGCCCCTTGCACTGCAAGGCGGTGTCCTTACCCACTGGACCACCAGGGGAAGCCCTAACTCAGCCTTCTTTATGGTCCAACTCTACTTGACATCATTCTTAATCAGGAAAATGCAAATCGAAACCACACAAAGAGGCCTTCCTTGGTGGCCCAGTGAGTAAAGAGTCTGCCTACCAGTGAAAGGGGTGCTGGTTCGAGCCCTGGCATGGGGTCAATAAAATGTCAATAAAAATAAATAAGTGAAGGGCCAATAAAAGAGGCCAAAATCAATCTAGTAGGATGGTGATGATGGCACATGCAGTGAAGCGACAGAAAGACAGACATGGACAGTGGACATATGGACATTATGGGGAAGGAACAGTGGGTGAGAGGCGTAAAGGAAGTAGCATGAAGGCCTGTACTATCATAAGTGAAGAAAATAGCTCTAGTCATTGCTCTGTGAGAAAAGGGGATCCTTCAGGGGTGCTGTGTGATGGTCGGGAGGGGAGGGAAGGGGGGGATATACATGTGACTAACCTGAGAACATGCATGTCTGTGAACAACAAAACTCTATAAAAGTTAAAAGTAAAATAAAGGTTTAAAAAAAAAAAAAAAAAGAGGCCAAAATCAAAAGAACACACATAAAGATACTATTTCCTAGCCATTAGGATATCTACAATCAAAAATTCAGACAATAATAAGCGTTGGTGAGGATTTAGAGAAATAGGAAAACTCATATACTGTTAGCAGGAATGTAAAACGGTATAGCTGGTTTGGAAAAGTTGGCAATTTCTCCAGAAATTGCCAGAAATTTCCAGCTAGAAAAGACCATATATTATGTTATTCTCTTCATATGAAATGCTCAGAACAGGCACTCTATAGAGGCAAAATAGATCAATAATTGCTTAATGCTGAGGCAGAAGTTTGAGGGAGCATAGGGGAATAATGGCTACAAGGTACAAGGGTTTCTTTCTGAGGTGTTGAATATATTCTAAAATAGACTGTGGTGATAGGTGCATGTATCTATGAATATACTAAAAATATTGAACTATACACTTTAAAACAGTGAATTCTATATAATGCAAATTATACCTCAATAAAGTTCTTTTAAAAGCCTGTCTGTTAGATAGAAAAAAAAACAGTACAGCACATTACCTAGAACATAGTAAATGCCTATTATTATTCCATCATGATTTACTACATGCGTTTGAAAAATTAGGTTCAAAATCAATCTATGCCAAATGACTAAATTATTAGGAATGAATTTAATTTGACCCATAAACACTAATGATTGAGAGAATGATCTTTAGAGCTAGAAACCATAGATATACCATCATTAATGATTAATCCTAAACATATTAACTTCTCAGTTCCTCATCTATAAGATGCAAGCAATATTAGCATCTGCTTAATTTACTATAAATATCGCTATGAGTAAATGAAATAAGCTATGTGCTTCGGACAACACAGTGATTATAACATAACAGGTCTCAGCAAAAATTAAATTTCCCTCTTTTGTGCTCTTTTCCCACATGTTCTAATCCCTCAAAAGGTCTCTTCAATGTTTCTATGCTAACGACTTTTATTTTAAATGTCAATCTTTTCCTGAAAGATGCTTCTGATAATGGTTCACTGCTTGAATAGTGTCAGCTGCCAAAATGTCAATTATTCCAAAAGACTACATTCTTAGTCTCATTGTCTTCTACTGATTGCTTGTTGATGGATACAAGTCACTGATACTGGCTGAATTAGGAGGTATTCTTCCTTTTAATAAGCCACAGTTGCATCTTTGCCATTCTCTTGGCTACCAGTAAGAAAATCATTCACTGAGAAGTCAATGGAATAATAAATGTGATTCAGTGAATAGGGCTGCCAATGTTAGAAATGAAAACTACTATCACCTGATTCAAGATTGTGCTAATGTGAAGTCTTCTACACTCAAGGGTTTTTGTTTTATATTTACTCTAAATCAGTGGCCTGAAATAATGAAAGAAAAAATAAAACAAGATGTTAAAGAACATGTCAAGATATGCTTGGAAATCGATGCACAGTTGCTCTTAATAAAAAGAAAGGAAGACAAAACCTCCACAAAATTTCTACTAGAAGAAATCATGTTCTTCGCTCCAGGGATTAAAGAGAAGAGTAATTTTGTCACAACCATGTATCATCCACCCAGACGTGTGAATGTTTTTCAAGTCTATGAAATCTGCAAATTTCATTCTATAAACCAGAAGCACATTCACTGAATTTAAAGATAACCACATGTACTTTCATAATCAAGCTTAAATTATACTACATTGGAACTCAACACATTTTTTATACCTTATAACTTTATTCAAAAGTTTAGCATAGAAACTGGTTATAAAAGTCTCAGAATTCATAAATAGCTTCCAAAGTTGTGCTTTGGCTCTGGAATTTTAAGTGTTTTAAACTAGCTTAACAGAAACATTTACAAAGGGAAAACATGCATTATAGGCTATTTCAGGAAAAGCTGTGCCCTGCTACAAGTCTCTGGACAGGGAATGGCACATATCAAGTTCATTGTCTTTTTGCCAATGTGTGAGCAAGGATGTGACAAGCCAATGTGAGAATTTAAATCCTCAGAAGAAATGCCAAGATGCTGCTTCTGAGAACAAGATGACCTAAAGGTCATATACACTGTTCTTGGAAGGAAAATCTCTTCAAAGTTTCACTCTGGTCAGCACAGGTTTGTTGTCCAGTCACTCAGTTATGCTTAATTCTTTGAAACCCCATGGACTGCAGCATGTGAGCCTTCCCTGTCCTTCACTATTTCCCAGAGTTTGCTCAAACTCATGTCCATTGATTTGGTGATGCTATCTAGCCATCTCATGCTCTGTCATCTCCTTCTCCTCCTGCCATCAACCTGTCCCAACATCAGGGTGTTTTCCAATGAGTCATCTCTTCGCATCAGGTGGTCAAAGTATTGGAGCTTCAGTTTCAGCATCATTCCTTTCAATGAATATTCAGGGTTGATTTCCTTTAGGATTAACTGGTTTGATCTTCTTGCAGTCCAAGGGACTTTCAAGAGTCTTCTCCTGCACCACAGTTCAAATGCATCAATTCTTTGGTGCTCAGCCTTCTTTATGGTGCAACTCTCACATTCATGATATGATTACTGAGAAAACCATAGCTTAGATTAGACAGAACTTTGTTGACAAAGTGATGTCTCTGCTTTTTAGTATGCTATCTATGTTTATCATAATTTTTCTTCCAAGGAGCAAGCATCTTTTAATTTCATGATGGCAGCCATTGTCCTCAGCAATATTGGAGCCCAATAAAACAACCTGCACAGTCTATGAAATCTGCAAATTTCATTCTATAAACCAAGCACATTCACTGAATTTAAAGATAACCACATGTACTTTCATAATCAAGCTTAAATTATACTACATTGGAACTCAACACATTTTTTATACCTTATAACTTTATTCAAAAGTTTAGCATAGAAACTGGTTATAAAAGTCTCAGAATTCATAAATAGCTTCCAAAGTTGTGCTTTGGCTCTGGAATTTTAAGTGTTTTAAACTAGCTTAACAGAAACATTTACAAAGGGAAAACATGCATTATAGGCTATTTCAGGAAAAGCTGTGCCCTGCTACAAGTCTCTGGACAGGGAATGGCACATATCAAGTTCATTGTCTGTTTGCCAATGTGTGAGCAAGGATGTGACAAGCCAATGTGAGAATTTAAATCCTCAGAAGAAATGCCAAGATGCTGCTTCTGAGAACAAGATGACCTAAAGGTCATATACACTGTTCTTGGAAGGAAAATCTCTTCAAAGTTTCACTCTGGTCAGCACAGGTTTGTTGTCCAGTCACTCAGTTATGCTTAATTCTTTGAAACCCCATGGACTGCAGCATGTGAGCCTTCCCTGTCCTTCACTATTTCCCAGAGTTTGCTCAAACTCATGTCCATTGATTTGGTGATGCTATCTAGCCATCTCATGCTCTGTCATCTCCTTCTCCTCCTGCCATCAACCTGTCCCAACATCAGGGTGTTTTCCAATGAGTCATCTCTTCGCATCAGGTGGTCAAAGTATTGGAGCTTCAGTTTCAGCATCATTCCTTTCAATGAATATTCAGGGTTGATTTCCTTTAGGATTAACTGGTTTGATCTTCTTGCAGTCCAAGGGACTTTCAAGAGTCTTCTCCTGCACCACAGTTCAAATGCATCAATTCTTTGGTGCTCAGCCTTCTTTATGGTGCAACTCTCACATTCATGATATGATTACTGAGAAAACCATAGCTTAGATTAGACAGAACTTTGTTGACAAAGTGATGTCTCTGCTTTTTAGTATGCTATCTATGTTTATCATAATTTTTCTTCCAAGGAGCAAGCATCTTTTAATTTCATGATGGCAGCCATTGTCCTCAGCAATATTGGAGCCCAATAAAACAACCTGCACAGTTAGTAGCCTCATTTCCACTCACTCTTCCTGTCCCCAGATGTAGTTCACTGGGCCATGCTCCCAGCCTCAGATTTACTCTACTCCCTCCTTGGCTTTGTCTTTTCTGAAATGCCTCTGTTTGCTCTCTTGCTTGGCCATGCCAAGGGCACTGACCATGTAGATGCTTCTGTCTCAGAGTTCCCAGGTTTATGTCATCCTGATTTACCACAATGCCTTTATCTTGAATAATTTCTTCATGTTAATAGGTTATCAGAATTTTCACCATATGCCAGACACTGTTGTACACATTTCACATGCATTATCTTAACTGAGCTAACATCTTAAGAAGTAGATTTTCTTAGTAGCTCCTTTTTATCAATAAGGAAGCTGAGGATTAGAAAGGATATATGTTTATAGAATATATGATATTTGTCAAAGGACACAGAACATAGCAGAGTTGGTATTTATAGTTATAACTTATGATTTAAAATGTTATATAATGCTGTCTCATTCATTTTTCATCCTCTGCTAAATTATAAATGAAAAGCATAGTTTCTAAACTTGCATTTCTTTATTTCTACTGCAGCAGAAACTATAATGCTCCAGGAAATATGGGACATAACATATATTTCGTATGTTTTCTTTGATTTATTCTTTATAAAAATAAAAACAAATTCAGAACCTTAGAAGTTAGTGCCTAGGAGAAATAAAGGAGATATTGCTGGACAATGTGGCTGATCTTGATAAATTAGTAGCATGGCATTTATTGTTCACCAGTGTCATTGTTCAGTTGTAGTCTTCAGTGATTTTTCAGTAGGCTATAGCGATCTCCTCTCCATTGATGATTCTCAGGCTCTCAGAGATGAGCCCTCTCCAACCACCACGAGTGCTCTCTAAACTACAGTCCTACGGATCCTACCTCCTCCACATTCATTGGTATCCAAAGCCCTGCCACCTCAAGACACAGCTTCTGAGGGCAGTACAATTTCCTGACATCAGCAAAACCTAAGATTCCTTGACTTTTTTTCTCTTCTTGAGTCTTCTTTTTTTCTCTTCTCTTCTTGAGCCAAATAGCCTCCAAATCTCATACGGGTTAGTCTAACCTGACCTTTTTAGGCCTAGACTAATTGTTGTGAACTTTAGTTCTATAAGTCACATGTAGAACTACTAGGCAAATTTTAGTTTTACAAGCCAAATGAAGACGCCTCTTTGAAGTTCCTCACGTTGTTTTTCTCTTGTTAACATTAGTTTCCAACAATTTTAAAAGCTGAAAGCATCAATGTGAAAACCCAGACTTACTTCCTCTTCCCACTGGAAAAGATCTGAGAACACTAATCCACATTCTTTGTAAGGCAAAATCTCTTGGATCCAATAGAAACTGCCTTCTTTAGACAAGCCATGCAACACTCCAGTTCCCCATGTTTCTTAGGGAAACTGCCTGACCTGACCTCTACATATATTATATTTGAGTTCATGACTCTAAATCTAGAATTTCTAAACCAAAGTCTGTTTAGAGTTGACTCTGGGTACCTGCAAATTCTGAATTTTTTTTTCATGGGTGGGTGTTGTTACTAAAGCATAAAAGAGATATTAACTTATCTCTATCTAAGGATATTTGCGCCTACATATTAGGAGCAAAGTTTTGGTTAACACTTCTGGGTGGGGGAGGTGTTGAATATACAATGTCTAGCACATAGTAGGTAACTAGTAAATATTTGGTGAATATATGGAAATGTTTGTCTTTCCATTACTGTCAAATGTGATGAGAACAAATATGTCAAGTAATTTGTCAGTAATCAATCCAATTAATGCCAGTGAAATTACAACATCATCTTTCTTAAGTTAAATGACCATATATAATTTTTCTTTTGGGAGTTACATAACCAAGCATTTTCCCATTATCTTACTGGAATGTTAATATTTTCCTGACTGCTTTCTAAAAGATCTTTAATAATTCTTATACGATACAGGCATCCCCTTTCTCTGCTTATTTACCATTTCATTTTATATATGAATTTATAGAGAGAGGTTTTAATCATTTTTATGCAAGAAGAACCTAGAATTTTTGAAGCACACTCAATCCATAAGAGTAATAATTAGAATATCAATGACAATATCAATAATATCAAAGATGTCTGCATTCCTATTTTACCTACACTACCCTTGTGTACAAACGATAATGGGAGAAGAACAATCTAAGTAGCAGGTTATAACGATTATATGACTGTTTGCAGGTCCAGTTACATAGGGAGATAAGACAGTAAATTTCAGCCTTTTCCCAGTTCAAGGTCCCTTACAGGGATTGATGTCAAAGATAGAGCAGGTGAGAAAATATACATTTCTAACCACATAGTATTTATACTACCTTAAACTAAGTCAGTGGAACAAGAGTAAGATCAAAAATGACCAGAATCTTCTAGAATCAGCAGACTCAAGTTAACTCTTGTATATGGAACACCAGTTGTATTCCTGATGGCCTCGTTGCTTTGTCAATGGCATAAATTTCTTCTAATACCTTTTGCCTACGTGGAATAACTTGACTACATGCTGCTTTGCTTCTAATAATTCTTTATTTCTAGGACAAGAACATTTTTCTTTAGAAAAACATACAGTAAATAGTATATTCTCTGAGAGTCATATGGTTTCTGTCACTTCTCATTCTATTCCTTTTGTTCTTCTTCAACACACATTTTTCTTTATGTAAGGCAGCTAGCTTGGAGAGTGGAGCATGAATAGGAATATAAACATTATTTTTTAATGGGCCATTTCTGTTTACCTCAGGATCACCTATCTGTTCACTGCTTTTATAGGTAGCCCTGATTGGGTGAAACATATTGACTCAGAGGCAGTGGTATGCTGGTGCTGGCACAAACCAGTTTGACAGAGTTGACTATGTCTCTTCATAACTTAGTGTTTGGTGTTAGTATATTGGTGGGCTGAAATCAGCCATAGTGAGAGTATTTGCTCCAGGAAAATTAGGCAAATGTTACTAATGAGGTTTGCTAGGGCTGTGATGATTACCAAAACTTTGGTAATCTAATCAACAGAAATTGATTCCTTCATAGTTCTGGAGGCTAGAAGCCTGAAATCAAGACTGACAGAGTTGGTTCCTTCTGGGGCTATGAGAGAAAGATATGATTGAAACCTTTCTCCTTGGTGTGCAGATGGCCATCTTCTTCCATTGTTTTGTCGCATTGTCTTCCCTCTACGTGTATCTCTTTCCCTTGACATGGCATCCTTTTATTAAAGTCACGAGTCATATTGGATTAGGAGCCCAGTCTACTCCAGTATAACCTTATCTTAACTTAATAATTATATTTGTAAATTGACTATTTGGAAATAAGTTCACATTCTCAGGTACTAGACACTAGAAATTCAGCATTTGAATTTTGGGGAGACACACTTCTAGCCTTTATGTTTTTTCAGAGAATTAGTTATTAAACATTTATCTTCACTGATGGCTCAGCAGGTAAAGAATCTTCCTACAATGCAGGAGACACAGGAGACATGGGTTCAGTTCATGGGTGGGGAAGATCCCCTAGAAGAGGGCATGGCCACCCACTCCAGTGTTTTTGCCTGGAGAATCCTATGGATAGAGGAACCTGGCGGGCTACAATCCAAAGGGTCACAAAGAATTGGACATGCCCGAGCGACTAAGCACACACACACACACACACAGCATACCACTGCCTATAAGCCTGAGATTTCTCTATTTCTCAGTTAGGATTCCACAACAGGCAAAGAGACAAGCAATTTAAAATAGAAAGAATACCTGATGACTGTAAATAACCAATGAGAACTGGTGGTGCTATGAATGCAGTGTTCCTCTTTCTTGAAATAGGGTAGTAAAAAAAATGTAGAAACTTGAGACCATAAAACTCCTAGAAGAAAACAGGAGAAAAGCTCCTTGACGCTGGTCTGGAGAATGATTTTCTTGACATGGGTAAGAAAAATAAGTGTGGCTACATCAAATTAAAACATTTCTGCATGGAATAGGAAACAATCAACAAAATGAAAAGGCAGCCCACATAACGGGAGAAAATGTTTGTAAATTATACATTCAATAAGAGGTTAACAGCCAAGATATATGAGGAACTTACCCAACTCAACAGCAAAAATAATAATAACTTGATTTTAAAATGGGCAAAGGACATTCCCTTTGTATCTAATCAACAGAAATTGATTCCTTCATAGTTCTGGAGGCTAGAAGCCTGAAATCAAGACTGACAGAGTTGGTTCCTTCTGGGGCTATGAGAGAAAGATATGATTGAAACCTTTCTCCTTGGTGTGCAGATGGCCATCTTCTTCCATTGTTTTGTCGCATTGTCTTCCTCTACGTGTATCTCTTTCCCTTGACATGGCATCCTTTTATTAAAGTCACGAGTCATATTGGATTAGGAGCCCAGTCTACTCCAGTATAACCTTATCTTAACTTAATAATTATATTTGTAAATTGACTATTTGGAAATAAGTTCACATTCTCAGGTACTAGACACTAGAAATTCAGCATTTGAATTTTGGGGAGACACACTTCTAGCCTTTATGTTTTTTCAGAGAATTAGTTATTAAACATTTATCTTCACTGATGGCTCAGCAGGTAAAGAATCTTCCTACAATGCAGGAGACACAGGAGACATGGGTTCAGTTCATGGGTGGGGAAGATCCCCTAGAAGAGGGCATGGCCACCCACTCCAGTGTTTTTGCCTGGAGAATCCTATGGATAGAGGAACCTGGCGGGCTACAATCCAAAGGGTCACAAAGAATTGGACATGCCCGAGCGACTAAGCACACACACACACACACACAGCATACCACTGCCTATAAGCCTGAGATTTCTCTATTTCTCAGTTAGGATTCCACAACAGGCAAAGAGACAAGCAATTTAAAATAGAAAGAATACCTGATGACTGTAAATAACCAATGAGAACTGGTGGTGCTATGAATGCAGTGTTCCTCTTTCTTGAAATAGGGTAGTAAAAAAAATGTAGAAACTTGAGACCATAAAACTCCTAGAAGAAAACAGGAGAAAAGCTCCTTGACGCTGGTCTGGAGAATGATTTTCTTGACATGGGTAAGAAAAATAAGTGTGGCTACATCAAATTAAAACATTTCTGCATGGAATAGGAAACAATCAACAAAATGAAAAGGCAGCCCACATAACGGGAGAAAATGTTTGTAAATTATACATTCAATAAGAGGTTAACAGCCAAGATATATGAGGAACTTACCCAACTCAACAGCAAAAATAATAATAACTTGATTTTAAAATGGGCAAAGGACATTCCCAAAGAAGACACACAATTGACCAACAGGTATATGAAAAGATGTTCAACATCACTAATCATCAGGAAAATGAAAACCAAAACTAAAATGAGATATTACCTCAAACCTGTAAGAATAGCTATTATCAAAGTATCAAAAGATGTTAAGTGTTGGTGAAGATATGCAGAAAAGGGAACCCCCCCTACCCTGTTGGTGACAAGGTAAATTGGTGCAGCCACTATGGAGAACAGTGTGGAGGTTTCTCAAATAATGGAAAAATAGAACTCCTTTACAATCCATCAATTCCACTTCTGGGTATACATATATGAAATCAGTATCTTGAAGAGGTATCTATACGGCATAGCTAAGATAAGAAAACAATCTTAAGTATCTGTTGATAGATGAATACAAAAAAATGATGTATACATCATTAGATATATGTACATACAATATGGAATATTAAAATTATTCAGCCTTAAAAAAAAGAAATCTTGCATTTTGCAATGGCATAGATGAATCAGAGGAATTTAAGTGAAATAAGCTAGACAGATAAAAAGGAATACTTTATGATCTTATGTATATAAGGAATCTAAAAGAGTTAAAATTATAGTAACAGAGAGCAAAGGGGCAGTTACCAGGAGCTGCGGGGAGTAGGGGATATCAGGAGCTGTTGGTCAAAGGGTACAAAATTTTAGTTATAAGATAAATAATTTCTGGAGACATAATGTGTAGCACATTGACTATAGTTAATAATATCATTGTGCTCAGTCACTTTAGTCATGTCTGACTCTTTTGAAACCCTATGAACTGTAGCCCACCAGCCTTTTTAGTCCATGGGATACTCTAGGCAAGAATACTGGAGTGAGTTGCCATGCTCTCCTATAGGGGATCTTTCCGATCCAGGGATCGAACCTGCGGCTCCTGTGTCTCCTGCATTGCAGGCAGATTCTTTACTGCTGAACTACCAGGAAAGCCCTAATAATATCATATTATATACTTAAAATTTGCTAAGAGAATAGCTCTCAAGTATCCACATCACAAAAAGAAATGGTAACTATATTATATAGAGTGATGAATAGATTAACTAGTTTGATTGAGACAATCACATTGCAATATATACATATATATCACTATATGTGTGTGTATATACACACATCATGTTGTATATCTTTCATATATGAAATTTTTGTCAATCATGCCACAATAAAGCAGAGAAAGTACATAGTTTTTCAATATAAGTGAAGTAGCTCTTTAAAAAATTAAGATTTAGAAGCAGTGGATAAAATTCTCCCACAAATTCAGAAAGGATTTCCTAGGAATAAATTGTATATGTTTTCTTAAAAGGCATCAGAAAAAATGACTACACTGTCTGTGGGAATACAACAGTTGTTGATACTTCATGCATACCTGACTTCAGTTTAGAAAGTACAAAAAATTAATATTATTTAATTACCATTATTTATTTATTTATTTATTTTTTATTTTTTGGGGGGGTGGGGTGGGGAGGGAGGGGAGCAGGTGGGCCGCTTGAATTGGTCTCTTATTTGTCCATTTTCATCCATCTTTGTTCTTTGGCCCGTGTGGGCCTCCCATCGCGGTGGCTTCTGTTGTCACAGAGCACCGGCTCTGGGCGCATGTGCTCCAGAGTTCCGGCTCGGTCATTGGACACATTGGTCCAGCCGCTCCGTGGCACGTGGGATCTTCCCAGGCCAGGGATCCAACCGGCGCCCCTTGCACTGCAAGGCGGTGTCCTTACCCACTGGACCACCAGGGAAGCCCTCAATTACCATTAAACTGATTTTATTAAGTGCGAATTATCCAAGTAAGTTGAAAGTAGATCAATCTATGAGCCTAAATGAATTTAGAAAAAAATCTGTGAAAATGGTAAGTTAGTCCCTGTCTATGGAATTTTCTACTTTTCAACCAATTACTTTGATGTCACATGAGTCACAAGGTAAGGCTCTAACATATGCTAGCTGAGTAGACTGAAATAGGGGGGAATTAGCAGGGGAGAGGCATGGGCAGACCTCACTCAGAGCTACATTGATTATTTTAGAAATGGAGACTGAGAAAAGTCATGTAAGTTTGCTATGGCAACAGAGAGACTAAAATAACTTTGCCTGAATTAAATGAAGGCTTCAGTTTGTCCCATCAGAGTCACAAGATATTTCATTACTGAAAGCAGTCTCTAAGGTATAAGGTAGATACAATGTGAAAGTTCTGGGTTCGTATTCAGATAACTAGAAGCATTTCACCTTTTCTCTGTGTTGCTTAGAAACATGTGGTGTTTCACATGTCTCCTGCAATGCCATTTCTTTGGTCCATCAATTATTACCATATTTTAGGAAAACACTTTTTGCAAAATGATAACTTCTGCCAGACAGATCCATATAAAAAAAAAGAAAGGATTTCCTAGGAATAAATTGTATATGTTTTCTTAAAAGGCATCAGAAAAAATGACTACACTGTCTGTGGGAATACAACAGTTGTTGATACTTCATGCATACCTGACTTCAGTTTAGAAAGTACAAAAAATTAATATTATTTAATTACCATTATTTATTTATTTATTTATTTTTTATTTTTTGGGGGGGTGGGGTGGGGAGGGAGGGGAGCAGGTGGGCCGCTTGAATTGGTCTCTTATTTGTCCATTTTCATCCATCTTTGTTCTTTGGCCCGTGTGGGCCTCCCATCGCGGTGGCTTCTGTTGTCACAGAGCACCGGCTCTGGGCGCATGTGCTCCAGAGTTCCGGCTCGGTCATTGGACACATTGGTCCAGCCGCTCCGTGGCACGTGGGATCTTCCCAGGCCAGGGATCCAACCGGCGCCCCTTGCACTGCAAGGCGGTGTCCTTACCCACTGGACCACCAGGGAAGCCCTCAATTACCATTAAACTGATTTTATTAAGTGCGAATTATCCAAGTAAGTTGAAAGTAGATCAATCTATGAGCCTAAATGAATTTAGAAAAAAATCTGTGAAAATGGTAAGTTAGTCCCTGTCTATGGAATTTTCTACTTTTCAACCAATTACTTTGATGTCACATGAGTCACAAGGTAAGGCTCTAACATATGCTAGCTGAGTAGACTGAAATAGGGGGGAATTAGCAGGGGAGAGGCATGGGCAGACCTCACTCAGAGCTACATTGATTATTTTAGAAATGGAGACTGAGAAAAGTCATGTAAGTTTGCTATGGCAACAGAGAGACTAAAATAACTTTGCCTGAATTAAATGAAGGCTTCAGTTTGTCCCATCAGAGTCACAAGATATTTCATTACTGAAAGCAGTCTCTAAGGTATAAGGTAGATACAATGTGAAAGTTCTGGGTTCGTATTCAGATAACTAGAAGCATTTCACCTTTTCTCTGTGTTGCTTAGAAACATGTGGTGTTTCACATGTCTCCTGCAATGCCATTTCTTTGGTCCATCAATTATTACCATATTTTAGGAAAACACTTTTTTGCATGAAAAGTTAAGATAACTCTCGTAGCCAGACAGATGAAACTAGTTTGTTATAAAATCTAGCTGACCACATATGACTTGGCTATGTTCTTTAAGAGAACAAGACTGTGCATGCGCAATGTGATACCTTTCATGTTATTGGAACGGGCACTTGTAGTACACAGGCCAAAATGCCTTATCAACTCTCTAGTCATCTTGGTCATTAAGAATGACCACCAAAGAAATTCCTAGGATCTCTTTTTCTGAGGACTGTCTCACAAAGAAGCAAAGAAGGATAATGTCTGTTTTCTCTCTGATTCTCCCTTCCTAACATAGCTTTTGGCAGTTAATTAATAACCAGTATAAGTTTTGAATAAATGAATCAATAAATTAAGCAAGCATTCTCTAATCAATGAATGCTTGCTTTGGTGTTGTCTTCATGGGAAAGCTCTCTGTTATTTCTGGAGTCATCTTTACGTTCTAGGTTTTTTTTTTTTTTAATTTAAAAATGTTACAGCTTTATTGAGGTATAATTGATATGCAAAACTGCACATATGTAATGTATAAAATCTGATAAAGCTGGACAAAATATGCACCCAGGATGCCATTGCCACAATCAAGGTAAGGGTCCTGTGATTATATACAGAAGACAAAAAACAAAAGCAAACAGGTAGGTATTCGCTTTACCATAAAGGCATTAAGTTTAACAAAATAAATTACAATGTAAACCGAGAAATTGTTTCTATCATAATGTATTTTGTGAACCAAAATAAACAGTAAGTTAATTTTTTTAAAAGGTAAACTGTAAAGCATTTACTGACAACATTAAATGCAGTTTCTCTTTTTAACAGAATGAAGTAATAAGGTAATATTTTGTTCAAATTTTTTTTGTTCATTCAGACCTTGCTGATAAGCAATTCAAACTTCCATCTCCAAAAAGATTAATCATGTTTAATGTGTTCGTTGGCACAGTGGCATGCCTACAGCAAGTAGGTGGAAACTGATTTTGCCAATGTCATTGAGGCGTGTTTTTCCAAGCCCTGAATGATATTACTCAATAGCAGTTCCAAGACAGATGATATATGTGTTCCAGCTGAAGGAATTTGTTTTACTCTAATTAATTAAATGTGTAGATGTGTATTCCAGTCTATTTCTCTATGCATACACAAAGCAGGTTCCTTGAAACCCTGTGTCTTCTCTGAACCCAGGCACACACTACAACATTTTTTCCCAACATTGGATAGGCAGACATGTGACTTCAATAAGTGTGTTACCCTAATTCCTGATTAGTAACTATAACAGAAAGAATAATGCTTGCCCAAAGATTTCTTATGTCCCAATTCTGAAACTGTAAATACCTTACTTTACATCACAAAAGTGACTTTGCTGGTATGATGAAATTAGGGATTTCAAGATGGGGAGATTATCCAGGTGCAACTGATATAACTGCAAGCACCACTATATGACAACCAGGATGACAGAAGACTCAGAGCCAGGGAAATGGCACCATAAGAAAGCCACCCTATCCCACTGGTGGCTTTGTGAGAGGGCCAAAAGCTAAAGAATGTGGAAAGTCTCTAAGAGCTGGAAAAGGCAAGAAAAACAGATTTTGCTTTAGAAAGGAACCTTCCAGAAAGGAACGTAGCATTTGGTGACACTTTGTTTTTAGCTCAGTTGAGACCCATTTTGGACTTAAATCTGTGTTGTGTTAAGCCACCTAATTTGCAATCATCGCTTACCATGGCCATAAGAAACTAATACAGGGAGCCTCCTAGATTCACAGGCGGAGTGTCGATAGAAAAGAAGAAAGATGATACTATACATATTTTCTGTAACAAGTCCTAGGCAAGAAAACTGTCAACCAACTAGGGATGCTATTTTCAGGAATCAAAAAAGAGACTGAAGCGCTGAGATGTTAAATCCTATTAGTTAAAAAAAACATCTAGAGCAGTACTTCTGACTAGATTGGGGGAAGCAATTAGATTGAAGTGTAGTAAAGTGAGCCTTTAGTTTAATCTGCACCTAAATAATACATTTAATGGGGCATTTTCCAACAAAAGAAAAGGAAACTTTGTGGAAAGAAAGAAGCTTCTGTAGAGGCAGTAGTAAGTATATCGTCAGAACTTGACAGCTCAGATTAGCTGAATTTAGCTTAAACTGCATAAACAATTGCATGAAAAGCAAGCTTGATAGAACTCTAACTCTATCATTATCTTCCTTTTTCACTATGAAAAAATAGAGGATATGGAAATAGGGATATATATATATACACACACACATATATACATACATACCCAGTTTGAGGTATAGATGGAATCATCATCTCATGCAATGCACTAAGGAAGGCTTCATGGAGGAAGGAAAGAGCATAATGCAGTAGGCTAAAAGCAGGGTATCATAACCATTACACATGGAACGTGACATGGTAACAGAGACAGGAATGAAACGATTACCACCAAAAAGCAGAAGAGGCAAATAAACTCTCAGGTTTGATATAAGAATCTATTCAAATTTTGTGAATCTATTATAAGAAGCCATTATGCTTTAGGGCTGGGATACCACTGAGGTCACATTCAAGGCAATCCTAAGAGAGAGATCAACTTGAAAAATACATGTGCACTGAATCCCACTGAATCCCTTCACCTGAGACGCTGCATCTCAAACCCCTTCCCTATATGTGTCCTATATGTGTGTGTGTATATATATATATTTGTAACTTATTCTTAAATTAACATGGATATTCCACTGGCTCAGATGGTAAAGAATCTGCCTGCAATGCATAAGACCCAGGTTTGATCCCTTGGTCAGAAAGAGCCCCTGGGGAAAGGAATGGATATCCCCAGTATTCGTTGCCTGGATCCAGGCGGAGTGTCGATAGAAAAGAAGAAAGATGATACTATACATATTTTCTGTAACAAGTCCTAGGCAAGAAAACTGTCAACCAACTAGGGATGCTATTTTCAGGAATCAAAAAAGAGACTGAAGCGCTGAGATGTTAAATCCTATTAGTTAAAAAAAACATCTAGAGCAGTACTTCTGACTAGATTGGGGGAAGCAATTAGATTGAAGTGTAGTAAAGTGAGCCTTTAGTTTAATCTGCACCTAAATAATACATTTAATGGGGCATTTTCCAACAAAAGAAAAGGAAACTTTGTGGAAAGAAAGAAGCTTCTGTAGAGGCAGTAGTAAGTATATCGTCAGAACTTGACAGCTCAGATTAGCTGAATTTAGCTTAAACTGCATAAACAATTGCATGAAAAGCAAGCTTGATAGAACTCTAACTCTATCATTATCTTCCTTTTTCACTATGAAAAAATAGAGGATATGGAAATAGGGATATATATATATACACACACACATATATACATACATACCCAGTTTGAGGTATAGATGGAATCATCATCTCATGCAATGCACTAAGGAAGGCTTCATGGAGGAAGGAAAGAGCATAATGCAGTAGGCTAAAAGCAGGGTATCATAACCATTACACATGGAACGTGACATGGTAACAGAGACAGGAATGAAACGATTACCACCAAAAAGCAGAAGAGGCAAATAAACTCTCAGGTTTGATATAAGAATCTATTCAAATTTTGTGAATCTATTATAAGAAGCCATTATGCTTTAGGGCTGGGATACCACTGAGGTCACATTCAAGGCAATCCTAAGAGAGAGATCAACTTGAAAAATACATGTGCACTGAATCCCACTGAATCCCTTCACCTGAGACGCTGCATCTCAAACCCCTTCCCTATATGTGTCCTATATGTGTGTGTGTGTGTATATATATATATTTGTAACTTATTCTTAAATTAACATGGATATTCCACTGGCTCAGATGGTAAAGAATCTGCCTGCAATGCATAAGACCCAGGTTTGATCCCTTGGTCAGAAAGAGCCCCTGGGGAAAGGAATGGATACTCCCTCCAGTATTCTTGCCTGGAGAATTTCCTGGACAGAGGAGTCTGGCAGGCTACAGTCCATAGGGTTGCAAAGAATCAGACACAGCTGAGTGACCTTCACACACAGATCCAATGTTGTAGTTGAAGAAATAGGCCTTAGTTATTCCTCTATAGAATTTGTCTAAGCTATCCCCTAAAGAAAATTTTAAGGAATTTGGGGAGCTCATTGATAGTCAACTCATTCGAAATGTCAAAGAGACAATCTATTATGTTTGGGTTTATGTGCAAAGCAGGGAAGTGTCTGGAGATAGTGATGCCAAGTGGAAATGGCATAAGGCTAACACCTGGGTTTTAGTTCTGACACTTCCACCACCTGGCTATGAAATCTTTGGGAAGTCAGTTTTTCTCTGGGTCTCAGTTTATATATCTTAAAATTGAGGGAGGTTTGAATAAACTGAGCAAAGGTAGGTTTGGGGAAAACATGATTCTACCTGCAAAGGAGATATTTATAATGAATCATGGCACCATTTTCCCTGAACCTGCATAAAGTCTCACAATTCTCAACTCAGCAATCCAGGCAGCTGCTAGCAAGCCATCAGAGCCAACATGCAAGGTGAAACTTATTCCACTTCTTTGGAAATGATCTCTAAACTGCCTTCCAGTTCCAAGAATTTATGTTCCTGTACTTTTTTGTTTTAATGATTCCTGCCCTAGCTATTTAAAAATAGACTTGATAAGCATGGATCTTCTTCTGAAATTTCATTGACTCACTTCTCCTTTGAGATCCTTTGCAAGCTCTCATGAAATTCAGGAGCAGAGATTTTTTTGTATTATAATGAACATGGCTTATAGGGTATTTCTCTTGTGCTAAGGAAAAAGAAGACAACTATGGAGAATTATGGGACAGGTGATTACTTGGCATTGATGCATCTGGTTTTAATCTACCTCCATTGTCCTACTGAAATAGATAGCAATTCAACCATAAACATAGTGATGATCTGAGAACAAAACAAGAGCTCAGATATTCCACTGGCTCAGATGGTAAAGAATCTGCCTGCAATGCATAAGACCCAGGTTTGATCCCTTGGTCAGAAAGAGCCCCTGGGGAAAGGAATGGATACTCCCTCCAGTATTCTTGCCTGGAGAATTTCCTGGACAGAGGAGTCTGGCAGGCTACAGTCCATAGGGTTGCAAAGAATCAGACACAGCTGAGTGACCTTCACACACAGATCCAATGTTGTAGTTGAAGAAATAGGCCTTAGTTATTCCTCTATAGAATTTGTCTAAGCTATCCCCTAAAGAAAATTTTAAGGAATTTGGGGAGCTCATTGATAGTCAACTCATTCGAAATGTCAAAGAGACAATCTATTATGTTTGGGTTTATGTGCAAAGCAGGGAAGTGTCTGGAGATAGTGATGCCAAGTGGAAATGGCATAAGGCTAACACCTGGGTTTTAGTTCTGACACTTCCACCACCTGGCTATGAAATCTTTGGGAAGTCAGTTTTTCTCTGGGTCTCAGTTTATATATCTTAAAATTGAGGGAGGTTTGAATAAACTGAGCAAAGGTAGGTTTGGGGAAAACATGATTCTACCTGCAAAGGAGATATTTATAATGAATCATGGCACCATTTTCCCTGAACCTGCATAAAGTCTCACAATTCTCAACTCAGCAATCCAGGCAGCTGCTAGCAAGCCATCAGAGCCAACATGCAAGGTGAAACTTATTCCACTTCTTTGGAAATGATCTCTAAACTGCCTTCCAGTTCCAAGAATTTATGTTCCTGTACTTTTTTGTTTTAATGATTCCTGCCCTAGCTATTTAAAAATAGACTTGATAAGCATGGATCTTCTTCTGAAATTTCATTGACTCACTTCTCCTTTGAGATCCTTTGCAAGCTCTCATGAAATTCAGGAGCAGAGATTTTTTTGTATTATAATGAACATGGCTTATAGGGTATTTCTCTTGTGCTAAGGAAAAAGAAGACAACTATGGAGAATTATGGGACAGGTGATTACTTGGCATTGATGCATCTGGTTTTAATCTACCTCCATTGTCCTACTGAAAGTAGATAGCAATTCAACCATAAACATAGTGATGATCTGAGAACAAAACAAGATGAGTCTGAAGGGCTAAAATTTAGCTTAACTATAAAGCAGGAAAACAGGATGCTAAAGGAATAAGTGGGCAGTCCTATGTGGTGAAAAGGGCATGGGTGCTGTAATCAGGCTGATGTAGGTTCAGGAAACAGCACTGCCAGTTGAGTTCTGTGCAATTTCAGGCACGTCACCAAACTTCAATAGATGTGTCTGTCTTCACGTGAGAAAGTGGACATAATAACTATTTCAAGGGTTGTCATGAGAACTAAACGAGATGAGTCTAATAAGGTCATTGAGAACATTCTGCACCTCACTTGATGTGTAGTAAGTCCTCAATAAATGGCAATTTTCCTCCTTCCTTCCTTCTTTCTAAAGAAGAAAACATGATTCGAAGAAACTTTCCTTATGCAAAAACCTATATATAAATACTGCTGCAGTCTTATTTCCTGAGGTGAATTTTTAAATTTAGAAATAATTTTTGGAAACTAATTTTGATGTAAAGAAATCACTGTCAGATTAACTGCTGCCTATAGAGCTTTTCTGCATATTTATCTCAAGGTGGAGATTAAAAATTGGAATAGGAGGACATTTTGTAGCTCAGCGCTGAGAAAGTCTGATTGAACTGGGATTTTCTGATTAGGATGGTAACATAAAAATGTTATTTGGTAGAATATAAAATCACTGGTAGTAATTCTACATCAAGCTGAATTTAAAAGGCAAATAATAGGATATATTAACCAACTCAGCTGGGGCAGAGGTTTGAAAAACGTGCCTTGCAGGTCTTATGGGTCAGATGATTTGGGGAAGGAGGGAGACAGAGCAATCATTCCTAGGGAAGTAGCCTTGTCACAAAATTCCCTGCAGTGTTTGCCAGCAAGATGATGGGAGTTTCCAGGATACACCTTGTGGTCTCAGAGGTTACTACAAAATGCAGGAATATAACAATATAAAAGAATGCAAAATCATGAAATCCCTCACCTATTAAAAGGAATGGGAACAAAAATATGCACTACTGGGACCATTGTATCCCACAAGCATGCAGTCTCCAGTGCAGTCCAGCCCATGCTGAGTAACAATCCCATCAACAAAAGCATGCAGTCCTGGCATCATGTGATGATCTGAGAACAAAACAAGATGAGTCTGAAGGGCTAAAATTTAGCTTAACTATAAAGCAGGAAAACAGGATGCTAAAGGAATAAGTGGGCAGTCCTATGTGGTGAAAAGGGCATGGGTGCTGTAATCAGGCTGATGTAGGTTCAGGAAACAGCACTGCCAGTTGAGTTCTGTGCAATTTCAGGCACGTCACCAAACTTCAATAGATGTGTCTGTCTTCACGTGAGAAAGTGGACATAATAACTATTTCAAGGGTTGTCATGAGAACTAAACGAGATGAGTCTAATAAGGTCATTGAGAACATTCTGCACCTCACTTGATGTGTAGTAAGTCCTCAATAAATGGCAATTTTCCTCCTTCCTTCCTTCTTTCTAAAGAAGAAAACATGATTCGAAGAAACTTTCCTTATGCAAAAACCTATATATAAATACTGCTGCAGTCTTATTTCCTGAGGTGAATTTTTAAATTTAGAAATAATTTTTGGAAACTAATTTTGATGTAAAGAAATCACTGTCAGATTAACTGCTGCCTATAGAGCTTTTCTGCATATTTATCTCAAGGTGGAGATTAAAAATTGGAATAGGAGGACATTTTGTAGCTCAGCGCTGAGAAAGTCTGATTGAACTGGGATTTTCTGATTAGGATGGTAACATAAAAATGTTATTTGGTAGAATATAAAATCACTGGTAGTAATTCTACATCAAGCTGAATTTAAAAGGCAAATAATAGGATATATTAACCAACTCAGCTGGGGCAGAGGTTTGAAAAATGTGGCTTGCAGGTCTTATGGGTCAGATGATTTGGGGAAGGAGGGAGACAGAGCAATCATTCCTAGGGAAGTAGCCTTGTCACAAAATTCCCTGCAGTGTTTGCCAGCAAGATGATGGGAGTTTCCAGGATACACCTTGTGGTCTCAGAGGTTACTACAAAATGCAGGAATATAACAATATAAAAGAATGCAAAATCATGAAATCCCTCACCTATTAAAAGGAATGGGAACAAAAATATGCACTACTGGGACCATTGTATCCCACAAGCATGCAGTCTCCAGTGCAGTCCAGCCCATGCTGAGTAACAATCCCATCAGAAGGCCGAGAGAAATGTGATTGTTATTTTCACCTCCCTGCTCCCCTCTCAACCAGCTTTGTCCCTGGCATCTGTATGTGCAGAAATATTGATGTGCAATTGAAAGAACTGATATATTCTCTGAAACATTAATAGGATTTTTAATCTCTTGGAAATCAGGTAGTTTATGAAAAAATTAATTCTGACTATGGAAAAAGAATTGTCATTTGAAGGATTTTCTACAATCAGAGAAACATCTGACATGGTTCCTTTAGACCTTTCAATGCAATTCAAAAGATAGAACAGGCATGCATTCTGTCATATATGCACAACTTATAAAGAGCTGCAATTAAAGTTGCAGAATGGTATATAGGCAACAGAGAAGGCACTTATTTTTCTTACATTACATCTAATGGAAAATTCAGACTCCTAGAAGGAGAACTATGCTAATAGAGGGGAGAATTGCTCAGAGCTATGAGACAGGTATACAGCATGAAGTACACAAAATGTGTTTCCTTAAGACACTGATTCCATCTCACCTTGGGGCCTAAACTATATAACTCATATTAAGGCTAGCTGATAGCCTCAAGATCCAGTCCCATGGATGAATGCATTCAAACAAACAATAGCATATTATAGTATGTATACATATAAATACATTAAACTTATACATATAAATACATTCCACTTTCCTTGACATAGGCTAAAGCTGGACTGAGGCTGAGGCTAAGGAAGCTGTTGGGGCCAAATTGTTGGCTGGAGCCTATAGGAGGCAGTAAGTTAATACTGGAGCCCACAGAGCCAGGATAGGGTATGTACACAGGGCCAGAGAAAGTAGCTAGAGATGGCTAACCTGGGGCTGAGAGAGGAGCTGGGGCCTTTCTTTGGTTACTATTGTAGCCTGTTGCTTCATTCCTGCAAACTTTATACAGCCTCTCCCTGGCACAAACACATTATGAACAGTGGCCCCACTGAATCTGTCCCTGTTTTCTAATGCCAGGCCAACAATCTCAACTATCGCCACTACTTTGTGGCTCACAGATTCCAAGTAGACCTGCTCCACCCACTTTCCCCATCAATCCTTTAGAGACTAAGCCTGAGTCTGGAGAGGATTATTAGGGACATGGTGAGTGACCTGAGTATGGGGCAGACGGTCTTTCCTTCACACAGGCCACCAGGCTTCCCCATGTCTATGTGTGAGTGTAGATGCTGGGTACATCATGCCCAGAGCACTGAGCAATGACTGCAACTCAGGCAAGTTGCTAAGAAGAGTCTGAGCTGCAGCCTGAGCTTTCTTTTTTCATTTTTCCAATCATTATTTAATAGCCTGAGCTTTCTTAAGTGCTTGGCCCCCACAAACACAAATATGACATAAATGGGCAGAGGTTGCTAAACCGAGAAACATTCTAAGTGGTTCTTGGATCCCTCATATTTCCCAATTAATATCTCCCCAGTTTCATCTAAAGAGCAACATTTATTCATGAGGTTCATGTAAGCTGACAAGTTGTACTATCCTGTTGCAGGCAAAACAGCTCTGTGTATAGGTATGTATGGAGTGAATTTTAGTAGATTCTAAAAGGCCTTACTTAACATATATTAGTGAGATCATAGTTTTGATCTAATTAGTGAGATCAGGGCTTATATACATAAAACAATACACTCAAGTTTAAAATATAACCAAGCCCAAAAACCTGTAGAATGGGAGAAAATAATAGCAAACAAAACAGCTGACATAGGATTAATCTCCAAAATATACAAGCAGCTCATTCAGCTCAATACCAAAAAAAACAAACCCAATCAAAAATTAGGCAGAAGACCTAAACAGACATTTCTCCATAGAAGTCAAACAGCTGGCTAAGAAACACGTGAAAAGATGCTCAACATCGCTCATTATTAGAAACATGCAAATCAAAACTATAATAGAGCAGGATGAGCACAGCTCTTAGCAGGCAACCATTATTGGGCCTCATTATGACACAGTCTATTACTAGGCCTCAGGTCTTGTTCAGCCATTGGTTGATGCCTCAGTAACACTATGAACAGTGGCCCCACTGAATCTGTCCCTGTTTTCTAATGCCAGGCCAACAATCTCAACTATCGCCACTACTTTGTGGCTCACAGATTCCAAGTAGACCTGCTCCACCCACTTTCCCCATCAATCCTTTAGAGACTAAGCCTGAGTCTGGAGAGGATTATTAGGGACATGGTGAGTGACCTGAGTATGGGGCAGACGGTCTTTCCTTCACACAGGCCACCAGGCTTCCCATGTCTATGTGTGAGTGTAGATGCTGGGTACATCATGCCCAGAGCACTGAGCAATGACTGCAACTCAGGCAAGTTGCTAAGAAGAGTCTGAGCTGCAGCCTGAGCTTTCTTTTTTCATTTTTCCAATCATTATTTAATAGCCTGAGCTTTCTTAAGTGCTTGGCCCCCACAAACACAAATATGACATAAATGGGCAGAGGTTGCTAAACCGAGAAACATTCTAAGTGGTTCTTGGATCCCTCATATTTCCCAATTAATATCTCCCCAGTTTCATCTAAAGAGCAACATTTATTCATGAGGTTCATGTAAGCTGACAAGTTGTACTATCCTGTTGCAGGCAAAACAGCTCTGTGTATAGGTATGTATGGAGTGAATTTTAGTAGATTCTAAAAGGCCTTACTTAACATATATTAGTGAGATCATAGTTTTGATCTAATTAGTGAGATCAGGGCTTATATACATAAAACAATACACTCAAGTTTAAAATATAACCAAGCCCAAAAACCTGTAGAATGGGAGAAAATAATAGCAAACAAAACAGCTGACATAGGATTAATCTCCAAAATATACAAGCAGCTCATTCAGCTCAATACCAAAAAAAACAAACCCAATCAAAAATTAGGCAGAAGACCTAAACAGACATTTCTCCATAGAAGTCAAACAGCTGGCTAAGAAACACGTGAAAAGATGCTCAACATCGCTCATTATTAGAAACATGCAAATCAAAACTATAATAGAGCAGGATGAGCACAGCTCTTAGCAGGCAACCATTATTGGGCCTCATTATGACACAGTCTATTACTAGGCCTCAGGTCTTGTTCAGCCATTGGTTGATGCCTCAGTGAGCCCTTCCCACAAGCAACCAACTGTCAATGAGTGAACACTAGCTGCTCTGCTCAACTACTGGTTAGTACTGCAGTGGGCCCTGCCCAGTAGTAACTGTCAATGATGGACCACTGGGGAAGTGATTCTCCTATCTGCAGGGCACAGAGGGGAAATTGAGAGCACAGCATAGAAACATCTACAGTACCATATGTAAAATTTGATAGCCAGTAGAAATTTGCTATACGACACAGAGAGCTCAGATCCGGTGCTCTGTGACAACCTAGAGGGGTGGGATGGGGTGGGAGGTAAGAGAGAGGCTCAAGAGGGAGGAGACATATGTACACCTAATGCCAATTCATATTGATACATGGCAACAATTATTACAATATTGTAAAGTAATTATCCTCCAATTAAAAATAAATGCATCATATATAACCAAAGCCAATGAAATAATTCCAGTCTCCAAATGCTATGACACTGATATTTATCATTAAACAAGACCATTTGTAGCATATGCTTATTTAGTGATCACATCAACTAAACACTGTGCATCTTCCCAGTAAATCCCAGAACCTAGTTCAGGTACCCTAGCTTTTCCATAGAATTGTAATTATTTGGTCTAGAAAACAGAAGACACAGGGGAAGGTGCGATAGCACAAAAGAATTGCTCCTCAATAAAAGGTGCTAGGAAAACTAGTTAGGAAAACGTGGCTAGGAAAACTTGTAGAAAAAAGGTGCTGCTTCACTCCAAATACAAAGGTCAACTCACAGTGGATTAAAGACTTAAATGTAAGATGTGAAAACACAAAACTGGAAACCGATGTTAGAAAAAAAAAGAGAAAAATTTTTTGACATTGGTTCAGGTAATGATTACTTTTTGATATGTCCCCAAAATACAGGCAACAGAAGCAAAAAATAAATGGAATTGTATTTTTCTAAGTCTTCTACACAGAAAAGGAAACAATCAATAGTCAAGAGATAGGGGGTGGAGCTAAGATGGCCGTGTAGAAGGACGTGCACTCATCTCTCCTGCAAAATCGCCTGAATTGCAACGAGTTCCTGAAAAACCATCGACAGGAGGAGGTTGGATCCGATCACAGAAAAGATACCTCACACTGAAGAACAAACGGGAAACTGCAACAAAACGGTTGGAGGGGCGCAACTGAGCTTTTAAAAGTCAAACCTCATACCTGCCAGAGAGGCTGAGTGGGCTAAATACGCAAAGCCTGTTGCAAATCAAGACCTGGGAAAGAAGCAGTGACCCCCACAAGGGACTGAGCCAGATCTGCTTTGGAGGGTCCAAGTGCCCCCTTAAGCTAGAAGTGCCCTTGCACAGTCCTCGGAAAGATGGCACTCAATTCCCTTTGAAGGAGGTTATCATTAACCTGATCATAGAGCCACCACGATCCTGGAGAGGGGAACAACAATCCCACATGAGACTGAGCCAGACTCACCTCTGAGCATTTTGAAGTCTCCAGCGGAGCTGGAAGTCGTTGGTGGCTTGCAGCAGGGTCTGGGACACTGCAAAAGTGCTTCCCATAGAGTACGTGGGAATAAGTCCTTTGTGACAGAGGCACCTTTACCCATACTGTAGTTTGGCTGCAGGTCAAACTATAGCGAGGGAACTTAGCTCCACCCAGCAACAAAGCTATCTGGATTAATGATTAAGAAACTACCAGGGCCAGCCTGAGCGGGCCTTTTAGTTCTGGAATAGGTGGAAATAAACAAGCAGTAAAAGAGGACTTCAGATCCAACCACTGCCAGAGGCAAGAAAAATACTGATAATTCCTGAATAGTCAGCAAGAGACAGGAGAACATAAGCATTCACTATTTTCATGTTTTGACTGGACCTGGATTTACTGCTGGATTTTTTTATTTTTATTTTATTTTTATTCTTTTTTCTTGCTTTTTTCCCACTGTTTCTTTTCTTTCTCATCCCTCAGCCCCACTACTTTTCTTTCCTCCACTGAACTTGTATATAATTAAAAAAGAACTTTTTTGACATTGGTTCAGGTAATGATTACTTTTTGATATGTCCCCAAAATACAGGCAACAGAAGCAAAAAATAAATGGAATTGTATTTTTCTAAGTCTTCTACACAGAAAAGGAAACAATCAATAGTCAAGAGATAGGGGGTGGAGCTAAGATGGCCGTGTAGAAGGACGTGCACTCATCTCTCCTGCAAAATCGCCTGAATTGCAACGAGTTCCTGAAAAACCATCGACAGGAGGAGGTTGGATCCGATCACAGAAAAGATACCTCACACTGAAGAACAAACGGGAAACTGCAACAAAACGGTTGGAGGGGCGCAACTGAGCTTTTAAAAGTCAAACCTCATACCTGCCAGAGAGGCTGAGTGGGCTAAATACGCAAAGCCTGTTGCAAATCAAGACCTGGGAAAGAAGCAGTGACCCCCACAAGGGACTGAGCCAGATCTGCTTTGGAGGGTCCAAGTGCCCCCTTAAGCTAGAAGTGCCCTTGCACAGTCCTCGGAAAGATGGCACTCAATTCCCTTTGAAGGAGGTTATCATTAACCTGATCATAGAGCCACCACGATCCTGGAGAGGGGAACAACAATCCCACATGAGACTGAGCCAGACTCACCTCTGAGCATTTTGAAGTCTCCAGCGGAGCTGGAAGTCGTTGGTGGCTTGCAGCAGGGTCTGGGACACTGCAAAAGTGCTTCCCATAGAGTACGTGGGAATAAATCCTTTGTGAGAGAGGCGCAATTACCCCTACTGTAGTTTGGCTGCAGGTCAAACTACAGGGAGGGAACTTAGCTCCACTCAGCAACAAAGCTATATGGATTAATGATTAAGAAACTACCAGGGCCAGCCTGGGCAGGCCTTTTAGTTCTGGAATAGGTGGAAATAAACAAGCAGTAAAAGAGGCTTTCAGATCCAACCACTGCCAGAGGCAAGAAAAAGATGATAATTCCTGAATAGGCAGCAAGAGACAGAAGAACATAAGCATTCACTATTTTCATGTTTTGACTGGACCTGGATTTACTGCTGGATTTTTTTATTTTTATTTTATTTTTATTCTTTTTTCTTGCTTTTTTCCCACTGTTTCTTTTCTTTCTCATCCCCTCAGCCCCACTACTTTTTTTCTTTCCTCCACTGAACTTGTATATAATTCACTATACTAGATAGTATTTGCATGATATTTTAATTGATATTTGTCAAAGGTATACCTTCTGTTTCTTATTTGCATATATACATAGGTTTTAATACCATTTAACGCCATAACAAACTAGCTGGGAGATCGGCATTCCCTGGTCAGGCAACAAGCCCAGGAGCTTTAGGGAGTGAGCACTGACTCCAAAACCCTACAATACCAGAGAACATCTAACACTAGAGAGGATTAAACAGCGAGAACTCCAACAAAGGCAAGCACTTGTGTACACTTTCTTAGAGAAGGTTAATCTCCCAAGACTCAACCAGGAAGAAACAGAAACTATGAACAACCCAACCACAAGCACAGAAATCAAATTTGTGATCAAATATCTACCCAAAAATAAAAGCCCAGGGCCAGATGGCTTCACAGGCGAATTCTGCCAAACATTTAAAGAAGAGCTAATGCCTGTCCTTCTAAAACTCTTCCAAAAAATTGCACAGGAAGGACCACTTCCAAACACATTCTATGAGGCCGCCATCACCCTGATACCAAAGCCAGGCAAAGACAACACAAAAAAGAAATTATGGACCAATTTCACTAATGAATTTAGACGCCAAAATCCTCAACAAAATCATAGCAAACAGAATTCAACGACACATCAAAAAACACATCATGATCAAGTTGGGTTCATCCCAGGCATGCAACAATTCTTCAGTATCCACAAATCAATCAATGTGATACACCATATCAACAAATTGAGAGACAAAAATCACATGATAATCTCCATAGATGCAGAAAAAACCTTCGACAAAATCCTACACCCATTTAGGATAACGACTCTTCAAAAAATGGGCGTACCTCAACATAGTGAAAGCCATATATGAGAAGCCCACAGCAAACATTATCCTCAATGGTGAAAAACTGAACACATTCCCTCTAAGATCAGGAACAAGACAGGGGTGTCCACTTTCACCACTATTATTCAACATAGTCCTGGAAGCTCTAGCAACAGCAATAAGAGAAGAAACACAAATAAAAGGAATCCAGGTTGGAAAAGAAGAAGTAAAATTCTCTCTATTTGCAGATGACACGATATTATACATAGAAAACCCCGAAGACACTATTACAAAGCTACTAGAGCTAATCAACACATTCAGCAGAGTGGCGGGATACAAAATCAATACACAGAAATCACTGGCATTCCTATACACAAACAATGAAAAATCAGAAAACAAAATCAAAGAGGCAATCCCCTTCACCATCGCAACCAAAAGAATCAAATACCTAGGAATAAACCTACCCAAAGAAACAAAAGAACTGTACACAGAAAATTACAAGACACTCATGAGAGAAATTAAAGAAGACTTCAACAGATGCAGGGATATTCCGTTTCTGGGTCGGAAGAATCAATATTGTGAAAATGACCATAGTACCAAATATCATCTACAGATTCAATGCGATCCCTATCCAAATACCAATGACATTCTTCACAGAACTAGACCAAAGAATAACTCAGTTCATATGGAAACACAAAAGACCTTGACCAGCCAAAGCAATCCTGAGAAAGAAAAACGGAGTTGGAGGGATCAGCCTCCCGAACTTCAGACTCTACTACAAAGCGACAGTCATCAAGACAGTATGGTGCTGGCACAAAAACAGAACTATAGATCAATGGACAAAGAGAGAGAACCCAGAGATAAACCCACGCACCTATGGGTACCTTATTTTTGACAAAGGAGGCGAAACTATAAAATGGGACAAAGACAGCCTCTTCAACAAATGGTGCTGGGAAAATTGGACACCTACATTCAAAAAAAAAAATGAAGCTGGAACATTCCCTGACACCATACACAAAGATCAACTCAAAATGGATTAAAGACCTACATGTAAGACCAGAAACCCTAAAACTCTTAGAGGAGAACACAGGCAAAACCCTCAAGGACATCAATCAAAGCAAGATCTTCTCTGACCCACCTACTAGAATAGTGGAACTAAAAAGAAAAATCAACATGTGGGACCTAATGAAACTTAAAAGCTTTTGTACAGCAAAAGGAACTACAAAAAAGCTGAACAGAGAACCCACAGAATGGGAGAAAATCATAGCAAATGAAACAACAGACAGAGAATTAATCTCCAAAATCTACAAGCAACTCAGACAACTCAACACCAGAAAAATGAACAACCCAATCAAAAAATGGGAAAAGGACCTAAACAGATACCTCTCCAAAGAGGACATACAGATGGCCAAAAAGCACATGAAATGATGCTCAACCTCGCTTATTATTAGAGAAATGCAAATTAAAACTACAATGAGATATCACCTCACACCCGTCAGGATGACCATCATCAAGAAATCGACAGACAATAAATGTTGGAGACGGTGTGGAGAAAAGGGAACCCTCTTGCATTGCTGGTGGGAATGTAAATTGATACAGCCGCTGTGGAAGACAGAAAGGAGAATCCTTAAAAAACTAAAAATAGAAGCACCATACGAGCCAGCAATCCCACTAGAAGGCTTATACACTGATGAAATGAAAACTGAAAGAGGCACCTGTACCCCCAATGCTCATCGCAGCTCTCTATACAATAGCTAGAACATGGAAGCAACCTAGAGGTCCATTGACGAATGAATGGATAAAAAAGCCCTGGTACATATATATGATGGAATACTACTCAGCTATAAAAAGAAATGCAGAAAAATCAGTCCTAATGAGGTGGCTGGATCTAGAACCTATCATAAAAAGTGAAGTAAGTCAAAAAGAGAAGGATGAGTACAATATACTAACACATATGTATGGAATCTAGTAGGATGGCAATGATAACATATGCAGTGAAGCAATGAAAAATCAGACATGGAGAATAGACATATGGACATTGTGGGGAATGAACAGTGGGTGGGAGGCATAAAGAAAGTAGCATGAAAACCTATACTGTCATATGTGAAAGAAATAGCTATTGTCATTGTGCTGTGGTAAAAGGGGATCCTGCAGGGGTGTTGTGCGACGGCCTGGAGGAGCGGGATGGGGGGGATATACATATGACTAATCTGGGATCATACTTATCTGTAAACAACAACGAAACTCTGCAAAAGTAAAAGGTAAAATAAAAAAAATTTTTTAAAGTAAAAAGATAATCTATAAAATGGGAGAATATAATTGAAAACTATGCATCTGATATTGGGTTATAATATCTAAAACATACAAAGAACTCAACAGCAACCCTCTTTAAATGAGCAAAGGACATGAATAAACAAGTCCCAAAAGAATACCCAGAAATGGCCAACAGATATAAGAAAAGGTATTCAATATCACTAATGATCATGGAAGTAAAAATAAAAACTACAATGAGATATCACCTCATACCTGTTAGAAAAGCTATTATCAAAAAGACAACAGATAATAAGCCTTGGCAAGGATAAGGAGAGGAGTGGACCTTTGTATTCTGTTGGTAGGAATGGAAATTAGCAGAGCCATTATATAAAACAATATGGAGATTACTCAAAAATTAAAAGTAGAACTAGCATATGATCCAGTCATCAACCTGCTCACTATATATCCAAAGAAAATGAAATCAGTATCTGGAAGTGATATCTACACTCCTACAGTCATTGCAACATTATTTACAATCACCAATACATAGAACTATTTAAGTGTCCATTATATATATTAATATATAGTACCTATTCATATGGATATATATATATATATATATATATATATATATATATTATATGTAGGAAATGGCAACACATTCCATTATTCTTGCCTGGGAAATTCCATGGACAGAAGAGCCTGATGGGCTACAGTCCATAAGGTCAGAAAGAGTCAGATACGACTGAAGCAACTTAGCACACACACACTCTAACAGATCCTAAATTCCATGAAGTTAGCAAACATTTTTAGTTTACAATTGTATTCCTAGTGCCCAGCATAATTATGAATTCCTAATACATGCTCAATAAATATATGTGGAGAAGGTGAAATGGAAGAAAGGAAGAAAAAAAAATCAACCAAGAAAGGAAAGATAAAAATAAAGCAAGATGGAGGAAAAGAGATGGATATATAGTAATTTAGATGGTGCAGTCAATATGACTTATGGATGAACAGATTGATAATAATCAACCATTCTAATTTACAAAAAAGAAATTTACATGGCAATGCATGGACATCTATAGGACAATTACATTTGTCCCTAATATGAAGAGTGGATGTCGGGACTATTACTTGTTTGTATGAGTTTGAAACAGTCTTGGTTTCCTTATACTATAAATCTCTGTTTCTAAATAAATTCTGATTTTTTTTTGGAAGTGTTCTGTCCAAGATGATATGCTGCTTTTGTCAGTGCTACTAAAAGAATACCCAGAAATGGCCAACAGATATAAGAAAAGGTATTCAATATCACTAATGATCATGGAAGTAAAAATAAAAACTACAATGAGATATCACCTCATACCTGTTAGAAAAGCTATTATCAAAAAGACAACAGATAATAAGCCTTGGCAAGGATAAGGAGAGGAGTGGACCTTTGTATTCTGTTGGTAGGAATGGAAATTAGCAGAGCCATTATATAAAACAATATGGAGATTACTCAAAAATTAAAAGTAGAACTAGCATATGATCCAGTCATCAACCTGCTCACTATATATCCAAAGAAAATGAAATCAGTATCTGGAAGTGATATCTACACTCCTACAGTCATTGCAACATTATTTACAATCACCAATACATAGAACTATTTAAGTGTCCATTATATATATTAATATATAGTACCTATTCATATGGATATATATATATATATATATATATATATATATATATTATATGTAGGAAATGGCAACACATTCCATTATTCTTGCCTGGGAAATTCCATGGACAGAAGAGCCTGATGGGCTACAGTCCATAAGGTCAGAAAGAGTCAGATACGACTGAAGCAACTTAGCACACACCCCTCTAACAGATCCTAAATTCCATGAAGTTAGCAAACATTTTTAGTTTACAATTGTATTCCTAGTGCCCAGCATAATTATGAATTCCTAATACATGCTCAATAAATATATGTGGAGAAGGTGAAATGGAAGAAAGGAAGAAAAAAAAATCAACCAAGAAAGGAAAGATAAAAATAAAGCAAGATGGAGGAAAAGAGATGGATATATAGTAATTTAGATGGTGCAGTCAATATGACTTATGGATGAACAGATTGATAATAATCAACCATTCTAATTTACAAAAAAGAAATTTACATGGCAATGCATGGACATCTATAGGACAATTACATTTGTCCCTAATATGAAGAGTGGATGTCGGGACTATTACTTGTTTGTATGAGTTTGAAACAGTCTTGGTTTCCTTATACTATAAATCTCTGTTTCTAAATAAATTCTGATTTTTTTATGGAAGTGTTCTGTCCAGACGTATGATATGCATATGAATACATATCATATGCATTCAGTAGTGCTACTCAGAGCTATTCTTTTTTTTTTTAATTTTTTTTCCTTTATTTTAAAGATTTTACAGAGTTTTGTTGTTCACCAACATGTATGTTCCCAGATCATTCATATGCATATCCCTGGACCCTCCCCCCACCCACTTCTCCCCCTCCCACCCCTCCAGACCATCGCCCCAAGTGGTTGTAGGTACTTCTATTCCCCTAGCACAATGACAATAGCTATCTTTTCCACACATGACAGTATAGGTTTCCATGTTACTCCCTCCATGCCTCCCTCCCACTGTTCGGTCTCCACAATGTCTTTATGTCTATTCTCAGAGCTATTCTTGACACTTCTTTCATCCTTGCCACATACTTCCAGTTCATTACCAGGTTCTGCTAATGTTGCTTCTTCAGTATCTTTTTTTTTTTTTGGCTACTTTTATTGGTCTTTCATTTATTTCTATCTTTGTTTTTTGGCCTGTGTGGACCTCCCAACACAGTGGTCTCTCTCATCCGTGCTCCAGGGCACTGGCTCCATAGTTGGACATAACGGTCCAGCCACTCCGCAGCATGTGGGATCTTCCCAGGCCAGGGATCAAACCAGCGCCCCCTGCACTGCAAGGCGGTGTCCTTACCCACTGGACAACCAAGGAAGCCCTTCAATTTTTTTTTTTTTTCTAATTTTCATTTTACTTTTACTTTTCCGGAGTTTTGTTTTTTATAGATACATATGATCCCAGATTAGTCATATGTATATCCCTGAGGTGGAGGGGTACTTCTATTGGTCCTTCATTTATCTATTTTCATCCATCTTTGTTCTTTGGCCTGTGTGGGCCTCCCATCGCAGTGGCCTCTCTCGCTGCAGAGCACCAGCTCTGGGCACATGTGTTCCAGAGCTCTGGCTCAGTAGTTGGACACATCGGTCCAGCCGCTCTGCAGCATGTGGGATCTTCCCAGGCCAGGGATTGAATCGGTGCCCCTTGCACTGCAAGGCGGTGTCCTTACCCACTGGACAACCAAGGAAGCCCTTCAATTTTTTTTTTTTTTCTAATTTTCATTTTACTTTTACTTTTCCGGAGTTTTGTTTTTTATAGATACATATGATCCCAGATTAGTCATATGTATATCCCTGAGGTGGAGGGGTACTTCTATTGGTCCTTCATTTATCTATTTTCATCCATCTTTGTTCTTTGGCCTGTGTGGGCCTCCCATCGCAGTGGCCTCTCTCGCTGCAGAGCACCAGCTCTGGGCACATGTGTTCCAGAGCTCTGGCTCAGTAGTTGGACACATCGGTCCAGCCGCTCTGCAGCATGTGGGATCTTCCCAGGCCAGGGATTGAACTGGTGCCCCTTGCACTGCAAGGCAGTGTCCTTACCCACTGGACCACCAGGGAAGCCCCCTTCAATATCTTTTGAATTTACCTTCCTCTTAGTCTCCACTGTCACAAGGCTGCCCTAAATTATCTCTCCTTTGGTCAACTGAAATTAGTTTCTAACTAGTTTCCCTGTTCCTAACCCAGATCCTTCCATTCATTTACCTTCTGCAACTAGAGTGTTTGAAATAAAGATGGGGATGTCAACTGCATGCCTAAAAGTCATTAGTGACCCAAGACTCTGAAAAGCCAAAATTCATAGTTAATTCTTAGATAATGTCCTACTAGATACTGTACAGCACAGGCTTCCCTTCCCTTCCCAACCTCCGGTTGCAGCACTCTCATCCTCACCCTGGATGCTCCAGTCACTCTACCCTGATTTTAATTCTTTACTGTGTGGTTTTACCTTGCCATCAGGTTATTGCTAGTTTCCTTCCTCTAGAATATTCCTGCATACCTATGCCCTTCATCTACCTCATCAAGCCCTACTCATGTTTTAAGTCTCAGCTAAAGTAACAGTTTTTCAGGAAAACTTTCCCTAGCCTACCCTGCCCCATTATCAAGGTCAAATTACTTTTTAATATGCTTCATGTAACGACATTCTTAACACTAATAAAGTTTTTCTCAGATTGGAATTATATACCTACTCATGTGCTTGTCTGATTAATATACATTTTGCCAATGAAAACCATATCTGTTCTTGTTCAATACTGCATCAACAATTCCTAGCATAATAAGTGGCACATAGCTGATGACCAATAAATATCTGTTAGAGGTAAAAAAGTAAGTTTAATCAAAGAAGTACAAGTTTTCCAATGCTCCCATAAAACAGGAAGCTTTTTTATAATTCTATTTGTAGCCTACAGTTGAAGACTTGGATTTAATATTTTAATTAACTTCCTCTATAATTAAAAACAATAGTAACATTATTATTGTGTTTGGTGACAGTTTCTTTTTATGAAGAATATTGAAACATTAGGGTTGTTATATTGTAACCTTGTGATGAAACCAAATTAATAAGCTCTACATCTGAATCTCATCATTAAATAACCTTTCCTTTGAATAAGGAAGTGTCTCCATGAAGCCAAGGCTTTATTGTGTTCACATACTTGCCCATGGGAGAATGGTTCGAGTATCCATTGAAAGGATATGAAAGAACTAGGTGATATTATGGGATATGATAATGGGAAATTAGAAAATGTCCTCAGAGACTGCTTTTACATTTAAAAGCACTGGGTCAGTCTTAGCAGCAATAAAGCACTGTAACTGATTTTATTTAAAAATCATGATCTCTCTCAGGCTGCTCCTGGCTAGAAAAACAATAACAAAATAGTTTTCTTTATTTATTTCACAGACTGTACTTTGTTCACATCCTGAAATAGTGGGAACCATGAAGGTTTGTTCAGGACGATAGGAAGCAGGTATGGCTACTATTAGTGTTGGAAGATTATAGCCCATGGATAAGCCAAAAGAGGACTTCCCAGGTGGCTCAGCGGTAAAGAATCCACCTGCCAATGCAGCAGACCTAGGTTAAATCCCTGGGTCAGGAGGATACCTTTGAGAAATAAATGACAACCCACTCCAATATTCTTGCCTGGAGAATCCCATGAAAAGAGGAGCTTGGAGGGCTGCTGTTCATGGGGTCACAAAGAATCGGACATGACTTTGCAAGTAAACAACAAGAAGTCAAACGAGTGTCAGAGCAATTTAAATTGCAAGGTAGGACATACAATAGACTCAAACAATTAGAACTGGTAGACAGAGCGCCTGAAGAACTATGAACTGAGGTTTGTAACATGATGCAAGAGGCAGTGATCAAAACCATCCTAAAGGAAATGAAATGAAACAAGGCAACGTGGTTGCCAGAGGAGGCTTTTACAAAGAGCTGAGGAAAGAAGACAAGCAAAAGGCAAGGGAGAAAGGGAAAGATATACAACTGCAACTGAATGCAGAGTTTCAGAGAATAGCAAGGAGAGAAAAGCAGGCCTTTTTAAATGAACAATGCAAATAAACAGAGGAAAACAATAAAATTGGAAAGACTAGAAATCTCTCCAAGAAAACTGGAAATATCATGGGAACATTTCATGCAAGGATACACACAATAAAGGATAGAAACAATAAGGATGTAATAGAGGCAGGAGAGATTAATAAGAGGTGCCAAGAATACTTAGAACTACACAGAAAAGAACTTAATAACCCAGATAACCACGAAGGTGTGATCACTCACCTAGAGCCAGAGATCCAGGAGTGTGAAGTGAAGTAGGTTTTAGGAAGCATTACTATGAACAAAGCACTGGGTCAGTCTTAGCAGCAATAAAGCACTGTAACTGATTTTATTTAAAAATCATGATCTCTCTCAGGCTGCTCCTGGCTAGAAAAACAATAACAAAATAGTTTTCTTTATTTATTTCACAGACTGTACTTTGTTCACATCCTGAAATAGTGGGAACCATGAAGGTTTGTTCAGGACGATAGGAAGCAGGTATGGCTACTATTAGTGTTGGAAGATTATAGCCCATGGATAAGCCAAAAGAGGACTTCCCAGGTGGCTCAGCGGTAAAGAATCCACCTGCCAATGCAGCAGACCTAGGTTAAATCCCTGGGTCAGGAGGATACCTTTGAGAAATAAATGACAACCCACTCCAATATTCTTGCCTGGAGAATCCCATGAAAAGAGGAGCTTGGAGGGCTGCTGTTCATGGGGTCACAAAGAATCGGACATGACTTTGCAAGTAAACAACAAGAAGTCAAACGAGTGTCAGAGCAATTTAAATTGCAAGGTAGGACATACAATAGACTCAAACAATTAGAACTGGTAGACAGAGCGCCTGAAGAACTATGAACTGAGGTTTGTAACATGATGCAAGAGGCAGTGATCAAAACCATCCTAAAGGAAATGAAATGAAACAAGGCAACGTGGTTGCCAGAGGAGGCTTTTACAAAGAGCTGAGGAAAGAAGACAAGCAAAAGGCAAGGGAGAAAGGGAAAGATATACAACTGCAACTGAATGCAGAGTTTCAGAGAATAGCAAGGAGAGAAAAGCAGGCCTTTTTAAATGAACAATGCAAATAAACAGAGGAAAACAATAAAATTGGAAAGACTAGAAATCTCTCCAAGAAAACTGGAAATATCATGGGAACATTTCATGCAAGGATACACACAATAAAGGATAGAAACAATAAGGATGTAATAGAGGCAGGAGAGATTAATAAGAGGTGCCAAGAATACTTAGAACTACACAGAAAAGAACTTAATAACCCAGATAACCACGAAGGTGTGATCACTCACCTAGAGCCAGAGATCCAGGAGTGTGAAGTGAAGTAGGTTTTAGGAAGCATTACTATGAACAAAGCTAGTGGAGATGATGGAATTCTAGCTGAGCTATTCAAATCCTAAAAGATGATGCTGTTAAAAGTGTTTCACTCAATATGCCAGAAAATTTGGAAAGCTCAGCAATGACCACGGAACTGGACAAGGTTAGTTTTCATTCCAAACCCAAAGAAGGGCAATGCCAAAGAATGTTCAAACTACCACACCACTGCTCTCATTTCACACGCTAGCAAAGTAATGCTCAAAATTCCTAAAGCTAGGCTTCAGCAGTACATGAACCAAGAACTTCCAGATGTACAAGCTGCGTTTATAAAAGCAAATTGCCAACATCCATTGCATCATAGAGAAAACAAGGAAATTCCAAAAAAACATCTTCTTATCCTTCATTGACTATGCTAAAGCCTTTGTGTGAATCACAAGAAACTGTGGAAACTTCTTAAAGAGATGGGAATACTTACATGTCTCCTGAGAAATCTGTATGCAGGTCAAGAAGCAACAGAACTGGACATGAAACAATACACTGGTTCCAAATTGGTAAAGGAGTACGTCAAGGCTGTATATTTGTCACCCTGCTTATTTAATTTTTATGCAGAGTACATCATGTGAAATGCTGGGATGGATGAATCACAAGATGGAATCAAAATTGCCTGAAGAAATATCAATAATCTCAGATATGTAAATGACACCACTCTAATGGTAGAAAGTGAAGTAGAATTAAAGAGCTTCTTGATGAGGTTGAAACAGGAGAATGAAAATGCTGGATTGAGACTCAACATTCAGAAAAAAGGATCATGGCATCTGGTCTTATCACTTCATGACAAATAGAAGGGGAAAAGTGGAAGCAGTGACAGATTTTCTTTTCCTGTTTTCCAAAATTACTGCTGATGGTGACTGCAGCCAGAAATTAAAAGATGCTTGCTCTTGGAAGAAAAGCTATGACAAACCTAGACAGAATATTCAAAAGCAGAGGAATCACTTTGCCAACAAAGGTCTATATAGACAAAGCTATGGTTTTTCCAGTAGTCATAGACAGATATGAGAGTTGGACCATAAAGAAGACTGAGTGCAGAAAAATTGATGTTTTCCAAATCTTGGTGCTAGAGAAGACTCTTGAAAGTCCTTGGACTGAAAGAAGATCAAGCCAGTCAATCCTAAAGGGAATCAACCCTGAATGTTGGTTGGAAGGACTGATGCTGAAGCTGAAGCTCCAATACCGATCGCCTCCTGATGCAAAGAGATGACTCATTGGAAAAGACCCTGATGTTGGGGAAAATAGAAGGCAAAAGGAGAAGGGGGCAGCAGAGGACCAGATGATTAGATAGCATCACCAACT